>OY660870.1:26258333-27587916 GCA_962446985.1 Xyrichtys novacula
GAACCCATCGACTCCACTTGACTGGGAGGTGAAGGTAAAGTTGTTTGCAGACCACTATTTCTGGTTTGGGTAAGGAAGTTAATTTTAAACATTGGAGTAAGATGGAGAGAAAAAATCAGAGTCTGGATTTTTTTTTTTTTTTTGCTGCTTTCAATGAACGCACACACAAAACCTTAATTCTCTGGCTTTCACGTTTACGTGCCTCAGAAATAACGTGCGTAATATTCCAACAGAAGTCTCGCAAAAATAGCCCTAAAGTACACAACTTGTAATTTCTCAATTCTGCAAAGAAAATACCGGACCTGCCCAGCGAGGTTAGTCGAGACATAATTTTAGCTTTCTGGTAGCACAGCTAGCGTGGCAAAGCCAGTTCTCTAATAGCATAAATACTGCTCTTGTAATGGCGCCTGGGGCATTTGGAAGTGAGGGAGACAGCACGGTAGAGCAGCGCCTTTACCCCTTAGCCAAAAACACACACGCACACACACAGACACACACACACGGCAGCTCAGACGGAATCGGATCATTAACCCCGACTAATTTACAAACATTATGTTTATAGAAAACGCCTGTCCGGCTCAGGCGCAGCCGGACCACGCTAATTCATTATTTGTGCGTGTGTGATGTGGTGTGTTTGTGAGCCATGATGTGAAGCCTGTCACCCCAACACTGCTGTGTGTGTCATGTCTCTCAGTATGCGTGTGTGTACACTCATGTGTCATTGCAGAGTGCTGCTGTGACAGACAGGGAGAACATGACAGAGACAGTGATTGTGTGTGTGTGTGTGTGTGTGTGTGTATGTGTGTGAGTGTACGACTGTGATGCAGCTCACAGTCTTGCTTTAGACTTCTGCCTCCCTCGGACGCCCCGCTGTGCCTGCTTCATCAATCAATAGGACAGATGAAGACAGACTCCTGCAGGGCTGTGAGGAAAAAACGGTAGCTCGCATTAGTGTGTGTGTGTGTGTGTGTGTGTGTGTGTGTGTGTGTGTGTGTGGGTGTCTTTGCATGTTAGGACGCTAGAAGAATACCCTCGGGGAGAACGTGGCAGACATGATGCAAACCTTCAAGGCTTCCTGCCCTCATAGAGATCATCCCCGCGTGATTTTCCTTTTTGGTAACAGAAAAAAGTCAGACTCTCTCTGAAGGATGATTTGCATAGTCTGATAGATTTGTCTGAGATTTAACCCCAACCTTTTCTGACCTCTTTTGTGTGTCTGTAAGATGTGACTGAAGAGTTTTTGATTATTTTTTTCCTGCTGCAACCAAAATTCAATCAGTTTTCAGAGTTTTATCAACTTTCCTCCGGGTTGTCCGAGGTGGCGGGACTAATTTTAGAAGTGATTAATATGCGCAACAATCTTTCTGAGGCTTTGATAAACCAACCCTTTTCCCTCATCTACAATATAACACGGGTCTAAAAATAGCAGCACACCACAGAACACATTTCCGCTGGTCAGATGAGACCCTCTCCGAGACTGCTGGAAAACTCAATTACACACACACACACACACACACACACACACACACACACACACACACACACAACTGTAATTACTCACACCCTCACCCTAACAACCATTAACGTCCACCGATGTGTCTATCTTCACTCCTAAAACCACAGCTGTGAAAAACCTCGAAGGGATTATCCACAAAACTTCATGAAAATGGTTTTAATAAACCTTCAGGCACGTTCAAATAAGTGAGAAATACTTAAAAATGAAATAAAAGCAGGATATGCGGTTCAAGAGCACTTCAATTATTTTCATTGTTTGAAATATTTCCGACGATGTGCGACACTCTGAGCACAGCTGTATGCGAAATATCACGATCGCCGCTCAGAGAAGGGTGTGCGGAGGATTTTGGAATTGAAAACTTCTTTGTGGGAGTCATCAAACCTCACGTGTAGCGTACTTATTCATCTCCAAAACACACAGGCCAATGGCGTGTGTGCATTATTAGCAACTGGAAAAGTAATTAGTCTGAGATGAGTCAATAAGTGATACGAAAATGAGTCAGTAGCAGGTGTGAAATGAGAGAAACCGAAAGCAAACAGGTGTTTTGCAGTCAAGCAAAATGAATTATAACACCAAAAGTTAAAGCTACTATGAGGAAATTTTGGTCTGTGTTGATTTTGGTGCCCCCTAGTGGACGAAGCAGTGATTTTTATCTTTATTGATATTGTTCTGTAGATGTGTAGGGGATATTTCCTGATTTCCTGACAACTACCTTGATATTAAGATATCAAGAAAAGGTGGATCTTACTCTGATGTTTGCTTTTGTTGGTCATAAAGAGGCATGACTATCAAAATCAGTGTTTCATGACCACATGTAAATTCTTCTATAGAGGTTTAATTCAAATATAGGATAGGTATAGTTTAATATTTGCACAGGTTCAATCCTAATTTCTGCATGTTTTATTTAATTTTGATACTTAATCTCTTCGCTTTCTTTTATTTGTTTATTAGGCTACCATATTTTGTTTTTCCACAAGCTAACATGGAAGGGCAGATGTTGTATTTTATGGGTCAACTGTCATATGGATCGTATGCCTATATCTGAAATCTGCCTGTCTGACTGTCTACTTTTCAGACTCTGAAAAACAACATAATGTTGAATACCAAATGTCTAGCAGAGCATTGTACTATTTTGGAGAAAAACCAGCATGCTTTTACTCACAAGCCTGAATTTGATAAAGCGATCCCAGAAGAGCAGAAAAGTGCAGACACCATATAATCAAAAATGACAATTTATAGCGTGGATCACTCAAATTGTCGACTTAATTGTGCTGAAATAGTAGGAAGCTAGATTTTGGGTTTATTTTGTTACTGGGAAGGAGGAATGTGTGTCATTTCCTGGTGCTCCAAATGGCCAAGTGACTTGAATGCAAAGCTACAGAAGCTGCTTCTCCCACAGCGTCTAAATCCTCCAGAGCTGTTATCAGTCATTCAGAGGTTTCGCCTTCTCAGTATGCAGAGAGGACATTCGTGTTATTCTCAGGGTAACTTGTGATATTTGGCCTGGGTTCTGTGCCCTCTTTGATAGCAATTGTGTGGAGATGAATGATTCTTTCTTCCAAATTTCATACAGAGATGCACTGTGTGGAGCCACAGAAACACCTTTGAGAACATGAAACTGAATTACACACTTTGCAGGGACCGGGAATGGAGTCGCATATACATGAAGTGGGTACAAACCCTTGATTCAGGATAATTCTTCACTGATCTTGTTTAATGAATTTCAAGCGTTATTCAGCTGTCAAGTGTTGCAAATAATGTTGTATACTTCTTTTAATGGCGTCCTTATGTTTCAAGAAGCTTTTCGACATCCTTCACACACCCCGAAGAGAACATTAGTGAAAGCGTAGTAAAACTGGGGAACAAACAATGCCATCATGACTCATTGTTCAAATTAGGAGAAAAAAGCTGTTAAAGAGTTTGATGGATTTCTCACACTTGCAATCGTAGATTAGCTGAGATGCAAGCTGTGGCTGCAAAGCATTCTGGTTAATTATTTTCTCTGAAGAGAAATGAGCATTGCTTCCTCTTCTGCTGTTAACTTTTTCTCCCCATGAATGATGAATGTCAGCACTTGTTTTTAATTCCACTTTTTCCATTTAAAAACTGCTTTTAACTGATAATAATTCTCATTTTTGTCATGTACACAGATGCAACAAATGCTAAATGTATCTGTATGGATAGATTCAGAAACAATGATGATGTGCTGGCTGTTAATGAGTATTGACTGGATTAAGAATAATACATTACGAAATAAAAGTATGTTTTTTGTAAGTATTTGTTCTTACCCCTCAAACTAAGTATCTGAAAAAGAAAAATCAGGACATGAAATCCTGTGTCAGTTTCTCACCCGAGATGGCCCCAGTTGCAGGGGCACATTGTGTGATTTGACATTGTACCAACGCCTCACGCTCAGACAAAGGAGCCGGTGCAGGCCTCGAGGGGGCAGATGACAAACACTCCTAAACCATGGCCAGACATAATCCCCCCCACCTCCCGCTGAAGCCCACAACAAACGCACAGCAGAGGGGGACTTATTCAGAGCATATTAGGGAGGTGAAGGGGGCCAGGCACTGAGGGACTCTCCCCACTTGGCTGTCCTAATCATCTGAGACAACCCCGACATTGACAAACCCCCACCCCAATTCCCTTCCCGCCTCCTCACTCTAGCCCCCTTACACATGACCCAGACACATCCAGGAGCGTTTACATGGGCGGGCGGCCTAGAAGTGGCGAAGCTGACCAAAAAATGAACAGGCCCCCCGGGAGCTGTAGTTTAATTGTCCATCTTCTTGGTCCAAATTAAACAAGCTCGAGTGCATTCAAGTATCCACACAGACACACACACAACCCCTCCCCACATTTAACAGACTGGCACGTTCCAAAGAGCATGCCATTGATGCAGAGTGATGAGCGAGACCCCATTGTCTCGTTATATTGTCTTCAATTAGGCAGGAGATGATGGGAGACAATGAGAAGAGCATTTGTAATCATGAGCCTCCCGAACTCATGCTGGGAAACAGAACTTCATTATGCCCAATGGTCCCACATCGACGATAAAAACCCAGAATATGTTTGGTTCATCTTCAGGAAGTTTTCAAGCATAAATGGCTCGGAAAGAAGTGAGTCACCAGGAAGTACTGGAGGGGGTTCTGAGAGTGAAGACAACAACAGAAAGGGGTAGAGGCAAATCTTCTTCTTTTATCTGCACTGCGAGTTAACAGCAGGTTCCAGGCTAAGAAAACGCATTCAAGTCGTCATAGTTTTGCTTTTCAACTTACCTGAACTCTCGACCTTTGCAAGCAGCTCCCCGGTATTTAAAGTGTTAATAGTCAGAAATATGGAGGGTCTTAGAGGAGACGGGAAGACAGGAGGAAATTAGAAAAAAAACTGATAATACTTTGAAGAAAATCTGTGCTCTCCTAAGCTAGGTTTTCAGGGATGATGTCTTTTCATCTTCACCACATAAATGTTGTACAAGCTTAGCTCTGAGAACAGCAGCTTTGGCAGCGCTGGTGTCAGCTCAGAGCCATCTGTAGAAATTAGACTTCTTTAAGAAAGAGAAAGAAAAAACTTGAGAGCGCATTATCTGCCTTTACCTGGAGAGCGTTCAGCTGAGAAATGACTCTAACCCGACATCCTGCCGGCTTTGTAGCTCGCCCGTCATTTAAATCACGCTCCACCGTGGCTGTTAGGCTTTGATAGAACCATCCGACCGGACAAATACAGCTTTCATAAAATTGTGCAAATGATTTCTTTCAACTGGGATCGCAGCAGTATTGTTCTCCCATCCCTGACCCCCCTCCACCCCATTTTCTCTCTTTCCTAGCGGCACAAAGAGCTAATCTGAGACAAACACTCGCACCAGCTCTGACACATTGTCAAACCAAAAACCGGGGTGATTTTATTTTCTTTAAATCGTGTAAGTGAAGCATGAGGTAAAAGCCATCACCCATGGAGGACAACAGAGGGGTTAGAGAAATAGCTGCGTATTTTCACCCCAAACACGCTGCGGGGATTATATATTACTCTCCATTTTACCCATCCAGCCCTTCAGCTGTTCTTACATTTTCAGAAAGATCGGATAGATGCAGAAATGTTTTGGTTTTTTAGATGAAATCAGTCTGCATGTGTGCCAGTAGGAGGGGAATCTGTCAAGACGAGCAGCCCTGGGGCTGAGGAACCTTCCCTTCGAGGCCCCGCTCCCCTTATCTGATTCCAGCAGATGATGGCCATGCCAGCCAGCGCCTTTGATTTTTCTGAGCATATCCCCCCGCTTTCACACTGCTTTATTGATCGCCGACAGACCTCATTGTGTTCCTCCGCGAAGGGAGCACTACGAGGATGCTCTATTTGTAACGTGATCACCCCAATGAGGATGGCAGAGAGGTGGACGGACGCTAATCCTTTTTTCCCCCTCCAAGTCCCAGAGATCATGATTCTTGCTGATCGCCCCTGTCGAGTTTCTCATCACCTTAGGGGCTGATGACTCCCTTCTACCCACATTTCTTCTTCTAACGGGGAGGGGTCAGAGTATAATCCACGCTTAAACATCGCATCTTGTCGAGAACAATAGCTTAAGCTTGGAGGCCATATTTGATACCAACCACTTCTCGTGTTCACCTAAGGAGAAGGTCTCATGGTTTCACCATTTGGATTGGACTGGATCAGGTTAAATACCACACAAAGGCAGTCTTGTGGATGCTCAGTCTAGACCTTTCAGCAGCATTGATTTACAGCTCATCCATGATTGTTTCTGACCACAGGCTTTATGTAAAAATGTGCTCAGACCTCCGTGGACCTGACACATTCCTCCGTGCTGAACAGCACAACACAACAGTGCAGAATAGGCAGCATCTGCCTTGTCACTCCTCCCAGATGGCAGCAGAAAGTATGTAAATTGGTTCATTAACCTTACAGTGCTTTAACCAGCGGGCCATGCAGAAGGGCTCGTTCCATCCGGGGTTTCTTGAATTTTATTAACGCCCATTAATAGCATTGGGAAACTTTCGCTCATGGCCTGAGGTGGTTTTGTCGTTGCGTTATCAAACACTGTAGTAATTATACATGACATCCCTCTGATTAACACTCCTGTGATTATTGCACCATGTCAGATCATCCTTTTTTCCCCCAGTTTAAAGACACTCATCCATTTTCTTGGGGAGAAATATAACAGAGAGGGGGAAAAAAAAGAAAAGAGGCCTTGTGCTATCACAGCACCCCCCACCCTCTTACTCCAACAGGCCGGCTTGGATCTTTAACCTCCCGCAGCAGAATGAAAAAGAAGCAGGGGGGTTAAAATGTCAAAAAGGATCCACATTTTCGTACGACGTTTCCCCCCAGTGCCTCGCAGAGCGTGTGAAAAATTAGCCTGTAGCTTGCGTGTCTGTGTGTGAGCTGCTAGCAGTGAGGGCTTGCACCTGGAGCAGGGAGGGGCATGCGAGGGGTCAAAGGTCACCTCGCGGGGCTAAACAGGATTGAAAATCTCCCTCTCTTCCTTGAGAAGACCAGACGACCCCTGCGGCTACATCCACAACACAGGTCCTTTCACGCACTCTCTCCTTTCCCTTTTTCTCCTCCTCTGCATCATCTCTCGTTCACCTCCTTTTTCTTTTCTCCTTTGGAAAGGCGCAGTAATCCATAATCCACTCAACTATCGGCGGCTCAATTATCCCTCCCGTTCGCCCATTTTCTCCCCTTGGATGGAGATTCAAAAACAATTAACCTCTTCACGGCTGGGGACTTTTCCCAGGAAAGGGCATGGCAGTAATTGAATGACTCCGCCATTTACATTCCTGACCATGACTTCACTCCTTCACGCATAAATCTGGTTACTGAAAATCCTAATCTGTGGCTTTGTGATTTCCCAATGTCATTATCATGGCTGTTGTATTATCTCACTATGAAGACAGTATTTTACTTCAAGCTGGATTTAACAGGACAATTTGTTAATGTTTACAAAACACCCTTTTGACCTACTTAAAGCTGAACAGATTTTAATCATTTTTACTCAAACATGTTGACAGATTAGCGGTTTAGAAAATTATGCCTTTTGGTTGCCCAAATAATAATTATACCCACATAAAACTCAGTAGACAGCACTTTCCTGTAAACTGGTACAACTAGACTTTTTCACACCAAGTGTCTATAAGCAACGGTGCATCCCCCACATCCTCAGCCTCCAATAAAATGTCCTCTTCTCCCCCTTCGTTATGGAGGGGCCTCCTATTCATCTCCAGGTAGAAAGCCTCAGAACAGCTTGTTGCACCCATTGAGCTTTTTATTACTTCCCTCTTCAAAGGGTGGTGGCAGAGGAAGAGACATCCTCAATCTCCTTGATGCTATGATACACAGAATGGGCTCCCAGAAAACACACACAAACAAGAGACAGGATTTTGGTTGAAGCCTTGTGCAAATTTTACCAACACTTGAACTCCATAACATGGTATCTGAGCAGATTACAGGGTTAAAGGTTCAGATGGAGCCTATTCCAGCTGTTAGGGGATAATCTCCAAACAAACAAGTTTATCAAAAATGGACATCACTGACGAAAACAACCCAGAATACAAAATCAAAATGATTCGTCTCATTGGATTAGCGACAGAAAAACAAACATACACCACTGTAGCGGTACTGATTTCCACCGTGTTGTCAACCAAACGCATGAACAAAGCCTTCACTCCAACCAGCTATTTTCCGGCAAGCAAGCTAGTTTATTATCTAGCTAACCCAGCAGCAGCAAAATGATGTAATCCCTCACCAACACACATCAAGCAAACAAAAGACACGCACTCCTCAAAGGGAAGACACTCCAGGAGATGAATTTGTCTGTCAGAGAAGGCACATATTGTGCCGTTTTACCAACTCTGGCTTCAAAATTACTCCTTTTTATTCCTTTTTCTTAACTTCTGACGCTACTTCAGCATTAGGCCGACTCAAAGACGCCCACCTCAAGATTAGAGAAGCGACAGACTCAATCAAAACCTCCAGTAGGAGACAAAAGCCATCTTCAAGCTGGAATTATATTTTATGGTTATGCTCAGGACTCAAAAGATTCAACACTTGTTTGTTTTAATTGGCAAATTATTGGTTTTTGGATTAAAATTCTTTTGAACTCCAAGAAAAAGCAGGTCTTACATCATAACGCAGAAATAAAAACAGCTTTAAAGCCTCCTAGAAGTGGAAAAAAGATTCAGTTCACTCAACACAACGCTTCATGATAGTTAACTAGCACAGCGGAGAAACCAGCTTTTTGAACAAACATGAAAAATATAATAACTACAGGGCAAAACCCCATACCTATAATCTTGCAGATGCTTCGCCAGAACAGCTGAAATCTCACTCTCACACACACACACACACACACACACTCTGAGACACACACTTTAAACCCACACACACACACACACACACGCACACAAGAGCATAAGAAGTCTTTGATGTTTCCTCATGAGTGTGTGTGTAATGCAGCTGTGTGAGTCACCTACACTCCATTAAAGATCCATATAGGAAATACGGCGGCAAAGAAACAGAAGCAGTTGCAGAGAACTTGCGACCCAGTTACACACACGGACACACGCTAACATCATAGCAAGAGTCACGGGCGAAGGGAGGGCCTGCCAGGTCAGCACGGGTACAAAAAAAACTGAGTAGAAGAAGAAAAGCTTCAACAACTGGCTGTGCCCCAGACAGACAGGAACTTCTCTTGATCATTATGTCTAGCGTTCAGGTGTCTGGGCTCGGGCGACTGTAGGCGGTAGTTAGGTTGAGGGGGGGTGGGAGGATGGGGGGGGTGTAGATAACACAGCAGCCAGACAAAGAGGGAATAGGAGGGCTGCCTACATACCACCAGCATCAAGGAGGGGAGTGTGCGAGGGAGAGAAAAAAGGAGGCTTATAAAATTTTGATTAGACAATCCTTTGCTGAAGTGACTTTCTGTATTGGTTTGCTTTTTCTTTTGTATTTTTTTTTGTTTTGTTTTTTTCTTGTCAGCTTCCCTCCCTTCTTGCTTCTCCAGAGCACCGCCTCAGAGAACGGGGCAGACAGATTTTATAGGTCCTAATTAAAGCCATCTGAAGCCTTTCAAAACATCAAATGGCCCCGGTCTCTCCCCCCACCACCATCACCACTCCTCCACCCTCACCCGCTCTGTCTTTCCCTCTGATTGTGCAGAAATCATGGAAAATCAGAGGGCATACATTTTCAACTTTGACTCTCTTATGTACATAAAACTTCAACCCTCCCTTCTCCCTAAATTTCCAATCAATAAAAGGGATCAGTGATTGACATGACCTCAAAGTGTGTGTGTGTCAAGTTCTCTGGAATTTAACGTAAATAATTTGGTGGAACAACATTTCTGCACAAGAAGAATTCCTGTCTAACTATGTCCTCTCTTTCCAAGCCTGACCCGGGGGCCAAACTTCAGCAACATTTTCCTTCTCTTCTTAATTTTTAGTCACATCCTGCATTGGAAATGTCACATAAGGTTATTGAAGATCCACCCTTATCCTGCCTGCCGGGTTGAAGTGAAGTGCAGCCCTGCTTTAGTGCGCTTCAAGTACTCCATTTTCTCTCTCTCTCACTCTCTTTCTCTCTCTCTCTCTCTCTCTCCCTTGCCCCCCCTAATTGTCCTCATTGAGCCGTGTGGACCGGTTGCACAGCCTGACTGGCTGGGGTCAGCGGGTTTACCGTGTGCTTTTTATCTATATTTCATGCTATGGCGCTGCGCTTACACAGCCACACATCCACAACGAGGGCATTTACCGACCCACACAAAGAATGTCGACAGCACAAAATCCACTCAGGGATCAGCCAAGCATTGAAGGTGTAGCGATCAAAGCGTGGAAAGCGTTTGGTAACAATAATACGGATAATATATGCGTAAAATTTAAAGAGAAATGACAGAAAGCGTACGGCGCAAAAATGACACATGCAGTCATACATTGAAAAGTCGTCCGCAAAAAGACGATGTAGCCGTCAGAACTATTGCCTGAAGGAAAACTGGTGAAAGAGAAGAGATTAAAAGCGAAAAATATCAAACATCGCCAACTTACGATTCATTTTCATAACTTCTGGGCGTTATTGTCTCGCCCCTGCGTCTCTCTGCTCGTTTGTAGACGGGGGGAAAAAAGTCTGTTCCTCCGGCGAAGCAGAGGCCTTCTCATCGACAGGACGCGCGGCTTCATCTTGATGGAGATAAAAGTTTGGAAACGAGATAACACCTGGTTTGTTCTGCCGGAGACGGTGGACGTCCGATTCTGCCGGTGTCAGGTCTTCAGTGATGCCTGCACTCGCCGGGATTGAGCGCTGAAAGGAGAGGGAGCGCACAGAAAGGCGTCATGTGAGCCGGGGAGACGCGCGCCATTGGCCAGCCGGGGATCAGTATGATAATGCTGCTCTGTGCGCCATTGGCCCAGGACGGGAGCGGAGGCGCCTCCTCACTTGGCTGTGCGCAAGAATGTGAGTGCGGCACACTGTTCATAATTTTCAGCAGCTAAAAAGGGGGGTTTTGATGAGGGGGCTGCAAGTAACAAATTGTCCTAAAGATCTTCTCTTTTATTCTGTCATGGATTCACAAAGTTACACGGAAACCAGCGAGGAGATACGAACACTCATTCAGCTTCCTCTCTGTGAAAAAAAGAGGAAGGAGTGAAAATGTCTGGTGAGTCTGTACATCAACTTTAGATAGCCTCTGAACTTGAAGATGTGGCCATTTTGGACCAAATAGTGGAACTTTTTCCAGTATCACAACAAAAAGTTAATAAATACAACTTTTTAGATTATAGTTTTGCTTTTACTTTGAACTATAGTTTGATCAATATGACTTGAAGGGTAAACGTTTGATATAAGAAGCATAAACTGCAGTGATGTACACAATAATAAGAAGAAATCATCCAATTCTAGTCATACTTTTTTACAATGGAGGTCTGGCTTATTGTGCTTTATGGATCAATGAAGAAGAAACTCGAGAAAACAGTAATCATGGCTCAGATTTGACAAACATAAAGAAATCGTTTGACCATTAAGAATAAAAACAGAAAGATATCAACGGCGAAAACACCAGAAACACTTCTACTATCCGGTCACTGGAGCTAAAAACCAACCTTTCAATCATGTTTCGATCCTGACAACCTCTAAAGCTGATCCATTATTTAAGAGACAGGGAGCTAATTAGGAAGAAGTAACATGCTAACAGTAATGTGGTGGGCGAGGAAACCCTCTGATATTCTCCTTTACATGTATAGAAATGTAGGGGCCATGATATGTTTTACATATTTATGCTATTCTTCCCTCCTCTGTATCATCATGTTGGTTAACTTCACAGAGGGTAACGGCACATAAAAGAACATCCTCTCTTCGACTCTGGTCCTCTGGAGTGTTGAGGCAGATGAACTCAAGGTTCTGTATGGGTGGGAAATAGAGCGCACGTAATCTGGAGCGCGCATCTTCCCCCTGCACTGGCTGCGGCATTAAATCAATATTCCGCAAAGCTTTCTCTTGTTTTCACATTCACTTGACTGCTGCCGTGATGCGCCGCAAGGGTCGAGCAGCCGCTCCCCGAATTTTTGTGGCACTTGCCCCCCTCCTCTTTCTCTTCCCTCGTCTTCCACCTCCTCCTCCTTCACTTCACTTCACTTCACGGCAGACACCCTCATTTGGATGGCTCCAAGGCGATGCGCCCATTCCATTTGTCTCGTGCGTTAACGCGAGGCGGCAGGAATAAGGCGACGCGTTATCTCGACACAAAACATTATCTTCGCCTCGCTCCTCCAACACCGTGAAACAATGATTATTAACTGCTTGAGGAGCATGTTCAAGGGGTTTTTCGAAGCTTGTCACCACACTTAAAGAACATGAAATATATTTCACAACACATCCCCTGAACTAGATTTTTGAATTTCTTTGACTGAAGACAAAGCTTCCCCTTTTCTCGCCACTTGTGAGTACTTTCGGTGCCGCTTCGCTTGTCGCCCTGAGGGAATACAGTTAACGGCATTATGAGTGGACTTGTGACAGTCGCACTTTTACCAGAAACCAGCCTAGCACTTCCTTTTTAAGATTTAAAAGCCTGTCGTGCTGCATCATCTTGGTGTAAGATTCTGGTTATGCATTCATACGCACACACACACTCGCTCACACCCCATCGTTATGAAAGTAAAACCCTGCCTCTGCAAAATGGGTCATACACTGCAGTCACTTTATCTCAGCAAATGTATTGTGCCTGTGCGAGAGGCAGACATGCGCATGTGTGAATGTACATCAAAGGAATGACTCCAGTATTAAACCATGGGTGTCTTCGCTGAAACAGGGCTCGAGCAAGTTTAACCGTTCTGTTTTTCGGGGGGTTGCAACCTCGACGATATAGTTAGCCTGGAGAGCCAAAATGTCAGACTTTCTTTGATGCTTTCAAACAGCCGAGAGGAAGGTGCTCTGGCTCTGAAATGAACTCTACTGGCGTCATTTTCATTCTACCGCAGTGCCCTGCCTCAGACGTCAGCGGTTTCGAGCAAACACATAGGATTTGCTTCAAACATGGAAAATCCATTCACCTTTGGTTTGAGTTTTGATGATACACAGTCGGGCTAATAGGTGCGCACGCTCACACACACATACGCTCGCAGATTTGTATCCACTGTGGAGAAAAATTTGAGCAGTGGGGTTCAAAGCTGTGCCACTCAGAGAAGGAAGACAGCTCTGTGCCATCGTCTTATAGACCCATCACTGTGCGAGCTAATCTGCAGCGCATTCCAGCCCCTATATTTAGACCAATGTTTTGTGAACACTTAGCATAATTCGCTGAGACGAAAGGAGCTTTTCGAAGCCGTTAACCCCATCTCTTTAAAATTCATTTGGAGATTTTTCCGCTTGAGTGTTCCAAAAACACCTGTTCTCTCCTTTGTCTTCCCAAGAAAGACTCACCATTTCAATGAGGAGATAGTTTGTTATGAATGGAGAACATAGTGCAGTGTGAGTGTGAGAACATGCCGGATGTGAAGAGGTAGTTGATTTGCTCAGCTGCTCACAAAGGAATTGCTATCAGCTGAAATTAGTTAAAAAAACAGAGGAATTAGGTTGAGGGGGGAGAAAAATACCCTCACTTTCTCATAGTGCATCATGTGATTTATCTCTGCAGTGATCATCTTCATTACACTCATCTCAATCACCACATCATTAAACACCCACTGATCACGTCTGCATGAATTTAAAGGAAGCAAATATTCCTGGAACAAATCTACACCTGGTTTTAATTCAGCCCCATTTATTATCATCCAGGGAGTACAGCCGGTTTAAGTCCACGTGTGAAAATGTGTGCGTGCGTGCATGTGTGTGTGTGTGTGTTTGAGCACCAAATGCTCTGATCTGGTCCAGGTGGGCCAGAGGGAGTTGGTCATACTAAAAGCCTTTACCTCCATCTGCTGTGTGCCCTGCAAACACACACACATTTCCACACAAACACACGGACGGGATGGACTGTCTGGTTCAAAAGCCTGTCCCTTAAGCATTGAACGCTATACGCTTTGGCCACAGACATACGCCACACTGGGGGCTCGTGTGGCATCTGCCTCCCAGCTCATGGAGCCAACGCAAGGGGCTGAGGGAGGGGCCGGGGGCCGAGATAAGCTCTTCCTCCCCTGGTCACTGTTGCGCCGTGGGGACCGGACAGGCCTGGAGCCTCAGCTGAGCACGGCTGATAATATCCACATGAGTGTACATGCATGCGTTTGTTCATAAAAGAGTGTGTGGTTTGTTTCAGGAGCAAACACAATTATGTTCAAATAGCCAAACACTATAACTTTGACAAAAACTGGCACTAATAAAAGTCCGGCTAATGCTGCGTTTGAGTTACTTCGGAAGTCAGAAGTCTGAGCTGGGAATGACGTCTCACCCAAGTTACCAGCGTTTCGGAAGCAGAAACAAGATGGCTACATCTACGAAAGTTATTTTAGCGTTTGCTTTGTCCGAATATCAGCACAAGGCAAGTGCTTAAATAACTTTCATAACTTGCCGATTTTGCTTTTTTCCGACTTGGTAACTGAAACGCTGGTAACTTGGGTGAGACGTCATTCCCAGCACGGACTTCTAACTCGAATGCAGCATTAGTGCCAGAAGTTTCCGCAAGTGCATACAGTTATGTTACCTTGTGAGAAACAAAATCATACGTGGTATAACTCAAAACCAAACTTTCACAAACTCCAATCAAGTGCAGATCTACAAGTGTGAAAAACTAATTAACTGTAACATCTTGTTTTTACTCAAAAGTCTTTCCTAAAATAAGGAGCCCTCTTTGAAAAAACATCTCAGATTGAATGACATTCTGCAAATTGACTCATCTCCTTTGTTTATGTGTTTGAAGTCTCACAAAAAAAAAACACCTGCACAGGAGATAAATGAAGCGATCTGATTTGTACTTTCCTCAAAATTCTTACAAGGGGAAACACAGTTTAAGAAAACAAAGTATGAAAACCCCGTTAGGCAAGGCCTGTGATAAGAACAGTACATAACACTCACTTTATTTGACAATGACATGAAACAACGCTGCCTCCACAACGGTGCTCATTGTATTTTTCATCCTCAGTGTTTTTTTTTGTTTTTTTTTTACTCATCCTCATTTGCGGTGTAAGATTAATTGCCGTGCTGCTAACAGCAAATCAATCTGTTCCTGCTCACTTGCTCTAATTCATTGTTTATTTAACATGAGTGTAATCTAGGCCTTTGTTGAATGACAGAAAATGGGCTCTCTCTACGCAGCAGCCCTGACCTTATCATTTTAACTTGTCATATTGGAATACTCATTTACTCATCATGTTAAGAGTCGCCTCACGTAAAGAGCCGGCGAGGCAAATTAAATTAATGCCGGGCTACTTTTAATCGGGTTGATGTTTCAAATAACAGAACATGACAAAAAAGGTTAGGAGGATGATAGAAACACTAATTGGTAAAAAGATGTTTTTGAGACTGGAGGGATAATTCCTTGTTCTTCATGTAATGATATTATAATATTGCACAGAACTGCGACAATGAGGCCATCCTCTGCTCCACACAACATTCGACTCTTTCACCATCAATCTAAATGAGAAGTTTAATTTAACCACTTTTTACTACTATAATTACTTGCTTCCGTAGATTGAATAATGGACATGTTATTCAGCTCTTCTTTTTGAGAGGTAAGCAGCTAGTGGGTGATTTCCAAGGTACTCTCTGATTACCAAACATCAAAATAGCTCTTCCTTCTTCTTTCTTTTAATTTAATGCTTCAGCTTTGAGGAAAGAAAGTTGATGACAGCATTGTTTATTCTGTCAGCTTCAGAAGAGACAAACATTAACCTGAGGAAGCTCTTACGTCTTTTTTTGGAAGGAGGTGACTGAATTTATGAGAGACATGGTTTTGTTCATTACAGCCCCTGTTGCATAATGACACTTCGTTTTTCTTCCTTATGTGTCAGCAGATCCTTGAATCAGACTCAGTGTGCATCAGTGTTGATTTTGGCAGCTATTTTAGATTAAGTCCTCGTCATTGGACTCAAAAGTCTCTTAGTTTTATTCACATTTTAGTCATTTTTGTGCCAAATGGTTGCAGTTGATGAAAAATCAAATAGTTTTAGTCCAGTTGTAGACAGTTAAGATTTTGGTCCTTACTGTTAGTCACAATCTTTTCTGTCTTCAAAGTTATTCAGTTTGTTAGAAGTTGGTATCAAGGTTGTACTAGTGTTTCAATCTGTAGTGTTTCACTCTCAACACTTAAACTTGTGTCATACTGAGATTCCTGATCTTAACTGGATGATTTGGTTTTGACTCTCCTGCCAATGCAATGCGCTGATCTAGTAAGGCATAAAGAGGATTAATCTGTACTCCAAGTCAAATATTCTGTGTGTGGTCATTAAGGATTTATATAATTTATTTTATTTTTTTCCTGTGGGGTGGGAGATCTGGACTCAGCCCCCTTGATGAGAAACATTTACCTTGACAGTTTTTGTTAAAGAAATTAACACTGGTGTGTATTAAAAACTAGACTGAGATCCTTTTTGGTGATACAAACTCACATGGAAATCACTGCGTGGATTGAAGGAAATAGCATGTTAGCCACTTAACATCAGATCTCTTATACTGAAAAGTGAAAATTTATGTACTTTTATATCTTCAGGGGGCCTTAGATGCTTCCACTCCACAAACTTTCACAACTTTCCCATCATCAAGACTTCTTCTTGTGTTTAGCCAGATCAGGACTGAGGCTTTAAAAATGGTGTTGTTACACCCACAAAATCAGGTCCTTCGACTCTCTCTCTTTTGGGTTCGTAGAGTTGTTTTGGAAGGGAACTCAGTCTTGTTGCGGGAAATTCTGTTCTAAGCAATTCTTCTTCAACAAGGCCAAAGTTGATGAAGACAGACTACCAAGAAAAAAGATCCTCACTCCACTCTGGGGGAAGATTTTATGTTTTTGCTATCGTTTTGTATCCCTATGGTTTGAAAGTGTGGCTAGATTCTTACTTGTCTCACAGTTATCCTTTAACCAGTTTGTGTTACATTGCTAGGCAAAGTGACCAGTTTGCCCACCCAGCAAAAACAAATAGCCAAAAACTGTGCGGCTTCACTTGTCCACATCTCTCGTTTTTATACATTATTACTACATTAGCCTACTGGGGTGAGGAGTGCATGTAGTGGCGATGAAAGCGCCCTCTGCTGGCTCCTGCTAATGCAGCGGTGTACTGTATAATTATTAGCTCAACAGCTCACTACAATTTAATTATAAACTTTTACGCAAGAGGTCGAATGAAGGTTCGAATTTCCGGTAAGAAGTGACAGCTATTCAACAGAGTAGAATGTTAGACTAGATAAATCGGCAAAAACAAAACACTCTTTGTCCACTGGGGGTGCCATAATCAATGAAAACAGACAGCCACAGGAGCTTTGAAACTGTTGCGTTCCTTCCTATTGCTTTCAGTAATTAGATAACACATAACCACTGTAAGAAACCCCCTTTTTTTTGCTTTTATTGTAGATGAATGCTGCTGCTTTGTATTCGATACTTAGCGGAATAACTTGCTCAAAAAACATGAAACTTTTATACACTTTCTTGTGGTTGAAAGCTAACTGCCTTGGCGTCGTTGTACTCTGCTGTTTGCATCTTTATATCAGTCAAGTGATGATAATTATTCTCAATAAGATGCATGATGGATGAAGGGGGACTTTTCTGGTGTTTCACAAAGGATGCCAGCTTTGACTCCAGGCAGTAATGTGATGAATTGTGGCTGTGCTGCATGCAGTCTGTTTCAGAGCCTTGCCTTGTTAAATGAAAGATTGCGAACATGGTGTAACAAACTGTAGCTTGTCGTGCGTGTTTCCCTCAGAGTTAAAGCATGAGTTTTGACAGGGGAAGAGAGAGAAAGAGACATTGAGGGAAATATCCAGAGATCCAGGTCAGCTGCGAGGCCTCAGCTGGAGTGGAGGGCTACACCTGTCGGCGCCTGGGGGCCTCTCTCTCCCTCTCTCTCTGTCGTCTTTCTGTCTCTCTCTTTCTGTCCAGCTGGACTTGCAGGAGCCTCTCAACCTCCCCCAACCCAGCTTGCACCTCCCCGGATCCAGGCCAGTTCAGCCCAGCCATGCGTGGCCATCTCTGGGAATTCATTCCGGATGCTTCCTGTTCATTGCATCCACTCCTCTCTCCCCCTTCTTTCTCATTCTGTCACTCCACCCACACAACCCCCCATCTGCATGTCTTCCTCTTACGTGTCCTACAAGCCATCTTCATTTTCTCATGCTCATGACCAAAAAAACTTTGTTTTCTCTCTATTTTTCATACATTATGTTATCTAAAGTAGGGGATTTTTTTTTAAATAAAGGGATTCAAATAATTTATAGACTAAAAGAAAAGCATGTTTTTGGATTTTTTTTTTCACATTCAAGACCAGTAAAAATTTTACAGTCAATATCTGACCTAGATTAAAAAGGCCAAAGTTGGAGAATTTTCCCAAACAATACAGCCTGTTTTGTTGGGAAAGACGGGGAAAGGAATAATACAGAGTTTTCCTTCTCTTTCTGAAGTTTGAGCCGGAATCACTGAGGAGTGCAGAACACATTCCCACCTCTCCTGACTCCTGCTGTGAATCCAAAGCCGCCTTTTAACACAGTCAGCAGAGACAGCAGCTGGAAACATTAAAATGCTACTACAAGCATCCGCTTTATTCAGAAATTGTGCCTGTAGCCTACTTTTACAAATAGTGCCTGTACTGTAAAATTGTAGCTCTACAGTGTTGCTACAGTGTTGACTAAATTTGCTGTGTCGGCTTAACAGGAGCATCCCTTAGATACTCTTGTGGCTACAATTTTACTGACAAGTTCCAGAAAAACATCCCCCCGAGAAATAAATAATCACGACAGCCTAGTTTTTTTTTTTCAAATGCAAGGGACAGGCACGAAAAATATTTTCAAATTACTGATATCTGCCTTGGAAGAGGTGCAGCAATATCTACAAGCAACATACAGGGTCTGTGTAAAAAGATTATTTGTGTTTCACTTTTAGCACTGAGAGAATCATTACAGCAACCAAATAAGGAAACAAACAGGATCAACGAAACAAAACTGAGATGATTTTAGATTGATCAAAACAAACTCTTAAAAAGCCAAGAAAAAAAAGAAGTTGGCTAAAACAGAAACAAACGTATTCTCAACATGTTTACAAATGCAGTCAGTATTTTTTCTGATATTCTTGTGATGATAAAGTGAAGAATAGTTGGCTGAAGCTGATTATTTAAGTCTAATCTCTTAAAGCTTTTATACACTAAAACACTCCTGAAAAGTTCCCTGAATTCAGCAAAAATCTTTGGGATTTTAAGTGAACACATGCACATGGATTATACTTTCTTTATATAATCTTTATCTGGGCTAAAAAGTGGATTTAAAGATGACATAAGTACACATGACATTTTAAAAAAAACATAGGCTTGTAAAAGGAACCCACCTAACACTGAAAATAATGTACCTAATTTAGCTACTACCCTATAATAAGACAAAGAGAAGGAAATTCCTGTTAGATCTAGTTTCTACAAAAAATCTTAAAAATGACTAAACAGATGAGTCCAATTAAAAATTGTTCAAAGCTGATTCTGTTGACTTAATCACGTAAAAGATAAACCGAAGAGGCCCCAGGATGAAGCCTTGGGGAACTCCATGTGTAGTTTTTGATGTGCTGTATTTTTCCTTAGAAATCGTCGGACTCTGCAGCTGATCGCAAGAGTTCTATTTTTTCCGGACACCGGAGCATATTAACCAGTGCTGGAAAGGAAGTCGGCACAGACACAAAATAAAACATCCGGCTTCCTTTCAAAATGAAACACTCTGTGTTTCAGGCGGTATTGTATTTCACAACATGCAAACAGGCTGGGATGAACAAGGTTTATAGACAGCATTTCATCCCAATGACACCATGAATGAGTAGATGCGGATTCTAAAAGTCTAGAAGTAGATTTCCTCCTCTGGAAAGACAAGATCTACTGCTTATATGGTTAGCCTATGTGGCTAAAGACAACTTGTTATTGCGCGATTGCACGTGAATCCACGGGGTCCTGTGAGTTTTTGCGATTCCTGCTGTCTGTCATCCGCCAAGAAATTCAACTCACAAACGGACCCGGTAGGACGGCGAAAATCGCTCCCATTCCAGATCGGAGCTGTTTCCCTTGTACAAGGGAATCAACAATCTTTGGACTACTTCTGCAACCAAAGGTGATACACACAAACATGGTAAAGTCTAAGATGACGGTCAAGGAATGAAGGAATGACACTGGTGAGGCTTGGAGTGAATGAGCCAGAAGTGCAGAAGAGGCCCAGGATTAGTCTCTTTTTACTAGACTATGTCTGAGTGGCCTTGCCTGTAGGGCTGATTAAAACACAGAATAAGACGGCTTGTGGATTAGAAATGTCATGAACCTCCTTTGCTAACAAAGGACGAATGATAGCAGGCTCCTTCAAAGTGGGCGAGAGGTTATGGCAGGTGTGTGACATGTGAGGAGGTGTATTCGTATCAGGATAGAAACTGTGAGTGATACTATTCAGGAGTAATTAACAAACTGTCTGGATGCTCTTTTTTTAGAGCTGTCATAAGAGCCTTTACTTTAACAGGTGTGTTTAGGTGCTGCGATAGTTCATCAACAGGTGTGGTTGGGTTGTGAGGGCAGGTGCTCCTGGCATGAACACCTCAGCAGAAGGTGCAGACATGCTTGAGGCAGCAGCTGGAAAAGGTGCATTCAGAGGGATCAGAATTGTTGCGCACCTCCATAACTCACAAGAGAGGGAGGTAGGGGCGGCAAAGATGGGGCCGTACAGTTCAAAGTCAAAGGTCACCTCCAGTATGGACCTTAATTAAACTGCAGGAAGTGGCCAGCTGCTTGGTTAGCAAAACGCACATAATTGCATGTCAAGGATAGCATACAGATAACTATCAAGCTCAGATTTATGTGTAGGGATGGTTGAACAGATAATAGTGTGGTATTAGTTTGCAGGTATCAATAACGAATAGCTGAATTGCCTGAAAGAATGATAGCACAATGCTTTGTTTGGGTGGCTGTAAATGCTAACTCTTGAAACCATGTTCCAAACAGAGTCCCCCATTCAGTAAATGTGTAAAAACTGGTAATACATAGATCCTGTGAAAACAGTACATTCACACATACTCATTATGTTCCCAGTTTGTACTTAAGGCTATGTTGATGCTATTCTCATTCCCAGGCACATGGTGCTCATCTTCTTTTCTGTTGTGTTTCATGCAAAGTTATACTATTAATGAGCGGCCTGGCATGCATACTAGTGTTTTTTTAGAAACACAAAGTGAAGACTTCTCTGTTTTGGGCTGTTAATGGAGCCTGAGTGTTCTCTCTCTCTCTCTCACCTTGTCACAATACTAAACTGCTGGACTGCCTATTTTCTCTCTTATAACAGTAAAGAAAGAATAAAAAGCTAACAGTAATAGGTTTAACATGAAAACAGTCAACTGTCAGCCTGCAGTGTAGAAACTTGGACATGGTTTAATGCCTTATAGCTTGTTTTATAATACAGTTGAAGGACCAGGAAACACCAGCTTGTTCTGGCGGACCCAAACACAGGTATTTTACTTGCTAAATGTGTCCTGTCTGGTTTATACCTTGCACACGCTTGTAAAAAATCTGCCATTTAACCTCCTTGAATCTCCATTTTGTCCTGAAGCAAGAAGGAGCAGAGAGTTGGATAACAGTAAGCTTATTCTCTCGCTGCACTCACACCACATCCTATCCTACACGCCTGCTGCTGAATTATTCAGCTGTTTGTACCTGTGAGGCAGCCGGCCCTGTTAAGGGCTGCCCCGGTATGATCTATAATTAAATATAATGCAACATGAAAGTGCATAAGACATGAGACTGGGGTTTGGACAAGTCACTCAGACTTCCTCCTAGTTATCCATTTTGTGTTAGTTCTTGTGCTGACTGCAGCTGTTTTAGGAGTATTTATTTTGGTTTTTTCCTTTTTTTTTTCTTCAGGCGTGTGCACACTGTAATATTTCTGTCTCTTTAGCCTGGCTTCTGTCTTGAATGTTTGCGATCAGCAGTTGACATTATGGGGGCAATATGATCATGTCATGTTTGATTATGCTTTTATTGTCTCGCTCTTCCCTAAGTTCACAGTATTACACCCAATAGGGCCTCCGTCTTCTGTAGTTTGTTTGTTTTGTCCCCCTCAAGCAGCTCACTTGTAAAGCTTTCGAAAGCTCACACTCAGACATAATCCTGCCGTGCGTTTAGAAATATGACCGTAACAAAACTGTTTACAGGCTCACGAAAATTGACCGTTTGGGATACGTAAAAGTCAGCATCCATGCATTGTTCCCCACAAGCATGCAACACTCTGGGAGGTAGATGCAAACAGTTACCTCGACTACATTTATACTTAAATTGACATTTAAGAGTTTTTTGAGTCAAGGATAAAATAACCGTGGACTAGGACTGTGTAGGAAAAAAAAGATCAAACAGTTTAAGGTGTTTCACAAATGAAGAAATCTCAGTTTCAGTTTAAGGCCTTAACCTCACACACACACATATAATCACTCACAAATACACACGCACCACAGTGGGATCCTCGCATCTGTCCAAATGTGAACGGTAATATCTCCACCTTGCAGGCGGCAGTAGGGAGGGAAGGCTTAGCGGCTTGCTCACTTTCTTCCTTCACTGGCTGTGAAGTGGAGTCTGAGGTGTCAGGAGATTTTTTTTTTTCCATCCCCCCTCTCTCTTCTCCTCTCTCTCTATCAGTCTCTCTTTCTCTCTCGGTCTTTTCACAGCGAGTACGTCTCTATAGTGGTTGAGTCTGTGCTTTACAGGGAACACTGTGAGCGCCTGATAAGAGGCTGAAAGCAGATATATACATCCTGGAGTGAGCCGCAGATACACAGTCAGGGAGGCAGTAAACAGATCACAAACATTATGTTTCCCTGATTTACATGTGCCATATGATACAGAGGTGTAAACGCGGGGTGATGGTTAAACGCTAGCTAACATCTATCTTTGCGCATTTAGGGGAAAGGAGGCATTCGTGAGGGTAAATTTCAGTGAAATAAAATAGACGCCGTGCCAAGTCTCACTTTGCTCTCAGCTAAATTGAATTGACCCTTCCATCAATGTTGTGCCAGGAAAAATTATAAAAATAATTTCTGTCCACAGGCAAAATAAACAGAGTGAGTGTTTATTCCCTGCAGCCGTGTGTGTTCTGGGAGTATTTAGAGAGTTGCAGCCCCCAGACAAGCTTTTACCTCTTCCTCTTTATAAAGACCCGGCAATTACTCTGGTTTGCTGACACCCTGAATACCAATACAACAATGCCTCTTCTTTCACACACACACACACACACCAAACATTTTACCACCACCCTTCCCACCCAAACACCCCTCACACCCCTCCTCAAATACAAAGTTGCCATGACTACAGCCAGAGTTCATAAATCCAAGCGCAGAGGGACCCTTGATTCCTTGAAATTATCAGGAGGTTTTTGGGGGGGATAGATAGAGGTGGGGAGTGGAGGTTGGTGGGGGGGAGTGAGGGATTTGGTTGAAGGAGGTAGGAGGATAGATAAAGCTTTGCCCCATTCCTCTTCCTCCTCCTCTACCTCCTCCACCTCCACGTGCCCGCTACAGCAGATGGTGCCGTGTGGCTCTGCCATGCCACCGTGGCCGCCTTCTGCGGATGGTCGCCATAAGGAGGCAGGTTAGTTGGAGATTTGGAGTGACAGTGTTTGGCAGGGGCTACAAAGAGAAGATGTGAGGAGGGGGAGAAGGCGCTTGGTGCCGCGGGCTAACACGGAGGTAAGCTGCTGTTATGTTGCTGTCTCTGTGATTTAGTGACCATGTGGTAGCAGAGGAAGCAGAGGTAGGAAGTTGGAGGCAAAGGTAGCTTCAGGTTCATGGTGGACACCAATCAAACTGTTCAAGTTTTATGATCAATACTGGCGGTGGTTATGTCATTAAGTATCACACCTCAAAAATCCTGAGTTGAGTTTTTTTTTAAGCAGTAACATAAAAAATATTTTAGAGCTGACGATATAAACAAACCAGACCATTACAATAGAAATGACCTTTTTTCTTATATCATAATTCCTGTCAGCGCTGAACTACGATTTATCGCTGAGACGATTTTTCTTTACATTTTCCTTGAAATCACAGAGAGTGATGGTCAGAAGACAAGGTAAGGAAGTTGTGACAAAATATCACCAAACTACTTGCACATGTACAACACAGGACCAATAAAGAGATGACATGAACCATTTTGTCCACAGGGGTCACACATTGCGACAAAACACTTAAAGCTTCTGTGAAGATCTTTCGGTTTGTCATTTTGGTGCCTCCTGTGGACAAAGTTGTCTTTGCTTATCTTGTTCTCCACATGCTTGATTTGGGTTTTTAACCACAGTATTAAGAAATACTATATAAAATTATCAATAATGCCACTGATGGTCTTTATGGTTTAAACATTATAAAAAGGCATCAATATGAATCTTAGTCTCTTTCATAGATTAAAAAAAAAAACTCCTTAGGGGAGCTTTAAGTTCTTTATAATGTTTAGATAATGCTTACTAATAACAGGTATTGTTCATCTTGAACTGTTCGATTGCGACTTATCTAATTTTAAAAAGGCAATATCTTGATACTTTTGTTTTATAATTAATGATACCCTTTTTGTAGTTACCAACGGATTTAACAGTATATTACAAACATTTTGACATCTTTCATTTGAAATGAGCTTTGAGGCTTTTCAAACCAAAACAAAACAAAAAAACCCTAGAATTTATAATTTTTTATTTTTTTTAATATGTCAGTTTTATCCTCAGTATTATCCTCCTTTTTTCACCAAAAAAAGCACTAATAGCTGGAAGGAAGCGTAAGGACACCATATAGGGGACAGGAAACAACATGGGAGCCCAGTGAGCACTAACACTAAATTTCAATATCATAATTGGGTTGAAAACAAAAAAGAGTCGGGAAGTCTGAAACATAATTTCAACATTTTTTAAATGAGCCGTACAATTCAGTTATGACACCAAAGTTTGAAGGAAACAGGCTTACTTATTTTCAGGGTGAAAGGAGGATAAAAATGAATACTGTGACTGCCAATTGATATACATGAATGAGAGTTTGTGTTCGGAAGAGTTTATATATAAAAGTCTCCAAACAATTGTATTAGTGCAGGTTTTCTTGATGTGACATTAAAACAGATCATGTTGACATATGAATTATTTTCGCTTAATTCTCGTTCTACTAACCCGGCCTTGAACACATCATCATAAAATCGTGTGTCACCTCAGTTAAATGACTGATTAGCTTTTATTTCTCTGACTCTGACATGTATTTTTCAACATTGGATTTTGATTTTTCAGCTGCAGGACGTGCTAAAGTCCGGGTGTGCTTACCCCTGCTGTTTCGGGTGGAAGAGAAGGATGACAGCGCCGCAGCAGCAGCAGCTGGAGTTGATGGAGTTGTTTCAAGGTTCAGACAGTTATAGATGCTGCATTTTGGCTTGATTTGATTTCAATGCCGCGGAGGTTGTGTTCCCCCTTTGCATTAAATGATTTTATTTGCCTTATGACTATCTATAACTTTGGTAAAAGTAACTGCCCACCAGAATTCTTCTTTATGTAATTTAGTACCTGTTTGCTCACAAGACTTGATAGCAGAATAACCTTTGGACTGGTCTTCAATATCTCTTCAGGCCAAAGTTATTTTCAATTCACCAAAAAAATGACATGTTAACCCTAAAACTCTCATCACTCTGTCATCAACAGGTGGTAGATCACATTTGAGATCGCTTGTGAACCCAAACTGAAGGCTTTTCACCTCCTAAAGGCAGCTGTGTGCATTTGCAAAGCTGTGAAATAAAGCTCTAAATATGAAACATGTTTTTTGTCTTTCAGTGTCATACTCTACACGCCGCCTTTCCCGCTGCTCTTAATCAATACACCCTCAGGAACTCAAATAATGGTGACTAGTAGTTAAATATTACTTTGTGCTCATTTAACCAGAAGTAAAAACATAATTCGAGGATGACCAATTACATCCCTACTGACATCCTGTGCCAGGAGACGACAAGCCAGCCTTGATGAGAACATTGTGTACAGGCCTGTGCGCAGCGAGTTGGGTGGGTGAGGGTGGTGGGGGTTTCGGGGGCGGTGGAAGAGGGTTGTAGGGGGTCATCTGCCTGAATACTCCTGCTCACATCCTGGCATGCAGTATCCGTCTGTTTCTCCCTCTAGCTCTGTCACATGCAAACCCTCATGTGCACATTAGCCTCCCACATGCATTAAACCCATCTGCAGCGCGTCCCTTCTGCACGTTAACGGCGTAATCACTCCAAAAAAAAACAACACAACTGTGGCCCATGATGCACTGCCACACACATGCAAGCACAGACACTGGCTTTGCAGCACACTTTGTGCACTGTCTGCACTAATACACTCTTAAACACACACACACAAATGTGCACACAGACACACAACCCCTCAGAATCTGTGGCCTGGAAGAATGGAGGCAGTGTGAAGCTCGGCAGCCGGCAGTCAAGGGCAGGGCCGGGGTTCTGCAGGGGTATGTGAGTGTGTGTGAGAGAGAGAGGGTGTATGGAGGGGGTGCAGAGGGCCTGGAAATGTGGGTAGGTTTTGGGAGGGGCCCTGGCCTATAAGTCTGAAATGCATTAAAGCAGAGTCTCAAATAGAATCAGAGACATTCTGGGAATCATATTTTGACAAACCAGGGAGATCTGTGGCTGCATCTTACAGCACAAAGCCGGTGAAGGATGTGAGAGTTGATCCTTACAGGCCAGTTTGGGAATAAATTATTAAAATCACGGATGTTTCCAGGCTAAATTTAGCAGCTTGTCTAAAAGCAGCACTCAAAGGATTTCAGCTAAAAGAAAGTGTCTTTAAAGAAATAGTGAGCGTAAAATGAAATTCTGTCATTGTCTGCTCAGTGTCTTGTCAGCTGAAACTCCACTGAACTTCAGAGAAATAGCAAACACTGAAAGTAAATACCCATGTATCTGTATGTCTCAGCCTGTGGGAGAATAAAGGATACACATACTGGATTCTTGGGATACACAGCAAAGACTTTCTGCAACACTTGTTTGTTGAGCTATCTGGACTAATTTGAAGCTTTATATTCTTGTTAAAAAGATGAACCTGTCAATCTAGATTTTGTCCCGAAAGACTGAAATCTTACCTAACCTGATTATTAAGCAAGATTTAAGTTTTGGTGAACTGTGCCTTTAAAATCTTTCTTTCACCGTGCTTTTAAAAAGTTCCTCAGAGCCAGCTTCTTAACCTGTCACAGTTTAACTTCAAAATGTAACTGTGATTAAGATTATGAAACCAAATCTGACTTCCCTGTGTCACTGTTTCTTTTAACTTTTAAGCCATTTATCTGAAGCTGCTTACACGGAGCGAGCAGGTAGGATGGTGCTGTCTCTGCTCAAGGGCACATCAGCAGGACACGCTTCTCTGCTTCTCACTGGACCACACTGTGATTCTTACAGGGTTAGGCGTCTCTTTCTGAAACCTTCATCATCCTTATCACAAAAAAGGAGCGAGCCAATCAATTCTCATTTTCCTACTTTTACCGACCACTTAGAGAGCAGCGTGTTTGTGTTTCTACTAACTTTTGTGTCTTTCCCGACATCTCCAGAAGACAGATGAGGACTTTAAGATAAAGGACAGAGTCATTTTCAACATTTTTACATACTTTATGTTTTGAAAGTCATTTTCAGGTTTAGTTTTCATGTTTTAAATGCCAACTCTAACACTGGTTATGTTTTATGACTCTAAATACACACCTTTGTAAGAAGTCTGTCGCATGAATTTGCACTACCGCTTTCAATCACTCTGCCATTATGCCTCATCGCTTCACTCACTGCTCTTTTCTTCCTCTCCTTTTCAACCATCATTTTCTTTTCAGAGAGGCAGCTGTGAATGAGTCTGTGTATGTGTGTGTGCGTGAGAGAGAGAGTGTGTGTATGTGTGTGTCAAAGGAGAAGGAGGTAGGGAGGGAGAGAGAGAGGGAGGGAAGTTTGCCAACTAGTCCTCTCTTTTGAAAACCCAGAGGGCCTGGCTGACTCCTGTCTCCAACATGGCCGCCGTAAATCAGTGTGAGAAGGAGCTAAGTTAATTGCACAGGCGTTTATGAAGGAGAAAGCCTTGATTTACTCCAAAAGCTTTACATCTCCCCTGTGGATGTAGAGTGATGAAAGGAGTGGGGCAGGGGAAAAAGGAGAAGTGGGGGAGTGCGGTGGCGTTGGGGACAGGAAGAGCACATGGGAGCTGTGAACAAAGTTCACTCGCAGCATTTTAGATAAGCTGATTGTTAAACTAGATTATGTGCAGATATGAATCTATCGCCTTGGGTATAAAAACTTGTCAGGAGTCACATTGACTTTAGTTTTATTATTATGGAGTCCAGTAAAAGAGCAACACCAAATAAACTTATTTACATATATTTGCATAATGTGCATAGTGTGCAAAAGATTTATGTATGTAACAATTAGTCACCGTGTATGTATCCATCCTTCTAGCATCAACAAATTTACATTTTGGAAAAAAAAAAAAAAAACAGATAAAAACTTAAAAAGTGGATAGTATTGAACCACTGCTGTGTAACATAGTAACAGCTGTGAGTCCAGGACTACAGTCTTAGATTTACCGTCTCATGACTCCATGATTTGGACTCAAGTAAGGACTCAGCATGGACTTGGAAATGAGTATTTAACTTCACAGGACATAGAATATTAAAAAAGGAGAGGTGGACATGTAATATTTTTTTTAAAAATAACATAAACAAGTTGAAATATCAACATATGTGAACAGTTTTTCTTTATTGTATTTCTTCTTCCATAAATGCACCAATCCATCTATCTATCTATCTATCTATCTATCTATCTATCTATCTATCTAGCTAGCTAGCTAGCTAGCTAGCTAGCTATATATATATATATATACACACACACACCTTTTTTTTTTGTTGGAAGATGAGCAGGTAAAAATACTTGTTAACAAAACTAAACCCCACATAGCGAATGGCTGAACTGCGTTCTTGAATCAGGTTTTCCATCTGGAGCAACTTTAATTTGACGCCATTCTCAGCTCTGGCAATTGAGGTAAACGCACCATTAACCTCAAGTCCCGACAGCAAGAGATGTAAATATTAGATATAGGAGCCAAGACGAGTTATTTTTAGCGTAATGAAATGTCCTTATTTGCTCTGCATGTCAGCAAACAGGCAAAGAAACGATTACTTTTTCGATAAGCCTCTAACTCTGTTTTTTTTTTTACAAACATTTGCTTCATTGTTTTGTCTTTGCAGAGGGAGAGGACCAGTGACTTCAGAAAGCATCATCATCATCACTTCCTTGCCCCCTTTCAGTAAAGCATGTACACGATTGTGCATTTTGTAATTTTAATATTTAAGGCGTAGCAGCCAAACCGAAAACCTGACTCATCTAGCGCTACCTTAAGTGACTTTTACATTTCTTAAAATAACTTAAATTATTCACAGACGTTCATTGTCACGCCCCTCATTCAGTGTGCAGCAGAAAGGAGAGTGTGTGTCTTTGTCTTCACTGCTTTTTTTTAATACAACTGCATTATGTTGGCTTTAGATTTGTTTGTTTGTTTGTTTGTTTTGCTGCTAATTCAAAGAGGACATGGATTGTTGAAACCGCGTTAGAGTACACCCAAAAACAAAAATGAGTCCTCAAATGTAAACTACGTAAGCGCTACAAAAATGTGAAATGTTCAGGGTTGTTGTTTTGAGTCTGCAACCAAACAACAAAGCGAACATAGCGTGAAACTGTGAATCAAGCTTTGTAAATTAGCAGTGGTGACAATCTTTCTGTGAGCAGAAACACATCCTGACCTCCACAAAGAAGCCGCAGAGAAGAAGTTTGAAGTGTTCTCATGCTCTCCGAACATCTGTTTTATCCACAAAGAGACCCATTAACACTTCACCTCTCTTTTCCCCTTTCTTCCACATTTAGCAGTAACAGCTAGTGTCTGCATCATGGGCTTCTTTCCTGTGTCATGATGCTATCAAGGTTTCGACTGTTCATTTGGCAGCTGCGAGATGCATACAGCCCCCTCACACACACACAGACACGCACACACACAGTGAACAAGGAGGTGGAAGTGGTGGAGAACCGTTGAGGCCGTGGTTTCGGAGGCACGCCTGTGTGGCTGATGGAGGAAAACATTCGTTAGAGCGAAGGAGACGAGGTGAGACAGAGGAAGACAGAATAATGAAAATTCAGGATGGCTTTGAATGTAGTTGTACTGAAACTACAAGGAGGGTTAAGAGTGAAAGGAAGCTTTAATTTTACCACATGCTGTACTTGTGGCTTTAAGAAAAACTCGCATACATCATCTTTAATTTCAAGTTCGAACAGTTGTAAGCCATATATACTAGCTTTCTTGTGTTTTTTCCCTGAACACTCTTATCATTAGCTTCGAATATATCTTTTTCTACAGTTTGAAAGTTTTGATATGTAAATTTTTAGAAAATCAGTCCCACTAGCAGCTTTTAAAAACAGTATAGGTGTGTGTGCTCATTCCTCACACATTTTTCAAGTGATACTTTACATTACACTAAACTTATAGACAACGCTTTACAGGAAAAGTTTTAACATTATTTTGAGTGACAAAAATATGTATAAAAAAGTAAAGAATAAGTTATGTTTCCTTTGTATTTAAGCACTGCGGCATACTAGGACTTCTTATACCAGCAATGAAAAACATAGGGACAGCAGTCCAAATTGTGTGCACAGCAATGTTGGCCCGGCACCAAAAGGGCACAAAAAGGACACGTACCGACGCAGAGCTGGATGGTGACGCAGGTGTGAATTAATTTACCTTGTTATTTGGTTTTCTCCCTGAATTTATCACCACATTCACGGCCCACTTTTTTCTGCCTTTAATTTTTCTTTCAGGGATCGTGATAAGTCCCATCTCCACATTAGATTTATATCATTCCCTCATGTTTCTTGTCTTGCATTTCCTGTTTTATTTTGATAATCTTGTCTCTTGTTCCAGGTCTGTTGACTTCTTGCTCCTCTGTGTTTCCTGCTCCTCTGATTACTCCAATGTGTCTCACCTGTGTCTTCTTATCTTCACTCCTCTGGTGAATTTAAGCACAGTGTTCCCTCACTTCAGTGCTTCATCTTCGGTTTTGTACTTCAGCAGTCCAGTCATTTCCCTCCATGTTTGTTGCCCATGTGTTTCAGTAGTTCTATATCATGTTCACACCAAAAACAAACAAAAAAAGAAAGAAATGTTAACTTGCATAATTCATGTGTATTTGGACGCCTTAGTGTTGGCTGTTTACTCGCTTAATTTACTCAAATGACTCACTATATTCGCTCGTATGTGGGAGTGCACAAACACGAGGAAAGAAGGATTCCTGTCAGTCTGTTTACATCAAACAGAGCTGAGGTTGACCACATTTTAAGGATCTATTGCATTTTTACTACTTACCATATAATCTGACCTCTTCACTGACTGTCTTCCTCTTTTTATTCCTCATATTAAGAACATATTGTTTCCTATAGCCCCGGTATCTACATACCGTCACAATCAGTCGGTCCTCCATTTTCCTCATAAATTAATCTTGCTAAGTAATCTGAACACTGATTGGCTTTTACAAGGCTGACCATACGTCCTCTTTGAACCGGACATGTCCTCTTTTTGGGGGGCTGTCCGGCCTGTTCGGCCTTGTCCGGGGGAGTTTATAAAATCCTTCAAATATCTGGGGTTTTGTAAGTAAGTTTTGAGTTTGTGTGGTGTGGACTTACTGGGCTCTATTTTCGTGCTTCGCCGGAGACCTGGCGCAGGCGCGGCGTAAGTCAGTTCTGCCGCACCGACAAGGTGTTCCATAGATGTTGACATATAAAATAAATTAGGCTTGCAAAACTGAATATTATAATATTCGTATGTAGGCTTAAAGTAAATAACTCATCTGATCACTGAAACAAATCATCTGTTCAGCCGCTGCAGCAGCAGGACGGGGAGAGGACACGGAGACGTGTCCAGGTCGAGCTGTGCGAGAAATAAGAGAAAGAGGAAGAAAGAAAAGGAGGGAGACAAATTACATATCTTGTTCACTTCATCATGTGTGTCTATTTACTAGATATTTGATTTAATTTAATGCCGTTTCAGCTGTGTTGATTCGGTCAGGTTGTGTGTCCAAACGCGCTCATCAGATCAGATATAGATCAGTGGTCCACCATCCTCCGCCGCCTCACCCGCGGACACGAAAATAGAGCCCACTGAGTTAGAAGGGTGTAAAAAACACTAGATCGACCTGAAAAACTTAAAATTTACTACACGCAACTCTGTGACTCCGCGACTCCGTTCCCATGTAGTTGTGTCCTCTTTTTGGGTATTCAGAATATGGTCACCCCACTTTTACCGTGTGAATACTTTTGCTTGAGTTCAGATTTTCTTCAACTCTCAGTGGGAGTTGAAAGTGTCGTGAATTTGCAAAATTTGTTCTGAAAGTCCCAAAGTTTTAATCCTAAGTCTTTTACATCACCTGGAAAGTTTTCATCTCAATGAAGATGAATTGGAGAAAATGTGAAGCGGCAGTAGCAGCACCAAGAAAATAGTCAGTGCCATAGTGAAGTTGCAACAGGTATTTGAGGACAGCGTAAGGTTTTCCAGGGACACAAAAGCCATAATAATTCATGACATTATTGATGAATTAACTGCACTTGATGACCCAATTTATTCCAAGCTCCAGGATCTCACCAGCTAACTGTGGTTGTTAATGATAAGAAACACCCGTGCCATTATAGACTAGTTGTGTTTGTAGCTAACTAGCAATGCTGTGTGTAATATTCGAGTTAAATGTGTGTCCGTCATGAAATAAGTACCACTAGTTACTGCCAAAAAAAGCTATGCAGGCTTTTTTAGAAAGTCATTTAATCCCTATATTGTTAGAAATTTCAAAAGTATGCATAGCGATTATTATTTTCTGAAAGTACAGTCTTACATTTCCTCCTGTCAGCCAAAGAGAGCCGTAATTTTCACTCATTATGAGCAATGAATCTCTTTTTGAGAAGAGTTGTCACTTTCTTGCCTCGGAGTGTAGCTCTTTGTGGTACAAAACTCTTCAAATGCTTCTTTTATACGGCGCTGTGACCTCAATAGAGAAATCTACAATCCTCCCCCTCCGCTTGGCGCCCCGTGTTCTCAGGTGCTTGAATCCCCTTAGTTTTACTCCGGAGGGGATTTGAGCATCATGAATATGGATGTGACGACGATGATGAACCTCGATGATGAAGGTAGTTTGGTCCTCTTTCAGATAAGCGCTAATCGCATTTGGAGAGCGTGGCGGCACAGCTAGGTGTAAACTTGGCCAATGGCGTTATGCGGATGGGGGTTGCGGGGTTGAGTGAAGGTGCTCTGGTGTGGGGATATGTGCGTGCATGTGTGTCAATGTAGGTGTGTAAGGCTATCGCTCTATGCAGCCTCGAATCACTCGCCCTGGAAGAAAGCAGTGGGTGAGGTGCAGGATGTTATCTGAGCACTCGTAATCCTAAACAAGGGATTGATCTCTTGACTCCTCCCCCTCACTTCTTTCTTCCTTTCTCCTCTCCTTTACCCTCTCTCCTCTCACCTGTTTTCATCCAACTGTTTTTTCACACCACTGACTGTCATTTAGAGCGAGATGAGGGGTTATAATTAGCCAAGTTATCCTTCTTCATATTCAAATTTCCCATCTAATCTCTCTGCAGATTTCTAATGAGGAAACAGAATTGGCTTGACTGTTCACATCAGAAGACGTGATTGCTCAAATCACCTAGCAACAGAATAAACCTTATCTCCATGTTCACTGCCATTGTTGTCTCAATAGGTCCAGCATCGATGAAGATACCTCTATCTGCCTGCCTTGATATATTTGTGGTACTCCAAACTCTTGAAAATCCTCTTTCTGTCTGTCATCTAACAAGCCATATTACAGCCCACTCAGCTCATTGTCGTATTACTTCTTAAAAGACTTCCTTCATCTCATTATTTTAGATACCTCCAGGTGCGCGGCTTTGCTTCAAGTGACTTTACACGCTACTCCAATCATCCTCCAGAAGATCTAACGTTTTTAGTTCTTAACATAAATCCCTTCAGAGAGGATTTGGTCTCTAAAATATACAACATGATCCAGAACAAGATTCCCCCACTCACTGGACAAAACTAAAGCTTCTTGGGAGATAGATATCAAGAAATCCATTAAAAAAAACTTGGCAGGACATTATTTTACATATAAATACTTCATCTTTCTGTGTTCGACATTGAGTTATTTCGTCTAAAGTAGTCCAGGCTTCATAATTCAAATGATAAATTGGCAAAGCTTTACCCTAACATTAAGCCAGTGTGCCCCAGAAGTCAGTATTCTCCAGTGTCCCCTGGTCATGTCTATCTTTGGCCAATTTGTGGATATTAGTTTTTAGTTCTCTCTGAGCAATAAGTGGAAAAACAATAAATCCTGACCTCTTACTGCAATTTTTGGAGTGGTAGGGGGAGAGTGGAAGCTCTTATACTTGCAGAAATGCAGTTGCTTTGGAAACAATGAGTTACTCTAAACGAGAGGTCAGTAAAAATGTTCAATAAGACTCAGTCATTATTTTTTACATGTTAAAAGCTTGTGCCATCTTGAGGTGTTTGGCTGTTCTAAATATGAAAACTGCAAACTTGATGATAACAAAAAGTAGAGATGAGCGATGTCATTTCTTTTTTTCTTAGATATGGTGTTGATACTGCAACAGCCTGAGTAAGATTGACCTTGTTTTTTTTTTTACTATTGTAAGATTCTATTGTGCTCTTTGCAAACCCTAATGTTTGCCTGCTGAAGGGGATTGGGGTTGATGATGGGAGTTCTTGGATGTCATGATCACTCTACTGGTGTTAATGTGTGTAACTCTATTTCTAAAAAATTACTATAAATAAAGTTAAAAACAATTTTTTTTTTCAGAGTAAAAGGCCACAAGTTGAACTCAAATTTGACTCTCCCACAACCTTATGTACGTGAATCTGAATATCATGATTCTACAGCGATTTTCCCCCCAGTTTAAAAAAAGAAAGAATTGTCTTCATCTGACTTTTAAGATTGAACTTTTCCCTGCTGGTGGGACGGAAAAACCTCTATGATGTCTTACTAACTGAAGGATGTCACATCGCAAGCATCATCCAGTTATTTTTGAGTGAAATATCTCTTTACAAGCCCCCATCTGGGGTATGACTTACACGGTTTTTCAAAGTTCGTGTTCGGCTTGAAAAACAAAAGCTGGTGAGCTAATGTAAAGTCTAAAGCTGTGTTTACACACACGCACACAAAACTCAAAAATTTTCACCCTAACATTTTCGGGACCTTGCCCTGCTCGTCCTCTTGTGAAATTTCCAGAGTGAGGGTCAATAGATATGAGAAGGAGCTTGAAATATAACCGGGTGATGATGGTTATTTCATGTGACTGAGGAAAACCAAGAAGAGTAAAAAAAGAAAAAAAAAGTTGAAGAGGGATAATTATTTCCAAGACCAGAACAACAGATGTCTTCACATCAATCTGTCAGCCTATTGTGCTGATATCATGATAGCGTCTCTGATGCTTCCTTTGCCACCATGTTGTACACATTACACTGTGGCTTTGCAGCATGCTTTGCTTCCAGGGATTTATCCTACAGGGGAGACTTCGTGCTGTGAGCGACATGTGTAAACAAGCAACTTTGTAAATTTCAGGGGTTTAAATCTTCCGATTTCCAGGAGTGCATGTGTCAAATCAGCACAAGTGGTAGCTGACCAAGTTGATCAATTGTGTCTCTGATTCCTAAAAAAAAAACCAAATTCATATTTTTTTTTCTTATTTCAGCATTCCATTATTTCATTGGGAGCTTACATAAATCAGATCCATCTATGTTTTACATTTGGGCATTTTTATACCGTATTTCTCCTTCTCTTATAATGGTTTACTATTGTAGAAACCTTTGGGACTATGTCGCTCTCACAATCATCATGTCCTTGAGTATTTCACTGGCATTATTTGGGAATTTATGAAGTAAAAATAAAATAATGCGATCCTTACATGTTTCATGTTACAGCTTTCTCATGCCACACCTTATAAAGTTTGTAAATGTGTTGAAATACGATCACATCAGCGGACCTTCACCTCCCAGTTTACCCTTATCCTCAATATTTTACCATATTCCGTGCTGATATCAGGCCTGTTTTATTCAGCACAGGGCTGACTCCTCTCTGAGGCAGGGGTTGTGTCACAAGGATGCAGTGAAGCTTGCTTGACGTGTATATAAAAAAATAAAAAAAAACGCTCGGCTCCACTCACCTCAGGGTGTGTGGTGCATCCATGGCGTATGGCCTACATGCTCGCTCAAGCATAAGCCGATGTAGCCTCTGCCTCCCTGGCGCTGCAGCTCTGACTTTGTCATTTATCTTAGATGGGTTTTTATAATGCGCAGGAAGAAAATTCAATGTTTGGAGACTCGGGGTCAGGCAGTGGCGATCCTAATATTTATTTGTATGCATTGCATTGTTTTATGGTTTTGGTTTCAGAGCCTTAAAGAGCAACTTTGCAGGATCGCTTTGCTGGAATGAGCTTTATTTGTCATTCTCCAGCATTAAATAACAACCGCTCCTCAGCCAGACGACAGATTAAATAACATCAGCGCTTCTGTAAGGTTAATATATCCTAGGAAAGTATTGGGTTATATAATAAATGAATGGTAAATGAAGGTAGATAGGTGTGGTCAAATGCTGAAGAAAGTGGCAAAGGAGAATGAGGAGAGAAGGGTGAGCTGAGGGAGCACAGGGCATAAATTATTTCTTGAAAAGAAAGGAGAGTCTGCTGGTTATGATGGAAAATAAGCAGCAAGAATTCTAAATTACAGTGTTTTCTTTCACTCCGACTGAGGAAACACCTTCAAAAAAGATAGATCAGTCATGATTCTCCAATATTTACTTATGTGTCTAAGGCTGAAGTTGAATAAAGATTTCCTGATAAACCAACTGAGTGAAGAAATTTATGAACATGACTGTGGTCCCTTTGGAGACAGTTTACATGCGCCATAAAGCAAATATCTTTGCTTTACACACTGAAAAGTATGAAGCTAATTTGTACAGCTCAGATCTGGTTCATTTTATTTCCCATACATCCTGCCCTGCTTTTCAACTCTGGGAATCTCTCAGCCAGCCTGTTTGAAGAGGACAGAGGTTATTTTCTCTTTATCTTAAATCAAACGACAGATTAATGCAAGTAATACAAGTTTAAACTTTTAATCTTCAAGGCTTTTTTCTTCATCTTTATTTAGTTCTCAACCATTTTTGTCACAATTCAAGACTTCTTTTTAAATTCTGTGACCATTTTCTGATCCTGCAAACAAACTGCGTCAGATTATATTGATGCAAAAACTCCACCCTTGCAGTCCTCCAAGTAGGTCAGTGCATTCACTAAGAATAATTTGCAAATGCTAATTGGCTGATGTGATGAAAACATGTCAGGATGTCATCGTGGTCTAATTGGTATACAAGCTTTTCGGTAACAACGAGGTTACATGTTTATTTCTCTTCCTCAGATTCAGTTGATTTAAGAGCCTCACACCTGCTCCAACACCTGGAAGTCAGTCAGGGGACCATCATCATGCTGACGTCTCATATACAAAAAGACAGATCAAACTGCAATGATTCCATCAGCAGCGTCTGAAATATTGAGTTTGTCATATCCAGACCAAAAACAATTTGAGCGATTGTCTTTTGAACCGTATAGTCTGTCACTGATGAAAAGTCCACACAGACAGAATCCACCTTGTGACATGGACAGTGCCAGCTTAAATCTCGTTCTCTCACTGATTGACAGCAACGACATTTAACGGTTGGGAGGCATTTCTTCTCAGTGCTTTGTCTCAAGCTTGACCTATCAGCGTGTCCTTCCCCCATGAAGTGTTTGAACATTTTTCTTGATGTTTTATGTCATCACAGGCTACGACTTCAGAAGTCCTTTTCTTTATGACAATTTTTATGACCGTCCATCACTGGAATAGTGCAGGGAAGATAAAAAGGTTTCAGGCATCACAAACTGATATGGTCAGTGATTTGAACTTCAACTCACAAACTCAAACCATGAATATGTTCCCTGTAAATATTAATAAAACTGTAGAATTTGAAAAACAAACTTTACTGGAGAAATGAAGTAGAGATAGTGTCTGATGAATTGGTGGCTATACAAATTGGAAACCGGACATATTCAGGCATAAAGTTAATTTAGGGTCAAACACACCGTAACACCGAGTTAGACACCCCCTCGAGAGATGATTATTGCCGACCGCTTGCTTCTCTAGTTATACCAACTTTAGTAATGACCGCAGGATAGTAATACACAGCTGTCTGAGGAGCCATAAACAAACCTCAACCAAAAGGCCACTCTATAGCCACAAATAATGCTCAGAACAGCACCTAACTTCATCAACAGGGTTGAACATATAGAGTCCCAGCCACAGTACTAGCCACCAAACATCTTTTTAGCTTTGCCTAACGTCTTTAGCAAAGAGACTAAACACAACTCACCTACTCTCTTCCAGCAGCCGCTTGTTTGTAGCGAGACCTTGGGCCAGTCCATTACAGACTACAGCGGGGTGGTGCAGCTCAAGGAAGAACATTTATGATCATTTCTTCATTGAAATGCAATCAGAATGAGACGCTAAGGCAGAAGAACTGCCGTGCAAAATGATTGATATGGAGATTATTACTTCAAGGAAAGGATAAAGTAATGTTGCTAAGTTAGTATAACTAGAGAAGCAAGCGGTCGGCAACATTCATCTCTCAAGGGGGTGTCTAACTCAGTGTTACGGTGTGTTTGACCCTAAAATTGATTTTATGTGGGAATATACCTTTAACAGTAGTACAGTCGTACAGTAGTACATCCACCATGCAACAGCCCTTGAAAAGCAAACGTTTGCAAGCATCTTCAAATAATGGGCGACAACCAGCTTTGCTCTCCACATTACACTTCATCCTAATATAAAGTGAGTAAGAATAATTCATTCAAGGGGAGTGAACGAAGAAAATAAGAAAAAACTCTCACTGCAGCAGGTCAGTTGTCCAAAGCTTTGTTACACTTCAGTGTCTCCAAAGTCTGGGTGATATCCAGTCTTTGCCATCTGGTTTATTCTCACTGCTGTGTTGACGTGACTGTAGTGTGTTAAAGTTACTCGTCTCAGATCTCTGTGGTCCCAGTTGTAATTGACTGTTAAGTGACTGCCTGCTGCACTCGGGGTTGATTAAGTCACGCAAGCTTACACTTGTTGTCGCCGAATTATCTTTAAGCGTTGAATTCCAATGTGGCATTTTTACAAGAGTTTGAAAACAACTGCCATATTTATATGCCATCCTGCCAGTAGCACTGCCCTATTTTTATCCAAACGTTTTGACCTGCCAGTGTCACATCTGTGATTCATACCCGAGGCTTCCTGATTACTGATTCGTTCTCAGGCAGCTCATCAGAGCTCCTGTACACGGATCACAGGATAATTGGGCACTGCCAATTATTTTGATGCATTGCATGTGACGGGGAAGAGGTTGATTCTGCCTCTGTCCCTCCTGCAAAATAGCTCAAATCAATAACCGCACAACTCTGGTCATTATGAAGATGCTGCAGCAACAGTATGAGTTCATAACATGCTACAGAAAGGGTTTTCATGTGAAGTAGAGGGGCAATGAATGCATTAGGAATTTACATTGCCAGATAAGATTCTCCTATTATAGCAATACACTTAAAGAATATCAACATCAAGGCCTGCCTCTTCCACATCACAGACCTCTGATGTGACAGAGAGAATAAATATATTTTATTTAATGTTTAAGGAGAACACAACTAACACTTGAAAGCACACGGACCACAATAATGCAATTATCCACAGAGAAGGGTGACGCCAAGCCTTCAGTCAGAATTAGAGGATAAATCTCATCTCTGCTCTCTAAGAAGCCAAAAATAGGCGATCCAGTCCTCTGTGCTGATGTTGTATTAAATGTCTTTGTGTTTCCTCATACCCGGATCATTGTAGATGAAAATATTACTCTTTTTGGGGTGTCTAGCATTCAGTTAAAACACGCAAGATCAATTATAGCATGTTGTTGATACGTCATTCAAAGTAAAAGCTGTGAAATTCTTGAAAACTTGGTGCAATAATGCAGAAACGTTGTTATTTTAGGTTTTTCCTGCATATTAACACCACTGTACACCAGGACTTCATGAAAAAGACAGTGTTGAGTGTTTCCTCTGTGCTGTTTTTTTCTAAATTTATATTCTGTTCATTGTCATGTATCTGAGCAACGTCTGGGTCCTTCTGGAGACTTAATGGAGTGTGTCTTTTCCAGGCTTTGGGAGTCTACTCCCCGCTGTTAATGCAGTGAGAGAGTAGCAGAGGAGCGGCCGGGCGAGCAAAGTCAGCCGCCGCTTCACACCGGGTGACTGACTGAACGAACTTCATCCTGTGCAGTAATAACACGGCATCAGTGGCTCTGGATGCTGGGCTTGCAGAACGGTGGCGGTGGTAATGCTATTTCGTGTTCAGAATCTCATTTCTTATCTGAAAAACTTCAGTGTCCCATTTTCTTACTCCGTGCCTGCTGAACTATCGCTGCACTTTGGCTCTGTGTCTCTTGTGAATCATCTGCTCAGAAGTGTCTGCTTTGCTCTCTTTTTAGCGGGGTTTGCAGAGAATGGCTTAAAAACTATCTGGTTGATGTCAAAGCTTTGTTTTGGAGAGGACCAGATGGGTTTGGCTATAAAACACTCTCTTTTACTGTATGTGTTCAAAAGACAGACAGCAAAAAGGAGCACTTTTGTGAGAATCTTTGGATTTTCAGTAACCTAAACATGCTTCAAAACTCATGAACTTTACAGATGCACATAAATGCACTAAAGAAATTGAGGGAACTTACATTTGGATGGGACAATGGGATGTTTCAGATTGACTCAGGAGCACCCCCTACAAATCTTTCACAGTACTTGCAGCTTTATCAGTAATTTTTGTATCAGTTCAGGACTCAGACTCGTGTCCCATTTGAGAACTGATGACTCGGACTTGTATTTGGACTCCAGCGCTAACTTTATTAGGACTCTAGACAATAACAGAAGGACCTATCTCTTGATTAAGACTTTCTTATTGAATCCATATCGGTTGCACTCAATAAAGTGAGAATTTTTTTTAAGGGAAGCATGGCCTTGCACATGACGCACAGTGCTGTAACTTCATTGGTAGCTTAAGTCTCCAAACAAGCATCAGCCTTATGTCAGTGAATGAGATGAAATTTCTTCACATCCAAAAGTCAATGTTCATACAGAATGAATAAATAAATGAATACTTTAGAGTGAAGCAGCCTCCTTCCCCATAATGCATCAGATTTCATACAGCGCTTTATCAGAGACCCTCAAAGTGCTTTACATTGGGTACATCATTCATTGGCTCACACAGTCACACCCTGGTGGTGGTAAACTATCTTAGTAGTCACAGCTGCCCTGGGGCAGACTGACAGAAACGTGGCTGCCAGTTTGCGCCTATGGACTCTCCAACCACCACACAACAGTCACATTCATACACCAGTGGAGGGCAAACACTGGGAGCAAGGTGGGTTCAGTGTCTTGCCAAAGGACACAACGGACAGACTAGGGATAGGGGGGACCTTCCGGTTATTTGACGACCGCTCTACCTCCAGATCTACTGCTGCCCATAACAAATAATAATGTTAATAAGGACTTCTAAATTATGACTTTAACTCATGTAATAGGAACTTGACTCTGACTGAACTTGGATTCTTCTCTGGTGCTTTGAACTCGACTCGGATTTGAACAATGAAGACTAGAGACTCAACTCAGATTTGAGACGTGGTGACTCGACTACAACACTGTCAGTAATGTTTATACAAAATCTGTGTTTTAATCTAAATATGTTTGGAATAGACTTAAAAAACTTCGACCCTGGCAGAGGCGGGAAGTTGAAAAGTTGACGTTGGACATGTATCTCTGTCAACAAAAGTCCTAGAGCATTGCTCAAAGAGTTGTGTAAAAACATACTTTCAATTTTAATTGTAGACTGAGATCATCACAGTTACAGTAACAGTTTGTCTTTGAGTTAACTCTGACTGGGTTATTTGCTGCATGTTTGATTGAAAATCATGCACCACACCTGTACTTGAAGTGCTTTCAGTCTTAAAACTTAACATATCTTGTCCAGAAGTATCAGACACTGCAGGGGCATGACAACAGTAGAAAAGCATTTTGACTTATTTCTAGTGAGTTGAGACGTACATTTTGGTTTCTTGAAAACCATGTTTGACTTTGCGCCATTCTATACTCATTCAACAACACAGCTGACAATGGTTTGCAATTTTATGGTGGTCTTATTAGCTGTAAGCGGACCAATGCCAGCTACTAAAACATTGTGCTTGAGGAAGATTGTCAATGGTGAGAGACCAACAAGATGTCTTGGCTGCAACTCAAGCCTTGTTATAACTTTATGGAAACATCAAATGGAATTCTTATGCATGCTGGGGTAGCTCCGGCCACAGAAAATGTATGGAATTTATTTATAGTCTCAACCCGCCCTCCACCCAAGATGGGCTGTGCCTGCTCTTTCCAGATGTTTAATTGTAGCCCCGTCAGTTCCCATGTAAAGTTTTTCATTTGACTCAACAGTTTCAGGCGGTGAAAGCGAGCTGAGAAAAAGAAATTGCCTACACATGAAGACTCTATCAAAGCAGGCTGGCAAGATATAGCACAACGCCTCTGGGATGATCAGTGTCTGAATTAGATAGAGGTACATTCTCAGAAAACGTGCAGCCTAAATCCCAACCAGTCTCCATTTCAGAGCTTAAAGTTGATTTGATATAGCTGATTTTAAAAGGCTACAAAAAGACTCGAGAACAAAACCAGTTAACCAAGAGGCTGCAAAATAAACAATGGATTTAGCTCATCCAAACAGCAGCCCCTGCACAGCAATTGGAAGTCAACAAGGCCCTAGGGAAAAGAGTCTAGGGATCCATTTGGAAGTGGGCCCACAGTACCTTTGTATCTGGTTGGCAGGGATAAGTTGCCCTCCGGCTACTAGCAAAACCACTCTTGCCTTTCCTTTGAGATGCTGCCTGTTGTTGCTGTCTATTTGTGTGGGTAGAGGAGCATGCTAGTGACTCAGGCAGACACTAGTAATTAAGGCCAGCTTCTCAGCCGGATGAGCAGCAGGAGATAATACGGATGTGTACAAAACTACCAACTCCCCCCTCCTTTGCTCACACACATGTACAAAACATGGACAACTTGTGCGACACACAAGGTTTGTAGCCATACACAGAGGCATGTGCACAAGATGAAAGCATTAGAAAATCTCTGTAATGAAATGAACAAGTAGGGCACTACTCATTAGAGATGCATTTGTGTACGTGCAGCACAGGCAATTCATTATTTTCTCTTGCACAAATTCTGGCGCACATCGGCGGAATCAGAAAGATATTTTAAAGTGTTTTTCAGCCGAGAAAATCTGTTTAGCAGTTGGCCAGGATGGGTGCACACCCAAACTGGGTAATAAACATTTGCTGTAAATGGCTTCTGTTGTCTCCATATTTGTTTTGTTTTTTTTTCAGTAAAGATGAAAAGAACTCGAAATGTGTTATTTTAAAAGTCAAGGGTGAAGGCGAGGGCAGAACAAATGCATTTCTGCTGTGTTGACTTTGGAGTCAGAGGAAATATAAAAGAGTGGTGGTGTAAAGATGGATTCAAATGGCAGCGAAGGCAAAAGTGTTCATCCAAATTTATATCTGAGCATTTTTTTAATGCTTCTCAACCCCAGCCATGTCAGATTTCAGAGTTATACATGATCTTTTTTCATGTCTGCTGTACAAAGATGGCTGGATGTTGAACACTGACTATCCCAGTAGGTTGCATAAACAAATATGGCAGCAGTTCTTGCAAGCCAGCTGGACCTGACAAAGACCTCAAGAACCCTTGCTTTGTGAATCTGTCATAACTCAATTCTTCCTCTGCTGCCACCTTCCTGCTGCTAAACCCCAGTCCACCTCAGTGCCCAGATTGCATCATTGCTTGGCTGCCTGAGGCTTCATTGAATAGACACTTCCTGTAGTTTAGGGCCGTGATTAACCAGGCCCTTTATGCTCCCAAGCACCCGTCTCTTTTGTCATCAGTACGCCTCACTTCCCCCTCACTAGGAGCGCAGCAGAAAAGGCAACAGAGAGCTCCCAGGCCTAGTCAAACACACACACAATCATGTTAACCCACCATTGTTTCCAGCTCTTCTCTATTGTGGTTTTAAAGAGTAGTAGACTAAGGACCTCATTGCAATAAAGCTCTCGACATGTTTAGAGCCCCACGGCCCCTTTCTGAGCTGGGGCGTTGCCTCCAATTACGATGCTATTGAAACCCCTCTTCCGTAATTATGCACAGGCCTTCTTCCACATGGCTGTGAAAGAAGACCCTCTGCTTTGCATGTGAATCAGCCGAGTCACGTTGTTAAAGTCAGCTTTTGTTTAGCTATATGAACCAAATGAGCTGTGGCCCCACTGTATATGAGATGGATTCAAAATAAGTTGGTGGCACAGCTTTCACTTTCACAAAGATACCTTTCTACGAATTCAAGGCCATGTAAACAAAGCAGAGCTTGAAGACTTGGTAAAACCATGGGTTCAATTTTATTTGGCTAGTTTATTTGGTTAATAAGTGGATCTATGGTCAGGTCTTAGGTGATTTAACTGGAATGCTATCCTTGCAGTCTACAGGTTTCAAGCAAGGATTGATTTACTGACTTTTTACAATTGGCTTATCTCCTGGCTGACCTGTTACATCTATTACCAAAATAATAGTCAGAATGTGTTAAAACTACCTAAAACTTCCCAGCTCCGTTCCTTTTGAGCATAAACAACATCGCTTTTGACTATCATGAGGTCCAGTTTACTACCAGCTTCACAAAAACCCATTAATGCCATTCAGCTCCCAGACTGAAGTTCAATGTGATCGCTTGTTTTTGAGTTTAACTTCTTTTCATTACATCCTGGTGATTCAAGTGCATCTCCAAGACTATGGTAGTAGAGGGCCAGAACACTTAAGTTCCACGGGACTGGGGCCCCCATGGCATTAGAAACTTTGCACCTGCTTGTCTTAATGCATTAGTGCTAATCGCCTCATGAAGGTGCTGGGATCACCTGTTTGAGATAATATTCTTTCCAGTGTATTATGGTGATTCAAAAGCAAGGTCCAGATGGTGATGAAAGGTAGCCGAAACATCCCAGAGCCAGCATTTCCAGCACTACCACACCAAGGTCTAGTCTAGAGGTTCTTACCTCTTTGGTTTTCTGAACGTTCAAGTACTGCATGGCTGCACCAGTGAACATATGAGCTATCAGAGTACTTTGAATGTACATGGAAGGACTCTGGCCAGGATTTGAACCCAGAATTTTTCTTGTTTGGCAGCATCACAGGAAGCCATAACACTACAAGCGACCTTACAGTGTTTTCCTATTTGCTTCATTGTGTAGTAACATAATCTCTGTGTTATCTCAAAGAGAACTGACCTTCTTTCATGGGACAAGACCGCTTTAGCAACCTGAAGGTGACTGCCTCAGCTCTGCATTTCTGTTTGACACATGCTGTAGGTGGGAGGGGAGATCTTTTATTGATTGAAAGAGGGCTCACAGCCAATGATGAAACCTAAGAATTAGATTACTATCAGAGTGTCAGATCACACAGTATTTTTAGATGCACATTTTAGCTGGTTCATGGTTATAGCTGAGTGAGCAATTTAACTGGATTACTGGCCTTTCCCTGGTTTACAAGTACCGGGCGAAATGAAGCATTTCCGCTTCTGCTACCGTAGGTGGTGGACATGCCCCCTTTCAGTTTGTTACTACTAGTCGTCTCCCAGTTAACCTATTACATACCAAAACAATCGACAAACATGGCTAATGGGATGTCTGGTAAGCTATGAAAACAGTGTCACTTTTGCAGCTTTGTACGTTTTGTTTATGAGATACAACAGTTTCGCCTTTTTCACGTCCTTTCTTCATGGAGGTCTCGCTGTAATACTGAAAGCTAAGCTGGTATGTTTTGTCTCTTGTTTCATAGCACTGCAGTGGTCCAGAGAGAGTGAACACATTAATTTGTTGACCTTCACCTCTCAACAACAGAACCGCAAACTCGGGCTGCAGGAAATTCCATTCATGGTGTATGCTAGCTTATATTTCAACTCATGGTAAATATCTGAAATATCATTTTTTAATCAACAAATCTCCAGGAGTTAGTCTGTGATCAAGGACAAACCATTTAGACATCTTTAAATGGTTTAGTTATATCCACTTGTTCTTAGATTAGATCAACAGAGATTTACAAAGCTCTATTTAAATTTATATATATATATATATATATATATAAAATGACAAATTTAATTTAGTAGACCCTAACATCATTTCAGACTGCCTTGTTCCTACTCACTCTTGTATTTTAGCAGGAGAGAGAAACCAGGCCATATTTTTCGAGGGCCATTTCACGGAAAGCAGAAACAACCTAACCATGTTACAGGACACAAGAGATCTAACTTGTCAGCTTTCCTGTTGTACTTGGAAATGTTGACACTGCTTCACAAACATACACTACCAACAGGGTTTATTATTGTGTTGATTGGACATAAAAAGTATGGCAACAAAATGGCAAAGTTATTGAATGATGTTCTGTGAGACTCAAATGTAAACAATCTATCTATCTATCTATCTATCTATCTATCTATCTATCTATCTATCTATCTATCTATCTATCTATCTAATTTAAGTATGGATGAATAAAAATGGCTTAATTGATACACTTAGAATACATAAATGTGTAAAAATATAAGCTGGTATGGCTCAGTTCAAGTCTATTTCATCCAGACATAAAGAAAAAATAAATATATATATAATCAGTAGATCTAAATCAGTTTTTCCTTAAAAAATCAATTTACTTTGCTTAATATTTTTGGGTTAATTTACTTACCATTTGGCATTTTCTTATCAAAAACAACCAAATCTGAAGCTAATTTTAATAACTGGGGCAGTAAAACTTTTCTCTGAGCTCTGGAATTTATCCAATGATGTTGCTGAGCTACACTGCACACTAGATTGATTAGTCCACTTTTAAGGTAACCAGGTCAGCTTATTTTAAAATTTAATTAGTAAAATAAGTAGCAATGAAAAAGGAGACAAAAAAAAAAAAAAAACAGAGTAAAAAGTCAAGTAAAAGTCCAATATAAACGATCTTTGTTTGTCGTCTGATTTTCACACTCTCTCATAAGAGTTGCATTCACAGCAGCGCTGCTCTGAGTTAAAGTTCATGCACACCAGTTGACACAGCAGAAACAGTTTGTTTCTTAGTTTCACAACAGTGCTAGCTAAACTTCTCTACAAGTTTAGGATCAAGACTCATTTTGGCAGATAATCAATACTAAAAAACTAAGAAGGAGTTATTACATTGTTAAATGAATGTGATTCTTTACAGAGCTGGCAGTGCAGCCCAACACCACACTTATACTCCAGTGACCGCAAAGTTATGTAAAATCTCTGCTCAGGGTTTCCGACACTGTAGAGTTGGCTTCAGCTGTTCCAGGAAACCTGTTGTCGAATTTGAATCACCCCACCCACTTTGAGCTACTGTCCCAATATGACGATAAGAGACAGGTGGGAGGTGCAAACTTTTTGTTGCATTTTGACTGGTTTCCTCTGCTCAGGAGGGGGTGATACACTCTACCCAACTTACAACAACCCAAATTCTGCAACAAGAGCCCTCAGATGAGACTCTTTAAAGCCATAAAATCTCTGATGGTGAACTTCAGGAGAAACGTAAGTCTTAGCTTCACTGTGTATTTGCGGTTTTGTAAAAAATAGTTTCCCCTCAAGGTTCTGCTGAGTTTCTTAATAATTTATGAATACACTATAAATTAAGTCAGTAAATTTTGAAACCACTGAATATTCTAATTTTTCCTACGGGTAAAATCATGTCTGTTTAAATGAATGAGATTCATCAATCCTTTGTTATCATAAAGCACAACCTACATGTTGGTGCTTTTGCTCTGCACTCTCTTTTTTACCCTACTTCTCCTTTTTACTTCAGAAAAGCTGCAGTTTTAGAACAAAATATATAGCTTTATAATAAAAACAAATTGTGACTGTCTCAAAGCCTTTCCAAGTAATGATGAACTGTAGCAAATAAACATCAAAATGCAGTATTAATCACAAAGGCCAAATGGGAGCTCCCACTTGCCCCCCAGGGGTCCTTTGCAAAAAAGCTTCACACACATACACAGTCTCAAAAATGAATAGGGTTTGTATAAGGATGGAGAATGAGGAGGACAAAGATAATAAGAGCTGGTTCATGCATGTATATGTGTGTGTGTAAGGGGTCTGGGGTGCCCCAGTGCTCACACCTCCCTTTGTCTTGGACTAATTCCACAATCTTGTCCACAAAGAAAGGGCTCCCACTCAGCATGTTTACAAAGGGCCCCTCAAGCGTGACCCCTCATTATGTACAGCCCCTCCTCTTACAACTGACAGGGCCCCTCAGGGTATCGAGCACCAGCATCACAAAAAAACACAAACCACATTTACATTGATTTGATTATCCTTCATGGTTGATTCATGGCTCTCTGAGCTTCTGTTCGGGAAGCATTTAGACAAGCCGTCAGACCGAAACACAAACTCACACATCACTTTTTTTCTGGAAAAAAAAATCATTTAGTCCTGGTGATTATTATCAGCAAGAACTTATTTCATACCTGTTACCTAAAACATGGAAAAAGAAGTGAGATAAGTGATAACCAAGATAAACATTTATCCTCTGAGTTCTCAGGCCATTTGCCATTTACTTAATATGTTTTTTAATGCTGTAAAATAATGCATGTAACTTTGTTTTTTACTTTCCAAAGCCAAATTGAAAAAAAAAGTAAAACTTGAACACTGTGTAATTTAAACTGGAATAGATAAACAGTTTAATGTATCCTCTAGCATCTCTCATATCAAACCTTTAATCATAATACAGACTTTGTGATACTGACTTATCTGAAACTTATGATATATAACTCATTACCAAAAATGTTTTACTGGATATAATTTGAATATGAAACTTTGAATTTAATACAAAGGCATTCACAGTTGTTATTTCGGTATATTCATCTTTTCCTCGTTTCTGTGGTTTGACTTTGACTGTGTCAGACCATTTACAGTAAGTATTTCTCTATTCACCGCTAATGTGAAGATGCAGCACCCACAAGTGCCACCACATCCCTGTGATGTCAGCGAAACTGGTTTGCGATGTTATCTTGACCCGAGTGGAATGACGGTGAAAACAAATGACAAAGCTTTCCGGAGAAGTGATGCACTGCAGGAGGGAGTCGGGTGCTGTTCTTTTATAATTACAGAGGAACCCCGGTTAAATACACCCTTATAGAAAAAGTATGGTTTCAGATATCATAGTGTTATTCCTGCTAAAAGACAGCTAAAAAAAAAACCCTCTCAGAATAAAAAAGATAAAAAGGGAAATAAATCTGTTAGATGGGGAGTTAACATAATGTAAGAAGAAAAAAAAAGTCTTGTTACCAGAAATGAAAATCCTAAAATATTTAAATGAGTCTCAATCAACTCGGTTATCAGGTACAAGTTCCTTATTCTAGAAGTCAACTTCCTGTTTACCCAGGAAAGAAGGTAGCTCCCCAGCTGAGCAACAAACATTTACGTCTGATAAAAGTAAGTTTCAGAAGTGTGATAAAGTTAGGCCATAGGTTATTTAGTTTGACACATCAGGCATTTTGGATTTTACTCTGACTATTTTTCTTAAACTTTGCTTCTCCTCATATTATGTGAAGCACAAAAAGAGTTATATATTAAAAAAAATGATTTCAGCTTTAATTTTACTGTCTGGTTACTGGGGAAAGAAGCTTGATTGTAAACTTATGTGCTAATAACAAGGTATTCTGATTTTGGACCACCTCGGTGTTTGAACTTGGTTACGTTATAATGACAGAGACTGTAAACAGCGAAAACAGAGATTCAACCTGTGCACACACAACCAACAATCCTGTAGTGATGTGGGACTTCTGGATCATGGCAAAAACTGAAATTGTGATTATTATGATTGATATTGAGATCATCACCATCTGGAAACAGAATTTCTCATGCCTTGACATCTTTACTGGTTCAGTTATTGGTTTCCTTATTGTTCTTGAAAGCGTTTTAAACATGTGTATTCTCAGCTCAGAAAAGATGAACAAACATAAATGACTTCTTTGTTTAGCAATGCCTGCCTGTTTGTCAAAATAGATGATTTACTCTGTTTAACAGTCGTGGATCTGGACTCTGCTATTACTTATGTTTTATCACAAGCTGCTGATCTAACCATCACTTAATCCATTTCAGCATTCATCTTTATAATGTCAAGCAAGTATATTCTCTACATAGTAACATATTTTAAGACACTAAATGATACGGGTTAAAATACTTTACCAAGACTTAACCACTTGCTATTTATTGCTTTTCTAATTTTACTTTTACAACCATAGCATTTAACGATATGCAAATGTGTTCAACTCAAATATATTTTTCTTTTCTTTTACATTTGATTTATACTTTTATACTTTTTATTTTAATACAAAATGTGTACCTTAGCACTGTGGGCCCTTAAATGACACAGTTTCAATCCTCTGTATGTGTTACACATACTGCAAAATTGACAATAAAGCTACCTTAAACCTTGAAATACAAATATAAACACAAAACTGCAGCTAGTAATAGGCACATTTAAATATAAAGCAGTTCACTTTCACATTTCCACATTCGTATTACATTTTGTTACTTTATGAGCAGAGACCGTTTTCTCTCCTCTGATTGGATTTTTATTGCCTTTTAGGATCTTTTCAAACCTCTCATTAGAAACATTATATGTGGTGAACACGTATCAAAAACACATGGGAATGAAGAGGAAGAGAAAAGCTCTCTTTTGTTCTTTGCTGAAATATCTTTTCGTATGTAATGACAACAGAAATGTGGTCATGTGTTTCTGCTCTGAGGCAGTTCAGATGCTCCGCTTTCAAGTTCCTGTTTGCCTGGTGCATGGAAGAGAGAGTGTGCGTGCGTGTGTGTGTGCGCACGCTTCTGTGTGTGTGTGTATGTGAGCACATGTCTGCAGGGCAGCTGTGTCCCCGATATGTGGGGACCTGACCCAGCTGTCACTAACCATACTGTGGGAGGTCTCTGTGAAAGCACGGAAATAAAATGTACGTTTGTCTCGCAGCAGGAACTGGCAGGGAATTGTCTGTAGTTTATATAAACAAAGAAAGTTCTTTTGAGCACATTTCAACTTGAATTTCTCAATTTATATCCGTTACTTTAATTTAACATTCATGCAGGACTTGGGGTATAAACAAAACGTGTCCTCAATGCACTTGCATTAAGTTTGTATGTTAAAACTGCACCGCATTAGGGCCTGGTGGCTGAAAGAAAAGAAAAGAAATCAAATAAAAGCTCAGAGGATATTAGCTAATGTCCTACCTGCTCACACATCACAGTAACCTGGGGACATGTAAATAGATCGTAGCAAAGATGTACTCAACTATATTTCATCTATGACGAATAGACCCATCACTGTGGATTTGAGAGTTTGAAAGATGTGATGGGACGTATTGTTGAGGAACTGTTTCCACAGCTACATACTTAGCATCTCATGCTGATCTAATTATTACGCAGAGCTGTGATGAAACCAGTGTTTATGATTCAGGGCCGCAAAATCTGTTATAACAGATATAAACACATTCAACTCCACTGCACATCAAACTCTGGAAGAATCAATTGCCCGTTTTCATACCAACGTCATGTTGTAGAACATAACTGCATAAATTGTGCCTCCGCTATCTTTTTCCGCGTCATCCGCAGTGCTCTGGGGTTAAATATAATGTGGACGAGCCCTTTAAAACAAATGCGATCTGAAAGGCTGGCAAAGGCGAGGGGACGCAGCTGTCGGCGAAGCATGTCTTTTTTAAGGGCTGCCCCTAATGATTGGAGACAGTTGGCAATTACGTAAGTATTCACTTTTAGGCCACTGGGCTGTACACTGTGTCGAGCCCCCCAGACCCTGGCACACATGCAAAAAGGAAAGAAGAGGAGGAAGAGGAGGAGGAGGAGGAGGATGGGGGAGGGTGAACAAGAGGGAGAGCAGAGGAGTTGGGGGAGCTGGCCAAGAACCAACAGGGGAACCATGATGCACGTGCCAACAGAGAGAGAGAGAGAGCAACATATATGGATGGATGGAAAGAGGAGAAGAAAGAATGAGGAGTAATCATGGATGAAAGAAGCAGAATCAAACTAATCAGAAATGCTTTTGCACCCAAACGCTGCAAACAGAAGGCCTGTTGGATTTTAACACAACTGAATGTGTCAGTGAATAAATGTACATAACACTAAACCACCTCTTCAGTCAGTGTTTACAGCATTAATACCAACATTCTGCTATCATGTTATCGTGGTTTCACCCCGTATACCGAGAGCGTGTGTTTGGCCACCACCACCTGTTTCTCATTCAAACCTGGGAATCTTAGCTGCTGAAGGGACTGACACACACACACATGCACAAATGCACTTGGATTATATCATTTACGGAGTAAGTGCGGATAGTTACAGTGAAAACCCTCAGCATGACCATCTGAACGATACTTTATTTGCTTCAATTTGTCTCAAGTGTAGCAGCAAACGCAGAGCAATGATTGCAGGCATGGCATTCACAGTTGGTCTAATTGCTTTTTCATTTGCGCACTTATTGATTGTGATGACTGGCTCACAAACTCACTAAATTAGTCTCTCATTTGTTTCTTCACTTGTTGATGGTGTGCTTTGGCAAGAATATTCTTGTCTGTATGTTTTGGTTGAGTTATGGGTGTCTGGCTGTGCGGCATTTGTGTGTAAAAGTGTGAGTTTATGCGATGCAGCGATGTCTGCAAGCCTGGGTGTGCGTGTTTCAGCTGCAATCTCAGCCTCTGGATATTGAGTGCGGTCTTTGACACGGGAGCCACTGATGGTTTTTGCTTTATTAGCAGACTTGTCAGTGGTGCTCAGAGTGGCGTCCCACAGAGCCCACTCATCTGTTGTCAAATATTTATAAATGTCGCAAAGCTTCCAAATGATGCAAGCATACTTTGCAAGGGTCCAAGCTAAGATGAGCCTGTTGGATCATTGAAATTTGTACTCAAAGGGTTTCTTACTACTTTATTTTTCGGACTATGAGGCACACTTTAAATCCTTAGATTTTCTCAAAAATTGGCAGTACGCCTTATAATCTAGTGCATCTTATGTATGATTACTTGTTGTGCTTACTGACTGATTTTATGTAGTAAAATACGCTCAAAAATCTGTTGAAATGTGGAAGTACGATTTTGGTAAGCAACAAAGCCGCTCCTCTCAATAGATATTCGGAGCATTACGCTAAATGTCGTCTGAGCTGAAATCGTCACTGAACAGCCAAGTACCGGTAGCGATATATATATTTTTTTGTAGGATGGTAGGGGAAAGTCCCGCCTCCTTCGCCTCCGATTGGCTAGAAAAGCTGGAAACATCATCACACGCTCAAGCCAAATGTGGGCTGTCGTCTCTGTACATTGAACAGAACACTGCAGAACATTATCGCACTTTTGAATCTCCTAACCTGACAGACGGTGACGTTTCATGGCCATAAGGAATAACCAATCGGAGCCAAGCACTTCTAGCCAATAAGAGGCGAAGGAAGGCGGGACCTTCCCCTACCATCCTACAAAAAAAAAAAAAAAATGCGTACCAGTAACAGCAATGAGACTGACTCAGATAATGATGAGAGGGATCCGTGCATGCTTGATGCCAAAATCGCACAGCTGTTTAACTCAGACACTAAAGATGAAGAATTTTATTCGTTGAATTTGTGGAAGAGGAATGAATCAATAAGTGAGCATATTTTCAGTACAGCTATTTGTTGTTACAACTAAGTTAAATAAAGTTTGATTTACCAGACTGTGTTGTTTTGCTTAATGGGCTTTACAATTTGGTGTGCCTTGTGTGTGAACATAGACACGTTAATTCATAGTGCGCCTTATAATCAGGTGGGCCTTTTGGTCTGAAAAATACGGTATTTCTGTTTTTTCGTGCATTCACTCTTTACACAAACTATCTTTAGCTACACATCATCAAAATAACATTTTCTGAAATCTCATTTTACTCTATACTTTGTACGACACAGACATCTGAAAAAGAAAAAATGCTACCAAGTTGTTATTTTGCATAGCGCTTTAACTATATGCAATAGTTTACCGTAACACTCTAAAGTTTAATGCACTGTATAGAAGTTTGAGTCAAATGAAGATAAGATGCATTTAAAAGAGGCAAAAACTACCTTTATATTTCTTAAGTCATTCTGTTTACGATGCGTATAACCTTTTATGTTTACTTAAGTGAATTCCAACAGCATCACTTTTACTTTAAATCAAGTGAAAGTTCAACAAAAGCAACTCTTGAGCGGTTCGTTTTATGTGCATCAGGAAATATTATTTAACATATATCATGTTAAACAGCTGTCATGTCTTGTAAGTATGCAAACTTAGCCTATTGTTGCTTATTTTCCTCTGCACAATATAAGCAGCTAATCCCCCCATATTCTATTAGAATCATGCTTTGCACTAAGAGGTGCCAGTGGTGACTGGTATTCACTTGCACGCTTTGTTTGTGTGATTAAAACACTGTCCCAGTGAGGAAGCTGTAACAAAGAAGCTGTGTTTATTCCCTCAGACAGTCCTTGTCACTATCTGTTTGTTTGAGTACAAAGATTATCTTAGCCGATTAAGTCTTGGTTAGGAGAGAAAATACATAGTCTGTTTAATTCGGTGCTTGTCCTTGTCCTTAGTTGTTAAAACTTTTGCATTTTTCATGAGTACGAGTAAGATCTTTAGAGGACATAACTTAAATAAAACACATGAGTCCTATACCCACACCCACAAGCAAGGAGTCTGTTGCTTCCAGTGCTGCCCTAGTGTTACCAGAGCTCAGACTAACCAGAAAATTCACTCTCATGGAGATGTATCCCTAGTGGATGATCTGGTAGATGGAGCTGGCGGTGCATTTAAGACGTAAATGTTTGTATCTGAATTGAGAAAACAGTGTGAAAACAGGAGTAAAAGAAGACTGAAAATGGTTTTGTATTCTTAGCTTTTCCTTTCTTATATCAAAACCATCCATCTGACAGAATAGCTTTGCTCAGTTGATTCAAAGTTAAAGAGGAGTTAATTTTAGTTCGCTTCTCAACATTAGACCATTTACATATACGGTTCTATGCAATATCACACCATACATCCGAAGAGCCTCCCATCAATTGACAATCAAAGATCCTGTGTAATCATAAATCATAATATTTGTACTCCTAATGGGCCCCTGCAATGAAAGCCTTCATCCATCAAAGGCAAACAATGCCAGAGAGCAGCAATCAAACAGACAGCTGCTTTAAAGCCTGCACACCTCATTTGCATATTTTACTTCCTGCATCCTCGGTACTCTGTGACACGCCAGCGAGTTTGTCTCCTGTCTCATCACTCGCAAATTCCGAATGGATTACCCCCATCTTTGACATGTTGGTAAGAAAACGCCTTGATTTAAAAAAAAAAAAAAAAAAAATTAAATAGAAAATAACTTGCAGGGCGGCTTGTCAAGCTGCGATTGCTAATCTATGAGGGAGGATTTGAATAAGTCCTCGGTGGCTCTGCGCTCTCTCTCCTCTCCTCAATCCCTCTCTCATCCCTCGCTCAGCGGCCGTCTCAGAAGGAGGCCCCCTCTTCGAGAGCCCATCGTGCAAAGTGAGATTAATTTCGACATCATAAATAACCAGGAGCAGGTCGCCGCAGGGATCGCAGAGACTGTGCAGTGTTAGAGAAACAAATGTATTTGACTGTGCTTTACCATTTCAATCCATGCGTTAATCCTGTCTTTGTTTCAGAGAGGCACTAAAAAGCCAAGATGGGACCTATCACAATGACATGCTGTATTGTCTTCAGAGCGCTCATCTAAATGGCTTCTTCAGAAACGACTGATAAGGTTGAATGAATGAAGACGTCATATATAACCTGTCCACCATTTTGACAATCCCTATTATCCTAGCATGTGGCATAATTCAAACCAAGACACCAAATTCAATAGAGAGACACTAAATTTGTATCACTAAAGGCTTCAATTGAAGCTGTCATATAGCTTATAAATGATTATTTTGTTCAGGCTTTTAAATGTAGGTTATGAGGACAGCTCCTTTGTCTCGTTTCTCAAGGTACTTAAGTTTGTGTAGAAATGATTTAGAAAGGTTCTCATACTCCAGCGATTTTACATGACAAGTCTTCTTACTTTGATTCACAAATAATTAAGATGAAAACAGCTTTTAATTTCAAGCACATTTTTGTCACAGCGTTAAGTTATGATTAGGTTTTTAAATAGGGTGACCATATTCTGAATCCCCAAAAAGAGGACACGACTACGCGGGGTGGTGTCACAGAGTCGCACATAGTTAATTTTAAGAGTTTTTCAGGTTTGGTGGAGCGTTTTTTTACGTGCTTCTAACTCAGTAAGTCTACGCAACACAAACTCAAAGCTTCCATACAAAACCCTGGACATTTGAAGGATTTTTCCCAGACAAGGCCCGACAGCCCCCCAGAAAGAAGACATGTCCGAGTAAAAGAGGACATATGGTCACCCTATTTTATAGACACATGATAGGCAGCCTGATTGATCCAAAAAGATTAGTATTTGAGTGTCAAATACTAAGCGTCAGGGTTGCCAGGTGTATGAAAATTGAAAAGGCTAAGTTTGCGATAACTTGACAGCTTTGTGAACGTGTGGTGCAATGGGATTGTCTAAGTCTGCCAGACACTTTATTTTTCAGTTTCTTATTTGCGAACCCTGAAGTCATCTTTTATCACGTGATGTTTCCATCCAATCGTAGTTTGAGTGACGACAGCCTCCGAACAACGAGCCTGATAGGCTGTTAATCCTGCTCAGTCGGGATTAGCCACAAAATCGTGAGTGCCTGTAGGACCCTAAACAGAGTGACTATCATGCAACAGTAAGATTGTTATTTTGATTATGACGGGTGTACGATAATTTTCCCAAAAATACGATAATTTTGAGTCTCTTGTACGATAATTCTATATTTCCCATCTGGCAACACTCCTGAGCATGCAGGATTTTTTTTCTTTGCATCAGCCGCTTTTTTCTTGGCTTGTTGACCTTTTGTCCCGTTACCAAAAGCCGCGCCTGTCTGAGGATACTTCTTTAAACATTAATCAGCCTCGGTAAGGTTAATGTAAGGTCGACTTACTCTTGAACAGCTGTCACTTTCCAGTTTCTTAAGCATGTCTCAGAACCCCCAGTTTGACCCTGACTGCAGCTCAGATGATTAAACACAACTCAAAAAGTAGAAACTCTGAAGACTAATACTTGTGTCTGACAGAGCCAATCCTATTCACGTGCGTCCCTCTGAATATACGATGTATTGTTTAACTTTCGCCACAATGCTCAGCCAGAACATCTATCTGTATGAGTGTGCCCACTGTGCTGTATCCTTTGTACCTTCCCAATCCAAATACTCACTTCGACACACATAGCCATGCCTCACCATAAAAACCAGCCGCACAGCACAAGCAAACAGTCACATTCATTACATCAGGTCTTAGAATACATGAATACATGATTTGCCTCGCAGAAAAGCTCAACAAACAAAATGCCGGGGAAAAAAAAACGGACAACGACCAAGGCAATCTAAACAGGATTGACCTTAACTCAAACAAGCCTCTTCGGTTCCTCTTGCCGCTGAATTTGCGTGCGTTGGTCTCCATTTATTTGAGGGTGTCAGGGCCTGTTCCGCCTTGTTTACTGTTAAGAGGATGAAAATGAACAGCCAAATAGTGCTCCATTTATAAGCCTGTTTATACATGCTAATACCGGAGGCTGTTTTGCACCCACAGCAGCACTGCTGGATGTGACTCAATCAACACAACAGTGCCCCCCACACACATAAGTCCTCAAAACCAAGAATGAAAGTACATTTAAAGGCGCAGCGAAATGTTGATAGTGGCCGTGACCAACAAGATGCTTCTTTGGCACCGAGATGGGAATCAACTCTGCTGACCCTTCACTTTAAGACTTTTGAATACACACACTTTCAATTTCTTTCACATCACAAATGCAGTAGCTGTGCTAAGAACAAGTTTCTCACATACCCTGCGCTCTGAAGTGAGTGCATTTAACTATATCTGAAGTTTTTTAATCCTCCGAGGCAGCTTTAAAAAAAGACACATTTTCCCAATGCAAAACCCAAAGAATGATACAAGTGTTATGTGCTTCGCTTGCTTTCATGAAGGTGAGCCTATTAGAAACAACTCCACTTATGCAAGGTTAAATCTCCTCTATAACTTTCATTATATGAAACGAGCAGTCGCACAGACTCAGACCAGAAATTCAGGCAAATCTCTGCCACAGGGATATCACCATTTACCATACAGTTAGGAAAAAAAATCTCCTGCATGATTCATTCACAGTAGCAAGGAAAGGTCACACCATCAAAGAAGTATCAACAGGCTAGTGCACAGTATAACTTGGATTCAGTGGTGTCAGATATTATAACAAAGTGGGTCATTTAAAGTGAAGTCAGAGTTCAGGCGAGGAATAAAATCAAGAGAGAATAGGAAGGGGTGGAAGAAAAACAGAATAAAGAGAGATACTGAGACGAGTTCCTCCAACTGTTCAAAGTTTACACCTTTATTTCCAAAAAGGCTGTAACCCTGAGTCTGGCAGAGCAGTAGCAGCTTTAATTCCAGCGAAGAACATGACAGGAGTAGGCTGCTGCTGAGGAACCCCCTGTAGGTGATAGATGTAAGATCACTTATGTAAATGGAGCTAATGAACCCGTGCCAGCAGGGACAGCTGTGTATTTTGGCAATGCACTCTTGTTGTTGTTTTAAATGTACCTGCATGGTGAATCCTGCATTGTTGAGACAGAAGTGAATTTGTTTGTAGGTTTGCTCTGTTGTCTTTAAGTGTTAATCCCCTTGAGATAGAGGAGCGTGCTCTCGGCTAAGAGAGGTGTATTTTATTCTAAACCCTTAAAGGCTGTATTACCGAGCAAGAGGAGAATATGATACAGTTTTTATTTTCTTTTTTATTATTATAATTGCATGTCTGACAAATTGAAGGATGTCACTTCAGTTTTTAGTGCTGGGGCCCTCTGCTTCCCTTTCCAACTATTCAGTGTCAGAAACTTTGGCGAACGCTGAAGAGATCCAGATGGCACTACCCTTGGGCATTTGTTTATCCGCATATTTCGGAGATGAAAGCTAGCATATCATTTGGTCAAACTCAATCTTAAAACACTGTTTGCGTGTGACTTTATTGACATGGACAGTGGCTGATGTGTCCTGTAGGTACTCTGGGTGTCTGTGATGTCTGAGTGGGAATGCTCTCACTCCTCAGGACAGAAAACATTCAACACCTCTTGACAAGAAGAACACGAGTTAAAGGGATGACAAAGTCAATGTTCCTACACCTGCCTTTAATCCCCTCCAGGAGATTTCCACACTTTGGTGACAAAGACATGACAGAAAGGCTTAGACAAACACTCGTCTTAAAAGCAGACTTTCTGCATTTTTTCACTTATTTTCCACACTAAGGTTATAAGTTTGTTTTAAAATGTTTTAGCATTTTTGGGTCCAGTTAAAAACTTATTAAGACCTTTAAAGTGCTTACTGATATGGCACATGAATTAATCTGTTTTTAAAAGAGGTATAAGTGTCAGCAGAACATCTTATTTCATCATGATCATAAATATTAGTGATTTTTTTGTGTGGAAATACCATCAGAAATAAAACACAGTACTTACCTGTGGTAGGTCTACGACTTAAGGGTTTTGATAGCAGCAGGTGACAACAGCGTGTGACCCTGAGGTGTTGAGAACAAAACAACCAAACAAAAAAATAATGCTTCATTATTCTGAGATAAACTAACTAATTCAAAAACAATCTGATCATGCAGTTATAAGGTAAGTGTTGCTGAGCCCTCAACCTTGCATTACTCATATTAAACTCTACATTTAGTTGGCAGAACAGACTCCTGAACTTACCGTAATGATGAACCGTATGCACATTGATCCCCATGCTGAACTTTCTTTATTCTGAGGAATATTTGAGTCATGGTTCGGCAACTGAGCAACTGAAAAAAACAAACAAACAAACAAACAGGCGTCAATAAAAACCTTTGCACTAAACAAACTAATATGAGTTAGCAGAGATACTTGAGAGTTACTTCTTAAATATAATTAAACAGGATTTCAACAGACAGACTTTGAAGGGTCAGGGTCGCTTACATTCAAAATGGCAAGAACGTCTCATTGAAAACTCCTGTGGAGAGATTTTAGCTGATTGTAGAACAGACTAATGTTGTCATAGATGCCTCTTTGTGAGCTACAAAAGCAAATAAGGTCATCAGAATAAAGATGAATTATTTCCAGATAGTGATTTTTAATGACAGCAAACAGTGGCGGGGGATATTTGTCCAAACAAGTGATTCAGGACACACTGCAGGATCAACTATGAACACTGTCGCAGTTACAATGGCAAATGTTCTCAACGAGTGATATGTTTGACATCCAAAAGAAATGTAGGATGAGAAATTTAGTTTAACAAACACTCACGACAGCTTCATTTTTGAACAGAACAACAGAACAAAGTAACATACTATACTCTGCTTTAGACGCCTACATTAGTAATATGATTTGTGTCCTGTTTGACTCTCTCATTCACCAGTGTTGATGTTTAGAGAACTGCTGTTTCTCATATTAGTTACCTCACTGACAACTCCCACCATTTTTCCCACAGTTCTTCTTCAGGACAGCCTCAGTATGCTGCTCAAACATAAAGGCTTCTGACAGAGGACACTCTCACGCTCTGGCAACCGGACCTGAACCTGGACCTGGGCTTTTTCATTTTTTTTCCAATGGAATATCTGAAGCAGCACATACAGCAAAAAAGTCTTAAAAAAACTTTCTCTTGCAAAATTATTTGCATGAAATAGAGTGAGCTAAAGTGATGAGCTCTGTCTAGTATGGTGTTATTCTACCTTTAATATAAGTTTATGAATATTGGTCATCATTGCATGTATCCTTTTAGTCCAAGAAGTCATTTAGACCCAAAACATAGAGCTAAGTGTTACATTTCTTAATTCTTAATGAGGGCTGAGCGATAAAACAATAACTTTCTTGAAAATGGATTTCCCTAAATATCACTATAAAACATGGTCAATGTCCTTTTCGGTAGTCAACATTCTGCCATGTTTTGGTAGACTATATGAATAGTAGGGCTGGGATGATATGCTTTTCTCCTGATTCAATTCTTCTATGATTTTTTGGATGCCGATTTGATTTAAATCGGCATCCATTTAAATTGTGATTTGTCGATTGTCTTAATTTTCAGTCTGCATTTTTAACACCAAGGAAACAGTTGAATGATTAAGATTGTCTACTGACTATTCCAGGAACCATACTTCCCCAAAAAATACACATCACATGTAAGTCAGTTTTTAAGACTTATTCTTAAATTTGAAAAAAAAAAACAAAAAAAAACATTTTTGAACATTTTTTCAACACCTTACGACAAAACGTCGAAAAGGTTTTGGATTTGAGGTTATAATAACAAAAACACTGCCCCTTGAATATTTATAATTTGATTCATTCCTCTTTTTGAATATTAATGTGAAACTACGACTGAGTTTTTTTTTTTCTGAATTTTATCAGTGTACAGTTCTCTTTAGGAGAGGTAACATGATATTTCTTCGTACTTCTTGCCTCCATCAAACAAACTACCTCCATCTGCAGAGTGGAGATTTAAAAATAGGACATTGTATTCTCCTCACATGAATGAATTCTGTCGTATAATGTTTCATCACACTTCTTAGCTGCACAGTGCTCCAAACAAAGCAGCTTGTCCAAATTTAGAGAAAATGTGGATGGATGGACGAAGCCAAATCCACAATAAACTGCGAAGCGTGCATGCTGTCATTCTTTTTGTCATCCATCTTGATTTGCCGCCGTCTTTCATTCGTACACAGTCACTGCATTCCAGATTCTGGGTGCTGCTGCCATCCCCTCTGGGAAAAACGGCAAGACAGACAGACAAACAGGCAGATAGACGGATAGATGGACAGCGGGGTAAAAGGGAAAAAGTCTGACAGCCTCCTCCTGCACCCGTACAGATTTATTATTTGTGCAGTCGTTCAGGACATTTCACAGCTGTGTTTACCTTGGACCTTGCCGTGAGTATTAGGTGGCAGGGCCTGGGATTGCAGATGTGATTACCCATTCACAGATCCACCACAACCCTGCCCCCCTTCATTTTTTAATACCTCCTCTGACACTATTAATCAAAAAAAAAAAAAAAATCCCAAAAGGCCTTTTCCTGTAAAATGTAATTCACAGCATGATTCAAAGTCAAAGCTTTATTTAAGGAGGATTTAGCTGTAATGTCATGACAGTTCCCCAATTAGGTCGTCTCGGGGTGAAGTCATCACGAGCGGCTTCAGCCTTCCATAACTCTGGGAACGTTTCCAGCACTCCTCTGGATGGAAAGATCGACATGGTGTGGAGTTTATGTAGAACCCTGCTGGCATTGGATAGACCTGCTTTGTCTACTGGTCCGGGCCGTACATTTAAAGTACCGTATATAGGAAATGGGAGCCATACTGTGCCAACCGCCCAAATGTCTTGGCATGGGGAGGCAGTCCTCATGGAGGTTTTAGGTTTGCTTGATTTTAGGGCTGTTAGAGAGGGATCAAGTATAGAGAAGGAGAGTTTTATTGCCGGGTGAAAACCTGTTTAAGTCTGCATCAACATTTGTGTTTTTATGAATTATTTCCCACAGTGTTTCCTTACATTTTTAACAACCCAGAACAGTTCGCTGTGCTTGTACGTCCTTTTTTTACTCTTCAGCAATGACCTGATTTATGCTGAGTGTGAAGAAAAATTGCTCCAAGTTTGAACACAAATTTAACATTCATTACAGTATTTGCAAAACCTCCACTTGTCTGGAGCCTATCTCATTCCTTCACCTCTTTTCTACCTCTTTAAGATTATCAACAGCTCATAATGCAGCGTCTGTCAGTCTCCCAAGAAACTCTTTTTTTTTTAATGTACCCTTAATAAGAAGAAATGTTCTCCATTGAACTTTCAGCACATAAAAAGGTTTAACAGACGCACAAGAGTGAAAAGAAATATTTCTCTTCCTTCTCTCTCTCTCTCTTTCTCTCTTTAATGTTCTTTATTCAAACCCTTTTAAAAGAGTCTCTCTTTAGATTCTCTGCAACCTCACCTTAACCTGTGGGAAGTATTTGGACCAACCTCAGACTGATGAATGCAAAATAAATGAAATAGTTAAATAAAAAAGCATCATGCCTACTTGTTCTAATGCTCTCTGTCACTCTTGCATTATAAAACCCACTCCATAATGATCCAATTTGGTGCACTCACTCACTGAAATAATCTGTGCTGAAAGCAAATAGCCTGGAACTGGTGATTGCCTTTGCCAGACATTTTCTCATTAAACTCCCAGTGTATCAGGCAATTACCGACTCACATACATATCATGTGAGGGTAAGGGATAAAGAGAGAGCTAGAGAGTCGGCGAAGTAAGAGGCCAGTTGCTCTTTACCATAAATTCCCTCTCTCATCAACCCTGGTTAAACTTATGCACTCCAGTCTGTGCCACATACGACAGATAGTAATCCCGTATGTGTTTTATCTCCTGGCTCACCCCATCCCGTGGAACTCAACTCCAGATTTATAGCACGCAAGAACCATTCCTGACGTACCACCAGTGAACAAAATGCCATAAAATGTAACAGCAAATGATGACCTTCCGTGGCGCTACGGTTTAAATATTTTTATCACACAGTAAAATAATCGATGTGCATCTTGTGCGGGAGGAATTATGAACAAGGCCTAAATGTGGTGCAACAAAGAGGACTGAACCTTTATCAGATCAGGACATATGTTACAGGATGTTGCCCATCTCATTACGGTTCATATGTTTTATTGACGCTCGGCTGCTTATAAACTATGAAAATCATGTCAGTTCACATGCTCAGGCAAGATTTGCACATATGGATACACTTCTGCATGTTAATGAGGTCATGTCGGAATAAAGCGGTGATGGATAGAAATTGTTTGCAGGGAGACGTATTGGCGATTGTCGTGCTTCGAAGATAAAGACGATTTCACTTTTGAGATGAAACAAAGGACGGTCACTCATTGTCTACAATAATATAAAAGGAGCACCGATGTTGATTCTGCAGAGCTTGGCATGTTGTACAGTAGGTCATGTGTGATGAAATAAGCATGCATGCATGCATGCACACATGCTCACACATATGGAATGCCCATCCACTGGCATGCATAAACACTAATTCAGACGCATGAGTGCATTGGCATGCACAAACAGGCTCATCACTTAATACAGTTGCTGCCAACTAAAAAGAGGGTGATGGTCTTTCAAAGTTCACTGTAAAGTTAAACTGGTTGCCCTAAAGGTTATCGTCGGAAAGTTTGTATACAATCTGCAGTTCTACAAATCTTACCTAAAACTGTGCTTCACACTGTTGCCATGCTGTTTGTTTAGCATCATATGAGGATAAATGGGGGCAACAATAAATCGTTTCAACCTGTAATTATTGCATGAATAAGTGTCAGATCAAAATGCAACTCTAGGCAATCGCACATAAACAAAACACACATATGGTAGACTGAGCCCCAGTCCAACCCACACAGCAGCCTCAGTAAATCCTGCCTTCTGTGAATAAACCCTAGATAAATAACCGTATAAAGATAGGCTCTGTTACAGAAGTGACATCCTTAACCCTTGCCCTGTGTCGGGGATTTTTGCATTTCCTTCTTTCTGTGGCGATGCTCGTATTGGCTTTTCATTTTGCCTCTTGTTGTTTTTCCACGCCCGTAAATAAATCATAATTTGACACTCTTGACCCTGTCCAGCAGAATAAAAAGATTTCTTATCACGCTTTTGCTACAGAGTTAAATAAAGGTTAAATTAAAACAAGAAAAATATTGTTCTTCAACATTAAATAGCTTCCTTTCAACTCAGACCAAGAGCTCTGCATCATCCCTTGCCATCTGTTTTCCACATACCAAAAAAAGAAGAAAAAAAAAAAAAGGAAACCCATCACAATCATTCTCCCAGGATCAAATCAGAAACCGGCTCAAGATGCAAACAGCGAAGGAGACTGAGGCTCCAGCAGCCTGTCAGCTCTGCTCACGTCTTTATCTCTTCTCTCTGTCTTTCTAAAGAGAAGACAAGTGGGAGAGGGCCCTGCCTGTGGCGTACGGAAGAAGGAAACGTCCATTCTAATATCCTGTCTGGGGCGTATACTCTCCCCGTCAGCTTCGTGTCTATCAGTGGATCTGGCTGGATCTGGTGTAGGGAGGAGGCAGCCTTGCTGATATCTGATGTTCTCCTTGTTCTCTCTCTTTTTGAATTCAGCATGGCAAGGACATGTAGAAAATTACAGGGGAAAGGAGGAACATATCCTCCGTGGTTTATGAGGTGATATGTGTAGAAATAGAAACGTAGATTAAAAGCATGTAAGATAAAATAGGAAGAAAACATTTATTTTTAAACATATTTTAAATACCTATACTTGATGTGTTAAAAATGACACGGCACAGCTAAGTGGACATCCAAAAGAAAGATGGGATTTTGGTGGACTACTGCAGCAAAAGGGCAAAACTCATGCATGTGTAACAACATGGGCAACATGCAAAAGAGTGCAGAGTTTTCAGAGGTAAAACTATGTTTGTTTAGTTCTTGAACAAATCATTAAAACGAGAAAATACAATTCTGTTAGTTTTCAGACATGACTTTTGTGAAATATATAGATGCATGATTCGTACACTGCTGTTTCGTGAATGTAACACAGAATAACTCGTTTTTTGCCAAGTGTCTGCACACAGAGTGATTGTTAATCATTATTTGCTTACTTTTACCTGAGTTCAACTGTTGGCTCACTGTAACCCCCACTGACTTAAAAATAACACTGAGCAAACATCCATTTCTGCAAAAAGTGGACCAAAAAAAAAAAAAAAGTGCACAGACTTGCAGAAAACACTGTGAGGAATGCACGACACAATTTTACACAGGACTTTTTTTTTTTTTTCCATTAATCATAGCTTATCAGATTTGGATGCAGTGATTTCACATGTTTACAAATGAGAGTTATGGGAAAGAAAGGGAGTGTGGAAAGACACATAGGCAGTCTTAGTAACAAAGTGGAGGAAGTGAGGAAAGGAAAGAGAGTGAGGGAAAAAAAGACAAAACGACAGCTCCACATCTGCCAGAACCTCATTCATGGCACCTCTCCATCTTGCCTTGCATGACCTTCTCTTTAAGTACAGCCTGTGAGGTTTTCCCTGAGTAAAAATAGGCCCTGCTAAATTCTACACTACACTGAATTATTTTGACAGTGAAGGTTTTTTCTTGTTTTCTTTTCTTTTCTGCTAACACTGACACTTTACCTCACCCTTTCATAGCGTATTGTACATTCAGAGTGCCAGAAATATGCCCAAAGGTGTGTACCCACCACCTTGCGTGCTTACCCTTACCACGCGTCAAACGGTTGTCCATGGTCGCACAGAGCTCCCATGGTGCAAAACGAAGCTCGCGGGAGGAAAAGTTCTCTGTTTTAGATTTACTTTCACCAAAAAAAAAAAAAAACTTGTAAAGGGAACTGGCTGAATGCTCTGAGACAAGGTGTGAAATTATCATTTTCACACAAACTTTTCTTATCGAGTTCTAGCGTTTCTTGTCCAGCTGGAATCTGATGACATGGTGTAAAAATAGCCAAACGTAACAGCAGGGTAGTAGTTACAGTTATAGTTAAAGGGTTTAGCTGTTGTATATGCATAGCTGTATGCAGGACAAAAAAAAAAAAAAAAACATCAACAAGGAATTCATTGTTTAACTTGTTGAAAGGTTTGAGAGAAAACAGGCGGTCACAATGTGTCATAGAATAAAGCTGCTTTTCTTTACTGACAGAGATCGAAGATATGGTTTTATTAAGTTTTTTCCCTATCATCATGCATTGGTATAAATTATTTGGGAGTCTTTTCTAATAAAACTAAATTTAACCCAAAATGGATCTTCATGAAAGAAAAAAAACCTCTTGAGGGTGCTCTTTTTTTAACATCCGCTTGTAATAAAGAAAATCCAGAAGATGGATTTTGCAGGAATTGATTATTGCAAAATAAGGGCAGTGAGTTTCCTCGTTTCCCCCCTCAAAAGTGTCCTCCTTTTGCCTGACTTATTGCTAGCTCTGTGAGAAATCTGCACATGTTTATTATTATCATACCAGAGGGGGTTTCGAGAGGGTTGCATTCACAAACATTATGAGCGCAGCTTTAATTCAATAGTCACATACCTTATTGAATAAAATCGCCCAAGAAACAGATCACAAACAGTTGGCATGGTAGCAACTGTCGCTACAGCGCATCACTATGGGAATCCTCACAGATGGAGCAACAACTGAACCCTAAATGACAAAAACATGAATTTAATTACCCTGGTTTTAGTTGCACATGGTACCTTCACCCTAACAATGATAATAGAACAACACCTATTTCACCTATTTCAGTAACATTATAATATAACGTGTATTTGGATGATGAATCGTTCAGGTGTGCAGATGAGGTCAACCCAATCTCTCTCACCGATGCTGTGTCCTAGTATGTGTTTTATACAAAGCTAAGCTGTAGCCACCATAATAACAACTGTCTCAAGTGAAGATTAATTAATAGTTACATGACAACACTGACATATTCTAATTTATCCAGTCAACAGCTAAGCGAATGTGTTTTGCTGCTCAGTGACTATAAAATGTCACATCAGAAAACAGAATCAGAAGATGCAGTCTGAGTAACATTTTTTTGGTGGGTGTTTGCCATTGATAGTGCCACTGTTTCATTTTGGGGATTGATGGTAGGAGAAGGAGGTGGGCTAGAGTGGAGGGGGGGTGATGTATCAGCTCAGGCCTCAAGTACAAAAACCAAAACAAAGAGAGAGCCCCAATCACCAGCTTGGGGTGCAAAGTGCAGCTGCCCTGCTAATGAGATTTTAAAATGGGCCATAATGCTCCCTTAAACGGCCCCTACATGGAGAATTATATGCTTCATGTGTTGATTTATTCAAATAAGGAGGGGGGGTTCGGTCTGCATATGAATGTGTGCATCTGTGTGTGTTTGTGTATGTCTGTTATTACAACAATGGACCGCAGTTAGGTCGACTGTCAGAAAGCTGTGTGATCATTGGGCGAACTGACTTTCAGCTTTATCCGACACATCGCCCATTATGAACAGTGGAAAACATTATTTGGACAATATGTCTATCCTGAAACCTGGACATTACCACTAATATTCTCACTTAATTGAAATGCAAGTTAGCTCTCCTGTTTGTTCTAGTCTAATCATAATTCAGTTTGTAATACAGAGCATAATGGCGACATTAAATGCTGCTAAAATCAACATGAAATGCAAACATATCACCGCTTCACTCATGCAGAACATGCATACGATCATAGCTATTCCCCACACTAACACACTCCCAATCATCACTTACTTGCTTCAGCGCTTTTGCAAGTGAGCAGCGTACAGTGCTAATTGCCGGGATAATGTTTTAATATATTGACTGCATGGAAAGAACAAACCCAGGCTAGAATAAATGAGCAACTGTTGTTTGTTCCTGGGAGGAGGCAAGGGAATGAGAGAAAGAGACATAATAAAACACAGAAAGACATTTATTTCTTGATTGGGCTCCTTTGTTAACATGCTGAGAAGATGTGGTTATTTGGGGAGAGAACAAGGACAGCCAGCTGAGTGAGGAAAGGGAGAGAGAGAGAGAGAAAAGAAAAAGGTTGGTATTGACTGAATTGGATATGGAGAGGCCTTTTTGTGCTGTACTTTTGTGTGTGCATTTGCGTGTGTGTTCCAACATAAGTGCCAGTGATAAGATCCACTTGCTCGCATTCAGAGGAGCTCCCAGCTGTGAAGACGAGTACAAGCGTACGCATTTGTGCATCAGTGTCTTTTTCTCTGCTTATGTGAACGAACGCGGGGTCGTGCTTGTGTACGCGAAACCTCAATGCGTCAGTGTGTGCATCAGACAAGAAATGACTGTATCTGGCCACTGAAATGGGACTCTGTCTGAGTGTGTGAGAGTGTGTTTGGGGGAGAGGGACAGAGACGGAGAGTTACGGGCCCGTCTGAAGCCATCTTTTGTATAAGCCTATGTATGCTCTTTGTGGGGGGAAATTGAAAAACATTAGCATGATAAAGGCTGGCTAGGGCTGCCTCGCTGATCATGTGACACATTACTGAAAAAGCGCACAGATAGAAAATGACAGCCAGCTCATTCACGCACACAGAAACCGATGGGTGTGCCAATAATATCGAGGAGAGGTGGCATTCATGGCATTCAGCGCAAAAACAGCATCAGTTCGCCATGAAAAATAAAGAACAACACTTGCTACTTGTCATTTTTTTCAGGGAGGGGTGTTGTAAATACACAAACTCCTGTGCCGTGTTCTCGTCTTTGATCTCTCTGTTCTTTCTGTAAATTGTGTGTGCATGCGTGTGTGGTTTCCATGTGTGTGTATGTGTGTGGGAGCATGTAGGCATCTGTGGGCCTCTCTAATTAGAGAGTGTGGCTGGGCCAAGCTCTTGTTTTTAAGATCCCATTTCAAAGACAGAGACATGGAGGGCTTATTTTTGGGCTGGGAACGTGTTGGTTTTATCCACAAAACCTGACTCGCTCGACGACAGACGAACCAGGTCGGAGAGTGTGCAGAGAGAGGGATTTGTAAGCGAGAATGTTACCGTTTAATGGCGGGATTCAGACAAAGGCCGCACTCTCATCTGACTCTTTAAATGCTGACGCTAACTGATTTGGTGTGACGATGGTGTGAGGCTTTATTTAATAATGTGATGATTTACAAAGGGGAGAAAAATGTCACAAAATCCAAACTGGGACCAACATCACCCCCTTGTGGCAGAGAAGCGAATTGCGTTGATAGCTCATTAATGCCATGGTGCATTTGGAAATTAGGCCTGTTTCAAAATCAGGTCAGCTGAGATGAGATTTGAGCAGTAATTTGATGCAGGCTTCATATTGTTGTGTTGGGGGGTTGTGTGTCTTTGTATCGATGCTTCAGTTTAATTGCCCATCCATGCTGAGCATCAGTGTAAATCCTTTTTATATCTAACATATGTACAGCACTTACACCCTCCTTTGTTCCTTTTCTTTTTCTACATCAAAGCCAGTCAGCGATGATCCTGGTTTAGATGCACAAAGGGATAATTACATCAGATGTGGGAGCATTCATAAAGGAAAACCTGCAGGTCGATTGCTTCATCTATCCTCTTTATCAAACAAATAAGAGAGTGGGTGTAACAACAACCGATCATTTATTCTGTGATGTATACCCTGATTCCCTGCAATTAAAGAAAATGACCAGAACATTATGGCACAGTAACTAGACAACCCTTTGATATCAAACAATTCAACTTTCATTTGTTTTATAACCTGCCTTAAAATACCTTTTAGACTCTCCATGAGCGAGGGAGTAAACCCTACCTGACTCTTTAGTCCCGTACAGCTCACATGTGTGAGTTTTCAAGACTGAGGAATTACTGCATCTTTAGAAGAAAGGTCTATCTTGACTGAACCTGTTTGTCTCCTTTCCTCAATGGAAATATCCACACAGCAGTCCATTGGCCTCTGACTGTCAGGGCGTTTCCTTTGCTCTGGTGAATGTTACTAAAGAGGAAGATGCTGTCCTCTAGTGACAGATTTTAACATAGCAGATTACCTCTCAGAGTCGAAGGTCTTCAGTCAGATGGGAACAAATCTAATTTTAGAAAAGAGTGGATGAATCAGTCAGACTTGTTTTTGCAGGCAAAAGTCCTGAGATGACTCATAATGGGGATGGTGATACAAAATGTTCTTATCTAAGATGTTAGTCATCAAAGGAGTCATAATTTCATTAAATTTTAATGAAGTTTTATTACCTTTTAGAAAATGAAACATCTGCACAACAAGCTTATTTTAATTTGGGGATTTTTTAAAGGTTAAAAATGAGAGACAAATCGAATCAATATTTTAAAGATCCCGATGGGAAATACGGGAAATTTGTGCAGCTAGGGAGTCACTTATTCAAAGGGTAAGAGATTGAAGAAAGGAGGAAGGATTAATTATGGATGTTGTGAACTATCATAGAAAAAAAATATAGATGTTTCCGTTTCCCTGCAGACCTTTTTGCTGTTGAACTTCCCTCAGTCTTCTGAGAGCAATATAAGAGGAAAGTCTGACTCCTCTGTTATAAAACAGTGAACTCCAACAAGAGACTGTGATGGAGGAGTTGTTAACGTTACTTTAGCTTGTAATTCATTTATTGTCTGATACACAAACTGAAGGGGGCAGGTGCATGATGAGGGTTAAAAAGTGAGAGTAAACAAATTTCAGCTGATCACATTTTTAGCTGAGAAACTGTCCCATGACAGCCAGGTCTCAAGTTTATCCCCAAAACCAAATCACAGTCTGATTTCACTAAAGTTATTGTGAAACCCTCAGTAGGGACTCGTGTCTCCCTCTTCTGGCAGTGAGAAAAATAAAAAAAAAACTACAACACCTCAGTCAAAAGAGAGCACTCCTAACATCTAGGGAGGGGGAACACTCACTAATTTTACAAATGTGAAAACGCAACAAAGATACTAAGATAATTTATGGGTTTGAAAGCATCAAAAAGGTCTGTAAATCTAACAGTTATCGCCTTCTCCGAGGGTTAATCAAACATCCACATCTTAATAAGTTCTCTCCAACAAATAAAAATACACCCCTGTGGCTCTCTGTCATTGTTTTGGTGTATATCAGTTTCTTTTTAACTTTAGCATCATGCTGGAGCAGAGAGGGAGGGGAGAGGAGGGGCTGAGGGGAAAACTGGTTGGGAGGGGTAGAGTTTACATTCAAGATTTCTCCAAAAAACTGGCACTTCCTCAGATCCTGCCTACCCCACCTTTGAGGTGAAAATCCTTAATGAAGATAAAAAAGAAAATGGAAAAAAAAAAAGATGGTGGGAGAGTAGAAATCAGTTGATGATGAAGAATTCATATACTCCTTTCTAATGAAGTTTCAAGAGGGGGCGCCACTGGCCTGGGGGCAGATTCCTTGTTGCAGTGCTCCTGGTTCAACTCCTGGCCATGACCCTTTTCTGCATGTCCTTCCCCAACTCTCTACTCCCTACATTTCCTGTTTCTCCTCAGCTGTCCTGTCTTAAAAAATATGACTTTCAAAATAGAGCAGAGGGGAATTTAGAGAATTGTTGGATGACTTAGTACAGGGGTATGCACTCCTGCTTTCCACACTTTCTGAACACTCCTATCCTCCATCCATTCACACCACTTTCATATACTGATGTTAAGGGACACAATTCGGGGGTTCAGCGTCTTGTCCAGGGACACTTACGCATGGACTCAACTGCCAACCTACCAGCAGAGAAACAACCACCTACCTGGGCCCCAGCCGCCTAGTCTCCCAGATAGAAATTGTCAGATTGCTTTACAGTCTGGGTCTAAACACACAAGCCTGGCCACCGCCGGGCTCGAGCTGCACAGTGTAAGGATTTAAAGGAGTGGTTTTCATCCTCACACGTCTTGTCAAAGCATCCTTGGGCAAAGCACTGAACCCCTTCCTGCTCACTCTTTTTAAGGAATAAGTCAGTCAATGAAGTGCTTTGGAGATAAAATGTCATAGAACGGCGCTCAGCTACGACAAATAAATATACCTCAGTGTAGCACTGTAATATGTTCCCCCTCACCAGCAAGCAGCCAGCCATTGTCTCTGATAGGTGGGGGGTTGGGGAGGAGACAGATGAGAGCCAGGGCACGCCACGCCACTTCACCTTCCCTCTCCTTCAGCCTGACAGGACCTGAATTACAGTAAATGATAGCCCTCCTTGGCCACAAAGCGATTTGACCTGCTGCTGTCTCCCTCTCCCCCTGCTCTGTAATGGGTCCCCAATGGGTGGCCGAGCTCCCTTAGGACCTGGCAGAGAGGGACGGTCTCTTTGGAGAAAAAAAATGGATGGAGTTTAGAGGATTGAGGAGGAGGCCAAGGGATTGGTTTCAGAAAAAAACATACACACAGGGGCGTCAAAGAGCCAAAAATACAGTCAGGGGAATTTCAGGACAGAGGGAAGTGGCTCAAAAATAAATGCTGACCTGGTTTTTGAGATATATTCCTAACTACAAAATATATATGTAATTAAAAATATATAACATTTCCATTTCTTTATTACCCTTATAGTTTAAGCTCTGCTTTGCTGAATTATGGTAAATGTAATACTCCAGGAAAAAAAAATATCAGGTCATCGTGTATTAGGATGGGGCTGAGAGACTGCCGACAATGAAGTTTTTATGAGTCCCCTGACATTTTTTCAAATCACACCTTCATTCATGTTTTTTATCACCTCATGACCTGTCTGTTTTATTACTGCAAATCTACATTTAATCACAGTGCAAATAAAAATGGGGATGAGGGGATGAGCGTGAAAGAGAGGATGGTCCAGTGAGTGGATGACCTACCGGAGACCCACAGCTCGGGGTCAGTGTGTCACTTTTCTCATTTGTTACTCTTGAATGTGTCGTGTCCCTTTAAGTGCGGCGACCTGACTTAAGATTGATTTTTTATTTACTACTAAAGGTTGTCAGTGACTGTGAAAAAATTGCTGTCTGAGCGCCTGTTGCATGTTTCTATCTACATTTGTTTGTGTGTGCATGTATTTTTGTCGGTGCAGTTATGTGTCTTGAAAATCTTCCTTTTGTAAAAATATACTGTAAGGGTCGAGTGGTAACTAAAAATTTGGGCCTTCCTTTTTTCTTTATAAAAAAATGATTTTCCAAAGAGAAAAAAGACAAAAGCTAAGAAATTTGGTCTCTACCTTTCTTCTTGCCTAATACCTGGGTCGCCTGAGTACACAGGTTACAGTCTCAGATATTGAATATTACCATCAAGCCTTTCTAGCCAATAAATCATAGGACACAAATCCTCGACTATTTTGGTTCTGCCTTCAATTTTGTAATTTGCAACAAAAATTAAAGGTATGTGTGTTTGGCCAACCAAACCTAGATCCTACCTCTCTGTCAGCAAGTTGTTTGTCTGTTCACGGTTAGTTATTATGACATACTGTAGTTACTTTCAAAGCAACAGAGTAGCAGAACAACTGTGTGACAATGGCTATTGTCCAATCTTTTATTCTCAGCCAAAGCAGGATGAATCTTGGTGAATAAGATCCCATAGATCCCGTATAATACTATATGAAACCATGTAATATAATATGACTGATCCATTCAATACACATCGATTGTTAGTGCTCAAAGAAGGTTTATTTCACAATGGAAATGACATTGTGTTTCCTGTACTACCTATGTCTCTATCTATTTAACCTCCCCTAAAAAAACTACATTTATCTGTTTTTGATTTTGTATTAAAAAATATAGTGGGTGTGGCTTATTCCATTAACCTAGGAAACACATTGTATTTGAGGTCTCACCTATAATAAGCTACCATTCATCTATCACAGTAAAGCTGCGGCCCCCTCCAGCACAAAGTTGTGGAGAAGCTCGTGTCTGTGCCAGCCGACAGCATAGAGCCAGTGTAGTCTTTGTCCAGGTCATTAAATATAACATTGAAAGTGACAGACGTAAACGCCTGACAGGAGTTGTTACACAGCATCTTATTGAGGAGACTCGGCTATTTCAAAGGCGTGGAAGTCGGCACCGGACAAGTTCTATGAATCGCCAGAAAAACCTGATTCAAAATTAAAGAAAGTTAACATTAACATTGATGTTAAAACTGGTTAAAAGTCAGACAGCCCAGCCATTCCTACTGCAGCAGACAGTATCTCCATTATCTAAGTCCAGTTAAAGACTCAGTTCAGTCACATTATAGAAATACAGATTCACAGATTACTTCAAAAGCACAAACTATATGCACTTGCTCAAGTTGTCTGAAATCCGTTTTACCATGTTAGAGCAATGTTCAGATCCTTCTTGTTTGCATACTTTGTGAAGTCAGGCTCTTTATAGTGATCTAGGTAACTGGGCTTAGCAAGAACCAGCTCCTTCAGCTCCCAAATGGCTCTTTAAGTTAATTTTTAGAGTTGATTGCTTTATATCAAACACCTCCAAATAAATACTGCTGTTTACTGCCACGCTACTGCATTCCTGCAGTGAAGCAGAATAGAGGTTTAAGGTTTTGACAATAATTTAAATAACATCAACACTGTAAGTTAAAAAAGAAAAAAAAAGCTACGCCAATAATGAACTATTAACAAAAAACCTGTGCCTGGCTCTGCATTCACTTAACAGGGAATTGTTACAAAACTGTCATCAATTTTATTTTTTATTTTAGGAAATCATCCCTGTAAGAGTTTAGCGTGAAACATAATGACAAAGAGTTGGTACAAGAAAACCACATAATGAGGGCCCCTGAATTTCTGCAGGTGGGATACTTCCACTCTGACAGTCTCACCACCACAAATCCTTTTCAAATAGGGGACATCGGCAAAATAGAAACTATAACCCATTTACTTTTTTTCATCACCTTTTTTTTTTTAATTTAAATATATCTTTTTTTTACTAACATGGGTAAGAAGTGGGAGACAAAACACACAAAAAAAAACAGCTCCTCAACAAAACAGAAATTTCTGTGCTGTCACTTTGACTTATTGGCTGATTAAATAAGTGTGAGATATAATTAGGCTGTTGGCAGACAGTCAAAATGTAATGAACAATCGAGATACAAGGTATAACCAGTTGTTGCCACACAATGGTGAACATAGCCCTGAGAATTTATATGTGGCATTTTCAATTAAATAAAGACTTAAAATGGTTTGTAAACTATCAAATTCTGTTTTTATTAACGTTTTACATAGAGTCCTAACTCTTGGATAATTGTGGTTGTATGTGCCCATGAGTTTGGGACATGTCCTGTCCTTAATGAAAATGTCCAGCCAACAGCAGGCTATGTGGTTTAATAGTCATTAGATGGCAGTATTGTGTTGGTAAATGAAAGGCATGTATCACTCGCTTTAACATCAGTTTCAGTTTGTTCTTTGATTTTGTCATTTCGTAGGAACTGTCCTATCATATGCATGTTTCATTTTAGGGGGTGTTGTAATTAGAGCAATAATAATTTCCCACACACCTGATCTGACCTTGTAACTATCAATATTGTTTTCATCTGTCTCCTTTTATTTTCTGAGTTGTCATTAACATTAAAGAAAAGCTTCAGCGGTAGAGAAATGTGCTTTTGATGCATCTTGGATGAATTAGGCTCCTCTTTTCAAAAATTGTATTGCAGCCATTAAAAAGGGCCAGAGTTTGGAAAAAAATGACAGTTTTTTTTTTGTTTTGTTTTTTTAAGTTTCTTTTCACAATAAGCCATGAAATAAAGAAATGAGAAGCTCAGTGTGTTAAACACAGCGTGAGCAGTTGCAGCCTCTTTCTCAAGCCACACCACATCAGTTGTGTAAATCATCTCCCTGTCTGTCTGCATGTATTTTGATCGCAGAGAGTGTGCTGCGCTCCGCTCGGGTGTATTTAAAGCAGTCTAAATTGCAGGAATGCCATTGTTACCATACATAGGTCAGTTTAACGCTCAGCCCATAATGAGTCTGTTAACACGTACTTCACCTTGCTGAGATGTTTATTAGGTAGCGCAGACTCCTTCAGGCACCTCAAATTTTAATTTGACACATTATCTATTTAGTTTGATCACATCAGGGCTGACTGTTGTGCTGGTCTGTCTCCTTTTCTGCTGCTGCTTTTGTAGCAAATAAGAAGACTCAACCTGTTTCACTGCCGACTTCTTCATATTTTTAGTTTCCACTCTATTCTTCTGATTTAATGTTGGTCTTTCTATCTTGAGTAACTTTTTTCTTTACATGTAAGCACTTTGGTCATGTAAGTTTTGTGCAAAAACCTCAAATCAACCATCTTAAAACATTTTCTTTTGAGTTTTCTTTTAATTACATTGCTTTTGTGATCATCTTTAAAGCTAACTGCGTTCTGCTCTTGTACAACTCTGAATGCATTGCTTTTAATCCACCTGAAGATTTTTTTATAAATATAGTTTTTAGACGGACCGGGTGTTTGCCGTCATACAGATAAACTCATTGAGTGGCTGAGGGAATCACATATACTTTCAGTCAGCACTTTAATTTACAGAAAAAGAAATGAAAAAGAAAAAACACTTGTTGTTGTCTGAAAAATCAGGATACATAAGTGTACGCAAATAATTGGAGTTTTACATTTAGCTCTACACAAGTGTAGGAGGACAAAAAAAACTGCTTCATCCATACTCCTGGGTAGACTTCTCTGTGAACATCATTGTAATCTGTGACCCGTGCAGAGCGGCTGCTCTCTAGATGTGTAGAACAGGTGTTTTACTGGAGTCTTCCTTTTTTTTTACTGGTGACAGGGGAGACACACAGCCTGGAAACCAGTAAGTGAAGTCCCGAAAGTCTACAGAGCCTGGGAGTGGACCTAGAGCCATATATCTGCCCCGGTTCACACAAGCCCCCTGCTGTGTGAGTGAGTGTGTGTGTGTCTTTGTTGGAGAGGCTGCTGTCAACCTGTATTCACATTGTCTGTTTCTGGCTTTTTCTCACGCTTGTATGAGAGTTTTGGCTTGTGCTTACGTATTTTCTGTGTTTGGATTTGTTCCATGTCATGACAAAAATATATATATTTTAAAGTTGTAAAGCCCTCACAACTACATCTAAGATTAAATAAAAATAAATGTCTCTATTTTTTTCATTTGATCAAAATTTTATGACTTCACACGATTGTTGCCATCATTCAAAACTAGATATGCAAGTATGTAAAAACTGAACAAATACACACTGAGTGAAATCAGGTGTTACTTCTTATAAAACTAGAGATGGTAAAGCAAAGCCTCTGCCAAATAAAATGATATAACTGATGTTAATTAATTTGATGATCCTGACAGGACAGTGTAACCAGATAAAGTTTTAATTTTCCTGTCAGGTTCATCGTTTTTTGTGTGTTAAGTCAGTGCGTCACCTAGTTTATAAATCTTCGCAGTACAGTTTCAGAAATTCAGAAACACAATGGCTTTATTAATTTTACAAGAACTCAACAACTCTCCTCTTAGAGTACAATTTTCATTCAACTATGCTATGAATAACAAAGATGACACTTTTACTTTTAAATGTGGGCCTCAATCAAGATTAACTCAAAGTGAAAAATGACACAAAACCCTAAATTGTATTAAACTTGAAAATGACTATTCAATCAAAAAGTGGGAAATTGTTTCAAAGTAATCTAAGCTTCGGTATCTTTTAAAAATTTGAGTGGTATCTAAATGCTAATCCCATTTTCAAGTAGTTCTGCATTTTCAGAAAAACCCCGACAGGGATGAGGGTGGGATTCCTGTCAAACTGAGAAAAGAGGTTCAGGCGGAAAAAGAAAAGGGAAAGAAAAAAAGGAAGGTTAATATTTGACATTGGCCCTGGGAAAGAATTTCTGCAAACATTTGGGATGTTTTACAGCTGGATTTCAGTCTCATTTACAACTAAAATACAGGTATATTCTCGTTGGTTTCGGTGGAATTCTACGAAATGTGAAACTTATGGTAAATCTCAAACTTGAACGGATGCGCTTTTATTGAAGCAATTATTTAGTTGACGTATGTAAGGTTGGTTTGATGTATGTATGGTTTTGAAGGTGCTGTTTTTCTTACAGAAAATTGAATGGCTAAAGGAAAAATAGGGTGTTATAGAGCCCATTCTTATGTCAAAGCTGTGTGTGTGTGGGTGTGTTTTGATCCAGACAGATTTGCATTTTTCTCTTTCTCGCTCTGTGTATGTAGATTTTGCAGTGGTACAAATGTATCTATAAGAGCATCTGTTTTTATAGTGTTGCATTGTACAATTCTGAAAAGCCACTTGTAAGGCATGTGTGAGCTCTTTAGGCTGTCTTTAAAATACTTTTGGAGCTCAGATGTAGACAGTAACACAGGCTGATAAATATATCTGTGATTATTTTCAAATCCTACTGAGTTCAAGCTCTTTACGTTAACTAATCATAAATAAATATTGCCAATAAGTTGTAAACATTTTTCAAATAATTAATAAGGATGAGTAAAGTTTAGATTGAAACTGGTCGGTGTTGTGCAACGGACAGACAAAGACAGGCAGATTGTGTAATGTGCTGACTATTATTAGAGTAGTTTCCAGTGTGGCTTGGGGAACACTTTGCATGTGTGCAAGTGTGTGTCTGAGTGTGAGCGCACTCCTGTGTGTTGTGGGGAGGGGGGTTATAGTTCTTCATGGGCTCAGTGATTTCCTTTTCAGTTGTGTGCACATGAACACACTGTGTGAATGGGTTCATCTGACACTACATCCTGGCGCACACACACGTGCACACTAACTGATAGTGAAATATATATTTATCTATGTGTAGGAAAAAGTCACAGCGCCATATAAAAGTATAATTACAGGTCGACAAATGTACGTAGTTAAGAGTGTGGCTTCTTAATATTTTAAATGATTGGCTACAGATTCACTCTCTCTGTTCTGCAATAGAAAACAGTGAAACATGCACTCACTGACTTACACACACACTCTCTTATACAGTACACATGCTCCCTTTTTAGTGAATTAACGTTTTTACCAAAGCTTCATCCTGTCAGTCTGCTGTGCTGCTACACTACAAGGTCACATTCAACAATATATACCTCACTGCATTACTGAAATGTCTATAAACTGGAGGCAGGAATTACTTTGAGTCTAATTAGCCCAGAATGTGGATTTCCTTTGGAAACACCTTCATAAATAGGCACTTATGTCTCAATCCATAAAAGAAGAACAGGGAATGAAGCTCGTACTCATTATGTGAACAGAAGTTTCCATTTACATTTTGCATCGATTAACCTGAATAAAACTAAAACCTGGCTTTGAGCTTTGCTGGAAGGAAAAAGCCTGTGTGTTTTTGTGATGGTGTGTGTGTGTGTGTGTGTGTGTGTGTGTGTGTGTGTGTGTGTGTGTGTGTGTGTGTGTGTGTGTGTGTGTGTGTGTGTGTGTGTGTGTGGCGCAGTGCTCATACATAACTGAAGAATCTGATGCTTTAAACGTCTTCATTTTTTGTTTTCTAGCTTATTACAATTCAGAACAACTTTCAAATAATTATTTTGATTATTTTGCTCCATATCAATAACAGACTTGAAAAATATTTCATTATTAGTTTACGCATTTAAAGCCAGGTTAATCAGTATGAGGAGTTTAGTCGTGACATGTTCTGAATTTTGTTTTTGGTAGTGCAAAAGTCATGAAAAATTGGATCCCCTTGGGCGGATTTTTCAAAGTTGGTTCAATCAAACTTTTTATGGATACATAGTTGTAACACAGTACGTGAGTGCCAGGCCCTTTAATATCAGATAATGCGAACCACTTAAAGTATTTGCAATAAAAAAGGCTGAAAATAACCGTAAATCAGAGCCCAAAAATCGGAGGTTACTTCAGAATAGAGTGGTTGAAACAATAAGTTGGTACATCTTTTGCTTCTATGAACCATCACTGTTGAAAAAACACTTTAACTCATTGAAATTTTAAAGTTGTCCCATCATGTGCATCCTAGTTGCATGAAAAAGAAGCCTTTGTGTACATTTACAAATGAATTGGTCCATCAACACACATTTGCCCACCTAATAACCTCCCCTCCCCAACCAGTGCGGTCTTTTAATGAGATATAGGATATGCACAGTACACGTTCAAGTTGAAAGAATCAGTCACTGGTGGCAACAGTGCTGATCCATCAAGGATAGCACCTTTTACCCTGAAAATTCTGCCAACTCAGGAGGGCAATTAACACCCCGGCAGCCTGGGTCAAAAATGAGCTGAAGATTTCTCCCCTGTGAACGCTGCGGTCGGCCGCAGAGCCGCAATGCTCTTTGCTGATGCACAGGTCTATGTGTCGGTGCGTGTGTGTGTGTTTGTGTGAGAGAGAGAGAAAGAGGGAAGAAAGGGTTGTGTGACTGTGTATGTGAGAGGAAAAGAGAGGGAGTATGTGTGTGTGTGTGTGTGTGTATGTGTGTGCGCCTGTGGTCCAGCGAGTCTGTATGCAGTGCTGACAGGCGGCAAGAGGTGTGCAGGTAAGGTGCTCCGCAGGGTAATTATGCACAACCTCCTGAGAGTTCACACTGGGGCATTGTGGGTATTTTTGTTTGTTTTAGCCATTTCCTTTTCCTTCCTTTTTTTCCACAGTCGTTCACATGAATGAAATATCAAATGTACCTCAGTGGCCTGCGCTGGGTTGAAACAAGCATTCATCTGCATATTAGGATTGATGCTGGTGGGAAATGTGATCACGTCTCTGGACTCCAGACACGGATTTCTGAAATTAATATGCGCTAGATAGGCTCAGAGAGGAGATTTCATGAATATTCATCAGGCTTAATGTGGATGTCTGCAACCGATATCACTGTCGATTGGAATAAAACATTCTTAATGTTCTTAATTGGCCAGAGTCCCACAACTGCATTAGGTTTCCATCTTATAAACATTCAACGTGTCCAATTCAAATCCGACAGCCTGCCCTCAGAATACAAAACTACCTGACCTTTGATCAAGGCAATTAACCCGCTCTATCAATTATCAAATGAAGCATAACACAGCAGATCCACGTTCATTTAGAGAGTAAAGATTCCATCTTGACCACATGAAAACGGTTTTCTTCTCAGGGGGGCAAAAGTGCACGATGGAAAAATCTAGAAATTTGTGTCTTTATGGTTCTAAATGCCAGAATTCTGCAAGCAAGGTTTAAAAACTTTATAACTGGACCTACATAAAATAAATACATTTAAAGAAAGTAAAACAGTCTTTATAATTGTATTAGATTGACATGCTGATAGGATAAAGCCAGCTCCAACTGAAGATTAGTCTCACTCAAACAACTGAAATCTGACCATTTCACTGCTCCTACCAGCACCTGCACAGCCCTGTTGTTCCTTATGTCCCTAATAAATAAGAACCAGAGGGCTGTTTGTAGGGGGGGTCATATGGTGGCCATCAGTCATGGCTCCTTTGCAAACCGAAGCAAGTGGAGTTGAAGGAGATGAAACCTGAGCCCTGGTTAGACAAACATATGCTACTTCCAAAATAACAATATGCTCCTGTGACAGCGGCCAGAGTTCTCTTGACAGACTAAAGCTTCATGACACCGAAGTCCACAGTGGGGGGATTGCATTACCAAGAGCTTGTAGTTTGAACCACCAAAGAATAAAACACATGAGGAGCAAGGGGAGGGGGAGGCATGCACTAAAGATAATCATAAGAGACAACTGTACGATAGTTGGTGGGCTGTGTGTCATAGAGAGAAAAAGGTCAGCAGGGATTGTTTCCTTGCAACTGATACCTGAAAATGTAAAGGATCTATTGTCCTGGGGTGCATCTTAAGAATGTGCCCACTGCTGGGTCAATGCATTGAGGACAATCCATAGGATTATTTATAGAAGCTAGAAATATTGTATGGAGCTGGCTCCAGTGAAGTGGCTGTACACACATGATGTTCCATGCTCAGGTTAACATTTTATAACATTTTACAGCTGAAAAATACTGGCTCAGATAAAAATGCACATTAATGGTTTAAGAGGTAGAAGATCTGGTTTTGTTGGAAATACAAAAGGTGTCCCACAAGGTTCAGTCTTAGGACCTGTTATTTTTTTTGTTGTTTTTCAGCTGTTCTTGTTCATAAAATTGTTCTTTATACTGATGATATGACTTTGTACTGCACTGCTACTAATATACAGTCTGCTGTCTGATGATTTTCTGAATCATAAGTTGCTCCCTCCAATCAAAAATTGGTCTTTAATGCAGAGAACACTAGATTTATGATGTTGTCTAGAGCCAATAATATGAACTTGAAAAATCTCACCATTACTTCCAAAAATGTCGCAAATATTGAAAGGTTTACAACCACCTCCATTCATTTCTAGCTTGTTAGTTTGGTCCTCTGGAGCTGTAATGATTGGCTTACACTTCATGTTCCCAGAGTTTAGGCTTTTATGCACCATCTGCTTGTAGCTCACTACAAAGTGCTTTTGAAATAAATGAATTTGTTCCATATGTTCATTTTAGATCTTTGTTTTCTTCTGATTGTACCAGTTTTAACAGATTTTCTTTCAACTTTATGTAGTGGTGTTTTTATTTGTAACTGATCAATTATCTATGTTATGATTTCATTGTGTATTTATCTTGCACGTTGTTTTCTTGCATACGCTCGACATAACTGTACAAGAGGACCTTGCTTTTAAGTTTTTTTTTTCTCAAGTTTTTAGGGAAAAAAACATATATTCTAAAATTCCCAATAGTATAAAAAAAGTGAAATTTTTATCAATTTGTTTTGAAAAGTTGTAGGAAATTTAAAAGACAGAATAACTGAAACATTGCAGGAAACAATTGCAGTCAAAAATCAAATTCAGACAGAATTGCAAAATGTGTCATATTGAGCATTGTGTGATTTTATTAATGTCTCACTGCTGTATCTGGTAAATAATTACTCAAAAATTTACTGTCCATTTATGTTCCATAATTCTTTTAGAAAAATTTCTTATTCTTAAAGTGATCCATTTTTTTTTTGTTATTCCTGCGTGGCTTGTCGTAATTGTTCCCACTGTAGGTAAGAAGTATCACAGGTTCACTCGGGCCACAACAGCGTCTCTCTCTGCATTTTTAAACTCAGTATGGATACAGCGTGTCAGCTAAACATAACATGAATGTATTTAAGAGGAGGAAGTGTTCTGTCAGCTCAGAGCAGGTATCTGTCAGCAGGCTGTATCCTTTTAGGTTGCAGGAGGAGGAAGCAGCCTTGACCGGGCCTTTTTGCCCTGGACCGCCACCCGACTGCCCTAGAGGGGTGGACAGTAAATCCACCCTGGCAGCAAACATACACACACATACGGCTGGATTACAACATGTTTCCGCACTTGCATTCGTATCAAGTGTTTTGCTGGTCTACTTATGAGGTGCTGATTGATATACATCGACAGTTTCAACGAAGCGGCAGGATTATTATATCAACTTTTCTGTTGCATGTTCTGTGTTTGACAGCAGGGAAGTGGTTTTATAAAAACAAAACAAAAAAGTCACTACCATTCATTTTATTTTGGTTTAGAGAGTCATAACAAAACCTGGGCTGCACAGTAGTACGGTGGTTAGTGCTGTTCCCTCTGAATTGCCGTTAGCGTAAGTGTGTCCAGTTGTCTGTTTGTATGTTAATTAGGGTGACAACCTCTTCAGGGTTAAGCATTATAATTAAAGGATGAACAAAAAACCAAACATCACCAGAAAATTTTCACCAAGAGAGGTTTGGTGGATCCCAGGCTACAGAAATTAAATAGCGTTTTCCTTTTCTGTTTTTCCAAAGCATTGACCTCCATTTTAAACTAATACGAACATGAGAAAGAACTATCAGTGTCTGTGCAGCTCCTGCAGGAGGAGATGGACCATAGACTTCAGCATTCAGTCTTTGGTTATTAGCGAGTTAGAGTATCAGATGGGTCATACTTACTGTGAGCATCTTCAAAAAACATTGGTGACAGCTGCGTTGGTCCTGAGTTAAGTCAATGTATCACTCAGATGAACACTGCCGAAGGAAAGAGAGGACAATAATTATGGACTTGTCTCAGAGCAGAGTGGAAAACAAGAGAAAAACCAAAACATATGATGTATGAGAGCACAAAGCTGGATCACTGACACACACAGAGAAATTCTAGAGATCAGGCTGATTCCTGGTTAGAGTCAGGTGATTTGTCTGTTTTTTTAAGTGTACAAATTTTTGAAATTTGAAATTATCCTATTACAAATTTTCCAGAGAACTAAATGGTTTGAGTGCTTTGTCTTTTTCCACTAGATTTCTAAAAAGGAAAGTAAATGACAATGTAATTTTGTAATGCCATAATAGACCGAGAAGATTATCATTAGTTAAAAATGTCCCCTCGTGGAAAATTGATGTACATGTTGCATTTCATATTTTCATTTCTCCTTTTTTTCCATGTGTAATAGGCATTCTAGTTTCTACTTTTAACCAAACTAAGCATATGCTTCTGAATAACAGGGTTATACCATAACCATGTGTGTGGTGTGTGCTGGCGAAGCAGCAGGGGCAGCATAGCTCTGCTGTAGTGGCTGAACTCCGTCCTCTTCCTTCCCTTGCTTCAGTACTCCTTCCAGCTGCTCAGATTTACAGGTGCCACTGACCTTTTCATCATAGGAAGTCTCCACAACTGCCTGAGCCCCCCTCCACCGGCTCTCATCCATCTATCCATTGCACCTCCTCCTCCTCCTTCTCTTCCCCCCCCTGCTTTAAACATGTAACCCGCTGGCCCTCCTGCAGCCAAAAAATTACCCATCTGCTGAAAAGCCAGGAAACTTTCTTGATGACTCCATCTTGCCAGTTAGCGGAAAGGAAAGTAGTGCTGGCGAGCTTGCATCTGTTTCGCATGAGCCCACAATGTGCCCGCACTGGTGAAAGAATTTAACAGGGAGCAGTTGTTTGGACTTTTTTAACTAACACCTGCTGTCTGACGGTCTTTCTCTTGAAATACTATGAATAAATCTTATGTGTTATACAAATGGGTAGGTCTAGAGTCGGACTATGTCAGTGCCAAATATCAGAGGTATGACTAACGGGCATTCTGGTAAGACCTCAACACCTTAACATGCAACCACTGTAAAACTTCACGCCTGATTATTTCAGTATGTTGTGCAGAATTTAAACCGAGCGTCACTGGAGGAATGTGTCTGATTTTTGTTTCTCATGTGGCCGCACTTTCAACACCCAGTAACAAGATTATTATGAGGACTTGAAGACCCATTTCATAAAGGAGAGTCAGCAAACTCTGAGTCAACCCTTAAAGGGATATCTCGATGTAAAATTAATTTAGGGTCAAACACACCATAACACCAATTAGACAACCCCTCAAGAGATGAATGTTGCTGACCGCTTGCTTCCCTAGTTACACCAACTTTAGTACTCCGCATGATAGCAATACATAGGGGTCTGAAGAGCCACACACAAACCTCAACCAAAAAGCCACTCTATAGCCACAAATAATGCTCAGAACAGCACCTAACTTCATCAACAGTACATATAGCGTCCCAGCCACAGCACTAGCCACCAAACATCTTTAAACACAACTCACCTACTCTCTTCCATCAGCCGCTTGTTTGTAGTGAGACCTCAGCCCAGTCCATTACGGACTACAGTGGGGTGACTCAGCTCACGGAAGAACATTTATGATCATTACTTTATCATTTCCTTGAAGTAATAATCACCATATTAATCCTTTTGCACTGCAGACGCGGTAGTTTTTCTGCCTTAGCGTCTGATTGCATTTTCATGAAGAAATGATCATAAATGTTCTTGCTCGAGCAGGTAGCTGGCAAAGCTGTAGCAAACTGGTCAGATATCAGTGCGATCTTTGGCTGAACTCAACATATATCCAGCAAGATAAAAACAACATGATTGAAACAGACTGAGTCTTACGGACTGATTGAGATAAACACTCACCCATAATCCTTGAATACTATTTTCTTGCTCAAGGAATAGATATAGATATAAAGACATAAAGTTGTCTCTTCATGACCTTGGGTTTTACTCTCTTAATTCAGTGAGAAGTGGTAGTAAAACTTGTAGTCAATACATTCTTACTTCTGAGCGTACTTAATTTACATTCAGTGAAAGCTATTTAATCCTCAGTTAAAGTGCACACTGCACTAAGGAGCCACTCACCAGATGAGGTATATTTATATTTCTTGTAACTTAGTACATAAAAATTGATTATTTTCAAGCTATATACTTTCAATTTTTGTTCAAGTGGATTTCCTGTGTCCTGTACTCTGACACCGAGTTTGATTTTGTTTCCTCTGTTTTGTATCTATTTGCAGCCATGGATCCTAAAGTGGCTTTTTTAACAGGTAAAATTATCTTTATAACAACATACAAACTGTATACCTGCTCTATATCTGCATACAGTTTTGTCTTGCTTTAGACAAGAAGTTGTGAAATGTGCCAGAGCTCAGCTCTGTGGATTGATCTGATATGACTTGTCTGATAAAGTCGTCTCTGGCGTTGCCTAAGATGGGAAAGGAGAAACATATTTTGATTGTCTGTCGAGTGAGTCATTTTCTCCTTTTAACTTTTTTTAAGAAACACCAAAAAAAGAGTCAGCTATGTAATTTTAGGTCTCCTGACTGAACAAATTATACACAGATTTTGTGATAGGCTTAGTTGTACACTTCATTTTTTGTGTGTTTTTATTTTATTTCTATGTCATGTTTTGTATGTTTTTGTGTCGCAAAAAAAGTCATATTGGAGAAGAAAATGAGATATGAGTCACTCCTGTCTGCAACGTGAGCATTATCATAATTACTTCAACAACGGGCAATAACCTGGCTGATCTGGCTACTGCAACCACTACAGAGGAGCACATACAACTGAAGGAGATCAGAGCACAGTATGATCACACCTGGTCTGATCTGGTAGGTTTCTTATTCAATAGCTGTGATTACAGTTGCATTCAGAATCAAACCCCAAAAGACTGACGCTCAGCTAAAGGTATTCAAATATAGAGATAAGTACACAACAACAACAACAACACATGAAAAAATTACTATGATTACATAACCTTTTTAAAGTGCTACAATACAGACAAAGAGATCAACAGGAGGGAAGGGAGCTAAGAAGCACAGTGAAAAAAACAATAATAATGTGTTCAAATAGCTTTTACAGTTTGACTTTGGCACCCAAGGGTAAGTCAGCTGTCACCAACAAGAGTACTTATCATCCTCCTGGGAGCATGAGTAGCTACTACAAATTAATATCTGTAATTACATATCTGAAAGACAAAGAGCTTTCCTGAGCATCGCTTAAATGTGGCATTGTAAAAATTGAAGTAAACTTATGAGAAGCGCATATTCAGACAGAAAATTTGACTTTATCTGTAGGGACCATTAAAAGAAAAAACTACATTTAAGAAAACAGCATTATTTAACCTTCTCCTTCTTCTGCTCGGATTATAATTATCTAGAAAAAAAAACTTTTTCAAAGATCTTTTTTGATGAAAAATTGCTCTCCAAGATGTGCATAGAGGTTGTAAAATGAAGATACTGTGAAGGTTAAGGTCAGTGTGATCTTTAAACTATACAAGGTCAGCAGACGCATGAAGAATAAAAAGTACAAGGGCAAGTGTTACTTGTTTAAATCATCTGTTGACGATATTTGGAAATGATGATAAAGATTCAAGAAGATGAGGATAAAAGACTCTGAAACCCCAGACTCGAGGACCACTTCTGTGTATCTACTTGATGCTTTATTTGTGCTCCATTCCTGCAAGAATTAAATGACCTCTTACATATCCTGAACTTTGGTGTCTGCCTCTTGTTATTCAAGAAACATTTTTCTAACACTGTTTTTCTTCAAAGTTTTCAGTTTGGATGTTTTACCTTACTCCCTCAATGACGAGCTCCTGTCATGGCGAGGTGCTCAGATCTCCTACAGAAAGCGTTACAATTAAACCATTACTGTTTACCTTTGTCACTGCAAAGCTATCGTTGACTTTTTTTGTTGCGAATAAAGCAGTACTTTTTTCATCAATCAATCAATCAATCAGTCTTCATTTATATAGCACAACTTCACAACTCATCTCTAGACGTTTAGCCGAAAGAGCAAGGCTAATGTGGCTAATGTGGTGCACAGTGATCCATAGAGAGCCTGTTTATTGTCACTCAGCTGCAATTCAGATGTTTTCATTCGGTCATTTGCAGGCTGTACATTTAGTAATGACACTTTTTCCTGTTTAAAATGCCTCTGCTCCCTCCTCACATGTAAGTAAACCCTTGGTTTTGCTGTTTGTCTGTTTAATGTGCTTATTGACTGACATGATAGAACCAAAACTACAGGATCATGGAGCAAAGTTGGCTCATACTGTGCCATTCAAAGTGGCCATTAAGATCTCCCCACCAGATAGATTAGTGCAAATAGCCTCTTATACGCCCGAAAGCCAATTACACCTCCATTCTTGTAATAATGAACTCATGAACCCAGCTTTATTGGAAAAGCCTGAGAGATTGGAATCAATACGAATGGACTGGATGGTGCAGTGAGCTAGATTCACTGCACAGTCTGAAAAGCTTCTCCAAACTTGAATTTATTTGGATGCCAATTGGTTCCCAACAAAATCCATCTTGCTCGACTGCTGAGCTTGTATTGCTTATTTGCAGCGTTTGATAGAAGCAGTTGAGGGAGAGTGATTCAGCTGCTTAAGATGGATATTTACACATTTGTATAACCGGATGTCATGGTAATGGCAAAATAATTAATCTGTGTTACAGCTTCAATCTTGAAATTGTGCATAATATAGCAATTAGTTTCTGTGGATTGAACCCAAGGGGATCGTTCAGGGATCCTGGGAAGAAAAGTGAGCTTGGCCCGCACAATTTGACTTCTGCAAACCCACACATACACACTCAACCCCCCCATACACTAAACCTTTCAAGACCTGAGCATGCTAAATGGAATTCTTCCAGCCTTTAGTCCAAATGGGATCAAAGTCCATTGACCCCCGGTACTCCATTAAGGTGAATTAATTTGCCTGCATATCAAAACACTATTAAAAGACTGAGGTCAGAGTCAAGTAAAGGCCAAAATGCTATTGATTCTGGAGGTCATACTCAGACAAACAGAATTCAGAGCAAAGACATTTACTGGACATTGGTTTATGACCTCACTGTGACGCTGTATCATTAAGGAAAAGATGAACATAAACACATACTGCCAATGGGAGAGACATCAGGCCATCTATGCGTGGAAATCAGTGTGGTGTTACATAAATACTTGACATGATCACAATTACTTGACACTGCAATTTATGGAGGTTGATATAAGTTGATTTTAGATTTCTGCACCATAGAAACACTTAAAAGGAAGTCAAAGTGGATCCTTGTGGTCACTATAAATCCTCCAGAGAGATCAGAAAGGGTGATTTTGAATTCGTCTTGACTTTTACCCGTAAAACTAAAATTCATTCCTTATGTTTGGCCAAAAGTCAACCTTAAAGGGATATTCTAGTGTAAAATTAAGTTAGGGTCAAACATACCGTAACACCCATCGAGAAATTAATGTTGGCGACTGCTTGCTCCTCTGTTATACCAACTTTAGTAACGACCGCATGATATCAATACACAGCGATCTCAGGAGCCACACGCCCAACCAAAACACCACTCTATAGCCACAAATAATACTCAGAATAGCACCTCACTTCATCAACAGTACATACAGGGTCCCAGTCATAGCACCAGCCTCCAAACATCTTTTTAGCTTTGCCTTATTTCTTTGGCAAAGAGACTAAACACAACTCACCTACTCTCTTCCAGCAGCCGCTTGTTTGTCCCGAGACTTTGACGCGGTGTCTAACTCTGTGTTATGGTGTGTTTGTCCCCGACTTAATTTTACGCCGGAATACTCCTTTAACTGACTGAAATGTTGTCACTTTTTAAACATTGGGTTTGGGTGTATGCTCCATAGTTGCACTTATTTAATTACATTTTTCAATATAACATTAAAAGTGGGGATGGATGTTTTGTTAGCAATAGCAGCAGCTATGAACCTGGAAACTGTACCCTCAGAAAAATGAAGGTAGTTTTTCCAAAGATTTTTCATGGGATGTCTCATCCTTTCTTCATTTATATTGACTGGTGATGTCTGTGACATTGACAAGAACAGCAGTTTTACAAAAGTTTAATTTCTTTCAAATGAGAAAAGCAACATGCAGTGACAAAATCAGCTGAGCACTGTGAGCACAAAGAACGATGTCAGGGGACATAGGCCCTTACTTCTTCATTGGTTGCTGTAAAAATTTGCATTTTTAATTCCATCAACTATTTTCACCATTCCTACCCCTGATTTTTTGCTCTAATTTATTTCATAATAATGCAAGTATGCATTCACTATAATTAGCATTTATCATCCATTTTCTAGCCAAGCTTAGGAATCACTTAAAAATAGAGAAAGAGAGAGAGTTCATGCAGAAATGTAAGAGAGACATCGAGGGAATTATCTGCTGACCAACCAGCAAGGATGCTCATGTTTAGCATTTGACCTCCAAAAAGATGAACTGCTTGTTATACTTAGTGGAGGATTATGAAATGTTCATAGCTGCCTCATTGCTGCTTTACATAAAACACACTCACTCACACACACACACACACACACACACACACACACACACACACACACACACACACACACCGTAACACAAGTGCTATGGTTTTTCCATAAAGCCACCCTCTTACATAAAAAGTGAATTTTACTATAAAAAAAGTAAGTTAATTGCCAAAACCTCAGGTTGAACTTGAACAAACTGGAAAATTACTGCCAGCAAGCAATAATAAGTTCTTCAAATGTTTTTTTTTTTTTTTTATGAAACTGAGTTGCAAACAAAACGACAAAAAAAAACTTCTACATATATGTTAATTCAAATCAGATATATTTTACATCCAGCACTGTTTAAACTTTATGCGTTTTTCTTTTACAGTGCCTGAAACACAAAAACGGAGAGCAGTAAAATCTTTTAAGCTGTGGTTTGTGGTTTCCTTTGAGTTTGTCACGGTTTGTTGTGTATTGTGTTGTCTTGGCTGTAAACTCATCCTGTGCTAATTCTTAGAAACCCGATGACGCCAGCTTGCCAACTTAAAAGCACACAAACCGACAAAAATGCTGCCATCCTGAGTTTTAAGTTTGATGTCTCTGTGCCATTTAAAGTACTCATTGTGTTTTGTACCTATAGTCACATTATGAGATAAGGAAAGCTTTTTTTTTTTTTTTTTATAAACACACACAGTCTGTCTGTGTTTAACAAGATGGCTCCTCGCCACAGAGTCCCCTCTGATGTGAAAGTTTTTGTGCGACTTGTCCCTTTTCCGGGTAAACACTGCAGTACCTGACGCCTTTCCCTAACATGGGGATAGTGGCACGGGATCCTCAGGATGGGATGTAACTGTTTTCAGCACTTCCCTTATGTCGCCCCCCCTCCCTCTGAAGTGCAACTCTTGCGTGTTTTATTGCGAGGCCTGGGTGAGTATGAAAACAAACGGAGGCCCGACTCAGAAGCTTTGATCTCCTGTTTCCTGGTCCATTATTTACGTCTGTTTCTCACGAAGCTTTTTTCCCCCTCTTTCGCTTGATTATGCGTTTCCTCACACATTTTCAGACAGACCCCCAGACAATGTGCTCAACCTTAATGGTCTCTTCTTGCAGGAAGCCATAAAGGACTTTCTAGTTATTTTATTTTTTTCTGTTTCTCTTGGTCTGTTTGACAAACCAGCTTCTTCTCATTCACGGACAACTGAATTATAAAGGTTAATGAAAATTGCAGATACTATAAATTGAAGTTATCAACACAGCTATTAATTGCAGATTGATCATAAATCCTACATGTCAACTCTAATACTTTTCATGCCAAAACAAAACTTTGGAAACTTGAGCAAGCAAAGGGTTCACCCAGAAGAAAGTATGATCTGGAATTTGGATCATGTGGTCAAAAATAAAATATGTCACTTAAATAATTTTACTGCAGTGACATTTAAAAATAAAAAAGGGTTTTTTTTTTTTGCAGAATAAGTTCAGTACCTGACATTAAAAAAATCTCTGCATGTAATGAATATAGTGTAACATATAGTGAGCTGCCCCTTCTCCTGAAATACTATGTGGACAAAAATTATTACTTGACCCTGCATCGTCCAGGTTTGTGGTCTGAGGTTTTAAACCTCTACTTCCAGACCACCTCTGAGTTAGACACAGCAAAAATTAAAGGGGGAAAGAAAAAAAAAAACTTTGATGAAATGACCAGAAAAACTGAAAAGATAGAACATGGAGTCAGTTACGATTAACTGGAGTTCATCACGGGGCTGAGCGGTGGGCTGACCAGCAGGTCTCTCACCCTGACCCGTACACTCCACAAGCTCAGCAGATAGTGCAAAACAGCCCTTCTTTAGTGGAAACTACTGCTCTGTTTGAGCCAAGATGGTAGGAGTCATTAGAGACCCTTCCAGTGAGGGTCACTGCATGGTCCAGTTTGTGTCCTGAGCTGAATTTGATGTATGACCCAACAGTTTTTTTGGGGAAATGTTGCAAGACAAGCCCTCCTGTATCTTGGATGTTGTGCTGTGTAGTGAACAGGCAGGACTGTAAAAAGGTGCTTCTCAACATGATGCAGCTTGAAGTGGCCCCGTATGGTGTCTACATGTACAGGTATCTTTTTCACAGAGCTTTTGCAAAGACATTGTATTTTAATTTATTTAAAACTGTGTTGTTTGCTTTCTAGAGGGCTTTTTTTCAAGGTTTTTGTAGTTGATTATGAGTTTCTTTTTGTCTCTATCACCAGATGTTACGCTGTGGAAAGGTTGGAAAGCAATAACAGAACACAAATCATACCACACTTGAATACTGAAGAATTGCAGCATCACATTTGAATCTATTTCAATCCAATAAACAGTTAAGCAACTGATGGCAACCTCTAAGACTGCGCAAAACTAATGTTGTTTTTTATTACACGCAGTATCATTCACTGTTTTTTAAGCTGATTTTGGCTTAATGCAGAATGAGTCTATGTGGTGAGCAAAGAAGGCACAACCCAATCCCCCTCACACAGTCCTAAACCCAAAGGAGGTGATAAACAGGTGATTTACTGTTGCTTTTATTAATGCCTCTTACCACACATCTGCATGCAAGTAAAACTATGAATCCAATTTTCTGCACCAACCTAATTCTTTGTTTTAAGTTGCTGTAAATGCCTGCTGAAAAAAAGGGAGCCCTAAAATTCACTATCACTCCCAGAGGCGAATCTTCATTAAAAAATTTTAAAAAATAAATAAAATAAACAGATTCATTTTCTACGATGGAGTATTAGCCACATTAAGAAAAAAAATTATGACTTTGTAATTACTCACCAGAATTAAGTCGTATTAAAGTCATTACTTATGAGAATAAAGTCCTAACAACAGGTTAGAATAGCTATTAGCTATGACTTTATTCTCGTAATGATTTTATTGCAACTTTGTTGTCATAAGTAATGATTTTACCACGACTTTATTCTCATAAGAAATTACTTTATCACAACTTTATTCTTCTAAGTAATTCCGAGGTCTAAAATTTGTTCTTTTTTTAATGTGGCCCTAATGCCCCCTTGTAATTCTCACACTACAAACACAGTCCTTTAAAAAAGCTATTTTAAGTTTTTTTACTTGAATGTGACAAACATCACATTTAGTCTGAAGTAGATTTTTTAAAAAGTGTGAGTAAAAACATAAATCAATTCTATTAGGAATGGTACTTTGGCATTGTATTGGTAGTTGACTATAAAGAGTCTGGTGCTTTATTTCCTGTGCTCTTCAGAGATATGTTGCCAGTCATACAGTGTCCACTGCACCTTAAGTCCTCTACCGAAGTTTGTGATTATGACGCTCTTGAGTTTATTGATTTAGCCAAAGTAGACAAACATTACTCTACACTGAACCCCAGAAACACACTTTTATCACAGCAGGCGTTTCCTTTTGCAAACATAAAAGCTCCCTCTTACTACAGTTACACTACGTAACAGTGTGCTACCATCAGGAGCAGGAGTCAGTTTCAGTCGGACCTCTACTGTGATTTTTTGCTTTAATGAGCTGTTTTATAGTTGTCACCCATTAGCCAGTCATCTATCACTACATCTCTCCTTGCATCCGCCTGTCAGGTTCCAGAATCGGAAGCACCAATGGAGAGATTGCAGCCATGACGGTCACTCGGCACTAACACTTCAGGGGTAAAATAATTGGAGCTTGTGTGGTGGTATTTAAGCCGACAGAACTATGAGGAGAGATCCTGTCCTGGAGGGGGGGTTGGACTTGAAAGGGCTAAGGGGTCGAAAGGGACTCAGATCTGGGCAGATAGAGAGAGCATGACTGGGAAGTGAGTTTGGCCATCGCGTGTTTGAAAGCAGCAGTTGGGACTCTGATGACAGAGTGGTCTTTGGGAATTTAAGAGCAAGGGCCCAGAAGTGGGCGTTTCACCCCGCAGAGGACCCGGCCAGGAAGGAAGGCTTTGGCTTTCAAAGCGTCCACAGCTTTATTTATATTACATATTTTCATCGCCAGGACTCTTTCAAAGGGACGAAAGGGCTGTTTTCCGATTTCCAATAGGTTCTGGCCTCTGTCTTTTATTTCCCCACTCTGTCCCCGACAATGTATTTGTTTCCGGAGCGACGTTCAGCTGAGGTCTGCATGTGAGCTTTGTGTTTACTACTGAAAGATACAGTCAGAGTGTTATTGTTCAATGTGGAGAGAGTGATGGGAGGTTGCGTGATTGTTTTGCCTCACCTGTTTTCCAGTGGGGTCCACAAGCAGCGAGGAATAGCTAAAAGAACAATGAGACAGAGGCCTTGGAATAACTGTATGATGAAAGGTATGGTATCTACACCACAGAGACATCAAGCAGCCTTTGTTTTCGGTTTCTTAAAACCTTACATGCTCTCTGGCCTGAGTCTCCTACAATGACAGACAGTAATGGCTGTATTGTTGTTTTGTATTAAAATGAACTTGTCAACAGATATACAGTTACTGTAGATTCCTACATACAGGGGTAATACAGGTTCAAATATAAACATATCCTGAAAGTAATGTTGTCGATTAATGTTTGACCATACAATCAGTCTGGACTTTAGTCGTGCAATATAATAAATCACTTTATTTTGAAGCCATGCAGCAGAACTACATATTCTCGAAGTGTACAAAAATGTTTTCCGGGTTATATTACTTTAAATTTTTAAGTTTTCCAGTCAAATCATGGAGTCAATAAACTAACAAGGAGCTGTAATCTTTGGCTAGTATACACATCACCTCCCCTTTGATGGTTAACCCCGGACAAGCCACCAGTGGCATCATTAACCATCATTAGGCCATGACAGCTACTGATAAATTAGTCATCCATCAAAGGCTCCCATATCATCTGGAGTCCCCTGGTCATTATTGAAGGCAAACAATGGTGTCACATGGTGTCCTGTCAACCTGCTCTCATCTCTTGCTCTCTCCTCTTGGGAATAAACCACCCCCACAGCTAATCAGCATACATGCCTCGTGGGATTAAAAAAAATCAAAGCGAGGGCCAATTTTCACCTTAACCTGCCAAAATGAAATCTAACCAACCTCCATCTGAAACTCAGCCAACTCCACACAAAGTTCAGGCGTCGCCTTCCTTTTCCCTCTTCCCTGGACAGTGTTTGTACTGGCTATGATGCTGGTGTGACCGTCATTTTGTGGCTGTTTAAAGATGCTTGAATGAAAGGTTTCTGACAAAACATTTAAAAAAATGACATGACGTTTTCTTACACAGGTATGACAAGGATAATTTTATTTTCATCATATTTGACTCTGAGGGCTCCTTAATTTAGCCAAGTAGCAATTAAAAATAAATATAATTCATATTACTTTTTTAAAAAAATTATAAAAATAATAAGTCATTTATTTTACCCACATCATGATTTCTTTTTAGTTCTCCTTTTTACTGATATGCTGAATTCAAATATGATATAATATTGCATTTTAGCTGCAAATAAAAAAATGTTGGTAAAATCTTTCTGGAAGTGTTGATTTTGGCGCCCCCTGTGGACAAAGTGATGCTTCATTTAAAATATACTCCTGTTTTCTGGCAAAAAATCATCCTTGAATTTCCATCCTCAACATATTCTAGATTTGGTAATGGCACTTGAAGAGTCCTGCACAAAAAGGTGACTTCAGGTAAAGACATTGTGACTGCGCCTCTGTATTACGCTCCTGAGACACCTCCCTGCTGGCACAATGCTTAATTAATTAAGATGGGGGTGCCATTCTCCCCCCAGCACCCTGGGGTAATCAAACAGGGCAAATTACAGCATGTTGAGCTGTGCGCTGTGTGAGGGGAGCCACTGTGTCATTGTTGATTAATTTCTCCGTATAGATCCTGACAGTGTGGTGCATGTGTAACCTGTCAAAGAGCCCCCATGTGTCTATTCATCACTGCCTGGGTGGTGTGTGTGTGTGTGTGGGTAGACATGGTTTTGTGTGCACTGTGCTGTAGGTAGCAGGTGTGTCTGATAGCATTTGATAGTCTTATATGGTTAAAAATATGTGTGTTTTAAGACATCTACATGTCTATTCCTTTTAAATAAGCAAACTTACCCGGCTTTTGTTTATTTTCATACACATATGAACAGCGTGCAGTACCGCCACCATTCAAACAAGATTGTGATGCCTGATAAGAACAAGTGGCGTTTCTGATGACAAACGGCCGATAACGTCTTGGGACTGGGCGGGTGGGGAGGACTTTGAGGAAGTGTATTGATTAGCCTTATTACCCAAAGCATCCGTCTTAGGAATGAGTGAGGGGAGGGAAGGAGGGGGTGGGAAATTAGCCGGGCTCCACCTCTGTTGACGGACTGATTGCTCGGGGGGCCCTGAGGAGAACATATAGCTGCAGCCTGTCTATACATACAATTACACACACATACACACATACACCTACAAGATAAGCTATCATTGGACATGTCTTTCTCTGTTTGGGAATCTTTTCCTTGAAAAATGTGTGTGAAATCTACACATACACAAATGTGCTTTTATTTCTTTTCTTTATGTTTGTTTCTTATTCAGGTTCTAGCATGATTTTGTTATAATATTACAGACAATGTCCTCCTTGCTACACATACATTCTTCTAATAAAAGTTTAAGAAGTTTGAGAAAGCAAAATCCAAACACTCCTAAATGTACGCTTTATTTTTAAAATATCAGAGCTTTACTTTGCCCGAAGAAAGCGACTTTACTTTGGCACGATTTTCAGACACAAGTTATTTATGTTTATTTCACATGTGGGGCATTTATCAGCTTGATATGAATCCATTTTAGCTTGAGATTATTTTGAGCAATAAATGCTGTACGTTATCTGGCAGACAGCCATGGCATATATTTTTAATTCATAATAAGGTAACATGACTATGTACTTGCGCTGTTGTGTTTGTTATGGGGTCCAATGGTGCATGGGCAGGTTTGAAGTGCATTCACTTTTGCACAATCAAAAAATGGGGCTGGAAAAAAAAATACTCTTAATTCTAATTTGAATCTTTTTTTTTTATTATTTTATTGTTTATTGCACAGCTTGATGCATTACTGTTAACTTCCATTGATTTCCTTATTTGGTCTAGTAAAAGTGAATCTTACAAGTTACAAAGACGACTCATGGCGAGTTTTTTTTTTTTTTTCCTCCAGCTGCATTAAAGAATCTAAACTCACTTTCTGTCTGGCGTGTTGATCAGTATCCTCTTATCATCTTTTAATCAACAGTAATCTGTGTTGTGTAAATTATATATTACACTTGTTTTATTCCATTTCCCAACATGCCCCTCCACCTCTCACTACCCCACAACTTGCGTGTTAATCACATTTGCCTGTAATGATCTACTTTAGCCAGCTTATTGATGAAACAACTGCAATTACTTAGCTCAATATTTCCCACATTAGTCAGCCTTAGAAGTGTTTCACACATCAGTTTATCTGCATGGCTTTTTAAAGGGGATAAATTCGGCTCCAAAGTGCATTCATATTTTATTCTATTGAGATATTGCTTGGCTGATGGGCTGCCGGTAATTCATAACCCTAAGTAGGAGTAAAAGTCAGATGAGCATGGACTTTCCTGATAGGGAGAGCTGTTTCCAATGGAAAAGGTTTCTCCTCTACTGCTGAGCTAAAAGATTAATCCATTCAATTACAAGTTTCCCTGTCAGGCAGCAATGAAATATGGCGCTTGTTTTCCTACGGACAGAGGTAAGATGAAGAAAAGCTTTTTCTTTGCTTTCAAAGATCGTCTTTTACAGATTCTGCATTATCACTTCTTGTTTGTGACTGGAGAGTGAAAATTACTTCTGTGAAATGCTGAGTTCTGTGATGTTCGGGTCCCTTTAGGTCGCAATAGGTGTGACCGTCTGAGTGCTGTTAAAATGGGGTCACTTTTTTCTGCTGTTTCACCAAATTTCCTCAAAGGTCAGAGCAGAGGATCCTAACCCATCAAGGGTTTTCTTTCCTCTTCCACACCATCTTCACCCATCCATCATGGTTTCATAAGCAAAAAAATACTCAAGCAAAGAAATTCACCATGCAGTTTACTTCAAAATTACAACCCCAGAAAAGAAAACTCCTTATGAGCCCACATTTTAAATCATTACGGGACACCCCCCTTCTTGCTGTTTAGATACCACTAACACTAATGTGCATTGGATACCAATTACTGCCCCCTGACATCCTCCTTACAGCAAGCCAATTCATATTCCAAGTCCATCCCCACTTAACTGCAGGTGAAAATCATTATGTTTTCTTCTCTTTTCTGATTGCATTATTCTTGGTTAAGAAAAGCTCCCGGTTCATTAGGAACTCCACATACAGGGAGGGGGAGGGCTGCTGTGTTAGTGGGATCAATCAATAGCCATCTTCCCCTCGCCTTACTGTAAATGTGCTAAAGTATTTATGAATTAATTGACTTCCCCCGTCCAAAGAAGAGGAAACCACTGTTGTCTCCTGAGCTGTGGTGCGGAGGTCACTGGCATTCTTAGTAATAAATAGAAAAGGGCTCTTTTATGATGATAGTGGAGTTGCTGGTGGTTACTGCGGCTTGAATGTTGATGGCATGACAAAGAAAAAGATAAGTGGACTTTAGCTCTTAGAGTTAGTGGTCTGCGGAAGCTTTAGCATGAGTGGCAACATACAAATATTTGAGAGACTGGTTGTTTAAGTCTCCAGCTACCTGGGAGAGTATCAGCAGAGTTCGTCTTTAAATAAGGCTGTAACGTCCTTTAAATTCCTGGATAGATGTTTCAAATGCTTCTGTTGCTTTCAGGATTGTTATAGTACCAGAATTTCAAACTGAGAACTTATATAAGTGCAAATCATACAATAGCAACATCTGAAAAATAAACTCCTGTTGCTAAAACATGTAAAGAAAAGGTAACTGACACAGACCAACATACTACTTACTACTCTTACTATTACAAGTAAGTAAGGCATGACGTATTTAACTAAAATGCTCTGGACCAAAAAGGAAAAGGGGAGTGTCCTTGAGTCATTACTTATAGTGTGTGATGGTCTTTTTTTCTGCAGATATTCTTCTGCCTCCCTGCATTTTCAAATTTTCTTATTCCGGACCCTTTATATTATCAGTCATTGTGCACTAGTGTGAATCTCCCTGTCGACTGTCTGCACACCATGGCCAATCAAAAGCGGCATAGCTGTCTCTCACATCAGGTATCTGTCTGCAATAAACATAAACAGAACTCACATCCCTATGAGATGCTGAAGGGAATTTTTTACAAGTATTGGTATTTGCCAACATGCAAACAGAGCATATTGTCTGGACTGTTTGGACTTTCAGTGTGACAGAGAACGGAGCAGAGACACACACAGCATGCAGGAGGAAGCATGCAAACAAGGCCTACAAACAAATGCATTCAGCACCTCTTCACTTATGAGCATGGGCAGCTATTGTATTATTCCAAAGAGCATGTGATATTGAAAAGTGTCAAAGTAGTTAAGAAATTGACAGGCTAATTGGAAGACTAAAGTAATCATTTGATTTTGTGGGCGAATGTCCACCTTGAATTGGTCAAATCATCCAATTTCATTTGTAGTCAAAAACTATCAGAGCCTGTCCCTTGCAAGAATTACAAACATATGTTGACATATTTCTGATCTTATTGTTAATACACAGAGAGCCACAAATTTAGTATTAGTGGCATTTCTGCTCCACGGGGAGCATTTTTTGCATGAAATAGAGAGGTGATCCGCTCTGTGAGCTTGCTAATAGCAAAGCCTGGTGATTTCCTAGATGGATTGGTATGTGTGTGTCACACAGATCCATTGAGTTTTGGTGAAGGTCAGTCCCATTGTGGCCAAGACTGTAATAACCACAGTGACAGATTGGATCGAGGAGGAGGGGTGTATCTTTAATGTCTGCATCGCTTCATAGCCTGTATCACTGAGGTGTGGAAGAGAACCAAGATCCTTCATTGTAGCCCCAGTGCTGTGTGTAAGGCTACTTATGCTTGCACTATCTGCTTTGGGGAGCGGTACACTGATAGTCAGGTGCAAATATGACTTGACCCCAACAAAATTCTAGCAAAAGATTTCTCAGCTGTTTTTTTTTTTACAGTATTAGATGTCGTTAATAACATACTAAAAGTTTACCAAAGCTTGACCAATAGAAAGGTGCCATTTTCAAGATGGCGTTCATGATAGGTAGGAAGCCAAGGGAAGACACCCCAGGTGAATAGGATAAAATTCCAACTAACAGATATCACCATGAAACTTCCCAAGTTTATAACTTACATTAAGACAAATGTTTTTTGTATTACAAGTTTTGTCAAATGCTATGTATGTATGTGTAAATTAGGCAGTATCTAATTAAATATGCACTAATTTGCTTACATTTTCAGAAACCAAAATTGAACAATGGATAGGACAATGGACAATGTTTAGGGCTAGAGTTATGGTTACACTAAGGGGAAGGGTTAGGAAAAATGTCACAAAATGTTTAAGTGTTAGGGTTAAGTTGGGGCAACATTGGGCTATTGGGGTTAGGGGGTTAGGGTTAGAGTAAGGGTTTTTGGGGTTAGGGTTAAAATGACTGTTCAGGACCTTTTTAGGAGCACGTTTCTGACCATTTGGAGTCAATTGGTACAAAAAATATGGAAAAATGTCAAAAAATATTCAATTGTTAGGGTTAAGTTGGGGTAACATTGGAGTATTTGGGTTAGGGTTAGGGTAAGGGTTAGGATTAAAATTACTGTCCAGGACCTTTTTAGGAGCATGTTTCTGACCATTTGGAGTCAATTGGTACAAAAAATTTGGAAAAATGTAAAAAAAAAAAAAAAAAAAAATCAATTGATAGGGTTAAGTTGGGGTAACACTGGGGTATTGGGGTTAGGGTTAGGGTTATGGGGTAAGGATTAAAATCACTGTCCAGGACCTTTTTAGGAGAATGAGATTGCAGAAAACTGAGACAAAGCTAACCATCTTTAGCCACAGTTTCTTTAGCTTCACAAGTCGTTGGCACGTCACTGAAATCCTGTTATTGCCTCCATAGCTCTTACCTGCCAAATGAGTGTTCATGATAATTAGTTATACAAGGGTAGCATATCCAGTTGCATAACCCTATGAAGAATCCGTGGTGATGTATAATATCCAGTTTCACTACTTGTTTAAGACTTTCCATGCTAAGAAACTGCAGTAATTAAATCAAGGAGTCAAGAGGAGAGATCCTCTATAACAGTCAAACTCTTAAAAAATAAGCCAACAACAGCAGCAGTAATGAGGTTTAGACTACATCCCTTGAGGTACCGTCTTTTTCTTGTGTCTATAAATGCCCATACCTCTCTGAAGTCATGTGGAACAAAGTTATAGTTCTTTGGTCGGATATTTTTAATTCATCCCAGATTGCGGACCACCACTGTTTGAGGTGAGTCGCTTTTTGGGGCACTGGACACACATTGGCAGCCAGTATTTGAAGCCGTCTAAATCATGTGATGTCATAAGATTCATTTTGCCCACCTCCACTTAACGTAGGAGGATCCCCAACACTTGGGTGGTATTGGAGACGAAGAGAGGGAGCAGGCTTTTTTTTTTTTTTTCCTTCAAACGGGAAACATGTTGAACAAGCTTCTTCCCCTGCATGGTCTAGCAACCGCGGGAGGAGAACAGTGTAACCAACCACCCTGAGAAAACATTGTGGTCCGACCACCACTTATGATACTGGACTGGATATGAGGAGACGCTGGTGGGGGGGGATTCTCAAAAGAAAGCGAGCAAAGGAGGTCTGACTGCAGGCAAACACTCTCGATGGCTGACTTTATAAAGATGCAAGATCACTTTTACAGGTTATGTCACCCTTCAAAAGCTGTTAGCTAAAATGTATCTCTTCAGTTTGAGAGGTAAGTGAGATCATGTTTCTGTTTCGGCTTCTACCACAAGGTTTGCCATCTTCCAGCTGTGATATTAACTCTTTTCTTTTAGGTGAGAGACCACACGTGAAGCCCTCTCACCCCTGTAAAGGGAAACCAAGAGTATTTTTAGAGGAAAAACTCCTCCAATTGGACTTTTCTGTTTGAGATTTATGGCCCCCTCTCTTGAGGCAAATGAAATAGTGCACACAACTGGACTAAGAATACCAGCCACCTACATAGAAAATGATACTGGGAGATATTTGTATCTTTCTGGTGTAATAGGGTGTCGAACACCCAACCAGGGCGTTCCCCTTTTTTTCTACATCTTACATTCTTATCTTATACTCTTATTTGGACCAGTTTTACAGTTTTTGAAATATTTATTTTACGCTTTGCATTTTGAGAATTTCAGGAGTAAATTTATGAAGTGTTCAGTGATAAAATGGAGTGAGACGAGGCAGAACCTGTCTGAGTGTGCACAGTAAGTAAGTGTGTGTATTTGTGGGAGGGGGACTGGAGATTTATGTAGAAGATTCAAGTGGAAAGGATCTATTACAAGAGAGAGGCTTAAACGGTTACCACTGCTCTGTAATTTTTAATAGAGTATGTCAGAGGTGTTTTGTGATTAAACTTCATCATGAGACCGTCTTTTTTATTGAGGAAAAAGTACTGTTAAAATACTTATAGCTAAGAGGTACATTTAGGTATGTCTGTTAAAAATGTACCCACAATTCAATGATATATCAATGTGCTTTAACGATTATTTTGCATCTGATTGTTCTGTAACTTGTGCTAGCATCCCAAAACAAAAACATGACATGGTTAAAAAGCAGCAACCACAAAGCCAACTGACCTAAAGATGGACCTCTGTGTCTCTGTGATGATCGTCTGGCCAGCACCCTCTTTCCTGGTCACCTGGATGGCCAGTCCCGCCTCATCAAGTTGATCATTGGTTACCAGGAGCAGAACATGTCTGAGTACCTAAAAAAAGAGAGTGGGTGCATTAGTTTCTCTCTGTGAACACCAACACACTATTTGTTACACTCTCGCCCCCTGAGAAAAGCTCTGAAGAACACAGAGGAGGTTTAAATAGCATAACTGGGGCTAGCAGGGTTAACATTCATTCATACCTGTTCAAGGTCTCTGTTACAAGCACTTTCACTAACCAAAACAGATAGCCGATGGTGGATTATATTTGTTTATACTGCTTTTAATGACCTAAAAAAATATGGGCCATTGAGAAATCATTGAGTGATGGCTGAACCCCTCCTCCACTGAGGGTTCACAGTATATCATTCTGCATACTGGGAAAATTAGGGATGAATGGATCATTTCAGATTGGGACACATGCAGTACCAAGCAACATCACTGTAATAGAAAGGGAAACGAATCATATGAATCTTGTGCAAATATGTGTCTTTATCAAAAGTTTTAGTCTGGGTCAAAGAAGGGAAACTTTTACTGTGTGTAGAAAGTAAGAAAAGCAAATAAATAAAGTTCAAAAAACAACAATAAGCCATGAACAATAATCGTCTAACACTTTGATATGAAATGTTCTTCCTTGAGCTGCGTCACCCCGCTGCAGTCCGTAATGGACTGGCCTGAGGTCTCGCTACAAACAAGCGGCTGCTGGAAGAGAGTAGGTGAGTTGTGTTTAGTCTCTGTGCTAAAGAAATCAGGCAAAACTAAAAAGATGTTTGGTGGCTAGTGCTGTGGCTGGGACCTTATATGTACTGTTAATGAGGTTAGGTGCTGTTCTGAGCATTATTTGTGGCTATAGAGTGGCGTTTTAGTTGAGGTTTGTTTATGGCTCGTCAGACCGCTGTGTATTGCTATCGTGCAGCCGTTACTAAAGTTGGTATAACTGGAGAAGCAAGCAGTCGGCAACATTCATTTCTGGAGGGGGTGTCTAACTCGGTGTTCTGGTGTGTTTGGCCCTAAATTAATTTTACACAGGAATATCCCTTTAAAACATTTCCTTTACTTTTCATTATCAGTTCTATACAGGCCTGCTGCCCCATAACTTTGTTTAAAACACAGACATCTTTCATGGTATTGTTTGTGTCTATGTGTCTGTGTGTGGGTCAGTGGTCATTGTTTGCAAAGTAACACCACAACCCAATCAAAATCTGGTGTCAATTTTTTTTTCATCACATAGTGAAGTGTGCATGTGTGTGTGTGTGTGTGTGTGTGTGTGTGTGTGTGTGTGTGTGTGTGTGTGTGTGTGTGTGTGTGTGTGTGTGTGTGTGTGTGTGTGAGTTCACTATATCTGTTAACCATATCTGCATCCTCTCTGGGTTTGGTCCCATATCCGTCTTGGATAGTTCCAAAATAACTGTCCCCCTTTCCCTCCACACCATGCACACACACACACTCGTGTTCACACACTTGTTGCTTCCTCTGAACACAGAAGCTCATCGATCATGACTGGACCTTGACTTTCTATCTCTTCCTGAGATACAAGTAGGAGGAACTGGTCCGGCAACACAGATCCAAGCAGAAATAAGTAATGAAGCCTTTGTTGCATACTTGAAATACACTTCCAGATACACTGAGACAAGAATTTCGAGGAATGCTGCCGAACACATAATAACTGAGTCACAATTTCTATGAGCCTGCTGATCTGAGCACACAGACACAGATGAAAACTTAAGAAATGGTGGTAATTCGCACATTTTTGTTCAAACAAAAACACGACAAAACAAAACAAAACAAAACACGCTATTCACCAAAATAAATGTTCCTGATTCAAAGTTTAAGAGGTAGATGAAGAACCATAACTGCGTACATTTTTACTGTTTGTAGTGTGAAAGGTTTTACTAAAGGTTATGGGGGAATGGAGGCTGACTCAAATAGGCCAGTCGGAATAATTGCAATCACAGCAAAAAGGAAAAAAAAGCAGCTGTTACAGGTTAAGTTCTACAGGTGAACATAAAAACAACTGTATCATGTTTCCAAGTTTTTGCATGAAAATAAGCATCAAAATGTGTACTTGTACTTGCACTTTATCTTTTTTTGATATGTATTTTTACACCACTGTAAAAGCATATACAGTATGGTTACCTTGTGCTTGTCTTCTACATTTTGTTTCTTTAGTTCATCAGACATTGTGGTGTTTCATCATACGATCGTCTTGCAATATATCAGTTGAAACATAATTACTGCATGTTGAGATTGTAATCACAAGCCACAGACTGCACATCGTGAGGCACCTGGTCTTTGTACAGTAAAATATCATCTCCGCCAACTAACAGATCATGATGGACACATATTTCTAGTGTCCAGGGTGACCTTGGAAAAAATGTACAACACCTCACATGGTTTTTATACCCTGAAAAACTTGTGATTATGTCCCAGATTGCAAACACAGACTACTTCCTTGACGATGTGTACAGTACTGCTCATTTGAGGATATTTCTACATACATACATACGTCTGTGTGTAGTTGTGGCTGTATCTATTTGTATATGTGAGAGCTACTTTCAACACGCATCCTGTTCCCTCCTCTGTGCTGGCTTTTTGATGAAGTTTGAAACATGGAAATCCAGGCTTAATCTCCCATCCTATCCCTCTGTGATCAGCCTACTGGGATCCTGGAAGTTTTCCTGCTCAGGGAAGGGATTACAGGATACACACTTACACAAACATGTTCATTTCACACACCTGTACTCACATAAACATACTCATTGTACAGATGAAATTGCAGCACAGGCGTGTTTCTGAGACTCCAGAGTGCTGAACATGAGTTTCCTTCCCCAGTCTTGAGCACCTCTCTGCTCTGGTCATTCCTTGTAAGAATGATTGGGTGTGTATGCTAAAGGGAGGATTGTTAATAATAAACCATTTAAATACTTCCTGGGAAAACACTGACATCACAGACACAGGAAAATAACTGTAGCAGATACTGCGGATCTTCTGGCTCATCAGATGAAATGAATCTTTCAAATTACCCCTGGAGCGGAGTGTTGCACATCATTTAAAATGAAAACAAACCATCATCAGACATTTATTGTTCAGTGGCTCTTAATCCTAATTAATACTGTAATTGGATGCTCATTTTGTCAACCAAGAGTTTGGGTTAACTTCTTTTTAAGTTGGTTATGATTAATTTTGCAAGCGCACGCAAATTGCAGCATTGAAAATGAATTTGTAATGAATCATTTCAAAGAGAAATCATAACATGCACACAGATTGAAGAGTTCTTGTTATTGTGGTATTAAAAACAATTTAAAAGAGACATGAACATGGTAACCTTCATATCCTCAAATCTGAATGGTCGAAAGTTTATTTCTGTTGATTGGGAATTGACCAAGCATAGCTGGAGCAGTTTGTTTTTTGTTCCACTTTGGTATGAAGTCTTTGATAGAGCTCAGAAACATGTATACAAATTTAATCTAACATTCTTGCCTTACTTTTTTAAAAGCTTACTCGAATGTTTATATGCAGAGTTTGTTTCAAGACCCTTGTGCATGAGAGAACACGGTTGTTCAATAGGACATCTTGTAAAAATCTGCAATTTTTTGGCTCTTTGCTGTAGATGCATGTATTGAATTAAAAAAATGTATGATGTATGTTCATGTCTGACATTTTGGCTCTGTGGTAAATTGCAGAACATAACTCTTTCAAAGCAGTTCTGTTGGCCAAAATCTTAACAAGTAAAATATGCTGGAACACATACGAGTACCCTGTTTGTTTAATCAGCACTCAGCACCTGCAGAATCTACACCCTGTGTAAAACATCATCAGAGCCCCGTCATGATGGAGCACTGAGGCTCAGCCTGCCTCACTCCTGTCTTTACCCCCTGGAGAGTCTTTCCTGGGGCTGCTCTCAGCCTTCAGCAGTGCTACCCCCAACCCCCACCCGTCCCGGCCGCTCACAGCCGGCAGCGCTCCCAGTACTAGACCCACTAGCCTCCACAGATATTTCCTGAGGAAAACATATCACCTCAGGCTAGACCAGCCGGCTGACTATGCTGAGACAGCAGCAGCCCCAGCCCACAATCCACCGCAGGCCTCAACCTCAATCTCCCTCCCTTTTCTTTCTTTCCTCTCTCTCTCGCTCTCTCTCGCTCTCTTCCCCTCATGCTCTCTGTCCGTCTCTCTCTCTTCCGTCTCTCTTTCCCCGCTCTCCCTCTCTGTCATACTGGCCAAGAACAGAAACTTTTTACAACCAATGCATGGGAAAAATTACAAACATCAAGTGCTTTAAACCCATGAAAAATCATCCCCAAGTCATTAACATGTCTGTGAATGGTCAAAGTTTGCTGTTGATTTGAGAGGGTTTTATCCTGGAAATTTATTCTCATTGCCTGGTAGAAACAGATGTTTGAGACTAAAGAGGGGTGAAAGTTTTTTTAAGCTCCTATATGAGGAACTTTCAGGTTGAACCAATTTTGGTGACTCCTGTAGTCAAAGGAGTCTTAACTTATCTTCTCCGCTACATGCTTGATTAGTGTCAACCTTTTTTTTTTAACATTTGACAGTTAAATTTATCTTTTAATGTAAATATTCTAAGTGGAAAATGTAATTTCATGATTGTTTCTTCAGCTACTCCTGCTTATCTTCCAGGGTTTAAATGATGATATAAAAAATAGTTAATCTCATCACTAATGGTCGTATTTGCTTTGGTAATATGCTAATAAAAAGTAACTCTTAGTAAAACTCCCTGAGTAAGACGATGGACTATTTTAATGACATATGTGGATGAAGGCATCATCGTAATCATGTAATACGACCCAATATTGGTCAATCCTTCCTCTGAAAGGTTTCGCAAGCTGCTGGAAAATAACATCTCCAAACGGACAAACTGAAAATATAACAAAAAATGATCGTGCAATGTGTGTATTTTCCTCAGTTTAATGCACTGTTCGGTCTCTCAGAAACAGCCAGAGTAAAGTCAAAATGTTAGATGAGTCTGTTTCTACTTGTCACACCTGCATATAAGATGCAATATGGTTTTTGGGGGGCTGCCAGAGGGATAAAAGTTTAAGCTGTGTTCCTGTGTGAAGACCTCATAAAAACATTATGACCATTAAACCAAATAAAAGTATTCTACAGCGTTTTCACTTTAAAAACTGACATTGTAAGACATATTCAAGCCATGAATCAGAGCTACAGAAATTGCTTTGGTACTCTATCAAATCTTAAATGAATAGACGGCACTGAAACTTTCTTGAGTCTGTCTGGATAACATGTTACTTTGACATGAAACGGCCTTGCGTTTTGTAGCCCTGAGGTTATTATGGTGCCTTTTCTTTCTTTTTCTTTTATACATGATGCAGGTTTGAAGAAGATGAGACTCACCATGTGGCAGTTATTCCCATCCTTGAGACCAAACCAACGTACGTCAACATCTTTGCAAGCTGCCGAGGAAAGGAAGGATGCGATGATGTGCTTTATGTTGGGGGTTAGGGTGGGAACCCAGTGCTGCAATAGTAAAACAGGGAGGACATGTTAAATGTATTGATACCGTTGCCTCAGGAAATCCCTTTTACCCCTTGTGTTCTCATCTCCTCTTTTAGTGTGCCTGTTCCCTGTTCAGTATTTCCCATGACAGCATTTGAAGACCAAGGTCTACCGTTTTTGTCCTCCCTCTATACCTTGTCATTGTTCCTGAGAGGAGTTGCTGTTGGACCAAAATTATGAATCCATATTCACATTTTCAGGATGGTAAAATCGCATTAATTTTTAACGAATGCCATGGCATAAGCAACATGAAAGCAATCAGTGGCTTTAGAAAAATATAAAAGGAACATTCATGGACATTTGTGCCAGTTTAATCGTATTCATAGATTATTTTATGGTTCAAAAATGATGTTTATGTTTTCATTAATGGGGTGGATATGTCAAATTAAGCTGGTACAGTAAACTAGATGGAACTTTAGGTAGCCTATGTCCACTGGGATGCTATCGACCATCATGTAATATATGACAGTGAGGCAGGCATGTTTCTGAATGGCACTCAGAGGCAATTTTTCTTGTTTTGATCCAGTGGCTTTATAAACAGTGATGCACTGCCTCTTCTCTCTATAAATGTTGTTATAGAGTGACCTAAACATTTTTTTAGGTGACATTAAAATATAGTTTTACACCCAGATTATCAACAAGTAAGAGAAAGTTCTCTGATACACATAATGTGCTGTGACTATAAACAAGACAAGACTCTTTTTTTAGTTAAATAAGTGCAACAAGTTTATCAGCAACAAGTTTTCATGATAGTGGACAGGAATTAGAGTTTGTAAATAGGTCGATACCAACTCTGGGCAATGGGTCATGGCTAGGTTGATGTTAAAGGAGCAATGGATCAGACCATGTTTAATACAGTATTGCAGGGACTGTAGTGGGAAGTTTGTAAATAATTTCATAGATGTTGACCTGAAAGTTTAGATATTTTTTCTAATGTTGTTTTTCAGAGATTTCAACATGTGGTTGAGTTCAATTGTGAGTGTAAATAAGTTCAAATCAAATGTTGAAGTCAAATAAAAGTTAATTAATTAATTAATTTAAAAAAACTCTAAGGCAAGAAGAAAGAGTTCGATCTCTGATTTTGTAGTTTAGGCACTTCTCGGTCCATTGGGCCCTTTGAACACCAGTTTTTCTTGTTAAAAGTACAGTAGGTTGAAATGAGAATCTCTGACAATAGCTACAGGTCAAACTCTACATCTTCTGTGTCTCCCAATTTGTCAATGGAGACATAAGATGGTGGCCTCTGTGGGAGTGGACAGCTGCTTAAAAGGCTTATTCTGAGTTAACACAGATAAAATTATGTCTTTATTGAGGTGATTATAAACCAATTTAAACATACCTCTACAGATATTTTGCACTTCACAAGAGGAAACTGACACGATTGCTGTTTGTAAAAGGTACCACAAGAATTACAAGAACAGAAAATAATGCTGCGTTCGAGTTACCTCGGAAGTCCGATGTCGGAGCTGAAAATGATGTCACACCCAAGTTCCCAGCATTTTGGTTACCAGTCAGAAAAAAAGTAAAATCAGAGGTGGAAACAAGATGGTTACATCTACGAAAGTTACTTTAGCGCTTGCCTTGTCCTTGTTATATTCGGACAAGGCACACATTAAAAAATCTTTCGTAGATTTTGCTTTTTTCTGACTTGGTAACTGAAATGCTGGTAACTCGGATGTGACGTCATTTTCAGCTCCAACATCTGACTCCCGAGGTAACTCGAACGCAGCATAAGTCCTCAAGTTTTAAAACAAAAATCTTTTGAGGCACCTGAAAAGTTGTAGATAAATGGACTTCTCTCTGAGTTTAAAGCACTTACTGACCAAACTTTTCAAAGAGAAAACGAGTTTTGCCAGCTGAAGGCATATCTCAACATAATGTGATACTGAATGACAATTGAAAAGTCAGAAATGTTCTTTTTAAATTACAAAATTGCAAATAAATATATACAGTATGTATTGGTTATCTTACCTGTATCAGCCAGGTTATCAGTATCAAGTGAGAAAAATCAATCTCCGCATTCTTACTTAATTTATAAAACAGAAACTAAGAACTTTTTACTGCTGCTTTAAAAAATAATTTATGCTGAAATTATTTGAGCCATCAATCATTTTGTAATCTTCTAAAGGCAGCTATTTCACTTTGGCTCAAAACTGTTCAGACGCTTGTTTGACCCAGGTCTGCTTTCTACCATACGCCGTTGCTGAGGCCAGAGGAAGTCAAGGCAAAGGGGTCCATTACACCTCGGGGTCTATCTCAGCCTGCGTCAGGACAATCCCACTTAGCATGAAGGATGACTCTATCTGTCCGCTGTCTCATTTTGCCTGTCCAAATGCCCCCGCTGGCCCGAGTCTACCTGCCCATCGACCACTGTGATTTGTCGGAATCCAATCCCAGGAATGATAATTGATTTAATTGGAGGTGATGAATGAAGGGGTTTTATGGAGCATGGATCATAAGTTGGTGACAGTCTGGGGGATAATAGGGAAAGTTTATGGGTCAAAAGGCTCAGTGGTCTTGTTGTAGGTTTGATAAGTCATAGCTTGTGCAGTTTGTTGGTCTATGCTGAATTTTTCTTTTGGATTGCTTCTTCCCGGAAACATTCATCAGAAAGTGATGGAAAAGAAGAATTCTGCTCTAGACAATTCGAGCCACTGAAATGTGTGTCTAAATATTATGAGTTTGTGTACACATTATATGTTTGTAAGACTGAATAAAGTATAAGGGAGAAAGACAATAACCACATACAGTTCTCATGTTATCTTTGTGTCACTTTGTATTGTAGCATCATAAAAATAATGCAAAACATCTATAAATTGCACCAGAGATCACTCGATATTTTAGCAATCATCAAAAAATTTCCTACAAGACAGGCCATTCATCTATTTGAAGTTTTTACCATCAAAACTCTTAAAGCAGGACTAAGGTGAGTAAAGGTTGTAGTCAGCTCCAGAAGTAAATGTTGAAAAATGGAAAGTGGAAAAGATGACAGACTGTAATGGGACATTCAGGAGAATTAATTTGACCTTGAGGTCATACTGAACTTGGAACCAGACAGGTCCAGTGACAGCTCTGTAGTGTTGAGTCTCTGTGGTGACCGGGCACCAGACTCACAACAAGGTGACAGTCTGAGAAGAGGATCTGATCAGCAATGGGTCTGGTCAAACCTTGGTATAGGGACCAGGAAAAGGTGTCTGCCAGACCTCTGACTAGAAACCAGGACAAGATGTTTGCCAGGCTCCAGCTGTGGACCTGTCAGGTCTAGTGGCAGACCTCATACAGGTCAGTAGAGTCTCTTAGACTTTAGCAGCAGATATCGTTGATGATATTGACAGACAAGAGTACCACACCTACTTCTGTGGCATCTTTAGAGCCCAAAAACATCCAGGTGAGATCCCACACAAGAAAACTGCTGGGTGTCTGGAATTCATGCAATTCATTTTATGAACAGACAGAAGGTTGACATGAAGGTATGGGACAGAGAGACTGCAGGCTCATATTTACAAGCCCACCTGGAGTCATTAGAGGACACAGACAATACATTAAAAAACTTCACAAACAGAAATAAAATAAACGGTCGAAAAAAAACATGAATGAAATAATAGGCGAGACTCTCGACTTACCGGTCGATCTATGTGCCGACCCTCACCTAGGGTCATGAACTTTGGGTAATGATCGAAAGAACGAGATCAGGGATACAAGTGGCCGAAATGGGTTTCCTTCGCAGGGTGGCCGGGTTCAGCCTTAGAGATAGGGTAAGGCGCTCGACACTCGGGAAGCACTCAGGGTAGAGCCGCTGGAGTCAGCTGAGGTGGCTCGGGCATCTAGTTAGGATGCCTTCTTGACGCCTCCTGTTCGAGGTCGTCAGACATGTTACAGTGGGAGGAGACCTTGTGGCCGGCCCAGGACCAGGTGGAGGGATTATATCTCTCGTCTGGCATGGTAGCGCCTGGGAATCCCCCGGAGGAGCTGGTGGAAGTGGCCGGGGTAAGGGCCGTCTGGGCTTCCCTCCTGAAGCTGCTGCCCCTGTGACCTGGACCCGGATAAGCGGAAGAAAATGATGACGACAAAATGAAATAACAAATTTTAAAAAAATCGATCTTTACCTTTGCAGGTGGTTGTGAAAGGTCTGCAGGACCTTCCCTCAGAAAATGGGAACAGCTCTGTAGATGGATAAAGGAAAAAGCAAAAGAGGATACCTGGTCAAGGTGGATACCAGAGGTAGACATATGCATGGAGGTCTTCTGTGTGATGAAGTAATGAAATGGAAATTTTTATAAAGGTTTATAATCCTAAACAGATTTAACTAGTGTAATACGTGGTGCATGGATAAATTTGTTCAGACAGGAGACAACCTGCAATCACAGTCCCCGCAGAAATATCCTATTACTTTAAAAATATAACTTTAATAGCAGACCAGGTGTGTCATTGTAAAATTGTGTTCCTTAAACTTTTGAGTCGTGTATTGTTTACTTTTGCAAACCCTCATGAGTTTAAGCAAGCAACCTACATCCGTTCAAACACAGGGTGTCTTATATATAACAGGAAGGCCCCAATGAGGTCCTGTTTGATGGATAGGTTCCCATTGCTATTGCAGGCTACAGATGGCTTGTTAAAGTGTGTGCGCGTACTTGGTAAGATTGGGCGCAGACAATCATAGAGCAAAAACTTAACAAAAAGCAACATAAAAACATTCATTCCCTTCATTTCACTTGGCATAAAATGAAAAGTTTGGCAAGTGATTTTATGATGCAGCCAGACTTGGCAGCCCGACCCAAGGATATAAGAAATTAAACCCTGAAAGATGAAACCTGTTTTATGCCCTGACTCCCTGAAGAAATGTATAAAAATATTCGAAAGTCAGCCAAAACAGTGCAGTTATTTCTATTTCTACATCTCTGTGTGTTTCAATCTTAAGTGTAGCTGCGTAATCATGACGCCCCACTCTCCCCACAACATTTATTGTTCAACTTTTGGGGAAATACAGCAGAGTTCAATAAACTGATGATCCCGTCAGGGGAGAGGAAGAGTGAGGGGATGGTAGGGGGGTTGTGATGAATGAATGAAGAGGCAATGATGCTGTAATATGAAACAAATAAATGGAGTTAAGGAGGGTAACAGAGGCATCAGGGTGAACGGAATATGAGAGAGACGTGAGGGAGGAAGTCAAACAGAAAAGTATGAGGAAAAGATAAATAAAGGGAGGAGAAAAGCTGGAGAGGGATGAAGACTTCAACATTCAGGAAGAGGAGAAACATGGTGAAGTTAAAGAAAAAGAAAAATGGCCAGTAAGAAACAGAGAGTTAGTAGGGTGTGGGCTGCCAGGATCCGATTTCCACATTCTTCCTATCGCCACACCTAAATCCTTAATTGTGTGGCCACAGACAAAGTACTGCAGAGACCACAGCACTCCTGCTAGCCGGCGTTTAGCTGCTGAAAACCTCGCTGTTTAAATTGGTCGACAACCCAGTCCGCATGCGACTGGGGTTTTGGAGCGGGAGAGAGAAAGAAAAGGATTGAAAAATAATACGAGGGAAAGAAAGGACATACAAATGAGAGAAAATCCTTTTCGGAATTTGAGCTTGGAGTGGGCAACTGAGAAAACAAATACGTACATTTCTGCAAATCAAATAGCCACCACACCATCAGTGTGTCAAATGTTTTATGGAAGGAGAGTGGCGCCTTCCATTTCTTCAATCAAAGAAAGTTGGAGAGGGCGTGCAGAACTCTGATAGAGTTGTCCGCCTCTTTAACAGTGTTTTTGTCAGGGATTTGGAGCGAATCTTAGTCAAATTAAACAATAAAAAAGTTAAGTGGAAATGAATTTTACAGAAAGTGAAACCGTATGAAGATGAAGGATGGGCCATTATGGATTAACTATGTTATCTATATTTTTTTAAAAATGGCAAATGTGTCGATAAATATGTTAAAATTAAGAGTCGCGATCATACTGGTACTGGTTGGATTTTGCTGATAACACCATTCAACACTCCTGACCAAACGCTGGTTTATTAGCTGTGAGGCAGCATTCCTTTCATGGACTGTGTTGGTTATTTAGTATCAGAATCATTTTTCCTGAAAAGTTGACAAACTCCCAAAGCTGAGGAATGAAAAAGGAACAAGTCTGGTGTTCCTCTCTGAACTTACAGACAATAATCTTTTTTTTTTTCTCCCAGTGGAAGTTTTCACTTACTTTTGTACTCTGTGGCACCGTTTGACCACAAGAAAAACAACAAAAACGAGTTCTAAAATATCTCTGTTCGACCTCACCTTTAACACAAACATCTGAATCCAGTGTTGCTGTGGTTACACGCAGCCACAGCTTAAAGGCCTCCTCATTATCCACCCATCTATTCAAAAAGAAAAACGCTTGTGTGTGTGAGTTTGCGTGTGTGTGTCAGGGGCCAGGGGCGTGTGGCCAACCTGAAGTGTGCGTGGAAGGGTGTAGGGGGGGGGTTAGTTGTCTATGAAATAGAAAACTCAGAGAGGACATCATTTTCCTGGAGGTCGACGGGCCTCAACCCCCCCCACCCACCCCCACCCCACCCTTCCCCTCTGCAACCACTCCATCCGACATGCTGTCTCTGATCAATAAACCTCTATTTTCTCCCCCACACAAGGTTTCCCATTCAATACAGCTGCCACTGGCTTTAAAAACATAGAAGCATGATCCATTTATTATTGGCTGTTACTATGATCTATAAGCTCACCCCTCCCTCAACACCACCCCGCCTCTCTTTATGTTGCTGCCTATTGGGGAAAGGTGGGGGCATCTCTTTATTTCTTGCCCACGCTGCTTATTGACAGGCCATCACTGGAGCTTAACAGTCATCACACATTGCACATGAATGGAGATATACAGTATGGCATATTGTTGGGAAGTGTATGCAATTCAGATAGTTTGCTTTAGGCTTGTACGAAGCTTTCATCCTTCAATGCAAAGCGTTTGCATTCAGAATCCTGACTGTACATTAAGTACATGCAGCGCATTATTCACCAGGTACAAAGACCCAAAAGAAATTCTGCAGCATTAACGAAAGAGTGTATCTAAGAAGGTTTCATCTAGCTGATACTCAAATCTATGATGGTGGAAACTCAGCAGCAGTAAAACTTTTATGTACCTAAAGCCTATCATTAAACTATGAATCCTCAAATTGCCCCATGAATCCAGGAATGTGTGTGACTGGGATTATTTAGTACTTATTAGCGTGTTGCATGGCGGTATCTACTATTAGTGTATGAATGTGTCAGTAAATGAGAGGATGCAGGAGAAGCACTTTGAGTGGCCTTATTAATGTAGTCCATTTATTTGGAATTTGACATTTACCCCGCGTGTGGTCCCATCCTCCTTTGCCTCTGATCGCCTAGAAGTGATGGGCTCTGATTGGTTGTTCCTAATGGCTGTGAAACGTCATCATCTGTTGGGTTAGGGCTAGGGTTAGGAGATTCAGAAGTGCGATAATGTTCTGTAATGTTCTGTTTGATGTACAGAGCCGACAGCCCACGTTTGGCTTGAGCGTGTGATGACGTTTCCAGCTTTTCTAGCCAATCAGAGGCGAAGAAGGCGGGACTTTCCTCTACCGTCCCACAAAAAAATATATATCGCGTGTGGGACTAATAAAAGAATATCTTGTCTTATTTTATCTTACTGTTCACTAGTAGAACCCTTTGCTGAGATACAACAGCAAAACATCCAACAACAAAAATCCAATGTATTTTCCCATAAACTTACCATGATATATTTTATGTACACAGTGCTCAGCAAAGACATCCGTCCCATCACACTTTCATCAGGATCATGATTTCTGATGAGTGACGTAGTCTGGCATATGGCTCCTGTTGATCCAAACAAATGAGAGATCAGGGTAAGGTGGGCAGCGACAATCAGCACATCACTGTGCTCATCAAGCAGGGATCATTTTTCACGTATGTTTCATCAAGGCTTAAAGTTTAGGAGTTGTGTTGTTTTTTGCATGGGTCCGCTTTGTACATTACAATTTCCTTGTTATTGCAAGTTTCTATGTATGCCTTCAAAGGTTTGATTTTGTATCTATAATAACTTGAAGATGGTTTTCATTTCTGTGTTTTCATTTGTTTGTGTTTTGTGTCTCAATATGAAAACATGCACACTCCCACACACACTCACGCACATTCTTGCCAAACCAAAACTGGCTCACCATTTTCTCCAGAGGACAGATCTGTCAGCTTCCTGGCCACCACAGGCCTGACTCTACCTGACCGCTCCAACTGGAGGTCCTCATTAATGTGGTCCACTGCGTGCCAACTTGTATTAGCTACACACAACTGGACAACGTCAGATGATGAGGCCCGCTGCTGTATATGAAAAAATAATAATTAAGAACGGCCGTCTCACTGCGTTCTATAAATACCACACACGACCATTCTGACTCTACGTGAGTGCCAATCTCCAATAACCTCACCATATTTCCAACCCACCATGTGGTCTTAAATAGTGATGCCATGGGAGACGATGCAAGAGCCAACTTATCCATTCTGTTGGAGATGAGAGCTGAAGGAGCGTGGACTCTGTGTGCTTTTATCAATAAAGCATTGTGGAAAAGAGAGGGAAAAAGTAAATTTAGGCAATGTTGATGAGGTCAAGCAAAAGGCAGCAAAAGAGAAGAAGGAATCATATGACAAACACTTACAAGTCACCTTAAAACTTGCTTACCACAGGGTGTTTTGGCTGGTCAGCGGAAAAGAACGGACGCGTCCATTTTGTCCCGATGATAAATGGGCTGGGCTGACAGGTCACTTCTCTCTCCCTCGCTCTCTTTACTCTTTCTCCTTTTCCCTTCATCCTTTCCTCTTCCTCCTCACTCTTTAACCCCCCTCCACCCTAACCTAAAGCCACAATTTGTTGTCTCCGACTCTGGACCAGGAGACGGATTCCATCAGGTGACAGATTTATCGGCATGGGCGTAAGGTAAAACGCCTCAAACCCTCGGTAACACCAAAGGACCCACTGCCATGAGAGGAGATTGAAGCGCCGTTTATGTCTTCTGGGGTCCCAGTAAAGGGCAGCTTTTATTCTATACCTACACAGAAGGGGACCGCCTGCATTTCTTAGAAAATTGCTCTTGCTACACTTTCCAGCTGGAGAGCGAGAATTTTCTGATTCCTTATAACATATCTGGGTTTCTTTCTTGACATTTCTTCACTTCTGTTTAAATAAGTATTTGAACCACATGTGCTGGATTTCTCCCACGGGCCTGAAGGGGGGGAAAGCAGGGAGTATTTCACTCTGGCCAACATACCTACCGCTTCATGTCAGGGAGGCTGGCTTAAGGTTTGAAATGACGGAGTTTGCAGGTGTAACAACCCCATCCCCACCACCCCACCCCCAACCTGCCACAAAACCACCTCATACATAGGCCATAATTAATCCAGGTCCAGGCCTCCCCCAGAGAGGCTCTAGGCCTATGGGTGGTCTGCACAGACGTATACTCAGATACACAAATGTACACACTGTGCTGCATGCCGTGCCATATATGCATTAAGTAACTAAATGTACTCTTTGCTTTCTCTCTTTCTGTTTCACCAGCGCACACTCACAGGCAACACACATCTGCCTGTTCAGCTCTGAAAATATACAAAAAAGACATATTTGGCTACACTGAAACCCAGCAGATGGACTAACTGGCTAGCTGCATGGCTGACTGACTGGTGACATGCCTCACCAACTCATTAACGAGTGGACTGATTGGCTGACCCTACGAATGACTCAGTGGTTGTATAATTGTTGCCTAACTGATTATCTCTCCCACAAACTGATGTCTTGGCAGACCGGCTCGCTGAATGGCTAGATTTCAGATGGAGTTTCTCACTAACAAGCGAACAAGCATTGTCAGAACCCAGTTTCTGTATTGTCCTATCACATCAAGATGATATAGCATTGGAGCGTAAATTTAAACCCTCTGAACCTAACTTGGTTAGAAACCGGTTTTGTTCAGAAAACACTAAGTTTCTCTCTTCCACTTTCCTCTCATGGTGCCAGAAACCCAGTTTCATTTCAGCATTCATTCACCCTATATAAGATGCTCGTTTTTTAAACATGGCATGCTCTTTTATTGAGGAGCCTGTTGATGTAGAGGGGCTGCATTACTCTGTGGGGAATTTCATGTACAAGTGGAGATGATTTTCAGACCTTGGCTGGGTCTTTTATCATTTCCTGATAACTATCTATCAGAGCGTTATTGTTTTTCCTCCCGTTTTGTTTGTATCTGTATGATTTTATGAAGTTCCGATCTCCAACATCGCCAACTATGGATATGTGAACACTCAAATGCTGATTTAATTGCCTGTTTAATGAATTAAACAGGATATATGAAAGAACATTGATCTGATTGACACCAAGAGTATGTTGGAGATAAAGCTGATGAAGCCATTAAATGATATTCACTTTGATTAATACATCAAATGAAAAAGGAAGGTCATTGTGCCTGAGCCTTATCTGTATTAGTTCCATCATTATTATATTTTTATAATTTATTTTCTGCTATTTCCAAGTTTGCTTTTCTTTACCTGAATTACATCTTAGTAAGGATAAATTTTAGGGTCAATGTTAGTCTGCCTGTAATATAATAAGCGTGATTAAATAATCTATTGGGTCAGAATATTTTTTTCCTATTTTGCTTCTTTTGCTTTTGTCCACTGTTGTTACTTTTCTTCTAACATTATGTTTAAACTCGCTGCATGTGGGCTTAAGAATTTCTAATTCAACAGGGGTGAAGTATGTTGACCTCTTTTTGTTAGCTGTTGCCATAGTGAATCAAGGTAACAGGGCTCCATTCATGTTGGCTCTTCATAGTCGCAGTGCATGCTTTGAACTCCAAAATCTGAAGTAATTTCAATCTGCTGTTCTGAAACCATAAACTCAAGAGTTCCCCATCTGAGGGCTAATCAACCCAAAGTTCAGGCTTAGACCCAGAGTTTGTTGAACCTCCCATCTGAAATCTGCCTCAGAGTGCCGCACGCCAATTATCTTGTCCATGTCCCATGCGTTTTTACCTTGAATCAAGCTATCAAACTGTTGCAAACAGTCAAAGCATGTTGGCAAAAAACATATATACCACTTAGAAGACAAGCCAAGTTACCGACCACCTTCATTTACTGTCTTGCACATTGGTTTTCTCCCCACTCATTGTCAAGGTAGTTAAATGACTATATCCTCATTTGTACATCTTGATGTTCACTGAAAAACTGAACTTAATGGTTGGCTTACCATCTGGTTGACTGGCTGGCTGTCTGGCTGAATAAACGAGTTAATGCAGAGGGGACTCCATCCAAATAAAATAAACCCACAGCTTAGCTCTCCGTCAGTCCAAACTTCTGTCAGAGAACTTTCTGGCCAACCTCCTTCCTCAAATCTCTTTTCTCCATTCCTCACGTCAGCCAACATTGTAAAATAATTACATTAATTTAAGCCGGGATTGCACCATTTTTCATCTAAGGCATTTAGCTGACAATGTAATCCAGGGTGAGCCAGTAAGGACTCAACAGAGCAGTACGTCTGTAGTTGTTCTTCATGGTAATCTTTAGGGGCTAACTCTTATCCTATCAGCTGCCACTTGACCTTATAGAAGCATTATTAGGAGAATTTACATTTCAGTGCTTTCAAATTCAGCGCTTTTAAACCTTTTATTCAATCCTGACAAGCATACATACTTCCATACATACATACATACAATGATAGTTTAACTTTGCGCTTTATGCCTAAATTGTTATTTATTTATTTTCTTTCACTCTTTTCCTTCAAATTGAAAACATAAAGTTGTCACTTCTTTCAAATACCTCTTGTGTGGTCAAAAGGTGCTGAGTGTAGTGGCTGCCAAGGAAATGAAGACTGAAGTGATTCTTTTATTGCCAAGAAGCTTGCTCCAACAAAAATAGAGGAAATGGAGCACACTCAATGGCATGAGCTTCGGATACAGTGTTCTTGAATAGTTTGAAACTTCCCCAATGCCTATATAATAAAAGACATTCCTGAATGTCTTGCCTGTGTCTGGTATTGAGTGTGATTGATAACCCTACTTTGATATGAACACGATAAAACTTTGTTTTTGCACATTTTTGAGGGCCACTGCGGGAAATCAGACAAAATGAATCACATCTATTGTTGCCAAGTTTTGCAAGAGGGAGCATTGTTGCAATCAACCGTGAAGCACCATAACACCCGGTCTAATAAAAATGGACATGAAGTTTCACTGTTTCTTTTTTAGTGGGAGTCTTCATGAATAATGTTATGAAAACCTTACCTTATGTAAATATACACACCCTATGGTAATTTCATGCAAACAAATAACTACAAAACAAAAAACTCATGATCCTCTCTTGAACCTAAACCTGTTTTGTTTTTTTCACATGTTCCATCAGTGACAAATGCCCCCATGTGACCTCTGCGGAGGTTTGCCGGAAAAGAACATAAATTTCCAGGAGCAAATTCCTTCAGTCAAAGAGAGGAACTGGCTGTAGATAATGTTTCCTAGTGTCCCCATGACCAAACATTATGGCACAGTTAATGGTTAGGATCTCAGTATTTACTCTCCATTAAGTCTAAGCACTCGCAGCAACAGAAACACACACAAGCCGTCATAATGGACAAGTGACCTGAACGTCACCTTCTTCTTCAGCCTGTCACTTAGAGGTAAGCAAACACACACAGACACACTCACATCTCCAAAAATTATACCTGCAGGCCTCCACAGAGAGGTGAGTAAACACACACACAGAGTCTGGAGTGGGTCTTTATCATGAAAGAACAATGCCCACCCCCACCCCCATCCCCTGAACCCATAAAGCAGCTCTCTCTGCTGCTTCACCTGCCTGATTTTATGGATCTCTGCGCTGCAATTAGGCTTTATTAGCCATTCTCTGAATGACACAGCACAATAGCTGCTCAAATTGAATACCAACACATTGATTAGAGGTGTTAGCCTTTCAAAGTGGACAGACCTACGTCACAAAGATTAGCAGAGAAGGATCAGTGAATTTGAGCTCTTTTACAATATGAACCTCTGACAATTTTTCAGTATGATTATCCTCTATTATAAAACTGTTTTTATCCTTAGAATAAAAGAATGCATGTAGTTAGTAAGCACAGAAAAGCAACAAATGTCACTTTGAGATGAACCATATAATCCCTCCTCCTACTTTTATACCTGCCATAAATTTTCCAATTTGTTTACCTGCTTTGGTGAACAGTATCACTCCCATTGTAGCCTTTAGTAACCTGACACACCTAGTGCCCTGTACACAAAAATCTTTTTCCAAAATAATAAACACACTGAATAATATTTATGTGCCAGCATTAATTCACATACTACAAATGTCTACAAGCTAAAGCTTCACATCTTTAGATTAGATGCTTGTCTTTCTGAAATGTTCTCATTTTGAAGGTTGTGAAAAACAAGAAATAAAGTTCATTCCTATAAGTATTTATTCCTTCTGGTGTTACCAAGAATCTTCCTTTTGAAGATTATCATTTCCAAAATGATAATGACATCTAGCAGTCATATTTCACATTAAAATGCTGAAGTGCTGGTGGCATTCAAGGACGAGAAGCCCCATGATAGGTATGGTCTCTTGAATTGTTACCATCAATTGCAAACTCTTTTGTGCACAGTCAAAACCACTATCTCTGGCTGTGCAAGATGGCAGCCTCTGTAGAAGGGACCCAAGCATAAAAGGCTCATTTAAGTTTAAAAACCAAAATATATTTTTAGGTGATTATACAAGAATTCAAACATGCTCATGAGTATTATATTCCATTTAGACCAAGTAAATGCTGCGAAATATCACATACTGCGCCTTTAAAGTACTTGAGATCAGATATTGTGTTTGATAAATGGATGAGCATTTATGGCTCCCAAAACTTTTTTAATGTTTTAGTTCAAATATCTGTTGCACATTTAAAAAACTGTAAATGAAACTCTCCAAGGAAAGTCTAGAAGTCTAAAATGTGCATTTATGAAGGGGTTGAGAAGAAAATTAGGCTCATGTTCAGGAGGACGCATGTTTAAATGTCCCGTTTATGTTACTCCAGACTGATATTTTAGCTGTGCGTCATCTTGTTAAATGGTTTATGTTGTTTAATCTGGAATGGAAGTGTGGATTGAAACTGCTGCCAACTTAGTCTTTACATGATCAAGTTATTCTTACTTTCCAAAATCAAATTCATTTGACGTAAAACACCCCTAAATGTCAACATCTTAATTTTTCATACAGCGTCTGTCTAATTAGCAGGATTGCTGACTTAAGTGGAGCCTTTGAGCCTAATGCAGAAAATTCGAATGTATTGCAGATGAAATCCTTATGTTTTGCATTTTGGCAGAGGTGAAGATTGGGTGTGTATTTGTATGTGTGTGCGTGTGTGTGTTAGGTGGTCCTATAGCTGTTCTGTGTCATTAGCGCGGTGGTGGATGGTGTGGCAGGTTTGCAGAAAGGGACAGGGATTGAATAAAGGGAGAAAGGAATGGTCCATTGGGCGCAGCTCTGTGTGTATGTGTGCGTTAGTGGCAAAGGGTCAACCAGAGGGGATACGATGTGTCTGTCACAACTGACCGCTCTGCGACCACAGATAGGAGTCGAACAGCCGCTACTTTCTCTCAGTGTGTGTATCTGTGTGTGTGTGTGTATCTGTGTGTGTGTGTGTTATGAGCAGGCTATCCTTGCACACACTCTTCCACCATCCAGACTGCTACAGCCAACCGCACACTGACCCCAGGGTCACCATACGTACGCGTTTGTGTTTGTGTTTGTGTTTGTGTTTGTGTGGGTCTCAGACGGCAGAATAAAGCAGTTAACAGCCAGTATTGTCAGACAGTATTCACACATATTAACAGTGGGGAGATAATATAGAGTCAGGTGTGTGTGTGTGTGTTTGTTTATGTGTAAGTGCACCTCTGCCATGGATGACCGCACTCTCACCTGGCGGCTTAAACCGGCCCAATGAGAAGATTTTGTCCTTCAATTCACAGTGTCCATATATGGGATTTGTTTAATGCAATTGCAAGAAGATTCCATTTAAAGAGACCTCTGTGTCATGTTATAATCCCTCACTCTGTGATGCTTGTTTCTCCCAGAATTTCTATTTAAGGTTAAATTTATGTCAGTAAATTAGAGGCTGAGTGATCTCCCCTTCTTACTTGCTACTTCTGAATATTTTTGGTAATAGGTAAAATTGAGTGGTGTTCAACATTAAAAGAAAACATATCAGAGCTCTGATAAATTTTCATCATCTTTAAAGTGTCAGGCCAGTGCTTATTAGCAGCGTTTCACTGCCAAGATGCTGAAATCATCCATCGGAGTCATAGGCAAATATGTTCAGACTCAACATCTGTTCTTTTTTTTACTTTTATGAAGACTGTTTTGTGGGATTTTTAGCTTTTATTTGCTGAAGAGAGATAGATAGTGTGGGGAAAGAAAGCTGACAGGTACTCTGTACTCTGCAGACTGAGCTAAAGCAGCACCGCATGTACAGCAGTCTTTGCTGTATAACAGGTATCGCCTTACCCTAACATTTCCATGATTATTTACATGTATAAAAATGTAGAGTACTGACATCCTTGTTCTCAGCTGGCTATAGTTGCTGCAGCAGTATTGATTATAACCTTACACCTTGTAAATAAAGTTAATTGAAAAAGTTAAAACAATTGACATAGATGATTCTGATTTTAAGATTTTAAATGAAACAAAATGTTTTTGTTTTTTTTCATAATCTTAACTTTACAACACTAAATCCACCTGTGACAACCAACATGGCCACATCACATTTCAGTATGTATATAAATATATCCTTACACATGTGAAACACTGCAGCATACCAGAGAGGAACAATGTCCTGAGCTGAAATTCCACCCGCAGATGTTTTTGGTGTTCACACTCACCTAAGGGAACCTCCACCTTAGATCAGCTATTCCTGGATGTTCACATGAAGACACTAATGCTTGCAGCTGTGAACAGAGAGACATACAGATTGAGTACACGGAGGTAGTAATCCACACACTCATGACAGCAATCTCTAACACACAAAAACTCACAAATACTGTTTTTTCATCAACATCTCGACCCATATTTGTTTGTTTTTATGTTGTGCCTCCACCACCTGACTATATTGGCATGTACTATTGTTCCCCCGTTCGCTCTTTAAAGTAGAAGCTCATATGCAACGAACAATGACTGTTACTTGACCTGTTAATGGATCTAGCAGTTACACCGTACTCTGTGTATGTGTGTGTGTAAGAGAGAGAGCAAAGCAAAAGAGGGGGACAAAAAAAGCAACAAGCAAGTCAGAGGGAGAGGGCCTGTGTGCACTCACTATGTTGTTGGCGATGTTAGCGTGGTTGTGTGCTGCCATTTAATTCAAAGACAAAAAAGTGACACAACAGCTATGGGTGTCAGCGTGCTCATGGCTTACATGAGGACACAATTGTGATTGACTATGGACAAATATTCATCTGTAAATGAATCTACAATCTGACCAACAGTGGTGAAGTCATGAGGAAAGAAGTAGAAGGAAGCCACACAGTAGATATGGCAATTATACCAGAATAAAAAAAAGTTTGGGAAAGAACCGAGAAGCAGGTAGATTAATTATCACTTTGGATCTTCAAGTGTGTGTGTGTGCGTGCGTGTGTGTTTAAGCATGGTCACCTTCCAACTTCACAGGGGATGGAGAAGTGTTTTGGTGAGTCACAGGCTATTTCCACATGAACACAGATTATTCAAACCAGATTTTTTTGTCTCTCTATGTACCCAAGAATTCCCTGTCCACACCAGCAGATTTTCTGAATATGTCCTTTTTCACACAACTTAAAAACAACACAACAATAATGTTAAACTATAGGTGGTAATAGTATGTAATCAGAGTGTCACAGCAAAGGCACATGCACGTGGATACTTGTCGTCTTCTTGTATGAGTGACAACTGTAAACAGCACTTTTTAAACTGCATAGCTGAACGGCAGATTAAAACTTTTCAGTGTGACATATTTACCTGCACTGAGTTACAATGATAAAGTAATTGTAGGTTTCATCACAAACAAACAATGAAACCTGGAAGTACTGAGCAAACATAGACCAGCAGCAGCAGCTCACCATCTTTTAAACATTACTTATGAACAAGTGCCATGCACAAGTTGAGGTAATGATGTAAGCATTTCTGTCACAGCCATCCACACAGATGAGCAAAACTGAGTTTTTGAAAAGCTCCACCTTGAAGGCATTTTCCAAAAAACCTGTTTTCAGTGATCTACAGTTCAGAGTAAACATGTGTGCGGAGGGAAGTGCAGAGAAAAAACTATGCTTTTAAAAATATCCACAAAAGTGTGGACTGGGCCAAAATCCCCACAGCAAATATCATCGAGGTATCATTTTTATTGTTGTGTAAAATGTATGTGAATTATGTATAAGTAGTTCTCATCTCAGACCCAGGACCCTATTATCACCCACTGTTTCTCTTTTCTTAATCTAACTGGCTGGTTTGAAACTTTTTATCAAGATTGCAGGTTAAAAGCAAACTTGGTTCCACGAGACACACATGATTAAATGGGGAAACATTAGATTAGATTAGATTAGATTAGATTAGATTAGATACAAATTTATTTATGCTTTTAAAACAAACAAAAAAAAGTCATTGTCAAGATATGTTTCCATCTGACCCTGACATTGATGGGCAGAGTTGTATTTGTAAAATAATATCAAGTGGGCATTTGCTGTCAAAGAGGTGTGTGAGTTATTTGTATGTAGTTTGTTTTATTCCCCTGAGTTTCTCAGAAAACACCTGAGGGACTTTTACCACATTTGGCCAAAAAATTTCACTTGGCCTGAAGAAGATCCAGTTTATAGTTTGGTGGTCAAAGGTCAAAGTGAAGATGGTTTTGGCCATAGCCTTAAGAATTCAGACCCAAACCATGATACTTTTTTTTTTTAAATGATGATTTGAATTTTTTTTTTTCACCCAGTAGGCCAAAGGTCAACTTCATGGTGACATAACATCATGGGAAAAAAGTTGCTTTCATTCTGTTATTATTCATACTTTATTTCTCTAAACAGCAGGAACACCAGGGGTTATATTTCCAATTTGGTCCAAATGCCCACATTGGTGAAAGGATGAGCTGATGAGGTTTTGGTGGTCAAAGGTCAAGGGGTAAATAACTGTGGTTGGCCTTTTCCTAATCAGTGTAGAATCAAACTTGTTGTGTGAAGATTTAAGTGGACTAAGAACTATAGAAGTGCTATATTAAGATGGTCCAGTTATGCCACGTTAGCAAAACATGGAAACAACATGGGACTGGATCAGATCCAGTCTCAGATTGCGTTTATTCTTCCTCGGCCCACCCCCTCCACTGAGTTTCATAATCATAAACAGACAAACAGCACCGGAAACAGAGTCGTCTTTGTGGATGTAATTAAGGTATTTTGTGTCTTCCTCTCCATGTCCGTGTTCTTTTAACTCATGTCTGCTTCCTCCCTTTTCCCCTTTCGCATTGTGCCCCTCCCCCATCCTCTCCGGTCCTGTCAGAGATGTTAGCAGGACATTTAGCTCTGTGATCTTCTTCTTTTATCCTCTTCCTCTGTCAGAAACATTAGCTTGGCTGCCCCCCCATCCCCTCTGATACTCTCCCGTATTTTTATACCCTTCTGTCGCCGTCCCTTTTACCATCCCTCACTCCGGTTTGATTGACATTTCATCAGACATGTGGAAGTGTCAAGCCTTGACCTGTGCTATGTCACCTATAGCCTGTAGTGTTTTTATTAACCTCTCATCTTCTGCCTATGAAAGCTCTGCTCCGTTTACCACTGATACAGCTGCTGTGGCTTTGCCTGAAAATACTCTAGCTACATTTTTATTATTTATATATTGATGACATACCTGGTTATATTTTTGTGAGGGTATAAATGATGAAATTGCGTACACGTCTGTAATCGAGTTCACTTCACTTTTATGTTTTCTCGGCCTGGAGATAAACAAACCCCTCAGACAATATCAGAGCCCCACTTCTCTGAGCTGTCGGCAGGAAACTTGCATCACTTTAACATCTTGATGCAAACAAGCATGCACACACAGACACACGCACGCTCACTTCTTCAGTCAAAGGGTCACTTTTTGTTTGATCCCTTGTGGGGTTTATCTCTTAAGCCCAAATGTCAACACTTGCTGTTGACAGACTCAGTTTCCTCCAATAACCTGGTGACTGCTCACATCCTCAGAGCATGAGACCAGAGGGAACGGTCAGCCTTAGGCACAATAGAATACTATAGAAATACATCAATACACCTGTATAAATAATAATAATAATAATAATCATAATAATGATGATAAAGTTTGTTATCCAGACAAGAAAAACAACATTTTCCGAATTTGAAGCTGAAAATCTCTCTGTAATTTTGTATTTTTTCTCCATTTCCTGAAACCAACATTGCACAGTAGCGTTGAACGCACTTCACCACTTGCGCAGTGGCATTATGCGCATTCGTTGGGAGAGTCGTCAAGAGTCGCTGTGATGACACTTGGCTCAAACAGCCTATCCCTTAGGTGAGCTACGCAATCTTTGTACGCCTATAGGCTGTGTCAGGTGTCAATCATAGAAATATGAACCCTCTAATAACTTTTTAAAATGGATTTGTACAGAAAAAAAGGACTTAAGCACAAACCAGTCTTACAGTAACTACATGTCAACATCACAAGCAGGGGGGAGAAAAAAATTATATTATGTGTAATAAATTTCTAAAGTTTGTCCTCAGCTCCATAGGGATTGCTGGCGGAGGCGGGATTTATGACCTATACTGCAGCCCGTCACCAGAGGGTACTGTTCTCAGAGTGGCTTCACCCAGCAAGGAGGCAGACGGCGTCCATTCTATATACAGTCCATGTCTGAGATTAGCACTGTCTCCCCATTTTGAGTCAGGACTCAGGCCTTTTTGAACGCTGAAGCTGGACTGAAATGAGAAAGTTCGGTCTTTACATGACTACTGTTTCACGTGTTAAGTGTGTTAAGTGTTTGACCCATCACTGTGACAAAGCAGCAACCTCCGGTCTTGAAAAGTAAGGCCAGTGCGAAGTGCTAACAACTGTAGTTCCTTAAGTGTCCACTCGAGGCTAGCTGCAAAATCACCGCAATTCACAAACCAATTCTATTCAAAAATCCATCTCTAGAGCACGCATGAAGCCACACTGTAGACTGCTAGTGGAGAGGCTGAAGTCTCACCTCACCTCCACCTTGTTTTCTTTTGCTGGGTCAACCAAAAGTTGAGCTGAAGGATGCAGCTCCTGAGTAAGGACATGTCTGTAGATCCGTTTAAAGAGGAGCACAGACAGTAGAACAATCTCCCACCTGTGATTCATCAGTGTCTTAACTTCTCACTTGTGTTAGAATAGCCTACTTGGAGTAAATGTGATGAGATAAATAAAAAAAAGCATCACTTTGTCAGTGTTGTGTTTACAAATAGTACGTCTTTCACACCAACCCTGTTTTAATTTACTATGAGGAACAGTGACCTTCATTTCGCTCCACTATTTCTCTCTAAATCTGCTTCTTGGAATTTAAACTAAAACAGGAACAGAGTCAATCGTAAGTGGAGCAGATCTTATCTTTCATTTTTGCTGTGTGTTTTGTTTACACCAGTCACACTTTGTTTGTGTCACACCTCCACCTTCGTCTTTTGTTTTATGACTGGTTGCTCTGTACGCAGGGTCCCGCTCTATTTTTAGAGCAAAAAGCCTGTTTACATTATGTCTTCAATACTGAAAACACAAGGTAAGTGTGTGTGTGTGTGTGTGTGTGTGTGTGTAGTGGTGGTGGTGGTGGTTGGGGGTGGAGGGGTTATTTCCTGGTTATGAATAGCAAGTGTGTGTTGATTATAATTTAATGATGTTGTGTGTTTTACTTTTTCAAGGCTATTGTTATTTGATCAGAGCAGATCAGTGAGACACAGACAAACACTCACTTATGAACACACACAAAAAAAACACACATACACACGCACTCTCTCAGCACACACAAACACACGCTTGGACTTGTACTCAAACAAACCAGCATAGAAATATTATGTATATGCACATGTGTGTGTGTGTGTACAGTGGCTGTTTGACAAATGGTGGCAGAGGATTAGTCCAAAGTTTGAGTCTCAGTGTCTGAATGACTTTTGATGTGTCTGCACCACCAACTGTTTTGCTGGTAATTGCTCCTATTCTACATTTCTGACTATTTTTGACTATTTTATGGTGTTTTGTGTTTAAACTTACTGACCTTTCATACTCTCTCTCCTCTTTCTCTCTCCTTTCTCTCTCTCTCTCATACAGGTTAATCATTCAGGGCAGTGCTATCTCGCCAGAGAAGGCCTTATCAGTCTCTGTGTCATTTTATAACCTAACCTGCAATCCCCCCACTACCACCCCCATCCTCCAGCCACCCCCCCTCCCTACACGTCCTCAGACTCCGCCTGCAAGTAACCAAACCTACACCAATCACAGCCCCACATTATGAGAAAGGTGCGGATTGGTGGAAACTCTTGCAGCCTGTCAACGCTGAGTTTGATGTGCTGCTCTGCAAATGACGAGAGGAATCTGTATGTGTGGATAAAAGAGTCAACAGATACTCAAATAGAAGAGTCCCATTTTTTTTAAGTTTCAAAGCAATTTCCTTAAAATATTTTTCTTAAACTCCCCATCATTAAATAAATTCCATTACTAGTTGCTTATATGCCCCAAAGACTTGAGAGGAAAGTTTGAAAAGAGATGTGGCATGACAGAAATGTTTCACTATATTTGCACTTGTGAGAACTCACTTTTTGGGGGGATTGTGTTGGGTTGCACTTTTCCTCTAGAGGGGGAGCGAAAAGGTGTTACTTCCACAGAGGACTGGTTTTGCAAGTGAGGATTTTGCATGTATGCATAATGCCTTTAATGCCAGATAGCCATGTAGATGATGATCGTAAATCGCAAAGCAAATGTATTGTAACCATATTCAAACTCCCTTAAATCGCATTTTGTTGAAACAAGTCCAATAGCAGCCGGATTAGAAAAAGAATATTTGTGTGAAAGTGATAATAGGACTTTTAACCGTCTCATCGTGGATTATGATAATTATAATAATGTCATTTTTGATAGATTATTGAGCTGTTTTATTCGTTATGCTCTCATCAATCATGCAAATATGTACAACATTTTAAACATTTCTATTCAACAGGTTGGTCTCATTCCTTGTGTATACGAAGTCTGTTTGACTTTTTTTCTGTATTTGCACTGCTGTAAGGTTGGACAGAGGGTCTCGCAGGTCAAGTCAGGTGAGAAGTCGTACCAAGCATTCTCTTTAAAAAAGTGCCAAATTGAACGGAAACGGCTAACAGTGAATTTATTGAATATCATGTTAGAAATTTAAGTAATGCGTCAGAAAAGAGAGAGATTTTGTTGGTGAAAAAATATTGGGGTATGAAACACTCAGGCCAGTAGATTACGGATCATAATCTAGTGTATTTAAACCCTAAAAATTACACTCGATGTTCATTTGAAAGATTTTAAATGCGTAATTCTCTGTTGGATCAAGAGGGTATTTTTTCTAACCAGATAGACTCAGACGAGACAGTCTGCGCACACCTTCGTGTACGTGGTGCGCGCCCCCTGCGACCCACCAAGTGCGTCTGGCGGTCTTGCCCTGTCACTTTTCCGTGTCCTCACACTGCCCATTTTAACTCCCCCAAGTAAAAGTCACAACAGGCCTCAATTTTTTTAATGCGCACTTTAACAAGTGTGTGTGTGCACGCGTGAAGGGGTGCTCTTAATGGGACATTGACGCATAATGATGTTTGTGTGTTAAATAGCCTGAGCTTGACGTCAGGTCACTAATTGATCCCTGCTCAGCCAATTACTGATAATAATTCAGAAGCAAAGGTATAATTTATTGCGTAAGGGGGCTGGTTTGATCCGAAAATAAAGGCCGTGTGAAGCCCCAGGCCGGAGCTGCTCACATTTGGAGAAAAAAAAAAGCTCCAGTGCAGAGGCTTCCTGCACTTTTTTTCATTTGTATGGATCTTATCAGTCCATGATGTTCCACGTCTGTGTTTGAAAGAAAGAAAGAAAGAAAGAAAGAAAGAAAGAAAGAAAGAAAGAAAGAAAGAAAGAAAGAAAGAAAGAAAGAGAAATTCTTATCGTATTGTTTGATCTCGTCCTTCTTTCAGGGGATCATATGTGGATGACAGTAGAGGTAGTGAGTATTTAGTATAAGTTGTGGCCATTTTAAATATTGTTGTAAAATATAATCAACAGACTAAAAGAGGATGATCCCCTAAAGAAAAATAGGAAAATTACTCTTTTGAAAGAGTTCGTTGCGCATCTGTACAAGTGCTGCAACATGATCCTGTTTTAACGCGCTCCAATCTACATACCTCGCGCGCTGCCTTTGCGCCCCGTGCGCTCGTGGGGAGTCTGCTCTCATACTCAGTTGCATCACCTCGCTTGATTTCCTTGTTCTCGCTCTGCTTTTTAAAGTCCATCATTAACGAGATTAAACAGCTGAGATTTTGGGGAGAGATGGAACCATAGAGTTTGAGGCGATGTTAGCCGGTCTCCTCGCCTGATTGGACCGGGGAGAGATGATGTCAGACGACCGCATGCGCCCCGGATTGGAGAGAGTGGAGTAAACAAAGCCGCGAGGAGGAGGAGGAGAGGTCTCCACATCTCCAGACAGTCCGACCGACACACCGAATCCGACTTTACGCACAGGAGAGGGCGGCCCGGCGGCGCTTACTCGTCTGCTAACGGCTTAAAGTAACACTGACAGTTCGACTTTAATGGGTGACGCGCTGAAAATACTTTTGGAAAAGCTAAAGGGAAATTTGCCACCGTCGTTATATCCGGACACAGTGCAGCTTCTCGTGAAAGTGAGAGACAGATTATCAAACTCCGCGCGTAACTGTCCGAAAAGTATCGAAGGACTCACTCGACCGTGTTCAGCGTGTTTATTCCGAGATAATGCAATAATGAGAAATTAAAGTGAAGTTTACTCAGAGCAGACACGCATCGGCTATGCTGCCTGATCGTTTGGAAACGGCCAGAATTAGGCTACCAGACCAGAGCATGGTCTGATAATTGGAAAACAGACACAGTAGGGGAGACAAAGTAAGAGATAAAGAAGTCTAAAAACTTTCGGTGCATTTTGAGGCTCGTCTGTGGGAACGTCAGACAGCCTCTCCCGTCCAGGTGTCCCGCCGAGCGGTGCGGAGTCTCCAGCTCAGGCCGGCAGCGCTGACATGCTGCCCAAAGTCGAGACTGAATCCCTGGGACTCTCTCGATCGTATGGGGAACAAGGGCACATGCCCAGGAATATGCAAGGTAAGAGCTGCAGTTCACTTTTATTCTTAATACGGAAGGAGGAAACTGATTCACGGGCTTTCACTTTGTAGAAACGTTCAGATCGTTGGCAGATATGGACCGTTCTCGGACTTCAGGTTCTCTCGGTGCGCACGCTAATATCACAAAAACTTCACAACACGATTATAGGACGCATTTTCTTCGGACGACACAAACCATTTACTCCTCACTGTTTGTAGACTTTTACCGAGTGATCACCTGGTCCAAATATAAGACAGGTGAAGGTCGTTGGTAGAATTTATGAATCACACTTTTGGGTTTATGTTACTGTAATTTCCTCTTCTCATTACATGGTGTAAAACTGAGACACAATAGAAACAGATCAAACAAGGACACATTTTTTTACGTTTGGCCGGTGATCAGACACAATTATTTTACTCAGCTGTCATTCATGCTGGAGGTGTGAGCAGGAGCAGGTTATGCGTAAAGAGTCGAGGGAGTTCGTGCAACAACTTTTTACGCAAAGGCTGGACAGTAAAATTGTCCTTCTACAAAGAGCAGTTGAATTGGAGTTTATGCACCTTTATGTGTGCAGAATCTAATTTTAGTCATGTCATTTGACTGACCTAGAGTTGTTACACTTTGGTTTTTCAAGTTTTTGTAGGCCTACTTCTTTTTTAACGCGAAATAAATCAAAATGTAGGCAGCAGAAAAACCACACGCTGACTTTTTTTAAAAATCTAGCCCAAAATAATTAATGCAAGTGTGTTTGAAGGGGATCCACTAAGTGCCTTTATGGTGCTGATATGGGTAATGTAGTTTAAATTCATTTTGGTTTATTTATTTTTTATCTCAGTGAGGATGTCAAACACACTGCAAATTTTGGTTTGGATCTTAAAATTAAATGTTGATGCCTAAAAATGTGCAGATTGATTGAGAGGGAAAAAACCCTGATTGGGCATTTATCTTCACTTTTCTTCGGCCTGTATTAAAATATATTCTGTTGGTGTGTTTCTTTTAAGTATCGCCATCAAATGAAAGAGGGACTGTCTCGTCTGCCCTCATTCCCCTCCTGGCAATTCACCGCGACATACATGGACAATCAATTAGCCCGCTCGTGCTTTATGAGCCGCTGATAACATACTCTACTCACAAGACAAGGAGTGGTTGCGTGCGCACTGAGCCCGTTATCTACTTTTACGCAGGACTTAAAACAAGGTAGCTCGGCCTCGATAGCGATTTTTTTTTTAGGATTCACATTTTCGTACTTTTTTGAGAGGAAATATAACGAGACCGCAGGTGAGAGTGATGTGTGTGTGTGTGTGTGTGTGTAGTCACCTCTGGAAGTAATGTAACCTCCACGCTCTTCAGACACTTGAATGCAGAAGGGTCAGATTTCTCTCTGTTTCTCCTCATATCTAAATGAAATAAAAAATAATAATAATCATTACAGAAATACTCATGTTTGTCAAAAAATGAACCTCTAATTAAGAAACCAGAACAGAACAGAACAACATCACATAAATTGGCTAACTTTGAATGAGACTTAACTCGAGTAAATCTCAGAAAAATGACATTTTTTATTTCTTTTCTTTATTTCCTTTAAGAGGGAGCCATTCTCTACGTAATGCAACGAAATTAAGGTTTATAAGTGACCCCCTTTTGTTAAAACATGTCCATATCTACGTTTATTGAGCTTCATAAAACCAAATCCTGAAAAAAAACTCTCTTTTGGGGGGCTTACGTGCAGAAAAAAAGGAAATTGAGGACTGCTCGGTGGAACTTGTTGCTTCAGCTGGAATATGCAGCGCGGCTCCCAGCAGGGCGACGCGCTAACAAACCAGAATTCATGTCTAATTAAAAGGTCTGTGTGAGCTCATGAGTGGCTTCTGAAGTGGGGCAGAAATATGTGTGTGAGTGAGTAAGCGTGTGTGTGTGTGTGTGTGTGTGTGTGTGTGCGTAAAGGGCCCACGAAGGCGTCTCGTTGACAAAATATTTCCACTTTTATAGCCACATACTCTGAAGCTTTTTCCTGTTTGATCCTGGCTGCTTTTTTATGATTGGAACCATAAATGCTTTTGTAAGTGTTGTAAATGTCAGCCTGGCTGTTTGCTTAGCGCTGTCACATTCACACTCTTATCAATGCAAGGAGGCTGCAACAAAAGTCAGCGCAATAGTATTTTTGTCCTTTTAGTGTTTAAGGTCTAACATCGTAATTTAAAGAAAAAAATGGAGACAGGTGTTTTTATTTAATTGTAGTACTAATGGCGTTTTTTTTACACAGAGGATGTCAAATATTGTCATGAGTTCAGTATTAGACCATTTTTCCCCCGGTAGAAAATCATTTAATTGTGACGTTTTCTTAAGCAAACACACATAAAAAGAAACTAAATCAACCGGTCTGCAGCATCCTAAGTTATTCTTCGAGAGGGAAAAATATTGTTGGTTCAAGTAGCTCTTTGCATGTTTTTTTTTTCTGCTCGCCTGCAGAGATAAGGGCTTCTCTGTGTGTCTTCATTTGTCTGTGGGCGGTAACATTTTCTCCTCCAATCCTTAACTCTAATATCTCTCCATTTCCCCCAGCGAATTCACGACTTAGATGCATGCATATTTATGAGGCTCACTTTCAAGCACTTTTTTCTTCGTCTTTTTTTTTTTCTTCTTCTTCTTCTCAAAATCTTTTTTGGCTTCTGTCTGCAGCGAGTGTAGAGGAGCAGGCGGCAACAAGAAGAAATAAATGATCGCTTCCTTTCAACTCAGTCCAAAAATGGACTACAAATTAAACCTCAACAAGTCCAACAGAACTTCACACAAAAACATCTCGTCCAGTTACGTTGCGTGCGTGCTTCCCCGTGGTTCACATTGATGGATGAACGCGGGATTTTTGGAAAAAGAGATTTCACAGCACTGAAATAGACTCCTCTCTCTGTGTCTCCTCCGCAGCACCCCAGATAAAAATGATGGACTACTCATATGACGAAGACTTGGACGAGATGTGTCCCGTGTGCGGAGACAAGGTTTCAGGTTATCACTACGGACTGCTGACCTGCGAGAGCTGCAAGGTTAGTGCCCTCATTGTACTGAAAAATACAACAAGTGTGCCATTTTCCGGGCTTGTAATAACTTCCAAACCTGTACGAATATTTCACATTTAGTTTCCTGATTGGTGCTTTTATTTTGAAGGTCCTGCAGTGCATCGTGGGCTGGCAGGCTTAAATGTAAAGTAGTTTAAGATGGGTTGATTGTGTTATCATCAGATGTGTTTAAAGTTTTCATAAACCCTCCTTAAACCTCCTTTAAAAAAATTATCAAAAAATCTTTACATGAGTTTCATTTTCTTTGAATTTTGCACATAAGGCCACATTTATGGGGCAACTTACAATATAAACATTCAACACTTTCATGAGTCAAACCATGCTCCTCTGTAAATATGCATTCTGTGCATTTAGCCGTCATTCTTATTCAGACTGACATGCAACAGATCTGCAAAGATTCAGTTCCTTGTCATCAAAGTTTGAGGGAAATCTAAGGTGGAGAGGCCGTGGGTCAAATCTTGTTGTGACAGTCGCTCTATAAATCTTTTCCTGTGGGTGTCAGAGGGATCTAGGATGTTTGAGAGAGTCTTGAAAAAGCACGTTAAGTGTTTTTGTAATTTTCACCACTATACCAGACACAGAGGGGGAATGTAGTGACAAAGTACACAATAATCCTGCCTGTGTTTGTTATAGCCTGCACCCAACTGTTTAAAAATCATCACATGCTCATTAAGAGAGCAGCAACATTGTACGGCTGCGAAATATTTCACACACGCTAATAATGAGGCCATAGCAAAGCAAACAGTTGCTGCTTTTAATTCGAGCTCCATCATCAGCCTGTTTGTCCCTTTCTGCCTGTTTCCACCGTTCTCAACGCCGAGCTAACAGGCGCAACCAGAGTTTTTTTGTTCGCCCAGTAAAGCTGTCAGCACAAAATGAAGCAAAGACAAATGTCTCTGTGTTAACACTATTCAGTGTAAAAATTGCAGCTTGCAGTATTGATGCAGCAGAGCACATTTCTTGCCTATGTGGTCATTATTCAAAGCAGATGTTATAGATTTGATCCCATATTATTGACCTTGAGATGCAAAGCACTTGCTTGAAGGGAGACGTCAGTGGCAGTGTCTCTGCTGTTTTCAAGCCTTAGCACAGAGCCCAAACCACAAACACACTCCCCAGTTTAGCTGAAGACGCTCTGATGTGTGTGTGAGTGTGCATGCAGGATGTAGATGAAGAGCTCTTTTATGAGGCGCTGCATATCCTTGTTGAAACATGAATAATATTGATTGATCACCTGGAGCTCATCATTGATTATCTCTAAAATGCATGCAATCTGTTCAGTGAAAGTAGGATTGTCAGGGCGGAACTGATATATCAGTTTGTTGACGTTACAGGCTGATATTAGCATTAAATATCCGTTATCAGACAGGGAGTGCAATTTATCTCCACCTTAATGGCCACAGCTGTGAAAAACTGAGAAAATAGCATCTCTGTTTTATTCTATTGTTTGATATTACGATTTAAAAAAAAAAAACTAAAAAAAAAAAAGGTAGTTTTGCGCCGCCGGGAAATAATCACATTTCCTTTACACGAGGTATTTTATTTTTGAAATACTCCATCTTTTGTGATCAGAGTTGCTTTTTCGTTGTGATTGGTTTTGCAAGCTTTGTGGCTTAGGAACAAACATTCACACACATGCACACACACACACGTAAGCACACACATGCACATACAGGAAAAGAGCACAAAAGAGTGAATCTCATGAGAAAGATTGTTTAACTGCCCGATACAACCCCAACTCTTTGTACCCACATGCTGACACAGTCTAAACATGCATGCACATCCCTTCTACTCGCACACACATGGACAGTTCAAACTACATGCTAGTTTACGTAAAGTAAACGCAGGAGAACATCATACTTGTTAAAAAAAACAAAACGAGCTAAAAGGGTTGTCATGGACTTCGCTGCACACACACGCAGTCGAAGAGATAGAGCAACAACAGGAGCAGACAACTTTATGATACTGTAATACTGGTATAAAGTAAGAAGGTCAAAGGTCAGAGACAAAGTGCATATTTGAAAATACGGATTTAAAACATGCAGAAGTAAAAAAAAACATAATATTAGCACAGCTGAAGCAGACTCTGGCCTTGAGTGACAAATAAAATCAGTTTCCTGTTGCTCTTATGTGCAGAGAGTGTCGTGTTTTTTTTTAACCGAATATGACAAAGTCAAAGTAGACTTTTTTTTATATATTTCAGATTATTGTGACGATTTTACAATTTATTTCAAAGTGCCCCTCTTTCTGTATGAATCTTTAGCTTTGTGACTTTTAATTGAAAAAGATTGAATTTGCACACTGACATCCATTCATGACAAACAAGACGCCTTTGACAGGTGACACTTCTTTGTCCTCATCAAATTAAAGCTCTGCTGTGAGACACCGTCGAGTTAAATCTCATACGTAATATTGTGCGTTCTTAAAAGCACGCTCGAAACCAGTTTGGTTCAGATATTTTTACCACATGCGCTGCACTAAATGGAAAATTGGGGAGAAAGTTCCTTCTGAAGCATGGATTTTTCAGCCCTGAGAAGTCGATAATCCAAAACCGAGTGCGGTGGATTTTTTTTTCTTTTGGACATATCAGGCAATGCAGATTGTCAATTAAATTTGTGTTTGGTGAGATATTGACAGCAGCAAGTTCTTTTTTTATTTTTATTTCTTTAAAGAGCAGGTTTAAGGATTCTCCTCCTAGGTTATGGATCTAGAATACGTTAATACTATCTCTCCCTGGTTTGATTTTCCCTGCTGCTGCTTATCATTAATTCCACGTTGCAGGTATGAATCTCTGTAATCCCGGAACTGTGAATTATGGATATAATTTATTGGATCTTTTGGGCTCCTGTGCTCATATTTTTCAATAATTAAGTGAGGAGCTGAAAAGATGCTTTCCTGGTAAATTCCTTAGTCCTTATGGGAACAGAAAATATTAAGAATAGTAATGTAATTTTTACAAGACAAATATTTGATTTCTTTGATCTTTATTGAGACGTTTATTATGCAGACTGAATGTTTTTTATTGCTAAAAATATGATACAATAATGTGAATCTGATGAAAAGTGTACGTTTTTTAATAACTCTTTTTGTAATTTAATCAGAGGTTATACAAAATTGTCATTTTTACAGGTTTGTGTCCTTCTTTGAATTCTGCTTTTGTCTGTTCGTGCTTTTATGTGTTTGTATCCATTAAGTCTGTCCCCTCCATCTGTCTGGGAGTGTGAATGGACCAATTACCGTGGCATTGCAGGGGTCAAGCGGGTTGACATCTTAATTGGTTCTCTCTGTAGGGCTTCTTCAAGCGCACCGTCCAGAACAACAAGCGCTACACATGTATAGAGAACCAGAGCTGCCAGATTGACAAGACCCAGAGGAAGCGCTGCCCGTACTGCCGCTTCCAGAAGTGCCTCACCGTCGGCATGAAGCTAGAAGGTACGGCACAATGCTCACATTTTTTCAGCTCTGCAGGACTCAGGTTTGAGTTTTGTGTTTGTACCTATGTGTGTGCATATTAAGCATGAGGTTATGATGAGATATACCAGGAGTGCTCATCAGAACTGGGCTGGTAGAAAGTGCATGGCTTAAAAAAAAGTTTGGGGATTGTAAAATAATTAAAATTTTATATTTTTTTTCTAAAAGGCGAAAGGTGCAGTGTACAGTACATACTGACTGCAGGGACTTTAAAGACTGTTGGACTAGTACTAACTTATATCTGTATGTTTATAAGTGGGGGGTGAAACATTTAAAGCTTATTCTTTAGAAAAAGCATCTATTTCAGAATGTGATATAAAAAATATATTGATTACTTTGAATTTTGATTGATACATACATGAGTTAGTAACATTTTACCAACTTTGAAGCTGCTTTTATGAACCTGGTTTTAATTTCTATATATAGTTAGAGAGTGTACACTGCTCTTGGTAGATGATTCTGTTTTTTATGCTCAGCCTTTATCTGTTAAGTAACTTCTGCTGTTGTGAAAGTTGTTGAATTTGTGGTAGAGCGAACCCGTATTGTAACAGACTGAACTGAATTAAGTACAAAATTAAGAATACCCAGAAAATCCCAAAAATGTCTGCACCAAGGTGCTGTACTTGAGTATAAATTATTGGTTTAATCCCACAACTGCGGGTAGTTTGGGGTGTCCAGACCTCCCAGCTAACTTTCACCACATGCTGTTAGAAATCAGATTTTTTATAAAAGATTATAAGAGAACATTATCTTTTTACAGCGTACATGCAGTGCTGTTTTTCAGAACTACTTCATGAATAGTTGAGCACAGATTTTGTCCATTCTGGGGTTTAATATTTAACACTGCTAGCTTAAATTTGATCAAGAACTTGCTGTACACATCTGCTGGAGTCGAGAAGCAGATTGTGTTATAACAGTCTGAGCGCTGCATCATTTATTCTTCCAGATTATCATACCTGTGTGTCGTTAAGTAAAGAAACATGACAACACAGAGCGGCTGAAAGAGGAGGCTGGCTGCTTCTCGACGTCAGCAGAGGTGCTCTAAAAACTTCTTCCAAAGCAGCGAACAGACAGAGCTAGTCTTTGTCCGTTTTGTCTAAGTATGATCGTGGTTAATTGTTGGATTTAACATTTTGGAGACCAAAGTGAAAATATACTTATCATAACTAAAAAGTTTCCTCTCAAATTGACATGTCTACCTTTAAAAAAGCCTAATACCTGTCCTGACATGATGATTGCCCGTATGAAAGGATAGATTATATTTATTTTAACATTTGACAATGAACATCTCAGTAATATCCTTTCATGAAAATGTATACTCAGAACATTTTGAGGTAAAACCTTTAATTTCTCCCTCAATGTGAAGGTCCAGCATTGATTATTAGCATTTGAGATGGGGTCAAGGGGAGTTGGGGGGGATCTGGTAGCAGCTCTGCACTTAAACTTGCCAGACAGGGTAATAGATAAAATATTAAACTTGGCGGTGGGGTGAGAATAGTAATGCTGATACTTTTGGCCGGCCGTTTTGAGGCCTCTTTGTTTGATTTGAACGTGGCTCAGGAGCTTGTTCAAACACGGCTGTCCAGAAGTGACAGCATGGCGGGGGCGAGAAAACTTCTCCCACTGCTCAAAAATAATATTTAAAATCAATTATATCTCTACACATGAGTTGCGACATTTATTCTGAAATCTCTAATTTTGGAATGAAGAAACCTGAAGGTAATTTTACATGAAAAAAGGGGGTTGAAAGCTACAACAGTAATAGTCATGATTATGTGGCAGTTATGGTGATCCTCCGCAATAAAACCTCAAATTGTTGTACTTTGTGCTGTCTTTTTCAGAGTACTTGTTATTCAAACAGTTTTAGTTTTACATCAAAACAGAATTATTAAAAGTTTTTGTAATTTAATCTAAATTATGAATCCCCAGACTCTTGAAACACACACACAATTGAGAAAAGTTAATGTATAAAAGAAAAGAGACCCTTGGAGGGTAACAGTAGAGCAAACACAGCCTAACTAAAATCTTTCCGGAGGCTTCTTCTCCCTCTACCTGCCATGTGGGCTGTAATTAATTGCTGTTAATTGTGAATGGCCGCTGGGCACAATGTCCCGGCCTGTCATTTTCCAGCTGACAGGGGTGGGGAGGGGGGCTCTGTTTGATTTGTTTTGCTGGCGGTAGCTTTCAGCTCGGGGGCACGACGGGCCCTGCAGCACTCTGTCAGGGGCCAGACGCTGCGGTGGGCGACTCCTGCCATGACCGGTAAAGACGTCCCGTGCAAAAAAAGCTGACACCCCTCAACACACACACTCCTCTTTCCTGGTAAACACATATATTATTCATGAGGAGCCCAAAAAGGTGGTCAGAAGGCCACAGGCGAGAGATAGAAGCTGCTGTTTGATCTAGAAAAAAAAAAAAGTGTGTACAATAGCAGAAAAAAGGAAACAGAGGTTTGGGGTCATGTGCTTTGTTATTGCAATCATTTCATTCCATTACATAGCAGCTTGCAGCAACATGTGAATTCAGGAAATTGAGTGGAAACCAAATGTGAGCAAAAAAATGTGAGGAGGGGACTTTAAAGTTGATTCAAAGAGTTCTGTTTATTTTTGCCTGTCTGGTGTTGTTCAGTGTCCTTCCTGTTTGTTGATTAGTCTGCCAGCCAATGGGACGCTGACATGTACAGTTTGAAGTTTGCTGCGCTGGCGGCCTCACAGTAAAGAAGAGGGAGTTTGTGTTTAAAGTGGAGAGGAGGCAGTGAAATAAGGTGGAATGGTGCTGTGACGTGACTCTCACCCTCAGTCGTATTATCTCAAGGTGATGAGAAAAGAAAGAAGAATTTTAGAGTTTTTTTCCACAACTAGTTTATAATCATGACACTATTCAAAGTAGAAAACTCCTTTTTTAAATGTCTAACTTCTATAAAACCACATTTTGTCTTTAGAAGTAAGGTAGGTAGGTTGGTCTTGTTTTGCTCTGCAGCTCCTCAGCCAGTGTTGACTCATTGAGAAAAAATAATACCGGCCTCGTCCCATTCAGGCTTGACCCATTAGCATATCATTCACTAAAGCTGATGAAGCGTGGCGTATCCGAACAGCTCCCTCTGGTATGGTTTTCTTTTTATGCTCCCTGAGAGTTACTCTGCATCATGTGCTTCACTGAGCTGCCTAATATTTCCCTCACTTATGCATCAAGTTAAAGACAGTAAAGCAAAACAGAGGTACCTCTGACACCAGGATTTGAACGCGCTCTGTTCCCGCTGTGTGCCGTTTAATGAAGCAGAAATTACATCATTGTTCAAACTAATCTGTAAAAATAAAGGGTTTATTTGAGTCATGAAAATGGAGACTAAAAAAATCCAGTGCAAGAATTGCTCCTATTTTTCCTCCAGCAGAAAAATGACACAATTTTCTGAAACTGAAAATCATATAAATGGTAATCTTCGCACTTTTGTTACCCTAGTTTTTACTTGTATATTCTTCTCGAGACATGACAAGATATTGATTTATACTAGCTCTTTTATTTCCAAATCTGCCCACAAAACCTTCATTGAGCCATTTAGTACAAATTAGCGACACCACCTGTCTGTTTTTTATATTCCTCTCTGTAGCTCTCTCCCTCTCCCTCCACTTTTTATTTCCTCCCTGTCTCCATCTTTCTCTCCCTGATTTGTCTTCCATCAGCCTCCCAGTACCTGCAGCAGAAGCCGGGGAGCTGTCCCATTACTTATGCATAGGTATCATAGGTATTCATGTGTGTGCATGGGATAGGGCGCATCCGGAGCAGGGGCCGGGGCCCCGACATGACAAACAGGGTGTCAGCAAGCCTCCGCGGGACCCATTAATATGCCGGCGAGCGACAGGGATCCTCACCTACGCACGCTTAATATTCCTGTATATTAAACAACCATAAATCAGAGGGGTATAAGCGCAGGGGGTTGTGTGTGTGTGTGTGTGAGTGTCAGTGAGTATATGTGCTAAGAAACTGTGTGTGTGTGTTTAAGATGCTTGTCTGCATGTGCGTGTGCTTGTATGTTTGAGATGTTGTGTACACTGGGTGCTGGATACTTTTTGGAAAGAAGAACAGGGTTTAGGTTGGGTCAGTTTGGGGATTTATGGACGCGCGTGTGTGCCTGTGTGTGTTTTTTTGTGTAGACATGCTCTCAGACAGAAAGTCAGGGGAATTCAGAGTGGAAGACAACGTCAGCCTTTTAGCCTTTCAGCCTGGCTTTAGCCCCAAAGCCTCAGTGCTAACCCACAATATCCCCCAGCTCAGATCCTTTTCACACCAACAAAAGTTCTTCCCATGTAGTCCAACTATTTATCTTCCTCTTGGTTTTTCCATTTTTGTGTATTAATTTCCGTCTCGTATCCTTTTAGTTTTTATTTTTATAGGTTTTTTTAAAATTTAATACGTGTTTCTAGCGGCATAAAACGACTGCCAATCAAGCTGAGCACTTTTTTCCCTCCATTTGTGATGGATAATTCTCACATTTCTGTGTTTGGCTGCCATTTTTGTTTGCCTGTAGACCAGTGATGGCTGTCGATGTCAGTGTAATTATTCAGTTTATGCATCTGATGCCGCAAACCACAAACACTAAACACATCACCCTCTTGGCACTACAGGCGGACCCACCAGGGAGTCTAAGTTTCTAACAGACACTTTACACGCGTTTATAACTGGAAATTCAGTGACTGCTGTGTTTTTATAGCATTAAAAAATATTTCTGCTAGGAAGTATTAATAAATTAAAGCCTTGAAAGGAGTTAATTTATTGTGTTTAATTTGTGTATTTAACAAAAAAAAAATTATGGGGTGTTAAGCTGCAGGATCACATGATCACTTTGACAGTTTACCTCATCAGCTGCTCACCCGCTAACATCCCTCCACCTCATCCAAACACACACATGCACACACACCCTGCCCCTCCCCCTTCAATAATAATGTATTTTACATGCATGCAAATCACCTTGTTTAATTAGAATGTGTGTGTGTGTGCGTGTGTGTGTGGAAGTAGTAGTGATGGGACCCCCCCACCCCCCCATCCTGATTTTCATGATGTGGTTTTGGTCCCTGGGTCTAAAGAGGCAGGCAAGAAGGCAGTCGGAGCCTAATTTTGTTTTCCCAGGAGGGTTAACTATTAGTTTCTCAGCTCATTAATTACGCTGTTGTGCAGAAATCATTAATAGTTAAAGTCGCTCTACAATAATGTATAATAGATATATTTGACGGCTCCTGATTTCTTCTTTTCTTTCTTTGATGTCTGATCAATTTTTCAGTGGTCATGATATTTCCTGAGCTCGCTTAAGTAGGCTGTGGAGTTGACCCCAAGCATGTTGGGATATAAATGTGTGAGCATGAGTGTGTGTAAAACCACTTGGTATAAATTAGATGACCAATTAAGCAATAGGGGGTCCCCAAAGTGGTGCGACATCTGTCCTGTTATCTCTCCTTTTTGTGATCCGCACCTGTGTGCGATGCTTGTGTTGTTTAACTTATTTAAATTATAAGTGAGTCAGATTGCGCAATGTGTATTTGTGCGTGTGTATACGTGTCTCTCCTCTCTGCTCCTCTCGCTCAGATCAGTGACAGACATTTTTGTGATGGAGGTCATTAAAATTGCTCCCAAGGCAGCATTGAGTGTGCGAGTGTGGGATTTTCTGTGGGCATAACTGGGACCCCCTCCACCCTGCCTTCTCCACACACACCCCCTTCAATTTTCTTCCTCTGTTCTTTCACTCATCTGTCAAAGCATCACGAGCTGCAGTGGACCCAGGCTGACTTACTGGATAATCTGTCAGTGTATGTGTGTGTGTGATCAGGGTGAATGTTTGTGCATTTACATGTGTCACTTTTACATAAAGACAAATGAATTAAATAAAAAGACTATGATATCATTCATTGTTAAAGTGAATGAGTTTCTATTACGTAGTCTCCCAGACGTCCGCCAGCACATCGCACAGTGGGCTTTGTGAGTGCAGTCAGAGTAAGAGGTAATTAAGTATGAATAATTAACACCAGTTACCCCCGACTGGGAGACAGCAGAGCAGCCTCCCCGTGGCAGCAGCCGGCCAGATCACACACGGTCCTCATAGCCCTCCACTTTGTGCCTGGCTCATTCATTAGAAATACCCTCGGCACAGACTCGTTGTGATCCTCACCACAGGATCCCGCGCAGAGAAGGGGGAGACAGGGGGCGTCGCGGTTATGTTTGGTCAATCTGAAAAAAAAAAAAAAAAAAAAATGCTTATCGTCAGCCTTTTCAGCAGAAAACATTTTTGCTAATGGCCGGTGACCGTTTGAAGCTTTTAGATACTGCATAGTCAAATAACATTAATAAAAATGAATCAGTTCAATTAGAGAGGGAATTAAGTTTTCTCCGAGTTTACGGTAATATCTAACGTGTATTTCCTGAGTGATAGACGGAGATAACCAGCTGTATAACAATCATGCAGTGGAGCAGTTCATAGAAGTTTGTGGCTCCGGTCAATGAGTAACGACACTATCTTTTAGACCTGCTGGGTTTAGGAGTCAACAGGTAAATGTCAAGTGTAATCACCACAGGAATACCTTTGCCCTACATACAAGTTTCAAAACACAATGCTTGAACAGGGACTAATGTTGAATAACCTCTAAAATACTAAGGATTTAATCCGTACCAAAGTGAGTAGCCTCTCCTCTTCAAGCAAATTCATAACTGTGTTGTTTACATAAATAAATTTAAACGTACAGAAATGGGTCTTAATCTGGATATAAAACAGAGATGATTAAAAACTAATGCCTCCGTATGACCTACAGAAGCAAACAAGATCACCAGCAAGCCAACTGATTATTTCTGAATTAGTTATTTTTATGACAGTTAAGATAAAGCAGGACAAGACTTTTCATGATGCATGCATGTTAAATCTCCTGTGAAAAACTTTGTGAAGGTTTTGGCTCCCCCTGTGGTCAAAGCGGTCGTTGCCTATCTTGTCTCAGTAGTGTCTTCTGCAAAAATATCTGATGGGGCTGACTTTTAACAGCCAAATGTTTCATTTTATGTGAATATTCAACAGAGAAATTGTAGAAACAGAGCTGTTTCTTCAGGGCTTGTGTTGACACCTACCCCCTTGCACTGGTTTCAGGCTTTAAAAATGCAACATCAAGTCCTCAATCTTGTCGCTGATGGTCATGTTTTCTTTTTATGTACTTTTGTAAATCTCTTTTGTAAATGTTAAAAAACTCCCAACAGGAGCTTTAAGGACTAGCTAAACTGACTACTATCGTCAGCAAAACTGAAACAAAGTCAAAAACAGTTTGATGCTTGAGCATCAACATTAAAGAGATCTGTAGTGCTAACAAATTTCCCATGTTTTTGTTCCTCTGTTTTATTGTCAGCTGTGCGGGCAGACCGCATGCGTGGCGGGCGCAACAAGTTTGGCCCGATGTACAAACGTGACCGTGCCCTGAAGCAGCAGAAGAAAGCACTGATCCGAGCCAACGGCCTGAAGATCGAGGCCATGACTCAGGTGATGCAAGCTGTTCCCACTGACCTCACCATCTCCTCAGCAATCCAGAACATCCACTCGGCCGCCTCCAAGGGCCTCCCACTGAGCCACCACACTGGCCACCACACCGGTCACCACCACCACCACCACCATCACCATCATCATGCCACTGCCCTGCCCCCCACAGACTACGATCGCAGCCCTTTTGTCACCTCGCCAGTAAGTATGGCGATGCCCCCACATGCCGGCAGCCTGCAGGGCTACCAGACGGCCTACGGACACTTCCAGAGTACTCGCACCATCAAGTCTGAGTACCCAGACCCGTACACCAGCTCGCCGGAGTCCATCATGGGCTACGCCTATGTCGACGCCTACCAGTCAGGCTCACCGCCCAGCTTTCCTCATCTGATCGTAGAGCTGCTTAAGTGTGAGCCAGACGAGCCACAGGTTCAGGCCAAGATCCTGGCCTACCTGCAGCAAGAGCAAGCCAGCCGGGGCAAACACGAGAAGCTCAACACTTTCGGTCTCATGTGCAAGATGGCGGACCAGACGCTCTTCTCCATCGTGGAGTGGGCACGCAGCAGCATCTTCTTCCGCGAGCTCAAGGTAAGTGTTCAAGACCAGTCTTGTCTCTGTTGTACCAAATATCAGCGATCTGTCACAGCCCGCGGTGTCTCATTCAACAATATTAGCAACAACATGGTGGAACTACTCTTGGTGATGGATGGGCCGGACAACACAGAGCAGTTGCCAAGGAAACTAGGTTTTAATTAACTTGTCCAAAACTAAAACACTTTAGGATGTTTTCCCCAACCTTTACCATGTAGGTGTACACAGTGTACGACAGTAACCACACATAGACAAGAAGCAAATAGACACTACCATGTGTTCATATGACATAGAAAATCTGCCTTTGCATCTTAATGAGACCCCAGAGGGCTGTGACGATGTGTTGGTATTTGTCAACCTGGGTTATCCAATTAAAATCAACCTGGGGTATTTTTTGGCTTAAAGGGAGGAAAAATGTTATTCCCATAATTGCACAGCCACGGTATTGCCAATCAACCCTATCAGTAATGACAGCATAGTACTATATGAGTTTAATTCTATTTGCAGTTACTCTACAAGCCTTTAATAAATTATCCCGCATTTTGTTTCAATGCCAAGTCTTCCACCACGCTGTCATCCATAATTGACAGCACTTTATACAGTTCATGAACATCATCTGCTCAACCCTTTATCTTCAACAGGCCTTTAATCTTCCTCTTTTTATGCACTGGCTCAACATTAATACAGAGTACACAGGGCTGTCTGCTCTTAGCTGCCACCTCTGTCTGTCTCCCTGCCTGATCAAAATGCAGCAGGCGACCGTATTTACCCTGTGTGTGACACATTCTGGCTATGAGTTGTGAAAACTTTGACTATGAGCTTCAGGCACTTTTCATACTAACAGGGTCTTAGTGTGAGGCTTTTATGTGAACTGAATACCGCCCATCTCCCCTTGAAATATTCCTCTGATCTAAGAGGGAACACACTGTGTGATGATGTGAGACATTTGCCATTTGCATACTGGTCAAACTAAATTCAGAGAAGGGACCGTATCACACATAGAGAAACATTTTGGGTTGGTTTTCTTTTTAATTACAATAATATTAAGACAGCTGAAAACTTTTAGTTATTTGACATTTATACTTATTGAAAGCGCTCTAAACGAGGTTTTCTAATTACACCAGGTCATAGGAAATAACAAATTAAGCTAAGTAAGCACTATGTCTTCTGTGATATTTTAGCACACTAAATCCCAACTGACCGATCCCCAGCAACTATCCACAAACGCCTCAGTGTAAAAATGTGTTAATTTCCACACATTCATCTCCGAGCCCAAGGGAAACCTTCTCGATGTGTGTGCATGCTCGCGGCTTTATTTCCGCTGAATGAAGGTTAATGTTCAGAGCAACATGAAAGGTGTTTGATTAGTGTGGGTTCACCTGTTTTTCCTCCTGTTGTCTGACTCCTTTTGTCTGTTTGTTTCAACACCTCATCGCCAACGGCTCAGCTGCATATTCATAGGCACAGGCTTTAGTAAAAAATCCCCTCTAATATTTAACATTATTGTGTTTTCAAGGAGGGAAATAACACATAAAATGAATGAAATATTAAAAATGGAGCCAATTACAGCGCAGACAAGAGTCCTTGAAAAACGCATGTTGACATTTAGCACACACTGTGTCCCCACTATTGACATTTTACAGATTTGTATTTGCATTTAGTTGGGGTGCACAGTGGGAAACAGGCACATACACATCCTCAGTCTTGTCATTGGGTGTGGCTGCAGCTAATAACTGTGTGTGGTTTGCCCATTAACTTTGAATGATCATTTTTGCTCCACAGTGAAGCCTCTTTATTTTTTACACCCTCATTCTAATTCAATTATCTCACCCACTTGTGTTCATTACTCGCTGATTTGCGCCTGAATGAAATGTCATTATGTTTGCCTAATGACTACCCATAGTAAGGGAGCCTAAGAGTAATTGTACAGCGTGCATGTTACAAAGGTAGAAAATGACCTGAGCTCAATGCAAAAGAAAGCTCTTCTTGCACAGGGCTGCCCCTGTTACATACACACGGCCCATTGGTTTAGGAGCGGTGAGGGCGTATTTCACTAAGTGAGGGAGATAATTGAACTGAGCCCCTCTTTTGCCTTTTTTTTTAAGAGCCACCTGAAGCACAAGAGGGATTGAGAAATAATGTGCTAGCTGTGACAGTTTTTCCCACATAATCTACAATCCCCTGTCCCTGCTTGTTACTAATTATCAGGGGAGACTGCTGAGCAAGGCTCAACGATGATCAGGAGGATGATGAATCAATACAGTAATCAATTTAAATGTATACTGTTAAATCAAATGAGTTGTTTTGGTATATTTTGTTGTTTTAGTTACAGATACATATATATTTAATCCACTATGTGAGCACAAAATTCTTATTACCAGACAGAAACCTCAAACAAAGCTAACTCAGCGGTTGACGATCATCTCATAATCGGTGTAAAAAAATAAAGTAGTTTCCGTTGGTTTCTAAAGAGGTGTTGTGAAGCCAAATGATGGTAGAAATACTGACATAAAAAATATTCATATAATCCAGAAACAGGAAAAAAAAGGTGGAGCTGAAGCCACAGATAAGCTGCCTGATATAAAGCCAAAATGTGCCCACCTGCATAGCTCTCTGTCTTAATATTATCAAAATTAACAAGTTATCAAAAAAATCATCCCATCTCAAAAGCCAACACCATTTTTGTACCAGGCTGTAAACATGTTTAACTGTTGTGAAAAAATCAACCTAATGGCCATTGGTTTTTGGAGTCTGTCTCAAGTGGACAATTTAGGAACTGCAGTTTTCTGTACCTCTGCTTTGGCTTGATTTTTTTCTGTTGGGCCATCTGTTGTAACTGGATAGACAGGTGAACTGGAAAAAAAGGAGAGACAGAGAGTTGCTCAAGGTTTCTGCCTGTTAAAAGGAAGTTTTTCCTTGTCACTGTTACTCATGTTAGATGAGATGGGCCAAATCCCATCTTAGGTTGGGTCTTGATAATTCATCAAACAATGACTTGGTCTAGACCTGCTCTTTTTCTTTGGAAAACGTCTTGGGATGACGACTGTTGGGAATTGGCGCTATTTAAATAAAATTTGATTGATTGATTGATTGATTGAGAGTTGGAGTCAAACAGACAAGGAGATGTGCAGACTAACTAAAATAGACTTATAGCCACCATCAATCCAATGATAGGCTAACTCAGCAAGTAGGCAGCACCAGAAGTCTCAACTGAAAATAATTTCATTTTTTTGAAATACTGACATGCTCATCAATATCATTTCTTGATCACAACCAGAAAAAAATACAAAAAAGGCCTGTACTTGATATTAACTTTGTGAACAATAATGGAAGAGGTCAGAAACAGGCAGAAACTAACCACACTCTGAGCTGCTGTTCATTCTATGACAAAGTTTCTATCTGTTTTTAAATTTAAAACGTCCTTTATGAAAGAGAAAATAAAGCAAACAGAGCATCTTCTTTTACCTGACTTATTGCAGTCCACCTTAAATATCTGCCCTATCCCCTTCATCTCCTTCCTTTTGTCTGTGTTTCAATGTTACACGTGCACACTAAAGTGCTGCTCAAAAGCCTGACAGGGGTTTTCAATTTCCACAGATGTTGAAAAGTTATAAAATTGTTTTATAGCACAGTAATAGTCCTATTGTTTTAACTCATAACCCCTGATGCAATTTGAAATATATTGGGTTTTTTTTTTTACTTGCCTAACCTTTAACCCCTCTTGTTTATATAGATCTGACTTCTAGATGTGAGGTCAAGCCTGGGATAAAGAGAGACAGGAAGCAGAGTTGAATAAAAAGTTTGTCACAGGAGTGGTGTGGCGCTGTAGGAAGCTATAAATACACTTTCATCTCACACACACAGAGACACAGACACGCACGCACAGACATTCCCACATTAAGACACAGACGCTGCTCACACATAACGCACAGCCCCTCTCTCTCGCTATTATTAGCTCTGTAAGAACAAAAGAATTTCTCTGGTAATAGAGCCAAGCTGGGAGGGTGTGAGTGAGGCGTCTGCCAGAAAAAGTGTTTAAAGATTTAGTTTCCATAAGTTGGCCTCGGTCACGGGACTCATAAATATTTAGCCATTAGGAGAACCTTCTGAGGAGCTCCCCCCATTCTTCTCCAACGCTATATGCCACCCCCTCCTTTCTGGGAATGAGGCATGACGTGAGTTTATTTCTAACACCTTGAATCCAAGAAGTTGGGGTGGACTGACTACCCCCACCTATCACTATTTCTGATTGGTTTTCCACGACGACGATTAGAAAAGTCACGTCTGCTGGACTGGTTTTGAAATCAGGAAGAAATTGTGAATTCTGGCAGGGCTGAGGTGAAATCATTTTCAGATTTTAATAAAAATTGGGCAGGCTGTAGACATTGCATTTATGGATGTCTCAATATCTTGAAGTTTACATCTTTCTTGTTGAATTTATAGATTTTTCTAACTGCTCAGTTTTTAGACTTTGGTGTAATTTTTTCCTCAGTAAAATATCAAAAAGGAGTATTTCTTTAACTTCTATTATTAGTGTGTAAGTCTGTTTCCAAGCCTATGGCGGCATCTGAGTGAGATCTAACGGAAGGGGACACATGTGTTTGTCTCTCAGTGACATTTGCCTGCACACGGCTACTACCCCTCCCCTTCCTACGCTAGCCTGTCCTGCAGTGAACCCCTCTGTAAGCTCTGGTGCCACCCGAACACCAGGCAACTTTAGGCTTTAAAGGACAAATTCGTACATTTATACACTTTATAACAGCCTCTGACCCCTATGCTTCCATACAAACCTGTGACATCAAACTGCACAAAAGCGGCGTACTGTTTTTTGGGATGTTTAAAAAAAATAAGAGATCTTTATTAACACATCAGACTGAGACTGCAGAAACGAGTAAAATGAAGATAGTCTAAAACTTAATTTTAGATAAGAGAGAATTTGACCTTTGAATTAAATAGTAACCATACTGCTCGAGTTTAAAATGTGAGATTTTAAAATATGTCTTATTTTCTTGGTGAAAACTGAAAATACCGACTTCTTAAAACACCACTTCTAATGTTCCTGTTTGTGCTCGATATGAGAGCGGACAGCTGTTAGTCTGCCATCGTGAGCATGTGTGTGTTTACCTGCCTGTGTGCATGAGTGCGGGTGACTCATACTGTAGCCTGCCCAGTGCTACCCTCTCCTCCATTGTTCCAGTCCCTGCAAACACAATGAGAGGGAGAATTTAGCGGGGCAATCGGGACTATTGATGATTCACATGTTTATATCTTACCTTCCTAGTTGTACTCCCTTCGCACTCCCCCCCTCCCCTCCTCCTTCCTCTCCTCACCCTTTAATAAAAGGATGTGTGTCTGCAGTTGTGGGACAGCGTGCACCTTTGTGTGCCCTGTCGACACACAACAAACAGAGGCTGATGAAGCAACGGAAATGACCACGCTTGGAAAGAGTTTGAAGTTATGCTGCAATGTTTGACAATAGAGGAAATGATACACCTTCAGATATAGTTCTCTGGTATTTATAGATCCAATAGATATAGATAGAGTAGATGTTGTTACGTTTATTAGGGCTCAAACGGAATTAAGACACATCACCTATAGGTGTTTTTGTTTTTTTTTTTTTCATTTCTGGTGTATTTTTGAACTTTTAGCTTTTTTCTAAAAAGGAAAATATTTTAAAAATTGAACCCGGTTGATTTTTGAATATTTTTTCTTATATTCAGCTAAAAGTGAGTCCCAAAATCTTTGCAATGCTTACGTAGAACACAGACATATCATCAACCATAGATGTGACCTAAATGAGGTTTTAAAATCACTGTTTTAAATGATATATAATATTAAGAACCCTTGAGGATACGAGTAGTTTCTGACCTCAAACTCGTGCCAATCTTTCATAACACACAATCTTTGCAAGACCAGCTTTTGTGGCAAGAGTGCATGTATAAAACATGTTTTTTTAGGCACATGTTTTTTCTTTCTAGTCTAAACTTTTATGGCAACGAGTAAAAATTTTGAGACACTGGACTAGAAAATTAGTATTTCAGTTTTATGCTAAAGCTGACATGTAGTTCAGAGGCCGTCTTCAGTAAAATGGAGTGTAACTTAATCTATATATTTAGTCCATCCACCTGATAAAAGCATAGCAGAGAGGAAAATAGCCATGACGTTTTGAAATGTGGCCTCTCTGTTTATTTAAATCGTCCTGGGACGGTTTTTTGGGGGGGCACAGACAGGTTTCTTTGCTTCTCTGTCTCTTTCATTTTTTTTTTTTTCAGTTTCATCTCTCTGCATGTAGAGGGAATGGCAAAAGCAGAAACTGGGGGCCATTAAGTTGAGGAGGAACTGTATTAGAAGTCTTGTTCCCTGGGAAAGCTCCCAGCTGAGACCGGGCGGCCATATTGGATAAACAGATGGCTGGGGAGAGGAAAGGACAGGCGAGGAGAAACAGAGGTGAAACAAAGAGGGGAGATGAGAGGGGAGACGAGCGGGTAAGGAATGTGGAGAGAGCAGAGGAAAGGGACGCAGTTGAGAGGGGAAAATAGGAAAGAGGAAGAAACTGTAAGAGGTGATGCAATTGAGGAGAGGAGGAACAGATTAAAGAGGAGACAGGAAGGGTAAGAGGGCAGGACAGGGGTGAGATCTTCTGTGTAGGACAGGGTAGAAGAATGGTTCATTATAACTGGTGTTAACACATGATTCTTTATATCACAGAACTAAACTTACACATGTTAAGTTGATTTACCCCTGAAATACGACGAGCGGCAGCACCTTTGGGGGGGTTAAGGGCTTAGATATTGACCATAAGCTGAAACATCCACTCTTCATGATATTGTTTTATTGTGCAGATGGTGAAGAAATGAACACCGTCTGTACATAGATAAGATGAGGTTTGTTACACGGAGATGAATTTGAAGTCTATAAATAAAAGTACATTTTTAAAATCTAAAAGAAAAATCTTATACCTGTATCTTTCTTGGCTAAGTCCTACTCAAGTATCAGAAGTATCCTACTCAACAACCCAAAATACATGCCCTTGAATAATTTTTTTCTACCTGTTTGTGTCCCTCCTCAGTCACTCTGTTTGACAGATCCCTCCCTCAGGTGGTGCAGGGGAAGGGGGGGGGTGGGGGTGGGGGTCTGAGACTTTAACCCTCCTCCTGTGTTAGGGTCTGCACCGACCCGTTTTTGATTTTAAATGCTTAAAGAACGACTTAAATTAGCTTTTTTGCACCAAGACTTTTTGACTCTGTCAGAAACCTCTATTTCAACAACAAAATAATACTAATAAATAAATAAACTGACTAAATTATAATATACTTTTATTAAAATTGTGGCACTTGTCGTGTTAGGGTCGCTGTTGACCCGGTTAGATCAATATCTAATAATTAGAGCAAAAACTAAAATCATAATTGCACTGTCAGGAAACACACTGATAGTCAGATCTTCTTCCAATCATGTGAGATTTAGGAAATTCTCATTTTGCCATGTTTTTTTCCCTGCACAAAAAACAACGTCAGGCATGTCCAAACATGTGAAATCTATTCAGTGTAGATGTCTTTAGATGAGGGGTGTACTGACAAAGAAAGGCCCAGAGGCTCACTTCAAAAATATTACAAACAATATTGTCATGGATAATGAAGCCTAACAAGGTAACCTAGAGATTAAAACCAAATTGGATGATAGAGAATTGTTTTTAGCATAACTTACAGCTGATTTAAGACACGGGTCAAAACAGACCCATAACATGGTAGGTGGGTAGTAAAAGCTAACACAGGAGGAAGGTTAAAGATTTACCTGATTGAATAATGTAAGGTCCTCTGACGCTCCTTTGCTCACCCCTTCATCTAAACCCATAACTTCCATAATAACTGCATTAATTTACTTTAATATAATTATATACACACCACCCCCTGTCCCTGTCCAGACTGGAGGTTGACACTCATAAACACCACCTTGTTCATTACATGACCTATATGAGCAGTTTCATTTCAAGGTGCATGCAAGCGTATGTGCGAGTGTGTGTGTGAGTGCATATTTGTGTGTGTATGAGAGGGAGGGGTGCAGTGCTCCTGCCCTGCTTTGACCGCTGAAGCACCTTTTCTTTTTTTTTTTTCTTCACACCCCATAACTGAGTGGAAATTAATAAACCGTTTTAGGCGTGATCTGTGAACCCTGGGAAGTGGGATATCTATACCAGCTTCCCCATTACACACACACCCACACACACATTATCAGAGCCTCGGGCTGCAATGTCTGTCTTGTCATAGAGGTCAACGGTTTTCCCCCCCAGAACAACCTCCCCTCCCGACACCCCAATCCTGACAAACTGCAAGCGTGATGGGGTTGGCGGCCGCATGCAGTTGGCAGAGATTTGTAACCGTGTCCCTGGTCCATTGCATTTGAATTATTCGGCGGGCTGTGATGCCCCCCCAAACACACTGACACACACACACACATACACACAGATATATACACACACACACACACTGTAGCAGACTTGCTTTACTTTGGCTGAGGATAAAGAAGGTAAAGAAAAAAGGTAGAGGAGAAATAAGAGGATTAAATAAGTTACAGAAGGAGAGGAAAGAGTGCGAGCTAAAATAAGACTAGAACTTTGAGGTATAGAAAGGGAGAGAGGGATAGTTTGAAAGAGCAAGAGTGATCATGGGATAAAAAGAGGATGGGGCAAAGTAAGAGGTAGATGGAGAGATAATGTAGCTGACATAAGAGATTAAAAACAATCAAGAGAAACAATGAGGATAAACGGGAGGATGAACATAGAGCTGTGAGGAGCAACTACCAAGGGCAAGAAGAGGAGGAGGAAGAATAGAGGGGGCAAAGTGAAGGACAACAGGGGAGGGTGTGGAGGGGGTGAAAAGAGGTCTGCTAGGTTGGGGGGTGGGGTGGGGGGGTGTAAGGGGGAACAGGTGGAAGGTTAATGGGCCTGGAGCGGATCCACCAGACGCTCTTGGGCTTGATATATGGGCACAGGGCCCAGCGCGGGGCGTAGGCTTTCAAAGATATATTATTTCATTTGAGGAGCAGCACCATTCTGGCCGACAACCCCACCCACCCTCACCCCCTACTTCCTCAAACACCCCCCAACAGCCCGGCATTTGTCCGGTGATAGATGACAACCCCCCCCCCATCACACACACAAATACATATACAGTATTGTTTCCCTAACACGTGTGTGTAAGGAAGGTATGTGTCCTGATACTCATGTGCAGTGTGTTGTTGGTTTAGTCTGGAGACTTTCGTTTTTTTTACTGATTCGGCTCCTTTTTTCTGTCTCTGTCCTTTCTTTCCTCTTTCCCAGCCCCTCCCTCTTGCTGTCAGTCTTTCACCCGGGCTGCAGGCAGGTCTTATGGCCGCCTGTGTGTTTTTTTAAGTTGCTATTTTAGTGGTAACAATATCTGTTTGATCAGTAGCCCTGGGAAGGAGCAGGAGTTTTGCAGAGGGAGGGGGGGGCTTGACTGGGAGGAAAGTGTGGTGGGGGTTCACAAAGGCCTCTTTTCATTCATAAATTATTGACCACTTTGAAAGACATCACTCACGTTTTTTTCATAAATACTGTAAAAGTGCTCTCCAGATTTTTTACTTCTGTCAATTCTACCAATACGGGATGGAAAACGTCGATTATTTTGGATCCTTTTTAAAGGCACAGCATGCGGTCAGTCACAAGATGAACATAAATCGGATTTAACAGAGGCTGTCTGTACGGGCTGCTACAGGTTAGGCCTCTTGATTTTTAATGTACCTTAGCAACATACCAAAACCATGAAGCTCTACCCTTGCAAATATAACCTATAAATAAACCATATGTGTCAAAGGAGAATACGTGAATTTGAAAAAGTTTGTAATCCACGTCTGCAGCATGACAAGAATCCATATCGAGATAAAACACTTGTTTCCTAAAATTGACAGATTTTCCAGATTATCTATAAAACTTTAGCTTTTTGTGGCAGGTAGAAACCAATCTCTCATTGTCCTCCTTATGTACCCCAATGGTTGTAGTCTGATCTTCAAGACACAGTTTTTCCAAATACTGGATTGGTCCCGTAGGTCCAAACCCAGGGGACCGCAGGAGGCCGGAAGGAAGAACAGGAAACTTGTTAAAAGAGAAGATTTAAGGTCGCCTGTCCCTGAGGAGCAGCGGCCATAAGGAGACGACGGGGGCTGGGAGGTTTTAACATGCGCAGAAGTCTGCTCATCTACTTGTTGCTTTGATGGGGATGAAAGGCTGTCATGAGGTACAAGTTTACAGAGCTGCGGGCAATGATGGACTCAACTGTCCTCCATAACGTTTCCTCTTCCTTGTGCTTCCTCAGCCGCTCGTAGGAGGAGCTTTCCTTTGGCTTGCTTAAGCATTTCACCAAAATTCCCCTCACTACATGGGTCGAACACAGTATACTTGTTTATGAACACTGACAAGACATGGAGCTGTTGACAGAGGGACTTTGTTGCATTAACCAAGCTTCTGCACTCTAGTGGAAGAGATGTTTTTTTTTCATCCTCTATCTCTGCCTCTTCAAACCACTGCTGATGAAATAGCAGGGGAAAAAATAAACAAAAAAATTGTCCCCACCTCTGCTGTAGTTTTTCATTTTCAGGCAAGTTAACACGGCGTGATTCGCATTTGTGAGCACTTTGGGCATTCTGCAGGAGAAGGAGCAGGTTTTGTTTAAGTCTTGTTTGAGGATGATCAGGGTAAAAGCCTTTTTTATTGGCAGGTCATGCTGCTTGTTAAGATGCTGACGCAGGTGACTATACTGTGCTGTTAGCCTCGGTGGCCCCGGAATGACATGGTTGTTGTTTTCGCAAGTTGGCAAGAGTCAGTCAAATCTGCACAGACAGAGAAAAGTGGGAATGAGCGACAGAGAAAATAAAGAAAACAAAGTGGATATGGGGACTTGATTTAGCTGACCTGGCCACTAACAAATCAACTCAACGGCGTGCAAACACTTTACACACTCCGGCAAAGTACAAAGAAACTTTCACTTCTCCTCCTCTGGGCTGAACCACGTTATGAGTCGTGTTAAATCCACAGTTTACGCAGAAACCTTTCTAAAGTGGGAGCTCTGCAAGCCAAAAAAGCAGTAGCAGTTCGCTGCAACAAAGGCCAAATTAAAACGTGATCCCTCTGTTATCTGCTGGGGGGTTGGTGGCTGAGGGTGCCACTATGTTGTCAGACGGGTGGTGAATGTACAGACAGGAGTGCTGGCATTTTGCTTCTAAATAGCTCCTGGCTATAAGGTTTCCTGGAGGTCAAAGGGGACGAGGTGTGGCTGCTGCAGCCTTACGCCGACCCTCAACCTCTAAACTAAACTCACCACACAAAAATATGCAAACCTGTCAGCTAATTTATCTTCCTCTTTTACACTTGCCTGCATTGCATAGCCGTAAAATACGCAGTATAGATCCCCCTGGCTGAAAAAAATGGCTTTAACCTTCCAACCCATTTTTGATTTTAAATGCTTAAAAGAAACACTTAAATTAGTTTTCTATGCATCAAGACTTTTTGACTTTGTCAGGAATCTTTATTTCAACAAAATAAAAATAACAAAATTAAATCGACTAAATTATAAAATGCTCTTATTAAAATTATGGCACTTGTCATGTTAGGGTCGCTGTTGACTCAATTAGATCAATCTAATGATACGAGCAAAAACTGAAATCACAAGTGCACTGTCAGGCACCACACTGATAGTCAGATCCTTTTCCAATCATGTAAGATTGAGGAAATTCTCATTTTTCCATGATTTTTCCTGCACAAAAAACAACGTTGGACTTGTCCAGACATGAATGATCAATACAGTATAGATGTCTGTATGAGGGGTATATTGACAAAGAAAGACCCAGAGGCTCACTTCAAAAATATTACGAACAATATTTTCATGGATAATGAATCCTAACAAGGTAACCTAGAGATGAGAACCAAATTGGATGATAGAGAATAGTTTTAAGCATAATTTACAGCTGATTTAAGACACAGGTCTAAACCGACCCTTAACATAGTGGGTGGGTAGTAAACACTCACACAGGAGGAGGGTTAAAAAAGGCACTTAAACTATAAGTAGACTGTGATATCCATTTATAACACATTAACATAATCTGACGTTTTAGCTTTCTTGTTAGAGTTGTAGACACTTCATGAACCCTAATAGGATAACAGTTTTGGAGTCTAATGTCACTGAAGTGTCACTGGACAACAGTGTAAAAGAGTAGCTCATACACATGGGTTCAAAGCTTGAGTCTTGTCTTTCCTAAAGGGTTCCACATGAAAAAAAAAACTCCCTTAACAGTCCCCTGAAATACAACTGGCTTTCAACTAGGCAATAAAAAAACAAAGTGCCCTCATCTTCTTATGTTCCAGTGTTGCGTGGCCTCAATTATCTGCCTGTAATCCACCCTGCCTGGAGGTTGTGCCCGTGTCTGCTGCTTTCGTCACCCGCTTGTCAACAGTTGTCCCCCAATGTCTATTTCTGATGCTTATTTACGGCTCGTCTATTCTAGATGGGCAGCGGGGAAGCAGGAGGGTGGGGGTCGGAGGTCCGGGAGACAATAGATAAGACAGTGGCGGAGCTGAGTCGACAGCTCGCCGGCTAGTTTTACACTTAAAGAGTGGATGGGGTATTTATATTCAGCTGGAAAGGCGGGCGATTGAATCTGCTCAGCGATGACTGATGCGTGCAGTTCACAGTGGTAACACTAGACATAGTGGTTGTGTTGTGACGATGAGCGAGAAATTTCAATGGGGCCGCACGCCAAACAACGACCCAGCCGAGAAAATGGCGTCAGCCCAACTAGCAAAGTAGGACAAAGACACCTGTTCCCTGTCTTGGTTTTAAGCATTCTAGTCTGGTTTTGATTTTTCCCTCACTCTCCTCGTGTCTTTACAACCACACCAGAAATATTTATTACCCTCACACTGTTCCCTCTTCCTCACCTCTCAATCTGTCAATCTATGTCTCGGTTTCTCCCAATACACCATAACTGCAAACCTGGCACGAGCCGCGGATAAATGATTCCACACATGTGAAATAAAGGCACGGCACTAATAATAGGCATTACAGGCTGCGTTCTTGGTGGATTGCGCCCTTTCAGAGGGGATAAAAAGAGGCTTTTCAAGCAAGCTGAAACAATGACGAGCAATAAACCAAATATGCTGAAAGGAGACTTGCTGGGAAAGGTGTTGACAACATCATTAAACTTCTAGAAATGAACCAGGGACATGGAACAAAACCCAAAAAAGACAAAGTTTTCAGGTGTCAAGCCACAATCTCACCTTCCCTTAGGCCAGAAATTTATAAGCCACATGTTGAACTGCACTTCCAGCACCAGCAGGCCTCATGCAGCCACAGCAGTGCCACAGAGAGACTTCACCCCCCCAATACAGACGCATACATGGCAGATTCTATCAGGCGAGGCCCAGGGATGCACTTTAGGGAGACGTAGCGCTCCATCTGTTCTGCAGCGCGGCGCTTTCTGATGTGGCGTCTTCCTTGTACTTTGACTCTTAACATATCACACGAGCTCCGGAAATGCTCAATTAGTTAATTCAGATATTTAATTTGTGCATCGAGGGCTGTGATCCCTGTGATCTCTGGAGCTGTGCCATGTTTGGATCCACAGCTGTCTGCTCTGAAAAACGCCCAGCCCCCCCTCCCCGTCAAAAAACACCCATCCCAGGCACTAATGGGAATCTGTGTCTCCCTGGCTCTCTCAGACAGAAAGCATCGCTGCATCAGTCTCTGCATTTTAAAACAGCTTCAGTCATCCAAGCTTAGTTAAGGTATATATATACGTGCATCTGTGTGTGCACGTGTGTGTTTGAGACAGCTAATGAGGAATGTCTGCTGTCCTGAATAATACAAAAGAGGGAAGCCTTCAGACTCTTGTCTTCTTTGCTTCCTCTCTTTCTTATCTTCTCTTCCTTTAAAAGCACAGATGACCAGACCGTCTGCCCATGAAAGTCAAACAGAAACACACCCAACCGCACTAAACGCACTCGCACATAAACATAAACCGCATGTTACAGTCATGATTTGGTTAACACAATGCCCCGCCTAACTTTTCACCAGCCCTTACCAAGCCTCCATGCACACGCTCATCTCCTCCTGTCCTTATATTGCATCCTCTCCTCCTGCTCTTCACACTCCGCACACAAACACACAGTCATAAATTGCAGCATTAACTCAAATAATGATTGCGCAGCATGAAAATTCAATGGCTGGGGCTTAATGCCGAGGAATTGCCGGGTAGATTAAGCTCTGCGTGTGTGTGTTTGTGTGTGCTCGGGGGAGTCTGTGAGGTGAAGGGGAGGGAAGGGGGTGAGGATGGATCAATAGGAGTTCTATGATCAGTACCTCCCAGCCAGGAACCTCACAGACAGGCCACTCGCACAACTCGTTTTACTGATTTGGATGGCGTGCATTTTCTCAGTCTGCTACACAGAGAGTGGAGTGGCGGGAAGGGAGCGGGCCAGAAGCTACATATGTGTGTGTGTGTGTGAGTAAAATGTGCATTTGTGTTTGTTTCTGGTGTGCAGGTCTTACTACAGTTGCATTGTGTGTGTGTGTGTTTGTGTGTGTTTGTGTGTTGGAGTGAAGGAGGAGGAGGAGGAGGAAGGGTTACTTTTGGGAGATGCTGTTCCCTGGGCTGCATCTGTATTAGCGGTCTAATGTTCATGTGAATAATTGATTAGGAACTCTTTGTGTTTTTGATAATTAGTTGATAGCTTCTTAGCTCTAAGCCCTGAGATTTCATGTATGTGTGTGTGTGTGAGAGAGATGGGAGGTGAGTGTGTGTGTGTTTGTGTGTGTGTGGTGGGGGGTAGGTAGTGCACTTTTAAAGGTATCCTGAACTGAAAAGCTCTCAAAAAGAAAATAAGAAACTGCTCTCCTTTAAGCCATGCACTCATGGATTAACTTTCTTCATAAATGAGGCAGTCTTATCTTTCTTTTTTTTTCCCATAACCTCATTTAATTTTGTAGTCTCTCACCTATGGTTTCAAAAGAAGCCGAAGAGCTTGGTGTTTAAAACAGAATCTCGTTAAAAATTAATACGTAATTGAAATAAAAGTTGCAAACTCTACCTGGAAATTCACATTTTGTAAACAGACCAGCCTTAGCAAACAACAATAAACATTGCATGCATGAAAATATATCCATTGAAATTCATGTCTGGCCCCCTCACCACAGTCCGTTCTCTCGTCTTATTGATTTCACTTCCTTTCAAATGCTTATGCATCAAGTAAAAACAGAATAGTGAAGTTTGAGTGCGCTTGGTTTATCCTCAAATCCCTGCGCTAATATCAGACGGAGTAAAAGAAGAGGGTTTGTTGCCATCGTCAGCGACCTTGAAGAACAAGACGTTCTTCCTGCTGCTACACACGGACTCACAGTGATACTTTGTTTTTCCTGCCTCATGAATGTAGTGCCATGCTTCTTGCTGATCTTTATACAGTGTGCTAATCCATCCAAGATTCTTCTGCATCTGAGAATGTGTTTAACAATAATTAAGCATGCATATTGTCCCAATTGGTTTGCAACATCAGACAGATGCTGTATTTTCTGTATCTTTTATCACTGGTGTGTTTAAGTCCAGCCCAGGCAAAGCAGGAAGACCTTATTAGACTGACATCTCATTTCCTCTGTCTGGACAAGGCTCGGTACAAAGGGATGCTGAGGGGGTAAAAAGGCAGGAGGGGAGCACACGTATAGTCTAGAATTCGAGTCTAGCAGAAGGAAGGATGTCGGGATGTGTGGACGGGGAAAGAGGACAGGAAGATGTAGAAGGGGTGAGGGGCACGGCCAAATCGAAAGCAAAATGTTCTCAGGGTCAAGGGTCAAGCTCCAGAGTCTGTTAATGCAGTCACCGTGGGAACCGATCAATCTCAGTGCCGGCGGGATCGATCAGATGTTGGCACACATGGACAAATACCAGAATTCAGCATCACAGCACACATACTGCAGTCATTCACAAAACAGTTTCTGTTTAACACAAGGAGTTCATCTGTATGGACTCAATGAAAACAGCTCAACAGATGGTCTCTGCAAAACAAGGATTCTGGACAAAACAGAGAGAAAAATAGAAAGATTTTACCTTCAAAAACTGTCAGAAATGGAAGACAGTTCTTGTCAGATAGGATCTTGTGCCTGTGCTTTAATAAAAGCATTTATTTAGTGGTACCAAAAAGACTAATTCCTCGTGAGAAAATTATATGAAAGCCATCAACTATGAATTCGTTCAAGGGCATGCAGCTGCCTCACTGACTTTCTTTTCATACACTTGTAGTAGAGTGAGGAAATAATTTATGAATTTTCTCGCTGTTCAGTTTTAAATGTTATTTGGGGCATTTTTCAGTCAAATAAAACACTACAGATCCAAAATGTAAAATAAAGAGATAAATCAAACAGGATATTTCCATTACGTATCGACAAAGTGTCCCCGATTTGACACTGAAAAAGTCATGTGATGTGCATTTCCTCCTGCACGTATTATCTGATGGTTTCAAGTCCACACAGTCACCAGTTTAAAGTGTCTTTTTCTGTTTTTCTCTCTACTATTGAGTTTGTCTCTAAAACCAAAAGGAATCTGTTTGTCTTTACAGCCCATTACACTCTGTCAGGCACCCATTAGCAACACTGCCAACTGCACACTACAATGTCATCTGTGGAGCCAACGGTTGTGTGCTTTGCATTAGCTTTCTCCCCCAATAACACTGCTGCAAAATAAAGTTCTGCAAACTTTCCCTCGAGCATCTGAACTTACTGTTGTTGATCACCAAGTTATTGTAAGCTTGAAGATTACAGTGGAGAGACAGTTCAGACAAAGGATTGCAGGGAGCGAGTTTTTGATTTCTGCCATCTGGGACAACACTTTTCTGTAGACACCAGGCCGTCTTGTAACAATGTTGGTACTTTCTGAACTCACAGATGGTGTTTGGCATCTGTATGGCTGGTTAGGGACATAATAACAGTCTAAGGTTTCTGTGTGCTCACTCTGAGTCAAACCCACAGGCATTCTGCACTACCTGATACGCTGGATTAGAGATACATGCGACCAACAAACAGGTGCTGGTGACATGAAATGTTGATGAGCACGCACACAATGATATATACACTGTGTAGCGTCACATGTTATGATAGATTGCATACATTCACAGTGCAAATCATTGTGAGAAGTTTAAAGCTGATGCTAAGTCTGCTGACTTATTGTTGGTATCTCTCTACAACTGTTTTTTTTTTTACCATCTGGGTTTATGTAGGCTTATTGTCAATGTGGACACATTTAAGAGATTATACCGACCACAATGACTTTCAAAAACTTAAGAAGACAGCTCTTTTTTTAGTATAATGTGTTTGGAGTTTTTAGAGAGCAGGGGATACTATGAAGTCAGTGGGTAGAAACCTCCTGAATGGCAAGGAAAGAGTTGTTCTTCACTTGCTGCTCAGTCAACATGGAAAATAATCAACATGGTAACAACAGATTTTTCTAGCAATTAATCTTTTACTTTCTATGAGCAGAAATGATCATTTCCACTGAAGCTAGTTTCTGAGTATATCATCTGTAGTATTATCATTCCCCTCTGGGCTCCCCTCCCCTTTGACCACCATCTCCACCTGCCACCTGCTCATTTTCCCAGCATTCTTATCATCCCGCCAGCACTCAAATCGAGGCCTGAATGAACTCTCTGCCATGATAAACAAGAGCTAGTTCGGGGGAAGTGAGGTGTGGGATAAAACTCTGTGCTGTGTGTCCAGAGGAGCAGGACATAGACTGGAACATGGTCACCCTCTCCCCCACCCATCAGGGCACATAGCTGGGACATCCCAGGGATTCTGTCACTCACTCTGTTGTTTTTTTTCCGATGCGTGTAACTCTATTTGTGGCTTTTGAAAGTTATTGCTGCCAAAAAGGATTTGCAGTAGGATTTAAGAAGCACTCGGCTTCATTTGAAACAAGATAGAAAGTCAGTGGTTTCCTCTCTTTTGTCTTTGTCGAGAAAATTTGAAGGGAAACAAACAGTTTGGTTGTAAGATCTGATCTTAGGTCAGCAGGACTGTGTGTGCTTACACAGGACCACACCAACCGCTCCATGATTTCAGATACATTGATGACCAATTAGCTGAACTAAATCCTATTGTTGTTGATGAAACCCCACACTGAGACTCTTTTCAATTAAATCACCAAACTAAACTGGAGCAGCACGGCATAATTAAGTGTTCGCGACACTCTGAGAACAACAGGCGCTGTTGTAGGTGAATTAATGCCTGTTCCCAGGTGAATACGGGGCCTGTTTGGCTCAAGGCGAACAGATGCCAAGACAGGACTGCACCAAAGGATGGCTGCTAGAGACGCACCGGCATTGATGTCGGCTTCAAACCTCACCTGTAGTACTCTGAGACAGCATTGATTCTCGTCCAGCATGGAGAGACGGAAAGATGGAAGCACAGCTATTGTTTATATACGAGTTGTTTGAGGCGTATTAACTCACGGTTGGCGTCTGAGTGTGTGCGTTTGCATGTGCCCCCTCCCTCTCCCACTTGTGTTAAAAAATAGTGTGATTCTCTCCATTCATTAAGGCTCCACAGAAGGAGATTCCATTAATCTGTTCATTAGGCCACATCAAAAATGGAACTACTTATTAAAATCAGATCCAGCTGTGTACTCTCGTTAAAGCCCGCCGTACGTACGAGGCTTAACAATGCTCGTGGCACTCGACCAAAAACCCGGCCACAGGAAAGGGGGGTAAGGATTGGACTATGTTGGCCTGTTTTGACTCAACACACCATGATAATTGCTCTACTCTTAGCGGGGGGCTATGAATAAACATTACTTTTGTCAGCGAGCATCTGAATGCTCGATTTCCAATTAATTTACATTTGCCCAGAAATGGAAGAATGAATATCTGCTCTTAATCACTATGTTTTATTTTCTCAATTTCCCCCAAGTCTTTTCTCATTCTCTCATTCCCTGTCTGGCACTTTCATTCCCTCTCTGACCCACGCTTGCTTTCTTTTTTTACCTCTCTCTCTGGAAAATCCTATTAATCTTAGGCGGTGGTTTTGAACAAAAGCTATGGGCTAAGCGATTGATCCTGGCATTGATCCCACTCGCCTGAACGATCATAAAGGTGTTAAATTGGTTTCTTGGAGGATATGTATTTTTCATTGCTGGCTGCTGCAAGTAGAAGTTCCTGCATGTAGTTTTTTCTTGACATGGGTGATGATATTGAAATATTAAACAGATCACACCTTGAAAAGTAGCCTTTAAATGTGGATTTTTAGGCCAGTTTGAAGTGATTTCTGGGGAGGCTGGTTTTTGCATCAGTGTTAACCTCAAAAGCTAAATCCTTATTATGAGTTTTGCTCCACCCAAGGACAGACAGAGACTTTGGGAATGTCCACATACAGCAGAAAAAAAGAGGGAAAACACCTCCACTTGTGTTCCTATAAATTCTTTAATGAATTTTTATTAAACTGTAACAGTTTGACTCTAAATAATTATGCTCTTCAACCAAAATATAATGTGTCATTTTCACGCCAAGGTCACAGCCAACCAACCTTCCACCAAAAACTGTCTGAGAGAGAGTGAGGTTTTGTCATATGTAAGAATTTTAAGTACAAAAGTAAGACCTCCAAATATGTGTTCATCTGCAGGTTTGCAAAAAATACAGTAGGCATACAAAGACTAACAATAGGAGGTTATAAAAAGGCTTTAACTGCAGAATAGTTTTTTTGTCTGTCTTCTGTATCTGAAAATATAATCCAGCGATTTAGTAACCTTGAGCCTGCTGCTCCTGGAAATTAAAATCTGAGCAAAAATCCTTTATTACCTTAAAAGTGAGGAAACATCTTCTTCACCTTCAAGGTAGTCCACTTGAAGTTATTTTTCTACGTTTTCTATGAAGCAAATCGAATTTCTTTCTAAAAGTTTTAACTTTGTCTTTGATTTTGTCTTTTCCCCATTGTGCTGTAATACATATCACACTGTCAGAAAAACTCTGAGTAAAAGTTCAACAAACTTTTCTATAACTTGGATCATTCAATATGTAAAACATATTAGCTAACAAATTAATTCATCCTGACTTTCCATATTTGAACTTTTGATGGTCTTACAAGAAATATCATTTAGTAATCTAATACCAGGATTTATAGTACTGCATGGTGAGTGTGCTGAAAATTACAGATCATAACAAGGAAGTGAGAAGCGGCGGGATTAAAAACACGACAGGATTGTTTCCTTTTTACTTCATACTGCTGGGAACTACGAATCAGCAACTGAGGGAGTTATCTTCATTTTCCATGACCGTGTTAGCAAGATAAGAACTGAAGATTAAATAAACTCGGTGTGCCGCGGCTCCGGGCGAGTTCAAAGGCTTGCTCATTTGAACTTTGTACTGTCACACTTTGAATAAATCTGATAGACAGATTTTTTTTTTCAGGCACTGGCAATCAGCCAGCGTTTTACTGACTGTAGTGGCTGCATTTTCACATCAGCGATCAAGACTTGCATGTGACAAAAAGAAGCTGTCATTGACTCCGTGTCGAAAAGTTCATATTATCAGTGAGAGCATGCAGCAGATCATGTAAGATCAGGCGCTGTGAGTGGTGCACATTCGACACAGCAAAGGAAGAGCTTGTCAGGGAAACAGCTCGTGTCGCGGGCACTTAAAAAGGTCAGCGGACTGAACCCCAACCCCTGGCCCGCCCTCACGCCTGTCTGTCTGTCACCAGTTCCCCTCTCCCATGTCTTGGCACCTATCACCCGCCGTCGCCCCTTCTGAGCCGCCCCCTTTGATGACCCAGGCCTCTTGTCAGAGAAGAGCTTCTGGGCAGGCAGAGGGAGGACAGCCCTTTGATGAGGACCCCAACACTTGCCAGCACTGCTGACATGCACGAGGGGGTCCTTTGATGAGCCTGGGTCTTACATGTACCCATCCATCCGTCCCCACACACACTAATGCACAGTGAAACACGTGCTTCCAGGGTAGATGGTGAAACACAGAAAAAGGGGATCGGGGCTCAGTATAGAGAGCTTTCTCTCTGATGGTTTTAATGAAGGCATTTGAATTTTTGGCGTGAGACGCCTTCGGTGTGGGACTGAAAAAAACAGATGTAAAAGAAAGAGGAGGAGGCTGACAGAGAAGTCTATGAGACTGTCAAAATGTAAAAAAAAGAGTCACAGACACTTTGTTCTCTATTGTCATCTGACTTTGACTGATAAGAGTGATTGGAGACGTGAGGCGCTCCTAAACTGGGTACTTTTGGAATATCTTTTGGCTGATTACTCTGTGAACCAAAATCGTTGCCATTTTCAGGATGCATTTCTTAATAGGGCTGGGCAGAAAACTGAAAATTTACTGATGTCAACATTTACGTCAATAACCGACATCATTTTGCCCATATTGGTATATTCAGTGTCAAATGAATAAATAAATAAAAGTTGGTTTTGGATGTGTGTAGGTAGGCTATGGCCACATGTCCCTCAAGACGCTGTCCAAGTCAGAAATGTGACTCCACCCCATCCAGTCCATAATGAAGAGGGAAAGACAGGTGAGGAGATGGAGGACAGTTCAAAAGTTGGAGCGGCAGCTGGAGTAGACAATATAATATGAGAGGGGGTAAACAGCTTGCAGAGTAGTTGTCGTCCATTGATCGTTATCGAGGTGAACTGCTCAACATATCATGATATTGAGTTGAGGCCATATTGCCCTATTTCCTAGTCATGCTGGTAATCTGTCTGATATTTCCTTTATTGTCTTGATACTTGCACATTTGTTTACTCCAAGAACAAATTATGTACAATTGCTACAGTTGTTATGGTAATCATGGTCATAGAATAATCTGAAGTGCAGAGTTCTTCCTTTCTATTTCGTCTTACTGTGCATGAGTACATTTTTCTTTTTCAAAAATTATATTCATGCCCGTTTCATGTCAAAGGCCAATTTTAGCAGGTTGTTGTGACTGTGCTATAGTTTTGGTTCTCACATAATCCACTCACCTAATGAGTTACCTTTGACAGATCCTGTAAGGCCATGACAGTAACCAGCAGCTCAGGTGTCTGAGTGCTGTACAACAGTGTTGGTATGATATGACTACTCTTGGACAGTGTTATGGCACACTTCTTGTTATGTCTGCCTCAAACTTAAACAGACAGTGTTTGACACACCAGTCTAATCACCAGACATAACAAAGACAACCAACAAGCACTGGATTACAGATTAGGTCACAACTGCTTCATCTCATACAAGGTGATGAGTTCTCATCCGCAGTTACAGTTATTTCAATCTCTGGTAGATTACAAAAGTCAGGAGAAACTCCTCTCAAACTGACTTCACGCTGCACCTGCATCGACCCACATTCTTCACACTACAAGTGACACAAGTGATGAGCATCACAGTCAGTTCTCACAGACTCTCAGCAACAAAGTAACACGTCAACCACAAGAGCGGCACATTATTCCCAATGAAAGAGCGCAATGTTTGTTGATAGAAAAAGGGGGGAACCGGAGGACAAAGAAAGAACCTCTCATACATTTTCCTCATTCCTCCCTTCTCAATGTGGCCCTTTTTTGTCTGAGTCTGGCTACGAGGAGTAATGATTAACACAGCCAGGCCTGGGAAGAGACTAACAGTTACAATAGAGGGGGTTGTTTTGGTGTAAAGAACCAGCGATTGACCTGCAATGGCTTCCCAAGCTCACCTGGCAGGTCCCTGGGAGCCAGCGGCTGGCATTTAGGAGAGGAGGGGGGAAAAAAGGCTACTTAATCATTATCATCTGTGGAATCACTCAGACTGCTGGCAATAGGCAAACAGATACACCCGGCAACTTTGTAAAATCAGGCACGTAGCAAAGTGTTTAACTGAGTGTGGAGAGGTTCACATGAGAAAGCTTAAGAATGTGTAGAGGGAACATTAGAGCTTTGTGTAAGGATGAAAAACAACTTATTGACCTACGTGTAAGCTTATCTCGCAAACAGCTGCCAGCCAAAACTGATAGGGTGCCTTTACTTTAGTGCTCAGGAACTAAGTTTAACTCCATGTGAACACTGAAGAAAAAACACGCAGGCAAGTGTTTCTGAATAAGGCTGTAACATAAGCTACATTCACCTGACAAGTCAAGATAAACATGTGATTTTGAAATGTTAGAATCAAGAAAAATGACCCATTAATGAGGGGGGAAAGCTAACTTGATGACAAATATGATTTTTTTTTATTCAGGACAAACATTACATGTCTTATTTTTGGATTCTAATATCTTAGAATATGATTTTTACCAAGACTTACCTGATAAGATAATGCAGCCTGGAATGAGATTTTTTTTTCTAGATATGAGACAATTTTATTTTTAATTGTATTATTTTAATAAATTAATTAATTATTTATTATTATTATTATTATTATTACTATTTTTATTTTTATTTTTTTTTCTGCAGTGTATCAGTGAATTGTTCACGATTTGAAGAAAACTTAAATATAAATTATTCTACATTTGTTTTTTGTTATGATTATCTTTGTGCGTCACCATCATCAAGTCCATTGGATAGACGTTTGTTTATAGACTAGATCTGTTGTTGCACTTTTATCACATTTAACTCAGAGGCACTCAAAAGTTGGCAACTTCTCTGTCCCAACAAACGTTTACCATGAAGAGCAACAGACTCTGACTCTTACTGTTTGAAGAAAGTAAAAGAAACTGCTTAAAAACCACGTAGTTGACATGAAGTGTTTTTTCTTACCAGGTTGACGATCAGATGAAGCTGCTGCAAAACTGCTGGAGCGAACTCCTCATCCTCGACCACGTCTTCCGGCAGGTGGTGCACGCCAAGGAGGGCTCCATCCTATTGGTGACAGGGCAGCAGGTTAGATAACTTTTCTTTTTCTTACTCAGTCCGTGCATTTTCATCCTCTAGGGAGTCTGCATCACCTCCTCAACATTTGCCTTAGAGTCGTATTGATCACTCAGCCACGAAGGAGTCACTGCCTCATTAAAAATAGATCATGCTTATAGATATAAACTAATGCTAACATGGGGGATCAATTTTGCATTTTTAGTTTGTGCTTCATTTGTCAGCAGATAGGTGACAGGGTGGACAGTTCACAAATGTTGCTAGGTGAGGTATTAGATTTTACTGGAGTCTTTGGTAAGTCAGGACAAAGCTGCCTAAAAGTTTACAACAAATCAGAACACTAAGAACTAGTACCTTAATACAAACAAACAGAAAGGTAGAGAAAAGGATAAAAACGTGAGAAAAGGGGAGAGAAATTGATGGAAGCAGAAGTCAAATGAGAAGAAGTGAAGAAGACGTGGGTCAAGGCGTGAAAATTAGAAACTGATTCGAAACAAAACATGGCAAAAATGAGAGAAAGAGGATGGAAACAAGAAAGGAAAAGATGGAAAAAAGAATGAGAGAACGGAAAAGAAAAACAGTGAAGAAGAAGGAAATGATGAGGCATTTTGACAGGAAAAGAGCTGTGAGGAGGAGGAGGAGGGAGGAGGAGGAGCTGATAATCAGGGGAGGCACAGGACGGCGGTTTCGTTTGCATACTTTGGTTAATGAACAGCTGGTGTTAGGGTGAGGGGCAGTGGGGAAATGTGTGCTGGAGTGTGTGCGTATGTGTGTATGTGAGACTCTGAAACAGTTCATTATTCCCTATTATTCTCTGCCTGGCCAGGGGTGACAGCACAGTGATCACACCAGGGATATTTAAAACACAGCAGCAGCATCACCTTAAGCATATGCTACACACACACAATACCAATCACATAATAATAACTGTTGGAGCAAACATACTGCTCTGTATATTGGCCTCATTAGTCTGTAATTCACTCCAACGCATACATTCAAACACATTTATCTTATCGATTGAGGAAATATAGTAGATTTAGAGGTTTTTAAGTCCAGACACTTGGCAGAAAGAAAAACTAATATCAAAAAATAACACTTTTGTTAACTGTTTATTCAACAACGCTACTGTGGAAGCAGGGGAATGTATAAAAACTTGCGTCCAGGACAATTTTAATGATGAATCATATTGAGCGTATCTCATTATATAGCGCATTGTGTCGCGTATCGTATTTTATCATAATGCACTGTGTATCGTTTCATGTATCATATGTCCTGTTGCATTGTGCATTGTATCGTATTGTATATTGTATCATATATTGCATACCTAATCATATACAGCATCATGTGATAGACATTATTTTTGTGCGTTTCCATAGTTTTATCATGGAGAACAACCAACAGCTACACCTACTTTCCAATTGTAACATTGCCTAATAATGGATGAACTCAATCACAGTTTACTCCAGTTTTGCATTTCACTGAGATGAGCTGTCAGCATCTTCACCTTCTGCTGCTTAGAGCGCTCTCACTCTGATTCGTTTCAACCATTTTATTGTGGAGTTGATTCATTACAGAAGTGACACAAATATCATAGTTTATATCCAGCTTATCTCCTAGCTGAAAAAAAAAAATCAGCGTGTAGAGTTAAAAGACAAAAAAAGATTAAAAAAAAAAAAACTTTGCAAAGGATAATGGTAGATCCCATATGTACTGGCGGGTTAACCCAGAGACAGCCCAAGACAGATTTAACCCTGATTTTAATTCAAATATATGTAGAGACCGTGTCTGCTCAGTTTGTGGAGCGTCCTTCTGAACAAGATAATGTCTTTTTAGCTCGAGTTTCTATGAAAATGAACAATTATACTTCTCAGACAGAAAATTTTATGTAAGGGCATGCCTTTAATACAAGCCTGCTTCATATAATGGCCTGGTACCTTCAACAGTAAAAGCAAATAGAGGCATCTATAAGTTATATTTGGGGATTCAAATTACTCAAGGGTATTGTGATAAATCAGTCAGACTTAACGGCACCAAATCAGTCCTTAAAGATTTGACTCCCTATTTCTTTTTGTTTAAATCAAGCTCTTTATTTGCTCCTGCTTGTCAAGCTCTGCTCCTTCAAAAGAAAATCATGTACCGGCAGATTTATTGTTATAGTGTGTTTGGCTTTTCTTTCTCATCTTTTATATTCTTTGCTCGCTCATTTCAGATTTCTTTTCTTACTCTCTGTCTCATTCTGACATGTTGTGTTGATCTGTCACCAACAGCTGTTAGAAATGGACCTGAATACATTCATTTCTTTGGATTTGGATGTTAGACAAGAGGCTGGTTCGCTTTACTGTCATAGGATCAAACACACAGCGTAGCTTTAACAAATGCGAACAAACGTGAAATGACAACGATTGGACTGAACTGTTGAATGATTAAGCAAGGTCTCACAGCTTGGCAGCATGTCTTAGGTATCAAATCCTGATATTTTGATAGCACAGTGCTTCTGGTGAACATGAAATTCAAATGACGGAGAAATGCAAAAACAGGCTGCAGATTTCTTTGCTTTCAAACAAGGTACATTTTCCTTCCCCTTCCTCCACACACATCAAAGCCTCGACGCATCAAACTGATCCCACCTTCTATATTCATCTTTAATGTTCTGCTAAGATTGTTCATCCTATTCATGATGGGTTAAGATTTGAAGGTTTATTCATATATTTACTCCCCATGTCTCTCCAGGAGGGATAATAAAGTAGTATTGATTGATTGACTGATACGCAGGTCACCAGGGTTAGTGCTAAGTCTGCTATAGTGACATTATAGCATCTCTTTCTTCTCTCTTTTACTTAAGGCTGGAAGGCAATAACCCTAGGCATCACCATCAACAGTCCAATCCTTCAATGAAGTTATTTCATGCACAGTTGATTTTATGTAAATTGATTGACACCTTGGAAGGGGGGCAGTGTCTGCTGCTCACCGAGTCATAACTCTTTACTGTCTTGAAGGTGGGAGGAAGAAAAGAGAGAGGGACAAAGGAGTTGAGGGGGAAATGGGAGAGAGTACAGTAGTGTAGGAAAGGAAAAAGGTAAAAAAAGGAGAGAAGGTGAAAGTAAAAGAGGAGGGAAAAACAGCAGCATTGTATTTTTAACCCTTTCTCACCCTCAGAAAGATGAAAAACAAACTCCAGTTATTCTATTTACACAATAAATAATTTTTGAATCCGGGGGTGCTTTTAATTGCAAATGGGGGCTCAAGGGGACCCTCCGCCTCCTCTCTAAGCTTTAGGAACTGTGCACACCAACATCTACCTTCCCCTGGAAACCCTACCACAGTCAATTATGGTAATGAATTGTCAATAAATATAAAAATTTAATATGGTCCTGCTTACTTTGAGTGGCAGGTAAGGACTTGCCTCCCAGACAAATGTGCTGCGGCTGCAGATACGAAATGCACCTGAAAAAGGAGTGTGTGTGTGTGTGTACATGGACAAATAGGTTGCACCCAAGAAAGATGGTTTTATAGGAAATCTATGCATCAATCTATCAGTCTATCTCATTTTTTGCCTGTCTCAGCATGTTTTTCTTTTGCTGTATAACGGAGAACAAAGTCAGAAGTCAAATCCAGCCGGACCAGTCAGACTGAGGTGAATTCCCATGTACGATATCCGTATGCCCCCAGCATGTTGCCATCTAAAAAAAAAAAGTTAAACTGCAAAACCCTCCAGCCTGAAGCTGCTTTTTTTTCCACACATCCACTGGTGCCTCACACCCTGACAGACAGACCAAAGCTTTTAACTCTATGTTGAGGGCAGAGTAGCATCACGAAATCCATCGTAGTCGTAGGTGTCAATCATTACTCCACAGGGGGTTTGAGCTTTTTTTTTTAATCGAATAGCTCTTGAATTGGAAGAGTTAACAAATATTCACAGTTAAAAACAGCAAAACCAAGGGGATGTTATCATGTAACTACATCCCAACATAGTCAACTGTCTATCAAGCTGTCTAGCCCTTATTTCCAACATGCTACTCCATATGTTATCCACAGCAGTTGTCAAAAACTTCACATGGTACCTTGAAGAGAATATTTCTGCCTACACAGAAGCGCTGAAAATCACTGTACATCTCTCTCCCTGCTTTTTCCAGGTGGACTACGCAGTGATCGCGTCACAGGCGGGGGCCACCCTCAATAACCTGTTGAGCCATGCCCAAGAGCTGGTGGTCAAACTACGGTCCTTGCAGCTGGACCAGCGGGAGTTCGTCTGTCTCAAGTTCTTGGTCTTGTTCAGCCTGGGTAAGTCTAAAAGAACGCCGCAGAGAGATGAGTCAAGAGGAGGGAGGATTTTAGAAGATGCACCAATAACAGAAAAAGAGAATACTTGTTCTTAGAAAGTCTCCCAAGACCTGATGGCCTGTTTACAAAACAGATACAGAAGGGAAAAAATGACATCGACAAATTGTCCCTACACAAAAACAAGTCTCTACAGAGGAAGAGGCTCAAAGTGATGAAATACAGTTAAAAGAAGCAGGAAGGATTGCAAAGGAAGGATATAGAAGGTAGGGCGGGAGGTAGGCCAAAACAGGTCCCTGGCAGTGGTAAAAGATCTATAGCAAAAGGAGGGAGGGAAAGGAAAGGATAAAAGGAAGGAAGCATACAGGAGGTGAGTGCAGAGGAAGGGACAAAAGAGAAAGTGAGGAGGGGAGGGAAGGGGTTTATGTCTCTTTTCCAACAGGAAAAAGGCAAAAGGGAAGTTTTTATACACAACTGTGGATTTAAGGTTTCCCTAAATGCTAAATTATGAAAATAAATGTGACAATACTTTCCCTTTTTTTTATTGTGACTTTCAGTGAGGCAATCGTTTTTTCTTCTATCTAATACATGAACTTGAAGGCGCAGTGGAAAATCTTTCTCACCTCTTCTCTTACCAAGATGAGAGATACATTACTCAATTTTTTTCACTGTAAAGGTCCTTACACACTGGGAGCGCTTTTTCGTGCGATTATTTCGGATGTCAATATTTTTTTTCTGAACTCGTATCCTGTCAACACAAGCGTTCACATCAGCGATGTTTTCCCGTCCTGCGATATTGCTGCATTTATTTTTTTGTATCACGGACGATTTTTCTCAAGTTTCACATACTGGTGTCCACTGATGACCAATCAGATTTCGTGTTGTTGTGACGTCAGATTCACCAGTATATCCAACATGGCCGACCGGTTGATTGTTTATGTGTCGGAGAACAGAGTGCTTTTTGATTAAAAAAAAAACAAATATTACAAAGATAACAACCTGAAGGACAACTTGTGGAGAGTCACAGCGTCGAATTTCTTATATGACGATGGTTTGTGTGCTTTTACAGTTTGCTAAACGTCTTTGTTTTAACTTTCATCTGTGCTAAGTAACTTCAGCTGGTAAGCTAACCTGTTCAGATACAACATACTATATGTATTTTCACTGTCTCAAACTCAATCGTGTTGCTTCACAGCACCATTAGGTCTCAGTTGTTACCTTACGTTTATGGATTATAGTTTAATGTGTTTATCTGGTACTGGCCCCGACTCAGTACATGCTATCATGACAGACAGACATCTCAACACTAGTGTCTAATCAGAACTGAAAAACAGTCGGTCTGCTGTTGTGTCACTTGATGTGTATAATCAGGTGCGTCAAAATTCCCCTCCAAATACTATTTTGCGTCATATATTTGTGCTGTTCCTCGTGTGTAAGGACCTTTGTATTTTAAGGTGAGGGGTATGATGAGTATGGGATTGAGATTTTCTTTTTTTTTATTGATTTGTTAAGATTTTTTATCTCTCTCCAACTGTGCTTTACTGGAGAGGAAAAGGACGGAGGAGAAAGAGATTATCTGCAAAAGGGTCAGGGAACAAACAAGGAGTTGGAGATATGTGGTGAAAAATTGGGGCGAGTATTGGGAAGCATTTGGGATGGACTGAGGAGAAGGGAGTTGAGAGGTGAGCATGGGGTTGTGGAAAGAGGAGAGATTGATGGAAAAGTAGCCAAATAAAGGACGAAAAGAAGAGGAGAGCTGATGAGTAGATATATGTGGGGTTTGTGCGTGTGTGTGTGTGCGTGTGTGTATTCAAACCCCAAAGCTGCTCTCCAAGCCGAGGTCAGACATTGCCAGGAGACTGTCATCTCTGTCTCTTACCTAACAAGTCGGCAACAAATGGCCTCTGAGGAATACACACACACACAAGCACAGACACACACTTGACCGAATCAACTATTACATCCAACGAAGTGAAGCCAAGATGTTACAGTAGCTCAGCACACACACACACATACACACACACACACACACACACACACACACACACACACACATACACACACACACACACAGTATGATGAATATTTACCTCATCCTCTCCTTCCTCTCCCTCCATCCATCTGAAATCCACGAGGGTCACTCTCTCACTTGTTTACCTCCTCTAAACAAAGAAAGAGGGACTAATGAATAGCTAGGCAAAGCATGCACACACACAGAGGTGATCAGGCAGGATTAATGTTCAGCGAAGAATGAGAGAGGAAGAGCAAAAGGGTTTTGGGGTGTGTATGTGTGTGTTTGTGCATGTGTGTTTGTTTGTGCGGTCTTTTTTTATGGAGTGGGGGTGATGCTGGGGCTCAGGGTCTAAATAATTTGGCAGAAACATCATCCATAATGAAAGGCTCACCTGAGGGATGTGTATCGCCCCCGGCAGTGCCTGTTCTCCGGCGTGCCTGGGCCTCCCGCAAAAGAAACCTGACACAGACGCCGTAGAGCCGTATGGGGGGATCAGTGTTGGGTGTGTGTGTGTGTGTGTGTGTGTGTGTGTGTGGAGGGGTGGGGGGGTGAGAATGAGGGGAGAGGAGGGGAGGTTGAGTAATGTAAAGCCAGGAGAGTTGAGATTGATCTGATTAATATGACACTCAGCTGAACACAGATGTGTGTCTGTATGTGTTATACATACATTTACCTGAGGGAAAGTGCATAATGTGTGGAAATGAGGAGTGTGTGTGTTCATGCACACACACACACACATCTACAGCTGCTTTTAATTAACAAGGATTGTAGTGAAATGAGGCATGAAAGTAGCTCTGCACCAACAGCTGAAGTGAAAGATTACACTTTACCGTTTTATTAGCTTTCTATCATTTCTCATTCCAGTTACTTAACTCTCAGTCTCAGATTGGATAAATTGGCTGTATTTATCATGAAACAGGTGCGGACATCTGTTTCTGCAGTACTAATGTTGTCCCGTTTACTTTGGCATTGCTGGTTTAATCGTAAAATTAAATACCGCTTCATTTTTTATTTTGACACTTTTTCTTTCGGCTGGTCAAATACAGCTCAGTGCATGTCCCTGAGCTTTAAAATAAGTACCCTACTGAACTGGCACTTGTGGGGCTCTGTGGTTGAAGTTAGCAGTAGCTGGTAATCAAGGGTCTCTTGGGACTTTTGGATGTAAACCCATTACTCTTTCCTTGTGTTTAGGCGTCAAAACAACCAGGTAAGTTTTCAGGGAAACATCGTGGATGGTGTCACATGTTTTCTAACTTGCTCATCATCCGTAACCAGGTTTTATGAGGGTGAAATCTTATTGGTACAACTATCCTGACCTAGCTTTATATAAAAAAATCCTGTCTTACCTCTTCATTAACCCCAACTCCCGCTTAAAGCAGACTTTTGTGTACCTTGTCTTTCATTACCGGTTTTCTAGATGACTCATTTTAAATCTACTAGGAGGACATTTTTAAGAAACGACACTTAACCCACTGATCATTTTTGGTCTAAAAGAGATCTGATAGACGTCTAGATGTCGCCTAGACGACTGGTCTAAAATCAGGCTACCACAGGTCTAAAAATGAAAGTTTTTCGACTAAATTTAGACAAAGTTTAGACCAAGTCTAAATCTGGGCTATATCTATACTACACTGTATATTGCTCAATGGCTATCATATTTATTGTGGTTAAATGCTTAAAGATCAGTTATGCAACTCACAGTTGCTTTTTGTCATAAATAGTTATGGAATAATGTCTAAATTCCATCTAAAAAGTATCTGGACGGTTAAAATTAGGTCTTAAAAAAAAAATAGATGTCTAATAGTCGTCTATTGCTCAGTGGGAGGGTGGACTCTCATCTTCGTATTTCAAAGTACTTTCTTTAATTTTAACAGGGATTTTTAAACAGTCTTGGTTTTATTTGATGTAAGGCTGATTAAAGACAGTAGTTTTATGTTTTTTAGTCTTTCCCCCTTTTGTTCTGTCTGTGTCGCTGGTTTTCTGCTCTATCTACAAGACTCTCCGTCACCCTCTCTCATTCCAAGGATGGGCTATCAGTCACCTTCTCGCTGCCTGAAGGGTTCTTAGTTGAGCCAGTTGTCGATATAGACAGAGATATAGATGTCACTCTAGCTTAGGAGGGATGCTTGTCCTAATCGGTGAGCATGTTTCCTCTCAGGGTTAGGCATCCTACTTCTTCTTCTTAATTCTTTTATTTTTTTTATCAATCCTTTCTGTCCGTCTTTCTATCTCTCCTTGTCCCCTGTCACTCTTTGCTTGTCTTGAGTAAAGGCTTTTACCCTCTATTAAGGAGGAGATTATCACCCTGAGAGCATTGATCTCTTAAGTGTTTAGAAGGCTTCCAAGCAACGATTGTGTGTGTTGGGTTTTGAGCAAGAGACACACGAAACAGAGGAGAGAGAGAGAGAGAAAGAGAGACGGACTGAGCGATGAGTGTGCTGCCTGGGTCAGAGTTCAGTAAAGGATTACTACTAGTTGTCGTAAGGCGTCAGGTCACTGTTAATGGGTCTTTGATTTCCTTTAAAAGGCCTTAAAGCCTAATAGAAAGACTGACAGGTTGTTTTACATATGACCAAGGTGTCATGAGCACCCAGAGGTGAGGAATGGGTCACAAGTTCAAATTCAGGCTGCAGACTTTGTTTTTGTTTTTTTTAAATGAATTAGCACTACTCTGCACTGTAAACGCTTTGTAAAACATTTTTTTAATGGTTTGATGTGAAAAGGGATAAACTGTGAGTTCAAAAATTTGGGATTTTGGTGATACCATACTGCTCAAAACCTACATACCGACCTTTATTTTCAGCGGTAGGAAAGAAAAAGAAAGACAAATGTTAAAAAAAACTTCTCCATTATTCAGATATGTATGCGGGATGCATGCCACAACATATACACAAGGTTTCTACAGGCAAAGCAGTGACAGAGGTCAGGGAGTGTTCAGCGAACAATCAGTTAACCCAGCTCTGCGGGGTCAGACCCCCTCCAGTCTAATTGGGTGAGACAGGCGCTGCCAGTCCTCGTCAGCCGAGAGGAAAACCAGGGGAGCTGCCAGAGCTCCGCAGGATGGTAAATGCTCCCAGCAGAGAGAGCAGATTTGTGGACACAGACCTAAATAACGCTCTCATGTTAAAGCCTTTAGAGGCAGCAAAGATAATAAAAATGTGAAGGATTTAAACTTGCACTTGTAAACTCGGTTTTCAGGGTTTTAGTGCTCCCCTAATGCTGTTTGACGTGTAGAAACAGATGAAAAAAAATGTTTTACATTTATTTTGATTAAAGGATCATAACTTAAATCTGATCTCTAGAGTCCCATTTCTCAAATGGAAAGTCTTAGATGCAGCATCTCTGTGAATTGCCTCTTACTTGATGACATTAATGCTGGGGATGATGTTGGTGATAAGGGCATGGCATTCATGATATTGAGGTTAACTACAAATCTGGAAATGGTCACTTGAATTAAGGTTTGGATAAAAATCACAGCACTGGACTCAAATCAGTTTGTGGTACTAACCACTGTCATTCCCTGTTATCTCGATCCTTGCCTGTTTTGTATTAACTCTCTGGTGTACGTCACTTTGAACAAAAGCGCATAATGAATGAAAGTGTAGAGTTGTAAGCGACTGCATCATTAGTCCAAAACCTGCTAAAAAAATAAACTCAAACATAATTTCACTCATTTTTGTTTAGTTTCGAGAGCCTGAAATCAGTTCATTGGAACCAGATCTTTTTAGTATTAAGTAAAGCTGCGAGGGATGATAATTTTCAATCCTGATCATGATTTTTTTTCCAGTTAATTAATTTATCATTTGGTGCAAGGATAAAAAAAAAATTCTGGCAATAAAAAAATTAAAAAGTCTGTGTTGATATTTTCAAAGCTAACTGGCTTTTATAAATAATATGCTGTTTAAAAGTAAGACCACCATGTTTATCTCACAAAAAGGCCAATTTTGTCAGTGAAACACATACTCAAAACATGATGAAATGTTTACTGCCGGCACTTTTTTACTCCAGGTTAGTGATTAGGAATCAGAAGTGCTGTCCATTCATAAGAAACCAAGACAGGTAGTGATTCAAGAGCTGCCTCAGCACCACTTTAACTGTCTGTCAAGTGATTGGTCAGGCTCTAAGGTTGGAGTTTAGAGACACCCAGCCATCCATTCCCACCTGCCCTCCATCCCTCACCGTCTGCGCAGCCTCCCTGCATTGTCTCTCCTCTCATTGCTCTGCCCCGTGTCTCTCTTTTTTTTCTGCATCTATCTTTCTACGCCTCGATCTATCACAACTCCATCCTCACAGCCACCTCCATCGCTCCTCATTCGTCTTTTTCCACGTTCCGGACTGCCATTTGACTTTTAACTTCTCCTCAACCTTTTACCTTCCTGTGAATGTCTTAACTGCAGCCCATTAAATTTGTGGTGAGCCTTCATCCTTACTTGCTCCTTAAAATGATAAAAAAGTAAAAAGCCTACATAGGGCTGAGAATAATTTGATGAGTTTCCTTTTTTTCTGCCCTCACACCACCTCTACAAGTCTGTGTCTCTCATTGACATGTTCGGTGTGCTACAAAATGAAGGCAGAATTTTCTTGTTTTGTGCGCCACGAGGTCAGACATCAATCTGCTGACAACACAAACACAAGAAACGTGATTAACCTTGACAACAAACGACAAGCATTCTTCCTTAATCTCTCCCCGTCTATTTCTCCATCATATTTATTTCCACACAATAAGAGAAAAAACAACAACAAATAATTCCCAGACAGGTACATCCTAATTAAGCAACAGCCGAGGCTGCTCAGAATCAATGCCCTGATCCCTGGCTAGTGAGCAAGGGAGCTGGCTAATTCATGCACACCAGCTCCCCTCGCACCCCATAAAGCTCGGCAAATATTCATTTCCTGAAACGAACCGAATCATTTAGAATTCGGTCAGGGATTGATTAACATCAAGAGGCAGCGACGGTTCAATATTTACACCCATAGAGACCCATGCGGGCACCAAATAGGGAAGCATAAAACCGGAACAACTGTTTACAGCTTAATTAAAAGCAACATAAAAGAGGTTTTTTTTTTCCCCTTTGTGCTGCTGTCTGTCTGTTGTGCTGTAAGTCAACAGAATGGAGTCATCATCTCTACCTTTGACCTGATCAATACCTGTATAAAGGTAGGGTTGGATGTTTTGCTCTGGACTAAAATTGAAATATCACCACCTCTTTGTTGTTTTACGAGGGACAAGGAAACGAGGATCAGCCAGGAAAACAAGTTTTTTTTTCATGATTTAGACACTGTTACTTAAGAAGAACATTAAAATGAAAGACACAACCTATCAGTGAAAGTACAAGTGACAAACAGTAGCTGCATTTACATAAATACACAAATAATCAAAATAAATGCCTGAATAAAACTGTGCCATGTGGAAATGTCAATCAGAAGATTCTGATCCAATTCGGCTCATTTGGAAAGAAGAATTCCAATCAAGAGGGGTAGTTTATGCCAATCGTTATTCCGAAACGTGTCGATGTAAACACTTATTCCGATCGTGACTCTCTTGCCTGACTCGATCTTCACTTTTTCTTCACAAATTTTTAATCAGAGAAATTTTGCACATGTAAGCATGGCTAGTAAGAAGATACAGATGTAAACAAAGACTAGAGAGGACTAAAAGTAGACGTGGTTTGCAGACACTTAGCCTGTGCAAAGCTTAAACTCCTGAGTAACTTCTTACAGTAAGAAGTTCTTGAGAAAACACAAAGATACAGTTTGCTCCATGTTGATGAAATATGGCAAGAAACACACACAGCTTTCATTGTGTTTGTGTTTGTGCATTTGGACCTGCAGCCCCCTTTTCCTGACTTTCATTACGTGCCAGGCAAATCACACTCTCAGTGACTGGATTGGTGCAATGGCAGCTACAATTGAAAATACAGTAGTCGTGATTGCACCGGGGCGCAGACAATATATGTAAGGTTAGTGAAGTGCAGTCCGTGCACAGCAGCAGCATTCAGTGCTTTTTCATCATGAAACTTGTTGAAACGCTCGACAAACACGTGTTGATTGGGAAGTATTGGCCCCTCATATTTCAAACAAATCTTTTTACCACCATCAGCTTCCATCAGGCATCTTTGTGACGGAGGAAACAAACAAAAAATTTGCTCAAACTTCTGTCCCCTAACCCAGCTAATCACGCTTGAGTGTGCTGACTTTTCTTTTATTTTCTTTCATCTTATCAGGAGTAGGTGGGAGTGTGCCCTAAAGCAATGAACCTAATACTGTCGCCTATTTTCTGTCAATTTTAGCCTAAGAAATCTAACGTGGCGTGCAGTCAGCTCCCGATGCCGGCCGCCACTTTGTAGGGAATTCCATGTAATGAGGCTGCCTAAAAGGCTTTCAGACTTTATCAAGCAATAAAAGCCTCGGGTTTCCAGCCCGCCACTATTACCTGGCAGTACTGCAGGCTGTTGTCATTAAGCAGAGTTTGCGGTGAGTTGTGATGGTGGTGGAATTATTGAGGATTACTGGCCCTCACCCTTGACCCGACCTCTCCATTTAGCCTCAGCCTTACATCTTGCCTGAGATATGTTCCAGTTTCCTGATGGATTTCAACATTTCTCAGATAATCTCCAAAGTATCTCTCCAATTTACAGCTCAGGCTTGCCGTCTTTTCTCCTGTTTTAAGATCTTATCACATTCTTACGGGGATTTAAGAGGTGATTATGTTGACACTGGTCTTTATCTGGTTTCCAACAAGGACAACTATCAGAGTGTAAAGCGACACTGTAGGTGAGGTTTGTTTAAATGGGGATTAGTGCGTTTACAAACCCCTGATATTAGATTCTTGATAAATACGCGATAAGACAAAAAAGCCATATCATTTCAAGACATTAGATTGGAAGTCTAAAGTCCTTTAGATGGAATCCTAGTCAACATAATTATGGGGATAAAATATGTTTAAGAAAATATAACAAAGACAGTGTTTGACCAATAAAAAAGGAAAGTTGGTTGAGTCTTTGGGCTCACGCCTACAAGTTTCATCGGATATTTTGATGTTATTGACACAAATCCCATAATACCTCTTACTCACATGTAGTAATTCAATCTCATTCTAACCATATCCCTAAAATATTTCACAACATAGCATGAATTCAACAATGTGGGATCAACACAATTGCAAATTTCCTCGTGGTCTTTTAGATTTTTTTCCCCATCCATTCCCTTCAGTCCAGTCCTGTTCTCATGACTGAATTTGGTGACATCTCCACCGTGGCAGTAGGATTTAATATTCACTTAAAATCACTGCCCAGCCAAAGCAATATAAGACAAATCCTCTTAACTCCCTCCATCCTCCATCAGCACACTTACTAACTACTGGAGCAGAGAGTACAACCGGACAAATGCCCCTGTAAAAGTTTTTTTTCTGCTGAAGAAAAAAAAAAACCTTTTCCTTCCTTCTACCTCCTTCTTTGCTCTTCTCCTGCACTCCCATGTGGGGTGATTTAAGACGGGCAAGCTATGGAGAAACTGTTGCCCTCCATCTCTCCCCTCCTCCCTCTCATTCTCCCTCTCCTTTGGCCTTATTACAGGCTGTCAGTTTATTATAAAACATTAGGAAAGCAGAGGGACACTTGCAGTTACTGTCCTATCGATCGGCAGGGATAGATTCTGTGATTTAGAGTCAGCCTCTGCTCGCGCCCTCCACATTCTCGGTCTCCTATTAAGGCACCAGCGCTTTGCTTTGGCTATTGATGTCTCAACATTAACAGTTACAAGCTGCTACAGAAAATCAATGTTCAACTTTTATTACCGACTGCATAACACACAGGACCTCCCGCCAGCTGGTACTTAGCAGTCAAAAGGAGGCACGGATGGTCCGCCCGGTACATCAGGTGTTTTCTAAGTGATATCTGCAGTGATATCAATCATGTGCACAGCATATAGGGGCTTCCAGGGGCCAGTCGAGGGCCTGAGAGCTTCAGGGTAGAGCAACGAAGGGTAGAGCTCACCTAAGAAATCAGCACGTGTTTACAAATATCTGCTCTAATCCTTAAACTAGAATTTGAGGAAGGAAGAGGAGCGCCCAAAACTGCTCATTTCCCACAGATTGGCAAACATCTGTCTTTTAAGCACTTCTTGATGTCCACAACCACCTCGAAAAAACAAACAAAAAGAAAAAAAACAACACACACGTACGCAACTGAACACCTAAATGTCATCAAGTTTGAAAAATAATCGATCCCTACAACTATCACCACCCGACAAGCATCCATCCATCATCAGCATCAACCTGGATGTGTATGTGCTGTAACTCCGGTAGCGTTGATCCAGAGCAGCTCAGGCTTCTCAAACATTTATGAGGGGCTACTGAGCAGCAGTACAGCAGTCCTTCTGGGACAAACAGCCCCCGGTCCTGTACTCTCAGTCCCGATCAATGGACCTGAAGTTCGTTACACACACTTTTCACCCGGACGGCGGCAACTGATTTTTTTCTCCCCCTTCTCCTCCCCCAATCTTCCAGCAGCGCACTGCTGGGGCTGCATTACACTCGCTTGTTTACGTGACTGTGCGTTCAGGGAAAGATGAGGGCAGAGAGGGTGCACAGGCGTGCATTTCTGTGTGCGTATGTGTGTGCTGCTCCCAATGGCCAGAGCTTGAGGTTATCATTATGTACAGGTCAGTCCGCCGCAATGCTAATGCTAATGCATTCTCAGTGGCCGCAGCTCAGGTCCCAGCGCTGTACGAACTAGGTTGCTACTCCTTTCCAATTAGAGGCTGAGGGATGTGTGTTTGGGTTAGGGAGGACAGGCCTGGGCTACCCTGGGCCCTGTGGAGAGCCGGCTCACATTAGTCGAGGAAAACAGACTCGGAGAAGAAATTGTGCATACATTTGAGGTGCGGTTGAAAATCCCTCTTTTCATTTGAGTCATTTGTTGGCTGGAGATCATCTTTACTCTGGCTGTGATTTCATACAGCTAAATAATTGTTATTTAGGACTTTTTACGTGTAAAGTAGTTACTCCTTCTCTGACTTAACAGGCTTTAAATCAGTGTTTGGATAAGGGAGATAGCGGTCAGAGCTGCTAGATGATAACTAAATGTGGCGTGCAGTCATGATCTAATCGCCTCTCAACCTGTGATTACGGTTCTTCGTCCAGTGCACTCTGAGAAGTTCTTACTGATATGCTCACATTGTACCAAGTATTGACGAACGTATGAAACAGAGGATATAGAGACGCGACTCCTCATTCTTCAAGTGTATCATAGGTCAGAGGTTTAGAAATACAAATGCAATCGCATGGACCCCCCGGTTTTACACATCCGCCTCATCAATCATTTGTGAAGCTGTAAACGTAAATGACAGCCCTTCACTCTTTCAATCAATGCCTCAGTAGTAACTACTAGTGTTAGTGCTGCTGCTGCTGTTCCTGCAGCAACGACATCTTTATGACGAGACGTTTATGGCCGCTAAAGCTCATGATGTGTCATTAGCATTACTCGTTGGACAATCATTACTTAAGCAAAACACGATGTAAAAGATGAAGGCGTGGGATGAACTCAGAGATTTAACAGTGAGGGGGAAGATAACAGAGATGACACACTGAGCGATACTTTTGACCCCATACTGCAATTATGACTTCCTTTTTTTCTAGAGTTGAAAAATGTTTCGTTTTTTAGAATGAAACACTGATTTGTGACTGAGTTCACCCTTGAATACGTTCAGGCCTACACGTGGAAAACGCTGACAGTTAGAGTAGAAGTAAAAATAATCCCCCACATTTGCCTGTCGCCTAACAAACAAATGGAGCCCGCTGGCATCAGAGGACTGTGCGGTATGCGGATCGTCAGCCATTGTGTTCCTGTGTGAATGTGTACAGTGCAGAGGCATGTGCTTAAACTATGGTGGTGGTAATCTATATGGTAGTCAGGTGGCTGCTATAAGATTATACACCCTCTTCCCTTTGCTCTTTAAGCTTCTGTGTGAGTGTACGTGTGTGTGCGTGTGTGTGTGTCTTTGGACAATGTGGTTACAAGATACTTCTGGCAGGGCAGAGAACAGCAGAGCTTTAAGGTGGTGTGTTTGTGAGCTATGGCGTGTGTGTGTATGTGTAACCAGAGACAGTGATTAAACGTTTTAAAGCGCAGATGATCCAACAGGTGCTCTGGCTGTCTCTGTCTTGTTCTCCCTCCCCCTTTCTCTCTCTCTCTCTCTCTCTGTGTCTGTAGCCCCCCAACCACTAACCACTCGGTGACCCCAACCTCTGAACCTCTACAACTTCTTTTCTTGTTACTTCTTTCTTGGTATTTTAAGAAACAAAGCCATGTAATTCCACTGTCTTACACACGCTCATCCGTGGAAAGAAATAGGGTTGATCATGGTAGAACAATGAAAGCCTTATCTTCACACGGATATTTATCATAAGACAAAAATGTGTCAAGAAAAGGTTTACTCCACACCACTGCCAGATATTCGTCATGGCCTGTGCTAGCTGCCTTTTAAGCATTACGCTGTACTCTGGTGCCACCTGCCACTGTTATCCACACTGTATACATTACAATGTAAGCCCTCAAATTCCTGCAGTGCTCCGTGATGACAAACGCCACAACCTTAAAATAAAGCCTCCAAACAACTCACACATGTCCTTTTGTACATACATTAGATTTACATTCAGATTATTGTTTCTTGAAGTATTTATTGTTGGTTTAACTTTGATTACGCTAGTACTCCTGTGTTATTAAGGCATGAAGGTTGTGAAGCTAAACTTTCACCGTTTGAAATCATGCCAGCTGTGCACATATTGAAACAGTCCCATTGTGTCCCCCCAAATTCTTCCAAGAAAACTGGCACAACTCCCTGACCAAAGTGGTTACTAAACACAGACAGACACCCCGGACCACAGACAAACACACTCCACAGTATCTTTTGTATAAAGTAAGTGTTGTTGTGGCTTTCCGTCAAAATTGCTTATTTCCTCTAATTTCCATGTATTGTGCATTTTTAAGTCCAAACATTCGGCGCAGTAGACACGCAGTTTAACTCCACTTCACTAAATCGAGTCCAGCTTTGAGAGGCTGTGTGCAAACATGTCTCCTTACATTAGCCCAGAGAGAGAGAAGAGAACAGCCGCTGCCATCCAATACTTTTGAATAAATTTAAGCCCAATTTGCACTTAAGTAAACTCTGCTTGTCACATGACAGGGGATGAAAAATCCCACAGAGAACAAAGAAGTTAGAAGAGAAGTGGAAAACATGCTGTGCAGTCTTTCTTTCGTCCATACTCTACCTGCTGGCTTCCATCATCAAATATGTACGGGGAAAAGTAGGAGGGAGAGTGGGGTAAATGTAAAACGAGAGACTGCAGAAGAGAGAGAAGGAGTGCGAAAGGGAGAGTGGGGGGGAAATGACGCTATGGATTAACTGTCCTTCATGCTGAAAATATACATCCCCAGGCGCTTGGCACTGAATTATTAATTCAAATTTGTCAGAGAAAGAATGAGAGAAATCTATTGACGGGGAGACAGGCCCTTTAATGGTCTCATTAAAGGGGAGGCTTCCCACACCAGGCACCTTCTGTACTGCTGCAGGAGTTTTTGGGGCAGCAGAGGGTTGGAGGGGGGTACTTGACCCCCCAATGATTTTCTGTCACTTCATCATAAACAAGAAAGGTTGACATGCCCCTCCACTCCTAACAGCCTCTCTCCACCACCAAACAAACCCTGTGTGTAATTAGCCACGGGGTGCAAAAGTGCACTGAATATAAACAAGGTTCACACGAACGCCTTGATACAGCAACGACACACACTTGCATATTATAGGCTGTGTCTACTTCTGCTGCTGCTGCAGGTTCAAATGAAGTGAGAGGTGAAGTTTTAAGCACCGCCTCTCAAATAAAACAATACAGAGTAAATTCATTAGATAATTTGGTAACACTTGATTTGACGCTTATCTGTATAACGCATTATAAATATATGTATAATGCGTTATAATCATGTTGTTACACTGTATAACTATAGTTATAAACACTCATAAATTATCATAATGCTCTATAGCAATAATCATAACACATTATAAAGCATTTTATCATGACTTACAAGGTCAGGTATTATAATGTGTTATAACTGTTAACAACTCACTGACAATGCCTACATAAATAATGCAATGCAACTGATGTTCACAGTTATAACACATTATAATACCTGACCTTGTAAGTCATGATAAAATTCTTTATAATGTGTTATGATAATTGCTATAGAGCATTATGATCATTTGTGAGTGTTTATAACTATAGTTATACAGTGCAACAACGTGGTTATAACGCATTATACACATATATTTATAATACGTTATACAGATAGGCGTCAAATAAAGTGTTACCCAAAATTTATTTCCATTTCAATACTGAATAAACTTTTTTGGATCGTAATCATTTATTTAATTTCTCCCTGTCAATCAAGTAAAACGGTGAATAGCGATCCGACTTGAAGCTGTATGTGTGAGTGGAGTGTATAGGTGATGGTTTTGTGTCCATATGATCCAGACAACATAAGGAAGGTGAGAGAGCAGGGACCTGTGGGTGCACTGTGCCATTCGAGGTCAACTCATTGAAAGGCACTTGGTTTTGCCTCCAGGGGTATTCAAGAAAGGGGGCAATAAGACCTGGAGAAGGGGGGGGGGGGACGAGGGAGACCACATAGGGCTAAGCACCAGGTTCATTGCTGATTCAAGTCTCTCAGCATCCCTCTGGCAACTGGATTTTCATAATGCTGAGACAATGTGATTTTTTTTTTTTTTTGCCCTGTTAAAATGAGTACACAGCTTGTCAGAAGTGAACAGCCGCAAATGGAGCCAGCGGATAAACATATTTTCAGCCAAGAATTAAATAGAAATTCAACTATTTGAAATGACTTATTAGTTGAAAAGTAATATTGGTTTGACTTTTGGTTATTTGTTTGTTTTTTTGCCATAGACACTGCCCACTTGCTTGGTTATCTTGACCCATAATGGCTTTTTGATTGTTGGAGTCGACTAATTAATCATTTGGCCAATCCAAAGTCCTCAGAGCTGAAGTTCATATCTTTAAATATCCTACAATATACTTATTATCCAAAGAATGAAAGCAAAAGGAATTAAGATATGTAGAAAAAAACATTATTTCAAAATAAAATAGTCTCAACAGACTAGTCAGTGCCGGATTTATTTCTTTTAATAAATGAGACAGCCAATAATTACCACAACTTACATTAAAAAAAAAATATATATACATATATCTCTTATACATATTTCTTATACATATTCCTTCTGTTATTATTCTCCTTTGTCTGTGCCCATCTGTTAAAGCCCTCAAAGTCCATAATAACACATCCAGTTGAGACCAGCTGATCCGGGATGTAAATTTGTTTCTCTTACTCCAAAGGACAAATCCCCTGCACCTTCCAGCCAGCATAGACAATGAGCCGGGCTTGTCTTTTTCCAGCTCAAAGCGTCTGTTCTCGTGTTTATTTTATCGGACCTAAGGCACTTTTCCCTTCCTCTCAATATCTGTCAACCTCCCTCCATCGCCCCGCTTAGCCCTTCAACCCATCCTTGGGCGACAGAACTGAACTGGCCGCTACCTGTTTAGCTTAACAACAATAGCAATGTTGTCAGCAGAGGTTTAGATTTGACTCAGTATATCCCTAACTAGACCATACCTGCTTAATTCTCTTTTACAGCTGCGTGGCGTTCGGTCCCCTGAGGGGCTAAACAGCGGTGATGAAATTGAGGATTATGCTTTTCTCCGATACACTGACAAAAGACAGTCCCATTGGTGGCTTATTTCCAGAGCAAGGGGTCATGGGACAGTTAATATTATGCATTGTTAGAGAAGAGGTTATTTGGCCCCTGGACATTGGGCTCTTAGTTAGCTTGAGGGCATGTAGAAACACTGTGTTACGGTATGCTGGTCGGATAAAGGGTCACTTTTCAAGATGAAGGGTCAGTGTTCACTTGGTTATAATTGAGGTCTTAGGGCTCAGACAAACTGGTGTCTATAACATGGAGATATGATTTTTTTTGTGGACAAGCCATAACCAAGCAAGCAAGGTATGCAGATTTAAGACAGTTTCCGATAATATTTAAAAAGATTTCCTTCATCAAAAAAACAGAATGACTTAGACTATGAAAGTAGTGTTTCCAGTTTTAACCCTAGTCTAACCCTACTGCATTGCCTAAGGGCAGCAGTATTCTTCATCAAAAGTGTTTGGTCCATGGTTGACGGCATCTGAAACCTCTAACCCCCACGTTATCCCTGTCAAGAAAATAAGTCTGCACCAGACTTTTTCATCTTTCTGCAAACAGGTATCATGTATCCCTGTGGACTTGTTGGAGTCTGATCTTGAACAGTCCTCAGTCTAAACTCCAAATGTTCATGTTTCACCGTATGAAGCAGCTCTCTATAGTCAAAGTTGTTATAACATGAGATCAAAACAGCGCTGATAGAACTAACGACAACTAAGCCTTGTTGATGCTAGTTATCCTGTTAGCCTTTTGGTGGATCAAATCCCAAAGAAGCCCCGTTATGTGTTAGGGAGTGTGCATCTACAGTCCCCCACCCCCCCAATTTTTTTCCTGAGCTAACCCCTACAAGAAGGCATACTATCCCAGAAAATGGAAATCCCCAACTGGGACTTGGAGGAAAACAAGGAAGCTGCGAGCTCCAGGGAGGAGGGAAACTTGTATGTTGGCAAGCACAGACAGATCATACTCTAACGTGGAAGTAGAGGCTCCTGAAGAAGGAAACATACAGACTAAATCGTGGTTACTGTGGATACTTTTTTCTCTAACACAAGACCCAACTTCTATATCAGACCATTGCAACATATATCAGATTGTAGCCTACTCTGGTGATACCGTTGACCATGTGGCCATTGACCCTTACCCTGTGAACCTTATTTGCTTTGATAGCCCTGTTTTTTGACACCCATATACACAAACACACATTCTCCCAGTGAACACGTAGCTCTACATGTTGTTTATAGTAGGACTCAGTCCCCTTAAACCTTCCCATAGTCAAAGGTTATTAGGTTCTCTTCTGTCACCACCCCCGTCTCTGATTGGAGCCCTGCTGCGAGGCAGATTTATAATGAATAAAGTAGCAGGGTATAGTGTTTAACTGATAACAATCCAGTAGGGTGCCATAAAGAGGACTGGCCTGAACATGGGTTCAACTACTTGCTCTTTGAAGCACCGCTGCCGTAGTAAAACGGTGTCTCAGCTTTGACAGGCTCATATAAAAGCCTGTGAAAGTCCCTATTGGAGAACCGGGGTGCTTAATTCCCGCCTATGCAGGAAGTGACCGGTTTCTCTCCCACTCACGTTTAATTGGCCAAGTTTACTGACAGCACTTGACTCAATAACCGTTTATGGTCCAAGAGTTTTATGTGTTGTTTTTGGACCTGGCAGGAAACACATGTTGTCTGTGAGGCAGTATGAACTGGCAGCATGTGACTGAGAGGGATTTTATTGATTGAAGCAATAACAGTGTAATAGGAGAGAACATGGACTTACTTTACCATGTTTAACTGTGGCCTCCATACGCGGTACCAGTCTTGAATAAAAAAGAGAGTGTGAGTAGGTAGTGGCTTTGTGTCAGAGCATCGTGATGGAATATTAAGGTTTGTGTGTGTGGGTGGGTGTGTGAGGGAGGGGGGTTTTGCAGTTTGTCTGGAATTTTAAGTGAAATTTCAGGTGATTTTTAAGGTTAACGTAACCACATCCTTTCTCTTCTTCAAAACTGATAAAAAGTTGTTCAAAGTGACTGAATAAAACTCTTTCCGATTGTTCAACTGACAAAATTTACACGTGACTTTTAATTAAACTGGTTTCATTTTCAGTCTGGATAATTGTGTTTTTAAAACTTTATGGTAATAAATAACTAAGGTCTAGCTGTGCAGTGCAGTATAATTCCGCCTCTGGCTTTTACAGCCATGAGCCACTTATGCCTGTTTGCTTGTGCAGAGAACAGTGAACTTTGACACCAAGTGATATTTTTTTATTTATCTTATCAGAGATTTTTTTTTTTTTTTTAACACATCACTGTGTCCACTCTGTAAGGCATTGTTAAGAGCAGATTGTAGTAATAGGAGCGAGTATTTCTACAAGTGAATGTGTCTAAATGCTGTGTGTGAGTGTCAGTCCCCAGAGCAGGTTGATTGTAAGGGGCAGTAAAAGAGCAAAGAAAAGCACATGCTGACACACACACACACACACACACACACTCATAGCACAGAGAAAATCTAGTCTAATTAAAAAGCACAGCAGTGATTTCAGGGGCTCTGTTCAAGTTAGAGCGAGTGTGTATTTGAGTGTGCGCTTGTGTGTGTGTGCTTTTGCATTAGTTCACTGGCTTCAGCGTGATCGCCCGTCAAATGAAACAATGTATTCTGCGGGACCTGGGGGTTTCCATTTGAGTATTCAGACGCGGCGCTGCAACAAACTGTGGCTGTTTTATGTGAAAAAAAAGTTGATAATTAGTCCCACAGTGACTGAACAATGAGATGGAGAGAGAAAGAGAGGAAGGGGGGCATTGGAGGAAGAGCAGAGAGCGCTTAGCACATTTAATGCTCGGACTTGACAATGTCTGGGCCGGGAGTCATTGATCAGTTGTTGATTTTCTGTTTTTGTGTTTCCCCCCAACCTTTTCTGACTCCTTCATCTTCCCTCTCATGCGTTTTAATGATCAGTAAATTGGAGCCAATTTCCTTGTCTGATTTGATTAACAGCAGAATTGAGAGACATTTTCCATCAACCAGATTGGTTTGTGCCTGGTTCTGCTTGATTTTTCCCAAACAGGGGTGTACAGCCAAGTATTGTCATTTTTGCGTCTTAAAAAAAATACTTCGTTTTTGTAAGCCTTCATTCATTATTTTTTCAGAAGGGGCTCTGGTAATAATTAGCAATTAAAATGCTGTCTTTTTGCTTCACTTTCCCCTAATTAGCTTGACATAGACATTGGGTACTAATTCTCTGTAGATCCCCCCCCTTAACATTCGCACATACACCCATCAGACTCCCCTCCATGTACGTACACACTCATGCAGACACGCAAACACGAGATCATGTTTCGGGGAAACCATGGCAACACCTCACATGTTTTTGCTGTGATATGGGATCACCTTGTCATGTTGGTCCAAAATTAAACAAATCAAACTCAGAAGAGGCTCTGATATGTCTGAATTATTAAGCAGTGGTAGGTTTTGTTGTTATAACCTGTCTCTACTGCAGAAAACACGTCTGAACTTAAAATGTAATATTATTTATTATAAAGGAGATAAGCAGATTTTTGAACTTTAATGTTATGTACCTTAAAATAAGATTTGTATAAAATAATTTGAGTGCATTTTTTTTGCTTAAAATTTCTACTTAAGTCTAAAAAAGCAGATATACAGGCACAAATTATGCGATAAATATCATTCTTTAACTAAGTTTACCTGTTTACTGAATAAGCAAAAATTAACATTGCAAATCAAAAAGTATCTGATATAGAAAGAAGATTTGGATGCCTGTGCAGATAAAAAAACAAGCATATTATTTTTCTTGTTGACCTGCGTAGGATGTCTGTGTGTTTAAAGCCTAAAGCCCACACTCTGCTTGGTTAGCTTATGTAAGGCTACATTAATGTCCATGTTGGTGGTGTAAAAGGCAGTTCAGGAGGCTGACGGTGGGGGGGTGGGGGGTCAGACAGCTGAGTGGCAGCAGGAAAAAGCACATGTCATGTTTGTTTGGGACCTCCTTTGTCACAGGCCACACCCTCTCCCCCTTTTCCTGCCCTTCTCTTGGCCTTATTTAGCCCCACGCTGTGTCACCCAGGGGTCAGGGTGAGCATGCACACGCTACGCACACTAGTTTATACGCAGGCAACACAAGAGCGCACACACATACACACGCATACAGATTGCAATAGCATGGTAGAGTGCATCATGGATGGAAGTGCCTTGAAGGACCTGCTTCTCATTCTCTAGACCTCATTAGCCGCTGATTTATCTCCCCCTCCCTCCCCCCTAATGCTCTGGGTGGGTGGATGATGTGTGTGTGTGTGTATGTGTGTGTGTTTGTGTGTGAGTATTTGTGGGAAGGGAATACAGTGAGAGAAAGAAATATCATGTGTATTTCCATGGATTAGTCTCAGTATGTGTGTATGTCTCTGAGAGAGAGGTGGATTTAGTGTGAAAGGTAGTGTATCTTAGCGTGTGTGTGTGTGTGTGTGTGTGTGTGTGTGTGTGTGTGTGTGTGTGTGTGTGTTGGTCCGGAGGTGTCAACTAGACAGAGGGACTCTGTCATTCCACATTAGCCTGCTGTGAGCACACTCGACCTGGGGTCAAACAGATTAATAAAAGATCACACAGACACACACATACACACACACACACACACACACACACAGAGCTGCTTTCTGATTAAATATTCTGTAGCCCTGCGCTTCATAATCATGACAAGTACACACAGCGCTCCTGTCCACCATTATCCATTTAGCACATTTTTATCTTGTCTTGCAACAATCTGCTCGACTCCCCAGTGAGCTTATTATTGTCAAGGAAAAGTGCTTATAGCTGCGCGTAAAGGTAGGATTTTAGAAAGATGCAAAACATATTTTGCGCAGTAATTAACAGAAGAAAAAAGACTTTCTCTCGCTGCTGTGAAAGTGATTGCTAATTTTCACTGCTTTGTAAGACTATGATTTACACCAAAAGAACTACCTCTTGTTTGTTGTGATGTTAAAAAATGGTAAAGGCATCAGGTTAAGGAGCAGCACCGGTGCTGATATGACTTTAACTCTGCCCTACATAATTCATGGACTCATGGGGAATGAATCTCTCAGGAGGAGAACCTTTTTTGCCTTTACCTGATTCCCTCTACATCGCAGTCTCAGGAGACGATCCAGTGGAAGAGAGATGAGGGGGGTGTTTCGTCATGCGGTCTATTTTGGAGTACTCTTAAGTCGAAAGTTTAAAAAAATGTGCTACAACTATAGATCTCATGTTGTGGAACTGCCCTGGATTATGGAGACACATATTTTCAAGTAATTTTGTCTTTTAAACGGATTGTGGCATTCTGTCATTTGTCTCTGAATTTAAAAGAACAGAGCGTCCTGAATCTAAGTCTAATGAAATCTGAATTTGTTGTAAAGCATAAATGCAGCTGTAAGCCGCTTATATGACAAAATAAAGACAAAAAATGTTCAGAACAATGCACTTTTTTGTAGATTTAACATTTCTGTGAACACCATACACGTATTTGAAAAGTGTAGTTTGGAATCAAATCATCATTGATACATTGATACATCATTTTCTTCTAATGTGGACAAAGCCTTTTGAAACTAAATTAGATGTGTGAGGATTCAGTCTTTGTGTCAGTTCTGTATTTGATTCTGTGTTGAGATTGTCAAAGTGTCATCTCGTCTGACCTTTCTGATGTGCCTCCGTCTGTAGATGTGAAGAACCTGGAAAACTTCCACCTGGTAGAGAGCGTCCAGGAGCAGGTCAACGCGGCGCTGCTAGACTACGTCATGTGCAACTACCCGCAACAGACGGACAAGTTCGGCCAGCTGCTCCTCCGACTGCCAGAGATCCGAGCCATCAGCCTGCAGGCCGAAGAATACCTTTACTACAAACACCTGAATGGGGATGTGCCCTGCAACAACCTGCTCATTGAAATGCTACACGCCAAAAGAGCTTAGGAGGCAGACTACGTTACCCACAACGCAGCTGTGCAGACATTCTGAGAGTTTTGCTGTGGCACACAAACTCCGATGTTTTCACCACACTGAACCTTTCGAACCTTAAGACTTGACTGTGTAATGTGCACACACAAACAACACATCAATCCCTTTATGGTAAAAAGAAACTTCTGCAGAGGAGCAGCTTCTTCTCCTAAACCACACAGACAATTTACTAAAAGGAAGAAAAAAAAACAAAAAAAAAACACTTGAAATAAACTGCATTTGACACTACCAGATGGGAAGTAATTGTCGGCACTTGCACAGACTATCAAGCCTGGCAGGCTGCAACGTAAAGAATTAACAACCCTTGAGTGTTTTAATGCTGGTGACACTGGGAAGCTTTTTGTGCTGAGAAAGGAAGGTGAGTAACAGCGCACATCTTTCAAACAGCTTTGCCATTACAGCCGCGGCTTATTCTGGTTGACGCTCCTTTGGTGTGCTCTCTCACTGAAACCAGCTCTCAGTTATTATTGGTACTGTAAAGACAAAAGGACAAGCATTCAACCGGGCCACAGACTTTTACCTACCGTCACGTCTGTTTTTCTCGAACTCACGTAAGATGCCTACCCTGGCAGCTTAACCTGACTGAAAAACGGAGAACTGGAGATTAAAAAAAGGTCTAAAAAAGGAACTTTCTTTAATGAACAAAATAATAAACAGGCCAATAAGAAGAAAATACGATGCTTTTTTCTCTTGTAATGGAAGTCGTTAGCTCCTCATGGTCACCTTGTGGTTTCCCTTTCTTATTCCAACCCCCTGAATCATCTTAAACTATGTACCTCAGAAAGACCAGTGTTAAATAAATTCAATTAATAATGTCAGCAAAAACAGTTGTATTTATAGCCCATTTTTCCCTGCAAAGCAAACAAGAAACACCATCTGTTTTTATTACTTCATCACAACTGGAACAAAGAAACAAAGCGTGATTCTGGAGATGGTGAAGGACCGACCCTGCCTTTGTCCGGAAAGACCAAAGCCTGCTGCAGAACAGAAGAAGTAAATTACAAAAACCTAAATAATCAGTATTATAAGAGAAAAAAAAAAAGATTTGTGATGTCACAGTTATGTGAGTCTTGCCTTATTTCATTACCATGCTAGCTAACCGTGCAGATGTGAATGGAAATATGTACAAATATATATATAAAGTATTAATGTTGTAAAATTTTAAAAAAGAGTAATTCAACTGGTGTTTACATTCATGTGGTCATGGGAGAGAACTGTGATAAAGCAAAAATTGCAAAGCAATGATTTCCTAAAAAATGAAATCAACCAAATGAAATGGAAAAAAAAAAAAAGATCCCTCTGGTTTGCTTTTTTGGAGTGTGTACAGTGTTTTATTTTCTATTGTTTTGAGCAGTACTTAAATTATGTCGTGAGACACTAAAATCAATAAGGAATCACACTTAAATATTAATTTCTATCTGTGTCTGCTGGCATTCAAACATTTGTTTCTTAAACATTTCTGTATAGGAGTTCCGTTTGACTTTTCAATTTTTTGTAGTCTTTTTACTTTTTATTTTACAGTGCTTTTACCTATTTGATGTACAGTGTGTCACTGGTTACGCTTAATAATGAAGATAATTTATTGAGTCTCTGGGTTTCCATCTATGTGTTACATGACGTGAGGTGTCCATGCAAGAATAAATTTGTCTACTGTAGCATGTTCTTGTTTTGTTTTGGTTTATCAATGCAGGTCTGGAGCAAAAAAAATATGGGCTTTCAGAGGAAAAAAAATAATTAAACCAATTTGTTTTGTCTTTTAGATGTTAATGCAAGTCTGTAAATGGAGTTGTATTTAAGTGAGTAGGTATGAAAGATCTTTCTGCCCCATTGGTTCCCTTTATTGACGTTAAACTTGCATCATTTTTCTGTCCAGTTTGCTCTTTTACCAAAGACTGCATCTTTCCCCTCTGAGCTGTGACCTCTGGTATTGTGTCCAACATGAACAAAACTTAGCGTTTCTTTTTTTCTCTTTTTTTGTCCTCTTAAAACATGACTTCCTAACTTATTTCCATGTGGAGTTTTTCACATGTTCTGTGGTTGTTACTGCTCTTTCAATATGTCCAAACACTTGCCTGTCGCAAGCTGTTTTTGTTTGTTTACCTATCAATATGTTCTTGATTGAGTCATAAAACGATGAAAAGTCCCTTAATGTGGGTTTAATGTACAGAAAATTCACTGAAATCCTGAGACATCAAGCTGTCCCTGGTCCCAGGCTCCATTTTCTTACATTTTCTTACTGTGTCTATTGAACAGACAATCTCTCATCACCCACTTCATCGAGTCTGTGTTTAAGTTCTGCAGCTGCTTTGAACTTCCTGGAACATGAAGATGAACTCTACACCACATGCACATTTATGTGGTTACAGCAGAGGTCCAGTTTTTTTTTTTTACTTAAAGTTTGACGGAAAAGATGCTTTTTCTTCTCAGAGCTTTTAGGTAAAAGAAACAGTGTTTTGTCATTTCAGCTGTGGCTTAAGCTACAATCTGTATCCAAGAGTACCTTCCAAAACGAATTTGTATGCAGGATAAATGTTTTGAAGGCTTACCAAACGACTAACTTTTTTCATCCACATGCTCATGCATACCTGGTCCCACAATGCATCCAAATACTATTTCTCTGCTGCTTGTACATGTCTTTTGCCCCTCCTGCTGACTTCCACTCTTCCCCCCGTCATCACCCTTGTCACAGCGTGTCTCTCTGAGGCTGACTGAAATTTTTCTTCATATTTCAATAAATGATTATGATGCTTATAATATCAGATTCTTGCTTCCTACGCACACCCGTACTGTCCGGTTCAATTACATGTGTTTCTTACTTTCTTGATAAAATGATGAGTTATTCGATGTTCCAGTTAAAATACATAAAAATAATCTACACTGATTTGCAGATTTGGTGGAATATAAGTCAAGAGAGAAAAGCTTTTTATGTTTACATTTACATTTTTTGTACATAGAAGTTCTACTCCATTTCTTAAATCTGATCGATATTTGCTGTGACCTGTTTTTTTCAGTGGTAACTTGAAGTAGATATTCAAGAATTTCGTTTTTATTGTTTACAGGTACCGTACGTCCTCAACACGACTACAGTCAGTGTTTTTTCTTGTACATTGTTTAGACAATTGCTTCATAGTTTTACTCATTAACTTTGTTTTGTCTATGATCGAACAACAGCTGATCACAAACACAGTCAAGGTGTAAGATAACATGCTGTTTCATACCGTCCTGCTAAGTTTTTTTTATGCCATTCTGGCCTTTATTTAATAGTATGACGGTATCAGCAGGAGATAGAAAGATAAGATAAGAGTTGACCCGAATCAACACATCAGACATCACAGTTACATGATACGTATCCCACACTTACCGTCCACATGCAAGCCCCTACACTCCGTCCATGTGACAGTCAGAGAAATTGCTGCACATTTCACTGGACATTACACAGTAACATCTTCACAAGCAAATATACAGCGAGTGAAACATGAGTGAGGAATACAAAGTGAAAAACATTCAAATATTTAAAATCAAGAACAACAGACTTTGAGTGAAAAATACGACTTTAGGTTAAAATTTGAGGTTTATAGCTTATAGCACATCCTACTAAGTCATCAATAAGTGTGAAAAGAAGAAAGTCCACCACCAAGGTCTCCACCACCAAGTGTCCCCCGTGTCTCTCCAGTGATGAAAGGTGACAGGAAATTTAAAGTTCAGGAGAAAGATGCTGCATAATAAAAAAAAAAAAAGACGCCATTTCACCAACTGTGATTAAAAAGTGATTCCAAACTAAAAAATCACCGTCAGCGGCCAGGTCAGCCGACGTAGACGAGGCCGTAGCTTTTCTGGGGTGTGGGGCTGCGGGGGAAACAGGAAGCTGCGAACTCCAGCTCCATGGGAACATGAAGGCTACAACCTGCTGGCAAGGCATCCACCTCTGAGGGGGGTGGCTCCTGGAGAAGAGAAGAGGAGAGAAGAGGACGGGGTAAGTGACGAGTATGAAGCCATGAAGAGAAAAGTGTAATGTGTTACTGGCTGAATGGCCAATAAACACCCTCAAACACAGGCTTGTGTTTTTATCTTTTCTTATTTGTTTTCCTTTCCGACTCAGTAATAGCTTATCTTCCTAATGAGTGTTTTGAGACACTAAGAACTAATTTACTTAACTGACAATGACCTCTCTACTTTGTGCTCTGAAGTCTGCATACAGTTTTCATGTGAAAGTTCAGCTTTTGTTTCAGCCCTGCTATAAAAATGCTTTAGTTACAGTAATTGCAACAAGTCTTTATAAACGGTGAATTTATCAAAAAGCAAAATAAATTGTATAAACTGTTTCAAATAAACCCTAAGTGACTGAATTAACCCGGTTTAAGGTATCTGAGCCTATAATTGAAATGTGTTTTCTATCAAAAGCAATTAAAATTCAAAGAGCAGCTCCCTTCATTGTGTCAACTTTTGATCTCCTTCCTCCATCAACCTTCAGCGGATGATTAGTGGTGTTAATACACACTAAATATCCATTATCTACTGTAAAGCACATATGCGTTTACAAAGTGATTTTGGCAGTGCGTGTTAACGAACTATTGACCTTCGTTTTCCTCGCGCAGTTTCATGAGCGATAGGTGGAATCAAACAAATATTTATGTGGCTTGTCTTTTTTATTGCCCTACAGGTGAAGTCAGTCTGAACCTACGACTTTAAGTGCATTTTCTAACTTTTAATTTTGGACCAATACTTAAAGTTTTAAGTTTGGACTCATTCTGAGAGATTGTGTGACCAGTACTATTACTTAATAATTAATGTTTTTGGAAATTGATTTAGTCTTTCAGATAAATCAGTTCACCTCTAGTTACAAGCGAACACAGGATTTTCCTTCAACACTTCTTTCTGCTTCTCACTGTTTTCAACAATCACGCAAATTCTTGAGCTACATCGGTGACTGAAAGTTGTTAGGTTAATAAAATTAGAATTGTACGTCACTGCCAAAGTCAATATGAGAGCAGCAACCGGACGAAAAACTGCTGAACTTGTCTCTATAATTCAGAAGGATTACATATTGCCAAACTAAATTTTAGCACTTAAAGCGATCGTATCCCTTAGAATTAATTTAAAAAAAAAAAAAAGTCTCCTGTCAATCTTTTCCTCGCCCCCGCCTCTACTGAAGCAAATAATGTTGTTTGATTGCTGAGGTGTTGATGATAATGTTTGCACTGTTCTTGTGCAGCATTAAGGATGCTGGTCACAGTTGTGTGAGAGGCTAGCTCGATCCCCGGCGCACAGCGTTGCAATCCTCTCTTGGAGCTTTGCTTGCAGTGCCTGGCCTCCTGTCTGTAAATGTGTTAAACCTGCTTTCACTCGCCCTGAATTTGTATAAATAATGTATATACATTTATCCACAGACTCTAACAAGTGCAGCCTCAGGTGAAAATACTCAGAAATGCATGCTATGCGCATCCCCGAAGGTGGACATCAGCTCAAAACCGACCAACTCAAAAGATAACCACACAGAGGGCAAGAAAAAAGAGGAAAAAAAGCACAAATGAATAACTTGCCAAAAGCAACATAACACACACACACACACACACACACACAGTTTTCTCTCTCTCACTCACATACACAGTTTTTTCTCTTTCTCAGACACACACACACAGATACAGTGCTGTCAGTTTCTAAACAAGTTTTCCTTTCCATCACACAAACAGCCCCAAGTTGTGTCTGCCAGTGTTATGTGAAGCTTTTAAACTCTGGAACCACATCACTCGTGTTTACCAAGAAGCGCTTGTATGTTTCCCTGCATCGTCAAAGCGCAGTCAAAGAGAAAGAGGTTGAGGGCAGAAGAAAAAACAGAAGCTGTTGGAAGTGTTCCAAGATTGCAAGAAAAGGTGCAACTGAAATAAGCCGGTTCAGGATTCAGTCCGGTTTCAAGAGGGACCCCAAGAGGCCTAAGTAGAACTAGTCCAGCGCCACATGGTGACAAAACTTTGGCAGATCAATTAGTGAAGAAAACCCGTCACATAATAGGTGATCGTATGATTTTATATTGTACTAAATTTAAGCTCCTTATCTTACACATAGTATAGTTAGTCAGAGCAACTTAGTCTTCATTAAACGTTCCCTCTAATGGAAAAAGACTCCATATATGCCACTCGGCCTCATTGATAATCCTAATTTATTTACTGAAACTGCAGATGATTAGTTTTTGGCAGTTGTTCACAACAAAAACACAGATTACTCAGTTAAAGAGGAGAGTTAATGTCAGTGTGAGTTAATATCACAAGCTGGTTTATATGTAATTTTAATTCAGGAGAGAGTCTGAACTTATTCATTTTATATACTTTGATTTTCAAAGAACAATTAAAACTTTTAAATGTTCTTTTCTTCATTTAAGGATTATGTGCACTATGAAGATGGGAAGGACTCCAAGCACTCTCTTAATCCCTTGTTTTTTTAGGTCACTGTGTGATTTCTCTGAGAAGCTGAAGACAGTTTTCCACATTATGTAGAAGTGAAACTTATTTTAGGGGCGACATCAGCTCAAAAAGACTTCTGTAAAATACTAGCTGCCATGGTGCATCAATAATCTGAAGTTTGAGGAAAAGCAGGGGGGATTTTACCTTCTGTTTGCATGTTGTCAACTTGTTCTTCTTGATACGAATCTCAGGTCCATATGTTTACATTGTATATACTTCATATTACTCTCGTTTCATATTTTCTATATTTTTTATCTATCTTTTTTCAAATGTTTTGCACTGATATGGGTGGCTTTAATCTCATTGTACTGCGTATAATGACAATAAAAGGCATTCTGATTCTGATTCTTACATGAATGGTATGACAGTTCTGATCTGTACATTTTCTATAAGGGAAAACATGAACAGATAGTGTAATTGGCATTTTTACCACTTCCTGTCACTGCTGTATAATTTACTGTGTAAACTAATTAACAACTTCTCACAATGCTTTGTCATATTTCAAATATCTTTGAAAACCCTTTCACCAAGCGGCTGGACGTCGTTTCTGCGACAATGTTTTGGTTAGTTTAGATGTCAGTATTTACTTATTAGTTTAGTCTTTAAACTCTTAGAAACAACCCATACAGAGCTGGTGCAACAGGCTGCTGTTTTTGAGAGATAGGACTGTTAGAGGCTGACAGGTGAAGAACAAGAAAGAGAGGGGGAAAAAAAACAGCAAAACTCTTCAGAGGGGCAATTAGCCAACTTTCTAATCACTTATACCAAACCACAACTAGGAGATCCATTTTTTGACGGCCTGATGGACAAACTTTAAAAATGTAAAGATCAAATTAATAGGCAAGCATTGTTAATGGGAACACTCACTATTGTTATGCAAAAGCCTCACTATGGCATGCAAAACAAATACACTAAGGTTTGGAGATGGAATGGTTCGAAGGCCGCTGCCGTTTCATTTCAAAGCATGCATTATACATCATTGTGCATAAAGAGGAAGCCTACAGCATTATGATGTTTTTTTTTCCACGATGATTATCCTTTATTAGTCATTAAAAAGAGAGCGAGAGAGAGAGAAAAAATACAACTTTTAAGCACCTGAACCTCGCTGCCAGCATTCCATTAATTGCCTGCACAATAGGGAGAGCCTTTGGAGATTTTTCAATTTCAAAAAATGAGGAGCATGCATTCAGTCGTGCTCATGTTATACCGGCACTTAAATCCTACAGAGCTCACATAAAAAAGGACTCAAGGTTGCATCCGATTGAAAGCCTCCAACTACAGCCACTTCAGAAATCCATTTAGCAAGCGGGGGGTTAGAACATCTAATTCAAACAGAGTCGCCCTGTTAAAACGGTTGCACCAATGTCTTTTAAAAACACACACTCACAAACACACACACAAACACTCTTTGAGGCACACACTTTTCCTCCCTGTGTTTGCCTGGCTCTATTGTGAGAAAGATGAACCTGGCACATAGAGAAATGGCAAGACACAAAGGCTTAATCTTGCCAGACCTCAGCCAAGAGGCGAAGGTGAGCGCTTGACTGCATGTGGAATCTTGACCTTTACTTCAACAGTGTCATAAAGAGAAAGAAAGAGGTCTGTGTCGTCTGCACAAACACGACAACCCGAGTGTCACAACAGTTCATCAGCTGCAAAAGGGGGTCTGGAGAATGTTTTACTATGATTGAATCCAAAGAAATAATTATGGTTTTGGACTGACCTCAAAACATATTTTGGGATCGTCAACAATTATAAAAGAAAACCTTCAAGCTGCTAAAATGGAGCAAAACGATGACGGGAAATTTAGAGTTTAGCTGCGTTAAATGAGCTTTTGTTTGTTTATGTTAATGACGGATTATTGTGGCATGTAAATGTGTGAACCACGCGGTGCCGTTATGACATACAGAAGTTGTAGTTCAACATTTACAGATTGATTAAGGTGCCAGAAGAACTTATAAGATGAGAAATTATTTTCAAAATGATTTTCATTAAGATGAATCTTAAGTTAACAATACAGTTCTGCTTCTTCATAAAATATAAAACAATAAAATAAAATAAAAAGGTATACAGTCTTTGCTATTAAAACAATTATCAGTAACAATATCAGACTGTTTATCACTCAAGAGAAAAGGTTATTGTGAGAAGTGCGATTAAAACTGTGTATCTTTGAGTGCCAATAAACAAAACATCTTTGTTATGATATTCTACTGAATTCAGACTCTTTCTCAGTCTATACCTGAATTAGGTATCAACCCTCTCATTAATAGCCGACAATAGGGTTTAGGGTATTCAAAAATATTTACTTTTTCAATCAATATTTGTGTCACAAACTTTGTATGACACCAAGTCAATACAATCTTACTTTTTAAGTTTTGGGTGTCTGAGGTAACAAGGTGCACACCAGGGCTGCCTCTGATCCCGTCACATATATCCACCACATTTTTTTTTTCTTTAAATTTGCAGGCTCAAGACGTGGGCAGAACTTCACATGGTAATGTACAATATACCCTCAAATCCAGAGATATGGTATAAAAAAAAACAACAATATTTTAAGAAAGCAAACAAATGTTTTTGATGTGAGACGTGCTCAGCGTCAAACAAAAGCTGCAAATGGTTTGGCCAGTATTACTTTTATTAAAACTGAATGCTTTTCATTCAAGGCCCTGTGCAATGTTAACCGATTGCCTCGGGAGGTGATGTAAGGTATTTGAAAGCATATTTTTTTCAGGCTCCCTTTAATGTAAGAGCTGTCATTGGACCGTCTTTACTCCTCTTAACATCAGTGTTTGTTTACAAGCAAAAAAGCTATTTTTGTTTCTTAGTGCAAAGTGCTACACAAATATAGGAAAAAATAAACGCAAATGAATAAAATTATCAAATACTATACATCCTTGACTTTTCTGCATCCATTCCAACAACAAAAACAAAAGAGTCCGCTTCAGTATTTGTGAGTTTAAATGTACACACGCCCGTATCCACAGGTGGACGAAACTATTTATACACGTGGCTCTTCACTTACATCTGCTGTCTGTTGGTGAGATCAATATCAAAACCCCGAGGAGGACAAAAACAGGCAGAGAGAAACTTTCCTTTAATCTCTCCTCCTCTCCGCGCTCCCTTTCTTTCTTTTTCTGTTTCATAGAGCCATGGACAATCGCTGGCAGGCCTTCAGATACAAACAGCTGCTCACAGATTGTCACTGTGATGGGAAACTGATTATTTAGTCTGCTGCTCCTCCACTGGGACAGCAACAGTTTCTGTATGCTACTGAGGACACTTGAGGGGCTTTAGCTAGGAGCGGCGTTATAAAGGCACTTACAAATGAACATCATAGACCCAGAAACAGCTATGAAAAACACAGAGTGTGGACCCAGAGGAATGTCTGACACGTGTTTGGAGTGGTGGGTCTGCTGTACAGAGGCGAGCGGTTAAACGCGACAGGAAAAAGGCTGCATTTCAATCACTGGAATCAACGGGCCTGATTCTTGCATGGTGAAAAATTAAAATTTCTGCAGTTATTAATGTACTACTGATGAGAATGATCAAATAACTTCAAAAACAAAGATGTGCATTAAGTGGCAGAATATTGTTAGACTGCAAGATTGACAACAAGTGGGCGTTGCGCTTGCAGAGCTTGTATTAACTGACATTTGACAAGCTCTCTCTCAGGGACTGTACCACAACTCCACTGTGCATGTCAAGCTCAGAGCCTAATGTTAAGTGAGTGATGTAAGGTGAGGTGAGGCAGTCTGAGGCCGGAGGCTGAGCACTGAAGCACAGGGCAGTGCTCGGATCAATACTGGCTGAGCCGCAGACAAACGAGGTCAGGGTGGTGAGAAGACGGTAGGCGTCCTATAACAGATACGGGCTGATCATACACACACACGCACGCACACACACACACATGCATGCACACACACACTCATCAATTTGTCACTGTAATAGCAGTCATTGTAGCGTTCTACCTTAATCATGAATTTTTCTTTTCCTTAATCCACTTTAAAAAGAGCACAGCTGATCTGCTGAGAGTATCTAGACTCCTGCACAGTCTAAATTTCATATGAAGAAATCCAACATGAGAGAGAACTTCGGAGCTGTGGAGCTGCGCATCATTCACAAAATATGTGATTTTTGAAGCAGCTGCTTTGTATAAAAGAAACTCTCTTCTCAAATTATCAAAAATGCTCATGGGTGAAACTGATCAATAACGCAGCAGTAGTGTGTGATATTGACAAAAAAAACAATCTTAGTATATTTGGGGATTTTGCCAACAACAATGATCGACAGATTCTGCATTTTTCTCTCTGAAAAAAAGTGTAAAGTCTTTTTGTAGCTTGCTTGTGTTGGTGACATATTAGACCTTTTAAAAATTATTTATAACTTAAAAAAAACATACCATATTGTTCGCACTATAAAGTGCACTTAAAATCCTTTTGGCTTGTCAGAGCACTGCAGCTACCGTAGCCTCGCAGAATTATTGAACGAGTTAAATAAAGTTTGACTTATCTGACTATTTTGTTTGGCTTAATGCGCTTTATAATCCGGTGCACCTTATGGAGGAAAATAGATGTGAATAGACGCGTTCATTGATGGTGCACCTTATAATCAGGTGTGCCTTATAGTGCGAAAAATACGGTAAGTATTGAGATCAAACGATGCAAGCAGAAGTAAATCTTTTCATTCCTACAACTTTTGCCTCATACTTGAGAGATATGAAGTTAATATCTACTCTGTCGTCGCCTTGCTTGTTGTTCTCGTAAACTTTTGACCCTTCTCCTTTTTGAGAAAACTTTTGGGCCTGAGCATCATCATCAAGGGGGAGTATTGCTTAACATCCAATCAAATGCAAAGGATCCGAGGAGGTATGAGGGTTTTGATTACAACATTTTATGGTTCGACTAACGTATGTAAGAGGAGCCCTTATCTCTGCACACTCTTGGATTTTGCTAGATGAACGACAAACCAAATGTTATTTTCACATAGCCCAAATGACTACAATATGTCTCGTTTAGAGTAGTCTCTTTGACACTGAACCAGTCCCCCCAAAAAAAGCCAAAATGAAGTTCACATGGGACAGTAAACCACAACCTGCCACAACACTTTTCTTCTTTCTACCAAGCTGTGGATTTAGACCAGCATTTTTATCTTGTTGTAAAGAGGACAGACACACCTAGTACTGCCAAATCAGAAACAGTCATACATAACTGATAAAAATGTCAGTTGAAATTTGTAAAAACTCATAAATAATGGATGCTCCAAGCAGGCAGGGGAGCATCTTCAATGAACCCAGAGTGCCGAGCATGCTTTCTCATCTCCAAGCCAAGGAGCCATCTTAATGACTGAGCCCGGAGACCTGGGGGTCTCCCACACCCATCAGACCCCCTCCCTCCTAAAGCCAGCCCATGCTCACAACACCACCACAGATCATACAGAGGGGAACATGAGCTCTTAAATTAAACATTCAGTGGAGCAGCCGCTGCCAGTTTTAGGCAAATCAGCAGAAAATGAAACAAACAGGCCAGGAAGATCCATGTGTGTGCAACTGAGACATGTTCTGGGGGGAACTTTTAGGTCTTGCGGGAGCAGAAAAACGCAAATAATGTCACTTCTGCTTTTGTGTATTATGGGTAAAAGAGAGTGTTTGCAGATTTTGGTATGTTGTAGAAGGTTCATTAAGTTCAATAATGTTCTTTAGCTTTAACTTTTTAAGAGGGGATGAGAAAGATAATAGAATGAGAGTATAGAAAGTGTTATTTTGTTAAATGCGATAACACTGCATTCTGCTTTATCATACTGGGGTCACTTCTGGGTAAGGATGGCTGTAGATGAGGGGGAGCCACAGTCCCCCTTGACTGACCTGAATTCGGACATAAACAGGAAATAGTCTACAGGAAGGAAGTCATATTTTTTACAGCTGTGCCCTGGATGAGGGCAACACTGTGCAAAAAGCTGCATTTTCTGTATAAGTTTGAGATTTGATCAATTCTTCCTGGTGTCTGCAGTCAGCCGTTCAGTATCACAAAAAATCTAAAAAAATGACAAGCCAGATGGAGTGAGGCTGTTGATTGTGTTCTCGGTGAAAAGTGTGGTCATTGTCTTTTCCTGTCACCAATAAAAGGGTCCTTTCCTGCACCCACCATGATAAACCTTTTTGTCTCTTTGTTTGTGTTCTTGGAGGAGGATCAAAGCACCAGGTCCAGCAGCCAGCTTGTGATTTGTCAGGCGGTTGGAATTTATATGGCACTTGCATCCTATGGTACTCATCACATCTGCAAGTCACACCTGTAAATCAAACAGGCAAGCTCTATGGCGTTACTTATGAATGTTTTGGGCATGAGGTGACAGATTCTCCTTTTAAAGCAAAGATTATTTTGAATTGTTAAAAGGTTAAAGCACTGTTACGTTACACAGGGTCTCAGGCCTCTTTTATGAGTTATTGATGAGTTACTGGACTTTTCACAGACAGACCCACAGGAACCAGAGCACTTTTTACGCACGCAGATAAAGAGAATTGATCAATTTCTTTTCCTGTTAAAAGGGTGGTTGAACTAGACGGAGAGGTGGAGGTGGAGGATGGTGGGGGAAGCAGCCCAAAGACCTACAGGAAGTGATTTAATGTCCAAAAAGACAAGCCCTTGTTTTTGCTCCGTCTCTTTCCTGTTGTGTTCTGATAGGGACTTCCTTTCCCCAGCGGGGATGGATAGGGGTGTCAACCGTCCATCCATTCATCCATCTCAACAACCCCCATCCACCCATCTTTGACTGCTGGAAATATCATTCGCCATGCAGTCAATGCAAAAATCTCCAGACACGGGTGCAAATGTTAAATTAAAGCGCAAGTAGCCATGTTTGTAGATGTAGGCAGGTAGGTTTAGTGGATCTATCTATCTATCTATCTATCTATCTATCTATCTATCTATGAGGTGAAATGATGTTGATGACATAAATGATGTTAAAGACATAAAAGGACAGGAGGAAGGAGATATATTATTGTAGTGTGTAACCATGTATGAGTTGGCCTCTGGATCCATTTTAAATTGAGTGTGTACAAGAGAGTGTGAGTTACGGACGGAAAGAGAGAGAGCGAGAGAAACAGAGAGTCCAGACTATAATCTCCAAGTGTACTATGTATGGGGTGAGGAGGCAGTGGGTTCAACCTCAGGCTTGGTTACACTGGGATGATCTCTTCCTGTCTGCCTCAGTATCTCTGCAACCAACTCCCTTCCTTTGAGCTAAATACACACTGTGACACGTGAACATTTGTTTTACCGTGGGCATCACAATTTGAAGAGTCTCTCTTTAATCCAAAACTTCGCCATAATCTGAGCCTCGTTTCTGCTGAGATTTCCCTTTTGTTCCAGGGTTTGATAAATAAATATAAAACTGAACCCACTGTCAGTGCTATTAAAATTAAACCGCAGAAAGAAAAACTAAATTGAGCATTATAGATTGGACAAAGGTAGTGTTGTATTTGTTGCAGTAAATCTTGAAGTGGATCAGGTTTTTCCTTTTTAACTTCCTTTTTAGCTGAAAGTTGATGGACCTTTTTCAACCTGAAGACAGGTGTAGGTACTCAGCCAGACTTAAGGCCACTTCACGTTTTCAATTATCCTCATGAGCAACTGAATACCAACATTTTTCTTGATGTGGTGTAATACCTGTCAGCAGGGAAATAACTTTTACTCAGACACATTCTTAGATAATGGATATGTGTGTGCGCTAGTGATTTAATCTACATGTGGCCCGATGCGAGGTATAATGTCATTGGACTCATGAGATTCAATAGAAGTAATAGGAAGGCCAAATGTTGGAGGTTTTCAGGTTTCAAATACGCAGAACTGGATCCTTGACAAAATACGAAAATGCAAAGTGTTTTGATACGTAAAACTTTTGTCTGCAAGGAAATGAAAATCAAAATTTGGTGCATATTGTTTATGTTCAACATATTATAAAAATGAGATATAGATTTCAACGGTCTGTGTCTGTAGAGAAATGACATTTTGTTTGGGTATACATAGATACGTCACCAGGAGTCTACCACATTGACTGATTTAAAGTTTACTCACATCCAACACACACACACACACAGGACAATGACACACAAACACAGACAAAATGACCCACCCTCCAACCTCTGCTCTTACTCATTCATATCATCTACAAACACACACGGTACAGCATGAGTGTCTCTCATGCACACACGGAGGCGTATTCGTGCACACATACATCTACAGATGGAGGAAGTAAGCTCAGCACTCCCTGTGTCTGTGGAGGATGTGAGGTACAGTGATGGCACATTAACGACAGGACCCATGACAGCAGTACGCATCGGTCTCACCGAACAAAGCATGTGGCCAGTTTTTAATTCAATGAGGATTGTTTAAGTCAAACAATAGCTTCTGGTCCCACTGAGGGTTAGGAAAGGGTGAGAAAGGTGAGTCTGTCAGTGATGGCCGGCAGGTTGTTTTCGTATTTTAAGTTACGAATGATCCCGAGGGTCCAATGGGGTTGTGGATCAAAAATATCAATGTGGTGCAACAACATCCGCTGTTGTTCAGGTAAGAAACAAAAAAAGTTGACAGGGAGTTGGTTGAGAGGGAAAAGTTACCCAACATGTCCATTATCATACCTTTAAGACTATTGTAGCAAAACTACTCAAACGCTGATATTTTGGGATGATGCTTCCGGCAATTCTTACCATGATCACCCTTTAACGAACATGCGAGTATCAGGGAAAAGCACAACACAAGCTTTTTATTACATAAGGCCACATTACAGACTAAGAAAAAGATGTAGCTTTTGCTGCATACAGAAGTTTAGCGAAAAAAAAAACAACAATGTTGAATAGAGTTTAGCACGATTCCCTTACAGAAAAAGTTAAATTTCTAAAAATGAGCTATATGTTTTCTGTATGTTCTGCCATCTTGTTCTCCATGTTTTAAGTACAGTGTTGTAACAGTGGCAAGTGAGATTGTTAATGTGATGATGCTGCAATATAATCCAGGTCTAAGAAACATAATCCACTGATAATCTTCATAAAAAAAAATATTTTCATTAAACAACTTTGATTCAAACTAAAGCATAAACTTGTTTGACACCAAAGATTTTGTAAATGATAAAAAAAACAATGACCACTAGACAAATTTATGTGAATGTGTATTTTCACTGGGGGCATTTGCATTCCTCACAGCCCATTTGGTCTATGCTAATGGAGTCTACTCATGCAGAGCAGCAGGTCTTAATGAAAAACCTTTGGCTGGTGATCAGTGCTATTGATCAGCCCGAGCCCTGGCTTTAAGCAGGGCTAATTGATCAATCACCACTGGTTGCTCAGGATTAATGGAACATGACTGGTGCTCCCTCGCAAGACTAGAAGACATACTGACTTCTGAGTGATCGGGTGGATGTATTTTATGTATGTGCTTGAGTGCGGGGGGAGACGAACAGACAGAAATAAAGGGCACAAAAGTCTAATTAAAGGGATATTCCGGCGTAAAATTAATTTAGGGTCAAACACACCATCACACCAAGTTAGACAACCTGTCAAGAGATGAATGTTGCCGACCGCTTGCTTCTCTAGTTATACCAACTTTAGTAACGACCGCATGATAGCACTACAGAGAGCCACGCGCTCAACCAACAGCACCTAACTCCATCAACAGTACATATAGGGTCCCAGCCACAGCATTAGCCACCAAACATCTTTTTAACTTTGCCTAATTTCTTTAGCAAAGAGACTAAACACAACTCACCTACTCTCTTCCAGCAGCTGCTTGTTTGTAGCGAGACCTCGGACCAGTCCATTACGGACCGCAGCGGGGTGACGCAGCTCAAGGAAGAACATTTATGGGTGTCTAACTCAGTGTTAGGGTGTGTTTGACCCTAACTTTATTTTACACTGGAATATCCCTTTAAGTTACTGAGGATTCTCTTTTTCAACCATTTCTACAAGCTACATATGTCAACAACAGTTTTTCTCCCTACAACTCACAACAATGAAATGGGTATAAAGGGGGAAAAATACATCATTTCCAACTGGCTATTTTGACATGATTAGTTGTGATATGATGGAAACCTGCTTGGCTATAGTTTGTTTATTATAGATTGGTATGGGGTAACTTCAATCAGGTCTGTAAACACTAAAGATGTTGCCTCAGACTGTTTTTGAATGGTTGCTCTCTCATTAAGATGACATTTGGATCGCTATGGACAGCTTTTAAATCCTAAATGGTGATCAAATTTCTAAATTGGATAAAATACAATAAGATGACAAGTTTTGACATGAAAAACGGTTAAAAGGTATCAGATATCAGTTGCATCATCCGCACATCAGTTCAGTGTATGTTTAATTTGTCTTGCTAGTATCAGAGCAGACAGAAATGACAAAAGCAGTCCCCCCTGCCAGGAAGGACTGAAGTACACAGCCAAAACAGGAAGCCCAACAACACACACACATTCAGATACAGGCACATGTTCATAACCCTCCCATTGTATGAGTGACAGGCTGGCTGGCCAGTAGGGACTCCATGGAGGTTTTGTGTCTGTGAGTGTGTTTGGGGGGGGCAGACTAAAGGATCCAGCTGGCCTGTCATGAGGCTCCCATCGCGTGTGAATGTTTCACAGAGGGAGCTATGGCTAACTGATCCAACTCTGAAACACTCAACAGGCTGGGGGGGTTAGGGGGGTCAGCTGGGGTGAGTTCAGAAGGGCAAAAGCAGGAATATTGTTTTGAAAGGTAACAGATAATAAGGGCCTGAGGATTTACTCAAAACTTCAATTTTGATTGAAAATGCCGTTTTTAAATTGACTGAATATGAGAATGGGACTTAAATAATTGTAACAGATGAAAAAAATCAATGTTTCCAGAGCAGATTTGATTCGTCAGGTGAAAGCAAACATCAGTTTAAGATTTATGATTGGTTGAGAATGAATAACACAACCTGTTTCAGCGAAACCCCCGATGGCACAGCATGCCAGTACAGAGTCTTCCACTCTGGCCTGTGTTAAAAACCAGAGCAGCACCGTCCCGAGAACACACAACACCTCCACCTCATATAATTCAGATAACCTTGACCAACTAACCTACCACACATAAACACTCACACCCTCCTATCCTTTGACTGACTTGCACATTTTTTCTAAATGGGACCACACTTCCACCCAATAACCTCTGGTGTGAACTTAATTGTGTATACTGTGGTATTGAATTTCATACCTGGGTCCTGTAGCACTAAAAGAGAAACAGACGCTGTGAACTTGACAAAGAGAAAGAGGGAGAGAAATAATGGAGGGAGGGGAGAGACGGGGAAAGAAAGAGAGAGGGAAAGATGGGGAAAGAAAGGGAGACAGGGAAAAGACGGGGAAAAAGAGAGACAGAGCAATAGACATGGACCACCCAACAGCTGCAAAGAAAAACAAAGCTGGGTGGAGAGCAAAGTCAGCTTCGATCACATCGAGGTAGGACAGTTGGATGTTGTTATATGGTAGCAGTTCAGCAAGGGTGACAGATGCAGATGAGGAGAGAGTTCAACGCTGAGAAATTCAGAGTGTTTTTAAGGTTTGTATTTGTTCTTCATAAGGCGACATTTTGATTTTTGTCTCCATAAGGTTGCAAAGCTGTCAGTTTTCCAGTGGTAACAAGTAAGTGGAGGCGCACATGACAAGTACTGTTCATTTACTCCAAGCATTGATGTTTTTCATTTTACATATCTGAACTTGTTTCATTCATGTTTGTGAGCTTTGATTTCCTTTCTTTAGAACAGAGAAAATGTAAGTTCACTATTCTCAAATCCCCTTTTTATATGTTTTGAATGCTCAAAAATTTAAGCACTTGCAATTATAACAGATTTTGTATCCCCTCCAACAATATACATGTCAGAATGAATTGCACATCAAAACATTTGAGGGAGCATTACAGAGATATCCCTATTCATAAAACAGATGCAGAAATTCTTCATTGTTTGCTGATTGACTGTGAATATCAGATATTTACACGTCTATTTTTTGAGATAGATGAAATGAAAATCTGTCTTAAGCTTAAAAAAACTTGCTTCTTAAAGTTAAGATGTGTGATGTAGTTCTAAAGTTGGCCACCAGGGGGCTGATAATATGCAGAGAGTGTGTCCAGTCATCAGAGTCTGTGTTTATTTCTTTTCAGCGAGGCGGTGGAGCACTGGTGAGCATATGAGAGAGAGAGAGAGAGTGTGTGTGTGTGTGTGTGTGTGTGTGTGTGTGTGTGTGTGTGTGTGTGTGTGTGTGTGTGTGTGTGTGTGTGTGTGTGTGTGTGTGAAAAGGAGATAAGGAAAAGGTAAAAAGAGAGAGGGATTTGTGCTCTCAAAAGGTTCGATTTTGTGTAGCAGATCAGTTTGTTGAATATTAATGATTCAAATAAATGTACCCTTTTTTCAAATGACCTTTTGTTGATAGTTTTATATTGTGATATCTAAAAACTTACTTTTAATAAGTCAAATCCTTCTGTTTTCACATCAACAGTTTAAAAGAACTTAAAGTGATTAAATTTAATGAAGATAATTAGATAAACTTATAGTTGTGAATTTCTGTTGTAAGAGTTTGATAACACATCCATGCAAAAGATTTTGGATCTTGTTTTCAAAGGAGGAAATGTGGCAGTGTTTAAAGGAGAAGTGTGATTCTATGTTTTTGATTTTCCTTTTGAGGACTTAATATCTCAATAATACTTATTCTGTAGTATACTGTATATATGTACTACAAAGGTGTATGTATTTATCTGCATTACATCATTTATAGTGGAGAATAACAAGTATCTGTTCTTAGGTCAGGGATTATTAAAACGAACACAACTAAAGGCCTGCCGCTGTTGAAGATGTTAACCCAGCACAGTAGTCCCTCAGCCCCTGACTTCAGTCTGTTTTTGTCCTGAGGTCAAAGGTGAAATGCCGCTGTTGACCCCTTGAACTGACCTGTTACCCAATGCTCAAAATCCCACTACTGTGACTGATACACCCTGCTGAGTGTGTGTGTGTGTGTGTGTGTGTGTGTTGGGAGCCTGTTACCTTTCTATGCAGATGAGTGCCTTCAGGGGTCTGGCTCATGGGGTTTTCCAGTCTCTCTGGAACTGAAGGAATGGACAGCTGACCTGCAGACAGACGCACATACACGCACATAGTTGGGTCTGCCAGCAGTGTTCAGCTCCACTTTAAAGCGACTGAATACACACATGCATGCAAACACACACACACACACAAGGACACGTGAAGCAAGCTCATGAGCAGGACTGCCTGAATGTTGTGTTGCAACTAAAAAGTATAGAATTGATTTGTTCAGTTTACATTTCCAAGACAAAGAAAAATCAAAAGTCTGACAATTTACACAAAAACATGCACTGTGTTAAGATCCCTGGTTACCAAAATGAAGTACCAATAATTTTTGGTAATTTCAGAATTACTACCAAGGAATTGAACACACACTTTAACAGATGCTTCTCAAAAGATGGGAGGAAAACGGTTCCCTTTTCTGTGTTATCATTCTTGTAAAGTGTAGAGTTTATTTAGTTTGTCTTTGATGCTTTTTACAAAAAGTTTCATGTTTTTTTTCCTGAATACTCAGAACCAAACAGGTGGAAGTTACTCTGAATAGCAGAGCAGACAGTTTCATTCACCTACAAAACAAAATGTATTTCAGTGTCCAAATAAAAAAATCATCCAAGGACTTCTCCCCTCTCTGTGACCTGTAAGATTCACTGATCTGAACCAATTACAGACGGAAACAAGACAGTATTACAAAGGATGGCCCAAAGGTGAAGGATTATAAATAGGAGCCAATTAGACCTGAAAATGAAGGAGGCAAGACAAGCGTAACTAATGATACCATATTCATCAACTTCAGACATTTGTTCTCCTTTTTAGGCATTAAAGGGGATTCTCATATCTGGATTGTTATGAAATGACTGAGCAGGTTCTGCGAGGGTTTGCTCATTTTCTGCTGGGTTCAATGAAGTATTTCTGACTCTGTTTACTGGCGACACATCCCAAAATAAATTTTAAAAAATCTAAACTTCAAAATATCACCATATATATTAGTTCTATATCACAGTCTACACACACAGAAAACTTCTGACTAGGTAACACCTTGCCTTAAGCATACAACCATGAGGCACAATTACAGCAAAGTAGTTCCTCATATGAAGCTGATTCATGAAAATTTATTCACATAGACTATAGAAGTTTTTAACATTTATAAACACGAAACAAAATTGTGATGCATGTTGGACCAGCTGAGTTAGACACATTTTTACATGTGCATCAACAACTCAAATGAGCTGAAATACAGTGATCAAGTGACCTTTGAAACTGAACTGGTAAATCAAGTTAATATGAGAGTTTCTCACTTTACAGGAGTATCCCACAAGAAGCAGGTATTCAAGTGAAAAATAGCCAATTAATTATAATGTCAGCTGATTTGTTAGCTAGTAAGTAGAGTTAGCTGGAGTCATTATGATAACTGTTACATGATAATCAAACAATCAAAAGCATGCACATTTAACTGATATTGTGGATGCATGCATTTTTATGCTATTTAGGGAGCAAGTTGCCTTTACTGGACATAACAGCTGACATGAGTCAGTAAATGTGGGGAGGAGAGGGTGGGGAAAACATGCAGCAAACTATTCCCTCTGCACTTAAACTGCTAAACCCCCATGTACATGCTTTGTCTAATGGTATTTTCTTGGCCATGACTAAACCTGATGTGTGTACTAATACTGTATGTTTGGTGCAGGTTTATAATGTCCCATTTCATGAGATTTTGTTCTATTGTATCAATTTTACAACCATATAAAATGTCCACTTAGTTAATACCTGACCTACATAAACAGGTCAATGAAGTTCAAAAGCTGTTCTGAGCCTTTTCATTTTTTTTTTCTTTTTCCTTTTACGGCAACAAAAATTTGGTCTCTACATTATTCATGTTCCAAGCAGTCCAATAATCTGTATGTTAAACCTGAAAGTTACATACTCAGATATATGGACACAATCTCAGTATGTATATCACTGTCATGAACCCATCCGCCCCATCTGTCTGTCTACCTGCCTGTCTCTCTGATCTCGCTAAGAGCCTGTCATGTCTGCTCTCAAACAGGCCTCCTGCGTCTGGATTAATCTCTCTGGGTGACTGCTGATCTGAAGGTGGGTCGCCTGCCATCCACCACCACCAAAACTAATTTCACTGTGTCACTGCATGACACCCCCGCCCACCACCCCCACTGACACTCGCACATGCACACACATTGCAAAATATCTTCATCTGTCTCTGTCTCATCTACATGAGCGAGGGCAGGAGGGCGGGTGACTAGTCCGGAGGAGAAAGGTCAGCGCATTGAAGGAGTTCATCATTCTGAGGTGTCAGAGATGCTCTTAAGGAGAGCAGATGAAGGGGAGAGGTTCAGCGGGAGGGAGCGGTGGAGGCGTGTGGGTGGGTGGGGGGGTCTGTTTTAAATTTGTCCAGTTATTGGTCATCAGCCAAAAGTTTGTCACAGCCTACAGGGTTGGCTTGCATCTGCTGAGAACAAATCAATCATCACACTGTTTGTATTTCACCATCACGTGTTGCCTTTGATTGTATCTTAATTATGAGACATCACAAACACACACACACACACACACACACACGCTCGTACACATCTTACTAAGGCAAAGAAGGGTTATTGGCTGGCAAAACACACACCGGAGGGTTTTATTGAAACACCAGAAGCTTGTAGTTAAGCACACATAAACACACAATCAGTCATTCTGAAAAAAAATCACACAATGCTTCCACTACACTTGCTGGTGTCTGGCATGAGGTAAACAGCTTTTAATAGCATCAAACCCTCTGCAGTTTGTTTGGGACCATCTGTCCAGTCTATTGTGTTTCTCTGTTGTGGCTCTTTGGAAGCACATCGGGTGACAGCTGATGTATGGGCTTTTACAAAGTCCCAAGCCAGGCCCTCGGGATTTTGACCCACTGTTTTCTCCTGGTCTTCTTCTTTTTCATCTGTCTTGTCTTGTTATATTTTCTGTTTCTTTTCTGCTTCTTGGAATTCTTTTTAAAAATCACAGTGTTGGTCTCTGTGACTCTAAATTGACAAGAAAGGGTGGTGAATTATTAAAAAAATGTCAGCTAAATGGAAAAGCTGCAGATTACTAAATTCAGGCACATACCTGACAGTGCTTTATAACTTTGTATTTGATGGCTAGGCTGGATAAGTTTTATAGTCAAATACTTTAGATTTATTTCAAGAGGGGAGCTGTGGCCTGGTTTTGGTACTTGAATACAGACAAGATTTCTGCATCTTCCAAATATACTGCGATTGACAAATGTTATTATTTTAATAAAACCCTAGGATTTTTAAAAGTTATTCTCATACTGTTATCAAAATTACTCTGTTTTAGGATAAAGCGACTGGTCTGAAAATTAAAAAAAATAGCAAGATATATGACAAAACAGTTAAAAATGAATAATAGTTGTTGAAAAGTGTTGTCCTGAATTCCAGGGTTAAATCAGGACAGACATATGATACAGTGAGTGCTTCTGTCCAATTCTATCAAAAAGACCTTTTTACGATTCCTTTGAGCACCACCCATTTCCTTTACCAATTCAGAAATTTCTATGCATTTTTAAAACCAGGGTGGATATAAGGCTTCAAAAGGTACAGGGTACTGATGTTAAGGGGTGTGGGGTGAAGCTACGTTCAGGAAGTTTTCACTCCTTTCTTCCCATGGTGCCCCTGGCCTCTCCAACTTCCAGTCAAACGCTGAAAGAAGCCAGATACAGGCAGGATAATCACCACCTAATAAGAGGCTATATTGAAAGCAGCCTGGTACTCATACACAACAAGCACGAAGGGTTTGTGCACACACACACATGCATGAGCTCCATGAAACACGTATGCACGCACAGTGAGGGGAGACGTAATTATGGTGCACTGTGACACACATCAGAAAGAAGTGTATCACTCACAATCTGTACACACGTGGGCTCCCATGTGTACAAAAACAACACATTTATGAGACACACACATATCTAAATACACAGACAATCATACCAGATCCAGATCAGTTTTCCTTCTTCTGACTTCAGACCTCAACCACCATCTTAGAAAAATGTTAGCACATGGTAAACGATATCGATAATTCCAAGATACGCCAATTATCAATTTAGAAAGACAGAACAGGATCCCCTTTTGGTATTGTAGGGGTGGCGTCTGCTGTGGAGTAACTCCATGGAGGAAGAGGAGGCCAAGCAAAGAGACTGAAGTTCTCCCTAAACTCTAAAAAGCGGGATACTCTCTGTGAACCTTCATAGTAATGATAATAATTACTTAATTTGTATGCCAGCTTTAAAAACAGGACTTCAAAGTGCTTTGAAATGAAGAATAAGACTCAAGACCAAAACAAGAAACCAAACACAAAAGCGCACAAGAGAACAGAACAACCCAAATGACACGAGAACTAAACAATAAAATACCTAACCTTGACAAGTTATCACAAAAAAAATCACAACTCAATGTTCACTGAGACTAAGAGCATCAAATATGTAAGAAACTTTATGCAACAAAGAATTTAAAGCAAGAAATTAGATAAAAGCAAGAAATAAGAGATAAAAAAAACAATTAAAGAGGTAAAAACATTGATGAGGAAAAAGAGGTTAAAGAAGCAAAGACAGATAAAGGCAACAAAATACATACAATGCAATAAATAGCTTGTATGGAAAAGAAAGAAAGAAAGAAAGGGAAGGAAAACATAAATAAAACAGACATTGAGGGCATTGGTAAATACAGCTAGTAATAGCAGAGAGGATTAAAAAAAAAAGTAAAATGATAATAAAAGAAGATTGCCTTAACGACTGCGAAGATAAACATGAAAAGTGACCCTCTTCAATACTCAAATGGTAAAAATTAAACATTAATGTCTCCAAACATCTCTGGATGTTATCTGAAATTCCTTGAAGAGTCTTGAAAATATGCTTTAAGTGATAAAGTAACACAAAGTAAAGTAGCAGACATCATCTCCTCACCACTGACCTGACACCTCATCAGAAAAAAAATGGCCTCACATAAACTAGTCATGGTGGTCTTCAGCCCAAAATGAAATCAGTAGTCTAAAGGATGTGGTTCTACTAAGGCCTGCTGTCCTGTGTGTCTGACAGCGATGAACACATTTTCAACAGCTCTGCCTGTACTTTGTTACTGTCTGGTAGAGGACAAACTTCCTCTGGCCTCTTATCTTATCTTCTTCTCCATTTTGTTTATTGACATCCTTTTCATCAATCTCTACTCTCTCTAGCCAGCTTTCATCTTCTACAGAAACTCTCTTTTTTACTCTGCACTCTCTTGTAGCTTGTTGAGGCAGATGAACATGATGTGACTAGAAGAGGCACACGATGCATGAATTCAATTATTACATAATCACTTCTTTTAGTTATTTCCCTTTTATGAATAGCAGTATGCAATACAACCCATGTCTTGCACTGGTCTTCTACCCCTAAATCATTTTTCTCTTTATAAATTTCTGTTTCAAAACATTATCTTTTCAAAGTACCATAAATAAACAGCACACCCTCTTGGATTTGCACCAAAAAGCTGCAAAAAAAAGTCCTTTAATAACCCGACCTCTACTACACCTCTCTGCCCTCCGCAGAAATATACATGCAATGCATTGATCCTTTTCCACACACTCACCCACAACACAACCATCACTCCAAACCTACACATCCCCCCTGTAGCACTGCACACCAAGTGTCCTGCTCTTACAACATCAGCAGCATCAAAAGGAGAATCTATATTCCCCCCTCTGCCTTTTTTCATTTGAGTGACTATGAGGTGCAGCAGAAGCAGCTGCAGCCTCTCTCCCGGCTCGTGCTCAGTCGGGGGAAGGCAGTAGGTTTAGCAGGCGAGGCAGATTTATGGTGGTGGAGGTGACCTCTGGGGCCGTAACACGGTGATGGGTGAGTGGGTCTCAACAGTAAGCTACTGGCACTTGACAAAGTGCCCGAAGCAGAATGAATTTACTTCTCTTTTCCTCAATCATCAAGCAGCCACTGCCCTGACCCCCATCCTGACTGCTATAACAAGATCTCCCATCTCACAAGGGCCTGAAAAATTTACTGTCACATCTACTTTTCAATGAGCTCAAGTGAGCACTTCTTTCACCTTCAGCAGAGCAGGTGCTGGTGTCGAGGAGGGCTAACCTGCCCCAGAGTATGTTTGCGTGTGTTTAATGCATTATGTGTATAAAAGGGGAAAAAAAAAAGGTTTGAACAGACATGTACACAAGTCTGGTGGTTTGCTTCTTTAAGTAACACATACTCAATCTCTTACACAAACAAGCTTCAAAATAGAGTTTGACAACATGCAAAATCGCAGGAACACCAATAAAAACATATAGCATGTCAAGATATACTAAGACTGGATGCTTGCCCTCTTCTCACACGGACAGAAAGAGGTTACCAGGCTGGGACACAAAGGGCACTTCTACACGGATGTCAGTAGACACCTCTACCATTTATATTAGAAGTCAATCTATCTTATCACATCCCTTATACACACAGAGACACACACACACACACACACCCCACTTGTGCACACATGAAGTATTATGAGGTGTGTGTTTACCAGCTTTCATCAGCTTGATGGCAGTAGACTTGGACTTAATGATCCTGATATTTTTTTATATGCAGTCGATAAATCTTGGGGCACATTCAAATTTCACCTTTCTAACCGTACGCTTCTCGAGGTGACGCTGAAGAGTAAAGTAAACTTTAAGGTAAACGTGGGCTCTTCTGATTGTTGCTAATCGAAATACTGTTTGCTAATCAAAGATCAAGTCATTGTAAATTGATTGATAAAGCTTAGCTGGATAAATTTGAAGGAAAAAGAATCCAGAAAGGAAATCCTTGCTCTTCCTTTCGCCTCACTCTCAAGCTACCACGTGGAAAGAAAATACATCAGAGTGCACTGCCCTTCTCCTGTTGAAGGATCAGTCCACAGGTAAGCAAGTCCACATTTGGATAATCTACATATCTTGGTTTCTTGGTTGACTGTGAATTGCTTTGCAGACATTATCTTCACCTTCTAAACAAGCTAACACTAACTGGCTAACCACCTCAGCTAACTTGATGTTCTTGGTTCTTCAACAAAAAGATGGGTCTCCGATTCAGATCCTTAACTAGATCTTTACACCCCTACTAACCCAACTTTAATTCCAATAAAAACAGAAACATAAGCAGAAAGAGAAAAGTATCTGAGGAAGTTTCTACTTCTTTAAGCGGTCACTCTATCAAACTATCCATGTGGGTTACAGTTACAGAGCCGATCGATACGCTGTTTAATAGACAAAGAAATTTGGTTATGTCATCGTTTCAGTTTTCAACCTTCTGCTTCCAAATGCCATAACTAATTCATCCTCTTTTCTTTTATGAGCCTCACCCACTGGGATAATGTTATCGTGATGAGCCAATAAAAATCAATGATTAAACATGTGTAATTTTCCAGAGACGATGTATTAAAATTTATTGTCTCTCTCTCACTCTCTCTCTCTCTCTCTCTCTCCAGCGAGCCATCACATCCGCCCTGGAGCGGCAGACACTCTGTGGGTTACAACTGAAAATAAAGAAGAGCATTAAAAGCTATTCAATAAGCCACTGTAAAATTGATCAGGCCATAAAAGCTGCAGCCCAACTGCTCTCTTTCCTACCGCCCCGCTCCAAACAGGAGAATTTGGCTGTGGATGAGTAAAAGGAATGATATAGAGCATGGATAAAGAGAGGAAGATGGATAAGAGAGGAGGGCGAGTGTAGAAATGTAGTTAAACAAGCGAGAGAAGAAGGAGGAAGAAACTGATGCAATGAAAGGCAGATTATGAACAGAGAGAAAAACAGTAAAAGTGGAAAAACAGAGAGAGAGGGAAATGATTGAGAGGGAAACAAACATCTGCTGACACAGCTAACTCTGTTAATCACAATCAAATGGTTTGATTGTCAATGCTGTGCTTTTATTTAACTATTAACATTCACCAGACCAAATGTGTTGAGTTTAATGCACTTATCCTCACACTCATCTTAGTAGTAAAACACAAACAGCAATAATCAACTATCTTCACATTTTCCTCCTCTCCCCTTTAAATAAAACATATTAGTCTCAACATTTGTGGTTATATGGCAAAACAAATACTCACATTTTCTTATTAAAGAAAATAAGGTTTAAATAAGAAGGTCTACGAAGAGTAACATAAACAAAATAAGTCACCTGCTGCTCCCCTTTCCCTAAAGCCAAGTGTTTCTGAATCTGTCATAGAGCTGTCTTGAAAAAAGTAAATGTTTTAATGGACTATTCAGCATATTTACACTTGGTCTTTTAAAGACCAACTTTTCCTGAAGACGATCTCCTTAAAGATCAACACTGCAACACTCACATTAGACTGAGTTGTTGTTGGCTTTCTGCTGTTTTTAAAAAAAGGAAAAGGCCTAACCAATGTGCTTCAGTCAGTTACATATCAGCAAAGGCAGCAGCAGTGTGTGAGGCTCCAGATGATTTGTCTGATTTTTAAAATGATACATTTGCTGGCTGACTTTTAAAAATGGTAATGCACAAGTTGAATATGACTACTATCCATGGAATAGACTTGGTGCATGCAAAATAAATAAATAAATAAGATAACTGAGGGAAAAAGATGTGCACAAAAATGCACCAAATCTAAGAGTTAAGTGCATAACAACTCACCCAAAATGGGTAATGTAGGATCAGCTACTATAGGAGATTTATTGTTTAAAATACCACATGGTCACTTTGCCACTCAGGCTTTTCTACTGCTGTCTTGAAAAAATAAAACTGAAAATACAAGATTACAAAAAAGAAAAATCCAGTGCCCCAGAGTAGTGCTGTCGCCTGAATCTGTGGCAGTGGATTGGCAAACTGCGTTTTTCTTTTAACTTTCAATTCTCCTAAGCATCCGTGCTTCACAGCCCCTTGGGCTATTGCCTTTCTCAATCTGTCCCTGGAGAGGCAGGAGTTATGGTCCCTGTCGATTGAGGAGAAAGGGATGTTATTCCCCTGTCACCTCCTGGTTGCGCCGCCATCCTCCCTGCCCTGATCTACGGCCTGACTCCCCCCTTACCCCCTTCCTCTTCCCCACTTTGCTTTGTCGTAAGCTGCCGGCTATGTCGTTGCCATGGGCTGTTGAAATGAGGACGGTGGAAAATGTTCTGGAGGGGTGTGGGGGTGCTGATATTGGTTTAGAGCTGCTGTTGGCAGCTGCTTGAAGGTAGTAGCAGCAGTGAATTCTTTTGGGCTGTGTTAGGACTACTGCAGGAAAAGAGGGATGTGATGTGTGTGTGTATGAAAACACACAATGAACACACCCAGGACATGAAAACTATTGATTTGGGCTGACACATTTTTCTACAGAACTATTTTCTGGTGCCTCCTTACTCTGGTAGAGTGAATAGAGCGTAGGGGCCAGTTAGAGAGAGAGGGACGATCACATGGGGGGTGGGGGGCGATTAACTGTCAGACAATTTGGCCCAGGGGAGGTGACCTAGCCCAGGATACACGCAGGTCTTTGACTTACACCCTTGATGAAGGAGTAATGGCAGGGTTAAACATGGAAAGCATCTGGCTGAGGGTTGTTTGTGATCAAAGGTGGGATGATGCTACCTCTGTGTCACAGGAGTGAGTCCGAGTAGATGTGGTATCACGTTTGGTGTTTGACAGCTATAATTGAAACAAACTAATATTCCTAAATTAAACTTTAAAAAAAAAATGCTGCTTTGTAAACACATTTTGCATGAACAAACTGCAGGTTACTTATTTATTTGGCAGTATAATGAGCTGGTAGAGAAGAAAACCCTCGGCTAGGCCCTCACATGTTAAAACGTTTCTGGACAAATTTGCATACATTTTTCGAAACATTTTCTGCAGTTTTAGTTTGATTTTGAAGAAGTAGCTCATGGAGAAATTGTAATGGTTTTTTTCTCAGGGTTTAGCTACAAGAGGAGCCATCAGTATTCAACAAAAATGCAGGCCAGCATCACTGGGGAACATCAGACCGGACATGGTTGCACCTGACACATGCTCAGCAGAGAGCTCCCAGACCACGGAGACATCAGCCCTATTTCCATACTGGCCAACACTTTCGATTGCACCTTAAGCAAATCCTGAGTTTGTGAGGGTCTCTCTAGGTGAAGGAATAAATAAATAAGTGGATAAATAGATGAATAACCCAGAAGAATGGGAACCTCTGCAGCTTAGCCATCCATCATATATCCTATTACCACGCACTCAGCGGCACCTGCAGTATATATAATGCAGTCAACCTCAGTAAGCAGATACAAATTCAACTCTTTTCCTCCTCAATTTGTTATATCTGACAATGCCACAGCTTGTGCCTTGTTGTTTCTTTGAATTATGAATAGATTCCCTTCACCAGACTTTCTCCTGTGCGTGATAGCGTGGCGTTGTTATGCAGAACAGCTGCAGAAAACAAATCTTTGGAGCCTGGTACGCTTTGCAGCGGCTGGGCGAATATGCATAAACAGTTGCGTTTAAAGCCACTTAAGAACGACCAAATGGAGTCAATTTTTCATCTTTGGATTTGTTTCATTGGGTGTGATGAATATGAAATGCCAGAATGTAGTACAAGTGCAGACAATGTACTCACTTTGAGTGTTTTAAATGATCAGGGAATGTTTTTGAGATTTTTCACACTACACAGAGGAACAGCGGGAAAATGCTGTAACTGGTCATTTAAATCTTAATTCATCCCATAACAGTCTGTTGTTAGTTTTTGGCATTACACTGAACTTTAAAAGTTACAAAAATCAATCACAATCTAAGAGGAAGATGGGCATAGATGGAGTGCATGTCAGAAAAAAGGAGGGAGCTACAGAAACAAAAAAGACAGGAAAGACAGAAAGTAAATACAAAATAACAAATCAGATCCAAAAGGGCAGAGAGAGTGAGAGAAACTGAGTGGGAGAGAAAGAGGAATGTAAATACATGGCGAACCGACAGCGTATTTTGACCATAGCCTATTTGTTTGGATATTTACACAGTGAAGCTACAATCAAGCCCTCAAAAGCTTCAGCCCACATGACAGGAGCCTATTTCATGGCCATGATATTCTCTAAACAGTCAAGCCAACCAACCAAATCTAAATCCACAGTAAAACACAAAGAGCACCAGAGTCATATCCACTTATTTGTCAATTACTTCTACACGCACAGAGGATGCGGGGGAAACTGTCTCAGGTTTATTTTTGAACGGTGAGGGGGCAGAGGGAGATAAGTTCGGGGGAAATATCTTTTTTTTTGGGACTTGGCTGAACTTTTGAGCCCTGTTTGGTTTGAGCAGATGTAGAATTAGCACACATCACTTCGCATCAGAGAGACACTGAACACATGCTGCTGCACAGATGCCAGATACCTCTCTGTCACACAGACACAAACCCTGTGATTCTGCTGTAGTAATTATCAATATGACTTCAATTTCCACTGAATTCAAAGGATAGTGCTACACGATGTTAGAAATTAGCGCGGAAATTAGGTAATCACTAATCATACAACCAATTTAGTCACCGTATACAAGTTTTACTGTTTACATCTTCGGAAAAGTCCTATTATTTATCCCAAAAAAATGTCACTTTAATGATGTTAGGGTAATTTACTGAACATTCAAACCTACTCATAGCTCATTGTCTACAGACAGAGACTTGCAAATACAGATTTAACGGCGAGCACTCAGGTGAAATTGCTGCAAATATGCTGTCATTACCCATGGGAATATTCCCTTTGGAGGGGGGGGATCCTGTTGTATGTCAATGAATGGAGCTAAGTATGCATGACAAGTGATGGTGTGTGGATAGTTTACAGGGAATGAACCCCGTGTTGGTGTCAGCGCAGAATCTGGCTGTAATCTACAGAAGATGCATGCAACAGACCGCCACGCCACTTTATCTGCAAGGCCCCTAATTGTGAGGGTTTTGAGAAACACATGTTTGCAGAAGAGGAAGAACAGAAGGAGTGTCAGATGTCAGCAATATGCAAGCACATGGTTTCTACAAGTTAGAAGTATAAACTGGTAATGACACCAGGAATAAGGTTTGCTACAATGTACTTGTGGAAACTTCATGATGCCACGTAATATTATATCTTTTATTATTTTTAAAATGTCGGACTGACTGCCAGTCTAACTTATCAGCCTGTAAGTTTATTTTACGAACATTCAAAGTGCCTACATCTAAATCAGATCCTATAAATCCGACATGACAGCGACTCTTTAATTTAGAAACACAAAGGTATCAAAAGGAAATCCCAAAATAAAGTCTTTACCATTGCCAATAAATACTTACACAAATTAGATACGAAACATTATGACACATCAAATTGCATTAGAACAAAAAAGGACCTTGTGTGTCTAGTCAAAAAGAGTTTAGAGCAGAAGGGACCTCAAATGAAAGCTCAGCGACCTTTTGAAATCAAAACACGAAGCATGAAAAAAAAAAAGACAACTGCTTGGCTGTTTGTGCTTGTTGAGAAGGGAGCTTTAACAAAGCAAGACGATGACGCGAGGTAACACTGGTGACCCAGCATATTATGCCCGCTTAAAAGGGCTCGCAACCTTCAACTCAGCCATTGTATGGGGCCATCTCATCAGGAATACAACACTCATGCACATACACAAACACCCACACAACCCTTCCCCTTTCAATTCAAATCCACCCACACTTCACCCCCTATTCCTCTTTAATTCCTTCATTATGCACTTGTCCTTCTCTTGTGTTCACAGCAAATATGTGCTCTACTTTGTTCACATTTTTTACCATGTACTCTCGACATAACCCGCTGCCTGCTTTGGACATTTGTGCCAAACAACTTGAATAAACAGAGATGGAAAAGGCATAAAGGTATCAAAAGCAGAACACTCTCATCCCTACCAAGAACAGGTTGACCTTGTATATTCAAGCTAGGAAGATCACTGAAGAGATGCTGTGGTTATTGTTCCCAAAATGGGGCCCATCTGTTTTTTCATTGTTTGTGTTTTATGGTGAGACATTACTGTACCATTTGTGTAGGGTTAAATTGAGGTTAGGTCCTGGCATATACAGTGTATCATTAAAGTAGAAATTCAATTTCAACAAAAAAACAGAGGAACAACAAAAATATTTATATTACTGTATTCAAGTGGTTTGAGCCACTTGTTGTATGTTTTTAGGGTTTGTCTTGAAAACCTTTTATCATTTGTAATTGTCCTGGTACCAAGGTTTTTGACCATCAACATCAACGTCACTGTCATTGTCTGATTCTGCCTTTGTCTTTTATTTGCACTCGGTTGCTTCAACAAGTAAGTAAGAACAAACAAAAAAATGTGACTTTGACGGACTGTTTCATTTATGCTGGGAAATAAGTAGGCTAAGGAACTGTAAATCTTGCTATCGTACACCTTGGTGGCTCTCAGGATAATTTCGATAGGTGAAATTAAGTCACCATACAAGTGCTTTAAAGAGTTATGAAATTTATGAAATGAATGACTTTAAGTCTCAAAATAAAGGCCGGGAGTAAATTTGTAGCCTGGCCCTTTATTATGACTGGGATACTGGTGAGTAAAGGCTGGTTTCCGATTAATAACTGTGAGAACTTTTATCTCCTTTGTTTGAAGGTCTAATACAAAAATCAAACTAGACACATAATGTCCCGGGGCAAAATGACCTCAAAGTTCTGCAGTTTGCTCCAGTTTTGCTTTTTATAGTAGTAGACAGATAAATCAACTTGTTAGATGAGCTGGATGAAAAGGGACAGTTCTCACTATATTATTGTGGAGTCAGTTCATTACAGAGGTGACACAAACTTGACAGTTTTCATCCAACTTACTTTAAAGGGCAAGCTGACTTCAGCGCAAATACAACTTTGAGCAGACAGAAGAAATTTCACTAACTGTATATGGCTACAAGGTCTGATGTTTGTGAATATGTTTTTTATTTTTTTATTTAGCATGAGGCTGTCTTGTATGGAAAGAAGCATACTTTGCTGTAAATGACTACAAAATAGCTCATTTTAATAATGCACACATCACTGGCACACAGGAACACTATGCTCCTATTTAACCTTTAGTGCATGCTCAATGAATTTGACCGTCTTTACTGGCTCATTTGCACAAGCTGTGCAATCCTTGTGTGAATCAGGCCTTCACTTGGTACTAAAATTAAAACAGGTCTACTTCTCAGATAGAGAAAATTTGATATAAATGCTTGTCCCAACCCAAACAACCCAAAAGAGCGATGAAAGGCCCCAATTTGTTTTTAAAGACTTAATCAAACAACCAGACTTCTCACTTATCCCCAAAAAAGTTATCAATTACTTACTTATAAAGCTTCCCTGGCATGTTTCATCACAAAAAATGTAAGCTCACCTCTCATGCAGTGTTAGGTCATAGTTTGCTTAGTTAGGTGACCTAAGTTGTAGTGAATTCAAAGCTCCCTATCATTACTAATACACACCAGAGAGTGTGTGTTGAAATTTAATGCTGTACCTGTAAAGCTAAAAGATTCAAAGCATACTGATTGGCTGCAGTGTAGGTTTACTAGCTCTCCTTTATTAATAGAGAGAACATTGGTTAAACTATAAAACCATAATACAGGTCCGCTGATTTTTTCTCAAACTTAGATAGGCACACTCTTTGCCCTTTGGACATTTTTTGCTCCCTTTTATCATTTATCAATATCATTTAGATAACTTTTTTAGCTCTGTAAGGTAAATGTTGCATCAATCAAAGGAACAGGACAAGCTTGGCACAAATACCAGTTTTGAGTTACAGAACAAAACCCGTGAGTGACCTCTTCTTCGTCTTTCCTTCTCTGCTTTGAAATTGGTCTCTGAAATCTTTTCCACAACCAAATGACTCTTAACTCTGCTGAGTGCAGCGTGGGTCATGTGGCTAGATTGAAGCCAGAGTGTCTGGTTAGTGTTGAAGTTTAACGGGAGATTTCTGATGTCTGATTTCACTCAATAAGCCAGCCGTTGCTCTGTTTCACAGGGCCTTGCAGTAATGCCTTGCAGATATGCGAGTGGGGAAACAGTGGGGGAAATACAGACAGAGCTTAAACTTGATCTCAATTCATGATCATTTTAAATCTACAGTGCTTTAACTAAACTGACCACCCACCTTTAACAATGAAGGAAGACCAAGTATTTATGTAGTATGTAACATGATACTGCTCACATGGCAACACAAATTAACTAGAGCCTTTAAACTACTATTCTACTAATTCAATACATAAAAAAGAGTTTTTATGAAAGGAAACACTAGAACATAAATCATTGCACAATTCAATGCAGAACTAGCGCATTATATTGCATTAGTTTGAACTATGTTTGCCTTAAGACCAGCAACTAAGAGCAAATAAAAAGTTTATGCCAATTATGTGAATTTCTTCCACATACAAATAAAAAAAATAAAATATAAAAAAAAGGCATAGTCAAAAATGTGGCAGAGACATAAGCATGGTTTGAATAACAGGGGTGAAGGTTCTGCTGAAAAGACATGAGCTTTCTTTAAAGCCTCCCCTGAGTCTTTTATGAGGAGCTAAAAAAAACTGTCTACTTTTTTGTTTGTTTTGTTGTTTTAGATATACAATAGCATGGATACTTAGTGTTGTAGGTATTTGTTAATTACATTTCAACAAGTTGGCACAACTCTGTGTCTGTCCCTGCTGTGACCTTTTGCTGCACTAGACTAATCAGATTCATGCAGCCACTGTTTTCATTGAGTATTTCCAAATGGTTAATGAGTGGTTAGAATTAAAAAATGGCAACAATCCTGCCTGCTTGGTCAAAACAAAGACAACAACATGTTAAAACAACAACAGTGCACCTGCTACAGCTCCTCAGCACCCCTAACAGGCCTTGCTGGCAGTTACAGAAACATGGGGGAAAATGCCTTGGCACCAGACACAACCTTTGCCCCCTCAGCCTAAACCAAGCAAACCTGGTGACCTATGCATTTGTGAGGACTGTCCTAAGATGCAACAACTCCAATCTGCTTTAATGAGACTGATGCAAAACAGGAACTTCTGGTCCAGCACCATGGACAGCGTTGTTTGTTTTGTGTTTGTTGTGAGATGCCTGAGCAGAAGAAGCCACTCGGTTTGGTTTCTTAGCACCCTTACTTATGGTAATACACAGATGGTGACAGTAAACATCAGAATGACAGAAAAGGAGAGAGTGGGTCCTGCTGCAGACAGCTTTTTTTTAAGCAGCATTTGAGCTACTAACCATACATCAGTAATGTCATCCTTCAGAAACTGTTACGACTTATCTAAAGTTTAAATTGTCAGTAAGAAGAATACAGGTGGTGCCAACCTTAAGATAAATGGTACATTGAAAGCATCAGGCTCACATCACACATATTTCATTCACCAATGAATAAGACAGTATTTCGTCATGCTAATTAAAAAAACACCACTGGATGGGTGGCCTCCCTGGTTCCAGTGAAATGCATTGGTTGTACTTTCTCAGGAACAACCTGACATTTCTGACTTCCACAGAAATAAATGCGAATCCTGTTTAGTTAAAGCTTTCAACCCAACAAGTTAGGCAAGTTAGCCCCCGCCCCTACAGTATCTGCTATTTTGTCAGCAACCAAGTTGACTGTTGCCTACAGCCCCAACTAGTGGTCAAAGAAGTCTATTATTCAGCTAGCTGGGGGAACCCTAAATTATGACTGGGGTTTTATGAGTAAAATATGGATTGCATCAAGAACCAATGGCTGTGTGATATGAGTCTGTAAACTCACCTCTGGTCTTCTCCTCCTCCCTCCCTGAGCCTTGGTTGGAGCTGTTTGTGTCTGTTGGGGTGGTCTCCTCCTCCTGACTTGGGCTGGTTCCTAGTGGGAAACTGACAGGCCGAGAGCTGGTAACTGAGCTGGATGGTCTGGAACTGGCACAGTTCTGTGAGAAATGAGGAGGGTGTTACTACTCAGCTTCAGGGGCTGTATGATCTAAAACCATTTGCAGGAAGACAGCCACAGTTCAATTTCTTCTGCTTATCCATTTGCATACTTACTGTGGTTGTTGGTGCAAGTTAGTGGGGGGAAATCCTATCTGATGAGCCTCAAAGAGTGAACTAATTTCTCAAACTTTAAAAGGCATAAAATGACATTAAGTTACACTTTAAATGAGGGCGACTGAGCGGATTTCCATGAGAGAATTCTTCTGCAAGCAATCAAACAGGTGGGAGTGATAATATTATCTTGCACAGCTGTAGTACCAAGATAATCCAGAGGTCTCCTGAAAAAAAGCTATGTGTGGGGGTGGCTGAATACGAAAACCTTCAATGTCCAAGACTGCTTTACAGAAAGATTGCCAGAAACTCGAAGGTTTGGCGCATGACCAAAACATGTAGGTCAAGCTGCATGGTGCCTGAGAGCATCTACTACATCCCTCATCTGTTTGATCTAGGTGAATTCTGGAGAGTTTGTCCTTGGTATAGAGACATCTACAAAATACTCTGAATTGTACAGGTGAAAGCCGAGCACAGCTGGACAATCAATTTAGTCACACTGCTCTCAGAAATCATCTGGAAAGTTTGTATATAATTCAGTTTCCCAACTGGCTTTAATTCTGTTTAGAGCAGCCTCAAGGGTTGGAGACACAAGACCATAAAGAAAGGTAACATGCCCTTAATGCAGCATCACTTTGAGTATTAAGTCCATGCCATAAGAGTGCAGGATTTGGGGTAACAAGGGGGAATGAATCCGAGCACAATCCAAGCTGGAAATATTAAAAACCTCCTGAGCTGTTGAGTCTAAAAGTTAAGCTAAGCTGACTGAACTTAGCAAATGGACCACCCATGAATAAGTCACCCAAACAAACAAGGCCTCAAATTAAGTCAAACAGAACATCTCTTTGTCTGCACCGGTCTCAAATACACCGGTGGGGTTTAAAAAGGCTCAAGGGCAACTTATATTTCTTTTTGCACATCTTACAATCAGAAAAACTTCACAGGGAAAACACTGGGTATTCTTTTTTTGCTGCTTGAGGGTATTGTTGATGTCCAGCTTCAGTCCACATAGCGCACACACTCAAAAAGAAAAATACATCCACTCCCCCATGTCAACTTTCTGTAAATCATGCTCAACATGTGTCTCAGAAATGGAAATATGGCTTCTTGGTTCTTTTAATTTCTAAATATTTAATTGAGCAAAAGCAATCACATACTATTTTTCCATAGTTGTTAGTGTTACTAAAATATACATACACATAAGAATAAAAATCAATTAAGTTTTTCATACAAGAAAGTCAAATTCGGGTTTGTTTCTTTCTCTTTAGCTTTTAAAAACGGATTCTCAAGAAATATTTTATTCCTCTTTGTTGTCAAAACTTGAATTAAGATCAAAAAAACTAATCTGCTTCCAATTTATGTCTATATTTCAGTGGTGTCAGGGACATGGAGCAGTGGGGGGAGGGGGGTGTTTTTTATTTGGGTCCCGCAAGTGACAGCTTTATTTCACAAAGCAATCTGGCTGTGTGTGTACAAGAGGGAGGTCAGGGTGGGTCAGGCAGTACTCGGTATCAAACAGACAGGCTACACTGGTCAAAGCGTGTGTATGTGTGTGCGAGTGTAGAAGACCGCGTCCCCCAGGGCTAGACAGGCACTGTGCAACCCACACTCTAGTTGAGGGCAACTACAAGGAAGAGGGCTAAAGAGGTTGACAGAGGAGTGGGATACAGAAGGGGAGAGTGTGAGATAAGATTAGGTGAGATTGATATAAGATGTCAGAGGAGAGCCATGTCTCTGTAAACATAGCTACATGTAGTTAACATTAAATTTAACTGATCACACTATGTAAATGATTTTGTACGACAGAGTATTAGGGCCACATTGAGAAAAAAATTTGACTTCAAGATTAAAGTCATTAATTTATGAGAATAAGTCATTACTAACGAGAGTGAAGTCATACTAAAATCATTTCTTACAAGAAATAAGTCATAACAAAATAATTACTAATAATAAAGTAATTACGAGAATAAAGTCATAGTAAAATCATTACTTACGAGAATAAAGTCGTAATGAAGTAATTACTTATGAGAATTACGTCGTAATAATGCAATTACTTACGAGAAAATAATTTGCAACAATATAATTACTTACAGGAATAAAGTCGTCGTAAAATTATTACTTATGAGAATAAAGCCGTAATCAACTTGTACTACTACATTTTAATGTCATTTTAAACAATGGGTTAGAATATAAGGACTTTATTTAGACTTTACCCTCGTGAGTTATAATTTTAGTAGTTTAATCTCGTAAGAAAATTACTTTATAATAAATTTATTCTTTATTCTAATTTAATGACTTTAATCCCAGTCTTTTTTTTCTTAATGTGGCCCTAATACTCCATCATAATTTTGATATTTAATTATATTATCTTTTATAAAACCAAACAATGTGTGCTCTTCAGACATTTGGATGCTTGTTTCTGATATTTCAGCCTAGAGCTTGCCGTCCCTAATAATCTTAACAACCCTAGACATGCTGAAACATCTATAATGGTGTATACTTGTATGGTGTCTTTGACCTTAGCAAGACTTGGTGCAGTAAAATTATGATGTTACTTCCAAAGAAGTAAAAGTTTTAAAAAAAATCTAAATTAAAAGCCCACTGTAAAGGCTTATATCAGAGTTGCAGGAGAATTATCCCATTGGGTTAACCCTTCAATGGTTGCAAAGAACATAACACATAAACCCCTCCATCTCCGACAAGTGTCATTCGTCTTCAAATGACCCCATATGCAGTAACACAGCCAAAGCCTCTTTATCCCTCAGCTGGCGAGGCATGCTACCCAATCCTATGTTTTACAACATGGGGATATATAGGGGCATGTGCGGTCATCTAGAGCCAAATGTCTCCTATCTAGCCAAAGGACAGGTAGATACAGTATTTCAAACAGGATTTATGGCACAAAATAGCATTAGCTAAAAACCGTCAGCCGGCAGCAATGGCTAAAAAACGCATTCTGGTAGCGGAACCCGGCAAGATTGGAAAATTGCCACCAACAGAGGGGAGAGGAAGCAGTAAAAATGACGGTAGATGGGGGGCCTCACTGATAACATGAGCAGCCAATATATCAGACTGCACCTGGTGGCAGGGGGCCCCAGGGTCCCCCTTTACCCCAAGCAGCCTACACACAGACACATTAAATTTTTTCTATTTATTTATTTCATTTCTTCCCGTTCCAACAGTGTCCACCTCCTCGGTGGGGGTCAAAAAGAAGTAGGAGCGCTGATATTTTAAGAATCAATCTGCTGCCAGAAATGGTGTCATTCCCCCTCCGATGACCCAAAGTGAGTGAGGAATACTGGGGTGTTTATGTGTAGGTCAGGGTGCAGTGGGAGGGGCAGGACAAAGAGTTACTGGGCAAAGCGGTATGGAGTTTATGTGATCAGTCATAACGGACAAGATGCATTTTGCATGTGTGTGAATGTCTGTGTGGAGCGAAGTAATGTGAAATGACGAGACCGGGTGTTTGACAAGGTGCTGGAGTCCATAATTGTCTGTGTGTGTGATCAGAGTGGGTTTGTGTGTGCTGGAGACTATTAAGTACTTTAAAAGTGCTTTGCTTAGACCAGCTCACACACACACACACACACAGACACACACACAGAGACACACACATACACACATACAGCATCCCCTCCACCTCAGCCAAACAGCATCCTCCAACAAGGTATAAATACTGGCCTGACACTTTAATGTCAGGGGACTGCTTGTCCTGGATTAGAAACTTGTAACCCACCACGAAGCTTGACATTGCTGGGATGAAGGTGCTGCGATGGGAAGAGTGAGGGTGGGAGGGAGGCTATTATGGAGGGTCTATGTTTGATGTATAAGGGCATCTAACATGGACTGTCGACAAGTGGGAGGCTAGCAGATGCACAATGTTGCTTTGTGGCCAGTTTTTCAATACTGAAGTAGTTTTTTTATAAAGCAAAAAGCTGTGAGAAAAATTGAGTCTGCTACACCAGTCTGTTTCAGAGGCATAAACTTATTCACAGAAAAAGAACTACATACTGAAAAATTAAGCGCTTTTCTCCTCTCCTTGATCCTGTTGACCGTGCTCCGAACCTGAAAGAGAGAGAAAGAGAATGAGAAAGAAAGTGACAAATGTATCCAACACTGAGCTGAAATGAATCACTTCATGGAACGAATAAAAAAAAAACTTTATGAAGAAAAAAAAATGGAGCTGCAAAGTCCTGCAAATACAGAAAGTCTAAAATGAACAAAGAAAAAAAGAGAAAAGAAAGAACAGAAAAAATCGAAGCAGCAGTTTGCAGCCATTGGAAGCATAGGAGAGGTTTGTTGGTGCGTGTATGTGTGTGTGTGCACTTCTCTGAGAGTGTTCCTGTATGTCCCAGTGGCTAATGGGACTTGAAAGTGACACATAGAGCTGGCAAACTAAGGAGACGACTTCTAGCTATCATTTGTCAGCACAGAGCGCCGGGACCAACAAATGGAGCTATTGGAGGAGAAGGGACCGCCCTAGCAGAACAGATTACATTTTTACACTCCGGATGAAACAGTGTACTACACGCTGTCATTTAACTCACACAACACCAGACAAGCGTTTCATAGATTTTAGGGAGAGCAGTTAACACCCAATTTTACAATGCTTATTTATTAAGATTCCCAAGAGATTTTTATTTTATAACAAATGACTATTTGGAATACAGCAAAATATATTAACACCTTAAAAGAGACCAATTTGACAGAGCTTCCATTGTAACTTGTAGATTTTTTACTTACAATAAAAATTACATTTCTTTATTGCTTTTTTTATTCAAACTGTTTTTTGATAAGGTATATTTGATTGATTTTGATAGATTAATATTAAACTTTTCATGTCAACATTGTGTAAATTGCATCACATGATCTAAGACAATGAAATTAGAAATAAAAGAGAGACAGACTGATTTTAAAGGAAAACAAAGTAAAAATAAATTGTCGGCTCATGATGATCCCTACTATTTTCTTATAAAGGAAAATCTTAAAGTAATAATCACATCTTAATTTGTTATAAAAGCTCATTATCATTTGATATCAGAAAAAAATGAGTATTATATGTTTTAAATTCAAATGTAAAAAATCAAATACAGCAGGGATTTATCGGAGGGTTCTCTGAAATACGCTCAAGTCTTCCATGGCAGTCCTCTGTCTGTATGCATGTGTGCGTCTGTGCCTGTATATGTGTGTGTGTGTTTATGCGCATACGGCCACACACATTGTCAGTCCTCTCTGTAAATTTGTAGCGGCTGGGCACTCATCATACGGCCCGTCCCAGCCCAGCCCACCACGTTAGTGAATATGCATTATGGCTTATGGCTTCATTAAGTCGCAGCGTGTTATAAATTATGACACTACGCTGAACACACACACAGTCTCAGAGACAGTGTGTATACAGAGGATGTTTTGCATACATAGTGACGTTAAAGGGCCACATAATGAAGAGAGCCAGGGCCTTGTGACAAGGCAGAATCAACGGCCCCAGCATTATGTTTCCCAAACACTCGTATCATGTCTGATGAGGAGGCCCGAAGCATAACGTAGATGTTGGAGAGACACAGTCTCAACACAATTTAATAGAGGAAGGAAGTCCAAGGGATTTCATTGATATCAAAAGCAGCCGGCGTGCTGAGGCAATTACATGACACAACTTAATTAATCATTTGACAATGAGGGGAAGGGCATTGTTTTAGATGATCGTTATGTGTTTAAGGGGTTTTGCGCACACTCAAGGTTTCGCAATGATGCAAAGCGTGGTTTCCCATGTAAATGGGCACTAAACAATTACCATATGAAAGCAGCGCACCCGACAACACCTGCCGACATCCTTGGAGCTGATGGAAATAAAAGGTCATCAAAGCGTGGGATTACAAGGTGACCACCAAGGAAAAGCTAATTGCAATGAATAATGGAAAGCTATTGTCAGGTAATTAGCAATTAAAACACATCGTTTTAGTGTAATAGCAGCAGACAAAGTCTGTCTACCATTCCATATTTGTTATTACTGGGCTTGGATAACAGCCTCATGAATGGAGGATTTCTCCAGCTTTGAGGAACTGAATAACTCAACCTGTCTTTAGCATATCAAAGAAAAATGTCTTCTTCAGATGGCTGAAAACCAATTTACCTCACCAGGTTAATGACTTACTACAACTTAGAAAAGTTTTTTTTTTCCCCTCACTCTGTAGACTTTGTGTCTTAAAACAGGTTTATGTGTCTGATAATGTAACCAAAGGAGCACTTAGCATCCCAAGCCATTAATTCTGGTTGATTTCAATGAGTAAAACCAGATCTTTTACATAGAACTCTGCATGTCCTACTGATTACAGGAAACAAACAAACAAAATCAGCTTCGAATCATGTTCACCATCTTTGTGATTGTTGAGAAAATTCATTTTTATCGGGTGAAACCTGAAGCGATTTAAGGTCGGTGTAAGGTGTAATAAAAGTTCAAGATCTTAAGAATATTAAAATAAGCGGGGTGACAAAAAAACAAAAGGACCCCGAAAGAGGTGATGGGTTATGATGAAGACTTAAAGATGTGTAGATGTGAATAGTAGCGAGATAACAGATTTTTTTCTTGTTGTTAACAAAGAAGTGTGGTCCTTTTGAAAACCTGAACATGTACATGAGGTGCTCAAAAATTGTGAAGACCCCAGGGTCAAGGACACCTTGAGCGTAAGAAAATGAATTCCCAGGCACTAAAAAAGCCACTTAAGCAAGAATACAGTGTTGATTTATTATACGGAGTGAAGGGTCAGCCATCTTTGGCTCTGAATTGTTGGTGCGTCGCCTATGACTCAGGGACAGCTCTTCATACTCTGGAGTAGAGGTGGATAAAGAAAGAAAAGGGAGAGATGGAAATGGCCAGAAAATGCAAATGTATTACGAGAGAAGTCCTGGTGTTAGATGGTGTTGAGAAAGTATCTCAAACAAAAGATTAATAGTAGAAAAGAGAATGTCACACTGACCATTGCCTGTGGAGAGTTGTATAACAATTATCAATTGTGTTCAGCTCTTTAAAAAAGGTGCCTGTATTGACGGTGGATGGCCTTGTACATTTGGTCCGAGCTACTCGAGGCAAATGAAAAAGTGAGTGTAAAGTTATGTTTGCATTTATCGCAAACCTTTATCTTTTTTTTTATCTAACTTATCTATTCAATGCATTCATAGGAAAATACAGACTTAAAGACACTCTCAAAGGGATAATGCATACTTTTTCAAACATTACCTGTATCATTGTGATAAACATGAAGTGACATATCCGAGCTTTCAAAATACACCTCCTTTCATAAAAAGGTGTATTTTGAAAGTGAAACCAATTGTTACCTATTCTCAGGTCCTATCTACAGAGTGATTTTCATAACCTGAGTCTCATGCATTAAAGCGTATCTCCCTGTCTCTGTCTCCAAAAAGCCACAGCATATGTAAATGGTGATAAAGCAGCATCTCAATATGATATCCTGACTCCTTCATTGCATATTGTTGGTTGCATACTGTTTTTCTTTTCACATCCTACTATGGTAACCGCTCGGGGCCCCTTGAAGCCCTGGTCGGTGGCTTTGTCAGGATGCTAAATGGAGGGCCGTGAGTTTAAAAACTTAAAGAGGCAGTGAAATATTAGCCAATGTGGGTGAGGAATGAGTGGCTGAGAACGGCGGCGTGTCAGTGTTTAATGGTCGGACTCGGATGCATATAAGTTAGTCCAAGCATGAAGGGCAGTGGGACGCTTGCGTGGAAACGATGTCCCCTCCCCTCGTACTCATCCCTCCACCCATCCACAGATGCACGATCGCACACATACACACCCATTCACCCACACAGCTTTCAAGCAGGGAGCCCATCAGAAACTTGTCATTTCTCTCATTCACTCCGACAGCCTTGAGACACAATGCAGACTTACCTCTGTGTTGTACACCCCATATATCAGGAAGATGAACAAGCCCTGCAAACACAGACAAAGAAAGAGAGAGAGAAAGAGAGGGTAAGAGAAAGAGGAGGACAAAGTTGTTACAGTTGTTTTCTCTCTTAACCACTGTTACAGTACGTAATAAGCAGACTGATACAAACTGATTCGGGGTGATTTTTAATCCATCTATCCCAGCCAAACAGAGTTAAAAAAGATCGGAGATAGACGTGTGGGTAGACGAAGAGGACTTAAAAGAGTACAACTTCTCCAAACTGGGCCACCTCACTGAGGCTCAGCTTGCATTTGTTTCTACTACAATACTCAAGCTCCTCATTCCAGCCCCCACTAAGCCATCAAAGGCTCAAATCCAAGGTTCCACACAGCTTTGTCGAAACAGAAAATCTCAAGTGCCTGTGCTCAGTCTGTGTTGTTAGACACAAAAAACACACGTATACTGTATATGACGGAACATCAACAAACACACATTTAGCACAAGATCAGGCCCACGCACGTATACACAGACACAAAAAAAAAATCATTCAAAAACATAAGCAACAAAAACACAAAGACATAAATTGTACAAGAGGACAATATGACCACAGAATCATATTAAAAGACACACACGCACATAAAGAGAGCAACTCAGGCCAGACGAGACTATCAAGGAAACCATTCGAGGAAAGCGGAGAAAGAGAGAGACAGAGGGAGCATAATGAAAAAAATGACACATAAAAGAAGATATTTCATGTTCACAAAACTCCACGGCTAGTACCCAGGGCGCAAGAATGCCATGCCCTTGGAAGCATAAAGGCTGCACTTTTGGTCACAGAAAAACAGATATTTTTCATTCCAATCCATTGTGTATCTGCTGAATGTACAAGCTGTGCATTCGCCTTCAGGCCATAACGAATACTGTTGCCTCAAAAGAAACAGAAACATTCTCTGAGCACCAATTGAACCGCTCTACAAAAAGGGATGTACCAAGAAAAATTAAATGGCAGGTAAAATCCTATATCTCTCAAGGTTGTTGGGTGGGATAGATTCTTTGATAAGTCAACAGTATTTCAATGTGGGTCTGTCACACATGAAAAACTTTTATAAGTACATCATTTCCTTTCCTGTTCTTAGAATGTGTTTATGTTGTTTCATCTTTAAGATGGTAAGGACACATCTTGGCAGACGCACTCCGGTCAATGCATCAATCAAGTCCAGTTTGGAGCATCCAATTTTGGCCAGCGGGAGGTCTCGATGCATCACCATTGACAACATGATTTGGGGACCCATTCAGAGTGACACGCCAACAACGACAACCTCAAGTCCATACTACTGCCCATTCACCTCCTGCTAGCCGCTCTCCTGTCCTCCAGGGACTGGATTGCCCTGTCGGGCTGTCAGGTGACACCTTTGTACATCCATCCTGTTTAAAATGACAATTCAGCTGCACTCTGACAGGCTCAAGACAAGAGGCATAACAGGGGATGTCAAGCCGAGGACTGACACCAGCTGTTTTATTTCACTTCTTATTGGACGTTTTTTAAAGTGTTGTTGATCTTAACAAAAATTTAAAAAAGCATGCCACTATTCATAACAATATGACTCTGTAGATTTTCACCATTTTTCATCGATATTGTAAATGTAAAAGAAAATGTTTTTTATTCATACAGTCGTTTACAACAACCCTTTTGGTGAACCAAAGTGCTTTACAATACATGGTAAAAATGAATAAATAAAAACAATAAAAGCAATAAAAATAGAATAAGATACAATTCAATAAAATAAAGTGTAACCACAATACAGGGTATTAAAAGCCAGCATAAATAAATACATTTTCAATCGAGATTTAAAAAGGCCCTGGTTGGAAATAAGTCTCATTTTGGTGGAGAGCTTATTCCAGAGCCTGTGACCAACACTTGATAAGGCTCGGTCACCCCAGTGTTTGTGTTTCGATCTGGGCACTTCCAGCAGAAGTTGGCTTGACGACCTCAGAGCTCTTCTCGGCTCCCGAACGGTTAAAAGCTCAGTTAAATAGATGGGGGCGAGGCTGTTGAGAGCTTTAACAACAAACATTTTAAGTTTAAAATCAATCCTTTAAGAGACGGGAAGCCAATGACGGGAGCTAAGGTCAGGAGTGATGTGCTCATGTCTGTTGATGAAGTTAACTAAATTTACAGATACAAGACCAAAATATCAGCGTTGTCAAAAACTTCTATGCTGTTTAATACTTTCAGCAGGTTCAATATGATTAAAAAAACTAGTACAAAACCTTAAAACATATATAATTCCTTGCAGCTCTTGTCCTGGGATTAAACTTCTAGTAAACCCAACCCAACAATGGAGCAAGTAATATATCACTTACTTATTAAAATCAGTTAATGTTCGAGTATAAAACAACCCAAACTTTTGTGTAAGAAAATGTATGCTGTTTTCACAAACACTCATGAGCAAGTATGTATCCAAACACTCACATACAATAAGACAGTGGGAGGTTAATTTACAACACATACCCAGTTGTATTACATTAGAATTGCAATTTCCTACTTACTGTTGCAATTTGATTATCATGTTTTTGATCATTCATCTTATTTGTAATTAATCTTTTGTTGTGTAGGGAACAAAGTGGGGCAAACATACTGTTGAGAAAAATGATCAATTAAAATATGATTAAGTTAAAAATAAGTGGCAGCACAACAATAATGATAGATTGTTTAAAATGTTAATTCATTAATATTCCCACTAAAAACAAACAGAGACAAAAAATGGGGCGCATTATTTAAATGCATGTGTGCTTTTCTAAATCCAGTCCTGTTTCTTTTGAACTCAGCGGCAAATTCGACAAATTTATGCACGGAATAAACGCAGTTGCTTTCAAAGTATTGCTTTACTGTACATCAAACAGGGGAGCATAAATTAATTAGCATCCAGCTAATTAGGGAACAATTGTATGTTTAAAAAGTTAAAGCCAACAAACAGTGTGTTTGACCAAAAACATGATCACTCCAGAGAGATGCTGCAATACAGAAAATAGCATTTGTTTATTTCAACAAGGGTGGTACTTGTTATCTTCGTATACTGAGAGCTCTGTCTGTGAAAACCTAAAGGATAAAATAAAAGTAGGGATCTATTCACTTTAAAAACTTTGAGGTAATTCATTTAAAGCAGGATGTTGTGGTTTTTAACTTGGGTGCATTTTACTTCAGGCTGATTGTGATGTTTAAACCCCACCATGTGGAAATGTACCTAGTCTACCTCATATGTCCTTGTGACTAATACTCGATAAAAGCTTCAACTCGGTGCATTAAACACTTGTCATGAAAGCTTTACTCCAGTGTTGGTATAAGCCTGGCAACTGAATAGCATCATTGTGTGTGAAATTATAGGATTGATTGAAGATCTTAATGGTTCTCCTTTGAAAGGTTCTTGTAACCTGCCCATTAAGACGAACAGATCTTGTTCAGCTGCAAGGAGGCAGAACCAATGAGTGGGTTTTTACATATTGAGACGAGTGAATGAGCAGGAGAGATGGTACTGTTAAGATGAAGAGTACTTTCCACAGATTTAAGATACTTTGCTGGTTATACTACGACCTGCTAGGGTGAAGCCTGTGACCTTTCATACACAATATCATATTTAAGTGTGTAAGAAGCAGTTGACCAAACAATGTAAAGCGATTGGTTTTCATATCTTGGGTGCGAAGTGACACATTTCTATTTCTCATTAATATTAAGGATGTTTTTAAACTTTCATGAACAATTTTTTAAACATGTCATAATAAAAAAAAGAAAATTTTATCATCCCTGTTATAAAACATGTTTTCTATGAATTTATAAAAATTTAAAGTTGTTGTATTCATGTGTAACATTTATTATTGTTTTGTTAATACTCCCATAATAATGAGTTAATGTATTATTATTATTATTATTATAAACTTTATTGCAGACCCAATAAGTCTATACCACATCATGTATGACTCATTCATGTGGTATTTATGACCACATCAATAATGAACTAGCATTTATTCTAAAGACTCTGTGTAATATGACTTATGACTTACTTACTTGCACTAATAGTGTTAAGCATTGCTTTAATAATCTTATCAATGACCACATTGGGTTGATTCTCCATTGTTCTTTAAAACCAGTCAATTATGGTTAGATAACTTAGACATCTAGCACTAATTTGAAAAAAGCTGTTTATTTAAAGTTGTTTCTTCAACAGAATTCTAGCTAAAGCAAAAAAAAAAAGATAAAATATAACTCAGGGATTAATCTTCAGAGCAGTAAAATAAACATAAAAGGCAATAAAGTAAATGCTTAAGTCGTTCAGTTTGTTCAGTGTTCCAGTTGTCCAACATGTTGCTCACATGTCCCAGACTTGACAAGGCAGATTCAGGTGGTTTTATACACACTGAGGTTGTTTTTAGGGGACAGCACAGTACCTGTGATAATCCACATATGCAAGATTATGTTGTAATTTTTGATTGATCTTGGATTACTCACCCATCTCTAGATTATCACCACAAGAGTCTCATTACTAGCAAAAATGACTGTGTGTCCCATTGGCTGATTTATTTGTCAATGTAAAACTATCAATGATTTTTTTTTAAAAACTATATCTTGTAGTTTATTTCATCCAACCTTATCGTATCATTTTAAATATCATGTCTGTTTGCTATTACCCAAAAAAAGGGTTCAATATGAAACATGTGTCACTGGATAGTCTGTGGGGTAATGTAGCCTTGGTGCTAAAAAAATCAAAGCTTTCTCTCTGTGTCCTTACAGCCACAAGACTCTGTGTGCGTGGTTAAATTATATCATCAGAATGATTTGGTCTGTGATACAACATAGTTTTGCAGTAATGCACGTCTAAACACGGTTTCAGTTAATGGGCTGAAACATTTAGAAACAGACACTTGACCAGAGGGAATAACTTCAGCCTTTGCATATACACATTGACAGGAAATTAGATGTATAAGATGTCTACTGTGGTTCAAGCACTCAAAGTAAAAGGATGAATCAAACAGTGTCCTGCATTTGCATGGCACCATTCATGGAGTTCTTGCTGAATACACTTTTACTAAAGTTGCACCAAACCCTAAAATGATTAAAACATCAAAAATAATTTGCACTTTCCGAATAGAGTTTATCACAAAAGACGTCTTTCAATCAGACTGGCAAATCTGCTAAAGACCACAACCTCCACATCCATTTTGTCTCGACCAAAAGCAAAAATTAGAGCTATTTGAACGAGCTGGACCAGACGTCAAATACTCCAGCCTAAATTCAAACACACAGAGACACTTTTCACAAATAGACCTATCTGCATCCCCTCTTGGCAAAAAAAGGGAGGAAAAATTCTGCCCTTGCACCTGGTAATCATTACGGAAATGAGAGACAGAAGAGGTTAAAACGCTGTGATGGGGGGAAAAAGAAAAGAAATTCACACTTCTACACTGGGGCTTGCTAATGTCTCTGACCCCTCCACGGATAAACAGTTTAATTAACATGTATACATAACTTTCACTTTAACTGCTCATGGCATGTCAAATCAAAGTGTCTGTCAAAGCTGTGAAACAGGGAGTTGATACTTTGCAGGTCCTCAGTTCAAATCCAGCTCGGTGTAGCTGCTCCAGCTGGCTGGAGAAGCTGGCAGTGAGACCTGAAAGCAGACAGACAGGTAGGGCGGGCTGCCAGCCACCCTGTCAGTTTGATGAGGTAAACACCACTCGATAAAAGCTCTGTGACACCCAGCTAAGATTTGCTGAACTCAAGCACAACATAAGGCACTATGATGTTTATAGTGAGAGAAAAAAAAAACACCCACCTAACACAGGAGAATTCAGAGGAACTTTCTATACAGGGCAACAGATTTTACTCCATTCACTTTGAATATAACTGAAATGGGTTGGGCACAGAGTACAACTTTTTTTGCAGTCTTTCAAAAAACACACAGGCCTTAAGTTTTTGTCTGGTATCGTCAAAATCTGTCTTCAGTTCTCTTTACGATGACGTATTACAGAACGTAATCTTTGTGTGATGGTGGGTTTAGGGTCAAAGATTCCTTCCTGTTTCCATCCTGTTGCACTTTAATAGGGAAAGCTGATCAGTCATTCTTTGAGAAGAGCTATTAGGACTCTCCACATGTATTTCCCGCACACGCATCCAGTCAAATGGGCTGTCACATTGAGCAAGGGACCCCCTAGCCAGCCTGCCCCTACAGGCTGCATAGCTACAGAGAAAACCTGAGAGTACACACACTCACACATACAAACAGGCACACACTGAGGCCAGCAGTAACACCAGTTCTGGTGTATGATGGCTCAGGAGAGGAGGGAGAGTTATTAGCTTAGCCCTGAACCACCTACTTAATATAGGGGCCGGCGGTGATTGCTAACAGAGCCTGGCAGAGGTGACAGCTTTTGGCCCTGCTTGAGGAAATCCAATTGAAAAGCAGCCAAGAGGAACAACAACCCCGAAACAGATGTTGCTTGCTACCAGCGGTGCAACTTGGGTACACACAACCCAGTGGCAACAAACCGCGATGGCAAATCTGACACACAAACATACACAACGGACACAGAATGGAGCACACACACACACTTATACTGTGGAGCCACATCAGACTGTGCTGTAACTGCATTCAAGAAAGTACAAAGCAGCATGGGAGCTATCTGTACACAAACAGCTGTATGTGACCCACACCGATATCTCTGCTCAATCTGACAGCTGCTTAAAAATTTAAAAATGGCATCCTCTCTTTTGTACAGCTGATCTAAATTTTACCTGATATTAAAAGGAGACAGATATCAACACATAAAATTATGTATTTTCTCTCAATTAATCAAGATCATGTAATCCAATGAGATAATTTGCAGGCTCAGCAGTTTTTTGTTATTAAATTTACTGCAGTAATGATGCAATTTTTCTGTTGGTGAATGAATAAATGATCATCGTATCTTGTCTTATTACTAAATAATTATACTTCAAGTTCATTTGACTTGCTGATACACATATTGATTTGTAATATATTATTTAACTAAAGCTATATACAGGGCTGAAATATCTCAAAAACACTTCAATGATAGTTGCTTAAGCAGATGGTGAAGACAGAGAGTGTAAATGCTAAAAACCGGTGTGTGCACACAAATCCCGGCCACCCCTGCCTATGTCAGTGTCTCATTTGTGCCACCCAGTTCAAAAAGTCTAGGCGCGCCCATGAGGATAACTCTGAGACCTGAGTGCCAACAGGCCGCCAGGTCTCCCTGCTGTTTTTTTATTAAGGATGAGAGAAATTGTGGCCAAACTTGAACTCTTGTCCCAGAGAGACATTGAAAAAACTGACTCACGCACTGGAGGGAGAAAGGTTAACAACCAAATGAAATGTAACATAGGCAAGAGAATTCACAGCACTGAGTGTCATTACTGTCTCCCACAATTTAATCAGGATGAGTATGATGGAATTTTACATCCCACTGAATGACGAGAAGGACTATGTTGCTTTTGCTGACTTATCTAGGGGTATCTATGGTAAAACATGAGCATCATAACAACAAAAAATATATATATATACAGTTGAATGATGAGATAGCTGAATCGCCCTGCATCTTTGGAAACACCTATAATTGATCATCAGGAGTCTCTTTTTACCTTTTTGTCTCAATGTAGCAGGATGGCACTGACCTGCTGTCTCTCAGTGCATGATTGGAAAAAAACTAACCTTTAAAAACTTAATGTAATGTATTGGCTTAGCATTTTTCTGTGTTTTTTTGCAAGTGAATATAAGTTATTTGGCATATAAGGCTATTCAGAGCTTTTGTCCGACAGATTTTTGGTGGCTATTCCGTGCAAAGTGTGCAAACAGTGAACTGTATCATATCTGGATTTAAACTAAGGCTTGAGGCGAATAATTTGCCTCTAGGCTATTTTGTAATTTCAGAACCTGAGTCATTTAAAAAAAAGCTCAAATATACACAAACATACACACAAACACATTTTTGAACTGAATGAAACATCACTATACAGGTTGAAGATAACAACCCAACCTCAGCCATCCAAAACAAGCACACACAAGAGGTAATTCTGTCAACTTTGAACATGATTTAAAGATCTATAAAGTGTCTCAATTCAAGGTTAGAGTTTTTTTTTTTTAAACACATGGTAGTTCACAAACCACTCTGACAGCCAACCCAGAAGTGCAAAAAAACCTGAGTTTGTAAGTCTGTTAAAACATCTGTAATGATTGAAGCCAAAACAAAACATTTCCCACCAGAGAATAGACCCGCCCAACCGTCCATCGCCCTTCTTTACATCTCTGGCAGGGAATTTTTCTGTGAAATCACAACAAATCATTACAGCCCATTGCTCCAATATTAATTGGCTTTGGCAAGGCTGACCATGTCTCAGTCAAAAATACCATTCATTTCTTTTCTTTTATTACTGCTACTGCGAAAGAGTGAAGAGGAGAAGCAAGGCAAGGGAGAGAAGGGGGGAGGGGGGGCTAAAATCAATTCTGACATATCTCTATTGCCAGTCGATGACAAATGACGACACATTTGCCATTGCTCTGGCATTGTGTCAGTGTGTGTCGTATTGATTTTACATCAGACGGACAAATGTTATTGATGAAGCTCCCATGTAACAGATGAGCACTCTATTTTACTTGTTTTAACGTTTAAATAAACCAGAATGGCAGCAAGGTGAAAGGGTGATGGACTTGTGCAGCGGGTCTTTCCATTCGCCAAAACACATCTTTTTTTTTTTTTCGTCTTGAAAATTAACTCCATTTACAAAATGTGGGCCTGCTGGGAGTGGGAAACTACACCCTGAACCTGATCACACTCCACACATGTGGTACAGGGGGCGGAAAAGAGAGCACGAGAAATAGAGTGAACTGTAAACAAACTAGCTTTTAAATAAGACAATTTAGGGTTGCGTGTCTGAGACGCCAAGCAAAACATAGCCGTGGAAAACTGATACAAACATTTAACACATGGGTCAAAGCAGGCGTCTTTGAACTGGTGAGGAAAAGCACGCCGCCAGAGCAGAGAGCTGTTTAATTAAAAATACTTAGGTATCCAACGGGCCTTTCTGTGGCGCCCCCTTGTCAAATTGTATGTGATCTTGCTGTCAATCTTGCAGGGTGTTTTCTAATTGCATACTTTTCCTCTGACAGAGAGGGGGGGAATATGGAAGAGTGAAAATCCAGAGAAATAGCAGCTGGGGACTTGGTTTGGTTTATGAGAACTGTAAATGGACACACATGCACATATGCATGCTCTGTTACTCAGTGCATGAAGTTTGGTACACATGCGTTCTATATGTAGTGTGAATGCACATGGAAATGGATCCAAAAATATGTAGAAATGCAGTATAGTACATGTATATGATTATATATTTCATTGATGAAAACTTCCAATTAGATACACCTACCTCTCATTTTTTAAACACAAGAATTAACTAATGCTGAAATGCATTTTAGAGAATAAAAACACACATAAGAGTGTATCACACACTCCCATTTGCATGCACAAAGTTCAAACTTGCAGACATGCAGTTATACATACACTTCACCTGATAGCTTGCATTCCTTTGCACTTAATCATCTTCAAGGTTAAACGGGTAGAATAGCATTGATTAATGTAACAATAAGACAGTATAAGAAAGGAAAAGTCACATGGGGAGGAACAAACTCAATTGGTAATTGCTGTACAGTAAATATTTGGGACTAAAGAGGGAAAAAGTAGTCTGTAAGGGGCTTCAATACTGAGTCCACTCTTTACTCAAAATAACTATTGAAAGTAGATGGCCTCACTGCCTTCCCTTTTGTAAACTTTTTTTTTTGTTCAGCTGTTTGCAACCCAGCCAAAGGTATAGTTCTGCAGAAGCGAAGTAAAGTTTCTGTGGTCTAGGGTAAGATGTCTGCCCTTGTTCTCCCTTTATAGCAACAGAGCTTCTGCTTACCTTTTTTTTTCTTTCAAAGTGTTTTTTTATGGAGAGAAAAACCTTCAAATAGGTTTTTCCAAAGGTAAGAGCGCACTCCTTACTTGGGGAACATTTTGAGCTTTATCCTTGGTCTTTTTCTACATCTCGTGTGCAATATGTCCACTTATTCATTTGCATACATTTGTAAGCATGGGTACAAATTTAAAATCAACTGACAGATTCATGCACACACACACACACACACACATAAGCACACATCTTGTGCAAACACTGTTAGCCAGAACACGTAAAACTGCACCGCTGACAGGGCTGTGTTGCAGTGCCCTTGACTAACAATGACAAATGGAAGCAATATGCAAAGTCTGAACAAGTTGCTTTTGGGTACAAAACAGGGAAAAGATTGCTTCAGGTACCATTATGTGATGCCTTTGCTCTCCTGTTTCCCAGTGAGGTGAGCCGAGCTGGGGTTAATGGCATGTGTCAAAATCAAGAAGTGTGTAGGAGAGTGTGTGGATCGTATGCCCATGAAGGCGTGAGTGACGGAGGGACAGAAAGAGAGTGTAGAAAATCTGACTTTTTTTCACAGTTTAAATTGTCTGTATCTATGCTGTATCTTTTACCTTGTACGTACAAAGGAATGTAAGTCAGCAGAGACAGATTCATAAAATATAATTATGCAACTGTGTCTAATTATAAGCTTTGGATCGATGTTTTCATTCAATACATGAACCTGCCAGTTTGTCCCTTAAAGAATAGCTGTAAAAAAATCGAACTATACCCCTAAACTTAAAAATGCCAAAATAGGTCTACACAGCGTGGATCTAACTTTTAAATGGCATCCGTTTAAACAGGTTTCAAATATAAAACTATACTTGTGTTCAACTTATTTTACAGATAAACTATTAAAATTTTCAAAAATCAAGGGAAACTATTACTACACTATGAATGCTCAATAGCTCTGAAACCACATCACATGAAAAAGGTTCTGAATTCCCCTTCCTTTGTAAATGTATGATCTGTTTCTTCTGTTTCTATGTTCTACCTCTTGTTTCTACACGAACCCACTTCTTCCATGTCTCCATATCCACCAATCTGTGTATGTGTGAGAGTACATGAGCGAGCAAAGGTGCGTATGTGTGTGCTACAGCACCACCACCACAATGGCAGGGTGTATCCATCATGATAAACCGGCAGACTCGGCAACTGTCACATGCAATCACACTTCACTACGGTTCGCAGGACTTCAAAGTGAAAATGAATGGTAGTTCATCGACATGAAGACTTCATATATCTTCCTTTTTGGTTTTTTCATCTTTTTTTTTTTTTTTTTTTGGAGGAGACTTCTCTCTTTTGTTTCAGCCACCTACTCTTGTTAGAATCGCTTTTTTTGTCACTGTCTGAAAAACATTACAGGGCAAGAGGATTCTGAGAAAAAGCACATTTTTCCATTTATCTTTAAATGAAATAAAAATGTGTATTTCTGGTCAGGTCACATACTGTAAGTGCTCCTAAGAACAAATATTTCTATGAGGCACGTTGAGGTGTACTTCAAGTTGCAGAAGGGTTTTATTTGACCATGTAAGAGCACAAAGGCCCCAAAGCAAGTTAAACAATTATTCATGTTTCCTAATCATCTTTTTTTTTCTCTCTCTCTTCTTTCTTTCTTTTTTTTTTACATTAAACATCTAACCATCAATTCAAGACACAGATGCTTCAGTGTGTCAGCTCGATATTTTACTTAAATATCGAGCTGACACACTGAAGCATCTGTCTCTCTCTGGTATGGGAAATGTTTGACTCTTTCTTCATGTTCAGTCAATCATTAATGACTAAGCCTGTGTGCGTTAGCAATAGAGTGGTTGGTTACAATTTTTCTTTTATAGCTGAGCATCAATGTGAACAAAAAGAAATTGATAAAACACATGAACTGACTGATTAAAACCTGTTAGAGTTAGAGGTTTCTTTTTAGTTTTTTTTGGAGTAGATGGACTATTTTTTTTAATCTAGACAAGCAAAAATAATTTATTTTTTACCTTACAGCAAGTCCTTTCATTATATGTCCAGAGAGAGACCACATACTGCTGAGCTTCAAATATTAAAAAAAAAAGAGGGCTCAATTTTCAAAGAAATAATCCCTAGACACCAATGAAGCAAATGACAGAGAAACTCCTTTTAAGATTGAAAGCTCTTCATTGCATTAAGCTCTAATTGAACATGGCAAGTGTTAAATGTGATAATCATCAAATTTGTAACCACTAGAAAGTCAAATGAGCCATAATAATGCCAGTGCTGCAGCTGCTGCAGCTCTCTCACAGCGCGGCAGAGCTTGCCTTTAATCTAGTAATGACTCTGAAATGACACTGTGCAAGAAAAAACAGTGGAGATGAGGCTATAGGTCTCTCTGCTTGCTTCTCTCCCTCTTTCTCTCTGCCCTGGCTCAGGCCCCGCTCTCGCTCTCAAGCTGTTTGATTGGCACATGCTTTCACTTAATGAGGGATAATTACTAAGGAAAACAAGTGGGAGACCACATCTGCTCAGTGTAAAAAGAAGTCCAGGCCTGGTGCAATCTGTCAGACAGGGCTTTCAGGTTGTGTGTGTGAATGTTTCACCCACCTTCAGTGGCCTCCCAATTCAACACAAACCCACCAGGGTTGCCTCTCCACCCTGTTCCGACAAGAAGCAGATTAATAGAAATCAGCATGTGGCTGTAAACACTCGCTGAGGAGAGTGTATATCTGTGCGTTGACACGCATAGGAAATGACCCGGGGTATCTGTCGGGGACAAGCTGGGGGCCACAGCAGGAAGGGCAAAAGGCCAGTGGAGATGATGAACATCAACATCCCAATCAGTGTCCTGCTGCCTGTGCTGTTGTTCCCCAGCTCCCATCAACACTTTCGTGTTTACTTTCACACAATGCTGGAATGGTAGAACGTACACAAGTAGCCACCCTGCACTCCAGACGCCACACACTGCCCATAAATCACCTTTGTGTTGGATTTGCATTGTGCTTAATGGTCTGTTGATGACCTGTTCATGTTAACAGGTAGTTGTACTAATTGTATTAAGAGTTTTAAAGGGGCCTCTGTCATATTTAACACCTAGAACTCCACTGGATCGTCAGCAATCCCACGTGACACCATTAATGTTGTTTACAGTTTCTTGGGCACTATACAGTGTTTCTCTATGGGATAAAAAGTGTTCAAAAGCTTACCCCACAAGGTTTACAATCCAGCCACAAAAATAGGTGTTTGATCAAAGACGTTTGATGGTAAATCTGCAGTGATATACTGGTGAAAGCATGATTATTTATCATACTGTTGTGATAAAAAAAGATCACTATCACTAAATGCCGCTAATGTCTTCCGGGTTTGACAAGCTGTGATGCGGACATCTTTTTCTGTCAAACTTTCGACCAATTACATGGTCTCATTTTCTTCCTCTATTGTACCCTTGACAGGAGTGTCCAATAAGAGGCAACCAAAGATCAATAAGAGACAAGAAGGTTCCCTGCTTGTCTGCAAAATAAGAAATAACGGTCCTCAATGCTTGGAAACAAGCAAAGATGAGATTATGAGCAGTATGATGTGACCCTCTGTCTCATCCCAGACAGGAACTGCTTTAAGGAGTGGCATAAACAACTGTAAATAACAAAAACACCTGGAAGAATTATTGTAAATATGTAAATAGTTTCTGTTGTGTGTTTGTTCCAATCCCAAAATTTCTTCTACTGATAGCCAAGACTTAACAGTATGATGTGCAGGTGAGAAGAGGCTTTGTCACTCTAGATTTATGTGTTTTTTGAGCAAAGTACTGTTGGTATCAATTTCCACTTTTGATGGTTCTGAATCTACTGTCTCATTCATTTTACATAATTTTTGCACCCATAAACTGACAGCTGAGGTTGTCCTAAGTAAAAAGGTGTGTATATATATGCTGTGCTTAAAAGGACAGAGTTGCTACATAGATTTTACAAAAAAAAAAAAAAAAAAAAAACAGGCGGACCAAAAATAGCTAAATAAAGCTGGAAGTTCTAAGGGTTAAATGGAGTTACTTGCAACTTATTTGGGCTCATTCAAGTGGGTCTGGTTGGATTAAGCATGAACTATTTATCATCTTGCTTGATGAGATAAAGCAAAACACATTTTTCATACTCTTAAAAAAAGCACAGAAGAGAGAGACACCGGGGTTTATTTATTCAACCACAGTGCAGCAAAAAGAAACTGGCAGCCTTCTAACCTCGACCCCAACACCCTCACACATCCTTACGACCCAGTCTAACCTCCTTCCCAGCCACCCACCCACTACAAGAACAACGGGGTTTTGCTTTCTTGCCCCGTGGTGACCCTGTTCTCACTAATTATCCACAAAGTATACATCAAAAGCCGGGCAAATCCACAGATCTGCTGCAAAATGGCAACAGGGTAAGAGAAACCAGGACCTTCCCCTATCCAGTCACCATTAGCCATCAGTGTGTATGTGTACAAGTGAAGTGTTGTCAGCTGATACAAAGGCAGGGCGGTGAACTTATAAATAGGATGGTCATTGTTTCAATATGGGTAATTTTGTGTGTCGGGGTTGTTCCCTGAGGCTGTCAGCTGTGTGGGTCGGATGATGAGGGGAAGTGGAGGGGACATGGAGGGATGAGGTCATCAAGTTTTTTAACCAGCTGATTGTTAAAAAGTTCTTATTGATTTGCTTATTCAGCAGATATGCACACAAACCTTTACACCCGGCACATACCACTGAGAGCTTCAAAGTAGAGATGAAAATAAAAGAGGGCGATCAGTAAGTAAATGAAAGAAAGTTCTCTGCTTCCCTTTGTCACACACACACACACAGACACACACTGGTGTAGACATACAGGTATGGAAGGGCAGGGGCAAAGGGAAGGGTTTGCTTTCTTATGACACAGGCCATTACTAAATTGAGCTGGCAGGTAATTCTAAAGCAAATAAATGCCTGCAGGTTTAACACAAGGAAAGGTCTTAGGGGTGCCGCTGTGAGCAATGACAGGAATTCTCTCGCCTCTTTTGACAGGAAGCCTATTATTCTCACCGCTTTATTTTCCCAGGCTAGTTTTAAAGAAGTGATCTCTCCTATAGTGTTTCCACCCTCCTCCTTCCCAAAAACAGAATCCTTCCTCGTCTGAATTACAGATGGTTTTTTTTTTTGCACATTATTGCCTCTATTTACCTTTTTTTTCTCCCAGACGTAACATTTACGGTGAAGAATATAGGCAGATTATTTGACAGCTCTTTCACCATTTCCTCTCAGTTAATTTCAAGGGTACTTAGTTGACCATTTTTACGAGCGCTTTTCCATGCAAAAAACCTTGATGTTAATATCTTGAATTAAGCCTGTCTGTAAGAAATCCTCACTTCAAGTAGGTGAATATACGGTATTATGAAATGTGCAACAGATCGCTAATACTAAAGCTGTTTTTTAGTAGAGTAAAAAACAATTATTATATGAAAATAGATGAAAAGAAAAAAGGGAAAGATAAGTACAAGTTGAGACAAAACACACTATAAATACACGACTTTAAAAAGCTGTGCTACATCCTCATTATATGTGCCATCTCAGGGAAGCGTGGTGGGAGTCAGTGCTGACCTTGGTATCCTGTTTGAATACTGTTTTAATGCAGCTGCTGATAATTGAGGATGCAACGCAAACACTGGACTCCTTTTCAAAGAGAAAGTTATTTTCTCAGGCAATGGGAAGGCAAACAATCAGGCGTGCATTTATTTGTTTGTTTTTCAACCCCAACTCCTAATTATCCAAGACACTAATTTAAATATGGATTTATAAATAAATCTCTATGATTTTACCTATGACTACATTGACTTTTAAGTTTTCATTACTCTTGTACAGTTTTTTTTTCTGTTCCTTGAGCTAACGCACTCACACAGTCAAACCAATACCTGACTATTTTGTTTGTTTTTTTATATCGTTTGTAATAATCTTATTAAATTGAGTATTTTAAATGTTTGTTTTGGGACCAAAGGCTACTATAAGGGAGTAAAATAGATTAATTGTAAATACATTTAGTTCAAGTGCTAAATATTTTCAATTTACAAAAAAAATATATATATATATACTCAAAAGTTATCACTTATTTGTTTAAAATTTAGTGCACAAGCAAAGGACAAATTCCTTCCACTAACCTCAGTTTGTCTGTAAAAGATTGATTTTTCTTACTAGTCCTAGTCCTGTTGATTAGTTTGAGATCAGAATTCACATTTTAAACATTAATTCTTAAAACAAAGCAAAGCTGAAGATATATATCATATTGTGTGATATTTATTTCTCCAAATCATTCTTCTTATTCTCACACTACACCCACTAAACTGCACTTGACTTTAAGGGATGTCTTTTATACTTTGAACACTGTGTGGTGTGAGACATAGCCGATCTGAAAAAGCATATCAAGGGTAATTAGTTTCTACTGTATCAAACGATCCAGATGGAAAATCATCTCCCTCGTGAACAACGTGAGGTTTAGTATGTGTATATACTGCTACATGTGACCCTGTATGTGCGTGTGTGACTACACAGAGTGTGAGGAGGTGATGTTAACTGGGTAACGACAAAGGTCATACCCCTGTAGTGACTAAGCAACGCAATAAAAAAGAAACATTTACTCTTTGTGCGGTAAATGTCCTCATCCCTAACTGTAATTTACTTGATATAATATGCAGACGCAGAAATATCCAAATCATCATTGAAAAAAATCTAAGGGTAGTTTCACATCAATTTAATCTTGACATATCTTTTACAGTGTTGGAATATCTAGATTCAGTTTGCACTAAAATCTAATTTTTTAAAGTTTCTTATTAGATTCCAATGGGTAGAAATTAAAATAAACAAGAGATTTGTTTACATAACTGTTTGCACACCTTTGTTTAATGTTTGTGCTATTCACTTTGCTCTGTAACATCATCACCTTTCAACAAAAAGTTTTAAATAAAACCTGCTTAATATTGGAAAAAAATTATCCACCACAGCTAATTTATGAAACTATTCTTGTCATTTTGTAATTCTGTGATAAGCATCCATCTCAGCCACAGATATCTGAAGTGGGAGAAAAGTAGAAACAGAAAAGGGAAGAAAAAAAGGGAAAAACTCGCTTTAAATGGACTGGTTTTGGGGTCCAGATGAATGGACTGAAGATGACCGACAACCTGAACCCAACCTCTACTCTTATAGTTTCTTCTGCCAAATGAGAAATAAAAATAACTTTTAACTTCCTGTGGGTCATGGGTTATTGTTACAAGTGGTTAAAATAATAGGAGCACACACATTTGAAACACTCAAGGGAATGGCACAAAAAGCAACAAGATAGCATTGCTGTCATCCCTGGGAGAACTTTGCTTGGAACAAGTCGGCCAAAATATTTACTGATTGATTCATTTTGTTTTCGCTTGTCTATTTTTTTTTTTGCAGTATATTCCTACCTGTCCAATTTGACAGTGCTCTCTGATTCTTTGTTGTACCCTATGGGGTTAAATTGAAAGTAAAGGTTGGAATTATGATTTGTTGGGGCAATATTTTTAAGGCACCAGCTTTTGAAGGCACACCAACTTCACCGATATATCTGATTAATAAGTGACAGTGTTAGGCAAAGCAGAGACCCCAATATGGATCCACTTAGGTGTGATTTAATCTGTTTTCCAGTTCAACAGCAACTACAGAGAGGGCTTTACTACAGCTTTTACACAGGCCTTAAAACTGACGGTTGACTCAAGGTAATATTAAGGGCACACTTTCTCCCACTTACAGTACATAAGAAAGTTTTCACTCCTGCCTACCACCTGTTAAGGCTTAAATACCTAAATAAGAGCTCACATCAAAATCATCAGGCCTCATTCAGGGATGTTTTGTTGGCGTTGTGTTGTTTACAAAAACAAAGTAACAGAGGAACTAAAAATGTTGAATCATGATTGTTTAAAAACAGAGACACAAACATACAAATTATATATACATATATTTTTTTTTCTCCACGAGTCAAAGTAAAACCTTTTTTTCGGCATTAATTGATTCCAGGACGCTTTGATTTTTACATATGTTACATAAATTTTATTCACATATGCAGGGGGGAAAAAGGCAGAGTTAGAGTTTTCAATTCGTGCAACTAAACTTGATGATTTCTGTGAGGCATGGAATAGAAATATACCCATGAGATTAGATTTTTAACCTACAAGCATCTTTTACAAATTACAAATTAAAATGTCATTTCGCAGACATCGCTGTTATCCAAAGCGATGTTCATACTTTCAAGGGTGGGATTGATTTTTGGTTTGTGGAGGGGAGATACTTGTAAGTTAGCTGTTTTATGCTTAACAAATCTATTGCTCAATTTTCTTTTATATGAGCCACAGAAAAGCAAAATCACCACAAGCAAAAAAAAAACATCAAGACTTAAATTCTTTGAACAGAGTAACTACCTACTAAAACAGAATAACTACCTAACTCAACAAAACCCTTTGTACTAATTAAAAGTTTTAATATCAATGTATTCCAAATCATTAACTTTAAGACCAGTTGAATCAATAATACTATTGAATGGTTGCCTGACTTAACTTAAAGTTTTGTCTCTGATTAATTCAGCAGTTAGAGACGGTAACAAACTGATAACAATTCAGAAAACTCCTCGCAGTACAACTGTCTGAGCTTAGCCCCTTATAATAGCATCAATGCTTTTCTTTGTGCATGAAGCCAATCTAGAAACATAAACACAGACTCTTTTAGCGCAAAGTACAATTAAAACTTTTTGTCAACTCTACTACAGAGCAGACCGAAATTAAATACACCCACTCTCAAACAATCGCTTCAGATTCTCAGACTCACACAATAAATCTCCCACAGGCCGAAATCAATAAGGACACTATTTCTCTATTGATCATATCCATATCTTAGATACACCCTGATGTCATGCTCCACTAGCCAGGCACGTGTGTGAATGCGAGTTAATAAAGTCAGGAGTCGGTGCTTTCATTTTAAAACATGAAATATTAATTTCAAAAAAACCTCACATCGACTCCTCTCAATTGTTCTTTGTAGAGGATGTCAAACACGGCTTTAACGGTATAAAATGTACCAGTCTGTTAGTTCACTCCTTTTGTTTGATCAGAGTTTACATATAATTTCTAAAACTGTGCTGCAGAAACTAAAAAGAGAGCTGTTTTCATAATGTGCTTATTAAAAATGTGTAACCATTTCAAGCTTAGAAAGCGATGTTAGGTCAACACAGTATCTTTGTTCTTTTGAAATGATAAATAAATGAACTAATATATAATAGCAATATTCTTCATTCACTATATTCAAATGAATAAAATGAAAAACTGCACTTCTAAAGCTTTCCTGAATGCCTGTAAAAATCTCATTACTAGGTGCCAGTCTGTTCATTTCATAAGAAAATCAAAACCATTGTCGTCATCAGTTTCCGCGGTTAAAAGACCTTAATGTGATATGAATGAAATGGCTTGGATAAATTCTCTCATTGATTTCTCCATATTCTCACACTTTAATGAAAAAGCACAGGGTTGCCCTCCACAGGCAGCAAACAGACATCACAGAGTTGAAAAGGAAACATTCTTGACAAATCTCCTGCTTGCAAAGCTACCAAAACAAACCACAGGGACTCTCAACAACTTGCAGTAGATAATCATTACCCTAATATTTTCTTTCCAACTCTCTTTCTCCTTTCATTTTCCTACTCCCCTCTTGCTCCTTTCTCTCTCCTGGCCTCCCTCAGAAGCTCAAAGTTATTGATAGTTTGAAGTTATGGGCTAATAATAAGATGGACACTGCATGGCCAGGAGCCTATTATACTCAGGTAATGGATAGTGAGAAGGTTTTGAATGACATTGCCCAGAGATTGGATGACAAAGGGTGGAGCGATTTATGGGCTAAGCAAAGAGCTCCTCATCCCTGCTCCTTCCACACACACAGAGACAGACACACATGCACACACACACACTCTATGCTATTTATCTCTAGCTTGATAAGGAAGCAGATGAGGCGTACCTGTATTTATGGTTGAGGTGTTCATAAAAACTACAGGCTAAGAGTACGAAGTTTGATTCAACTCATATCCACTCTAAACTCATTGTTTGACAAAACCAAAAAAAACTACAGCAACTTCTACTTAACTGTGATGCTATAGCCCTGGATACTAATTACAGCCAAACTTCACATCATTAGCCATCAATTAATAAGAAATAAGTCATTAGCCCTGGTTGCTGAGGCCAGTGCAGCACACAGGCAAATATGCCAGGCGTACAGAATGTATGCTTTAAATAGCCTGTTCAGGAGTCTATTGAAAGAAATTAAAGCAGCAGCGGAGACACTTCAGGGCAGTGTTGTTAGGATGCAGGGGAAAGATGAGGAGCAGGGGGGTGCGCAAGGGAGTGCAATGAAAAAGGCTTGTCAACATTATCTGTTTTATTGATTTAACAGTAAAGGCTTGCCGCTTAAGCTTTATGTTGCTTTTGCCAGCTCCATCGACAATACAACAGCTGCAAATAAAAAACGATTTCCTAAAAAAAACTTGAGAGTTTTTATGTTGTTTTTTCCCCCCCGTTTTTAATGTCCCGCCTACCGGGTCAGGTTGTATTCAATATTGTTTAAGTTTCACACCTTTTATCATCTTTATGAGCAGCTATTATGGTGTGACTATGTACAGCTGTGCTTGATACAAAGAGATCGATTGGATTGAGAAGGAAGAGGGCTGTTGTCTACAGAACGACAGTGCTCTATTATTGTGAGGGTTGGCTCCCGAGTATTTACTTTCTTTTAAATGCTCAAGCTGGTTGTTTTTTTAACATGCTGAAGTGTAAATATATTGATGTTGAGTGGATAAGTTGAATTTTTAGGATACAGTTTAGAATTTGGAATACTACAAACTCCTCTTGAAAAACTTTGATTGAATGCTTTTAGCAAATGTTCAATCAAAACTGAAATTTTAAACATCATGAACAGGAGCGAACAGAAAACTAGTTACTCTTTAAAGTACATACTTGTGTGACATCTGGCGGATCAGATAGTTTTATGGGCTGGATATTGAAGACAGACCCAGAGGAAAGAATGCTTTTTAATTCATTCATTTAACCTTCAATCAGTAAAGTAAAACACTGATACAGATAACTGCACAAATACAGAGTATCGGTCCCGATACTCTGCCTAGGCTGATAATCAGTCTGCCCTGGAATATCAACACATGCTCAGAGCGGTCAATCAAAATGAATAATCAGTATCTTTCAATCCAATCAACAAAAGTCGACCTTAACATGGTGCTATAAGAAAAACCAAAAGGACCATTGGTGATGAGAGGCTTTGCTCATCAACAAATACGTTGTGACAATGCATTTAGCAGAAATCAAGACTGACAAACCACAAGACCTGTCACTGACATGGTGTTAACATGACTAAAAAACAGACTTTATTACCGCCAAGGTCACCAAAGCTCAAGACTTTTACAAATACAAAAGAAAAATGAGAGGCAAAATTCAACAGCACATCTAAAATGTTTAACATGTAAATGCTGTTGAATCATTTGCTTCAGTAAAAAAACAAGAAAGTTTAAGACCCTTATTGTTTTTGTCCTTATGTGATATGTAAATGTTTTCTTGACACCTCTAACTTAATTTCCACATTTTATCTAGAATTCTCAAAGAGGAAAAAAAAAAGAAAGAAAGAAAAAGAAAAAGGTCTTGTACAAATGCGGTCCAGTCACAGGAGACCACCGACAAAAACTTCACAAGAATCACATCCAAAGGGAACTCTTTGGTTAAACACAGACTATTATAACTACTAGTAAATAACTTAAAACCAAAATAGCATTACAGCAATAAGGTCTTCACGCCAAAATTCCCCAAAAGATGCCCACTTTAAGTGTCACTACAACCATGCACACCAGAGAGCAGTGGGGTTAACAGAGTGTGTCATCGGAGCAGCTTTGAGCCTGGCAGGGTTCCTCTTGTGTCCTGACCTGTTTATGCTTATTAAAGACACACTAAATAGATCTATTATACCAGAGCTGCTGGTCAATTCCTCAGGAACCCCAGCAACACATGTGAGCCGGCATAAGCACAAAATGTAGGATAAATGGCCTGTGTTATCTCATTTGTTTGGGACACACACTGAGATAGTCTTTCTCTGTGTAGAATATGAACAACTATAAAATACAATAAGAGGTGCAAGGACATTGGAGTTGCTCACAAAAGAGATAGCACAAAGCAAAACTGGAACAATAATGAAGTGTGGAGTAGAGACGTTTAAGAGCCAGATCCTTGAAGGATGCTACACTTGAAAGCATTTGATAATTGTACTTTAATCTACAATGTGTGATACAGCAAACGCATTAGACGCATAATAAATCAATGTGTCATTAAGTTTTTCAGTGATCTGGCCAAACACCTGTTGTCTCTTCCATGTTTTACAATGAACATATACAGCTGATGACTATGGGGAGTTGTCAGTTCATCATGCTTAGGGCTTAAGCACAAAATGTATATTGACTCACTATTAGCAGCATATTTTCTTCATTACAATTGAGCCAATAAGGTCAAACAAATAATACAGATAAAAGATGAAGGTAGATAGAAAAAATAGCAAAGTTGCTGACAGACAGCTTAAAGAAAAGAGAGTAAGAGACACACTGATGCTTGAAGCTGAAAACATGCCTACATGTGTTTACATGTGAAGCCGTAAACTCATACAAGACCTCAGAAAAACCTATTGCAGTAATTACTGCAGACAAGGAAAAAATATAATTAGAAATGAGGAGGGAAATAGAAACTATTTATGGCGACTGAGAGGCCTTGCTTAATGATCAGACTGCGGCTAAAACCTCTATTGATTTTCTCGTTAAATATACAGCTCAATTAAAGATACAGCAGATTAAAAGACAACTACAAATCACAGCAGCAGATCTGGACATGCTGGGGGTAATGGGACCAACTGCTGTAGTCGGAGAATTACATTATTCCACCTTCATTACTGCAGTGCAGCAGCAATAAAGGATGAATAGGAATTACTGATTTTTTTTTTTCTGTAAAACACGATATTTCATAAAGTTGTGGCCATTTTCAAAAGAAGCTATGCCCTTGGGTAAACTACTTGTGACAAAACAATCCACTAAATTTCAGCACAAAGAGTCTAAAATCAACACTGACAAGCCACAAAAACAACAATAATGCTGACCCCTAAATACAAAAAGCAGGAATAATCAAACAAACAATACAAATCGACTTTCCTTGTTAAAATGAAGCACCTGCTTAACACAAGCCAGACCAAGGCCCTTTTTTCCCCTCTCTGCCTCAGCCTTGTCACTGACAAATAAAAACCTTGACAGTCTGTGTACCCTAACCACGAGAGAAAGGCAGAATTAAAATGTATAATGGAAAACCTTTCTGTTTCTCATTGAAGGAAAAAAAATTCTTTCAAGTCTTTGAGCCATGAAAGATTTTTCTAAGTTGCTCACAAGTTTTGAGCCGTTAAATCATTGAATCTTACTCTTCTTTTTTAACTTTACTTGAATTGATTGGTGGCTGTTTCTTTTGGTTGTACAGTTATTTACCATTTCCCTCAGTTTCAGTATCAAATCTTTCAGTGACCCTGAAGGGCACAGGACATTGTCGATATTGGTTTTTTTATGTAGAAGTGTTTCCAGATTAAAATAAAAAACAAAACGATGCTCATTTTTTCCTGTGTGTATGTACCTGCAGAGAGTTGAGGAGAACAAAGATGTAGGCCATCACGATGGAAAAAGGCACCAAGACACCACACAGCCACGTCAAGCCCAGGATAGGAAGCAACACCAACACTGCTTTTACTGCAGCCCTGTGTTTAAACACACACAAACACACATAAACATACACACATAGATATATGAAAAAAATATGATCTGGACTTACATATTAGCCTACACTCACACTGGTCTGGTTTAATATCAGTATCAAATCAATGACCTTTTTTCCGAGAGTACAATGCAAGTAAAAATGAGAGCTTGTGATATCACTGGTGAAGCTCAAAGCTGTCTCATCTCTTCCATCTACTGATAAGTGTTAGCTAAACCACGTTACCGGTCAAAGCATGACCATTACTAGTTGTTTCCAGGGTTGTCTTAACAAGCATAAAACATCTTCAAACTGCAGCCTCTGTTTAATTAGCTCCCTCTTTAAACTGAAAATAATTCCCTTCATCTTAAATTATGGCAGCACTGCTGACCAGTCTAATACTTAAGCTACTTTTTACAATGACGTGCTGCAGCAGCCTACCTCCACCATGAAGAGCCAGCCTCTACTTGCTGCACCAATTAGTTGAGGCTTAAAGATCTGCTTAGACAGTTTAAACTTAGTTTTTTAACCAAACCAATAATTTTGGCCAGTATCGGACCAATGCTGATATCGGATTGGGGCATTTCTTATAAGAACTAAGAACATTCATACTACACAAAGACTGGTTGACTCTGTTACTGAGGTCAACTTGGTCCACAATTTCAAATTAAATTGTTAAAAAATGTTTTTCCTTCCTGACTGTCCTCAGTGCAAGTTAATTTTTTCCAGTTTTCTCAATGTTTCAGCTCATTTGGAGAAAACTGACCAAATCTGGCGGGCTACTTTTTCCATATACAACACTGTGCAGCTGGACAGGCTCATGGAGTGACAACTTCCCACCTTAAATCTGCCTTAATTCTGTTTAGAGTGGAATTATCTTCCCGCTCAGGTGGCTGCCAAACCGCACCAGCTGTATGTGTGTGTGTTTGTGCGTGTGTGACATGGTGGGCTGCGAGCCCTAGTTTATTTAGCGGAGGAATGTGTTTGAGTTTCCGCAATGGCTGCCACCCAGGGGTGCCAAATGGTTCAAGGCCTTCTTTGAAAACCTTCATAAAGCACCTACTATGAGTCCTGGCAGCCTAAAGAAGTGAAAAAAATATCTACTTTAACATGATATTTACATATAAGATCTTACACATGCCTGCTTGGGGAATCTAGTGGATCAAAAACACCCTAAAGAGCTACCACCCAACTCAAAATGAAGAAAAATGAGGGAAAAGACAGCTGTGACACTGTCTCACTGTGTCCACTGTAAAGAAATAAACACTATCAGTGTAAAAATAAGCCAACAGTTATATGACAATAAAACTAGAAATGTTACGTTTTTATGAGTAATTTTACAAAAGGTCAATCGGATGACTATATGACAGGTGGTAGCAAAGAGAGTGTTTGTCTTATCTTTTCTAAAAGAACTACGAATGGTTAACTTTATTTTTTGTCTAAGTCTGCTGAAACTTCTCTTGACCAGCAAAAAAACAAGAACTTTTTCAGGTTGGTGAAGGATATATCTTAATAATAATTATTCAAATAACTACGACTGCTTTTGTTTGATTAAACACAGTTAAAAAAAAATTTGAGGATATGGCCCAGAGAAAATTAATTTGAATAAATTCAATGAATTTATGCCGTTTCACATTGGTACTTTGTGTCCCCACGCATCTGAAATACTTACCTCTGAATAACTCTGTATCTTTTGCTCACTGAGTCATCTAAATATCTCTGATTTTATTTCTAAAAAGTTTCCATGCTATGCATTGATATTGCACTCTTTTTTAATTAATTGGGCTTTTGTTTTGAATTGACAAATCTAATATTAAATCTTCCAGATACTTTTTAAATCACAATCACAGACAAGAGCCTGTCTACTTCAAGGTCTCTGGTTCAGCTGATTCACTTAAAAAGAGGACAAATGGCGCCTCCTTGTGGTGTTTACCTCATTTGTTCATAGGCTTGTTCCACAGGACTCGTGCCCATGGCCAACATAATGGACCTTCTCTTGGCTGTGGAGATAGTGATGACCACTACCCTGGTCAGAACCATGAGATTAACCTTGAAAAGAAGATAAAGTACAATTAAAAGAGCTAAATGGATCAAATACATGTGAACATCTATAACACTTATAAAAAAAAAAATACATGTCAGAGCAAACACAAGACATGACTTGTACGGCACTGTGCGAGGGGTAAAATTGTTTTTTCTTTTTTTTTAATGTACACTTGCTGAACTTTTGCTGTTATTAAATAAGGCAGAATGAATTTGTATTGTGTATCTTATCTAGGTGTGAGTGGACTATATGACAAGATATAGTTCAAATGTCTGACCATGATGATAAAGATGACTGGGCCAGCGAAGCCCCAAATTATGCCGTTCTGGACACTTAGCCAACAGTAGCCATCAGCTGAGTATTTGCCCGAGGCTGATGCTAGTGTAATGGTGACGATCAGCACCGGCAGACCTGGAGGAGGAGGAAGGGGGGAACAAAAACGGTGGAGGATACATGATTGAAGTAAAAACAAGAAGACACAATTGATCAAAAAAGGATTAAGAAAAATGTAAAAGAAAATGGCAAAACTGACATTTGGATAATTTTAAAGTTTTATTTTATGCATCCTACAACTGCTTTATTTACAAAAATTCAATATCATTTACAAAAAAAGGAAAATTTCAGGTAAAAGAAAAAGGGTTAGGTTCTCTTAAGCCTATCATACCCCAGCCGATGAGATAGTAATACTTCATGTGTCTGTCCTCATTAAGGTTGACTGCAACCACCTTGCTCCAGAGCAGCAGACCCTCCACCAGCATCCAGCTGAACGCTGCCATGAAGAAGAGATGGAGCAGCGCTGCCACAAGTGTGCATGCCACCTATAAACACACCAACACAGACGTGCAGACGGATACATGTTAAGAGCTAAAAGCATGAAGAGCTGCTGTATCATTACTGAGACACTAAGTATTATCATTTTTGATGAGGCATGCTTGTGGAAGGATTTGTAGATTTTCCAGTTCTTTGGATATATAAAAACTAGCTAGAGTTCATTTTGTTGTGACAAATTGTTCCTCTGACAAATCAACCCAACTTTTAAAGGCACAAAAATGCTTATGGTTACAAAAAGAAAGTCAAGCTGATCAAGTACGTCTTCAATAGAAATGTAGAATTTGGAATAAATTTCCAAATTCTTCCTTCAGCCAGAAAGTCAGTCTGTTGGTACACAAATAAAACCAGATGAATTCCCTGCACTTCGCCTGTCTCTAAGGGTAAAACTAACCTCGACATGACCCAGGGTCAAAAGATCAGGGGTCAGAACAACTACAGGCTACTGGATGAGCCCTGGAAGACTGAATCATGAGGTCTAACTGATTGATTGATAAGACATTAGTGGCCATTAATGTGCTATGGATTGATTTTTAGAAGTACAGAAAGGTAGAATAGACGTGACTGACTGTTTCAAACCTTATTTCAGTTTATTTTATAATAAAACATAAAATAAAATAAAATCAGATTACTACCTTGTTGTGGATAGCTGAGCCACTGCACAGAAGAATCACCTGGGCACAGATCAGGGCGATGAACAGGTTTTTATGGATGGATGTCCTGTCAGATTTTGGAATACTGTAGAGAGAGAAGGGGATAACTTCAAGTGTCATGGTAAGTCTTATCTGGAGCAAGATACCGTTAAATGTGTCAGCACAACAACACAGTAAAACGGAGATGAGTTTGTGCTGTCCTGTAACATCAGGGTTTTTTCCTGCTTAACAAAAGTGAGAGGCAGCCACCTCAGAAAGGTTAGCATATCAAGAACCAGTTCCAACCTTAAACCAGTTCTAAATTTTGGGGATTAAAAGGTTCGATGAGGCTTGTTAACATCGACTCAAATGTTGCTTGATCAATCATTAACAAGAATTTTGCATGCCAAAAAAACAGCTGGATCTCTGCCAGGGCCTGCTGTGATGACTAAACGTTATGCGAAGCTGTACGTTAAAAATGTGGGAAATAAAGCATGGCGAACTGCAGCAAGTGGTCAGAAGTTTTGCCAAGCGTCCCTTGAAAAAAATGACTACGCAAAGTGTAACACATGTGGCAATAGTATTTCATGAGGGAAACACCTCCAATATGATTAAACAATAACTTCACAGAGCATGAAATTGAAGAGAATACACCATATTAGATATACTGTGGTCTTCTGTTCACCACCCTCTGTGAGCGGCAGTTGTAGCAATACCTTGTCACACTCAAGTGCAAAACACACTTGAGCTCGTGTTAGCATTTATACTCAGGTAAATGGATAATGTGTACAAACATTTTAGGTATATTCTTGTTTGGGATCAGAGAGAAGGAGTTTCTGCACTACAGGGTCGAAACTCTTCTTATTCTAGTGATGAAGGCCGAGATAAACAAGGAGAAAGTCACTAGAGTGACAGATTGGAGGTGAAAGTGTTTTGCCCTATCCAATTTAACAGCACAAGAGCCTAGATGTCCCAACAGCAAAAGCAAGCCAATCATTGCTTTTAAAATATGTAATATCTCACTCTCTAGGAAGAACAAAATAGGAATCAAGAATCAACAAGAGGGTGAATTGATAAGCAGAGCCAGAGTGACTTGAAAAACTTCAGTGGTTTCCAACCAACTGCAAAAACGGTATATAAAAGATGCTGCAAAAGCTGCCTCAGAGGAGGGAATGTGAAAACTCTTACGTGTGCAGTTTGTCTGTTTTTTCAGGGTATGTTAGACGTTCTTCCCTGTAAATTTATCTGAAGAATTAAAATGTAACATGCACCTCTAAACTTGTACGTATATCTTAACTCTTTCAGGTTATTTGTCACGCTCTCTCTGCTCCTCCCTCTCTCTGGTACCATTTAAGGCTAATTTGGTACATGTGATTACTAATGGACTACAGACGCTAAATTACCTTAAGATGACTTTACCTTATTCAAATTTAATTTGTTATGAGCTTACAGGCTTGTGACCACCATTATTTCATAGTTTGATTACACATGCAGCTCAAGACACACGTACCTCTTACTGTGTGTGTGTGCATGCACTTCAATAACCCAGTGCATGTACATCATAGAGTGGCATGTGTGTGTGAAATGCATGGCTGCTCACTCTGATTTCAGGACAGTCATAAATAGTCAGGACAGCTCCCCTCCAGCTTATTGTGATCCCACAGTGACCCTTATGTTAATTAACAGCAGCCATAAACCTTCAGAGTTGACTCTCATTTAGACTACAGTAATTACTGGATTAGCACTAATCAATACTGAAAGCACTAAGCTCACAAATGCTCATACGTTGTTTTTTTTCCTTCTACTTTGTCTATTTGACTGAGTTTTACATGCAATTTTATGACCAGAGCTGTGGGTGAATTGGTGACTTTATGTACTTCATGAATTTATTACATGATTGAAGACATCATCCAAGTGAAAAAGGCAAATACCTGCAAATTAATTTGACATACTGCTGTTTAAATTGACTTTGTTCTTAACAAAAGGTTTACCTGGTAATCCATACAAACAAGTATATTCACTCTATGATTGGCAGCAACAACTTATTGATAATTTTGTCTGTTTTCTTCTTTTTTCTATTAAAGTACTGACGTTCTTTTATATTCTTTTCACAGACAGATTGTCCTCTAAATTCTTATTATAAATTCAAATCCAACTCTTAGGTCACCATGAATGCATTACCTCTGTGTAGCTTTACGTTAGGTACAGTGATTTACTTGCATTTGTTAAATATAGCCAGAGATAAGACAGCAATGCTGGCATTGTGGGCGAGCAGGACAAGAAAATCAGCTACTTACTCCAGAACGGTGAACAGCATCAAGGTCACCACAAGCGCACATAGAGACGCACCACAACCAATAAATGTCAGCTTTGTCAAGATGAGTTCTTCCTCAGGACTCCACTGGAAGACAGAGAAAGGACTTTAATGACAGAGGGAGACACAGAGGGTGTCTGCTTTTAAGATAACATGAGTTTAGTTAATCTTATACCAGCTAAAAGACTTAGTCAATAATTCCTGCATTGTGATGTTAAAATCTTACAGTCAAAAGGGTTTGATATTAGTGCTTTATTATCTGTTTTTAAACTCTTTTTGCACTATAAAAAAACAAAAAGTTTCTAAATGCCTCGCCCAAAAGTTTTGAAAGTCTGGCAATGACCCTGGTTTTGAGAGTAGACAACTAAGCCCGTCAAAATTTTAGAGGACAAGAAGCTGAATTTGGGTTCAAATCAGCAACAAGTAGTTTTAGATGCACTGTGCATAATCAGTCTTTTTTTCTTTTTTTTTTGTAATTTGTCAAATTACCATTACAAACATATAGAAAAGTTCTAAGAGTCCACCACACCACCCCCCATTTTAAGTGGACTTCTCTGCATCAGAACACATTTTCCTCTTACCTTTGACTCCAGGTAATTCATCAGCACTGCAAAGTTGGTGGTGTGATTACAGAGGCAGGAAGTGACACCTGAACCGGCATAAGTCACTCTGCAACCATCACTGGACCAGCTGTTGGTGTAATTATGCCTGTACAGCACAACAAATAAACATTTAGTATTGAACATGAGGAATTGCAAATAATGTAGAGACAGGTTTTATGTCTGTCATTCTGTGAGTATATCTCATCATTCTCACATTTATCATCCTTTGTTTCAACAAGATACATAGAACTGAAACAGCTGAGTAGGTTTAAAAAGGCTCTACCAGCACATTATTAGCACATATCTCATCATCATTTATAAAACGGCATAAATCCCAACTACAAAAACAGAACTTATAAGACTTTTAATGTGACTGTGTTGATGGTCAAGCTTACATGAGGCTGAAATTCCAAAAGGCACAAACTGGTGAAACACGCTGGGAATACTCCACCTAAAAACCGAAAAACAAATTCACTCTTTGTTTCCCCGTCTCTGTCTTTTTCCTTTTTGACATATTATCTGAGCTTCAAGCAAAGCAGGAGCACTTTTGGCAAAAGACACATGCTATCTGCTTGGGTAAGTTTTATAACATTATTGTAATATTGTGCAGTTGGTGAGTTTACACAAGAGAAAAAAACTATGGCTTAACTACTATCCCCCAAAGAAAAGTTGCTTTAATATAATAACCATTTGTTTCAAGCTTTTGTAACATTGGGGTAAAGCTGTCGACAATAATTAGCTTTATATAACCTAATATAAATTATAAATCTGAATAATGAACCATACCACATGTGATGAAGACAATGTGTACTCAACAGCAACAGGGATGGATTGGCCTTTTGAGGTGTCGCGAACAGTGGCTGATATGACGGCTGAAGTCAGCTGACCTGGCAGAACGCTGAGAAGGCAGACGAAAGTTACCGTCTACATCTGTAAACCACCTGAAGCTCACAAATTCAGCAAAATCGTAATGGTACACCTTCTCAATGATCTCCTAGGAAGTATGTTTTAATGCAGTAATGAAACTTGTTTGTTTGGCAGACTGAATATTTGTAATACATGATTTCAAGAGCTGCTAAGATTTCAAAATAGAAAATCACTGAAGTCAAGTAAGGGAAATGATATGAAACTATTACTTGACTTATTTGTTTCAGGGAGGTGACTAACATTCAGTCATGAACATTTAAAGTACAGCTCTGCAAGAAGAATATTGACAAACCAAAGCCAACCTCTTGTCTTTCTCTTGGTAACTCAGTGGAGACTCCTGTGCTCCAGACACGATCTCACTCAGATGACTGTAGTGGGTATGAATAAACATCACCTCCTCGTATCCTGAAGGAGACAGAGAAAAAAAGATTCACTTTAATCCTTTGAAAACAAAATATATTTAGTTGAGAAACATCTACCATATTTCTTCAGATGATCCCTTTAGGTTGGCAGTGTTATACTTCTACCATGTCTAACATTCATTCACAAAGCTCACTTGTACAAAGACGTTGTTCAGTTAAAAGACATTTTATTTGCAAAGACATTTGTTGCAAAGTTTCGACCTGTCTTGGTATTTATATAGGTCAAAACATTGCAACAATATGGCAAATTTCAGCTACATTTCCAATAAGTAGAGGGGTTTTACGACTAAAATTTTACAGCTAATAAAGCCAGCAATTTACAGGCTGTAGTGTTCATCTGTTTCTGTCCATCAAAGGTTGATGTCAGGAAAGCACAATCAATAAATGTTCACATATAATATCGCTCAGATCATCAGTTTCCTGCTGGTCTCAACAGGCAGAGTCTACTACATCTTTCCATTCATCTGCACAGGCTTGCACCCTCCTCCCTCAGACTATACTCAAGCAGCCAATCATAGCAGTGCCTCCTTATCGTAGCAACCCAGCCTACTTGTGTCACTGCATGTGTAATGGGGTTGGAAATTGAGAGGATGTAGATTCACCAAGGCAAAATGTGAGGTGTTTTAAGCAACTGGATTCAAAACCTTACTAAACAACAAGGACATATTGTAAACAGTTTAAAGCATCTAAAGTAATAGGCATTATGTTAGTCTTTAGCCAATCAGTAACAGTAACACTTTGATCTGTTGAGTGCCTCGAACAATCTAATTAACGGCAATACAGAACAGCTGGAATATCTTCCCCACAGTATTAACACCAAATCAGAGCTGCTATGAAACAGAGATGGTGTAGTAACTGATCCCTTAATTTATTGGACACAAATGAACAAATATTTAACTAGCAGCATTTCAGAAAATCCAAATCACTAAAATAAGACTGGTTTACAGTACATGCTGGACTTCTGTAGGCTATAATTTTTACACCTTGAATTTTTGAATTCTTATATTAACCCTAAGTGCGTTCACATGAGTGTATTTCCTACCCAGTGTGTGAATCCTTTGGAGCTCAGTGTCAGGGATAAGCAACTCATCCTGACCACTACTGCTGACATGGGAGCCGATAGCAGAAGGCTTAAAGACTTGATTACAGCTGTGTTCCGACAGCCTCTGCCACTTCATGAACACATCTGACAAGAGAGACAACAGAGGACTTAGAAACAACAAATTGGTCGACAATTCTACTCTGGATAAGCAAAACTCAAGGATACTGAACAAAAAAAGATTTGAAAACAATATCTTTGTAAGATGTTAGAGCATTTCATCAGAAAGCTGGCCTTTAATGTTCAAGTGACATGTATCTGACAGTACTGTGAATTAAAGTTCTGTACCAAAGTTTTTATTACCTATGTTCTTGGTAGAAAGAGTGAAGCCTCTTTCCTCAGCCGATAACATGTCTGCAAGCGCTTCAGTCAGACTATCTATGCTCTTGACAATGGTGAATGGCCCCACACTGACCTGTACAAGAGCAACAAATCAAGACTGAGATTCATAGCAGGAAAAAAGAGGAATTTTCTGGGGGCAAAAAGTTTCTTCATCCCTCAAATAACCTAAATAATTGAGGAAAGGCTTTTTGCAGAGATTAAAGGTAACTATTGGTTGTTACTATCACATCCAAAATCATTTTTGGTACAAGCAGCAGAAGCACCCTCACCCCATCCTCTGCCAGACCCATCCACTGAGTAGCCATGTGGGGCTCAAGCATCACGCTTGCTGCCTTTACATAGTTTGTAGCTATGGACACCATGACCTCAGCTGTGCCATCTGCAGAGGGAGAGCTAGCCAGTGCGGTCAGGTCCATCTCAATCATCTGGGTGAGGTAAAGGACATCACTGGATGTAAGAAGGTTTGGTCCATCAGCCTCCAATATTTGCAAAACAGCTTGTGTTAACTGCTCAAGCTGAAGCAGATCTCTCTCACTGGATGAGTTGGCGCTCAGCTCCTCAATTGCCTGAAAAAAAAGAGAGATAAAGTTTTCATGCTCACCTGGAAAAGGTAGTTTTAATGCAATGTTGTATTAAGACAGTTACACAAAAAATTCTATAGGTTTCTTAAAATTATCTCAAGAGACTGAAAAGACATAAAAGTTTGGTTCTTATTATGGTAATCATTTTAAAAACTACACAGCCTGAACAAGGCTCCACAAACAAATAATCAGTCATGCTTTTAAGTTGAGTGTGTTAGTGTGCACTAGTGAGCTAAGCTGCCGTTCACTTATGGCAGTGTATCAATAGACTGATGGTGTACCACATTTGGCTTTGACGTCACACTCACAAGTTTGGTCAGAGGAATTATGCTCAGTCTGCTGAAGAATTTTGTCCTCGGTAAAGTGAAAATATCCAGGACTTCTGCAAACAGCAGGGAAAACAGAAAAACAATTTATACAAATCTACTGGAGCAAGGGTACATGTTATGGCACATTACATTTCTCCAGATTCAATGCTTTTTGGTATATTTAGTATAAAAGGTTTAATAAGTAGTAGTATTTATTACTGGGCCATATAGTTTTGACTGCATGGCACCGCTCAGGCTTTTTAATATGCACATGATAAGACCAAATACTCACATTGCATTAAAATAATAAGGAAAAAACATTCTCAGTAATTATTATTAAAATAATTGGTACCTTTTTTGAACTGGCAGACAGCCCCTCTTTCTGAGTCACACTTAGCAAGTTCCAAGTTCCCCAAAGCTGGGTTAAAGATACCACAATCCTCATCAGACTGAGAGCTCTGAATGAACTTAATGGAGAATGTTGTATTCAGCAAAGAATTTCCATCCTGGAGTGAATCCACAAGCGAAGTCGCTATAATAGTGATGTTTCCTAGTTAAAGAAATAGTGAATGAAAGAAAATGTTAATAAACATGGTGTAAATCCTCCAAAATGAAAGCTATAACAAGACTGAATGTCATGTTTAATTACTGTGGCAAAAATAATCATAATGTAAACGCTTTCAAAAACATTTTAAGGTCATTCTAAACCGGCAGCTGCATTCTGTTATTTTTATATTTTTTATTAGTAATGTGTGCAGCAAATTGACTGAGGACAGGGTTAAGTAAACGTAAATATGCTCTAATAAAACTGTAAATTAATCATGGTCACAACTATAAAAAGGTCTAATTCACAATTACAAGGTCAAGTGCTTGTCTTGAAACCTTGGTGTGGTTGTATGTAAAGGTAAAGATTTTTTTGAGAACAGATCAGAGACAGCAGAGACAGATCCTGAACAGAAGACTTAAGTATTTGTTTTAGTGATCTAGTTTATTGCCATTTACTTGAAGGAGTAGTGACAGTGACAGACAGATTATTTTCTGAGCTGGTCTGAAAACAGAGAAAGGAAACTACAACAGGTTCTGAAAGTAACATAACTTAATAATCCAAGGATTAATCTTGAAACCACTTCAGTCACAAGTAACAATTCTCATATGTTACTCGCCGTGCGTTCGTTTATCTCTAAAGCTAAGGAAATACAATCCCACACTATAGCTGTAAATCACAGAAGCAAAAGCTCTCTATGCTTTTACATGTTGAGCTGTAAGAGGGGGAGTCTGTTTTTGGGCTCTCATTGCTCACTGGGGAGCATGATGTAAGTACAGGAGAAGTTTGTTTTGAAGGGTGGGATCCAGGCTGACGTGAGTCACAAAACATTTACAAGAATCATTAGAAACTGTACTTTCTGCCAATAACAACTTGGTCATCATCTCCCTGTTTGTTTTTGAGCGAGAGTTACCGATACAGAGACTTTCAATTCTTCCAGTCTCATTAAACTTCTATTTGTGCTTGGCTGCGAGATTAAGAGCAAGTGTGCACATGTGCAACTTTACTGTAGCATTTTACTAATTCATAATGGTGCTTTTTGTGTGTCCAATGTTTCATCACTGAAGGGATCTGGACAAATACCGTCAACTGATTCCTATACCAGCTTTTGCTTGCATGTACAGTAATGTCCGAACTCTGTTACATCACGTTATCTACCTAATGTCCTCTTTCTATTCAGTTGTGTATCGATGTCCTGGACAGAAACCGCAAAATACACAAGTAAAATATCCAGATGAAAAATTAAGATTGAATCAACTTGGTTTTGGAGAAAGTTGACGAAATAGAGAAAGAGCAGATTTCGGTCCAGTTGTACCTGCCTATTATTCAAACCATTCATTTTACCCTTCCAGGAAAGCCAGATGGGTGGAGTTAACATCGGGCCAGCTCAGATCTTGGCATGTTACTGAAAACTGAGTAGTTCAAAATGACTTTTTAAATGGTCTCCATGTGATTGTTATTCTGCATAGCAACCCCACCCAGCTTTGGAACCCATGTAGCAAAACTGTAAACAGCATTTTAAAGAAAGCTTTATTAGGACCACCTAACATATTTGAGTCACTTTTGATCTTTTGCGGGGGGTTTCAATCTCTGTTCTTCCCTGTACCTTGTAAGAAAGACTAGGATTTTGCTAAGCCTTGAGCTTCTTCCTCTGTGTGCACACTGCATCCTAACTATTGTACCTTGACAAGGGCTGTTCCTCCACCGCACAGTGAGGGAGGGCTCTATTTCCATGCCTGCTCCACTCCACTTGAACACCAGCCCAGAGGGAACGGGTGAGCACTCCTTTTCCATGGTGTAGATTTCACTGCTGTTCAGTACCCGATCCCATATGTGCAGCTCTGTGATGCTTCCTGAGAATGACTCATCCTTCTTAAATGAGCCCCCAAAGGTGTCCTGCTCCTGCCCGATGATAAAAAGTCCATCACTGCCAATGCTGTCAGAACTGTTGAGGCCACGACCCCTAGCAACTGCATAGCCATGAGTAAACATTGCCCAGCGTCCACCATTCTGGCTCCAGGAAACGCATACCGAGTGCCAGGAGTCATCATGGTCAAAGGCTTCTTGATAACGTCCATGGACACCATGTACCAGCAGAGCCAGCTGAACAGGCTTACCCTTAATCAGGTTTGCCCGGAGCTGGAACTCATTAATGTAGGACTGTATAGAATAAGAGAAGATGGTGGAAATTCCAAAGCAATTTGGATCGAAGCGGAGCCGGGTGCAAACAGTCACAGAATCCATGGAGGAAAACTTATGCCGTAGACGGGCATGCTTGGTTTCTGAGCGCCCTCTGAACTCCAGAATCGGGGTCTCCGAGGAACCTTTGGTTTCATCCCACAAAGAGAGAAGAGAGAAGCATTGTTATGGAGGCAAAATACTGGCAAAGCTCTTGGAAATGGTAAATTTTCTACTTTGTTAGTAGATACTAACGCAAAGGAAACATTAGTTAATTGTGCTAAAAGTTCTACAAGGCAGTATCCTAAGTCCAATTTTGTATTCTGTTCCATTTTTTTAGTCAGTAAGTATGCAGAAATGTGTCCAGGAAGAAAGACCTTGTTATTTAGACAGGGTGCTAATATGTTAGTACAATGTGTCACAAATGGCTGACTCAACCTACTTGTCAGATGTGTCATAACTTTCCTGGCAATCCACACTGACTGAGAAATGTGCAGTGATGTTAAGAAGTTGGTGAGCTCGCTGTTCTCTGTCGGGTTGGAGACAGTGGCTAAGGTCCCAGAGCGTTGTTTACACACTTCCCATGCTCTGTCCCATTGCAGGCGATCCGGTACATACTCATAGTAGGACTCATCATATGTCTGGGTTCTGGTGTCCACTGTAAAGGCTATTCAAAAAAAGAGAACCGGAGTAAACAGAGGAAACATATTTGGACATAAATTTATCATAAACCATCCAACTTTGCTTTGACTTTGGTACTACAAGGATAATTTTCACCTATTCAGATAATTTCACATCATAAGTCAAATGTTCCTCCTTACAAATAAGGCTAGTATTCTTTAGAGAAAAGCTTTTCATGGTTTCATTCAGCCCAATGATAATGTTACTCTTCTGATTTTTTTTTCCTTACCGACAACATGCAAGCGATGTACAGTTGAAATTTGAGTCTCATATAGTTGAGTTAAATCTCTATGGAAATTCTATTCAAAACTAAGTTGGTACACAGGATTGGAAAACTGAGAATCCTCCAGCGAGAATTCATCTAAAAACGTGTCATTAACAGATCACTTCAAGACCCTCAATCTGCTGGAAAGTTGACACGTTTATATTAATGAGCAGATGTAGCTCAGTGGTAGAGCTGGTCATCTCTCCATTGGAAGGTCCGGGGTTCAAGCCCAGGTCCCAGTATTGTCTGTTACATTGTTTCACCCCTGGAGTGGATTTATAAGTGAGAATACTGAGGTTGTGTAGTACTACTTACACGAGTTAAAACTTTACCATTGAAGGCTGATGCCATTGTATTTAGTTGCATTGCTTAAATCAATATATCAACTTGTTTACTTTCAGAAAAGCACAGAGGCCCACAGAAAAATTATTAAAATCCTTTACCTTCCCATGTACCCACCGAAAAAAGGTTGAGAAACAAAGAAATGGAAATTCTCCCATTCAGACCTCATGCTCATTTACAGCAAAACTGGTGTACAGTCCTGTGTTTTTTGTTCCACTACTGGCAAGTGAAAGGAAATAACAACTTAAAAAATATTTTTTTAGGTTTATTCTTGTCTCTTTATTTCTTAATAGCCAGGGTTGGCTCATTTTGGACCCTATTTTGTCTCAGCTGAGCTTTATTTATATGTCATTAACATCTGTACCTAAGTTGAAGCTGGCTGCTAAATCATATTTATGCCAGTTCCTGATTGTGTGTTGAAATGGGAATAATTTGGGGCGGTTCTAGTTCAGGAGGAAGAGCCGAACTACAGGGTTGGCGGTTCGATTCCCCCCTATCCCTAGTCTGTTTGTTGTGTCCTTGGGAAAAACACTTAACCCACCTTGGTCCCAGTGTGTGTCCTCCACTGGTATATGAATGTGACTGTTTTGTGGTGGTAGGTGCAAACTGGCAGCCATGTTTCCGTCAGTCTGCCCCCCAGGGCAGCTGTGATTAATAAAGTTGTTTACCACCACCAAAGTGTGACTGTGTGTGCGAACAAATGACGTATTCAATGTAAAGCGCTTTGAGGGTCTCTGTTAAGCACTTTAAAAAAATCTGATGCATTATTATTATTATTAATTTGCAATATCTATGAGTCTACCCATTCTGTTCTGCTGAATGCCACATACCATAAGATGCAACCTCAAGATTATGGTCACATTTCTGGCTAGGTCATTGTCACAAGGCTGGCTTCTGTACTTGGTCTAGCTGCCCTATCTACAATTTTAATGAACTTGGAGAAAAAGAAATGCAACTTACCTGATATGTAGTTGTGAAAACAAACCTGAAACAAAAATGAGGAATTAGCTCACAGATTGTAATGTTACAAGTATACAAATACAAAGCTCTTTATTAGAAGATGAAGCCATAATCAACAGGTGTCTCAACATTCAACAGGGATTATTTAGATAGAGGCAAAGAACATCTTATTCCTCCGCTAAGATTTTAGTTGACACCTCACCAAGTATTTCCACGCCCCTATCTCAGATCATAACAAAAATAGGATTTAATTTAATGACACGTTTTGAGTGTAGTTTATCATTTCGAAAATAATTTATCTCAACGTAGAGGAGGCATTAAAAAAAAAGCTAGATCCAACGCTCAGCGGATTAATCTTTAAACCAAAGGTCGTTTGCGTCACCACACCAATAAACTTTCAGACCAATCAGGAGTCAGTATTTAAATTAGCAATCATCTCAACAGGCATGCCAATCTGTGAAGTCAAATCAAAAAATTAAAATAAAAAATATATAGTGGGCTTCAGTTATCATACTTTATGACAAAAGACATATTTACACTTAAGATAATAAAATAAGAAAAGACTTAAAGAACTGCATAGGCAATACTTGGTCATAAGTGTCTCTATGTCTTTCCCTTTACATAATCATCCTGGCATTTTGAGGGAACGAGTCAACAAAGTCTTATTGCATATTGAGCAGTTTCGCACAGAGGTAGCGTTAGAGTCAGGAAAAGTAGAAGCTTTTGCAATGAAGAGATATAAAAATCTTAAATCCTTGCCTTGTTCAAGAAAAATGTCGTTTTTAAACTATTCCATTAGTAATAAAAGGTAAACATAAAGAGTAAGTACTTACAAGAAGACTTAAATTTTGGAACAATAACCAGTGCATCCTGGGGGGAAAATACAATGATTAGCCTACAATTAAATCTTTTCATCACTCAGTTTTCTCATGTTGGCAAAATATAGGACACAAATCGAATCCTTTTCATAAATTTTACCTTAATTTTTCGTCTCGTTGAAGTCTTTTTTGCGCGTTTTCTCATTCCAATAGCGTCGTATCTGTGAACGAGGCATTCAACCACTTCTCAATGCGATGTTTGTATTTCTTTTACTCAAAAAGCTGCTTATTTAAAGTCTTTTTTTCTTTTAACTTGTGCTCTATCACCTCCCCACGAAAGTAGCAGGATCCTCGCTGGCTCCTAACAGCACGAGGGGAGGATGCAGAGGCTTGAGGAAGGAGTGGGTGTAACCTGCAGCGAGCAGAGGAGGGTCAGACACAGAAAAAGGGTTCAAGATATCTAGGGCCCTTTGGTCGTACCCCAGGATTCTTAGATAAGCTATGGGGTCGCATAATAAATCAATAATACCATGAGAACAAATTACTGGATATATAATAAATCGATCAGCAGAGGTTTCAAGACTGTTTGAGGCAGCTATTGCCTAAATTTACTGAAGTGGAACATTCACAGGTGTAACTAAACTTTAACCAACTCAAAACCAAAATACATTAGTTTTAACACATACATAACACAGATATAGATAATATCTTACCTGAGGGGAATTTCTTGGGTGAATGGTATTGGGGAAAAGTAGCATGCAACTCCTAGGGCTGATTTATAAAGTATTTCCTCTCATAATGAAAAATATTCTGTAACCCTTTCTTTTACGGTACACTTACTACCAGGTAATTAACAGGTAAGTACCTAGTAACAACATTTAATTATCTGGTAATTACATGATAACTACCAAGTCAATACTGTCTAGCTACCAGGTAGGTAACCCTCCATCATCATACAAATTTGAAGCCGATTGCTCTGGTATTTCCAGGATTTTCTCCGCGTCCTGGAACCACCACTTGGGCAGTAGCATTGTAGGCATTCGGCGGGTGAGTTGTTGTGATAATGCTCGGCTCAAACAGCGAATCACTACACTATCTTCGCACGCCCATAGGCTGTATCAAGTGTCAATCATAGAAAATAAGAACCCCAAATAGCTTTTGAAAATGGAGCTGTACAGAAAAAAGAAAAAATAGACAGTAATGACTTAGTAGTTACCATGTAATTACCAGATAATCTCATGTTGTTACTTGGTAATTACCTGTTAATTACCTGGTAATAAGTGTACCGTAAACGAAAGGGTTACCGAATATTCTATGGAGCACCTGAAATGATCATTTTTAACTTGTGTGCACGTTTACTTACAGGGCGTTGTATTTCAGAGCCAGCTTGCATCCTCTGCCACTGGACAAAGTTCAGTCTTCACCAGTAGGCCATGGTTTTACAAATTTCGCATCGGTAAGCAAGATACATTAATTATTGCAGGGATAATATCTGCTATATTACAGTGACTTTTTTCAGCAAGGGAAACAAAAAGACTTGAAAAACAATTAACACCGATTTGTTTGAGTGCATGTATTAGGAAGAAATGCTGTGTACATGTTTCTCCTGAGTGCAAATTGTAACAGTAGGCGCATACAACATAAAAAAGCAAAACTTTTTCGCAAATATGAGAACAAAAATGCCTTTACACATGAAAAACCAAATCATTTAAGTTCAGAATTGAAGGAAATCTGTACCTTTTCTTCTTTTGGAAAAAACTACACCTGAGCTGCTTTGTATGAAAACCTTGTGACACACGTAACAAGAATTACTTTTTTACACATTCTGGTATCATTACTGTATCCAAAATACCTTTTTGACTCTAAGCCAATCATTAGTCTAGACATTTTTACAACATTGCTTTTAATTACTTGAATTCACTATCATTCTACATTCAGAAAGATGCGTTTGTTGCAAAAGTTACTGATTCCTTATTAAGCTAGAACTCAGTAAGTCTCTGTGGTGTCTGCTATACACCCAGTGTGTTATTACCAGGAGTGTTACTTAAACTTTTTGATATCAGCAGTTAAGTGTTTACAGTAAGCTGTGCACAACATAAGCACATTATTAAGAATTACATTTACACCCACTGAGAACTGCCTTTGAATGATACCCCTGGAGGGAAAGAGTACACTACCTTACTTACGACTCGATTTTTAACAGAACTGTGGATAATAGCACTACTTTCAGACAATATTTCATCTTCTTGGCTTCTGTCAGAAATGGAGGCGTTTCTGGCCTCTCCTGCCCCATGTTGGTCCCAAGGGGAGCACAGACACTGCAAGGCTGAGTGGAGTTCTTCTTGTGAAACCATGACACTCTCAGTGCATGGAAGTTGTAAGGCTAAAAGCAGAGCTCCCTCCCTGGACAGATCAGTAACCAGCTCATCAACAGCCTTGGCAGAGGAAGAGATCAACTCGCGGCTGCTGCTGAGATCAGAGTCTCGATCCTTTCCTGGAGAGGGTGACAGAAATAGTGACAATCTGGTTTAGCTGAGGGCGTTTTAATCCAAATTGTCTGCTTATTGATCATTGAAACTCTATGGTCAATTTTAGAGTATTTTCAGTAAAACATCTCAAGTGTTATGGAGGAATAATACACCAAAAATATGCAGCAAGACACAAAAAACTACAGTTCTGCACCATTCGACAAAAATGAATAAGCTCTGACTAACTTAGAAACAAGCAAAGCAGCTGTAGAACAAATGTAATGAAACTCTGGACTTTGGAAAAAACTGCTGATGAAAGGAAACATCAAACAACAATTTGCTTGGGCTCTTTAGACACAGTTGTTGTATTGACATCGGATACAAATTTTAACTTAAACATCCCAGCTGTTGATGTACCCGAAGCTATACCTTGTAGTGCTGTAGACACTAAGGAATGCAGCTGTCTGATGGTCTGGTTCAGCTGGAACAGCTTGGCCGCTGTCATCGTCAGTCTCTGCAAATGGGAGGCTGGGGCCTCCTCCTCCTCCTCCTCCCCCTCCTCTCCCTCTGGGACAGTCTGCCTTTCCTGATTGAAAACATGTACACACCCAGAAAAATGAATGCAAGACAAAATAAAGTGCTGTGAATGTAACAACCAACACAAACACATATGCTCTGTAAAACAAAGTATTATACATACAAGAGACTACCATTGGACCATATAAAATGATATTAAAATGCACTGCGACGCACTCCTAAGAAGCACTTATGTGGCAAGTCAGCTGAATGTTACCCAACAAATCGTCCTAATACTCCCCAGCTACAGTTTCCCAGCTGGTCTTGATACTTTCCCCAGAGATCTTTCGTTTTTAGTTCCAACTATCATGTAGTCCATTTCAAAAGTCAGACAGATGCATAAAAGCAAACACTCAAGGACACAAACACACACACACACAAACACACGTTGCAAATGATGTCATTGGATGAATGTGGCTTCCATGGTGATGTGGCCTTTTCTATGACATAAACCTAATGGCCCCCTTCCCAGGCTTCGACGCTGTAGCGGGAATTTGTGTCAATTACTCCAACATTCTGATCAAAAGCTGTTTTCACTGTTTAACTTATTTAGAAAAAGCAAAAAAAAACTGTGAGCTTTACTGATCATCATGTTCAAACAAGCATTGTCTGTTTTCTATTACACCAACAATTCATTTCCATTTAGGTTGTCATGTAATTTCCATCACCCCTCAACTGTGCAGATTTCCCATTAAAACAAACATTTCAAAAAAAAAATTCTGTAAACTAAAATAGTTCAACATTTTTACATTAATAAATGACAGCGCTGTTCAGGACAGAACACATTAACAGATGCATTTACATCAAAGATCATGCAAATGTGCGGTCCGTGCTAACGTGAAAGTAGCTGCCTCAGGCAATAACTCAGGTTTATTTGACTACAATAACACTGTGGGCAGCAAAATGCCCAAGGACCAATATGTGTCAATGATTGGCTTCAACAAAAAACTGCTAGTTTGTGTGGCTAAGATAACGGCAAACAAGCCCGTTAGCTGTGACTGATGCCACTTCATTCAACACATTCATTGCCTGAACGATCGTCAAGGGACGACTGCAGAGAGATAAGCCTACACAGCATTGAGCTTAACACGAGCAATAAAGGCTGAGTGGCATCTTTTACAGGGCTGCTCTGGGTGTGGGTATTAATCTGAAACATTTAAGCCTGTGTCAAGATGGAAGATTTCTTTTTAACCTTCACGTATCCAGAGAAGCTTTGATGAGCATGTATTTTGTCTTTCAAACAAGGATTACCATGACAAATACCAGCAGTTTTTGGCAAAGCTGCAAATAGCTTATTCTTTTTTAAATGAACTACATTTACAATCAACCTTATTAATTTTTTTCCCTGAAATTGATAATCAAAACTCAAAAAGACTTGAAATAGACAGGAGACCTACCGGTGGAGAGAATTCACTTGGAAAAACATAGTAAGGTATTTTATCACACCCAAAATCAAACAAATACAAAAGAATGATCATAAGTATGGTCAATGCTGGAGAATGTGTGGTCATATGTCTGCAGGTCATTTCCATATATTTTGGGATTGTCCTATTATTTCCTCTTATTGGTTGGATGTTATAACTAGATCTAGAACTAGATCATTTAGATCTATAGTCAGTTCTGAGCTCAACTTTTCATTTAGTGTTATATTTTTGGGAAATCTGCCAACTGGACTCAAGATACAAGACAGATACCTACTACAAATACTACTAGCTGGTAGTAAAAAGGCAATTACTAGAAAATGGTTGAACAAGGAATCTTCAACAGTCACCGAATGGAAGGAAATAATTAAGGAAATGCATGAAATGGAACAACTGACATTCTCTCTTAGATATGCAACTGGAAAGTAGGAAAAATACTGGAAAAACTGGAAATCATACTGCAACCCGAAGTGATGTCCTTGTTCCAGAGAAACCAACCCCAGAATATCTATCAGGAGACTTCAGAGGGCAAGGGACATAATTTGACTTGGAAAAGGAGACTAAAAGAAATGTTGATATGCATACCTTATTGTAACCCCTTTTTTTTTAATCTTTTTATTGTACCTTATTTATGTTGTATTTTATTTTGAATGTAGTTTGAGTTGAATATTATATGCTGGAAGACATTCTGTCTATCATGCGATGACCATGTTTGTATGTTCTTTGAGTTTGTTATAAAAAAAACACAAAAATAAAGTTTTTAAAAAAAAAAGAAATAGATAGGAGACATTACTAAAAGACACTTAAATACCACATCATCACAAAACTATGTTTTACATGTTCCATAGGAGATCAACTGAGGGTTGTGGTATACCATAGAATAAAATACAGCACCATATGAATCGTGTCAAAGTGTTGTTTTACAGCTGAATGCATAGAAAAGTAGATCATCACGTGTGTCTAGTGGAGGGGGTATTTCTCTGGCATGACAGATTTAACGATTCTTTCTTCAGCAAACCTATAATACACATTTCATAAACCCATGGGGCAATATAACAGAATAAAACGTGAATAAATTACACAGTTTGTGGTATATGTGCTAATATCTTGTGCATTATTATAACAAACTTATAAGTAGATGGCTGTGCTGCTCAAACTCACCTTAATATGGCAATACATGTAGTTCTGCAGAGCACGAGCAAAATCAAGTGTCTTTGATTTTAGGCTCTGAAGGACCTGTATGAAGAGACGCATTATGATAATACTTTAAATACATTTAAACAAAGTAAACTGAACTAAAAGCATCAGTTTATTTTAACATGGGACATGATAATCGCAATATAGATGATGAGAGCTCTTACTTGGTTCCTGGGGTAAGCCACCTGAGCCTCTCTCAGCATTTCTCTGGTGATAATGAGGCTCTCCTCCAAGAGAGAGCACACACCCTTATTAGTCCCCTTCAGCAGACACATGACAATGGATTGCTGTAGAGAAAGAATCACACACTAAGTTTTATTTTGATATTTCTCTCAATACAAAAGCTAGATGATGCCACAACATCTTGAACCAATTTGAGCCAACAGAGGTCATGAAAGAAAAAAAGCATCTCCAGGTTATAAACAGAGTAAATCCAAACATAAACTCCTCAATATTTTCAGATATTTGGAAAATGAAGCATGTCAGTTGTATTTGATCATCAAGCCACATAACTACAACATGGTTGCAAAATATCTTGAATGTTTTTCTGCTGATTTATAGTATCTAACTGGCCACCATATCTGCCGCGTTATGTGATATCACCTCTCTTGCTCATCAGTATGCTGCATCCTAAATCAAATGAGCAATTCACCACTCCATAATATGTTTCTTGCTCCGAGATCCACACAGCTAATATTCAATTCACTACTATTGTGGAGTGGGGGCTTGATTAAAGCAGACCCCTGGGCTTTGACAGAGACAGTAGCTGCTGCTGTATTAATGGTGGTGTTACCTTGCCTGTGGCTTGGGCGGCCCACTCTGCAGCATTCAGCGGCATGCCTGTCATTGCCGCCAGGTGGCCCAGCACAAGCAATGCTGCTTCCAAACACTGACTGCTCTTCTTTTGTGCTTCTGTCACCATCGATGTGATCTCAGATTCACAGCCCTAGATGGGGAGAAAATTTTCATTTTCTGTGAGCATCAAGTCAGCACAAACAAACAGGTTGATTTAAAATTGATTTAACAGTAAATCAATGCAAGCACGCCAACAAAACGGTCAAGATAGGCTGAAGGGTTAGTAAATAAATTAAAATGCACTGGAAAGGTGTGAAAAGTGGAGTGGGAGTGGAAAATGGTGTGTTTAGGTGCTGAGGCTGGTAAGGAATTTAGATTTATTTTCCATATATTCATGTTCTGTTTGGGGCTCAAGGCTGAGAATTCCCTCTGCTTGGTCATTTCCATAGACAGAGTTCAAACAGCTCAGAGCTAAGACACGTCAATTAATGCTGTGCATTTTGATCAGACATCCCAGCAGAAACCACACCAACATGAAATCATTTTGCAGGTCAGATTCTTTTTTACTCTTTTCAGCTAACTCCTATGAAATTTAAAAAATGAAGTGAAATGTCATTACATGAGTTTTCATGCTTGCATGTCTGTGTTTACCTGAATGAGCAGCTGAATGAACCCCCCCATCTTCTTAACTTGGCTCTTGAGTTCTTCAGCGATGGTGTAGAGAAGACCAGAGGAGGGTTTAATGCTGGTCAACCACTGCATGGTTACAAACACTGCAGTCTCTGTAGCCGTGGTGGCCTTGACCAGCTGAGTCTGGGCCTCCAAGTTACACATGAACACTGTAGGAGAAAGAAAGCTGTAAAACCAGTTATTCTAATCTGTGCAATAAACTAAAGAGGAAGGAACGTCTTCATGAGCCTTTAGAGTATTCAAAATTTACACTCTTCTATGTTTGTAAAAACCTGTTTTTTCATAACTATCTGTATCTATCAGACTAGACTGAACAAATGATCATAAATCAAAATTAAACCAATTCACTTGTTCCTCTTATTTGCATGAGCTTTCTCACTGATTTCTAGTTTGACTCTCACCGTTCTCCTGACTCTCATCATCCAGGCTGTTGTACAGGTCAGATATGGTCTGGATTGCCGTACATATCAAGTGAAGATCAGAGGCCAACTTGTCCGCCATGCTCTCCTCTGTTCCACCACAACTACGAAGACAGGCCAATGACTGGCCGATAAGTTCCTTACAGATGCCAGGTATGGAGGAGTCTGTGCTGCTTGAATGGCTTGAAGGCGGTTTTACTGCACCCATCAAACCTGAGGCAGAGGCAGAAAGGGTTTTAAGAGAGCTGTAGGGATCACATGATTCTTAAACAATAAAAATCTAAATGCTCAAGATTTGAAGGTGGAACATTTTTTAAACCTTTTTTTGTGTGCAGATAGAAATAGTTTCCCCTTCACAAACCAAAAATTAAAAGCAGGTTCCTCTGCAGTGTTTCAGTTTACAAAAGCTGGATAGTAGAAGAGCAGTAACCTCAAAGAGCTGCAGAGTTTTGGCCACAAAAAAAAAAAACCTCACCACTGAGTGTCTCATCAATCTCCCAATTATTGAAGCCAATTTCAAAGCAGAACTTAATTAAAAATATGGAATTCTTTGAAGTATGGTATCAATTATCAAGCAGTGACCAAAAAATTCATTGCCTTACCAGCAGACTGTGTGGAGCTGTTGTGGAGGCTCTGGATGGGATGGACCCGAATCTCGTACAAACGCCCGGAGATTCTCCTGCTCTTCAACAAGCTGCGGCTCCTGATGTCAGACATGTTAGATTTCTTTTAACACAGTTTTTCTTGAATTTTTGTCTAAGTTGGATTATGAAAATTAAAGATTGGCTTGTGGCAAAGGTCCTAAGCAGCAGTGTTTGACTTTTGTAATATTATCTGACATGTTAGTAGTGCAGACGTTGATGCTGAGGCATACACAACATCAGGCACAAAAAAAATAGTTCTGTTATGAACAAGATTTTTTCCAAGTTTCTGTGATTTTTTTGAAGAACCACTGAAACCTATTATTCTGTGCACTACCTGTTATATATTTCACGTGTGGGAATTCCTGTATCTATTTTTGATGAGTTGAAACCAAATGTATGGTGGCAGCACCCCTAAACTATTTCTGTGCATAGTTAAATGGTCTTATTTCAAGTGGGACACATTTATAGATGGACTTAGTTTTATTTTGCAAAGATGCATAATTCACTTCTATGTTTAAGTGTAAACTGAGTTCAGCAGATTTCTATTATGAACAACCTGGAGGAGGAGGAGGGGGATCAATAAAGAACTTTAAATTTGACTGCAAGGCCTGGACCTGGCTTTAATGGAGTCAGAAAGAGAAGGGATGAAAGAACCACAGAGTCCGCCATGTTTCATTTGGCCAGGTCTGTTGGTTGTTCAGGCAGCGAGGAGCACTATAAACACGCTTGACAAGAATAGCAATAATGTGAGGGGAAAATGGGGGGGGGGGTTCTGCATGTGACACAGTGGCTGTGTTTGTGCGTGCATGTGTGTTTGGGTTGCGGCTTGCAGAGTGAAAAACACAGACACCTTTAGTGCCCTTTCATTTTCTGAACTCGGCGGCCTTGCATTCATGGAAATAAAATTAATAAACAGAGGAAAAGGAATAAAAGGGAAATATTCTGTGGGCAGCAGCTTTTCATGGGAGAAAGTAGGATGTGTTGAATGTCAGAAATATGCGCCAGGTTGTAAATCACATTGGTGGAAACTAGGAGAGCTTTGTGAAAATAACGAAAATCTTCCGAACTGTTGACTTTCCCTGTTCCGTGCATATACCTTTCAACTTTCCATTTACTGTACATCCCATTGCCTGAGACATTGTTCACTTTGAAAGAGAGCAAAAGGCTGCAAGTTCAGTTCAGCATGAGAACGGAGAGTTTAAAACACACTGAGTACACTCCGTGGGGGGTTTTTGAACACTAGCCTGTCGAGTTATTTGAAGTAATTGGAAAAGAATACCAACTAAGTCCCTGAAACCTCTCGTGAATGTCAGGCACTAGAAATAGGGGCTGATGGATAGGAGAAGAGAAGAAGACGTAGATAATTACCTTCGGCGGGAGAAGGAGGAGGTGGAAGCAGAGGAGGCTGATATATCTTGCTCCCACTCATCATCAGGGTCATAAAACACATCGTCATCTTTAGAGGTGGGATCCCCCTGCGGAGAGTAAACTACTGCTGACATGCCCAGTCTTATTTACTCAACTTAATGAGAAAAGCACGGCAAAGTGAGGCAGCGCCCCTCTGTCAGGCATAAAACAACCCATTCTGGGTTGTAAATAAGGTCAGATGGCTGGGAAATTGGCTATTGCACTTGAGATGATGTCAGAATCTGAATATGCAGGATGAGAAACAGACGTGCTGGCTCGTTGAATGGGCCTCACTCATCACACATCATACATAAGCATATTAGACTGAGCACTGATCATATTTAATACACATGTGAGCTTCTTACATATTTTAAAGCATTATTTCGTCCTTTGTTGTTAGTTTATCAGTTTGGTCATGAATCTATGTGTCATAAACAGTCCACAATATGGGAATACATATATGTATGGATTTTACTCATAGTTGTTTTTCTCCACACAATATCCATCAATATCATCAAATCGAAAATCCTGAAGCAGACATCAGTCCTCTGCTCTCCCTGTTTTACATAAGGATCAGATGAAGCTCAAGATGACCTCAGAAAACTGGCAACAAGATCTGGAAACACCCTGGACAGTGCTGCACTGACAGTCTGACTGCACTAACTGCAGCTTTAAGCACGACTAAAACTATAAGAATTGTCTCCTCTGTGTGTTGACTGACATGCCAAGTGGGAGAAAAGTAAGATGTAATGTTTAACAGTTTTCTTATAGTCATTTTGATCCCTGCATTATTTTGTGTCTGTATTAAAACATGCTTTAATTAATTTACAGTAATTGATGGTACTGTTTTGGGACATACCTGCTCAAATTCCCTCATGGCGGCAATGTTGTTTTGGAACTTGTCCAGGCTCCAGAAAGTCGAGATCCCCAGCTTTGTGTTTTGAACCCGCACCTGCAGCAGTCCGCCATTCTCCAGGTTTCCGTTGTCAGAGCTTTCATGCCTATGACAGAGAAAAGTCATATGATTTAGAGTCACTCTAGGTGAGGATGGTACCTGCATTATGAAATTAGATTGAAATCCTAACAGGTCTATTAATTCTTCATAAATTCAAGTATTAAAAAATAAGATCACATGAAAAATATCGCCCCCTTGTTGTCTTTTCTTACCTGCTGAAGACGGTGTTTTTCTTCAGTTTGGCACTAATCTTGTTGGCTTCTTCAATCATCAGAGACAACTTCATGGTATCCCACTGAGGAGACACTGAAATACAGAATGAAACAGTCTTTGCTAAGCCATCAGCTCTGCGTGGTTCCAGCTCGATTTGTTAGTGATTTAAGGAAAAAAAACAGACCTGTGTGAACTGATTTAATTTTAATAAGTCATTATAAAAACTGTAACCTTCATTTGTAGGAGACATCTTTCAAATACTAGCATAGTGTCAGTGCGATTATGAAACAGCTTTCTGCATTAGAAGTTCTTTATTTTCTTTTTCTTGGTCACACACATGCATGTTATGTCACACTGCTAATTCTGGCACTGCAGATATGCTGCTAACCAGGTTACAGGATGCCTGATTTCATGGGTGTCATGGGCAGGCTGGGTACCTTAAGGACATGTTTATTCAGAGCAGGGAAAAGTAAAATTACCAAAGCATTCAGGAGGTCTGGTCCCATTCAAGATACTGCCATTAAAAACAATATCTAATAGATCCGTAACAATAACTATTTTTGGATATCTGAGGTTTCTCTGGCCTCTCCTCTGCTCCTTTTAAACTAACATTGAGCTCAGTGTTTATAAGAAGTCCTGGCACACACTCTCTAACATTTCTGGCAGAAAAGTGTAAACCACACCCATCTGGAAATCCACTTTCACAGTGTGAATTATCATTAGCTGTCCTCACTTCAGTATGTTCTCAAGAGTCACTTCACCAAGCTCCTCACCATTTCTGGGAGTGTTATTTTCCCTTAAAGCTCTCCTCTTCTGCATCTCCTCGAGCTCTTTGCTGATCTTCCTCTTCTCCGCCTCCAGGGCCTCAACAATCCTCGCCTGACGCACACGGTGTTCTTCCATTGCCTGGAGTGAATCATAGTAATGTACACAGTATTAAAACCCACCAGGCCAAAACATTATGCTGAAGTGAGCTTCACCACAACTCACAGCATATCCCAAATGGCCCATCAGTTAGACATAAAAACCAGCATCAGCATATTTCCCAAAGCTTCACAAGCTCATTTTGGATAATCAGAAACCGTGAGAGCGAGCAAATGGAGGAGGTGATGTAATTTAAAGTTAGAGGAATAATCTAGATTTCCAGGAGCCTCAGATCCAGAGATCAAGAGAGAAAAATGCCAAAGGCTGAATGAAATGAGGTCTTCTGAAAACATCATCGGTCTAGCCTTTTGAATACTGAGCCTGTATATACCCCTACTCTGAACCCCCTGACAGTAGTGGTCTTACTGTACATCATATCCAGGGGAATACTAGTTAATCTGATTAAAAATGGGATGCTAATTTAACATTTCCAAGTAATGCTCTGAGCCCTGACCTGAGCTTCCATGTGTAAGCGGAGGCGTTTCTTTTGGGTGTCCACCTCCTGCTCCAGCTCCAGCTTCGCCATCTTCAGCTCTGCCATTTGGTTGGCCACCCTCTGCTGGTCCAAATCCTGCCGACGTTTCCGTTCATTCTCCCCATCCTAATAAAGTTATACCAAACACTGAGTAAAAGTGTGCAAAATTACACATATGTTCACTACAATATGAATAAAACAACAAAATCTTGGCACACCAGTTCTCTTTCCAGGGCTCGGATTTTGTCTTCATACTGTGTTTTCTGGTCAAGGAGCTCCTTCTGAGCCACTTCCTTCGCCATCTGGATTCCCTGCATCATCTCCTCCTTTGCTTTCAAATGGGCTTCTTCAATTTCTGCCTCCAGCCTACGAAACACAGAGATGAGCTGTTTTTTTATCCTAGGTCATGCCATGAAAACCAGGACATATGAATGCTACTTTTCTTGGTACTCACTGAGCTCTTTGAGCAGCGAGCAGCTCATTTTTAGCAAATTCAAAGTCTTTGTGGCCATCGCCTGCACCTGTCCAGCATGACACCCGTTTCCCGGACTGCACCTCTGCTGGGTGGTTGAATCGGAAGTAGTGGTCGCCACCAAGAATAACCCTGTCACCCTTGAAAACAACACATAACCACAGAATCGGGCTGAGTTACATCCACTGTCAAAACTGAAGAATTGGGTTGGTTGTGTTTATGGTTTTATCAGGTGAAAATCATAAACATCAAGTAATACTTACACAGGATAAAAAAATACTATTTCAAAAGACTCCTCAGTCTAGAAACTATTAAATCAAATAATCTAAGGAATTGTAGTTATGCCACACTTTAGAGTTAAACTTCATTCATGAAAGGCCCTCTTCAGTCTACTTACATGGTGTAGAACAGCAGATTCAGAGACAAGGTTTCCATTAACAAAGGTTTTGGCATCTTTCATGGGAGTGATGCTGACAGTACCCTGGATGTTGTTTATAATACTAAAATACAAAAAGACAGAAATGCAAAATATCAATATTTTATCACACTGAATGTGGGCTGTCGCAAAAAGGTTAGATTATAGATGGTTAGAAAATGATGTGTCTATCATTACACTCCTCTGATAATTAGTTGCATACAGTATGTCAATTAAAACTCAGTCACCTGATAGTGATCATGAAGGAATATGATTAACACATGAATATACTGATAATGTTATAGTTTCAAAACCCTCTAGTGTTTTGTTTGTTTACCAATGTTGATCAGCGATAAGGGCTCCCGTCAGCTGGATGTCATGGCTGGACTCGGACTTGAGTTTGCCCACCGTGGTGCGACCCTCTTTGATCATGTAGAGAAGCATCTCAGACAGCTGAGGATCCTCGTTCAGGTTCACCAGGTTAGGGAGACGATTGTCCACTTTGAATGACACACCTGCTTTCTAAAACTCACAAAGGAAGTTTCTTTTACACATTTGCTGTCAGCGTTAGGGCAAAAATATATTTGATTCAGAGTTCTTGTGTTGATTTTAAGGGTCAGTTGGTTTGTTGGACACAATGAAGAAGAGCTTTGGTGTGGGGAATACAAAATACAGGATGGAAATTGTATAAAGCTTTGACAACACACTTGCAACTCTTTGGTCTCCTCTCGTTTGCGGATTTCAGCCTGTTCAAGCTTCTCTCTCCATGCTCTGCCAGAAAAAAAGGATGACGAAAAGTTTTAACTCTTAATATAAAATTAGCTGTGACTCTGTGAGTTATTTCTTATGAACAAAAAGTTGTCTGGGTGAGATTGAGAACAAAATGATAACCTTTTTCAAAATCTTTATTTTTGGGTTTCTCTCTTTTGACATACGCAGTGTTTAAACATTTAATATGACAAATAGCTTTACAACATGGATTTAAATCATTGGTGTCCGCTACAAATTTCACTTAAACCATAAAAAAAAGAGAAAACTGAAATGATCTCTCGTCTGTTGCATCACATAAATAAAATGATAAACTTGATAACAAAATCGCTCAAACACTGACCGGTTGGCCTCGACCATCTCCCTCTCTTGCTGGCAGAGTCTGTTCCTCAGGGCAGCTATCTCCTGCTCAAACAGCCTAACCCTCTCTGGTTCAACGCCCTGGGAGCTCATCTGGGCCGCTTTCAGCTTCTCCACCTCAGCCTTCAACTCTGTAAACACATCAAGTTTTTCAAAGGGGTGTTTAGGCTTAAAAATATAGTCTTGGGGAGCAAAATACACTTGAAAGAAAACACGTGGGTATGAAAGCTAAGAGAGGGATGTAGAGATTTCTTTAACAGCAGCTTGAATAATGTTTAGAAACCTGCCTTTGAGTCCTTTTTGAAGATAATTTACTCTAAACATTGACTTGACTCGTAATGTTTCAGTCAAGTTAACTGTGAGCATAAACCACTGACAGGTGATGTGTGAGAAATCCACTGCAAGAGCTCCCCTTACTGCTAAAAACATCAAACAGCAGCACAATCATCTCGTGAAAAATAATACTTGCATGACAGTTAGCCGCCATGTGCAGCTGACAGTGCATAAATATGGCCTGGAGGCAAGGTTAGGGCCTGGCCTTAATTGAACTGGGTGGTGAATATTCTGGTGATGGATAGATGGGCAGACAGGAGGATATGTGGATGAGACGGAGTGCAAAAGAGATCAAGAGCAAGACTTGAATAAAAGACGGGCAGTGAAAAAAGGACAGCGAGTGAGACGAACAGAAAGAGGGAGATGAAGACGATGCTAATGGAGAGACATACAACAGATACAGAGTAATAACAGCCAACATCTAGTTCTGAGTATGCATTAATTTGTTTCAGTTCACAGTGACTATACACCTGAGAGGCTGGGATGATAGCTTCATTTATATTCAGTTGAATCATCAACCAGCTTTTATATCAGTGTGATGATTTTGGTGTCTTGGTGTTTTGTTTCTCTGATTTTTGTCTCCTTTTGTTGTTTTTTTACAGTCAAGAAAAAGCTTTGATCTCAACTACCTTGTAACTTGCAACTTTCTTGAATAAAGCATTATATAAAGCCTTATATATGAATCACAAGTATAGTCAAATTGCGTACACTTCTGAACCCCCAAAACTGCTACTAACAGTCAAGTTTACATCAATGCCATTTAAGCTTAAACAAATAGACAGAATGAAGAGAAAAATAAAAGAGACTTTTTCAGCTGTAATGATCTAAAATAGCTCAAAGAAATAATCAGATGTTAATGCATTGGGTGTCTGACCTCTGATCAGCTTGGCACTAGTGTCCTCGTTGATTTTCGCCACGTTGATAATGGTGCGGGCCTGCTGAGCGTAGCGCAGAGTGCTGAGGCTTTCCTCCACATTACTGCCTGCTGGGCTCACAGTGGCAATCATGGCTGTTTTAGAATTACCACCCAGGCTCTCTTTCAACAACCTGCAGGGGAGAACAAGAGCGCTGGTGAGGAACATTCATTTGACCAGAAAATTCCCTCGGGTTATGGAAGGTCTTTCAGTTCTAATCTATAATCCCCTATAACACATCGAGTTCCTACACATCTGTTTTACATGTGCAAACATCACATAGTATAAGCACTAGATTCTACATCAGATCCAGTGTACAAACGCTCTGATGTCTCACCATGTCAGGACAGATTCTCTGTACGGTGTGAAGACCTTCTTTCTGCTCAGTGCTTGTTCGGACAGGGCAGAGATGACCTTTCCCAGGGTAAGCAAGGATTTGTTGATGCTTGCACCTTCCTTTAGAAACACATCAAAATTGCATTTTTTTTGTTTTAAAAAAGCAAGTAGGGCTTTGTGAAAGTGCAGGATCGAATAACAAGAAAACAGATTTAGATTTAAATTTTGTAAGCCCCCAGAACAAAACAGTAGGTCCGATCTTGCGTACCTTTTGGAAGCAGGAATAAACAAACAAAAGATCATAGATTATACAGAGATGAACTCAAAACTCAAGAACAAATTCATTTTGCTGAAATGTTAAAGGATAATAATCTTAGGATTGGACAAGACATACAGATCTTCAATTACTGATTTGAATAAGATTAAAACTGATGCCATAGCAATAATCGAGAATAGTGTGTGTTTGTCTCACTCTGAGTCTATCTCCGCTTGTCTGGGCAGAGTTACAGCGCTCACTGCCTGCCAGGTCCACCAGGTTGATCCTGCTGGTAATACTGTGGTCGTGTTCTTCACCCTCGACAAATTCAGTCTAAGCACAAGCACACACAAGAAAACCATTTAGAGACCTGCTCTCACACATCATGACCTGAAGAGTTGACTTGGCTACATTTTTCTCTGACGGATGAGACTGTTGTTGTTTGTGGGAAAGTTAAGTGCCATACCTGAGTCTGGGTCATAACCAAGGTGAAGACAGAGTGAGACCTGGAGCTCTTGTCGTTCATTCCTGTTGCTGCAGTGGCTCTCTGCTTGTTGCCCAGCTTCAGCCAACCCTAAAGAACAGCAGAAAAATGATCACTTATCCTCTCAATGGGAAATCTCCAGGGGATTTTCATAGTATTGTTCTCACCACCGCACTCTGGAAATATATGAAATACTTGGCTATTCAGTGACTGGACCACACTGCACTTTCATGACATTGATATTCAGCAAAACCTTTATTTCTGTATTCCATTGTGGTGTCTGACACTGAACCCCCAAGTGCTTACTCATTCAAAGACGATAAACGTATCAGCCTAAGGTGAAAGATCAAAACAGGTCAAGACATATCTTCACAGTAGTTTCAACTTACCTGAATATCACCGTAAGAGCTCACAATGTTCCTGGAAATACAAGAAAATACAAGAAAGTGAACAATTCTGCAAGGCACCACATAAATGTACTTTTGACCTCCATTCAACAGTAAAACAGCAAAAGAACTTTGAGAAATACTCACGCAGAGAGATCTGCAACATAGGGGCCGTGAACTGGATGCTCCCTCACCCTCAGCTAGAAACAAACAGAAGAGGGTTTTCTTGAACAGCTATTGTCAGACATTGTTGTGGTTTTCAATCACAACACAGACTTCAAAAACTTTCTCAAGGCGTAATGTGAAAGAGGGCATGTATAGAAAACTTTAAATATCAGGACACACTGAATCCAAGATCCATTATGTAGGCCCAGCAGCAGATTTCAATTTTCACAACAATCCAGGACTTTATTTTATTTCTTTGCATCCTGTACTTTTGGAAACTACTTACAGGCATTCTTCTCTGGTTTGGCTCATCTCTGGTCACCAGCAGGTCATGGATCTTCTCATTGTACACTTCAAAGTAGCTCATCTCTACGTGACATTTGACCTGACATGAAGTAACCCAAGAGAGGCAGTTGATAAGTTACAAAAGTAAAATGATCATTCGTGAGCATACACAAGTTTTTGGGTCATTTACCTCCTCGTTTTCCATGGATGTCAATCTTGCAAAAAGCTCCTGGCAGAATCGTGGTATGACCCCTTCTTCTTCTTCTCCAAAGCCCATCATCCTAAACAATCATTTCAAACTAATTATACAGACAGTTAACTCATCGCTTATATTCAAATTACCCAAAACGTTAATTAAGAAAAGGAAGGAATTTGAGGGGAAGACACCCCGCAGCGTCAACTCACGTGTAGGACTTCCCAGAGCCTGTTTGACCATATGCAAACAGGCAGGTGTTGAACCCTTCGAAAGCCCTCAGCAGCAGAGGTTTGGCAAGAGTCTCGTACACTGTCTGCTGGCTGGCAAATGAGGCGTCACTCTCATCCACCGAACAGAAAGAGAAGTCATAGGCGAAGGAGTAGCTCTGTTTGGAGTCAGGGTGCTGGACGACAGTCTCCTGACCGCTCATAAAGATGACCTGTAATGCCTTCTCTGCTTTCTCCCTACAAAAAGAGCAGAAACATTCAGAAAGACAGAAATTAAAGCATATTATGAGTGTGGCTACTTAGCCTCAAATGTCCTTTACTGATAAATTATTTGGTCAAAAATGTCCACTTCGTCAGGCTGCAAAGGTGATTGTAACGGATTGCAATTTCATTCACAACAACTGCTGCAGCACATTTGAAAACCATCATAGACTAAAATTTGGGTCATAGTGAGCCTGTTGAACAGCACTGAAACCTCCCATGGTCCTGTGGTTGATTACTTTCTAAAGGGTGTGTCATTATTGTTGGGTTAAATCTGGCAGATCCCATATTACTTGCAGACATTATTTTCTCCTCCACAACTAACCTGTGCACTTCAGGTGCATTGGCTTTACCTACCTGGCATTGAATGGGCGTACACGAACAGCTACAGTCACTGCACTGTTTTCCATCTTTAATGAATCCTGCTGCTTTAGGGCCTCACTAGGACGGGATACTGTCACCTCTGTGGGTGCCAGGACAAGAGTGGAGGTCCTTGTTTGTGTCAGGTCTGCTCTTTGGGTCGAGGTAGATGCCTTCCTCACCTGCTGAGCAGCGTTGGGTCTGAGCACACCTGCAGATGCTTTGCTGACCCGAGGAGCCGGGACAGGCTTTGGATCCTCTGACTGCATCGGTCTGGTTTTTGTAGTCTCTAGACTTCTAAGTTTGACCACCACTGGTTTGGGAGCTTCTTTGCTCGCCAGTCTCTCAAACACATCTCTCTTGGCTGCGATTTTCTCAAACGGGGTCTTCTTGGTGGGGGTTTTAAAGGTTTGGGCCTGGTCGTCGAGAGGCCTACCTGCAGAGGAGGGCGTTTTGGAGTGCGTCGGTCTCCCCCGAGTGTCCACCTGAGAAGCAGTATCTCCTCCTCTGCTCTTTAATGGAGTTTCTCTTAAACTTGTAGACCTGAATACACTCGGTGTCCTACCGTTTGGTTCACTCAGTACTTTGTGTGTCTGCTGCAGGCCGGTGCCGCTAACCCCACGTTGGCGGAGCGAGTTTTTATCCACAGAGGGAGTCCTCGTCCTGCGTTGGAGGGTCAGTCTCTTCTCCGGGGCCGGTGTGGTGGTGTTCTGGCTGCTATCGACCATGGTTTTCTCCGCGGACTCTGACCCGGTTTTCCTCCGGGACCTTCTCTGCAGAGTGAGTCGGGCTCGGTAAGGGGTGTGCTGCCCACTGACTCTCTTTGACGCCGCAGATATGACATATGTCCTGTTCACCTGCCGGCTTTTATCAGATGACCTGCTGTCTTCACAAGCACTGTCTCCGGATGTTATCTCACTTCTACCCAACATTGTGTCCGCCGTGGCTTTCCGCTCTGCCGGGTGCTCTCTGCCCGGTGTTCTGGTGGTCGATATTGACATCAAGTGATCATAATAAGCTGTGTGCTTTCTCGCTTGTACACTAAACAACGACATGACACCTTTTTGCTAAAAACAAACACGTTAAAATGAACTTTAAGGTCAGCGAGACGACTCGGTTTCTTGACTTCCAACAAAAAAACAAAAGTTTTGACAAAAAGGCGTCACTGCAGCTCGATAAGTCAATTAAAAGCTAATAAAACTCAATTCCAGTGAGACATATTCGGTATTCAGGCAAGCACAGCTCCCACTGTTTTTATTTTCGTCCTCTCGCCTCTTCCGCCTTCGCCCGCCCGAATTTCAAACCGTCTGCGTCCGAAGCAGCCGATTGGCTGGATTTCCGTCTATGCTGACGTCACGCGACTGGCAAGAAATCGGTGTCCATAGATATCTATTAGAAAGGCTAGATGACTCGAGGCGGAGTCACCGGCGTACCTACACGGCGGCCATCTTACTCCAGTATACCATTCCTGTACGCTCTATGGTAGCTGACGGAAATGAGTAATCAGCATGATCACAAACACACCTAACTCGCTGAAATCTTGATAGATTTACAAATGGTTTTGTTTGTTACAGACCATAAAAACGTGGCTATGAGTCGGGATGCTTGGACATATTGAAATGTCAGCTTTTCTTTGAGAAAAAATAACTTAATTGTGCAGCAGAGTTGTTAAGGCTGAGACCACAATCGAGATTTTAATCTTTTGTATGACAGCATATATTTTTTGTCTAAGTGACAGCCTTTGTGGATGTGCTTGTGTTTATCAGCTTGGCTAACTTGGCTAACAGAGTTGCTGTGAGTGAGACCAAGTACGTATTACAAAGTTGACCCAGCAATTTTACATTAGTTGAAGAGGCAGAAATGCTCTTTCGATTCAACATAACTTCAGTAGAACATGATTTCCAAGCTGTTTGGTTTGTTGAAAACATCTAAAATGTTGATACATGGGGCAGAAATTTACATTGAAAACAAATATTTATATACGTTATTGCTATATGTTTTTATAGTTATACCTATAATAGAAATATTACTAATATAACATACATGGAATGATTAAATGTTTTATATATAAATGATTTTATATTTGTGTGTGTAGGCCTGTAGCTATTGCTCTACCTATCTGCTTAATGTTTATTTATGAAAATCCATGGTTAAAATTATTCTTGAGTATGCAGAAACATAACTTAAACTCTGAGGTTTGTTACAAACCAAACCGTGTGAAAATCGGTTTAAAATTAAGCAAGCTATGGTTATTTAAATACTACATGCACCATAGACTGTAATGTTATGAGTGGGCGAGCATCCCGCAGCAAAATGGCCGCCATGCGCGGACGACGGTCTCCATTGGGAACAGCGTGAGTAATCCAGCTAGCGTTTATATACATATCTATGTGCATAACAGACTGGCACTAGGTGGCAGCAGAGTACATGTTATTCGTCCATACAGTCTCTGTATTCAACAGAGCCCGGGTCAGTCGTTAAGTCCGAGCAGAGAGCCAGTGTTACTCATATTTTCCTTTCTAAAAATATCCTTTACGGTTGAAAAACGGACGCAAACTGTTAGGGTTGAAGAAAAACAGACATCTCAAACTCAACCAGGTGAAGAAGTTGACTGTGACAAGCAGTGGTGGAAAATTAATTTACTTTCTCTCGTATTTTTTGAGACATTTTAAAATTAGCACTTTTTTGTACTTTTAATTTTCTGCAGGAAATTTCTACTTCTCTTAATATTTATAGCATCAGCTGCTGAGTAAAAAAAGTATTAGTTTAACATGCAAACTGTCTTAGCTGCATGACAACAAGCTGAATTTGTACACTTGTGAATGCAACATATAGTATTTGTTGTACTGGCAAGTCATTTTTAGAAAGTACAATCAATGAGGTCCTCATTTTTGGTTTGTAATACCTCACTGCAAAGCCAGTTCTCATTGTGAAGGGACCATCCACAAAGTACGTCGGCAAAAAAAGGCTTAAAAAAATCTCATTAACTTTACTTTTAATGCTGGGGTGGAAAACATACATTACATTAAGTCCTTTTTTACCTTTACTTGAGTAGATTGACAGGCTGGTAATTTTATTACTATCGAAGCAAAATTGCAGTAACAGTATTTTTACTGGAGTACACACCTGGCAAAAAGACAGTACAAACTCATGAAGTAAAGTTTTCCAGTGAATTTAAGTTTCTGTTGGAAAAGAAACAACCAAAGTTAACCGAAATCACTAAAAATGTTACTCTCCTGACCTAAAGGGGGAATGCAAAGTATGAAATAGAGTTTAATCACTCATTAGAGATCTTTTTTTAAAGGATGGATTCAGTAAAGACACGAGTGAATCCTGGAAAGATTGTCTTTCAGTGGGAAAGCCACTAATAAGCTGTCAAACATGATAACACAAGACATTTATTTGGAAAACATTCAAATGAAAAAGAAAAGAACATACAAAGTAAAAACGTAGTAGTTACTCATTAAATACAAAGTACAATTACGGGAGATATTAAACAAATGTTCTACTTTTTCCGACGGTCATGTTTCTTTATGATGTCAAGTAGATTGCTCTTGGTGACCAGCACATCATCAGCCCCCTGCTTGGCTTTCTGTTTCTGCCTCCTCTGCTGCTCATGAAGGTGTGGTGAGTTCAAGAGCTGAGGAGGAAGAATCGAGCCTGTGGGTTTGACCCGGTTTACCACCTCCAGGAAGAGACGCTTGTTGTTGTTGTTGAGAAAGGTGATGGCTGTTCCTCTGTGTCCTAGCCGCCCTGCTCTGCCCACCTGGATGGAGACAAATTCAGGAATAAAACAATTGTGGGAGACAATAATGCAGACCAACATAAACATCTAACTTTAAACTTAGAGCCAACTTGGATATTACTAACCTGATGTACATATTCATCCATTGTGTTTGGCATATCAAAGTTAACCACCAGCCTCACATTGACCAAGTCTAGACCTCTGCCCAGCACACCTGTACTGATCACCACTTCAAAGTCTCCATCCAGAAGACCCTAAAAAATAAAAGGAAAAATGACACTGTCAGACAATGACTAAAAATAATAGCAGAGTATTAGAGTATGAGAAACCATTGTAAAGATATACAGAATATATCTAAAATACAATCCAACTTTTACAACCCCTTAATGCAGATAAAACTACAGTAATGTGAGGAGATGGAAACGGAGAATACCCTTCTTTTTCATACATCTACAAAAAGTGTTAAGTCCCAGCTCATGGAAACTACAGACTCTCAGCTATGTGAAATAAGCTTTATAATGTGATGATACACATTGTTGAGCACTTCACTGTGTGACTGCTCTGGCAGCGTCAGGCCTCACCCTGAGGATGCGGTTGCGTTCCCACTGGCTCTTGTCAGAGTGGATTGCCACAGTATTAAGCCCTGTCACCTTGGCGACCGCCTCACATAGCAAATCAGCCCCCAGTTTACAGTCGACAAACACCACCACTGGAGGCTGGTACAGCTTACTGTCCTAAAAAGCCGAGACAAACAAGAACAGGATGAGATTTTATTTTTTAATTATAAGTAACATCTATACATTCTTACATCCAGGACTTTAAGTAAATCTTTAAAAGGATTAATTCACTATTTGTACTGTCACTGGCTGTTTACTCAGATTTATGAATTGGCTTTAAGCAGCAGTCAGCTCCAGCAGATGGCAGCCAAGACAGCCCAGCCAATAACAGCAACATGTGGGAATTACAATGTATAGTGGTGGCTAAAGTCAAGTCAAGGTTTATTTATCAAGCACCTTTAAGAAGACAGCAGTCATTCAAAGTGTTGTACATAGGATAAATAAAAGAAGTAAATTAAACCAAATAAAATAAACAACTCTAGGTCTTTTCTTCTTGCTAAAATTCCCCAGACAATCCATATGTTGACTTCTGTTAAATTTATTATGCCCTAAGAGTTGTCTCATAAGAAACAGCTGTTCTAGCTCTGTTCTAAGTCCTTTTCTGGGTTTTGATCTTTTCATGTGTCAATGGTTTGCCAGTCTCCATCCACTCCTTCTGAAAACTCTTTTGGAATTTCTACTAAATGCTGATAGCAGTGATTGACCCTTCAGAGAGTCTGTTCTAATCAGACATCTAACTGAAAAAAAGTCTTCATTTTAGAGTTTTATTTCCTTCTTATGAAGTTATTGTGTAGCTTCCCTCCTTACAAAAGATCTGTTTCCAATGGCGTGCCTTAACGCTGCAGTTGACCATGTTTGCCTGTGTATTTAGTTGTTTTATGGGTAGGCTGCAACCGAATTACTCTACTGGGATAAATAAAGTTGCCTGAATTTTGGATCCTTTACAAAAAGAAGCATCTCCCACTACTCACTCAATGGTCCAGCAGCACTTCTTCACCCAGTAAACTAAAGCAGACCCTTCCTGTCTCTCCCTGAGTAAACGGTGAAAGCCATTGCTAGGATTCTTGGAGGGGAGCCATGGATAAGGGCCCACCCATTTCCTCCAGACTGGGGCCAGGCCTACAGCAATGGCTGTCTAAATATGGTGTAGTGAGGAGACTGGGACTTGCAGTGTAAGGAATTACCACCTTTATACAGCCAGTAAATGAAATACCAAGCTGGTACCAGTGCGTATCCAACAAAAAAGCCACTATAAACTAAAATTAAGATAATAACCCACCTTTTTTCTGTGCTTACCAAAGCTCTGTCTGGTTCTCGAGAGAACAATTAAACCCACTCTTACACTAAAAAAGAAAACTGCTGACGTCTTAAAGAAAATATAAAATGATCTTGTGATACTCCACCCAAAACTCAAAGAGCCAGAAACACAGAGAAAAAAAGGGCCTGTGCTTTAAAAGACAGTCTCTCTAATTCACTTTAAAAGTCAGAAATGTAGGGCTTACATTGACAATTTCAAACAGCTTTTTCTTCTTGGAGGGTTCCTCTACCCAGAGCAGGATCTGTCTCACATTGGCACAGGGTTGGTTCTTTTCCCCAATGAGAATACGGACAGGGTCGCGAACTAATCGAGTCGCCAGCTCCTCTGTCCCCTTTGGAATGGTGGCTGACACCAGTAGAGTCTGGTGTTCTTCAGGAACTTGCTCCAAAACCTCCAGAACCTGCTGCTGGAAGCCCATCTTCAACATAGTGTCCACCTGTGGGATACATCACAGACAAAACAGGTTTTGTGTAAATATTCATGTCAGACTTTTATGAATTCTTAGTATTAATTTTATGAATCCCCAAAATAAGCAAAATCTGATTCACAGAGTTCTCATACCTCATCAACTACCACAACCTTCACATTATCCAGCTGTACAGCTTTCTGCTTTAAGATTTCAAGCAGTCGACCAGGGGTGGCTATGATTATCTAGATAGATAAACAAAAGAAGAAAATGACATAGTGGAGAGTTAAGATCTTAAAGAGGTTTTCTCATTATGGTTAAGAAATAATAACTGTAAAAACAGAGACTGCACTTTGATGCTGCTTTTCAGGCGATGGAGCTGAGGCGGTAGTGGCATGCCTCCCACCAGCAGTGCAGTTCTCATGTTAGGAAGACCCATGACCAGCTCCTTGGCCTGTCTCTCAATCTGAATGGCCAGCTCTCTGGTGGGGGTCAGGATGAGAGCCACTGGGCTGCTCACACTAGGTGCTGGTTTCTAAAAAAAGAAAGAGCATAGGAATACAGTAACTGAATCCACATACAAGCAAAAACAAATCTAGAAAATGTACACCAATAATGTAACAAAGCTCATTTTTGCTTAGTTGTGTTAGTAGTTCCATACTAATGACAACTACAAAAATGCTAGTGGGTTTAGGAGCTAGTAATTAAAAGCTTTTACACTTTATCAATTGTTAGTTTATCACAAGTTATATTTCAGTTTATAGCTTCAGACTGATTGAATTATTTTCACAGGCCAATTCCTCTTATTTGCTGAATTTTAACTTTGTTTTGTTATTCTTTCGCATAGTAATACATTTATTGAACCAGCCAATTTTTTTTTTCTATTTACAAAATTAGTTACATCTAGATGAAATAGCTGAAGTTTCTCGTACCCTAAAAATAGCTTCACCTTGATATAAATATGAGTCATTTACCTCCAGTGCCCTCACTACCACTGGTAGGAGAAAGCCTACTGTCTTTCCTGAGCCTGTATCAGCACTGGCAATTACATCCCTGCCTGTGAGTCCAACAGGCACCATCTGCATCTGGACAGGTGTGGGCGCCTCATAGCCGGCCTTTTTCAGGTTACTCTTCAGCGTCCCGGGGAAGCCGCAGTGATCAAACTCAACTATAGGTCTCCTGACGTCTCTTCCCTCTGTTTGGATGCCCAGCTCCTGCTTGATCCGCAGCACCTGCTCTTCTGTCAGGCCTGATATGAATGAATCTTCCCTATAAGAGTAGCTCACTGCACTAATGCCCTCTCCACCAGGGTCACCTGGCAGCTGAGATTTAGTCCTCTCATTTCCTTTTGTGTCCTTACGGTCAAACACATCAGCCCCAGTCCCCATACCCATTTGGGCCAAATGCTTGGCTTTGCACTCAAGACTACAGACATCATTGTCGGTGCTGTCACAAATGTACTCCCCGTAGCGACCACACATTACACAGACAGGCTCTCCTGGCTCTGGCCATCTTTGGTTCTTTTTGAAAGATTTGACTGGCTCCTCTTCCTCTGCATCATCCTCTGAATCACCTGAGGTTGACTTGGGAACATCTTCACCTTCTGGAGTCTGTGTCAGACCAGCAGGGTCTCCTCCCGTTGGTATTACTCCATCTTGTGATTTGAGGTCTTCACACACTTCCTCCTTTTGAACAGGTGCAACCGAATGACCTCCATCCTTTCCCTCCTCCTGCTCTACTTTGCTTTTCTTAGTCAATACATCACTTGAAGTCCGAACAGGTCTCTTCACTTTAAGAGCTCTGGGCACAAACATCTTTATAGGTTATCAACCTGCAAACATAAGAAAGGCACATGAAAACACAACATAGGGGGTTTATGGGGGCGCAGTTTTCTGTTAAAGTCACACAAAAAGTCATCATAAAAGCCTCAGTCAAATTTCCATAAGGTAAAAACCAACACCAAGTCCTTCTGTTCAATACCAACTTTTCTCCTCACTGTTTCTGTAAACACGTCTGAAGCCTTTACATATCTTGCATTTTAAACGAACTATCAAATAAAAGCCAGGCAACAATACCACCCAGGACGTGATGTTTATTTGCAGAAAAAAATGTAAACATTATTCATTTTTACCTCCACGCATCGTAATCCAACCGTTAGCAACATTTACCGACGCCGACTGATGACGTAACAACCTCGACTTCGGATTTTGGGAGATGTAGTTCATGAAACGCCATGGATCACTATGGCTAGTAGACCGTATAGTCTTGCTTACAACCAGGCAGCCTTCATAATTGAAGACCTAATCGACTTTCCTCTGTGAAATCGGCGTGTAATAGTCTCTCGGCGTGTATTTCCTCGCAGTTCAAACTCTTCTATCCGAGGATGTTTCTTATTTTGAATTGTGGCGTTTTTTTCTGTTTAGAACTGAGCTTGGTCGTCAAGTTAGGTCAGTGAAACTCCTGCAGTAGGGAGCAACTTAAAGAGAGAGATGCCTGTTGAGAACAAGTTGCGTTTTTAAGTAACTCGGTTTATTTGAAAAATCGGACGCCTACTGTAAATCTAAAGTGTTGTTTCGTTCGCGAACGATTCGTTTAAAGGAGCCGAATCTTTAAGTGAACACGCTGAACCGAATAATTTCTTCAGGTGATTCGTTCGTTTCTCACTTCAGTTGAGCTGTCAGCAGCGCAGTTGCTATAACACACAGCATTGTTAGACGAGGGACCGCATGCACTGATGCCTGAATCACTTGGTAAACAAATAACGCACTGAACTGGCTGCACTCTCTGGAATAATTTTTGTCGGACAAAACTAACTTTTTTTTATCGCTAAATTGCCATCACAACAACTTGCATACAACAAGACAGCATGTTACAAGTAGCGCACAAAACCTGCAGCATCCTATCATTGCAGCGGTTCGTGAGGAAACGGCTCATGTTCAGTGTGAATACTTCTAAATGTTCAGTGAACGAATCACTCACTGAGCTCAATTTACTGAGCAGACATGATAAATACCATACCATAGGACAGTACACTTAAAACATCATGACTTACAAATAAGTTCATTTTTACAAATCTGTTTGCCAAAGCAACACAGCCAAACACTCTCGTCTCCTAGTCTCAGAAGCTATGAATTGAACTGAATCCTGAACTGTTTAGCTGTGTACAAGTTCAAGAGGTCGGAGTCGCAGGCTTCTCCCGCTACTGATTCGGTAAGTTGGTGAACGAATCTTTTTAGTGAACTGACTCTAGTGATTCAGTACATCTAAAAGAACTGTCATGCCCATCACTAGTTTTTAAGCAACCCGGTTTATTTTGTAAATTGGATGCCTACTGTAGTGTAGCTATGCCTTCAAATGCTCATCGGAAACTCGGAAACTATCCGTGAAGAGGGATAATTTCGATGTGTTATGTCAAGGTGCCTAATGATAAGTTGAAAATTGGCTCTTTGTAAAATTAAGAGTATTTACAGACATGGTTTACGGCGCACTGTGATAATATAAATTAGAAAAAACGATAAACGGTTTAGAAATACAAATTTTCCGGACAGTACTTGAAGGCAACCTGTGCGCATGCGCATTGTGCACCAAAGGTATCGGGCTTGGAGTGCCTCAGTGCGGCAGGAAAACTGCACCACGGCACCCGGAGTCTGGAGAGGGGAGGGAATGCTTAACAGTTAGGTTATCTACACAATGATACATGGACATAAAAGGGAGAAACTGCCTGCTCCCAAAGAACCAAAGGAATGGATTTTACCATGATTTTAATTCGGCACAAGAGCGCTTTTACCTCTGAAATCCAAGGAGACCTCCCGAGCTGGTTCCAACGAAGCCAATTTTAAACGGTGAACGGCAGGATGGATGAAAAACACCAAGACCATCGACTCATTGTGTGAACGTGACTATATTACACGAAATCCTTTTATCAGTTGGGCATTTTATGACTGAAAAACCCTATGAAAAGCATCCGGATAGGCACCGTATTTCACCACTTTACCGCTTTTTACTGTTTTCAACTAAATTTCATTAGTAGGATGCGTTCACGTTGTGTGTCTGTGTAGAATACATTGAAGCTGGAGAAATATGGGTGAAGTTCAGGACGTCAGGGATGCGAAGAAGACCTTCGTTGCTCCTACAATCAAGTCTTTTGAGCACTATGACTTCTCAAGAGCAAAGATCTGTTGTAGCCTCACATGGTTGGTGGCCAAAGCATACGGGACAGGTAAGAGCTGCTTTACTGTACCTGCACCTGAACGCTGCATGAATGTCTAATGTTTTCCAAATGTAACTGTAGATCATTATTTTCAGCCTAGATGTGAAAGGAATTCATGTTTGATAGATTTTATATGTCTGTGACGCCAAAACAGCCGTGAAATCCAATACTAAACCTGTACTATAGAGACATTGCAGGGTCTAATAATCCACCATGGACTCATCATTGATTACCTGAGGCAGTATTGTCTAACAGAAATCCCATAGGCGAGATATACCACAGTGATTTTCCATACAAGTCAAACCTTTTTGGTGCAGACAATAAACATCACTCCAAGAGGCCAGATAAAACCTGTCTCCCCAGTGGTCAAAACAGACTATGTTGTCCCACTAAATGAAAAGAGAACATCTTAAGCCTCTAAATGGGTTTTGGATGATGTTGCATTCAGGTTACAGCATCCAAAAGTAGAAAAAATGAGACTTCTTCATTTATATTCAACAGATTTTGCAATACACAGAGACTGTATTTGCCAGAAGTGAGGAAGGGGCAGAACAAAAGGTTTAAAACCCACGAGTAGATACTTATAGATGTGATGCTTCCCTTGATTTGCCCCTTTCTTTCTTGTTTGTCCTGCTCCTCAAATCTCTTTCTAGGTTCATAGTATTGTGGATGAATCTAAGGTGTATCACATTCAATGGTTTTGCAGTTTGAAAGGAGTCAGAATTGCCTTCACCAAACAATGACTACACTGTTCAGTAATTTCTTTGACTGAATCAAGATCTCTCTATTACTGCAGTACATGTGTGGACACAGCCTGGCTCTTCACCTTTGAATACCACTTACATTTTTAATGTGAAAGCCAAAACATGATGGCATTTGAGTCTGAGTGTCAGGCTAAATTGACAATACAAGGACCGATATTAGGGGTGTACATGACGGCCTAGAGGCTCAGTCATGTCAGGTATTTTCTATTGATGTATAAATTATCGTCACCCTCTGTTGTCCATCACTTGGAATTACAACAACACTGGTTTACAATGACAGTAACTAATCTATTTCAGCAACCAACCTCATATCATTATAACCATGTGACTTGCTGGTAAATTACTGACGCCCTATTTGAGTCACATTTGCTGTCATCATAGTGGAGATGTGCTAAACTGTGTCTTTTGACACATGTTAACAGCTTCATTTTTCACCCTTAAGCATTTTTTAAAAAAGGCTCAAGTTGGAACTGGTGCAGACAGTTCTTGTACAGTACAGCTTTTAAATACATGCTTATGGTATTCCTGCTATGACAAGTGACAGAGTAAGGACCAATCAGGTGAATTTACTGCACAGAAACACATACCAAGATCTCTGTATCTGATTTATGGCTGAGAGCTTGCTCTATTTGCTGACACTGACCTGATAATAATTTTGCTCTGAAGCTGAGTTTTTAGAAAATCTTAGCTCAGGAGTAGCTGAGGGAGAGCACTTTGAAAAGCGCCTGTAATAAAGAGAGCAAAATGATAATGCATGAGTGAGCATTAGCCATATTTCATCCCTACATGGGGTTTTGACAGCTTATGTGAGATCTGCAAAAATATTCTGTATGAATCATTTGGTTTTTATAAACATTTCGCCATACAAGAATCATTTAAAGACACGTTTTCCTCAGGTAGAGAAGTTTCAGAGGGTCCTGCTCCTGTGGAAAACCCCCTGCACATGCTAAATTCTGATTAATGGAGATATTTTTGTCTAATGTACAACATAAACTAGACCCAAGACAGTCTGTTTGTCCATTATTACCTGTTTGTTCTTTTGTTATCATTGTTTTGTTGTGTCTTTGTGTGATTAATACAACATTATCTGCTTGGTTCCCCATAGACATAAACACATCAACTCTGTGAGTCTGAAAAGTGCAGAAAAAAGGCTTTCTTTTTCTGCTGAAGCCACAGATTATACCTTGCAGTGTGTTGTAATAGCCCAATAAACATGAGATTCCTTGCAGATCCACTGTGTATTTTGAATCAGGCCTGAAAGAAATGGGCTGATTCCAAAAATACAGCCCTCCAGAGAGAGAGAGAGAGCGAGAGAGAGAGAGCAGGCTCATCTCCAGGTCTCTGCCTACGCTGCTCTGTATACTCTCCATGCATCTGCCTCATTACACCAATGCAGCAGTGTATGAAGAATATGAAGTCTGGTAGATGCAACCTGTACAACGCATCATCTGCTGTTAGAAGGTTTGCTCAAATACTGTCAGACAGAACCAGCTGAAACCAATATTTCATGCACAGCACAACTCCGATTCATAAGCAGAGCTGTTCTGTCTCAGCGCTTAATTAAATGTTGCAGTGGCAGTTGATAGATTTGATCCCCTGCTGTTTTGTAGTGCATTTCAGGTCAAACTGCAACATATTGAATTGTTTAGTCCAACATGAATCTGGTAAAATGATTGCACATCTTGTATCTGTCTGCAGTGATGACAGTGAGTTGATAACTAGCAATGCTATAACAGTTATTTACAGGTGTTTTAGCTTGTTAGTGGGATTGTTTTATAAATGCATCTATAAACCTTCATCACAATGCTTATGTGATTATAAGCATGGCAGCTTAAATGTTTATGGTGTGTTATAAACAGTGAGCATAATGCCTGATACAGTTATTATACTTAAATGCAAAACTAACATCAAAGTCTTTTGCATTCTGGATTTCTTAACACATTAGAACACTCACTTAACTTTGGGTTTAGGTAGAGTGATAGCATTGTTCATGTTATTTACATTTGTATGTTTGTTTAACTCCTTAATAAGAATGTATTAGCAGTATTTTGTGGCTGTAAGTGAGTGTCATGCAAAAAAAGGTATACTGTAAAACCATACCTCTGCATAAGCTGTAATGAATGCCCATTAACACTCATGAGATTTGTGGTAACACTTTAATTGATGCCTATCTCTATAACGAATTATAGATATTTGTATAATGCGTTATAATCACATAATAGGACTGTATAACTATAGTTATAAACGCTCATAAATGATCATAATGTTTTATAGCAACAATCATAACAGATTATAAATCATTTTATCATGACTTACGAGGTCAGGTATTATAATGTGTTATAACTGTTAACAACTCACTGACAATGCCCACATAGATAATGCATTATGTTATTATCATAAGGCTTCATAACAATAAGCATAACACATTATAATACCTTACCTTGTAAGTCATGATAAACTGCTTTATAATGTCTTGTGATTGTTGCTATAAAGCATTATGATCATCTATGAGTGTTTATTACTATAGTTATAATGTGCTATAACGTGATTATATTGCAGTATACATATTTATAATGTTATAGAGATAGGCGTCAAGTAAAGTGTTACCAGGTTTGTTATAAAGCCTTATAGATGGGCTTAATTAATGTGCTAATAATGCATTGTTTGGTGTGTTGTTACATTTTTTTAGCAAAATGCTGACACATTGCCAGCTCCAGGATCTTTCCCTGAAGCTTAGCCTGACCTCTGACCTCCCTGTGGAGGAAAACAGAGGGGGAGGTCTGGGGAAAAGATAAATGTCTTTGTTGGGATCAATAACCTGAGCATTCAGGAAATGCATTTAATGTAGATACCTGCTACTGCCTCAGTCTGCATCCCTGTCCCATAGTACTGAGTCACTCAGTCGATGACCTTGTGATAATGGTCCAGCTAAGCAGGTGATTTATTGACCGTCATTGCGTGTGTGTGTGTGGGTTTGGGTGAGTTGGAGGATGGGCAGTCCAAAGCGGTCACAACACGTGCCACGTTTTCCTCTGCATATATCAAGCAGCTATCAAATTTTACACCTTTTCTCCTGCAGCTGACACAGTGATAGGCTCTGCATCTGGAGAGTGAGCAGATGTTTTTGTGCTTCAACACAGCAGCTTCATCTCAATGTCTTGTTCAGATTCAGAAAACCCAAAATAGCCAAAACATGGGGGAGGACGAAAGTAGACAAAAGCATAGAGAAAATGGAGAGTTTTCGTATAATTTGAAGACTATCCCCTTTGCTTGGACTAGCTAGAGGCACACACACACACACACACACACACACACACACACACACACACGTTCAGGCTCTCTCTTTGATGAGGCAGACAGTGAGAGGGGTGTTCCTAGGGAGCTGAAGCTGCAGAGATACAGGATAGATGAATCGATCCGGTTTCACTCCTTCCGCAGTTGCTATAGCAACACTGAGGTCTATCCACTCATACGCCATCAAGATATTGTCGAAGCGTCACAATAAATTTAAAAAAATGATAAACAACATGGTAGAGAATCAGTGCACGGCTAGTAATGTTTGCAAATATAACTAAGTAATGAAGATTACGAATACGCTGCCATTACAATATACAAAAAAAACTCAGTTCAGTTTGAACAGTTTTAACAGCGTATGACCTGTTATCTTTTTGCACCTTTGAATATTTCTTTCACTCTATTATTGTTTTGCTGATTTGGACTATAAGGAGTCATTTTAAGTGCTGCGTTATACCGAATCATCAGACTCCCTTTTTCTGTTTTACCACAATACAGACAGCATCCCATCAGACTTAAAGGAGCCCTTCTACACAGACCAGTATGAACAGGAGCACCTAAAGCCTCCTGTGGCCAGCCTCCTTCTGTCTGCAGACCTCTACTGCAGAGCCGGCAGCCTCATCCTGAAGAGCGACGCTGCCAAACCCCTGCTGGGCCACGATGCCGTCATTCAGGCACTCGCTCAACGTGGACTCTATGTCACTGACCAGGAGCGACTGGTCACCGAGAGAGACCTGCGAAAGAGGCCAATTCAGATGGTAAGAGAGGCTTATTAATACTATGTATCATGTCTGTGAACTTACATCACAGCTTTCCTTTCCTCAGGCTCTGAGGTAGATTTTTTGTTAATATCCTCGTTCCTCATTCCACCCGTCCATCAAGTGCCTTTTTGAACTTGAGTAAATCAGGAAAGAGCACATTCTTGAGAGGCAAAGTACAAGAACATTAAGCACTACCCCTATTTGAATGCTTATCTTGCATGAACCTGTGCACAAATTGTTCCTGTATGTACAACAATCCTGTGTTTCTGCACAAAGAATCTATGGTGAACACTCACAGGTTTCCCATGGAAGTCGTTCAGTTTTTTTGCTGTTTTGTTGGTTTTCTTATTTGTTATTGTTTTCATAAAGAATATGATAAATGTATGTAGAAAATAAATCAATGATATGTAATAACTTGACCTTCAGACTTACCTCTGATAGTAATCAGTGCAGTTACAAGTGGCTTACCACTGGGAATGCTGGAACTAATTTTCCTTCAATTTTAATTTGGCAGACTGTGAAAAAAGAGGTCGCTTAAGAAGTGTGGGAATTTCATTGTCTCGTGATGGTTGTAATAATTTCTGATAAAAACATATTTCACAACCCACGTTTGATCAATAAGGTTTCACAAAACCACCACTACCCATTAAATGCACATCAAGCCAATGCACAAAGCAATAACTGCTAAACTGTTGAAATGTGCAAAAGAGCCGAGAGGGTGTTATTTCTCACAACCTCCATCCTGAGTTTTAATACAGTCTGGGGATCCAAAGCAACAAGAAACAGCAGTACAAGCTGACTGTGACCTCGAGGCATCCTCCGCCCGGTGTGTTTCTGTCATCTCTCTGTCTGCCTCCATCGCTTGTTTCCGTCCCCGTCGGAGCTCAGCGTTGAGATGACTTTGTGAGTGAGAATGAGAGATCCTCATTATTTGTCGGGCAAACTCTCAATAGGAGGCTTTATTGCTTCAGTGAATTGCAATTGAGACACGATTAGCTCACAGTTTGCCTGCAGTCTGTTTGTAGAGTCTTGCTGTTTTTTAATTTCCCTCCAATGCTAATTCAATAGTTATTTAAGCTTTGTTGGGGTTTACATTTCTGTAAAGACAACTAGTAATTATTACAACTTTAAATCACAAATTATGACTGAGGACATGAGTGCAGTTAAATGTGTGTAGATTTACTTTGTTTATGTTTGGCATGTTTTCAGGATCAGTGATTTTTCTCTGGTTGAGGGTTTTACTAATGGTTGGCCAGGAAACCTCAGAGTGTGTTTTGGTGTGTGTATGACTGAGCAGGTTGTTGGTAATGTGAAAATGAGCTGTAAGACGACAAGTGCGAAAACACCTTCTGCCAAGGTACAGTCCCTCTTCCCCCCCTTTCATCTATTTTCTGTGTCTAATCCTTTAATCCTGCACACGTATTTCACTCCTTCCACCTTTGCTACACCTTAAAACCATTCTCTCTTTGTTTCCTCTTTCATCCATCTGTTCTTCCTCCCACCTTGGTTCTCTAACCTTAGTAAATCCCCCAGTACATCCTTCTTCCACCTAACCTTTTTTGTCACATTGAATTGACTTTATTCCTATATCTACCTTCCATTTTTTCGCTCCCTTTTCTTCTTGTTCTTTTGTTTAAGTTCTGTTTTGCCTCTCTTCTTTACTTTTGCTTGCTCAGTCAATTTCCATTCCCATCTCCCTAATCAACCTTTCCTTTTCCTTCTTTACTCCCCGCACTACTATTAGCTCTCAATGCCAGAGCGTGAACAAAACTACTCTTCACATTTTGCAGGTCATTAATTAATTCCTAGGACTTAAAATGCAGCGCACTGATTGAAACTTCTCCTTCATTTGATTTTAAAATAAGATCTGCAATCGTTTCCTCACGGGGTGAAAGATGTGTTTGCTCCAAGCAGCTATACTTGGTGATGTTTCCTCTAAGGACATGCACAGTAGATAGAGTTCATATGAAGAACCCGCTGTACTGTGGAATGACAGCTCAGATGGGGGATCATCTATTATTCAGACTCTGCTCCCACATCTAACGAAGCGATGACAAGTTGACCAGAAGATGTCCAGACTGAGCCTTGAAAGACGAGGAGAATCGCCATTTTTGAAAGTTTGTTTTATGCTTTGATAAAGTGTCCTCACTGGGTTTCCTCCTCAAGCAGACTAGAGAAGAGGAAGAAGCTGAGCATCCAGATGCAGTAATATCCAAATGCTGCTTTGCTTAAAAGCCCCAGCACTGCTAATAAATGCTGTTTCATGGCATTTTGTGCTAAGCTTTTTTATTTTAGTCAGCAGTTTGCATGAGAAATTCAGAATAAGCAACTTAAAGGAGATGTTCAGGGGAGTTTTAGTAGGTCAGTGAGCGGCAGAGTTTGATGCTGCCGATGTTGAGTCTGACAGATGCCATAACTGAGCACTTTTACTGACATTTTCCTTTCGCTGCCAAACCCACTTTTTTTCTTCTTCTGTCACCGTTCTGCCCACTCATCCCTCTGTCTTCTGCCATGTGATGGATTCCCACATGTGAGGATCTGAATTGCCGTCATCGCCCACACGGTCGCCTACATGCATTCTGCATCATCGACAATCTCCTCCACCTGTAGTGCTCAGAGAGAGAGAGAGAGAGAGAGAGAGAGAGAGAGATGTGGAGGAGGGCTGAGAATATGATTCTAGCATTACTGATTACAGCTCTCTTGAAGCACAGCTGTTGGCATGACAATAGCCAAAATTCATTATCAAGAGGTTTAATTGCTGTAGTTTCTCTGTTGTGTTCTTTTTAAAGTGCTTTTTTTATGTGAGAAGAAGAAACATGCAGGGAAAATGAAATTTGAGATAAAATGTCCCCTAAAATGATAAAACCATGATAAAAATATAATAAATGTGATAAAACATTAAAAGTTCATTAAATAACAGTCTTAAAATCAAACATTAAAAGAAAGTAAGTAAAAAAAAAAGAGGTAATAAAACACAGAATAATAACTCTAGGACTGAAATAGCGTGAAATCACAAAATGCAGATGAAAAGATTAAAACAGAATTCAACTAAAAGCCAGATACTAAAAAGGTCGGTCTTGAGTTTACTTTCAAAAATATGAACATTAGGTGTCGCTGTCAGGTCTGCAGGTAGACTGTTCCACAGATGGGGACCATAATGTTGAAATGATGAAACAAGTGAGATGTGAATTGCATCAAGATGCAAAAGAGCGAAAGAATCCATGTGATAAATGAATATAGATAGATTGTTTGTGTCTCTGTCCACACGTGTGCATACGCTCAAGTGTTCTGTGTATGTTCTGGTATCTCAAAGCCTGATAAATGAATATAAATAGATTGTTTGTGTCTCTGTCCACACCTGTGCATACGCTCAAGTGTTCTGCATGTATGTTCAGTCCAGTGAATCCATAAAGAAAACAGAATATGGGCCCACATTAGAACATCATTGAAAAGATGAGTTCCTAACATTCACTGAAATCATATGAAAAATTTAAATCACTCCTGTTTACTTATCACAGCATATTAGCAATTCAATTAAAAGTCTCCAATATTATTACTGAGGCAGCTATTCTGAAGTTTGTAATCCAGCAAACTGAAGCTGTGTAGGATTTCTCAGTGAAAAAAGGTGAATGTCAACCAAAGCATAATAACTTTAAGATCCTCAAACATGTGAATGGAGAAATTCCACTCTCCTTGTCATTGTGTTGAGCTCCTCCAAGCTGCTGAACCTTGGATGTCACAGCTATTACTATTTAACAAAGCTGTGGTAAATAGGTCACGTTGCTGCCAAGAGTTATTAATGTGCTGTTTAAGTCAGACTCTAATGTGGCTGTGTGCTGTGACTATCGGGTCACCTGATATGGTGTCTGAGTCGCATTATTGGCTATGCAGGATCTGCTAATTAGAGCAGCTTCCAGACTACAGAGTCCTAGACTCAATGGAAAATGTACTTATAAATGTTTTGTACATTTCATACGAGACTCACCTTTCAGTTCTCAGACTGCTCTAGAGAGAAGATGATTTCAGATGCATTGTTTAGTTTGTATGGGAAAAGGAAAATCCTCTCGGATGCTCATGACTGGTCACATTTGATTAACTCTAGTTTAAGGTAAAGAAGATTTTCAATGTATAAAGAAAAGAAAAGCTCTTGAATTTCTTGTGTAGATGTTCCTGATGAGTGTTGAATAAGTGAAATCGTGACTAAAATTCAGGGCATGTTCAGTCTGTTATTATTCTGATATAATTATAAGATGATTGTCAGATCTCTATGCAACAAATTGATTCATCAACTCGTTCACCGCGGATGAATCAACGTGAATGCACTTCCTCCTGTTTATGTCCCTCTCCTCTGCTCCTTCCATCACATCCCCTGTCGGGCAGGCGCTCGGTTTCCATGGTTACCCTCCAGCAGGCAGGGTGTGTGTCAGTGTGTGTGTAGGTGGGGAGTGGGGGGTGCATATTCCTGCATATGGCGTATGCACAGTGTGTGCTTGTGTGTGCAGCCGTGTACTATGAGAGCTCCGCCACATTTGTGAGGCAGAGAAAACTGCACGCTAGATCTGAGCAAGCAGACGACATTTCTACAGCACTGTAGCTCACAGAAGGATGCACACACACACAGAGACACATACAGACACACACATAAGGTGAAGTATAGAAAGCTAACCTGAGCACCAGACACAAAAAATCTTCACATCAAACTAGCTTCCTCTGTGCTTGATCTTACGAACAAAGAGGAGCTGAAGCAGCAGGGTGGAAGGGAAGCCCATCCAAGTACTTTCTGTGCTCGTGGGCCCCAGTGAAGTCACAGCCAGTGTGTTGAGCTCAATGCCAGAGGCTACTCCCAGGCAGCACAGTATGGATGGGTGGGCAGTGAGCACACTGTGTGATGACATGTGATGTCCTGAGTCCAGAGCGTCTTTTTCGTTCTGGCTGGATTTAGATTCTGTTTTAGACCGATATGTACTGTATTAACATTCTGCTCTGTTGCGGTCTTTACCTTCACAACAGCAGACATCAGGTGCGGCCTGTGTATTGCTCTGACACTCACAAGGTAATGCAGTAGAAATAAAGGTGTGTTTCAGCTTAGATATCCTCTTCTTGGTTATGGCTATGTTCTATGGCTACTCTCACTTGAACCAAGAGGTTGCTGCTAGTCTGGTCTCTCCGTAATATCAGTAATTTTTGTAATTTTTGTTAGATTTTTTTGTGCAAATAATAGATAACTTTTAGAGACATATTATGTGAGACAACAGATAACTGAATTTCCCTTTAACGTTCTACTTATTCTTATTCTCATTATTCTTTAACTACGTTTAAAAAGTCCACTCTTTTTCTCTTTTGTTTTCACATACACTTTTTGTAATTGACTTTTTTTTCCACACACACAAAAAAAACATTCCTCCGCAAAATTTAGACCATTGTAACATCTAATGAAACATCATCTGTTCTGGTTTGGTACTACAGTAAGCTCATTATACTGATGGAGAGAAACTGTGTCATTTTCTCTTAAGAATGTCGAGAGGGGGATTTGAACTGGCAAATTCTCTCTTAATCTGCAATTGTGGAAAAAAATATACTCATTTTCTTTATTACACATGTAAGAACTGAACAACAGCTGCTGTAGCACTTAATCTGTAAATGAATTGATGCAGTTCCAGATTTAGCTGTTAGCAGAGCTTTACAGATGAATCCATTAACCTGAGATTAAATCAAACAAGCATATTTATTGATTACACTGATGTACCAGAATTTTTATTGCTGCTGATGAATGAAGCATCACTTCATTTTTGAAACGCTCTGACTGGTTAATAGGAGTTTCACACAATACTGCAGCAACAATAGGCTTTGTGCATAAATCTGCTCATAGAGACCCACCAAAACTAACAATACAGAAATTAATTTGTCCTTTCTCTCAGCATAAGTAGATATTAAGTTTGAACACTGTGCATGCAGCCAGACAGAGAGCCTCAATCCTGAACAATAGCTGTTAAACTCTGGAAACACTCTACAGTTAATCTGCAGCGCTGTGTTTCTTTTTTTTTGTCAGACTCATCTTTAGGGTGCGTGCATGGAGAGCTGGTGCAGCATAAAACTGAGACAATAAAGTAAGAGAAAAGCAAGTTTAATGGACAAAGAAGCTCTTGAAAATTCTACCTGCATTCTCATTAAACTGAGCACAGGTGTAAATTATCATCATGACTGTGTAAATTGAGTGGTACTTCCCTTTAAATTCATATTTTGGTAACACTTTATTTGACACCTATCTCTATAACACATTATAAATATATTTATAATGTGTTGTAATCACGTTATAGCAATATATAACTGTTTACAACTCACTGTTTAACTGTTAACAACTCACTGACAATGCCAACATAGATAATGTAATGCAACTGTTGTTAACAGTTATAACAACACATTATAATACCTGACTTTGTAAGTCATGATAAAATGCTTTATAATGTCTTATGATTATTGCTATAAAGCATTATGATCATTTATGTGTGTTTATAACTATAGTTATACAGTGCTATAACGTGATTATAACGCATTATACATATATTTATAATGCATTACAGAGATAGGCGTCAAGTTAAGTGTTACCCATTTTTTTAATCACTTGCTTCTCATGAAACCAGCGGGCCTTTCAAACACAGCAGAGGGATTTGAGAGAGCGCAGGCATATCTCCAGGCAAGTCCACCCTGGCTGGTATCCATGGTATCCCCAGATAGAGCTCTTAGGTTAGCTTTGAGGTTTCCATATAATTGCTGGTTTGGGGTTTGGAGCATATGGAGGAGGAAGGTATGCTGCTTAAAAAGCTCCACTCCCACAACTGATGCCAGACCTCTCCTTTTTTTTTTTTTTGGCATTTTGTGCAGCCAAAAGTGTACATGGGCATGTGTGAAAGTGTGTGTGTAAGAGAGAGAGAGAGCTTTTGTATTTCTGCTGCAATTTAGGCAAGCTGTTATTGGGCTGTCTTCTCAGCAAATATGAAAGACTGCAGTGAAAAACAAGACAGAGGAAAGGATTTTTAGACAAGGGGAGAATTTGTTGGAACAGTCCAGAGATGCAGTTATGTGAATGTGATCAAATTAAAATGTTACCATTTGTTCTGATTTCTTATGGAGGTCTCTGTTCTGCATTTCATTCTCTCATTAATTTCCTTCTTTTGTAATTTTCAAATAAACACAATGTTGGCTCTTATATAGCATGCTCTACATTTACTAAAATAAATTCATCAGCCAACTAGTTGAGGATGTAAGCGTTCAAATCTCTGCAATTAAACTTTTTTTTTTACTCTAAAGCAAAGACCATATTTGTACAGAAACGATTAGAGGAGCCTTGACTTTTTTTCAGCTCTACTGTACTTGTGCTGACCTTGAACAGAAACCATCATGGAGCACAGCTAAGAGGTTTTCCATGTCCAGCTGAGTTGGCGCAAACTTACCTGCAGCTTCACACATTCATTTTTAGACATCATACCGCAGCATGGAGCCTCTGAGGCTGGACAGGAGAGTCTCAAAACTAAAAACAGGCTGCATTTCAACATTACATCACCCCCTGTTTATTTTGAATTTCTTTATGCGTGGAAGCCTTTTGTCCTGAGGAGGTCCAGGAGACTGCAGTATAAGAAGTTTGAATTTGTTTGGTAAAGTCATTTTCTCCCTCTGTTCTTCCCTTATGTAATTCTTTTTTTGAAAAATGATGAAGGACGCAGAAAGAAATAAGTGAAAACAGGCAGAAACTGATCAGTAATCATGAGCCACTGAAGGCACTCCAGTCTTTTACTGTAAGCTCTGTGTAAGACATTACCGGCTTGATCAATCTAGAACAAAATATGTTGTTGTTTTAGATGGAAGATTGTAGACTTGGTTTGAACCACAACATGCCGCTCACAGTAAAGACTAAGGTTCATGGAAAACAGAAAGAATGAATAGTTGAAATACACCGCACCTTATATTTCATAAATTGGTGGTATTTGTTTTTGTTATTTGGTGTGATTTTATATCAGCCTCCTACAGCAGATTTTCATCTCTGCTGTTTCGCGGAGCAGCTGTATTACAAATGAACAGTGTTTGCCCTCATATCTCTTGGTGGGAATACAGATGAGCTTCAGAGAAGCAATGCAATGAAAACAGGATATTGACCGTGAAGCGGTTTCTTCTTTGCTCAAGAGAAATTAAAACAAGATTTATGGATTTGTGTAATGTAATCAGCGCAGACGAGAAGGTAGAAATTGCTTCCGTCTGTGTGCGTATGTTCGTTTTTGTGGCTTCAGAGTGTCTCACAGTACTGCGAATGCACATTTATTCATTAACATTTGATTAAAGTAACTTAATGCAGTTTTAAAAATCAGCAATAGTCAGGCAGTATCTAGGGGGAAGCATGAACCAAGGGTAAGGGAAGCAAAAGCATGCATTTTGATTCTGAGGAGCATAATCTAATGGAGTTAAGTAGCAAGATTTTCCCCTCTTGTAGCAGCCTATGTTGCCCCAAGCGAGGCATTTGATCCCTGAATGCTCTAGTGGAGCTGCTCAGTAGCCAACAGTGGAAGATGAGAGGCTGCACTGGCAGCTTTAAGGTATGGAAACATGCTGCTGCATGAACTAGAAGCAAAGAGATGCTGAAAGAAAGCATATGTCTGAAAGGTTAGAAAACATGACGTAATAGGATCTCACATAGAAACAACCTCGTAACAATCGTCAGGCAGCTCTGCTCTAATGAGAAAGGCTGACTCTATCTTTGGGCAGTGAAGGATCTTCCTCTCTTCTGCCTCGCTCTCTCTTCTTCGCCCACTCCGCCTCGCCTTCCTCCAGCCTTCAGCTGACATTTAAACACGGTCAGCTGATCCTGACCGTCTGCTGAACGTTTCAGTTGCGGTACACTATCTGGCTTTTATGCACGATTTATGAACACTGACTTCAGGGGACCTTTAAAGAGACATTTTTCCTTACTCACATAGAGGATGATGGTGGCATCTGTTTTGATTTAGCAGGGAAACACAAAAGCTTTATTTTAAGGTCAGCTAATAAACAGAGAGCTGCTTTTAGAGACTTGCATCATAACAATAGATCAGATTAGAAATCTTGATCTAAAAAGCAAAATCGTTGTCGTGAAATTGGGGCAGAGATGTAACCCATGTTTACATGTTAAAACATTAATAACGAGGTTTTATGTCTGAAAAGCTACCTCTTGCAAACATCTTTGACTTTAAAGCGCAGAATGAAGTAGCTTTTATTCATGTTCAAAAAGTGCAAAATAACCTTGTCTTTAAACACATTGGACTGGCCTCATTCAATATGACTAGAACCTGCAGGTCTCTGATCTTGTAAACAGGATTAGCTTTCCTTGTTGTCATTTCATCCCATCAGACCTTAGTGGATGCTAATCAATATTCTTAAATTGCTCAGCAGAAGTGCAGGCCTTGAGGATTGATGTCGGTCCCTTGGCCTTTTTGAAATTGCTTTTGCTCTGAGTTGATCATTTGTTGTCGGAGCACATGCCAGATTTGTTGCTGCTGCACAAACTGATAACAGGATGTTTGTGTTTGGATGCTCATGTGTCATTGGGATAATGTTGTGCTCTGTTTGGACAGACTAAATGCAGACCAAAAGGAAACATCTTGGCAGTGTATTATTAACTGAAATTGGTTAGCTGCGGGGGTGCCAGATCGGAGATAGAGGAAATTAAGCATTTAGTTAATGCAATTTCACACAAGAAATTCATCTAAGAGCTAAAACTGTTCTTTTAGCAGCTAACTAGACAGCAAAAATCACTTTGTCAAGATTATATAGATTAAACATTTACATAATTTTACATCTCCAGGAAGGAAAGTCTCTATAGCATTAAAGTGGAATTTTCTAGCTACCATCTCACAAAGCTCCACCAGCTGTTGCACAAAAAAGGTACTAACTCTGTTTTGTTGTGAGAAAGGGATCTTTTATTCAACACGAGCACACCAAACGGGAATCCAGCCATAAACAGACCTCTTTTTTTTTTTCTCCCAATTCATCACAGGCATGAAACGGCTTTCTAAAAACAGAGTAAACTCTTCAGCATCACTTCCAACATTAAACACTTGACTGATGTTTTAGCACTCTCTTTCTCTCTCCTGTGACTCTGCTGCACATCTTCAAGAGGCACTCAAACTTTAGTGCTGATTAATTGGTTGAGCTCATGGAAAAGCAGCTGCTCAAGTGTAAATATTTGGAGCTTTGATTCTCTCTATTGTGTAGACTGAAGGAAGGTAAGAAGAACCAAGAATTCAAATGCACTGATGTAACCTGGGTTGGTGCAGGTCTGGAGGAAGATAATGGTATATTTAAGCTTTCTCAATCAGTATTACAAATCAAAATTATGTATTACATGTCAATACTAGGGGGCGGCACAGTTGTGTAGTGGTTAGCACTGTCGCCTCACAGCAAGAAGGTCCAGGATTCGAATCCGGCTCAGGGCGTTTCTGTGTGGAGTTTGCATGTTCTCCCTGTGTCTGCGTGGGTTTACTCTGGGTACTACAGTTTCCTCCCACAGCCCAAAAGCATGCCTAAGTGGGGTTAGGTTAATTGGTCACTTTCAAATTGCCCGTAGGTGTGAATGTGAGCGTGGATGGTTGTTTGTCTCTATATGTCAGCCCTGCGATGAACTGGCGACTTGTCCAGGGTGGTCCCTGCCTTCGCCTAAAGATGCTGGGATAGGCTCCAGCCCTCCTGCAACCCCGGGAACGGGAATAAGCGGATGTCATGGAAATGGATGGATGTCAATACTAGGGGTGTCCCGGTACGACATTCATATCAGCAAAAAATCGGATATCGGATTATATCGGCCTCCATCTAAAATCTCAGATATCAGCACTCCGACAAAAGCAGTCCATTCCAGACTCCACTCCAGCACCTTTATCTAGCAGCAACCAGATCCAGCATGTAGAGCCCACGTAATCACAACAACAGTGTACTAAGGTACTAACAAAGTATCAAGGAGTAAGAGTTATGTCGGCCCTGTGGCAGTATTTTTCATTTAAGTCCGTTGCAGCTGAGTGCAAAACTTGTCATGCACAAGTTTGTGCCAATATCGGATCAATATCTATCAGCCAATATTGAAGGCTACATTATCGGTATCATATCAGAGGTAAAAAAAAGTTGTATCGGGACACCCCTAGTCAATAGAGTGACAGTGTCTTAATATGACTATAAGAGTTATCTAGATTTGTTGATTTTATAAACTTTGCGACCTAGAAAAATATTTATGCATATCCTAAATTATTTTTTCCAGCTTTGAACTTCTTTTTCATAACATAGCAGCTGTTTCATGATGTAACATTGCTAGTTAGCTTGGACTAATTAGCAGTCAGTCTTCAAAGACGGTTGAACAACTGTCTCTGGTGTCTCTGTAATCTCATCCAGCACCACAACCTCCTCCCTAAGACTTGTTACAGCTCTGTGAGGATATATCGAATATCCATGCAGATCAGGTATCTAAAATTTAGCACAAGAACAGACACTCAGCTTCGGTTACAGCCGTTTAAGAAAACTATAAACGTCCTCTTCTGAAAAGTCAGCCAATATGTTTGCTGTCTTACTGACAACGAAGAAAACAATATGTCCAAATCCACTAAGAGTAGAACACTCAAGCTGGTTAAAACTCTTCACAGTATGCACACTTATGACCCAGCTCATGGTTATATGGATCAATATTCATAGTTTTTCCAAAAATAAACTCTTCAATCAGTCTTGCGGATGAGCAGAACAGCCTGTAATTGACCCAAACTCTATTAATCAGACTGTACTGTCGGGGAGATGTCTTATTCAGGCGTCTCAGAGATCAGCAATCTCAGTGAGCAAAGTGGGTCTTGTAACCAGGGATGAATGTACTTGTTTCCAAGGCAACAGCCATGAGGGAATGTTAGGCAAGAGTGTAAAGACCTGATTTTAAAGTGCTTTGCTGACCATTCAGGCAGAATATCTTCAAACTTTTTCTTTTATTGAAATGTAAATTCAATAGAGACTTTCAGGATAATATGGAACTAAATAAAAATGACATGTCTTTACTTTATATTCCTGAGAAAATCAGACTTTTGAGGCTCCAGTCCTCGAGCCCCCCACTGTCCTGCATGTTTTGGATGTTTCCCTGCTCCAACACACCTGATTCAAATGATTAGCTCGTTATTAAGCCATTCCAGAGCTTGATAACGAGCTGATCATTTGAATCAGGTGTGTTGGAGCAGCGAAACATCTAAAACATGCAGGACAGTAGGGGGCTCGTGGACTGGACTTGAGAACCACTGTATTAAGCCAAAGAGTTGATTTTGAAGTTTAAAGTGTGTCCTTTTTGTGGCAGGCTGATTGTGCATTTTCTCTCCTAGCTACAGTTTTTAAGAGTTAGCAACCACTCACGACTGTTCAAATGCCTGTTTTCAGTCTTCTTGGTTTATTTCAGGACCTGACAGGTTTTGTTTGTGATCAGTAAAACGCAGAACATACTTTCTTTATGCATATGCATTATCTTGAAATAGTTATATTAGATAGGAAAGTTGTACCGCACTCACCCAGTTATTTCTTCTTGGCTTGTTTATTGCTTGTTTTTTTTTCCCTCAGAGGACCTGACAGGTTAAACCTATCAATATAATGCAGGTCGTGCAATTTTTGTGCATATGTGTTATCTTGATTGCTGTTATAGTCATCTTTTTTTGCAACGGCTCCATCTGTTACTAAGATTATAGAGCTGCTATGGTCCAATTTCTCCAAGAGCAAGAGTAGTATGATCTGTTTTTATTATATGGATTCAGTGTCATGGAAACAAACTAAGACTTTCTTCTCAGATATCTCTGTCCCCGCTCTTGTTACCATTAATTTCTTTCTCCTCCAGTTTTGTTTGATCTGAAGTTGCAGAACTGTCGGTCTTTACTGGTGTTTTTGATTTACTCTCAGTCAGCTATAACTAAGAAGATCTCTCCCTGTTTTTTTTCTGTTTCAGAGCGCTCACCTGGCCATGATCGACACCTTGATGATGGCATACACAGTGGAGACAGTGAGCGGGGAGAAGGTGATGTCCTGCATTCGTCAGTATTCATCCTCTGACCCTGAGGTGGAAACGCCTTATGACACAGAGGATGCAGTGACAACCTGGATTAACAAGGTGGGTATTGTTTGGTGTGTTTGTCAAAAATAATTGAACTTCATCAGCCTGTAGTTTTCTATTTTGTTTCACATGAGAAATTCAAAGTAAGTCTCCACTCAAAGACCTGGCTGCTATTTGTACAATCCATAAGATATACAGTAGAAGACACTCTGGCTCAGGGCCATTTACGTCATGTCAGGCACATGGAGCATAAACTCTGAAATTCTACTGTGCTCAGCAGGGTTGCAAGTTATTACAGTGAAAAACAGTGACCTAAATACCATCAAATCCATTATACGTGTCACACTTTGTTCTCATGCCCCAAGGTTATACCATATGACATGTACAGGTGAACTCACAGCAAGAAAACATCCTTCTGGAGTAAAAGAAGAAGGTGTGATTGCACCATTTTTGGAGTTTACTCTGTCAGCAACCTTTGTAAAAGAGTTTTATATCAAAATGGAAAGAAACGTTGAACATTTGCTACATATTTGGTTGAGTTATATTCTTACAACATGACAGATCTTCTCAAAAATGCTGAAGTTTGTAAAGTCTCACATCCCACATAATACATCACTGTAGTGCATATTAGTCTAAGCGCACTGTACATGCTTATTAAATTGTAATTATAGATGGTTGTCTTAATGGCCTTCATGTGCACATGGTCCTGGCTCATTCATACAATGCTGCAGGGTCCTGTGTGTTTACATTCCTCTGCTAGGAACACTGGGCTGATGCCAACTCTAAGCTTTACACACACACTCACTCACAATGGCTAACAGGTGTGGTCATGGAGTCCTGCTGGTCACACATATGGCTCTCTGCTGGAGCCTCTTTGTGCTCCAAAGGTCCTAAATTCACCTACTTACTAGCTGATTCCTGCCTTAAGTTGATCCACATGGACCTCAGGTGACATACTTTACAAGTAAGTGGTCTGAGGTGAAGAAATCAAGTAAGATTTCAGTCAGATCAAATCAACTCCTCCAGACTCAGCTTCAGTCAGATGACATTGAATTGACTCAGAACACAAAACACCATGATAGTTTTTTTTTCACTTTCCCATAATCCAAAAAGCAATACTATCACAAGGTCAAACAAAAAACAAATTCATGATTGAACTTGGATGATGGTAATAAACATCATGAATTATAAGTCATTCTGTGTTCCTAAAATAAATTTGGCTCATTAACTCTGCTGACTCTGTAAATTTAAACCTTTTCTTTTCTCATACCCCCTCATGCAGGTGAACGAGTACTTAAAAGACTTCCTGGCTCAGGAGCAGAGGAAGAAGGAGACACAGAGTAATGAGCCCTCTGTAAGTCCTCAGGTTTTTTTCTTTCTTGTTCTTTCCTTTCCCGACAGTTTACTAACTATGAATGATCACATACAGATCATGTAACTAGTTTTAAAAACTGTTTACACAAGAGGAATGAAACCTTTGGCTACACTTGATGTAATTTTTACAGATGTCACTGCAAAATCTGGGGCCAGTTTCCTTGACAAACTTTAAACCCTTGAGGTCTCTATCAAGGAGGAAACTCAGTCACATATGTTAAAGCTTTGGATTAAGCATCATCTGTGTTTACTTAACAAGAAAGGAGGAAAATGCCAGGACACATCCTTACATCACAGCCAGTTTATCAACCCTGACAAATATACAAGCCTCACTCTCTTCATTTAAGCTTCAACCGGCGGGTCTTGTCTAATTAGGCGGGCTGTCATTTAATGTGAGGTCACCCATGAGTGTGCAGAGTGTTGCCCACAGCCCATACTGTTGTATAACTGACTCTAGTATCAACACTGACTTCCACTGACTGCATATTTAAGTCTTTTTCTACAGCTCATGTTCATCTGTGTATGCATTGTACTGTGTATTTGAGTAACTGGAGCAGTCTGTGCTTACACTGTATCTGTACTAATGGTCGATCGGCTGATGCCAATATTGATTATGAGAGAGCAGGCTGGCATATGCATGATATACAATGTAGATTAGTGTTTTTGTTTTTGCATTAAAAAAACAATAATTCAATTATTCCAATGGAAAACAAAATAATTGGGCATGAGTAAAAATTTTATCAAACAAACTTGAATGGTATATTAATTGGCTTGGGAGGGACTTTTGGATTTCTGTCCAGCAATTGAAATAAAAACACAAGTCAGTGACTGTTTTAGGTTTGATATGCTGTTGACAAGTGATGAAAAAAAAAGCCTTTTTAACTGGAGAAAAGATAATCGTGAAATCAGTTGTATGAGGGACAATGCAATGTGATGTCAATTTGGTCAAAACACCATTAATCTGTTGATCAGTTATTCTGAAAATGGTGGAAATATTTTGAGTGTGATTAAAAAAAGTATACCAATTTTAAGTTTGTATTGCCGTTTGTGAATTACATGCACAGTTCCATATTTGTCTGTCTGTATAGAGACGTGGTTGCAAAGAAATACTGTAGCAAGTGATTCAAGTTACATAAAATATTACATACAATGAAACTTTTAGTCTAAAATTTTACACCAAATAGAAACCATTTATGTTTGGATTCAGAAATGCTGGTTCAAAGATATAAAAGAGACTTTTTATTAGGGTTTTGCAAAGATATTCAGATCTCCAAAAGTCTTGATCATTCTCTTACTCGTTGAAAGACAGCCTTTAGGTTTGTCCTCTCATCTCGACTTGAAGGTTGCTTTACCAATCATGGATAATCATTCAAAAAGATTTGGGGCTCTATTTTCGTGCCTCGCCGGTGGCGTGGTGTAGGTGTGGTGTAAGTCAAATCCGCTGCACCGACAAGGCGTGCCAAAGCACATTTTGGTGTTTTGATGAGCGGCTCAGCCCGGCGTAAGTATCCCCCCTCCCTAACTCAGCTCCTCCCAGCGGCGTAAGTCGTAAAGAGGGAGGGGATAAGGCGTGGAGTGGGTTTAACACAGCCGAGACCTTTTTTCGCCAATCACATAAGCTCCTCTCCTCACCTTTAAATCCGGCATGTAAACAAAAATAATACTTAGAGAAGAAAAATTAAAGGTTTATATCAGCTTCTTATCATCCTGACACAGCAGAGTGGTGATCAGAAAAGAGAGTGAAGGAGCAGGTGAATGTCATCCACCTCCAGCCTCACCAGTAATGCTTTGTTGGAGTCTGTCCCCCACCTCTAGCTATTGTTACTGTTGACCATTGTTTGTTTTCAACTGATGTGGTGTGAGCAAGTTTGAAAGTCATGTATCTCCTCAACACACGAGGTAACCATGAAAGTTTTCAGCTCACATTCATCAACACTAGTTTGTGCATCTCATTATCTTCTCTTTTCTACATTTTCTCTGCCCTTCGTCTCCTCTCAGACACTCCCCCCTCCTCCTCTTCCTGGGTCATGGCTCCTTTCCTAGCCTCCTCTCCATCACAGTCCACACACCATGACACTCCCCTGCCAGTGATGCTGCTCTGTAGAGATGTTCAGAGAGTCAGACAAGTTACCTAAGGGACAGTATCACAAGCTCTGTCCCTTGTGTTTCAGCCTGCAGAGGGTTGAAATCAAGCAGCAGTGTGAGTTTGCGTGTGTGTGTGCATGTGTGTTGTTCACACAGACTTGTGTGCTTGATGCTGATTCGACCAGTCAGTGTGCAGACGCGGCACTGCATGCCTCAGCTATCCCTCATGAATACACAGTTGCATCACAGAAAAAAGTAATATCACATCATTTCATCATCAGACTTTTATAACGCTTGTTGAACCAGAAAACTTTCCCCTGAACTGATTGACTGGAGCTACGACGTGCCCTCCTTGTCACTTTGTCACTAAGAGAGTGAGGGCACGGCTGCTCATGAAGTGTTACCGTGTCTGTTTGTTTGGCCCCCAGGCCTTTCAGTGTTGGCCCTTCAGTATCATCACCTCACCCTTGGCGGCTCACACGATGGATGTGTGAGCCGCCAAGGGTGTTTGTGTGTCCTTATGGTGACTCGCCTTTTGCTTGTAGCTGACATTGTTTCGGTCACTGGTTAATGCGGTTTTACTCTTCAGATTAATTAAGGAACATTTGAGTCGGACAGTTCGTCTGCCTGTAGCTGCTGAAACAGATCCTGCTTCTGTCCTTGTTTATCTCACTCCCAAAGTTATCCCTATTTAAAAGAACAGCTTGTAAATTGCATGATGGGGAAATGTGAGTTAATTTAATAATGAATAAAAAATTAATGTCATTGGCTATTTTCATACAACTTTCCACACTATTTGTTCAGTTTTTATACCTCAGTTTAGGGCTGGGCGATATGAGAAAAAAGCTATCACGATATATTTTTTTATATCAGTTGATATCGATATATATCACGATATAATAAGCAGGGTCAGGTGGTGAAAGAGATTTGAGGTATTCCCCGACGTTGTGACAACATATACTCGACATAATTTGCAGTGCACGTTACTCTGCTTCATGTCTGACCTAAAAACACCAAAATACCTCCACACCACCAATGTTTTTATGCCAGTGTTGTTGACGATGTCATCATCTGTTAAGTTGTCATCTGCATTTCTGCCGGGGGTAGCGCTCATTTTCTTATTTTCTCACTCACAGTGCTGTCAGCGTCACGTGTTAAAATTCTATGGTTGCGTGTAGCTGGAGTCTGCTACTACGCAGTTGTTTGCTACTTGGTTCTTATTCAGCATGATTGGTTCAGCACGAAGCGGACCCAGAGCAACCCCCCATTTCATTGGCTATTCGTATAGTCTACCAAAACATGGCAGAATGCAAACTATGGAAAAGCATACTAACCATGTTTTATATCGATATTGAGGGAAATTGATTTTTGATATATATCATTATCGTTTCATCGCCCAGCCCTTCTCCAGTTTATATTTAACTTCTAGGTCGCTGTGATAGACAAGAGACATTGTATAACAATTGCTTAGACTCTTAGCTGTTAGATCATAAGAATGACTTTGCACCTAATCTTAGAGTCTTTTTAAAATAGCATCTGTATTATTTTCACATTTCTATCAGTTATATTGCATGATATACTCTGTAAAGAACGGTTGCAACTGGCTGGTCATGAAACTACCAGAGTGGTAAGGAGAAAGTGGTTGATTTCTCTTTACTTCTTTTGCCTTTGCAAGCATAAAAACAGATAAAAACATCATTGTTTAGTTGCCAAACTGGCAGACAGTCGCAGTACTTTATGAGAGAAATAGAAGCATATGTTCATGTTCTGAGTTGTCCCTCTGACTCAGAGAAGTTCACTCATTTATTCCCCTCTTGCTCAGGCAAAACAAAGCCTTAGCGAAAGTGTCCAAAATGTGCTTGAAGCATTTAAAAACATCAGCCTGACAAAAAATTGAGTTAGTTTGCCTTCAAAAGGTTGAAGAAAGAAAGCTAAACAAGGTTTAAATAAAACTGCACTAATAGTCCAAAAACGTGCTCTTTTCTTCTGGTCCTATCTTCCTCTCCATTACTCCCCACCTGCCCAGACCTTCCCCCTTTGTGTCTTTGCAGTATGACTGCAGTGTGAGTCACACAGGCAGGCTGTGTCTCAGACAGACTCAGAGAGATGTTTAACCCTCCTGGGACAACACCGGAGAGCTCACCGGGTCAACAGTTTGTTTTTATTTTCGCTTACTGTACTTCACCCGAGGGGGGAAGGGGAAGGCAGGGTGGGGTGGGGAGAGGGACTGCAAAGGCGATGTCAGGACAGAGAAGAGAGAGAGACGACTAATCCTTTTAAGTTTCAAAGCTAAGCAGAAGATCAACCGGACATGTCTGGCTTCACAGGGTTGAGCGCTGATGGGCAAAGGGAGAGTCGTAGGATGATTGAAGTGGAAATGGGTGGGGTGTAATAGTGTGGGGATACAGACAGAACCGTAATATGTAAGTGTGTGTTTGTGGGTGTGTCCTCTGTAAGGCGATGATGGATGGAGACGCCTCTCCCTTGGGGTTAGGTTGGTGGTTATAACAGATTTTAGACTCTGCTTGACCCTGCTTAGCCTACAGTCTGGGATCATCAGTTAAGATGCAGACAGCCTTCATCTCCTTCATCTTATCCTGACGCTGGCAGAGTTTATATTCTAGAGGTGAAAGCTTATTTCAGCGTTAAAGTAACGATACTTCTCTGTGTTTGATTCAAATCGACTTCTTTGGTACACTGATTTGTGATATAACCAGAACATTTCGTCTGATCCACCCTGGCTCTGTCTCATGTTGTGCACCCCTCCTGTCAACCAAATGTTCGACTCTGCCAGTTCGTCTGTGTGACTTTATGAGGTCATGTTTTGGGGAGCGCTTGCATGGCCTGGAGAGACAAAGTGAGGACAGAGTTTGTTTCCTTCTCTGCCAACAAATATGCTTTGTGATATCGCTGCAACGAGGGATTTCAAGACAGGAATATTGTTCAAAAAGGAGTGTCTGAGTGAAAATGTCAGAAACATGACACCTGTTTTTGTTAGATCAATAAATGTATGGCAAAATAAACTGCTTTAAAATCTTTGAGATCGATGGTTCAGTTTTTAAAGTGGTTCAAAAACACTTTTCTTTACTAAATATTATTAATAATTTACACAAAATATGGACTGTTTTAGTGATAGATGATTCCTGCAGTCCACTATGATGTGGTTGATCAATTTTCCTGCTATTTCTGACTTTAAAATGATTCCCCAACTTATCTTTTCTTTCTCTTTTCAGCAGTATTACATAAGCCATCCATTCACAGACAAACAGATAAAACTGATGAACTCGTGTCATAAATCAGATTAGATCAGGTGTGTTTCTCTGATAGAATCAAATTCCAACCTGTGACTCAGATTAACATCCAGAGGGCAGCATCGTTAATCACATCAGGAATCTCCCTGAAGAAGTCACACCCTCTTCTTTTTTCTTCTTCCCGTTTTGATTATTTATTTTTCAGAGTTTCGTTCGCTGTATTTTCTCAGCAGTCGTGGCCCTTTGAAGTCGAGCACTTACGAGCCACTTTGAGCAGCACTCACATTTGGCTCTTTGATGCCTCTCTAGGTAGTGTGAGAATTATCTGTTAACTGAGGCAAGCCTCTCTTCTTTTCCAGACAGCTTACATTGTCAGTAGAGAGCTGACAGGTTGGATTCACTTATGCGGTTTGGATTGTTTTCTGTTTTCCTTCAAGGTTTCTTAGCCACAGACTTTGTTTTTAGTGAGAATGGGATACATTTTGAGATGTTCTTAATACCCTGAAGTGTGGGTTACTTTCTCTGCTTAATTTTCAGTCCACATGTATGTGTTGATAAACAGGCACTGGAGGGAATTTGGAGAGTGTAATGTAGGGCTGGGTGATATGGCCTCAAATCAATTTCACGATATATTGAGCAGTTCACCTTGATAACGATAAATGGACGATAACTACTCCACAAGCTGCTCACCCCCTCCCATATTAACTTAGTCTACGTCAGCCGCCACAACTTCTGAACCGTCCTCCATCTCCTCGCCTGTCTTTCCGTCTTTGTTATGGACTGGATGGGGTGGAGTCACATCTCTGACATAGGACAGCGTCTTAAAGGGACATGAGACTATAGCCTACCTACACAAATCCAAAACAAGCTTTTTCAATCATATCATCTGATGTGTACATTTAGGCGTCTTCATTATCCCTGAGGGGGGGATTTGTTTATTTTGGGTCAGGACTGTTTAGTAGATTTATAATTTAATATTTATCAACATGGATGGATTTTTGAGTAAAAATGTTTTTTATATTTTTTCTATTTATGTTATTTAATTTGCTTTGTTATTTACTTTGTATAATAATAAAATGTTGAACTAATCTCTAGTTTCTTCAGTTTTTAGTACGGATGCATCAAAACTAGCAGTTTGAAAGAAAATTTTAAAGAATCGAATAAAAATCGAGATCGGACGATATGACAAAATATATTGTGATCATCTTTTTACCAAATTGCTCAGGCCTACACCGATATGGGCAAAATGACGTTGGTTATTGTCGTAAATTTCGGTATTGGTAAATTTTCGGTTTATCGCCCAGCCCTAGTGTAACTTAATATGCATTAAAAAAGAAAAGGGAGAATTAAAACTAACATAAAAAAAATACCAGTGGTTTAAATGTTTAAGTGTTTCTTTCATTATGCTTATTATTCAGTTACAGTTCTGTTTTTATTCTGGAGAGAAACTGTGACCCCACAGTGGCCTACATTTGGTCTATTGGTGACTAAACTCTTATGCTGCGGATGAATAAGCAGGAAAAGCCTGAGACGGACAGAATTTCAGGCTTATTGGGGTTGCGTGGGCTGCTTTTCTTGCCCGCTCAATAACACACAGGGTTCCCTTCCTTTGATCCCACAGCTGCTGTCATGTCTTTCCTTTTATAACTAATCGCATTACAAACTAATCTCACTAACAGGTATGTCTATGTCGCTGTTGTTTTTTGTCTGTTTCTCCTCGTGCTGCTGCAGTCTCCAACCAAGTGGTACATGAAGCTTGTGCCTGTAAGTCAACTAATCAGTGCTCTGCTCTTTCATCTATGTCTCCATAGTGACCGTCTCTCCTCCCTTCTGCATCTCTCTGTGTTTATTGTCATCATTTCACCACGTGTGCATCAATCTGTGACTTATCCATGACATAACCACTGCTTTAATCTTCCTTCCCTGATGTGGTTCACAGCTGAGTCAAAACATGACAAGAAACCTTGGAAATGTAGCCATAATTGAAATAATTTGGTTTGTGAATTAAATTAATCGTCCTTAATTTTCAACAGTCTGTTCAAATTCCAGTGTCACATGAGAGGTTATGTTAATTGAAATCAGTGGTAACCAGACATGCACTTTTGTCTTACAGACGTCCTTGTATTTGTGAAAGCTTTTAACAATAGAAGTAGACACCCTTGGGGAATTTATAAAGGAGTCTCAGGGGTTTAGCTAAAACTTGATTTTATTAGGATTTAATTTCAAAGATTGGATGTCTGGGAGCATTTGGCATGAAATTGTTTCAGAGACGATGGGCCAGTTCTCACTGTGAGCCTTTTTGTAACACTGGGGTGTTTTAGTGGAAAGTTCTGTCTTACCTTTTACCACCAGCCTGCTATCAAGGTTTTTGTACTCCCTCAATCACGCCTATTGATATATGGATTTTAATATATTTCTTTTGGATTGAAGTTTGAAAAAACCACCAACACTCTCTACAATCTCCACACATTTTAAAGTAAATACTCACCATTTTGATTAGTTTTTGTGCAGCACTTACAGTGCCCAGCATAAGTCAGTACACGCCCTATTAAAAGTAATGTATTCAATATCTAGATGAGCAAAAGTACAATTTCCAAAGTTTTGACAAAGCTGAGTTTAACATTTAACATTTTATGTACCAGAAGATGAAAATAAGGGTGATATGGTGACTTAAACTTAGCTTTGCTCCCAGAACTTTGCTTGGGGTGTACTCATTTTTGCATCCTACTTTTAAATTGAAAAATACTTTTTTGTATGAAACTTAAAAAATCATGTTTGCAATCAATAGCCTTCATTTGGGGAAGTATTTTGTTGTATAATCTGACAGAAATGTTGATTTTGAAAGGAAACTAAAGGTTTTCTGACAACTCTGAAGGGGTGTACTCATTTATGCTGAGAACTGTATATGTAACGTTAAAGGATTAATTCCCCTCCTCTTTCTTTTCAATGATTGAAACATGTTACTACTTATGCTTTAAGGCTCTAAGATGACTCCGTTTCTCAATACATATAAGCAAAGCTACTGAAGCCTTGATTTCTTCTAAAGTAGCTGGTACAGCTGTCATGCAGTGATTCACATTGAATGATTTAAAAAAGCAACAACAGGAAAGGTCAGACTTACAGGCAGAGAGGGTAACGTCATCGATTGCATGTGATTAATTGTTACGTATTTCATGTTTTGCAGGCTCGATACAGAAAGGAGCAGACGTCAACTCAGCAGCTTCCCTGGATCCCCCCTGTGGACAACCTGCTGAAAGACAGCACAGACGGCTCTGCTCTGGGTGCTCTGCTGCACTTCTACTGCCCTCAGCTGCTACCTTTCGAAGGTAAGGAGAGATCTGTATGCAGGTTTCAGGCCAAGAAGTTCTGCAACTTTTGAGGTACTGCGCTTGAAAACTGCAGCAGAAAAGATCTGTTTTTGGAGCACAGATGTCTTACAGTCCTCTAAACACAGTAAATTTCTCATTTATTATTATTCCCCCCTAATTTCTAACCTGGTGGATTGTATTTACACACCTCTAACATTGTGTGGGGATTTATTTGTCTCATTTTGTCCTCTGTCCCTGAGTGTATCACTCAACGTATCAAAGATCAGCCACAAACATCAGCTGCAACATAATCACATCACTTTGTTCAAGAAACGTGATAGCACACACGCTCAAACACAATCACTCAATAGAACATTCAGCAGGACAAAAGATCAATCACGCTGTTTACTCTTTACATGCGGCTCCACCCACAGATTGATAACATGCAATCAGGACCAGCCATTAGTCAGTCACAGACTCCTGTGCTTATAAAGCCGTTTCTCACCAACCCATCTTCAATGTCGTCCTCAACACATCTTTGATTTTTACCAATACAAAAAACACCAGCAAATCAAAGTGGTGTGTCGTTATAACCTGTAACATTTCAGCCGTCAAACTCACACTGATGTCAGTCTGACCCTGACGCCCAATGGCTCCCTCTTCCCTCCCAGATGTCTGCCTGAAGGAGAACATGACGCTGGCCGACCGGCTCTACAACCTGCAGCTCATTCAAGACTTCTGCAAAGACAACCTGAGCAGCTGCTGCCATTTCAGCCTGGAGGACATGCTGTACGCCTCTTCAACTATCAAGGTACGGCTCACACCTAACTGCATTCAGCAACAAGGGTCACACACAAGTCGATAACCACTATTACATATGAAGATAATTAGATCCTTGCTTCTGGATCAGATAGTTATAATGGCCGGTTAAGTTTTGTGTCGGCTATTGTCTGGCTTTTCTTTTCTATTTGTTTCGTTGCTGGGAAATTTGTGTTTAAGAGTGGTCTAATTAATTCAGCCTTAACATTTCAAGAAGTAACTTGATGACTCTGTTGGGACACTGACCCCGTTTGTTTGGTGTCCAAAGCCTCCCTCTGCAGAACAGTTCTGCCCTCTGTAAATTGCTTTTACAGTCGCTGTTGGAGAGTTGTTCAATTCTTAAGGGAATTTCTCTCAGAATAGAAAACTGCTGAACTGCTGACTTTGGGAAACAAAGCGTTGTAAATATGTCCGGTATGTGCCAGCAGAAAGAAGAAATGTCAATTTGTAGAAAGAAGAAAAACACAATCTGAAAACGTGTGACTCTGTGTGATTTCTAATCTAATCACACTTCTTTTACAAACGAGGGAGCAGTGTCAGCTCTTGGTTTTTACTTTCACCAAATTAAAGATTAATAGAGATGTGAAGTTGTACTTATGGTAAGGCTTGTTTCCAGATCTACTGTGTGGTCATTCATTCATGGGGTTTTGGATGAAACAGATTAGAAAAGCATATGCTGTGGGATCCAGTGAGAAAGGAGAAATGAGCAGCTCTGTAGGTCGGCGTGGTGAGTCATGCTGTGGAAAAACCATTCAATCCAAACTATCCGTCTCCACTACCACAAGCTTCGAGCTGCACCAGGCCTCCTGTCATTACATGCCTGTATGTGCTTTTCCTGTCTTCATTAAAGCCTCTTTCATTTACTTTCTCTATTAATTTTCGTCTCTTCTTTTTTTCCCCTGTAATTTCCTTTTTCAATATCCTTCTGTAACTTCATCTGTCTTTGTCCTCTCTCCTCTGTTTCCTTCTTCATTCTTACTCCTCTTTCTGTCTTTCTTTCTGCAGTCTTTGTCTCGCTAAGTCAGTCAGTCATCATCCCGTCTCTCTGCGTCTCTCACTAACCCACTTCTCTTGGTTTACTGTACGTGTCCTCAGTTCTGATCTCTCACTTCTGATGTCACTGTCGCCTCTGCTTGTCTGCTGCTGATGGGAAAAAGATTGATTGTAAATTCTTGTTTTTTTTGTGTGTGTGTGAAGCTGCTGAAATGCCTCTGTCATAGAAATAGTTTGGAGAGGGTTGTTTCCCACTTAAAACTAAGTCCTTGGCCTAGTTTTCTTCCCTCCACTATCAGAAAACATCTAAAAGCGCATGTATCTAATAAATATGCTGCACAACACGCCTTGTATTAGTAGTACTCTACCCTTTTTTTTGTATTTATCTTCCATGTGCCTGTAGATTTGAGTTTTTGTCTTTGTCACAGCTGATTTTTGGTTCCCAGCAGCTCATTGTTGTAGTTTTAAACTTACCCTTTGCTCTGTTTTTGCTTAATCCAGTGTTTTCTCTGGGTTTATGCTTCATTCATTTATTTTATTGGTGTCTATAAGGAAAAGGACCTACTATGTTGGCCTTGCAACATATAATTCTGGCTGTGTTCATGTCCTTTTTCTGTCCGTGTAGAAAAGCTTTTCATTCAAAAGCTGCAGCAGCAGCTGGAATCCACAAATCCCACAACATCCCAAAACAGCAACTGTCACTACCTCGCCGCACAAAAGGCACAACAAAACCACAAAGACAGTTTACTGCGACTCGTCTGGTGGTTTAGTGTAACTTTCCGTCTGTGCAGTGTTTATATTTGTCCTTGGTGTGTCCGTCTCTCTGTGCTTTGCCTGAGAGCCGCATAAGCAGGAGAGGGGAAAAAAAAAAAGATGATGTGAATGACTTTGACTCTGCCTCAGCATGTCCTCTGATGGAGAAGTGTTGTTCTCAGCACAGTCTGCACACGGGTTACAGAAAGGACAAACAACAAGAGACTGACTAAACAGCAACATAGAAGCCGCCCTGGTTTAAAAATAGGGGCTTTTTAGGTGGAGTTGGTGCAGTTGAGAGCAAAGATATAGAAAAAAAACATGCCTTACTTTCTAGCAGGAGCAGCAATCAAATTTGTATAAATATCACAGTTATATGTGTGAAAATATACCGCTATCAGGGTTAAAGCGCTCTGTGCCAAAGTCCACACATTTCAACTCAGCACACGGCCTCAAAAAACATAATTGACCCTCATGAACCAGCCTGTGCCAGCACTATTCTGCTGACACTGATTTCACCAAGGATGAAATAAAACCCCAGCATCGCAGAGTTATCGCAGCGGTGCAGCCAGAACTGCGAACAGAACCAGTTAGATTCAGTAACCTTGACCCACTTTCCAGGCAGTCTGTTGTGTATGTCGTGGCCTGTCATACTAATGGAGACCTTATTATAGAGATGGAGCTGGGACATGTAGCGGAGCGGGGACGAGAGAGAGGCGTCGATGCGGGAGAAAATTGAAACAGGAGGGATGAGACGAGGAGGGGTGATAACACTTAACACCAGCAGAGAGCTGAAAAGAGAAAGAGGGTAGAAGAGACGGAGAGGTGAATAGAGAGAAAGAAGGACCTGATGATGTGTTTAGACATGTCCGTCATTACAGCATTCACACAGACGCACAAAGTACATCTTAATATCACACTTAAGTGAGAGTGTTCATTTGTCAATCTCTCCATCAAATGGGATTAGGCCTGAGGATTGTTAAGAAGGCAGAATATAAAACTTTCTGTGGTATAATTTCTCAACTATAATGGAAAATTACACAAAATTCACCTTTAATTGAAAAAAAAGTTACCAGGCTTTAGTTATATCAGAAAAACGCTGGATGTAATATTTATTGTTTTAAGTATCTTTTTGTCCCATCCAATGATCTTCAGAGTCAGAATAACCTTTAAAATACCTCAATCTAGTTCAAACATGTGAGCTCGACTCCAGCTGATGTGGTTCTTCCACTTTAATAGATGTTATCAGTCAGCCGGAGAGGCTAGCCTGTATTCCCCGGAAATTGGGATTGAGCATGAAGATTCACAGCCCGAACATTTGACAGCTGAGTGAGTATTATCATGCCGCTTAGACACTCAGACACCGACACCAGTCAGCCTAGCACCTCTATGTTAGATTCCTTTGTGCCTGAGAGTGTAGAGGACCGCACATAAAACCAACAGCCAAGCATCTGTTTCCTTTCCTCTCAAGGTTTCACAAAACTCAACATAAAAATCTGCACAGAATATATTTGTGTGTTTGAGTCTGACTTACAATAACCCGCAGAGCCCAACCCCCCAAAGCAATGGAATACACACATTACCTAGGGCCATCCTTTCCTAATGGACACCAGGCTAGTAAATCACGTCAACCCACTCCCATTTAGCAGCTCTTCATTTAATTAATTCAAAGCACATCTGAATAACCATCTGTGGAACCAGGAGGGGGAACAAAACACACCAGCTTTGGGTTTTTGCCAGTGATTTTTTCTTCTTCACTGATTTCTTTACAAGGAGGTTTGAAGCAGATATGCTGATGTTGCCCTAAGAAAGAGGATTCACTGATTGTAACTGAAAATCTGCCACATTTCTCTACAGTTTTCACCATTAAATAAGCATTGAGGGAATTATTGTAGGGAACTGCTTCAAAGTGGGTCCAAAAAAAGGCCTGTGACAATAACTAACACACACTTGTCTCTGTTTGATTGAGTTGCTTTGTATTCAAGACGTTAGCTGCCAGTGATTTGCAGTGATTCTTGCTCTGGGGAAAGCCTCACTTCTCAGACCCCCAGCAGGTTAAGAGGATCACGTGACTTTAAGTCCTTAAAATGTCCTTTGAACAATTTTTGCCCTAAAGGTCTGAACCATGACTGTTTATCACTTCAGGAAGAACTGTTAATGTTTTGTTCTTCAGATTTTTTTCGTACCAAGATTTTCTTAGAGCGACTTAAGCTAGTCTGACCGACTTGGTGGTGAATCAAGAGTACGGTTTCCCAGATTGGAGCAAGTCTGTCTGGCAGACTGCCGGACCTCGATCCTTTAATCAACCCTCTAGCCCAATCGTTGTTGACATTAATGCCCAGTGAATGCTCAGCTTGTGTCCTGCTAGACTTGCTGACATAATTTCTGTGATTTTATGCAGGACGTAAAAGATAGTAATGTATTTAAACCCACTCATTCTAGGTATGAGGGTGTGCCCATGGGCTGGATATCCAGGACCCCATACAATAGACTATCTCCCTACAATGCAACCTCCCTCAGCCTCTAGATCTCTCTCTTGTAATCGCCAACCAGGTTTCAGTCTTCATCCCAAGACTGGCACACGCAAATCCCCAAACAGCCAGATCTGGCACCTCTGCAGATCCTGCAGAGGGTAGTAATGCCAGTCAGCAGGAAGGTCAGCGTAGCAGTGGGGCTGTGGTTGGGTGTGCAGAGATCTGTGCGCCTATGTGCGACTGCTGACTGGGGGTATTAAGCGATCAGGCGCACACCTGGTATGTGTGTAGTAGTCGGTGGGACAGATGGGACGAGGGAAGTCAGGTTGGGCTCTCTGCCACCAGCTTTGCCAGTCGACAGGAGATCTATTTTCTCTTCCTTTTTCTTTTTTTATCTTCTTATTTTTCTTTGGGAATCTTTCTTCTTTTCTATACCAGTAGAGGAATACTTCATATGCTGCATGATGTTAAGGTAACAGACACTTTGGTACTTTATTAGCCTTGTGATGGGAATTTAATGCTTTTACTCTAAGATCATGGCTAAATGAAAATAAAGCTCATAACAGTTTGACATTGAAGTTTGTGAATAAAAATAATTTACTAATGTTTGAAGAGCTCTACCTGCAGGGAGCAGCTGTTCTCCATGCTTGTAAAAATGCTGGATTGATCACTTTATGTTCTACTAAAATCACTTTGTAACCACGTGCATTTGTAGCCGCTGATGTATTATCATGCTACTATCTTCTTGGGTGTGCTGCAAAACAAAAGAAAAGACAAAAAAGTGGAAAATGGTGCAGTAGCACCCAAGGGAAACCACTGCTTCTGCTGTTAATTGCCTCTGCCCCTCCTGGTGTGCTTTTGGGCTGCAGCTGGTGGGGGGGCTTAAGTGATTTAAGTATGATGTGTATGTGCAGGCTGGTGTATGCGTGGTAGAGCGAAATGTTGCTGATGGGGTGAATCAGGTATCTTTAGAGCTGTGCCGTGCAGCATTGTCTTTGTCTGGGAAGCATGGACAGAGGGCGGCGAGGGGGCGTGTTTTCTCAAGGTCGTCCCTGCTTCACTGCACTCATTTTGCATATGTATGCACATGTGTGCTTATAAATGAGTACAGGCGTGCTTAATGCTTGAAAACTTGAAAATGGTGTGATTATTGATTAGACTTGTTTTTGTAAGAATGTGAAAATGTGTTAACATCCTTTGATATTTAATTAGAAATATCTGGTCATGGCTTCATGTTTTGCAAATAACTAATAAATTTGTTCTTTTGTATAAAAATCCAACACCATGAGAAGACCTGTATTCAAAGGCTATTTGTCACCAAGCAGTTTGACCACCTACTGTATGTTGACCTGATTTTGAAGTGGCCCTGACCTGGCTAAGGAGGGGCAAAGATCGCTTCAAAATGTCATAGCCAATCACATTCATCTTTGCCTCTGGGTTGCATGCCAGTGATTGAGACGAGCAAAAATTAACTGACCTCTATTTTATGAATTAGGTTAATGCCTTTACTACTCCTCTCTACAACCACAGGTGAAAATATCTCGATGAGAGAGAATGAAGGTATATTACTTGGCAAATAAATCCACACTTTGTTGTACTTTGAAGCATCCTTTGTCACTCTGTTAAATGCAGCTCCCACTGGTGGATTATTCAAATGCAGACAGAGGGATAGAAGTCATACTCATCATCTTGGGCTCTCTTGAAGGGTTAACAGAGACACCTGCTGGACAAAGAGATAAAATGTAGTTGTACGGTGAATAGTATGGTGGATAAATTGTCTTTTGAAGTTTGCATTGTTTTCTTAGTTTTATGAAGGATTTTCTGGCACCCAGGTTCTTAATTTTTTGTCTCGTTTGATTTCTTCCTCAGAATAATTACCTGGTGTTCATGGCAGAGCTCTTCTGGTGGTTTGAGGTGGTCAAGCCGTCTTTTGTGAAACCACGAATGCTGGACAATGACGGCACAGGCAAGTCAGACTATACATAGCACTTACAGATACATTTGTTTACTGTAGGGTGGATTGTAAAATCCTATAATCGCTTGTAACTGTCAGAACCAGAGGTATCTTAAAGTGTGATTTAACTGTGACAAACCCAGATGAAATGATTTACAGTTTTGTGTTGCCTTCAGTTTAACTGTTTCTCTCTGGTGTACTACTTTAGAGTCCTCATCCGTGTTGAAGAATATTCCAGCCATCCCAATCTCCAAAGCAACCAAGAGGAGCTTTATGGAAAGACCCCCAAGTCCTGAGAGACCCAGGTATGCTACTCCAAGCCAAGACACAGAGAATGAAACACTGGAGACCAATTTTAAAATATATGTGCATCAGCAATGATTTCATTTTTGAAATAGTGAATTATTTTACTTCAAGCTTAATGTGCCTGCTCTTAAACTCTTGCTGTAGTTACTGCTGGTTGATTAGTCTCAGATTTAAAAATGCATGATTGACATACAGAATCTCCTCGTACAAAAGACCTAAAGCCAAAAAGATGTGAAGTCCTACATTTCTCCATGTGTGCCCTTTCACCTCAGTTATCTTGTTCTTCTCTTTTTAGTTTGCCCCTACGACCACAGCCTCGAAACTCAGGTAATTTATTTTGCCAGGTAAAATTAACATTATGAAATACCAGCTAGTTTGAATATCTCTGTTTTTAATTTTTACTTTGCCTTTGTTTGTCATCCAGGAGAGATCAAAAGGTCAACCTCAATGTCCTTTGTCGATGGCAATCTTGGCACCTGGCCCAAAGAGAAAAGGTTAGCTCTTGTCTTCTTCAAAAGAATCGATAAGAAAGACAAGAGTGTGGTGATTCTAAGGTTTTCTTTTTGTTTTACTATTTAGGTCTGGGCCTTACGGAGTTTCTTTTGACATTCCCTTTGACAAAGATGACTCTGCTCCCACTTCTTTGTCATCCACACGTGGCATGGTTAGATCCGTCAGCACTGATGATGGTTCTGGCTTTAGGGTCCAGCACCTGCCCAGAGGAATGAAGCGTAACTTGTCTTTCCAGCCGGTGAATGGTCAGAGTGTCGGCATTGAGGAGGAGGGCTGCCCTGACAGTCTGGCTGGTATGGAGCCCGGCAGGCGAGCGTTCCCCAACGGGCATGGAAGTGTTATGGCGACAACTCCATCCATTGAGGAAGCCCTCCAGATTATCCACAGCCCAACCCGGCCCCTGGTGGAGGGCATCAACAACGGTTTCTTTCTACACAGTCAAGACCACAGGGCTGCTGTTGGTGGCTTGGAGCCAGTATCAGAGTCAGACTCCAAAGGACCCCTGAGCACCACAGACACAACCGAGGTCGACACTGGCATCCACATCCGAACAGAAGACATGCTGGATGAGGACTCCTCTCTGAAAGACTGCTCTGTGAACATGGACCTTGATATGGACACACCAAGTCCCTGTCCGAGCAATCAGAGCAAATCTCCCTCAGGGGTAAAGATGACCAGCTTTGCCGAACAGAAGTTGAGAAAGCACAATCCATCAGCACCAGATTCGGGGAGATGCAGCAGCAGCTCCCTGAAGACCACTCCCGAAGGCTCTGAGTTTTGCCTCCCATTATCCGTCTCTTGGGCCCCAACTCCTGAGCACAGCCCCATCCATCAACAAACCACACCACCCCTCACTGCTAAAGCTTCGCCCACACCTGTGCAACTGCCACCCAATGACCCCGCCCAGGTCATGGCTACAGAAATGGTACAGCTGAGGATGAGACTGGAGGAGAAACGCAAAGCCATTGAAGCACAGAAGAAGAAAGTAGAGGCTGCTTTCACAAGGCATCGTCAAAAGATGGGCCACTCAGCTTTCCTTAATGTTGTAAAGCGGAAAGGAGATGGAGCTGCCAGTGGAGAAGAAGGAGGGAAAGGTGATGGAGAGGGTAAGGCAGCGAGTACAAGCCCCACCTTCAAGTTTGGGAGGAGTAAGGCAGACACACCTGATGGGGCAGAGCAAAGCAGCTCAGCCTCCTGCTGGACAAAGTCTCCTGGCACAGGAGAGGAAGGTGGGCAAAGCCATATCCAGCCAACTGAGGTCGACCTCACCGAGTACACTCGTTCTATAGACAAACTCAACCACTCGCTAGCCTTCCTTCAGACTGAAATGCAGCGGCTGGCCCAGCAACAGGAGGTGATCATGGCCATGAGGGAGCAGCAACATCAGCAAGCGTGGGTCATCCCTCCCCCGCATACAAACCCATCACCACAGAAACATGGACGAGCTGTAGCTGTCACACGATCCTCAGGACCCTCTTCTCCAGCTGACTCCCCTCGTTCCACCCACCGATCGCCAACCAGCATCAAACGAAAATCGGCCTCCTTCCACTCACGTAATCCTCGCACTGCTCGTCCTAACGAATTGAAGCTTGCCCCCTACAGTCGGGTCCTTACTGCCCCCCAATCGGTCGACAGCATCCCAAGGTTACGCCGATTTTCTCCGTGCCAGCCTTTGGCGAGTTCCCTTGTTTACATGGGGGAGAAACCAGCAACTGCAGCCTCAACTGAAGATAAAAACAAGGAGACAGAGTCACATCTATCCCCAGAGGGCGAGCTTACTAGTACATGTATAGCACATACACCTCCTAGCTCCCCTAAACTGCAGAACAAAAGGAAACAAACAGACGTAGAGTCCAAGATCAAATCCCAGGAAACAGAAGCACCCAGTCAATCGACTGACATGGACACAACCAGTCAGAAAGTTACGACAGATCTCAAACCTACCATTGGGTCATCATTTCCTGAGGTTCTGGCCCACCCTGTGGTAGAAACCTTTGTGGTGACACCAACAGAGATTCCTCCCCAGTCAGAAGCCCCGGGCCAAGTGAAGAGCAGCTTGATTGAGGTTCCTCTGTCAGTTGTGAAGCCGCTGGAGGATCTGACGCTTGATGATGATTTGGAGACACATCAGAATACTGCGGAAGGCTCGGACTATGATCAGAAGATGTGTCATGGTTTCTTCTTCAAGGTATGATGATTATTTGTTGTTACACGAAGAATTGCACATCATATGATGTATATGCTTTGCAGGATGATCCTGAAAGCCAAACTTTCAGTATAATACAAGCAATAAGGCAGGAGGTCATAAGAAACATGTCACGAAACAAGCACATGCATAAACCATGGAAACTAGAGAATACATCAAGGGTGCCCAACCTTTTTTTCCACCAGTTCGCCCAGATCTACCAGTCCAATTTCAGCAATGCAAACGTGCACACATCTACAGTTGATAGTTTGGATGGGGAGCCATAGGTTTTACTGACGCAGTCTTTGCAGCCTTATTGCCTTGGTGTCAGGCTTTGCTAAAAGTGGCTGTTGTGTTGCAAACTGACCCTTGAAACTCAGATTTTCTAGATTTGTAGAGTTGTCTTAGTGAGGTAAAATGTCCTTTCGCAAAGCCTCGCTTACACTGCAGATGAGACAGATAAAACAATCCTCCTCCTACCCCGAATGTACATAATACTTTTTTGAATCAGCTACTTTTGTGCTTTGAAAGTGTAGCAAACTAATCGACTAATGATTGAAAGCTACCCACACCCACTGACACCCAGGCCCTGACAGGTTCATGCTCTGTCAGGCAGCGTGCCCTGACTGTCACCCCAGCACGACAAGAAGCCAGTAGAAAAACTGTAGTGTCTTAAGGTCACTTGTTTTTTTCTGCACTGCTATGAAACGTGACTGACAGGGGCATCACTGAAAGAGCATAGACAAGGAAACAATGAAACTCTTTCAATAATGAAGATTGAAAAGACGAACTGTTTTCTACTTGGACGTAGTCTTTCGATTGTGATCATTTGGATGGGCTCCATCACATACACACTCTTAGTCACAACCAGATTGCGCCTGAAAATCTGCAATGCATCTGAACTTAAGTCAGCCATGTTTTCTTACGATGAACTCCTCTCCTTCCTGAGACGAAATCATGAATGGTTCAGAAAAACACGCCATCTGGGAGCACTGTCGTCTTCCCACTGTCAAGTTGTAAGATAGCTCTCGAGCTGTAGTCTGTGCCTCAATGTAGGTCATAAAACTGGGGCTGTTGTGAATAATTCAGGCACATCTGTGGAAATGTGGGGTTGAAGGAGGACTGAATAGATTGTGAACAAAGATTGTGGAGGACAAGCAAAGGATGTTCACATCAAATTAAAGCCTGCTGTGCCTATACAGTAGATTGAATTTCTCAATTTAGAAATGTAGTTGTAGAAACACTTTTATTATAGTAAACACATCATGTAGAAGGCTGGACCTTTATTAGATAAGACTAACCCTCAACAGTCCTCTACTCACAAAGCTTTAGTGCCGTTTTAATGTAATCTCTCTTTATTGCAGTGAGATGTTGTCAATATCTATACTATTATGGAAATGATGGTTTCATGGTTTTATTACATCTTGATCTGTGTCACATCTACAGATAAATTCAGACTGTCTTTGTTTATTTGTGTTGTAGGAGGACGGAAAGGCAGAGGAGAACATGGCTCAGAAGAGAGCCGCGCTGCTGGAGAAAAGACAGAGGAGGGAGAAGGAGACCCAGCAGAGGAAGATGCAGCTGGAGGCAGAGTTGGAGCAGAAGAAGAAGGAAGCTCGGTCTGTTGACACATATAGAAAACAAGTCAATACACATGAAAGAAAGAGTTTACACCCATTAAAAACCCTGTAAAATGTTAAGCATTTGTCAAAAGTCCCTTGCTTTTAGATTATTTAGTTGATGTGAACTTTTTAGAGGATTTCTTTTCCCTGGTTTGTTAATTTTTTTCTTTTAACAAGACATGCGTTTACCCAAAATATTAAGGGAATTGATGCAAAAGGTTTCTAAGAAGTGTAAGATTTAGGTTTTTTAATTTTACTTATGTTTTGTCCATGCTTTTGCAGTTTATAACCGATGTTTCCTTGGAAATTCTTACCAGTATTTGTCAACGCTGACCTCTACCCTCTCTTATGTTATCCCTGCACAGACTGAAAGCAGAGGAGGAGCGCATAAGGAAGGAAGAAGACAAGGCGAGGAAGGAGTTCATCAAGCAGGAGTATCTCCGGAGGAAACAGCTGAAACTCATGGAGGACATGGACACCGTCATTAAAGCTCGACCAGTCACAGGAGCCAAGCAAAGGCGGGGGCGACCCAAGTCCATCCATCGTGACAGCATGGACTCCCCGAAAACCCCAGTCAGAGCTGCCACAGGTAACCATGGAAACCGCTCTAACTGAGAGGTCATGATCAATCCATCTGTCGAGTGTGTGTCACACTGTTGCTTTGTGCCACAATTTACTACATCCCCAGTGTCTCTTGAAAAAAGTCATTTTTATCAAACGTAGTTGTAGAAATGTGAAAATATTTCTCAGATTGGATTTAATGATTTTACATTTACAACTATTAACTAATTAGAAATGAAAAAATAAATGACTTCAATCAAACATTATAAAGTGTTGGAGCGATGCGTTACTGCGTGTTTGTATGTATATCTATTTTTTTGCCTGTTAAATCTTGCTGCATTAATGTTATTTATGCCTACATTAAAGTACATATCCGTGTATTTTGTGTTCATGTCTGCATGTCAGTGTGGAGCTCGAACACTGAGAACACATCGCTCTGTGACTCTATGAGATGGCACAAACCACAGTGGACAGTCTGTGTTGTTGTTGTTTGTGGTGGTGTTTGCGTAACTGTGTTGTGCTGTACCACATCTCATCCAACATTCAGGTTCACGACAGCGTGTCTTTTCAGTCTCCAGCTTGTCCCTGGCTTCCCTCACCCTGGGAGACAACGACAGTGTTCACTCTAAGAAGAGGACGCCAAGGTGAAATATTTACAAGTTTATTTCTGCATGTGTGATTCAGACTTCTGGTGCATAATTATTCGTACACAAAGACTAGAGTTATTTTTAGCGAAGCAGATTAAAGAGTGCAGAAATTTGGGGTGCTGTCTTTACATCGAATTCTCAAAGTCTAATAATAAGTGTTTTGCATTACCGGCTGATTCACAACATTTTCAGTGACATTGCTACCCTAAATGTGTTTTCTCATGCTTGATAGAAAACTAAATTTCAGAGCAACTTTGACTTTTTTAAATATCTAGCTTATGTATGTCTCAGAAAAATGTATTTCTCACAGCTTTCAAAGCCAGACTTCTCAGGCTAACTTTTTCAAACATTGCTGTTTTCTTGACTATCTTTCCTCCTGTAACGACTGTTTTTCCTGCTGTTTCACACATACCAGAAGTGCTAGTTTAGCCTCTGGCGGTCTCTTCTACTTTCTGAGCTCTCCTAAACTAAGAAGGAGAAGGTTAGTCGCCGCTTGGCAGTTAAACCTTGAGGCACTTCAAACCGTATTCTGAGCACAATCCTGCAAAAAAAACTCTGTCTGCATGCCTGGTTTTTAGCAGGGATTGATAAAAGTAAATCCAAAAAGAATAGCAACATAAGCTTCACTTTAAGTAGCATTTTCACCAAAAAACAATTACTTATCTTATTTTACTTTATTTTCTGCTTTGCCTCCCTCACCAATCTACACTCCAGCTCTGGCTTTTTCACATCTGACAGAAAATCGAACTGAATTGTTGAGTTTTGTTCAGCCTCTGCATCAAATACCCATCTGATCAAGCTATCTAACCCTAATGCTTTTTAAAAACATCAGAAGTGAAATTAAATCCAGGGGGGATTCGGCTTGCAAAGAAATGTAAGAAAAATGACTTAACATGTGATGTTAATGTCTACAAAAAGCACAACAAACACAACTTAGCTGCTCTTACTACATAGTTGTTGTGCTTGTTAATTTGCACTTGTTGGTTCTTGCAGAGGCAGGATACAAAGCTTTATAAATGTAACACTACAAATGGAATCAGCACTTTTCACTCAATATACCGTGACGGTATATAATGCATTTGCAGTCTGGAAAAAAAAGCGAGTAATTTCCAAATGCTGCAGTGTAATTGACTGACCTCTTTTATTGACCCTGAATGCACCAGACTGCTCACATCACTGCTCTCACTGCCTGTGCTTGCAAGCTTTGCTACTTTACCAGAAACCACAAAAGCACACCACTAAACCAAAGTGTTTGCTGCTGTTTTGTCCACAGTTGGAGAAAAATCTCTCCTATCATTATTTAGTTTGAGTAAAATATCATATTAGTCATCAGTGTAATGCTTTTGATTTGTAGATACCGACTTCTCATCGTATATTAGAATATTTAGTAGACCGCTGCCTTTGATTAGTGGAATTAGCCGGCTGTGCAGGAATGTTTCTATTGAGAACAGTCATCCGATACTGTCCGTGTTTGTGTGTCTTAGGCCGGATTCTGCTGACGGCTTCCTGTCTCCAAGTCGCTCCAGCAGCCGGAATGGAGAAAAGGATTGGGAAAATGCATCCACGACCTCCTCTGTGACATCAAACACAGAGTACACAGGTAGAATAACATACACGTGCACATCTCCTACAGCAACTAGGTGTCATTTGTAACTACGTTTTTAGTAAACAACCTGAAATAACAAAACATATGTACAAGAAAGATAGATAGCATCACAAAAAAGCTTTGAAATACCAAAATACCTCAACATCAATTCGTAGAAAAGTTTAATTTAGACCAACTTGTATCCTGTGCAGCTGACATTATCAAAAATGACATTTTTCTGAGTCTTTTCATGTTTTCAAGGTCATCCTCTTATGTATATCACTTCCTTCTAGGTAGAGTTTAGTGCCATATTAAATGATTCCTCTGGCAGTCCACCCACTAACTTGTGGATAAGCTACCAGTAGAAATCTCCATAAATTATTTATGAAAAGAGAGTAAAAATAGGGAGGGAAGTTTTTTTCTTTGACATAACTGGAGGAGTTGCCATGACAACAGTCTCATCCGAATGTTCTTCTCTTCTGTCCTCATTCAGGACCAAAGCTGTACAAGGAGCCCAGTGCCAAATCCAACAAGCACATCATCCAGAACGCTCTGGCCCACTGCTGCCTGGCAGGGAAGGTTAATGAGGGGCAAAAGAACAAGATCTTGGAGGTAACAGCTTGAAGATTTTAAGATAGTGTTGAATGCACATGCAGGGATTTGGTTGATGATCCCAGAAGCCTTCCTTCAACTTTATAAATATAGTGTTTCTTTCTGTTTTATTGTTTTTGCTTGTCTGAGAAAAAAAAGCATAACCCCCCAAAAGACAAATACTACACATTTTCTATCAACAGCATGTATTGAAGTAATCCAGAAGCTATTTCCCAATAAAAGCCCCCCTTTCCCCTCAGAGCTTTTCTATAATAGAAAAACACTTCTTACTCGCACCTAGTGAGCTTTTCTCTCTGTTCTTCTCTGTTCTTTAAAGGAAATGGAAAAATCAGAGGCCAACAACTTCTTGGTTTTGTTCCGAGACGCCGGCTGTCAGTTCCGCTCCCTCTACACTTACTGCCCTGAGATGGAGGAGATCAACAAGCTGGCAGGCATCGGCCCCAAGAGCATCACACGCAAGATGATTGACGGCCTCTACAAGTATAACTCGGACAAGAAGCAGTTCAGCCAGATACCAGCCAAGACCATGTCAGCCAGCGTGGATGCTGTGACGATTCACAACCATCTCTGGCAAACCAAGAAGCCAGCGACCCCGAAAAAAGTAGTGCCTGCTCAGTCCTAATGGAACTTGACACCCGACATCTCATTTCCCCTTCAAGTGGAAGAAACCCATTTCAATTTGCACTTCACTGTACATATCCATAAAAGATTCAAGCACCTGCAATGCCAGTTAGATGAATGCATATTTGTCTTTTTTTATGTTTGTCTGTTTGTCCTCTCTCATTCCTGTCCTTGTGTTTTCCTATTAACCCTGACCTGGACGTGATAGCACTCAAAGATTATGATCAACTGGAATGTATGCCACTGTTGGAGAATAATGTTAATGCATATTACCTTTTTAGAGTCATGTTTGAGTCCTTGTATGAAGGCATGTGCGAGTGTTGATTTTTGTTCTCTATGTGCCAAATGTCAAAAAAGGGACAGTATGAATGCTAGGACATTTTAATGGGTACACTGAAGCACTGAATGTTTTTAATTCATGTACAGATACATTTTGTTTGCATTACTTTGTTGATGTGTGGCCTTATGCGCTTTTTGTTTTAGCGTGAGAGTGCAATGAGGTGATTGTATAACAGCGTATATATATGGAGGGTTTTTTTTAGTATTTGAAAGGACACTTTTTTCTTCATGTGTGGGTAAAGCAGTTTGTACATGTATATTATGGTATGTAAAACTACAAAGGGCCAAAAAGTAAATGCATACAGCTAGTGTTAGCCGCACAGTACTTGTGTGTTCTGCTCAACAAAGCAAAGTTTTAAAGAATGAAAGATGCTGTCAACAAATTTAACAGCTCAGTGTTTTCATTTTAATTTTCTGCTGCTATACCATGTAGGATCGTAGCGGTTTGTTACAGTAGACACTCACCCACTCTGCCAGAATTATGACTGATTACCAAGACACGAGACACACGCTGAGTACCTTCTGACAGAAAGTGATAATAAACATGCACACTTGGATAAAACAAGATAATCCAGGGCACTGAAAAAGCATCCACTCAACACCAAATTTAGTCAGTATACAGAATAGTACATAGACAAAGGTAAGACTGCTGATTAGATCAATATTGGTTGCTTTTTAGTTTCCAAAAAGTAGTCATACTTCACTCTCTGTTAGTATGGTTGTATAACTTAAAACATGCCTTTGCATCTATAACTCTTACACATCATAAACAGCATTAACCCAATAAAAGTATTGGGTCAAAATTAAGCATACGCAGCATATTTGTCCTTGTCTGTAGATACATTATGTCCTTATTAGGGCAGAAATACAGTAATAATCTCAGATTAGATTTTTTTCTGTCTAGTCTTAAGAAAATTAATAAACATGAAGGCAGACAGAATTGGGCAGATCCTCGTTGCTGCATACGGGTAGAGACTCGCCAGAGTTTCATGGGTGTCAGTATTGTGTTTGTTTTCCACTGAGTATGAGATCAATATTATCTGCAGGTATTTCCATCAAATAACAAATCAGTTGAATTGGTGCTTTGTTTCCAATTTACGGTGGGGGAGGGAGGGAGGGAGGGGGTGTATTTACAACCAAAAGAGAGCATGTACATGTCTTTGAAAATGTAATCTGGAGCGGTGTTTCTCTGCGGTGTTTTTGGATGGATTTGCCCGCGTTGAATCCTTCCACCTGCTCTTGGCTGCTTCCAGTCAAGATTAATGATAATTTAAATTGTAATGATATTGTACAGTGTGTTCATGTGAGCTCATTCCTATTCACTATGATGACTTTCATTTTTGTTTGTGAGACGCTGTGCTGTCATTCAAAAATATTGCTGGACATGTTTTTCTTTTTGTTTTGTTTTTGTTTCCTCTTTTTTGCATTTAATAAAATTAAGCATGGCCTCAGCATTGATGTGGTATTTACTGTTGAATAAAATTTCAGGGTATTTGTGCTGTTTTAAATTCCTGTTTGGTCACATAATACATAAGACATCTCATGTGAATAGATACATGGATCAAATTTATACCTTTGAGTCTTGTGCCCCATGTATAGAGGCTTTAGTCCACAGGTAGGCAGCCTGGAGTTAATTCCTAATCTCTATCCTGGTTTCCTGCTTTCTCTGCTGTCCATTCCTCTCTGAGTAAAAGGCCCAAAATATGCTTGAAAAAAAAACATTTTAATACCCAACCTATTTAATACAAGGGCAGAGTAAATAATCAAAAAATACTTGATTTTACATTTTTTATGTTTGTTACTAAAGGTAATTTTTATGATGTTAGTAGCCAAAAGTGTATGTCAATTCGATTGTTTTGGGGTTATTTTGCCAGATTTGACCTAATCTAAACTAAAAACTCACGAGCAGCTGACAGAGCCCCAGTTGAGCTCAACTTTATTTACCAAACAAATAATACACCCAATAGTTAACTAGTGGTCTGGAGACAGGTCAGTACAGGGAATGCAATTTTCTGCTTCGTTTTTTACACTCTTTCAGTCACATTTCGTAGTTGGTAGCAGAGGAGAAGGTGAATTTCTCCTACTTCAAAGTTCTCCGTGTCCCTGCCGTGTTCTTGTAGGTGTGACCACAGGGCGTCTTCGCCACAGTTGATTGGTGCTTTGCGGCTGCGTCGGTCCGCATGGCAACCGTGAGCTGTGTACCAGAAAGACAGCCAGAGGGACATGTTCTGGAGACGCTAGCAGGAGCTCTTACATCCAAACATCCTTTTTGGTCCTCGTATTTTTGTCCACACGTTGAAATTTGGCGGCTACAGACGGAGTGGAGCGGCTTGAATGCGGTGTGTTGTTGCTGCAGACTGACAGGTGAGGAGTTGTTGGCACAGATTCACGGTGGCGTGTTAGCCCGAAACACCGGTGTACTGTTATTTCACCATATCCTGCATGTTAAGAGGGATTTGTAGAGACATTAGTCGCTTCTGTGTGTCTGCATGCCGCTACACTGAACGGGTGTGTGAGTGTGCGCAATGTGTTGTCGTCTGCGCAAGTAAACAAGGTGAGCGTTAGCGCGGATAAAGTGCTGAGGCTGTCAGGTTTGGGCCGCAGACCTGCTGCTGTCACATCCTGGACCAGGTCGAGATAGATGGAGGGAACAGGGCGGTGTCACCGGCTGCTCTGCCTTCAACACAGACACCCAGGGGCATCATTGCTCCCCCCAGCCTCTCCCTGCTCTTATATGGATGGAGATAGGGAGTGTAGATCATGCAAAATGAAAGACCCCTCTTTGTGCCTGGTCTTTGCAGCTTATGTGATGCTACCATGGTTAACCCTTTACAGCTGGAACCCGAGAACTATGTAAACATTGAATCTTGTTGTGCTTTTTAACCCTAAAACACTATCACTGAACGTAGTAACACCATCAGTATCGCCAGGTGATTTTTACCTAAAATAATATACCCAATAAAAAGCACTTGTCGTCAAAATATATCAAAATAGGACAAAACATGACAAATTAAAGTAGTTTTCTTTTATTTTTAACTGTGTAATGTTCAAAGGGAGGGGGGAAAGTGCCATGAGGGGACCATATAAGAATGCAACAGAAAAACTGAAATTAGGCATTCATGAACAAAAAATTCCTTAAACAAAATATATATATATATATATATAAAACGCGTTTTTACGGGTGCTCAAAGATGCTTTACAAAAATAAAGACTGGTCCGAGCCTGACCTAGCCTTTACTGTAAGCTTGATCACAAAGTTTTAAGGCCAACCTTGTAAGAATAGCAGTCATGTCTGCCGCCAAAAAGAAGCACAAACAGGCCTGACTTATAGTATCACAATGTTCAGGAGAGGTAATATGGCACTATGAGTTCATTACATGTCAGTGCCTGATAATTAAGAGCTTTGCACATCAGAAGGATTGAGAATTTTATTTCAGATTTCCAGGGAGTGGATGGAGACAAGCCAACACTAGAAGAGATATGATCTATTTTCCTTTCAGCATCTTAGCAGACTTTGTAAGAGGGAATTGAATTAATCAAGACAAGATTAAAAGCATGCATTGTCCATTTTTAACATAGTTTTGAGAAAGGATGTGTCTGGGGTTTTTTTGCAATGTCATGGCGAAGGAAAAAAAGGATTTTTTGACATTTGTTTTATGCAAGAGTGAGAAGACAAATCTGGATCAAATAGAAATCCCAGATTCTTTATAGTCCTACAGTCTCTAAGGTGTTTAAGGGTTGGGGAAAAAAACTGAAGCTTTATTTGTGTAAAGCAGTTAAAAAATGTTTTTATCCAGGTTATCTGACTTCAGATAACCTGGTGTTTCCTGATGGTGGTACCCAAAGAAAGCTGTAAGGTGAATCAAGTTGGTGCAGACGTTTAAGTTACTTATCGTAAAGTTGGTGTGCTGAGGGGGCTAAACCGTAATGAGAACAAATTGAGATCAATTTGATAAATAGGCTTTAAAGCAGCTTAATGCAGTTCCTGTAATGCCAATTAAGTGTTCTAGTCTCTGTAACAGGATGTGATGGTCAATTGTGTGAAAATTTGCATTATCCTTCAGGACAAGTATTAGGAGACGTCCTCTCTCTGAACCCAGGAGCAGAATCGTATTCACTCTTGCTAGCATTGTCTCAGTGCTATAAAGAGATACGAGACACTTGATGTAATTTTATTGGTTCAAAAAAGTGATCAAATAATGGCAGGCTAAAGAAATGGTTATATTTTCCCTTCAAATGGGGATATGCCAAAGTGAAGCGTTGTTCTTCCTGTCAGCCACATTGTCAACAACATGTCCTCTTCCACTCTCCGTCTGTGTTCCAGCCTGCTGGAAGTGGCCGCCACAGACGTATAATCATGACAGCTGAGGAGACAATCAGCATCAAGGAGGCCGAGGTGATCAAGGTGATCCTGGACTTTCTCAACTCCAGGAAGCTGCATATCAGCATGCTGGCCTTAGAGAAGGAGAGCGGTGTCATCAACGGACTCTACTCTGATGACATGCTGTTCCTCAGGTAACATTCTGTTGCAAAACACTGTGTCATAAACACAAATAGTAGACTTTAGGATGAGGAAACAGTTTCTGAATCTCTGCAGGTGATTTTATGTTAGATTGTGTAGGATTGACCGCTCCACTGTGATGTGAACAGTGTTAATTTGCTGCTTTGAACAGGCAATTAATCCTGGATGGTCAGTGGGAGGAAGTGATGCAGTTTATTCAACCTCTAGAAGGAATGGAGAAGTTTGACAAGAAAAGGTAAGAGAAAGAAAAAGTGTGGGAATGTTGAAACCTGATGCACAAAATCATATTTTATAATTTACATAAAGCTTTTACCGGCCATCTCCCCTAAACTTTTGATTAGTTAATTTGATGCTAAAAATGGTCTTCAAAATGTTTGACAGTTGATGTACAAATTATTATATGGTTGCAGAAAACCGTCTTGCAGGAGTCAAAAGAAACAGCATCACATTTTGGTTGCTACCACCACCATAAGAAGCTAGCCCCTTAAATGGTCAATGAAATGAAAAATAGCTTACATTAAGCACCTATTTTTATTTAATTTTTTGCAAGTTAAATATTAATACTATTATATATTTCCTCCAACTATATTTAAGTTCCCTATTGAGGACCAATCTTTAATTTTGTAAATTTCAGAATTATTCCTGTTAATTCTCATGGAAAGTTTCCAACTTTGAAAATTCCTGGAATTTTGCAACCCTGCTTCTTACAGTGAGAGAAGATTGAGGCATGCTGTTCATAAAACACAGTCAATGACAAAGCCTGACCTTTTTAAGAATTAAATTTTTAAGGCATCATTTAGAGAGTAAGGTATTTTAAACAGAGATTTGTCTGATCCCTGCAGCTGTGAATTAGATTTATTTAAGTATGGTGATTTTATTTGCTTGTCAGTGTAGGAGTTGTAGTATCTCGATGTTATTTGGTGCTTCTTTTGTGACTGAGTTGGACTCACCAGTAAAGCAAGAGACCAGTAGCCTTGGGAGCTAAATTAGGTCAAGTCCGAGTACAACAGTGGCATGATCATGTCATATTACTGACAGTCTCTCTTTCACCATCCTCGCCATAAAACATCCTTAAAAAAGCCAGGATTTGTCACAAAAGGTTTTATAAACACCTAATCTAGAAAAATTTATTTATTAAAACAAAATTTTGTTTTTCAGGTTCCGCTATATCATACTAAAGCAGAAGTTTCTGGAGGCTCTGTGTGTGAATAATGCGATGTCTGCCACCGAGGACCCCCAGAATGTAAGTAAATGTGGAATCAGGAAAGTACGAGGGTTGGACCACCAGCTGGGAATCAAAATGTTATCATCTGTATCTTCACAGCCACATGCTCCCTTGTCCTTTCTTCATTTCCAGCTGGAGCTCACCATGCAGCAGGCGGTGAAGTGCCTAAACAGCCTGGAGGAGGTCTGCCCGACCAAAGAGGACTACAGCAAACTGTGCCTGCTCCTCACCTTGCCACGTCTCACCCACCACGCAGAGTTCAAAGACTGGAACCCGAGTACGGCACGCGTCCACTGCTTCGAGGAGGCCTGCGCCATGGTAGCCGAGTTCATCCCTGCGGACAGGAAGCTGAGCGAGGCGGGCTTCAGAGCGAGCGGGAACCGCCTCTTTCAGCTGCTCATCAAAGGGATCCTTTATGAGTGTTGTGTCGAGTTCTGCCAGGTAATACCAAACAGAAAAAGTCAAAAATGTCTTTGAATCAGTGAATATTTCATTTGTGAGCTCCATTAAATCTGGACATCGTAGCTCCATTTTGAATCTAAGAAAGTTTAGATAAGTTTGAAAATGAGAAGGTCTCACTATTTCATCATTTGAGACCCTTTCTCTTTCTGTTTTGTAGAGTAAAGCTACAGGTGAGGAGATCACAGAGGGAGAGGTTTTGCTCGGTGTGGATTTGCTCTGCGGGAACGGCTGTGACGAACTGGACTTGTCGCTGCTGTCCTGGCTGCAGAACCTCACCCCGAGTGCCTTCTCCTGCGCCTTTGAGCAAAAAACCCTAAATATCCACGTAGACCGTCTGGTGAAACCCAGCAAGGCCGGCCACGCAGATCTCCTCACCCCTTTAATCAACCGTCTGTCACCCTGCCCTGCTTCCCCCTTTCGCCAGAGGCCTCATTCAGCTGACACCTACATGTCGAGATCCCTTAACCCAGCTTTAGATGGTCTCTCACACGGTCTGGCATCCCAGGGAAAAAGAGGCATGGAGGCGAATGTGAAGTCTGCTCTCAGTCGGAGTCTGGTGGAGAATAATGTGCATCAGGAGGACGATTCACCCGAGAGGTAAGGATGAAAAGTTAGGCACACCTGGAGTTCGAGTTTGTTTGTGTTTATGCATTCTTTCGGTATGGATTGGAAAAGTAATTCAGGGTAATTAGTTTAATCTCACACCAGTAAAAATAATAAAACGATCCACATGCTAAATAGGAATGAATTCGTCAGGCCATCCTTTCAGTTGTGATCAACAGAAGAGTTCCTCCAAAGCTCTTTCCTCCAGCATGTGCTTGTTCAACCCTCGATTAAACCCAGCGGTAGATCTTGTTGGGCGACACAATCTGCGGCTTCATTAATCTCATTAACTCTGCTTTAAAAGAGATGTACTGCCTCATCTGTTGTCTCCTGCAGTGCTTCACAAAGTGTACTCAACTACCACTGGGCGTTGATTGATGTAATATAATCTAAATCTTCAACTAAAGACTCATAATGCTCACAACTGGGCCTTGTATCTAATTGGGCTGTAGATTATAGTTACATTTCCTCAGCTCAGATATTTTGGACTGTAATGTGCTTAAGATCAGGTGTAATCCACTTTTAACTGGTTTTATTAGAGTCTCCATGATCTATTTGGTCTCCACTGAGCCTTCAGGGTTCACAGCCAGTTGAGAATGTCAGACACAACATCACTCTCTATTCCCTGCAAGTCAGGTCCTCCGCTGTGCCAAAAAATGGTGACTTCAAATTTACTCATTACCACAAACTTTGACTTTTAAAAGTGCATTTATGAAAAGAGGAAATTACTTTGTGTTTTAGCTTTTGTGTGTTTTTTTTTTCACATTTTCAGCCACATGAAAATAAGCCAGTAGAGCTTAGTGCTTTTACAGTTGCTAGAGAAACACTAAAAACCGAGTATGTCAAATTACTGAAAATGAAAATGTTTCACCCCCAAGTTATTTATTTTATTTCATTTAACTTTTATTTATCTAGGTTTGTCCCATTGAGATCTGAGGATCTCATTTGCAAGGGAGACCTGACCAAGAATGGCAGCAATACATAGTTACAACAAACAGTCACACAGACTCTGGGGACAACAAACTGTACAAATCTCAATGATCTCAGGTTGTGTAATCCGTCCTTTAAGATCAATAAGGAGGAGAGGTAGTCTGGAATTTTTCCAAGAATGCCTTTGTAAATGAAAATGTACCAATGACCAAGCCGACGAGTACTTAAAGAAGTCCAACTGACTCTGGAGTATAAAGTACAGCTATGAGTTAAAAATCCACAATTTGTTATAAATCTCAGAGCTCCATGGTAAACACTGTCCAACATTTGCAGACTCTGGGCAGAGGCATTCATGTATAAAACATCCCCATAATCAATAAGAGGTAAGAATGTGGACTCCGTAAGTTTTTTTTTAACATTAAAAGAGAAACGGGATTTGTTTCTATAGTAAAAGCCGAGTAAAACTTTCAAAAACAGCTTTCTAACAACATGCTGAATATGTTCTTTAAAAGACACATTTTCATCCAGTAAAAACCCCAGGTACCTAAAAGAAGACACAAGCTCAATTTCTTGACCGTTAATATTAACAATTTTCTCTGACAGTGTTTTTTGTGATGCTCTTGTGGATGAAAACAACATGAGTTTAGTTTTCTCCACATTAAGCACAAGTTGCAGCTGCCGAAGCTGATCTTGGACCCAATTGTAAGCATGCCGAAGATCTACAAAAGCCAGCGCAGGTGTTGGTGCACAGCAATAAATGACAGCAATGAAAGTTACGGATTAGGAAGAGCCTGTGAGGATCAAATGTTAAGACTGCTTTACACTCAGCACAGTCAGAGTGTTGGACCGTGACAGGTTTGCTCTGGCTCCACCTGCTGGATGCAGTTGATGTGCACATTTGGCACAAGGTGAAGCGCAACCTCAAACATACAGTATGACTTATTTTAAACTCAAATTGAGGTGTTGTTCATCTGGAGCAGGAATTGGTTTGACATCCTTATTTGAAAGAAATGACTCTAATATACAAATATCTTGTTTGGTTCAGGTTATTGATCTCTATGCTGTGCTGACAAAAAATAACACTGCAGCATAATCAGTAGTTTGCAATTTTACTCTTTACTTTCTGTTCTTGTTCATCTTGCGTTTCATTGTCATACCTCCTTCTCCCTGTTGAATTCATTGTTTTCATTCCCTGTCCTTAGGAAGCATCGGCAAGGGCTTGATGGACCCAACACCATGCGCACGCCTCTAACTCCTGGAAAAGATGGTGGACCACCCAGCAGCGCTGAAACAAATGAGGTAATAACCAAAGGAAACAGAATAGGAAAGAAATTTTAGGCCGTAACAAGTGTCTTTTGTGTTTTTTGTGTGGTACTTTATAGAGCGCACTCTGACAAACTGTTTTTATGACTTTTGTCAAAGTAGTAAAAAAGAAAAACAGCCCCAGTGTCTGTCTGGTCACTTGAGTCAAAGTGGTAGTAAGATTTCAGTCTGTCCCCCCTCCACAGCCATTACTCCAGATTTAAGAGATTTAGAATAGTTTCCCCCTGAACCCCTAAGCCACATCATTTCCACACCTCCACTGCCTCATAAATCCTCCCCTAATTCTCCACCTCACCCGTCTGAGGGGGGCACCAGCACCCCCCTGCCCCCTGTCTCAGCGAGGATGGCGAGGGTCAGGGACACTGCCGTCAGATAATCTGGTTTGATGTGCGGTCACACCCAATATGGCCTGCTGCTTCCATCATCGCTCATCTTTATGCATCCCAGGTCCCATCGAGGGGAGCGAAGGAGCTTGAGATTGGATTGTGTGTGTGCGCGAGCGTGTGTGTGTATGCGTATACTGTAGACCCGCCGGATATGATGAGGTCCTTGAAAACTTTTTTTATGGAACTGATGATGGAGGACGAGGCCTTGGGAGTTGAAGAGTTGTCAGTGTTGGCTCTTGGAAGAGAGTTTGTCTATTATAATGTGATGTGTGTGTGTGTGTGTGCTCATGTGTGTGTGTGTGTGTGTGTGCTCATGCATGTGTGTGTGTGTGTGTTTAGTGGCAATGAGCACTGCCAAAGGTTGAAGAGAAAACTGAACTGCAATGATAAATATTCTGTCATTCAGGTTGCAGGGCCTGTTCATGAGAAATAAATCCTGTCAGATTATGACTCTTGATTTCAGCCAAAGCTTGTTTATCTGTTTGATTTCTGTTTCTGTGTTTGTGCAGCGTCTGGACTCCACAGAGCAAATCCAGGAGTATTACAGGCAGCGTCTGCGGGTGCAGCAGCACCTGGAGCAGAAGCAGCAGCAGAGGCAGCTTTACCAGCAGATGCTGCTGGAGGGAGGCGTAAAGCCGCAGGACGGGACCCAAAACAACCTCACTGAGACCTTCCTTAGCAGGTAGAAATAGAGATATTAAAAAAAAAAACTGTGAAATGAATTTACAACAAAAGCTCAAAGAGGCAACATTTACGCCTGATCTTTTTTTGACACATTTTCAAACATTTGTAGGAATTCATATTTAGTTCTCTTAGAGATATGGGGATATTGAATGAGGAATCTGTGATGATATTGGGGTCTATTGCTGCGTTCAAGTTTCCTTGGAAGTCAGATGTCGAAGCTGAAAATGAAAATGTCAGACTAAAGCAAGGACAAGGCAAGCTCTAAGATAACTTTCATAGATGCAGCCACCTTGTTTCTGCCTCCGATTTTGCTTTTTTCCGACTTGGTAACTCGAGCGTGACGTCATTTTCAGCTCCGACTTCTGACTTCTGAGATAACTAGAACGCAGCAAAACTGAAGCCGATTATATAAGAAAAACTCAAAGAAATTTTAGTTTTGGAGAAAAACTGGTTCTCATAGAGCTGAGAGAGGAAACATTAAATTAAATGGGGAAAAATGGACCCAAATTGTTGCAGAAAAGGAGGTGATGCCTTTAAATAAAGACCCCCAGAATATAAAGGTATAGGTTATATATCATGATTTTTCTGAAGTTGTTCTGACAGTATAAGAAAATGTGGATTTTTCACAGTGTTTTGTTGTTTCTGTTTTTGTTCAAATGAAAAATAACTACTGAAACAGTTCTCAGAATAACTTTTATGTTAAATCTTACTTCTGTTCTGTTGATGTAAATATGTTCTCTGTCTAGATCCATTCAGAAATTAGAGGAGATGAACGTTGGCATCGATCACAGAGCAGACGAGGTGATATCACATCTAGGCCAGCAGAGGAATGGGCTCCCAGGGAACACCAGCACCTCCAGTCCTAGAACCAACAACACCCGGCACACTCCAGACACGGGGCTGCCGAGGGACAAGCCCGGTGGGTGGGTCAGCAGCACCCCATTAGGGACTGGGAGTCATGGGTTGCCTTCCCTCAGCGAGTCCCCAGTTCCTGCAAGTAAAAGGTCAGAGTGCTGTGTCGAGTTTGACCACAACTACCAGGTTCTCACTGTCTCCATCTGCTGAATGCAAAGAACATAACTGACTGTGTGCATGTGTTTATGCGTGTGTGTTGAATTTTCAGCGCTGAGAAGATCAGAGGATCCTGTCCAACCGGCCAAGGTGACTCTTCCAGCTCCGGCACACGTAACTCACAAGAGGTAGAGCACACTGCCCACAAACTGTCAAAGTATGAAATTAAAACCAGTCATAGATCCTTCAGTGCTTCCCTTGAGTACTGCGGTTTTTTAACTTCATCAGCTGGTCAAAATAAATGCTCTGAAATATCTCTGAACTGTTTTCTAAATGATTGATGAAAGCGTATCGTGTTTCTAAAGCCGTTCCAATGCACACATAAATCATCATTTAAAAGATGATTTTCCTCACCTCCTCTACAGCCAGGGAAGCCCAAAACTCAGTTTGTTAGAGTGAGCCAGCTGGAGGACACACAGGCAGTGCGAGCGGTGGCTTTCCATCCTGCTGGAGCGCTCTACGCTGTCGGCTCCAACTCCAAAACCCTGAGAGTCTGTGCGTACCCAGAGACGCTGAGTGCCAGGTAGGACACATTTAAGAATCTGCATGAGGAAAAACTGTACCAGTGTGTTTTCACTTATTTAGTGGTTAGTCTTCCAGAGCAACTGTAGCTGATACACACCATTTCAGAAGCCATGTTTTCCTTTGCATGTGTTTATTTGTGTGTCTTTCTATGTTAGCATTTCTGGTGCGATTAAACAGCCGGCGGTGCGCTTCAGGAGGAACAAACACCACAAGGGTTCGATCTATTGTGTCGCCTGGAGTCACTGTGGACAACTTCTTGCCACCGGGTCCAATGATAAATACGTCAAGGTCCTGCCGTTTAATGCAGACGCTTGCAATGCCACAGGTACTATTTTGTCTAGAAAACAGGAAGCAGGGACTACATCGTTTTTCCATTCAGTGTGTTTACTAACATACATCTCTGACTCAGGCCCAGACCTGGAGTTCAGCATGCATGATGGGACAATCAGAGATCTGGCCTTCATGGAGGGCCCAGAGAGTGGAGGATCCATCTTAATCAGTGCTGGAGCTGGGGACTGTAATATCTACACAACGGACTGTCAGAGAGGACAGGGTCTCCACGCCTTGAGTGGACACACAGGTTTGTTAGCAGTGGCACTTTCCCTTCTAGTGCAACAAAAGGAGCAAAAGAAACTGGCACAAATGTTGGGGGTATTTTGATCTAGAAACTAAAAGATAAGGTTCTGGGCCTTATTAAACTTGCTCAACAAACACAGATGAGGGATCCTTTGTTTGGTCATAGCATGTATGATATTTAAGACCGTCCCTGTTTCATTTGGACAGGTCATATTCTGACTCTGTACACGTGGGGAGGCTGGATGATTGCGTCAGGCTCCCAAGACAAGACAGTCCGCTTCTGGGACCTGCGGGTGCCCAGCTGTGTCCGGGTGGTGGGCACAACTCTGCATGGCTCTGGTGAGTGACATCCTAAAAAAACAAACAAACAAACAAACAAAAGACAGGTAGGGGAGAGTGGGGTAAGTTGAGCCAAAGGGTATGGTCAACTTACCCCATACACGTGGTAAGTTGACCATAGGAGACCACTTTTTTTTGGCATGCTATATTATCATGTTTACACTCATTCTGTTGGTTTGCAGGGATGAACAACATCCTGAAATATATGCAGATACACTAGTTAGAGACAAAACTATGATTGTCTTGATGTAGTGATCCAAAATATGAAAAATGGCTCATCTTACCCCACTCTCCCCTATTTTAAAACAACAGCTCATTGCAGCAAACGTTTTTACCTTATCGGTCTCACGCAGGAAGTGCAGTTGCTTCTGTGGCCGTGGATCCCAGTGGCCGCCTGCTGGCCACAGGTCAGGAGGACAGTACCTGCATGTTGTACGACATCAAAGGAGGCCGCATAGTGCAGACGTACCGCCCACACGGCAGCGACATTCGCTCTGTGCGCTTCTCACCAGGAGCTCATCATCTCCTCACTGGCTCCTACGACAACAAAATCATCATCAGTGACCTACAAGGTAGGATTAGTGTTTCATTAAACACTTGAGGAAGAGATCTAGACTCGCCATTATAGGCTTTATGTTTTTATCATTAAGACATTAAAATGTAATACCTCTGACCCCAGGTGACCTCACAAAGCCCCTCCCTCAGACGGTGGCGGGGGAGCACTGGGACAAAGTGATCCAGTGCAGGTGGCACCCTCATGACCGGACCTTCCTGTCCTCATCTGCAGATCGAACTGTGGTCCTCTGGGCGCCTGGCCCCTGAGCTTTTATCTGGACAAACACTTGTTGTTAACAAGAGGCACAACACAGAGTCACAGCATGGGATCAATGACTGTTGGGGTGTATGTGTGTGTTTGTGTGTGTGTGTGTATAACTGTACTGTTGACCACATACAGTAGGCAGCTTATACGCTGCTCAGTCTGGAGTAAACTGTATGTGTGTTCGGTTTGTGTGTGGAAAAGAAGTGTTTTTGAAGGGTAACTTATGTCACTTTGAAGTCAGAGTTGTATGTGTGTGTGTGTGTGTGTGTGTGTGTGTGTGTGTGTGTGTGTGTGTGTGTGTGTGTGTGTGTGTGTGTCTGTCTTTGTGAGTGTGTCCTAGCAAACAGCAACCCTAAAATGATTTTGGCTTTGCAGTTTGAGTGTGATTTAAATAAAACAAACTAAAGGACTCTACTTAGAAAATTGGCAAATGTCTTAAAAATGAGACGTGTGTTCAAAGTCAAATCTTTTTAATTCATGTGATAGTCAGAACCTCGTAAAGGTATCTGTGTGTTTTCACCAAACCCCTTTCTGCTTTGGCTTTTTGTAAGCACAGAGATGTAGTTGGAGAGATGGCTGATAACGCCTGCACTTGAAGGGCACGAGCAGGTTCACTGCGAGCACACACAGGCACGTATTTTCTTTATTTTCTCCTCACGATGTCAGACTATGTTTTTGTCATTGATACAAAACATGAGTGTCACTGTAAGGGATGGTTAGTGGCACCTTTTTATGTTGTGAAAAGAAGCCACATTTGGTTACACATATCATAATGTGCCTTTTTGTAGAGATTTTGAGATTTGTTGAGTAACGGAGCGATAGACGAATATATTTATTTGCAGCTTTATTTTGGTATTATCCCATTTCCCATTTTTAAATCCTTGTAATGCAGAAAATGTAAAAAGTGGTTTTCCTTCTGTATCTGTACACAAATATTGTTGTAAACGTGACAAAAAAAAAACTTTCAGGATTGTTTTTCCAAAGAAGTAAACAGATGAGCTGCAGAATGGGAACATGTAAATGTTGTAGTGAAGTTTTAAAGCCATTTTTCAAGATCCTCTCATAAGCACATTTGGTTTGTACACATATATTGTGGATTTAGTGTGGTTCAGAAGTTATAAACAGGGATTGTGTAATGACAGAAATGTGAAGACAATGGTAATGAGGCACTTTAAATGTGAATGCTGTTGGGTTGCACATCGTCAAACAACAAATCTGGTCACATCTTCATTTTTCACAGATAGGACCTGATGTTTTTATTTACTTTTAACGATCATCTATGCAGAAACCTGATTAAATGAGAGAGAAAAGGGGTGAAAAAGAGGAGGAATGTCATTCGTTTTGTATTTGTTTGTTATATTTTGCACTGCCCAAAGCTTGTAATGTTGTTTTACATTTGAAACTTGTGTGGTTTTGAAACTGTTGGTGCAGACAAATATATGACAATGGGGCTGCCAAGAGGTCAGTGTGGTTCAAACTGTGAAAAAAAAAAGTTGCTGGCTGTTACCACATGTTCTCCTTGCTTTTGAATAAAGATTTTTTTGAAGTTGTGAGTTAACTGATGAAATAAAGACACTAAGTGCATTCACACTGATGTTTATGGAGTTATTGTGGACTGACATGAACAAAACACATGTATACATTTCTGTGTCTTTATATTATCCTGCGTTTTTCAGTGAATGAAAGGTAAAGTGATCCGAGGAGTGGTTCAAAAAGACGGAGAAAGTGCAACAGGTTAGATAGAGGGATGACAGAGGGAGGGAGGTGGGTGCAGAGAGAAGCGAGGGGGGATTTAGCATCACTCACATGCTACACTCGATCATTCCCTCTTTTGTGAGCTGGACAATTCGAGCCAGGGGTACAGGGCTTAAAAAGGATAGGCACACTGTTACAGCCAGCAACCCTGTGGAGACACCAGCCAACACAGGTATCAGAAAAACTTGTATTTTTAAAGTCTTTTTTTTTTTGAGGATACGCTTCTTTCTCTGCGCTTAAAAGCTGCTGCTGCTGCTGGAGAGTAAGAGGAAATACCCACAGAAGATGATGTTTGGAGGCCTTTGCTTGGGGAAAGATTTTTACCTAGATCATCACCACTAACTTTATCAGGGCTGGTACCCTCTGGTTGTTCGTATCACTCTGCAAATTTTGAGACACATTTGTCATTGAAATGTAGAGGTCTGACTTTTGTTTAACTTTGGTGGAGTTTGATGTTTGTCGAAGGACCATATGTGAGTCCAGGTGTTGGATAGCTCTGGTTTGCTGGCTGTGTGACAGAGAGTAACAATGCTGACAGTTCAGCTGCTCAGCACTAACAGATCGGTTTGTGCTGCACGGAGGGGAATTAGTGGAGAACAATGGGTCTGAACTGCCTGATAGGCAGGCTTATTGTCATACAGCAGTTTGGCTCAAGTGCTTCGCTGGGCTATGGCCAGTTTTAAACCGTGTTACAGGACGATAAATCACTTTGTTTGAAATTAAATGTATGCATGTTTGGCAGAAAAGTCCATTTCAGATGGTAATACCCCTCAACAACATTTTTTCTTTCTTGTGGGTTGAGTTCTCTGTACTGGACGTGAACATATATCCTGTCTGCTTTAAAACTACAGTGGTCATGAAAAGACACATAGGGCTTACTTTAATGCAGATGGATAGTTGGGTTCATTAGCGTTGGGACAGTAGTAGCCTGACCCTGGTTATTGAGAGCTGATGTATGTATGATCAGTATCAGGACAGCTGTGGCTAAGTCATATAATATGGATGACGATTTGTTGTGCTGATATTAAGTATAACAGGACTACTTCATGTGAAATATATATGCAAAACCTGATAATTGTTTCGCTAACCAACACCAACACAGTTTCACAGTTCCACAAATTGACTGCCTGTTTCTGAAAAATGTACAGAACTTTAACATTTGTGAGAATGTTGATGTGTTTCTGCAGATTAGATGATTCAAATAAATAATGTAATGTAAAAGTCAGTGGGCTGCTGCTCTGTGTGATACTGAGGTACCTGTTCATTGTTTCATCTGAAGCAGAGTGATCCCAAAGTCAAAAGTCTCAGTGTTGTTATTCTGTTTATCAAGATACACAATGAATATTTGACTCTTTTAATTGTAGCCTGTCTCTTTTCCAATCATGTTTTCTCTCTCTTTGCTGTTCAGTTGCTGAATGTTCAGAGGGACAGCAATTCCTCACGATGCTGTATACTTTGGCAGGAGGAGGCACACTCTGCGGTGTGGCTGCCCTTGTGCTTCTCATCGTCTCCACAGCAACAGACTTCTGGATGCAGTATCGATACTCGGGTAGCTCAGCTAACCAGGGGCTTTGGAGGTTTTGTATCAATCACAAATGCCACGCCCACACTATCACAGTAGGTGAGTCCTTCAGTGGGGAACACTTCAACCAGATTTTCTGGACTTTTTTTTGCTGGGGTACTAAATTAGATCATTTTTCATACAACAGATAATATATTATGTATACTTTTTATCAGGTTTATACCAAAAAAAAGTTATGAGTGTGACTAAAAGGGTTCAGAGAGAAAAAATTCAGTAAAACAAACCAAATGCAAAAAAAAAGAGAGAAAGTTTCATGAACATTAATTTGCCTCTAAAGCGAAATAAAAATACATCTGACACAATCTATGTCTCTGCCCCGGCTCCTAATGTCCAGCTTTCTGGGATGCCACTCGAGCCTTCATGCTGCTGGCTGTGCTGAGCTGCTTTGCAGGGGTGGTGCTTGGCCTGAGCGCGTTCACTAACGGCACCAAGAACAGGAGGGTCCGCACAGGGGGCATAGCTCTTGTCCTGTCAGGTAAAAACCCAAAGAGTTTTGCACAAACTTCCCTCTGGTTTTGTTCAGAACAGTAAGCTCATGTAATTGGAATATTATGTTATATTTGAGGCAGGGTTTAGTCCACAAAACTTGTCTTGGACTTTTTGTAATTGGCTCACAGTAGTAGATTATACCCAGGGTTAAAAAGCATGGATAAATCCAATGGATCTCTGTGGATGGGTACAATATTCAGCACTTTAAATATAAGCTTAAAAACGTACAGGTTGAATATTAAACTTTGCACTTTATACCAGAGACTCTACAATTCTTATTCCAGTGTGAGATCAGATGCAGAGAATGCACACAAATTCAGTGAAAACATGCATGTTTTGAATATCAACCAAATCTGTTTTCATGATTACTTACATACATTTTTGTAATCTCTCTTTCACTCTCAGGTTTTCTTGCCCTGCTGGCTTTGGCCATTTACACCGGAGTGACTGTCACTTTCTTTGGCAAACGCTTCCTGGACTGGCGCTTCTCCTGGTCCTACATCATCGGCTGGGTGGCTATCATTTTGGCTTTTGCAGCAGGTATTACAGTTTTCATACAATCTTTGAAAATGTGTTGAAATTAGTTATGCAGAAACGGCAGCTTGTTTAAGAGCATCTGAGGGTGGTCAGGTGATTTTATAGCCACTCAGGGGCATCAATATCAACTTCTACACTGATAAAATGTTCTTTTTTTATACTTTGACAATAATTCATATTTGCATTTGTTGTACAGATTTCTGTGGTTCCTGACTGTCTGAGAAATAAACACTTTTTCCTCTGTGCGTTTTTTTTCAGGTGTGTTTCAGCTCTGTGCTTACCAGCGGACCACTGCAGAACCTACTCCTTCAAACAATCCCGACAGCTGAACGTGAGCTCAGCTATGAGCTCGCAGACTGTTGCTATATATTCCACTGCTGCTTTTGAGTATCTAGAATGGAATAAATAGAAATCATGGAAACCGGTGTGGTTTGAGTGACTACAGTCTTCTTCTACTTTGACTCCAACCATCAGAAAACACCAGATATTTATACTTCCAATAAGGTTTTTCAACAACAAACATGCAGACCCTTACGATTTATGACAGTTACCAAATTCAGACCATCATACTTATTTTTTACTTTTAATGTCATAATCCCAGACTTGAATAATCATGGCTGTCAGGGACTGTTTTTCTGAAATCCTTTGGGTGAGCTGTGTTTGGTGTTGAGGTCTTGAATGAGAATTCAAGCATACATTTTAAAACTAATTTTCTTTCTCGTTTCTGTGGGTGTACATAAGATTCTCCACTAGATGGCGATCTGATATCATATATAATAGGTGCTGCTGGAAATGGAGCCTGTGTAACAATCATGATTTGCATTATTTGCCACCCCAAGATTTCTTTTAAAAAGAAATAAGTTTCTGTTTGTTCCAATTAATATTTCAGCGTTTTACATGACAAGTATTTTGTTACTTTCTTCTTGCATTACTTCAACAAGCTTTAAATGAAAACATGTTGGATGTTTCTGGACATATTTACTTTGATTGAAATCTGATATCTTGTTCTTGAACAATTCTTGTGTACAAACAGTGAGTTATTGAAAAGACACAGTTTATTATTTACTTCGCAACTTTTGATTTATTTTGAACAATAGCAAAGCCATCTCACAGAGACTACTTTGAATTACACAGAATGCAAATAAATATATATTTATATATATAGGACCATAGTAGAATTAAGGACATTAACAATCAATACAAAATTATTTACAACACTTTGAATAGTGCAAAACCACACAAATACTGCCCTCTTCATTGAGATTCTTGCATTTAGTCCGTTCAAGGACAGTGGATGTGTGTGCTGCCCCCTGGTGGAGGATTATAAGAACTAACAGTACTGTATATGACGTAGACAAAAACTTCAGCCAAACATGAGAATCTGACCATCCAAACACGATTTGGTCAAAGTTATCTTTCTACGACTCCTGAAATGAGCCCAACAAGGGTGGAGATGTTGAGTCTTTGAGCTGTGGTGTGGATATGCATGATAAGGTTAGTTTAAAAAGGGTCCTAGGAGCGGGAAAAGGGGGAAAAAGCAATTTTGAGAAGCCAAACACAGACAGTCAAATGAATCTCAATGAAAGTAGTGTTTTTTTCTCAAAAGGACATTTGAGGAAACCACCAAAGCCAAGATGTACAAAATGTGAACCCCATCACACGCACAACACTTTGAAATGACCAAGAAAGAGATGACAACCTAAAAACCATGTGGCAGGTAGTGCCCACCACCCCTGAGTGAAAACTAATTTAAAAAAAATAGTCATTAGCACCATCAGATACCACAGATCGCTAGCTTTGCCATTTCCTCTCAATCCAAAACCTTGTGTCTCGGATTGTGACAGGCACAACACATTTTTTTTAAAGTGCGCTAGCTCACTCGAGCTGTTCTTTCATTCACATCTTTCTTTGTATTTCTTTTCACCCGACACATTATCTTCTCCACAAACATCGATCTCCATTTAAAAACAGCACACAAAGATAAATTACACTTTTTGCCATGCATAATAATTTCTTGCATATTGAAATTTCTTTTTGGGACCACTCAAAAGTTTTGCTGTTGAAAATTCTGGACCTCACAGCAAGCGTGGTAGCAAATCTCCGCCCTGGTTTACGAGAGCGAGAATGCGTGTACAGTATCAGTCAAGTGTCCATATTGCTGACACATATAGAAACAACAGAAATACATTATTGGTGCTACTTTAAATAACCTGAAGATTCTAGAAATGCCACTTTGGCATGTCACAGAGAGAGGTTTGTACTTCTTTCCTGCTTGACCGTACATCCACACTTTAAATCTTATCTTTAGGCAAACAAACACTTAACGCCTCTGAGACAACCTCCTGGTGTCCTAATGTACTAAATATTTGTGCATTGATGATGCATTCATCCAGCCGAGACTGCTCAAGAGCAACATGACCTCGGAGCATTGATCATTAAACTGATTTAAGTCATGCCAAAGACGAGGAAAGTAATACTGCAATCATAGCTACGTGAAGAAAGAGAGATAAGAGAAAGACCATCAGGAGAAAGACGAGCCTCTATGGGCTGATCTGATTTGGAGATTTCAGCGATCATCATTTCAACCCACAGCTGATTACAGAACCATTCAAAGAGAAATACCCCAACAGATACTGAGTTAGAGGAGAGAGACACATTTGTATAAACCGCTGTTAGATGAAAAAGGGAAAATCTGAGATCGAAGAATCACTTAAAAGTCATCTAGGTGCACTCATGCAAAAGACGTGCACCGAGTGCGTCTTTGGCTAAGCATAGCGCTACCTCCCCCGGTGTTGAGGTGCAATAATAAGCACTACAGTGGTCTAATGCTGATCGGTATAGCCCTGTTCAGACTGCATGCTCAGGGAGAAGGTTCTGTATAGAAAAGACAATGGATAACAGAAATTCACAGATGTGGAACAGTTTCTGTCAGTAAAAAGCGCCCGTCAGACTTGGCTAGTGTGGCACGTTTGCAAAGTTAGAGCCGTGTGGCTTTGGTTTGAACGACAGACACGCTGCAACCAGGCAGCGTGTGGATGCGTTTTGGCTCGGCTCTGCGGGACTAAGTCGTGGCGTGTCCATTTGTCTACTGCGCTAGGAGGAAGTATAGCCCTTCGAGTTAACAAATAGTCTCTGACATTGCACAGGTTGGCTGTTCATTTTGTCCTCTGGCGAACAGCACCAGGCGTGTTCGGGAGCACAGTCAGAGTGAGTGAAAACTTCTCCTGCTGTGTTCTGCCAGAAGAGGCCCATAATGTGATATTAATCCTCCAGTCATGAGTCAATCAATCTCTCCTTCAGTTGCTGAGTGTTATGTGTCTTGGCGGTACCTGGAAAAAGACAGAAGGGAACTAGTTGAGAGTCGTATTTCAATACACACCTAAAAATACTCAAACATTTAGTAACTGTGCAGCAAGGCAACACCTCTAACCGGAATTAATATGCCGTTTCCTTTATAGCCAGTAAATCCAGTTATATAACAGAGTAAACAGACATGGAGTATCTTATTCAGCATATGTACCAAAAACAAAAACAACTTTTCTGGCTTCATTTCCAAATACATAAAAATTTCCTTACGTAGTTTCTGTGCACTTCAAAATTAGTTTTAATAGAGCTTTGAAATGATCAGGAAATGTTCAATTTTTTGTGGAAATATAGATTAATCTAACATATGGACTAATACTGTGGTAACAACTCTATAGGAGGTGTTTATATAGGTTCACACAAAGACAAAGACAGCCATAGAGGAGAAGAAGCTGCAGTGAAAAGGAGGTCTGCTTACCCGCTCTGTAAGGTGAACTCAGGTAGAGCCCCCAGGGATGTCAGCTGTTCCTCCAGAGCCACGATACGTAAACCAATGTAGCCGGAAGACAGCAGCAGCAGCACAACCCTGGAACAGTCGAGACACGACACGTCAAATTTAAAGCCTTTTTTTCTTTTAACACCCTCTTTATTCAAAGTGCCAGAAAAGTTTAACTGCTAAGTTTGTGACATTTTTAATGGGGAGGTTTAAGGACTGAAAATCACACTTGGAATAGAGTGTGCTAGTACCAGAAGAAAATTCTTATCCTAGCAAAAACCTGCCTGCCAAAAAAACTGAAAAGTTGGCAAGCTCCTCCTTATGTAATGAGATCCTATAAGACCATTAAGTCCACCCACCAGGGCAGGTGTGACATCGACGGCGAGAGGCAGGTTTGGATTAGCACAATAGAAGATAAGGTACGGGGATGAAAAGGGCAAACAGAAGGAGGTAGGGAGAGTAGGTAAGGAGAGAAAGAGCTACTCACAGAATCAAGTAAATGAAGAGTAGAGTGTTGAGGGTGCTGGCCTCTCTCTGAACCAGCAGGGACTTGGCCTTTTCTGTCACGTTCCAAACCCACGATCCACCTGAGCCTGGAGAAGGAAATGGACACATCACGTGAATACCAAAGCGCTGATGTAGGTGGCTTGTAATTAATTCAGCATTACAAGAATGTCGTTGTGCAAGAACTTGTGGGTTCTGCATTTATAGGTGGTGGCAGACAGTAAATAAAAAATGAAATTAAAAACAAAACCAGCTACAGTTATCATGATTCAATTATCATTTTAAAAAAGAGACTGTATTTATCTATAACTTAATTTTTAAACATAGATATCTCCAAAATCACACTTTATACGACACAAAGTTGAACATCTTTATCAGTATTTGCCCCCCCGCTATTGATCGAAAAGACCCTTTTTTTTGTTGCACACCCTCTGTGTTGCACACCACAGTTCAAGTTTTCCTCTGACCTGAAACTGACAGCTCCTCTGAGGATGAGCTTTCACTTGGCTGCATGTGAAGGTTCCTGAAAGCTGAGCTGGCTCTATTAGGCACTGCTTCTGAAGAAGAAGGAAGGAGGGCGAGGAGAGAGGAGGGAGGGGAAGACAAGAAAAAATCAATGTTAGTCAGCTATCAGACCTTTCCGACTTTGTGTGTAAACTGGCTAGACCAGAGACGGAGACAAAAGATGAGTGCACTGTCAATAGGTTTTTGTTCTTATAAACATGATTGTCTGTCAAGAGGAGATTAGTATTAATTTGTACTCACAAAAAAAAACAAAAAAGGAACCTAACCCTTACCTCTGTGTGGTCTGTGCACGGGCTGGTCTTGTAAAGACTGTGACTCAGAGCCATCAAAGTGGTCAAAGCTGTCATCTAGACTGGATTGACTTGAGTTCTGTGGCAACGAAACAAAAGAAGATGAGGATTACCGTCACAAGCTTGACTTTTTAAATCATATCATCTCTGTTCTAGGAAATTTTAGAACAAGTTAATCATGTTCTGGAAAAATCTCATTATTAAACCCTACGGCAGCAAAACCTCATGACATTTTCAGAGGACAATAGTGAGAAAGTGTTTCTTACCACGAGTTTGCTCTTATCAAAGCTGTTCTCAGCTGAGGAGAAGACCGGGCTACTATTTGTGCTTCCCTCCTGCAAACACAAAAAGAGAAAAATTTAAGAATGAAAACCAAATATCTTGAAGGTAACGACTATTTGAACAGTCTTATCATAGAGGCGGCTCTTCAAATAGATGTCAGAGGCCGCACTCTTAAAAAGTCAGTGCAGTAAATCTAAATACAAAGTGTTCAAGAGGAAGGATTGCTGCTCTCTCTCTGCTGAATTATACAACTCAAAAGATCACCAGTTTCTGCAATAAGCAAATTTACCATGTTGCAATATTTTCACAATAACAGTTAAGGACATGAAGTACTATCTGTAATCACTTTTTCTTTTGCAGTGACAGTATTGTACTAAAAGCTAGATCATGACCTTAGAGGCATTAGAGATTGCTCACGTGTCGATCTACTTCTTTACTATCAAAGACAACAAACCCATTTCGATCAACTCACCTCAAACTGAGGACAGACTGAACGCAGCAGCTGAAAACACGATTCCCTGTTCCTCAGAGACACAAACAGGAACTAAAAAGGGAAAACAAGAACATTCAAGAGTATTAGCTGTGTGACCTACGAGCAAACTGTAAGAATAAATACACTAGGTGAATGATTTAAAAGATGTGTGTGTACATCTAGTGACAAAATAAGCCCTTTGAGAGGGAGAAACTGACCTTGTCTCCTGCTGTGGTGCGGATGGACAAGGCATTGGGTACGAGTAAAGCTGTGTTCTGCTTCTTCACTAAGTGGATGCTGGAAACTGGAATAACTAACTGTAAGAGAGACAGAAGAAAAGAGAGGGTGAGATATTTGGTTTGGTGGGAAACATTTTAAACACCGACAGGAGTGAAAGGAGAGGCTGGGGTACCTTTGTGTCTTTGAGTAAAACTGAGGAGTAGAAACAGGCATGAGTGTCAGTGACGTACAGCCGACCATGGTAGGGCACTTCCTTCTGCAGGGCGCAGATGTAAGCTGAAGAAGAAAGAGGTGGAAACAACAAATGAGCGGACCACATCAAACGAGAACATAAATCTCTCTCTTGCTCTAAGGTACCTACCGTGTATTAAGTCTTCACTCTTAGGAATGTCTGGGAACAACTTGTGGAATGTTTTATTGTGCTTCATGAAACTCTAAAAGTGACGAGAAGAAAACAAAGTGAGAACTTTCCCTTCATTATTACAGTCCACTGAAAGTATGATTCAGGTCTGTATTTACACCATAAGTTCAAATGTAGGCCTTACACTTTGTGTGCCGGTGCCCTCTGTCCGCTCGAAGCCTTTGCTGTCGACTTCAAAAGTCTCCGACCTGTGGCAGTAAAAATAAAGAGGGCAAGTTAGAGAAAGTATGCGGCTTCAGCAGGTCTCAGTTAACGTGAGAGGATCACTTTAAGGATATGCAGTCACAAGCAAAAGAAAGCCACCTCAGCTATGACAAAATGCCACAGAACAGGAAAGATCAGATTCAAAAATATTTCAGAAATAGTCACGAATACTTCTTGATTCCTGAAATGACTGAAGCGTTGCAAAACTTTGAGTGTCAGGATCTGTTTGCCTCTGAGAAACATTCATGCAGCTGAGTGCACGACAGAACAAAATCATCTTGGATCAGTGGTTGAATTCGAGTATACTGATGGTAGATGTTGGGGATTCAATATTTACAACATCTCTATATGGAGATGCATATTAATGACTTAGCCATTGTGTTTGTTCTCACAGGCACTTTTCCTGATGTTTGTGGCCACAACAGATGAAAACTGAACAACTGAGTCACCTTAGATACAACACAAGGATCCCATTTCTTTTTATTGATTTATTTATTTTTTTTTTTTTTAGGGTTTTGTCTCGTACTGACAGACGCTTTCTTCTTGTATGCTTATATAATATAGAATTTATTCGATGAACTCTGCTTCATGCTGAAGTACCGGTGTAAAATGATACATGTTCAGGGCTGCTGGGGAGCCACACAGTCGTGTAGGAGTTTGTTCTTCACACCAATAAATATCCTATATCTACCCCCCTACGTCTGAATCATGTGAAAACACAGTGGGTTTGAGACGGCTGTGTGGTCATGTGTGTATCACGACTTGGCAGCTGCTCAGAGTTACGCTCGGTCTCGTGATGCATCAGAAAAGCTGCAAGTCTCCACCGTTTATAGTATTTTATGCATTTCAAGAGTGAAATTAAATTATCGCCACATCGATAGGAATTCTGCCGTCTGCATTTCTTAGGCTTTTAGATCGTTAATGGAAACTTTGCGGTGGTGTCAAGCATGAAAGTAGGACTGTGGCTTGGCCTATATTTTAAAGGCATACTGTTTATTTCCCCCTCTTTTTCCATCGGTCTCACCTGACTGCCACTTGTCTGGTGAGGGTTTTGTGCTGCTGCTGGATCTCCAGCTGGGCTGCATCCAAACTCAAGGCTTTCCTCGTCTCCACCTTCTTGACGCTGCCATTGCTCAAGGTGCTCTTGCTTTTCTTCACTTTGGCTGGCAGCCCGCCACCGCTGCTCTCTACTGGGTAGCTGCTGGATACACAGAGAAAAAAAAAAGAGATTTTGAGTACATGCAGGGAAGAGTGTTAAAGGTAAGAGCAGGAATGGTATGTATTGAAGCACTCAAAATCAAAGTTTTCATCTTGTAGAAACACACGATGAAACACAGCAAGATAAGCTGCCCTTCCCAATTCCACATACTGGCCAACATTTGACCCCAAGGTGTAACAAAATCTCATATCCTAAAATGATGCTCATTAAAACCCTACTAAAACACAAAGCTGTATCATGACTGCGCTGCCATCGGGCAAACAACCCGCTTATCTTTACGATGGGATGCTGAGAAGGGTTACACTTTTCCAGTAAGTTTTTTATTGTTAAAGGGTTGTGTCAGCGCTGCGGCTGTACAAAAAAAAAAAAAAAACACCTCTACAAACTGCTCCATGTAGGCTCTGATATGCTCTTTAAAAAGTTACAACGCTTTTGTAAACAGTCAATTCCAATAAACTGTAAAAAGAAGCGAGGACACAAGATTTACGGAGGTCAATGAGATGGCTGACAAGCTGTACAAACACCAAGACCACCTGACTCACTCAAAACAAAAGCAACAAAATGACTCTAAAACAACAAAAACAAAACAAAGACACCCTTACCCGGTTATTTTAAATCTCTTTGATGAACGAAAACTCATATACCTACTAACTGTAGGCATTTCCTTTTGTTTCTGTCTGAAAAAATCTATAATCTGGAGGATCCACTGAACAGCCTCACGCCATGAAAGTCAAGAAGTGAAAAAAAATAAGTTGATCAAGATGATAAAAAGTTTTGTTTATGTTAAAGATATGTTCCAAGAGTAGCTGTCCTTTAACTCCGGGTCTCTCACCACATCCTGCCAGAAAAAGCTGTCGCTGTGTACAGCTGTTTGAATGTGCTGGTAAGGAGGAAGTCAGTTTGTGTTGAGAATGGTGTGACACTTCGTAGTGAGTGACGTCAAACCCAACCACTCCCCCAGAGCCAAACAAGCATGAAAGAGACTAACGTACACACTCAATCCCTCTCCAACACACACACACACACACACACACACAGAGTCGACAGAGCACAACACAGGCACTGGCATGTTTGTGAAAACAAACCCTCTTCCCATAAAATCTTCCACTGACAAACTCGAGTCCAACTAAGAAATCCTGTCCTGTTGGGATTTGTTCAAGAGGGGCAAAGCAGGATCACAGACTCTTCCAAAAGTGCTGTGTGTGTGTGCGAGTGAAATACTTGTGAGGTGCTCAGACTGGCCTGATCTAGGAGTGGTGCATTATCTGCGTCTCACCCTCAGGCATTAAAAAAGACAGATTAACAGTAAGAGAACCATACAGATCCCGACACAGTATGTCCTAACTGTCAATCAAAGGAGTCAGATGACTGACAGAAGGAACAATTTTTAACGACAGACAGGAGATAAATATTACTTTGAGCAAAACCTCGGCACATATGCTGCTTTACCACTTCAACTTCTACACTGATTAAAGATACACCTCTTGATAAAGGAGATTGCATAAGGTTTTTTTTTTCTTTCCCTAACGCTACCTAATAGCATTTTTTCAGGTGTGTCACCAGAGTTATTGGAGGAAAGGTCATGAATGAAAGGACAAACATTGAACATACATTTAGCAAGATTCCTACACCGTTAATAATGAAATAATACAGGCTTTTACAGCCTATTCAGGGATGATGTATCCAATCAAACAGTTTTACTTTTCAAAAACTTTATTTATTTTTTGATGCAGAGGATTTGTTGTTGAGAGTTTCAAGAAAACGGTCACTTTTTTATTAATGTAAAATATTCATAAAAATAGACACATATTAAATCCTCATCTAGAATAAGGCAAAAAAAGTACCTCTGCAATGTAATATTTATCAGTGTTATTAGTTTTAACTCTTGTTCTGTGCTATACTTTCTAAAACAGTCCCAAATTTCGCCATGGCTTGTGGTTTAACAGTCATCACGTATGGGAAGTGGTCAAACTTGACAAATCTTTCGAAACATAATCTTTAAAAAGATGATATCCAAGAAATTCAGTGAAATCCAAGATGAAACACTTTCTCTGACTGTTGCGCAGTCAAGAGAAACACAGCAGTGACCATGTTAGAACTAGCCTTGAGCTATTGACCAGGCTTCTGTCTGTGTTCAAACATGCTCATCTGACCTATTTCCACAAGCCAGTGAGGTTTGCAGTGGAAGGGCAATACACCCGACGGTCAAAAGACCATCGTCTGTTTGGATTTCTCAACGACTTCCTCTTTTTGCTCAGGTCTAACCGTAACCATTAACAAATCTATTTCGAAGCCACTTCCTGGAAGACGCAGGAAAGCAGCTCCTTTTTCTTTGGTAGTTCATGTTTACTTCAAAAAAAACTCCGAACCACAAATTTTCCCTGGCGGCTGATTGTTCAAGCATTTAACAGGTAAAATTGTTTGAAAAGTGTCTCTTTGTAAAAATGACAGGACACATGCATGCACTTTCAGTTTGTCAATACACAAACTCCTTTCTACCTGGGGTCATTTTTGCTAAGGTTATCAACATACTTCTTTATACTTGCAGGCTGATGTGTAATAACGAGACTTTTTAATCATTGATAGCACATAGAGGGGGAAAAAAAAAAAACCTTCAATGGCAACTGAGTCAAACTGAGTCATGCTGATGGTCTATAAAAAGGTTCAAGGCTAAAGCCATTACGGTTGAACGACTGTGGGACAATTACGAGAGTAAAGGTAAATAGAAAAACGTCCTGAGCGGAAAAAAACAGAACGATAAATTCACTCCTTATTGTCCGTTTGGTGTTTACCATGCAGGAGTTGGCCTACCTGAAAGAAGTGTACAATGATCCGACACAGGCCTCGACCCCTGACCTACTTCCTTGTCGGAGCACTGTGTCACACCACCTGACGAAAATCAATGTAGAGCCGAGCATGCCCAGAGTTTGAAAACGAGCGCAGGCTTATCAAATTCTCTGCAGCAGCCGATTATAATGAAAAAGCATGATGTTATGGGCTGTGTTTATCTGGATACAGTGCAGAACTGTTTGTTATGGTGAGGGGGGGGATCTACAGAACACACAGCGAGCTCACATGATGGCATGCTCTGGTAATACAGATTAAATAACAGTTTGATTTATTTCTTCTATCTGCTCCGGTGACATCTCATGAGACTGATATTGCATGGTCTTGACAGTAATAAGCTGGCGACCAAAAGCGTAACTTGTTTTGCACGCTGAACCGTTTCTCAGGAAAAAAACGTTTTATTTCAGGAAAAGAGATGAGACTGATGACCTCATGATAAGACTATGGCGAAAGCTTTAACAAATTTAATTCTCCTCCCATGTGACAGTGGGAAAAACATAGCCTGCCTGGGTTTAAAAATAAAGCTAGGAAACCCAGCGCTGCATTAGTCAGCCGTGTGTGTCTTATCCGAGAAAAACTGAGAAGTTCTGGCTAAAACGTGAGACTGGATATATTTGTTTGTTTGCCTTACCTTCCCGGATCCTCGGAGCAGTGAGAGTTTCTCCCTTTCTCCATGACCAACAAAGCTCCCCTTCACAATTTTCACAATCTCTAAAAACCCTGCAGCCGCCGCTGGTCGAGGCAGCTGACTGAATGACTGAATGCTTCGGCTGCACCTTTTGCACTTAGACCCAAGCGGTGCCAGCCAAATCTAAAGAGAGTAAAGGTCTGTCTCTCCGTAAAGTTTGAAAGCACCCGGGAGCTCAGCGTGAAGTCAGTCCCAGAAACATCACGGGAATGAGAACAGGAATGCAGAGGGTGAAAAGAACAGAACAAAGAAGAAAAACAAGGCTGGTTGGGGTTCGAGCCTCACAAGCTTTGTACTTTTTTTAAGGCTTAGCATGAGTTGTCATGGAAACGGCTATAACAGTGAGAAGGGGGGATTGGGGAGACAAGGGGGGGGGGGTTGAGGGAACATTTCCAGGCCTTTCTCAGTTTAAATAGCCAAACAACAACTTCCCACAGCTCATTCTCAATAACAACGAGGAGGCGGCTTCAAAGCAGCCAGTACAACCTGCATGACAATGCACGGCCAATGAGTCTTTGTGGATAATGTTAATGGAGCCATTACACATTAGAGCATCTGACTGAGAGGAGACTGAGAGGAGCACACACTGAAAAACAGAGCAGTCAATAGGATGATGTATTGCGCCCCTAATGTGGCACTTATTTCATTCACAAACCTCAGCTAAGAGCTTCGGTTTTATCTCCTCTCTTCCTATAACTATGACCTCACCTCACCGCCGCTGAAAGGCACACTGATAAAGTCAAACTGCACCCGTGACATCAGTCCTAATTTAGCCACCACGGATCACTCCCCACCTCCACCACCTGCCATGTTTTACTGTGAACTTCCTGTGGCCAAGTCAAGGGATGAACGCCGTGTTATAAATACATTTTCCATCATGAAGATGGCACAGTGAACCTCCTGCTTTCTTACAACCGAAACAATTGTCCTGCATTTAGAGGATGAACTCTGCGTGCTGCGTTAGAAGGTTATAAGGATTTCCCTTTATGTCAAAAGTTCAACTGGCCGCCCGTTTATCCCTTAACCATGTTACCCAGATTGCGTAAGGTGACTTCCTCGATCTCTTTAGGGAAAGTACTACAAATCAAAACAACACAACACAGGCTTTTACAATTAAGGGCAAAAAGTCACAACCATGACATCATTGTTGCTTCCTTTTATACTTTTATATCTGAGCTGGTCAAAAATAAAATCCTCAATAAGGATAAATAGACACTTCCTTACTCACCTACTCAATAAAATCAACAGACGCTGCCTGTGTAAACACAAAACTTTCAACCCTCGTGTTTGTCACTGAAAAAAAAAATTGTGTGTGTATGCTATCACGTGTGTATTTTATCATTATATGAGTATGTTAATCATCATTTGCTGAAAATCAATTGGTGTGAATGTTTGCAGGGTTTATATCTGTTTCTTTTGAAGCCATGCAACTAGATAAATGCGACAGTTTCACTCACAGGTTGTTTCCCCAACAGTGTGGGATTGAGCTGCTAAGCAGAAACCTGCTGATGAACTAAGCAGTCTTTGTCTTCCCTGTACAGACCACAGCTGCAGCTTTTAGGCACCATATTCGGATAGTGTTGTAATGTCACGCCACTTGTGAAAAGTTATTACTCTTCAGTCAGAGGAAGATGCCTTTCTTGAAAGCTGCTAGTAAAAGATATTGAAGAAAAAGAAGACCACACTCTCTGTCGTTCTTCTCAGCTGGCTGCAAGTCAGATGTATTTTTCTGACAGTCACTCTTCATTCTACCTCAAGTTAAGCTTGATTAATACTTGCATGTCAAATGTGACGCAACATTAAGGCTTGCATGGCAACCTGAACACACAGACCTCGACATACAAAGTGTTTTTACACAGTAAGATAAACTGCAGCTTCGCATTTATCAGCGCCACCTCTCAAAAATAAAACCCAAACTGGTCAAATGATTAGCATGGAAATTTGCAGATTTGCATTCAGACAGAGTGCTGCACAGCGACATGAACACCCCTTTGCACAAGTATGAAGTGCCGGCAACAGTTCTTGCTCAGCCAGAAAAACTGTAAAAATCCTGATAGTAAAACGCTTTTTAAGAAGAGTCATAACTTTTTACAAAATATCTGATTTCCCCCTTAAAAAATGTCTCTTTGTCCGGTTTGCGCAACTAACTTTACTACTTGAATATTAATATACAGGACTTGCTCCCAACAGTGTGATTGGAAACTTGTGGTTTGTTATGTAGTATGACATATAGTTGTGGATTGTTTTCCTGACGGTTTGAGGAAACTGATTTTCACAGTTTAAAACGCATGTGTACAATCCGTACAATGGATCTTTCAGTCTTAACAAAAAGGTTCTATTGCTTGTTAAGAATAGTTATATAAACTATGATCGTATACGCTCAGCATATGAGCTTCCAGCCGACAGAAGAACTCCTCAGGGTATGGAGTAAGGAAGCCTTCATTTGAGACGAGACAGATGATCCCAGAGGTCTGGCTGCACACGTCAGCATTACATCAGCTGGTCTGCAATGCCTGTGCCCCCAAGACAAAACTGCTTCTGCAGAGGATTTTTATATCAGAGTTTTCCCATGGCCAAGGACACCAGTTCCTTAAGGACAACGTGTGAGTCCGACAAAAAGGTTAATCAGTCACATAATCTGTATAAAATCAGCTGAAAATTTACAGAACCGTATAGCGTGAGAGCACCATCTCCTGGAGAGCAAGAGTTCATCTTTGTCATGAGAACAGCTGATTCCACATCATCCAATCAAAAGCTGATTTTTTTCTTCTGAAAAGAAAAGCAGCAGACTGTTGCAGCTGTGCTTCACTGATCCAAATGGGACGGATGAGAAGTAGAATTTTTTTTTGCAAACCCGACCTCTTATTTAAACGGCACACGTGAAAGCATCGCAGAGCCCTAATCTGTGTTAATCTAGTGTTAGCACAGTGCGCCACAACTGTTACCATTCAGCGGGGTTTAAATCTGGCCTATTTACAATAACCGAGTCTGAATCACGAATGAATCGAACAAATAATTGTCAAAATGAGCTCATTACAGACAACACAATGTACTGCCTATGGACAGGGTAGAGGGTATGTGTGTCTGCTCATGTGTGTGTGGGCTCCAAAAGAGCAGTCAGACAGGGCAGGGCAGGGAGCCAGTGGTCATGGCAGAGTAACATGCAGAGTGTGGCACCCTGCCAAGCCTCAGTGTGCAGGAAAACGGCATGTGTGTGTCTGTGCATGCCAACTAGAACGGAGTGTGTCTGTGTAAACGTGCTACAGTATGAGAGTGTGTGTGTGTGTGTGCGTATGTGATTTGGGAGTCATGCGGCCTTGTGTGCTGCATCTCTCTCCACTTCCTCTGGGCCTGCACACAGAGGGTCTTTCTTCCAGGCGACTCGCTGCTCAAAATGACTGGGCATGTGAGTGGCAGGGCTGGGGGGGGGGGGGGGGGATTAGGGGTGGCGTGCTGCGGTGGTGTGGTGAGGTTGCGGCTGGAAAACTCCCACCTGACTTTAAATTTGTTAAAAAGAAAGTAGGCCACTCTGTGTACACAAGGAAGGCTTGTATACTTCATCTACAGAGAGGTTTTGTTGATCTCAGCTTCTCACAAGAGCTACATGACTTGAACAGTCACGTACACACTTGAACACTTTAAGTAGACACAGTTAAGTTATCTTTCATAAATTTGTTGTAAACATTGATTGAACAGTGAAATACATTTGCCTTTGAACTAAAAATATCCTGAATTGCACAGAGCAGTCATTTTAGATCTCATTACAGAATCTACAGCATGTGATTCCACTGATTAAGAATTCCCTGATAATTACCCTCCCTGCAATGTTCAATCAATGGACTCATTTTTATATTAAAAGGTCTTGAGAACTGAGTTTATTTTTTACTGTGTATGGAAAGTACAAGAACTCCATAGCATTTCTCATGTGAAAAGACAAGAGGCTAATGAATTACAGTGGGGTCCAGATGAGCGTTCTCCTGGGTCTTTTTCTTGCATTTTTTCCCAGCTGATTTTCCTACAGATACACTCGCGCTAAGATGCAACTTAGACACAGTGATGTCAAATCAGGGTGTTCCCACTTTTCAAAGTACCAGGCTTATCTCGAAATCAAGATAATGGGAGGAAAGCTGACTTGCATTCTTTCACAAACAATGAATGCACGTTCTCGTCCCTTAATAGTTTCGAGGTAAGTCTTGAAAAAGCCACATGCATCCAAAATTAGACTGGCCGCCAACAACCACCTAAGGTAGAATTCACCAAGCTACTGCGACTACCAAAAGGTGAAACAGCTGAGAAGAATATAGCCCTTTTTTTGGCATTGCGACAAGAGCAGAAGACTGGTCATTAGCACTACCCTGACAGAGGCGGCACATGACTACAACCCTGACCAGCTGGTGAGTATGAAACCCTTCATTAAGTGATCAACAGTCTTGCAGATGTGGTTTTTGTCTTCTAACTTGGGCTCTCCCTCTGCAGCACGTCTCATAATTTGGACTTACGCAGGCTTCTCTGCCCACAGCGGCATACAAGCTCCGTCCCGGGCACATCTTCCTGGAGCCAACAGAACGCCTGCAAAGCAGCCCCACCCAGACTATTCCAGGATCCTCCATCTCAAAGAGATCTGCAGCTACACCAGGTTCTTTCTTATCAAAATATGACTATTCAAATAATACTGCCAAAATATCTGTGTTGAGATGTGTATTTGCTCATTTCAGGTTATGCAAACACAACTTTTTGCATTTACCTCGTCAGGAGGAGGTTTTAAGTGCATGAAATGTATCAACGGAAAGATTTAAATGACCACAAAGGATCCCTGAGCCGGAACAAAACATGTTCACATTATTTTGCATGGGTGTCTGTCTGTGTGTGTGTACTATGGAAATGGATAATCAGCCCACATACCATGTTAGAGACACAACATAGCTCTGCTGATAAACAAGAGGCCAAGTCTGATTGGCTGGAGTTTGGTATCCCTGCGAATGGCTATCTATGGGGAGGAAGCTGGACAGCGAGGCCCGGGGGACAAGGAGTACTAACACTGAAACCAGGGAGCATTTATATAACACCATATACCACCTGTGGTGGACTCATGGGAGCTAAAAATAGAGTTTTCTCAGAAAGTGTACGCTGGGTCGTCTCATGTGGGATACGTGTGTGTTTCCCTGGGGGCAATAAGAAACACAATATAGTATGCATGCTTGTGTATAGATGTGCTAAAGCCTTGACTGGTCTGCTCTGGATCTTAAAGGGCAGGATCAGACATATTCATGGCAGCAAAAAAAAAAAAAGGGATGCTTCTCCAACCATGATAGAGAAGTTGACATAGGGAAGTCACTTCTGAGGAGGACGCCCTTCAGGGAGCCCTGGAAGGAGTTCCTGTTCATATTTACACACTGTTAAAAGATTCATTTCTTAAAGCTGTCTCGACTTTATAAGACATAAACACTACATACTTTGTAGGTCAATCACTGGATATTTGAAGGTCCATACAATGAATTTAAAAAGAGCCAAACATCAAACTTAGCGGGTCAGATTGATCAACTTCCTCCGAGGATCGATTGCAACCAATTAATGTAAAGTAATTAAGGTAATTCATGGGAAGCAATTCTCTAAAGGTTAATCCAAATCTGTTTTACTCCGTGCTGTGTCATCGATGTCAGGTGTTCGACTTAGGTCATCAGCAGTTCAATCAATGACTAACATCAGCTTAGCCAACAAACAGGGCTGCTGCTGCGCTTCACACGGAGGATGTGGTAACGAAACACACAACAGCTAAAGCCTAAAATGATGCTTTTGTCATCATATCAACAGCAGTTTTTAATGTGTAATTCCGGCATAAGCGACTGTCAGTGTAATATCAGCTTCATTGGATTTAAATACACACACGTCTCCGTTAGCCTGCTAGCATGGGGTAGCTCCACCTACAACACAGTTTATCAAAAAAGAAACAAACCTTGCACTTATTACCCACTTAGCGTCAAATATAACAGCACATTGAGATAAATTTGACTGTTTTTCCTCGGAGAGTTTACCGTCATTGAACACATATAACCGTTAGCATCCTTCCCGTTAGTGCGGCTCACCGGCGATTATAGCGGTCCCGCAGCTAGCTAGCGTTCATTCCACTCACCTCTCTTTCATGAAGTGTTTGATTCTGACTATGGCCTTCTCGTCGATCTTCCTTAGGAAGGTTTTCAATCTCTCCCTCTTATTTTCAAGCATCCTTCCCTCAGCCGGTGGTCGTCGGTTCGTGAAGAAACGACGCTTCCACGCCAAACTCCACCGTTCTTGTTTGGCTTCTGCTTTTTTCTTTCCTCACTTCATCCACGGCTGATTAAGATAATGAGCCTAAATCGGACCAAGTCAGCCGACCAATCAGCTTCGGCGACGACTTGGGAAAAAACGGTCATGTCAGACCGATGGGCCAATCAGAACGAGGTAGTTGGCTTGTGAGGAACGCCTATTTCCTTATATGGAATCCGGGCGGTCCCTTTCTCTGGACTTTAAAGAGAAGGCCTGTGTTGTTATTGTGCTGGTGTGGACTCTTCTTATCAATAATTTACATGTGAAATCAGAATTTCACGTGGGAATAACATGGGGAACATATACAGCAACCCTTACTCATGTCAAATCACGTTCGTTTTAATCTGATAGGCACAATATCTGAGCTTATATAGGGTGGGGCTCTTGCCATAGGTTACTGATTACATAGTGCTTCACAGTAAAACCTCAAACTAAAGCTGTAATCTTTTTAGCTGCCTGTGAGGATACACTTTCTCTCTGGATAAAATGTTTTACCTTAATATCAATTATAACATTATCTAGGAATGTACATCACTGAGCTACTGAGACTCTATTCCCCCTCACGTTTATTAAGGTCATCAGACCACAAACTCTTGATGGTCCCTTGCACCCGTTTAAAAACATGAGATGACTGCTTTTCCAGGCCAGTGCGCCTCGCCTCTGGAATGCACTACCATTGACCTTACACAGCATAGAGTCTACTGAAAGTTTTAAGAAAGAACTTAAAACCTATTTTTTTAGGCAGGCTTTTAACTGATGTTGATGCTGTGGGGCCTCTGTGAAGTACTTGTATCTGTGCTATTACATGTATTGTGTTTCTCTGTATTCTGTTGCATTTTATCCTTGTTATAAAACACGTGATTTTATCTATGAAAAGTGCTGTATAGATAAGATTTACTTACTTACTTATGTACAGTGATATGGTCTAACAGACTCATTTTTTTGTGTGTGTGACATACGTTGCCAATAAAGCTGATTCTAAATATTTTTGATGAAAACAAATGACTACTTTAACACTTTGATTGTGACTGTGCCGACATGAGAACATAGCTACTCCATATTAGTGTCTACACTACATATATTAGTGTCGACACTTAATTATAACAGAAAACTGCATTACCGAAGAATGTATGCTGTGGCTCCTCTATGTTAGTGTCTAAACTGCATTTTTCATAAAGGGAAACTGCAGTAGGCCTACGTTTTTGTCCCTGAGTTACAAGGTCTAACATAATCTATTACATTAAAAACTGAAATCACTTTAATCCCACAAATCTTGAAAAAAAAAATCCAATGTATTCTCTTGAAGTGGATGCCAGTGACCCAAAAGACTGGTCAGTTTCTCAGCTGTTAGCTTCTATTGTGAAACCACAGCATGAAACAGTTCATACCAGCAAGGCATGGTGTGTGCAGATACTGAAGGGCCAAATCTAACACCTCCCCCCTTCAGCCAAGAAAAAACAACTGCACCAACAAATGGCAGTCACACACCTTCAGTGCAATCAGAAGCCCAAAACCATGAAAGCAAAGCTTGAGTGTGTCAGCTGGGTTATACTGGAGTCACACTGGATTTTTGCATGTGGGAAATGTAATAAAAAGGGAATATATTGCATGATTGAACTTAATGACACGATCTTTAAATGAGGAAATTGTTTGGACCACTTGCAATGAGATTTTAAGGAATGAAAGTGTCTTGTGGCTGACATTTTACTTCCACATGAGGCCTAGCCGCAAAACAGCCCCAAAACAAAAGTCACAGTGTTGCTCTTGATATCATGTCTGAATGATGAGGTTCAAAATTTTTACAACCTTTTTATATCCAGTTACTACTGAAACTCGGTTCACTGTCAGTACAGCTTTCACCAGTGAATATCACCGCTCTGTCGGTGTAGGCCTTGAACACATAAAGAAAAGAAAACCAATCATTATCCCATTGAAGCTTAGACAAATCCACACAAACCTTAGCACTAAACCCCCTTTCTTTCAGTGGGCAGCTCATGTGCTGCCACGCCACCTTAACAGACGAGGCAGTGTGCTGCCACATGACACAGCAACCACACACCACCCTCACACAGTCTGGCCTACACCAGCCGGCCCATGGTCTTTCCTTCCGCCTCCACATCCAGAGACAAAGCAGAGAGAGGGAGAGAGAGAGGAAATCACGCTACATAAGGATGTCTGTGATGCAACGAGGGGGTGTTGAAGCAGCGTAAGCAGGAACCAGCCTTTCTGTGGTGCTTCATTAGAGTGACGGCTGGATCAATACTTTGGTTGTGTGGGGAACTACGTAAGGATCCAGCCCTCATCGGTGTGTCAGTTGGTTTGAGGTCATCTGATTAATTCCAATTTTCTTCAGGCCCTGTTTTTCACCATGTTGTCTGTGAGAGATGAAATTGATGTGAAATTCTAATTCAACACAGTATAATGGCATTAAGTGATGAATAAAAAACGTGTTTCCAGATAGGAGTTAAAAAAAAAGGAAGAAAATGGAACAAAAGAACCAGTTCACTCAGTTGTGTAAGACCACATATTTTGCATATACAAATAGTTTGAGTCACGAAGGCTGACTCGATCACCCTTGTTCTAGTCAATATTTGTTATGGACTTCACTACTAATGAGAAAAACACCCCACCTATTCATAGCCAATCAGCTGAGAGTTGTGCAAGAAAGTCACATCCCAAATGTGCAAATGCAAACTCTACAAATGTTTTCTTTGAGCTGTCATTTACTGTCTCTGACTACCTTTTCGTTTTGCAATTTCTTATAATACTAAAGTCAGGAGGCTTTAATTGACTGTTGGTTTTAATCTTGCAAATTTTGCTGCAGCTTAAATTGCAGGTCTGTTTAACTTGAAAATAAAATCAAGATTATCTAATATATTCCTATTGATTGCTGAGTTTCAGCAAGAGTTACCTGTCTGGAGAGCCAGTCTGTTATCTCTTTTGTTGCCTCAATCAACCATCTGTTTGCTTTAAATAAGAATAGAGGTTATCATGTAAGGCTCTACAGGAAGAGAAAGTTAGATGTCCTTTGCATGGAGGACTGACTGTTATCTACACTTCAAACCGTAGTTTTGCTTATGAGACCCTCACTATCAGCTGCCTGAGTAAACGCTCTGTCCTTGGTAGGAAAGCAACACCTTGGCCTGGATAATTGTGGCTATGACGCAAAGACAGCTGCAACCATGCACAATGAGGACAGGTGTGCAGGAATGCTTACGAAGCAGGATGAAGAAGTGAGTTTCAGGCTGTGCCCCTCAGTGTGCAGGGTGAATTGTATGTACCGGCTGAGGAAAAGTAACAAAAAAGTACTTCCCATTTTCACTAATGCCCACAATATTAGTATTGATAATAATATGCATTGTAAATTTTGTGAACAGTTGCAAAAAATTCTGTAAACACATAAAAAAATAGAGACAACTTATTATTTTATAGGAATGAAAAAAACAAGTAAGTTTTTGAACAAAATATGAAAGAAGTAGACATATGGAAGAATGCAGCTGCACGCATTTAAAAAATGTGTTTGTTAACCACATGAGCATGTAAAACCCATGTTACATGCATAGTAAGAATACCTGTATGGCAAAGAGTCTCTGTCCATGGGGATTCACAATGGGATCACAATGCTGGTGACACATTCCCAGCAGGCATTCGCAAATGTGATTTTTGTGGAATTTCCACATTCAGAAAGAGCGAGATAAATAGCTTTTTGTGTTCTGACATGAACGCTTCCTTGAATTTTGCATGAGTAACGCATCACAAGGGGCCAAGTGAGACAAATACAATTTCGAAGGCCCAGAGATCATCTGAGTGGAACAAAAATGGGAATATCTTGATGTAATTTTGGCATAATCTGAAATTAAAGAATTTAAAACATTATTTTGAGCTGATAGGGAATTGAGTTGAAATATCATTGACACCACTCAAATGTTTTACTTGTTTTATCTGTTTCAGGTACAAGATAAAGGGTTTCTGTGTCACCCTAAATTAATCATAGCAGACTGATAGTTAGTTTGCAATGTAATGCCTCTTCAGAAAAAGTGCACATCTTAAAAAAAAATTGAAATGTTGAAAAATGAGGACAAAAGTGTTTACAAGCTGCGGTGAAAACAAAACGTGTCAGTGTTGAAGTTATCTTCTTTACACGGGGTCACAAAGGTCAGTGCAATAATAAGGATTCACCACGACAACAGCCAGTTTCTTTCAATGAGGCCAGTGAAGGGGGAGCACCTCACTCGCCACACAGTGAGATCACCTTACATGTGACGCTGAGATGTTGTTTTGTGGCCATCCTTTTGCAGAGATGCGCACTCATAGGAATTCTCATTGTTTCAGGGTCGTATGTACGTGTGCTGCACCATGTCTTGAAGCCAGACTGATATTAGGAATTGACCCTGTTTCTTGTGTGAAGAAAGCTTTAGGCCTACCTGATGTATTTTGTTTGTGTCCTCTGTGCGTGAGCTGCCAAAGGCTCAGGTGTAACACATTCAGGCCTCAACTCAAAGGGTGTTGGGTTTCGAGCAGCGGGGTCTGGCTGGCCTCTTCCAGCTATGGTTACCAGGTTACTCTCATCACTAATTCATCTTCAACCCAAGGCTCTGGCTGGTTGGTTGGTCTGGTGGCTGGTCAGCTAAGCAGAGGGGGAAGGATGAGGTTTCTTGAGCAGTGAACCATCAGGGCTTCCAGAAGGAGACTGTACCTGCGGCCCGATGCAGAACGGGGAGGCTATGAGCCCGCAGGAGTCAGAGGCAGCAGGCGCAGAGGCCATGGAGGACCAGAAAGCCCCAAACCAGAGCCAGAACCATGCCTGTGTTGAACCCACAGCGCCTCCTCTTCCTCCTCCTCCTTCCCCGCCGCCACCAGGGCCGCCAGAGTATCCAAGACCCAGGCTCATTTTCCACACCCAGCTGGCTCATGGAAGCCCAACAGGCCGCATCCACGGATTCACCAACGTCAAGGAGCTCTACGCCAAGATTGCTGAAGTGTTCAACATCTCCCCCTCAGAGGTACCAAACCAACACAAACATGTGTGTTAAATATGATCAGGATAGTTTCATATATTTAAAGTTTGAGGAAGATAATTCTGGTAAAAGAAGAACTGCATTTCCTTTCTTGTACTGTTGGTTTGTCAGGCCTGCTGCTATTAGGTGTAAGGTTTCCACTCTCGGCTTTTTTCCATGATGCACTATTGAAGACCATTTGGCTCATGCTGTCTGCCAGACTTTGCACTTGTCGGGGCCTCAACCAGGATCAATAATGGAAACAAATAACAAGATAACATTCTGTAGTCAATAGACTACACACACGTGCTTAAACAAAACAACTTACAGTAACAGGAGTGAGTTCAGAGCGAGTGTTTTTAACAAAGAGCCACGGTTGAATTACAGACAAATGACTCTATTATTTGGCAATTTTAGGAAATGATGTACCTATTTTGCTGCATCGTATAAGGTTAACAGAAAATTGTTCAAAACTTGCTCATAAGTGTTAGAGAGGAGAAAAATCCCTGCCGTGAATCAATTTTCATTCCTGCAAAAGTCACACACTTTCAGATGGAAAGTCCTGCCATGCTTGCATCATCTAACTTGGTTTGAAACACAGACTTTCTTTGATATCATGGAATTCCTGTGATGACTCCCCGTGTGATGACATTAGTCGTATTTTGTCACACTTGGCAAAGTTTCTCTGGGGTCACATAAGACATTAAAAACTCAGCTGTTTCAGTTTAATAATCATAACACATGATGTGTGCGCTAACTGTGGGTTTGGATATTGTGGACTTTCCGTTTTAAAACATCCCTACATAAAGACTCACTATTCTTACTAACCACTTCATATCTGCAAGAAATGCATTAACTGTCTGTGAATATGTGATACCTCATTCAAAATTTCAATGCCAGAATGATCCAACAGCATCGTAGAACAATAAACAATGAAGGTGATCAAAAGTTTGATTATCAGTTAAGATGCAGATAATAGTCACTCACAAGGCCAGAATCCTTGAAAGATGTGAAGTCAACTATCTTTAGTGGGTCATGGTTAACCAAATCCCTCTGCGGCCTTGTACCGCTCTCAGTGTTCGACACAACAGAAGACCACAGGCTGTGACCAAAACTCCCATGCTGATATCAGACAAAACTTCCTTTATCAATTCTGATTTAATTCACATTTGTATTCAAGATAGGCATTTCAATGACTTTAATTCAAGGTGGGAGGAATACAACAGAGAGATGAGAGTAAGAAAGGGTGATAGTCAACAATAAAAAGAAGTGTGGCTCTGGGTGTGGAAGCTTGTGCACCTATTGTTTGCTGAAATCAACTCAAATAATATCTCAGTGTTAATACATTTCAATATTAAAAACAAAGGCTTAAAAATATTCAATTTTATAGGTTATGAAGCGGGGATGAGGTCTTCTGTCTGCAGCAGTTCTGCAGCAACAAACGTAACTACAGCAACTATCCATCTTATCTCGTAATTATCAGTTTTGTTTTGAAGGCCACCTTGAAGGTTTTTCCTATCTGCATATCACTTGTTGGATGATTGGAGATGGAATATGGACTGTGAAGATCAAATCAGGCCACTAAAAAATGCTGGCCTGTTGCTTGAAGCTTAATTTCTCTATGAGGAAGAAGTTTAGGCTTAAGAAGTTTTTGCTGTTATAACCCTTAGGTGCAAATGTAAGAAACATTAAGTTCCATTGAATGTCTTTTATAAATGCTTCAGTAATCTGCAAGACTATCAGCCAAACAGGAGACATTTAATAGAAAACAATGTGAGGGTGACAGCCTGCTCAACAATAACAATAATCATTAGAAACTGTTATTGAATGCTTTGCTTTTCAATCAGTTTATCACTCAGTAACTGAATTGGTTTGTTAAAAAAAAAAAACTTAATAGAATAGAATAGAAGAATAGAATATTCCTTTATTGATCCCCCATGGGGGAAATTTTTTTTTTAATTTTTTTTTTTAAAAAGGCCTTATGTAGGATAATAATTGATCATATGGGGCGTATATCAATGTAGCCTTGAACAGCAATCGGACTTCTAGATATAGTTTTGTCAGTGGTAAATATCAGGCAGTTAGGTGGTGATAGTGGGATGTACAACAGTTTCCTTGAACCCTTGAGGACTGAACAGCAGCAGCATAAAGTTACCGTACAACAAGATGCAAGGGGAGACCTTGGACTGCAGTCAGACTGTTCCATTTGCCAGAGGAATTACTGCGAGTAATATCTTACGGGAACAGCTCTGAGTTAGATAACAGTTCAGAGAGGTTATCTCAGATTTCCGCTTTGTATTATCAAGTCAAACTTGAACTTCAACCTCTAAGAAAAACAAAATCAAGGCGTTGAGGGTGAATGAAAATCAAAGCATTTTTTCAGAGATTACATTTCTTGTTAGGAAGAGATTGGCGAAGATTGGCCACAGTTCAAAGAGCTGTAACACAAGGGTCATGTGGTCAGAGCAGCAATGTCAACATGCAAATGCTGATCTAAGGAAAATTTTCTCCTTCACTTCATAACTTCAGTGAGATCTAAGGACTTTCTGAGAAGTTTTCATCGTTGTTAAAACTGCAAACTACCCCAATCATTTGGTTACAAACTTTTTCTTCTTGATACATCCATTGCTGACTACAAAATGGCCACAAATGCAAAACCAAATGATTTGGCTCTACTGCCCTCTGCTGTTAAATTTTATGCAGCACGGCTGAAAACCAAATAGCTTCATTTGGTTTGTTAGCTTGGGTTGTAAAAAAGGACGCAATGAAATGACAAAGGAGGGCAAAATAACAACAACAACAACACGAAAAATCCATTAACAATGAACTAGAAAAAAAATTAGCACCATTTTCCAAAAATTTCCTCATGGAGATCAATAAAGTATCATCTTTTCTCAAAACTTTACATCAAAAGAAACTAGTTTGCAAAGATTACAAAGCAAAACCATAACACAGATTGTATACTCTCCCTCTCTTCTGACAGTATCTAATAAAAGATACAAGGGAGCTCAATATGTAAATGTAGGTGAACTGCTGATGGTAAATGCTGATCAATTATTGACCTCATACGAAAAGCATACTGATGAAAAATATGGACAACATACCTTTTCTGCCTCTTTATTCAGAGAACTGTATCTCAATGAATCTCAGTTTGTATCAACTGTTTGTTTTATTAATTTAAACTACTTTGTGTGTCCCCCTTTCAGATCCTGTTCTGCACCTTAAACTCCCACAAAGTAGACATGCAGAAGCTCCTGGGGGGACAGATAGGGCTGGAGGACTTCATCTTTGCCCACATCAGAGGAGAAACTAAAGAGGTGGAGGTTACAAAGACAGAGGATGCTCTGGGCCTCACTATTACAGACAATGGAGCTGGATATGCTTTCATCAAGGTGGGCATCTCTGACTTATTTTAGATATTTTTGTCAAAGATAGTTTGATTTTTATACTCCTAAATGAACTTTTACAGTTTGTGATGAAATCCCTGTCAACTAACAGTATAGAAGACTGCTGCATGTGAATATATTTGATATGTTTCTGTCAGAGGATAAAGGAAGGCAGCACCATAGACCGGCTGAAGACAGTGTGCGTTGGTGATCACATTGAGGCCATCAATGACCAGAGCATTGTGGGGTGTCGACACTACGAGGTAGCTAAGATGCTGAAAGAACAACCCAGAGGAATACCGTTCACTCTGCGCCTGGTGGGGCCCAAGAAAGCCTTTGGTGGGTACTACAAAATGTTGACCTATTATATTTAACTTCTGTAACGTCTGCTCTTCCTCATGCCACCAAATACTACTTCCTTCACCTTCAAGTTGTCACTTCAGCTGCTGCTATGATGCTCTTTTTAAAGGCACATTTCACTTAAAAAAAACAGGTCAAACATAATAAGCTCTTTATGGTAAAATAATTAAATTTCTAACATATGATTAAGATTAGGATTCACGTGATAACTACCAAACTGTACATAATTAAACGGATAAATATCCAGCCCTTCTTACTGCTACATTTCTTACCCTAATATTGAACCCCTTCACCGAAAATAGATGGTCTAACGTAAGTGGATCGAAGTCACGTTATATTTATATTTGTAGGTCAAAGTCATTGAAATACCAGCATGCAAAAAGTACATGTAAACATAAATGCAGAAAGAGAGGGATGGAGGGAGAACACATGGTTCAAGTTTACCAGACTCTCTGCATTTACACAACTGTCTGTGCTGGAGAAACTGTAAACATTTGATCATGATGTACGAGCGGTACTTTCCCTTTTGCGAGGGAACCAAAGTGGCACTTTAATATCAGGCATTTATCTGTCATGAGTAAAAATGCACGAACAATTAATTAGTCTTGCTCTAAGCCAAGCCCCAGACAGGACTCTGACGTGACCTCCTGCTCTGACATGTTCGACTTTTATTAATGCGAGCAAAATTTCCTGCACTTTTCCCTTAGACTTTAATTTAGGACTGTATTTATCATTGAGAAACCCTCCACACCTTTTTCCCCCCCCTCTGGGAAATGTTTTTCCTCTTTAACAGTAAATTTAGTGGCTCATTGATGATATCTGGGTCAGAACACAACAAGGGAAAGAGGAAGTCTGCATTTCTAAGTGGATATAACAGACTGGGATGGAGAAAAACTGTCATCAGAACCTTGTTATCAGGCAGGAAACTAGATCCATGGTCAATGGCTAACATCCTGTTAACAATCATGGACAGTATTTTGTTACCGTGCTCAATGTTGTTATGAGACAATAGCAACTAAGAGCCCATTAAGTGGCATGAACGAGCTGGGCCCAACAGATTGTGTACTTCTGGTTGCCATAGATCTGTAGATGCTTTCTAATTCTGATTTAGTACAAACTGCTGTGTTTGAGGTAAAGAATGAATAGTCACAATAAAAGATAACAGCCCAGTGTAATGGGCATTACACACACTGCATGTGTTGTTTCTGGGGGACCTCAAAATAAGAAAAAAAGGGATTTAATCAAACCAGAACCCAGTTTTGGAGTTATAAATCTTGCAGTATAAACTGTTCTTTGGCATCTCGTAGCTTCTCTTTATCTGAACCAGAGCAGCACTTTCAGCAATGCTAACATGAAGATAAAGTTTATTTATATCTGGAAATCATCTGCTGTCAAATCTGAAAAGGATGAAACCGACCCCTGCCACTGACAAAGTGATAATATCAGCATTGAGTATCAGCTAACCTGCTCTCTCATTATCAGTATTGGCACTGGCCATCGACAAACTGATATTGATTGATCACTAGTCTCACTGTAAAAAATGCCAAACCTATATAAGTAAATACAGATCCAACAGGATGTCTGTTTCATCTATAAAATGTGGTCAATGCTTAACCGCTTGTTTGTGTTTATATGTCCGGTCAGACATGATTGGAATGAGGACCCGAGCACCAAAATCTAATGAGGGCAAGATGGTGAACGGGAGAGAGACCCTACGTCTGCGCTCCAAGGGCACTGCTACGGTTCAAGAAGTGGTGAGTTTCACACGCTCTGTAGGACAATGACATTGCTTCCTGTGTACTCTCAGTTTTCTTAGTCAGTAACCCATGAAGTTCACTCTAAGACATAAAAACACTACATCACAGAGTTCCCAAGAAGGATTCTGGGGAACTGAAATGACCCCATGTAAACCACAAAACTCACAGCTGGATAAATCAACCCCCACTCTTTTACATGACTACTAAAGTTTCTGTCCAGATATGTTCTGTGTTTAGTTTTTCCCTGGTTTTGTGATTTAAACGTATTTTCTTTGTTATTTTACCTCGTGTTTCTGTTCCATATTGTTCCTGTTCCCCTGTAGTCTTGTCTTGTGAGTTTTCAGTTTGTGTCTGACCCTGTTCCCCTCATGTTCTCAGTGTTTCCTGTTTTATTTTGTAGTAGTTTATTCCCTGTGTTTCTAGTCTTGCTTTACTTCCTGTGTTTTCCCTCCTCTGTAATTGTCTGCACCTGTGTCTCGGTGTCTCACCTGCCTCTCGTTGCTCGTTTGCCTGTGCATATATAGTCCTTGTCTTCCCCTGTTTCTTGGTTGGTTCATTGTGTGTATCTTTGTCAGTGTGTACGTGTCCCCCCCAGTGAGTTGTCAGTGAATTTTTTTTGTTCCTTGGATTTTGCTTCCTGTGTTTTGGAGATTTTTTAAGTTGGACTTTTTAAGTAAGTTTTTGTTGCTTCTTATTTAGTTCTCTTTAAATAAATCCTTTTTTCATCCTGCATATGGGTCTTTTTCTTTGTCTAACCTTGCAAAGATGTGACTTTTTTTTTAAAACAATGCTTATTACTTCCAAGGAAGTGACCCTTTTGACTGACAAAGTGACCAACTTCCCACACTTCACTCTGTTAGCGGGTTCTGCAACCCTCGAGAAAAGAAAAACACTTGATAAACACACATTTACTAGCATTTACCGGCAATACGCAGTTTGTGTGATTCAGCGTTAAAAGACCATCAAACTTCTGATGTTTTCATGCAACAAAAATGTTAGAAACAATAGCTTATGATATTCTTGGCTCTTTCAATGATTAGAATGAGCTTGTGAAGTTTGTTTTACCATATTTAGAGCTTGAACAGCACTACTTTCCCACTCAAGCTTCTGTATTTTTTTTTGCACTTACAGCAGAATGAGTTTGAGGAACGGGCGACCAGAAGGGTGGATGACTTGTTGGAGAGCTACATGGGAATCAGAGATCTAGAGCTGGGTAAGACCATACACAGAAGTATCCTCTTATAACCCTCTCTCTTTCTTTCTCTCTCTCTTTTTTTTTCTTGTAGAACTTTATTTGCTTAAAAAAAAAAAAAACTGTTGCCCCCAATAATGACACCAAAATTAAACACACACGCATACACTTATTTTTTTATGCGTCCCTGCTGAATATTTAAACCAGAACAGAATTGCACAGAATCATTTTCTTTCTTTTTTTTTTTTTTTTAACCCCTCGGGGAGGTCTCAGTTTGCCAAGTGTCCTTGTAAGGGTCAAAAGTTTGAGAGGGATGATTGCAATGTTACTTCTAATAGGAGATTTTCCCAGACCCTCGGGGTCGATGGCCTGATTTTCAAGAATGTATTTCCTTAAAAATTCAGACCGTATTTCATATTAGGTCAGTGATTTCTCCTTCTGCTTGTCTCTCTTTGATTGGCATGGAAGTATTATTTTGCTGAAGTGAGGATTATCAAAATGACTGCGAGGAAAGGGTGATGAAAAATATCCATTCCACTCACTGCCAAAGCTGGAAACAAATCTCAGCTGTTTACTTTTCACTGAATTATTTTACTATTTTTGGATGTAGAATCCAAACATCAGAAACAAACTATTTTCAACTTTCTGTTTTTAACTAGGACCTGTTTGATGAAATGCTGAGACTGCTTTGGCAGGGTGACTTATAATAGTGTGTTGGTGCATTACACTTTGGATTACATTTGAATGTTCTAGATGATAAACTTATTTGCACTGTATCTTAAACGATACTTAAAATATGGTCAAAATATCTAGTTTTTTTCTGGCTGAAATGATGCAAATTTGAGTATATGCATTTTAAAATCCCTTTACATGTCCGTTTTTTTTCATTTGAAAAGCTTCAAAGCAAACCTACAACACAATGAAAACACAATGTGATTAATTCTTCATGAAGAATTGGGGATTTTAAGAAAATATGTATTCTGACTTGTAATTCAAGAACTTTTTTGTTTGTTTTTTAAGAAAAGGCAGGATTACGACTTGAAAATGACTTTTTGATACTCAATTTATGAGTCACAGCCACAGTTCTTTTATTTGTCAGTACATTGTGGTTAAAAAAATGGGATTTCTTCACATCTGTCCCATGTTTTGTATTCTGCAGCAACCACCATTGTTGAGGCAGGTAAAGACAAGAAGAACCCCGATGACTTTGCAGAGGCCTTGGACTCCGTTCTGGGAGATTTTGCCTTTCCTGATGTGTTTTTGTTTGATGTATGGGGGGCTATTGGAGACGTCAAGAATGGGAGAATGTAGACATCAAACATATTCACGAGCACATAAAGATGGAGCTCTGTTTTCAGGCTCACCAAACCAGAGAGAAAAAACTGGTCCAACTTTCGAAGCTGCATTATCAGTTCCTCCAAACATCTTTAACTAATTATTTAAAATCCTAATAGGCACTACATTTCTTCCAATAATTTCCCCTTTAAACACTCAGATAAAAGCAATTTGCCCACAAGTTGATCATTAGTCTTGATGTTAAATGTCTGCAAACACACTAATCTAAAGTTAAAGAGGCTCTGCAACAGCCCAAACAAATTAAATAAGAATGGACTTTCAGCATACTGCAACCCTAAGCAACAAGGCCACTTTAAAAGCACATAAACAAATCCATACATAATATAAAGACAGAAACATTGGAAGGAGAAAATAATCTTGCTGCAACAAACAAAATCATATGAATTGGAAGCACAGGTGCATTAAGTATCTAAATAATGCAATGCACAAATCTAAGGTTAAGAAATATTTTGCATAAGGTTTTTGCTTTTGGGTTGTATTTAATTTTGAATTTGCAAAAAAGCAATTTTTTCTCCTAATGAAGATGTTCAGGCTGTTGTATGCCTCTTTTTGATGCTGTACGTTCCAGGTGGAAAACAATTGGTCTCACATATGTTATGCAAGGTTTTGGGGCTCCCTTCATCATTAAGATATCTGAACAGTGTGTAAGGAACATAGATGCAAAGCACTCAGCCAGACATCTAGGAATCAAGGAAGCAAGATAAGCACCAGTAACCTTTGTTCTCTGATGAAATCCCAATGGGAAAAACAGGAAGGGGACAAGGGGACATTTCTGGGTCACCTCTAAGTCGGAATGTGTCATTACAATCTTTTATAGCTTGTTTGTAGAGTTCAAGAGCAACACTTGATTTTAAAGTTTTGAAATATGTGCATGCAGATTGTCACAGAGTGAGTTTACCATTTGGCCTTAGAGAAACTAAACCTTTCAGATGTAGGTCATTAAACAACAGATCTATGTAGCTCTGATAACCGGCTTGCATAAAATCAAACATGAAAAAATCTGTTTCAAAACATGACAAAAAACAAACATCCAAAAAAGAAATCTGCTGTAGCAAAACCTCAGGGGGACAATCTTCGGCTGAAATTTTCTGCTCTAAGACCCTTATTTTCCCCACAGTGTCAAACAGAAACCAAACCATTGACATTCCAGGACAAAAATAAAAAGCAGGCTACATGTACATAAATTCCTGATCAGTTCCCGTTTCCTTGCTTAATACCTTTGTATATGTATCATGGGAAAGTTTGTTTTAGCTTGAATCAGCCTTTCTATCTTTCTTTCTGTTGCTGCACTTGAGTTTTTCACGCTCTCAAAAGGTCACTAACTAAGTGATATTTAAATAGGAAACCCTGACTCACTAAATGCTGTTTGGCTCCACCTTCTTTTTCCATTCTGGCTGCGCAATATCTGAAAGTAATGTTTTGTTTGTAACACTTTGTATATGATTGCTTCTCTTGATGAATTCAGACCATCTGACATTAATAAACAGTAAGCAAAAAGATCAAAAAATAACTGTCAAGCCTGTTTTTCTGTAACAGAAAAGCCCATACTGTTCCTTTATTCACAGTTTATGTATACTTACAAAGCATTTCAGAAAAGTATATTCACTTTACACTTTGTCCCATATACCGTTGGAGCTAAAGCGAGACACATCTCATCCATGTATCAGTGATCGGGTTTTTGATCGGTTTAGAGTGGCACTCTGATCTGAGTGATAAGACAAATAGAGTGACATCTGGGTTACCAAGCAACCAGTGGTTAAAGAGAGACTTTTACCTTATCAGATCAATTTCACTACATTGACAGCATCTCAGAATAATCTTCTTGCTGGAATAGTTGCATGAAACTCCTCAAATGGTCAGACTTTAACAGTTAAATTTATAATGAGCTACAGTGTCATTTTCCTATAAACACCTTCCTAGCAGTGCAGTGTTAGTTAAACATATCTAAGAAACAGATCTGCTTCAAACAGCAGTTAAAACAATGTGGCTAACACTGAACAGAGGCGCAGAGGAAAGGTTAGCTGAAACTTTGTTTAGAACAACCGTTCAACGAAGGATAATTCAACACTGTTTGTATTTCTCAGGCTGTCAACATCTGCACAACTTTTATCACTTAATTTAGTCTTTAAATACCTGCAAATATTTTTGATATATTTTAATATCTCTGAATTTCTTTAATTTTCAAAACCTTGGATGAGTGGGCAGTTTAAGGCAGAAAATAAAAGAGCGACATAAATATCTGGTACACTGATCAGGCATAGATGTTGTAACATGATGTAGAATAAATAATGATAATATGACATGTTTGTGTTGATGTAAGTTGTATGATTCATAACACTTACCAAGATGACAGGAAGCTTAAACCCTCACGTAACAATGACATTTTCATTGGCCTGCAGTAGAAAGTCTACCATCATTTCTCAGCCAGTGAATTCAAACTTTGTGCAAATAGTTTGACCTTTCATGCAGTACAACGAATCTCAGATAGAATAATCTTTGGAGAGTTTCTGATCTTAACAATTGAAAATGTTAATCTACTTTTCACAACATTTTTCTTCTGACAAACCTAGAAGTGTCAAAAGTTAAACTGATCAAGTTTGAAAAATTTGATCATAGAAAGATTTAGAAATTACGTGCATTGTAACCTGTTGCATATTTACATTTTGAAATGGAAGCTGCAAGCTTCTGGCAGCATAAGCAACATCTCACTCAAGTCATTGCATTTTCACAGCAGCACCTACACAAGGTTAGGATCAGTCTGGATTTAGAAGAGCATGTTTTAAAGATTACAGATAGACTGTCCAAAGTATTGTAGGAAAGACATTTTTTAGAAAGGAGGGAACAATACTTTCTATGTGACTGGAAACACAGCTGTATTCCTTCTGGAGCATCAGAGCAGAGGCAACATGTGCTCAAAGGCCTATTTGTTTTTCACCACAATAAAGAATCACATTTAAAAATGTGCCTGTATCAGCACAGGCTGTTTGAATAAAACCAAACATGAAAGTTTTTAATAGAGAACACTTTTAGCAGTCTAATTTTCTGCAGTGTTCTGTAAAGCCACTAAAAAGACTGCATGTTTAAGTGCCAGCTAATACTGCTTAAAAATCAATAATACGCCATTTAAACTGTAAAAATATAAGTGCAATACTGCTTCTTGTCTTAGTCACAGATTAAATGAAAAATTGCCTTTTGAACACAATCCATCATCCAAATAATTTCCCTCATTCCGCAACTCAAGTCCAACAATCACTGGGAAGGAGAAGGAAGCTTCAAAGCAGAAGTCCCTGTTGCATTTGATTTCTCTTCTTCTGCTGTGTCATCGGAGCTCAGGACGTTCCCAAGTGAAGCACGAGTGAACCTGCGGACTGTCTCACCCAGGGATGGGTACAAACTCATGATGGAGCCCCGAGACCAGTCAAAGCGCGGGTAGATCTTCTTGAGAACTGCCCTTCGGAACAATATGTATACCCAGGGGTCCAGGATCTGGTTCCAGGTGGCGAAGCGTAGCCACAGCAGTAGGTACCGGACCTGAAGAGGACCTCCTGACAGCACAGTTTGTGCAATAAAGACCTGGAGGTCATGGGATGGAGAAAGGGACAGGGATAGAGTGCAAAGAGGAAAAAAGGAAAGAAATGAAAATGGAGAAAAGTGCGATGGGGAAAAATGAGGAAAGAAGAGAGGAAGTCAATTAGAAAAGTGACCACAGTTTAAAGTTAAACCAGTAGAAACGAAAGATTAGGAATCAGAAACAAGTGAGAACAGACAAAATTGGTTAATATTCCAATTGGCCAATATGCGCATACACACACACATTTGTATAGTCCATTGAGAGAATGGCTAATTTTCTGTGTCCCTCATGAGGCAGTGGCAACAGCAACACAATTATCCCCCTATTTTAGCAAAGCTGGGAATATTACATGAGGCATAGCCTTATTAGCCCAACAGTCTCTTGAGGGGGCAACACATGCTAACAAGCTCCTTTAGGAATGACAAATTGGCTTATTGTTGTCTCTGATCCAAATTTGAATTATCTCAGACGCTCTTCTCTTGTGGTTAACATCCAAAAATTGCATGCGCAAGGAAGACAGAATCCTCAATCCTGAAATGTGATAAAACTGTTGCATGCAAGTGTTATGATGAAGTGCAAAGCCTTTGTTTTAATTAGGCAGACTTTTCTCAGAGGCAGAGGTGCTCCAGGGACTGTGACAACTAAAGAGTTTTCCAAGATGCGAGTTGGCTTCATTGTTATCTTCCCCTTTCACAGAGGGAAGCATTTATTCTCACTTTAAGAGAGAAAAAAATATTTCAGGCTGAAAGTAGATAAGTTACTGTGGCTGTATCTTACAGGCCACAGCCTATTTCTCTAGATTTAACTCTTAGTGGTGAAGATTTCTTGCAGCTCTGCCTTAAAGAAATGTTCGAGTAACCAAGCAACTCCACAATCTTCAGATTACACATCAGTGTTAAGAGGAGTAAGAATCTACGTTGGTTAAAGAGGATTGAAAGCCAGCACAAGAGGAAAATACAAACACAACAAAGGGCTGAAAGTATCTAATGAAATGTTACTTGACAGTAAATGGAATAGAGTGAATGTAGCAGCAGCCAAACCAAGATGGGACTCCGTCCGCACTGTGAGGCATTTCCCATATGGTAATTTTAGCTCAAGGTTAATGTTTTGGAAGCTCAGGGGATGGACTGTGATGTGCAAATGATTCTTTCCAGGAATGTCGTTGGCAGATGTTTGGAACAGGCTGAGGTAGCCGGCCAACCACAGCACAAAGTTAGCAGTTACTATGGGGAGCTGTGTGATTGTTAAAAACTTTATAGGTCTTTTTGATTTACTTTTTACTCGCCTTAGTCGGGACACTTGACACATGATGTAAATCCAGGGGTCAAGAATCTGATTGCAGGTGGCCATTCGTATGGCGAACAAAAGAAATTCAGCGGTGACAGGAGCAGCAGTCGCCACGTTCACCAGAATATAAATCTGTACAGTGTCACACAACTGAGATTAGACAGATCTGCAGGAAAACATGGGCCACCCTCTATTCCTAAATCCGAAAGCCTCTGTGATCAGAAAATTAAACTCTTGGTTATCCCCAAGAAGAGATGCTGACAAAGCTGACAGTGTTAAAGGTGGCAAAGGCGAAAGCAACACATAGACTACAAGGTACTAGAAGAAAAAGAACTGAAAACATAAAAGGGAATTTAATCTTAATCCATGAAAAAAACATAATTATAACTAAGACACAATAGATAAATAAGGAGGTGTCATTAATCTAGAGTAAGAAGGTAGTATTTAATTCTTCATTTTGCTTCATTAGTTTTAGGCTTTATAATAACTCTCAAACTTAGTCAGCTAATGTTGATTTGAAGGAAAACAGTACTTAATACCTTTTTCTTTATTTTCTTTTTGGCTTGTATTTTGGTCATAACGCATAAAAAGCTACATCCTAAAATTATGGCCAATGGGACAATGAACAAATAGTCAGAGAGTTTTACTGTTTGTGAATAAAAGATTAATCTGAAAATCAGTAAACTGGGTCTAAGAACAGGTTTAGGATTGAAAGCTATAGCTTAAAGTTTAATCTTACGTGAAGCTATCTGGGATTTAGTTTTAAATGGCATATGACCACTCTTGTCTGTTGCCCTGTTGGACCTGATCATGTTGCAATTCCAGCAATTTCCTCAAAAAATGTAATTTGAAAAACAACAAAACCAATATCTGACAAAAGTGAAATTTGCTTTAAAACAAGATGGATATTTCCTATTAAGGCATTGATTCCAACCACTTTGTAAAGCTGATGCTTCATCTCAATGAACCATAAGGCATTAAGAGGCCCTCTGATCCAGAGTAAGACCAGAAATCTTTCAGATGAGCGAATAAGGAAGCTGCATTTCTGAGAAGAAATGAGGCATATCATCAGGAAACAGAAAGGAAAGGGCCTCGTGATGCAATGGTATGGTTCAAAGAGTTGTAGAGCAATGCTGATAGTGGATTGAACTAGATGGGGGACAGGGTTGAGTGCTCTCAGATAATTTAGAAAGTCATAATTTCACAGACGCTTGGGTCCTTTGCTTTGATCTTAGTCATGAATGATTGTATGTAAAGTTTGTAAATGCAGCTTAGAGAACAGGAATTTCAGGACAGGACACACTGAGTCAAAAAAGGAAACATACCAAGAGAGGGCACCAGCAGATTGAAGCAATGACCATGATGAGGATAAGCTGAGCCATCATCTCTATTTCGTGGTCTCTGCGACGCTGGGAACCGTCCTGTCCACAGCACACCTTGATCAGTGTCACCACGCTCACAGTGTTCAGTATAAAGGACACTGCGAGGCTTATCAACCCCACCAGAGAGAAGAGCAAGGAGAAGATCAGGTCATTTCCCTCTGAGCTGATGTTTAAGAAACACCAGGAACCTGGCATCTGTATATGGTAGCTCCCAACACCTGTGATAGGCAGCAAAGCTATGCAACCAGCAGTAAACCACACCATCAGCACCATGGAGACTGTGCGGCTCTTTGGCATGCTGGTGGAGCGAGCGAATGGATGGTTGATGCCAATGAAGCGCTCCACTGCCATGGTGGCACCAAGCAGGAGTGGGCACAGACCATAGAAGACCATGGACATACCCATAAAGTTGCAGAAATGGCAGTCTGGATCTAATTTGCGCCAGTTAAAGTGTGTGAGATGGAAGGGGATCACAATAGAGCTGGTGACCAGCAGACCCATGAAGTCTGTGATGACCAGGCCACCCAGGAAGATCAGGAAGGAGGAGCGAGAGCGGCTATGGGTCTTTCGGAAGGACTTGAGAAGAACAACAAAGGCAATGAGATTAGAGGTGAGTCCCAGAGTGCCGAAAATGGATGAAAAGTAGGCTGAGGCAATGGTGGGCGGGAGTTTGAATGGAGGGTTGTTGATGGAGTAGCACAGAGGGGTGTAGTTGGTTGGGGGCTTGGCTGAGGCATTCATCATGGTCAGTTGGTGTGAGGTCATTTATTCCAGATGAATCAGAAATGGAAAGGCAATGCCAGAGTGGGGCGATTCATTTTTTTCTTCATCCTGAAAAGTAAAAAGAGAGGAGAGGTACATTTAGAGATAGTCCTCATAACAGGGTGTTTGTGTGTTTAAGAACACTTAAATATTGAACTGCATCAAAGCATATTGTGCAAAGAGAAAAGGAAAAACACAAATTCTAACACACTATGTCACCCAACCCTTATCTTAACCGCACTCCAAAAGAAACTAACGGCCTAAACTCAAACTTAAACCCAAACCAAACCAAACCTCCCAACCTCAGCTCAACCTAACCCTAGGAATAACCCAGTCAATATACTTTTTACTTCACCTACTACAAAGCTAAATGGTTCTTATAAAACCCTTTTCAGACTGAGAATGTTGAGAAACCACTGGTGCTGAAAATTGGTCTCTATTCACCCATCCATTTTCTATATGTGCATTTCTATTTAGAGTCAAGCGAGGCTGCCTCGAGCTAATCTTATCATTTATTACTTAGCAGTTACCAAAATGAGACTTATATGCTAATAAACCGCCATAATCCTTTGCTGTTTCAATGCAAAGCAGTTTAAGGTTTAATAAGTGTGTTTTTAGGATGGCCATGTAGAACATATGACGTGAATGTAACAGCTCAGATACATCACGTATATAACACCCACACAAACAGACAGTGACAGCATGGGGCAGAGATGGAGAGACTGACACTGAAACAGAAATAGACAGAGAGATCTGGCTCATCCTGGCAGGAAGTGCAGTTATGTGAAGAGCACTGACAGAGACACTAACAGGAAGTATACACATGTTGTCTCCACTAGGCTAAGATGCTGTCCCAAGAGGCCTGTCCTTAATACTTTGCACGTCCCGTCATACTGTTTTTGACTTGCTTCCAGCAAAGTGGGATATTGATGGATTTAATGGGATTACCATGAGTGTATCATGTTGTTATAGTGGGATAAACAGGGAAAATAAATGTAATCTAAAAAGGTTTATAGGATTCCTGATACTCCAGTTATGATTTTGCCCTTTGTCCAGTAAATGAACCACTAGATAACCACAAGTAAGTGGATCAATGTATCAATAACACTGATTAAATTAGGTATTGCTTTTCAAACTTCCCTTTTTTATGAGTGCACAGAGACTATGAAGGCTTTATGTAAGGAGGAGTTTAAGATTGCAGTTCACTTGAGTGTCCACTTGAGGCTGTCTTTAAAAACTCAGAAAACCACATACACACCCATTCTAAAATGCCAATCTTTACAGCAAGAATAATGTTTGAAGTCTGGTACAGAAAGTGTTTTAGTCTGAATAGCTCATTTCTCTGTCAAACACTGGATTTAAGGTCATTTTAGTTTCCATTACATCAAGATATCATGAAAATTTCACAAGTTTTGCATGTAGAGTCAATATTTCCATTGTGGTGGCTGCCATCATTAGCCTCAAAACTCCCCTTCAGCAATCCACTCATTTGCTGGAGAGAAATCAAAACTGAAACAGTACAAGATAAATTTTCATGGGATGGTCCTGCATACAAAGACATTTTTGTCATTTTTCTAGCAAGTTTCCTGTCATTGTTTGTCCTGCAAACTGAAGTGTACAGTGTAAAAAAAAATGGGAAGTAGGAGTACTTTAGTGGATGCACATGCAGGGCAGGACATTCATTTTTGAGCCAAATATGCAGCCTCAATGTGGTTTGGCTCTATGTATCAAGTCAAAGCCTTCATTATTACTCTTTCAATCCCCTGTATTATCATTAACTTCTTATTAAACTTTAAGATACTGAGAAACAAACTGAAAATGAACAAATATACTCAGAGCAATGCACAATGTTGTGTGAAAATGCATTTGTGCGTTGCTGTTCGGCACATTTTCAAAGGCCTGGTTGTTTTCCAGAAGTAGACAAACTGCATCTGAGGGCTTAACTGCACCACAACAAAGCCTGTTACACACTTGTGTTTACACGTAGACAGGAAGAAATGAAAATCAACTCACAGTGTGGTTGGTTGTTTTTTGTTTCTTCAAATTACGTCAAGCTGGTTGAAAGTGTCTCATGTTACCTTAAAAACAATTAGTTCTTTTGTTTAATCGTGCACTTTGAGTCTTACTCACATGGACCTAGTGTTACAGCTGTGAGGACTTAATGTTGGTCCCAGGCTTGTTTGGAATGTGTACACGTGTTACGTAAAACAAACTGAGATAACACACAATTGAAGACAAATTAGTGTTGGTTTCATGTGTAAAACAAACTTTGCCATTATTTTACTTCACATCATGGCACCATGGCAGATTTACACCACATCTGGTAAAAGTCTTAGTAGTTTTTAGGGCTTATTTGGGGCTTACATCAGACATACATTCAATTCTATAAACATGCATTTCTTACTTGAACAAGGTGGAGATGATTTGTAATCGACTCACTTATATAAATCCACTTATTTTTAAATCCATTTTAATGAGCTGTGATGTTCTGTGTGCTTTTCTCTAAAGGTAGATTTTGCAATCAAATTATTTACAGTCTACAGTTATACAACTTTCTTTCATCTGTCTAATTGACACATTTCCCTGAGGGCTGAAAACAGGAAGATACATGAATTGAAGGAAACCTTTGGATGTCTCACTAAAAGCTGACTACACTATCATCAGGTCTTTTTCAGCCCCCTAGAGGATTCTGGGATGGGCAAACAGTTCTTGGCGCCAGCTTTTGTGCGACCCTGAGAGCCTTTGAAAGTGCCATTAGTGCTTGTTAGCATCAAAAAAATCAATATGCCATATGCAAAACCGCTTCAACAAGGCAGCCAAAATGTTTCCCACTGAATCTAATAGGAAACCACAGAAACCTATAATGAGATGTAGGTTCAGGAATGCATGGGGAATGCAGAGTATGTGCAACATAATTTGTGTGTGGCTGTGTGACCATGATGCCGCACATAGAGTAGGGTGTGTAATACACTTTGCATGCGGTTGCTTGGCAGCAGCCTGTTCTGCATCCAGTATCACACCCAAGCATCAGTGCTGTATATGATCAATAAATTAAAGGCTTTGCATTTCAGGCTGATTTTAAATATTAAGTTGCCATCAAAGCAGCATGCACAAATGCACGTTTCTGTTAAACAAAATGATTAATTACATGGCTTCCACTTTATTAATAAACCCCTTGTAAATGAGAAAATGCCTTCAGATGTCATAAACCCAGACTTTATGGCCAATAAAGTGTTGCAGGCATTGTGCTCTGAGTAAAGCAAACAAATAAAACAGTGACTTCAAAGCCTGCTGATTTTAACTAAATCCACTCACAGTTGATCATTTCAAGCTGAAAGATTAAGCATGTCAGCGCTGCTATCACTGAAGCCTTTGTGCTTTATGATCCTATCAGTAGAGGAACCGTGGGACAGGCAAAGATTGTCAAGCCCTGAAAAAAATATTGGTATGCTAATTTTATGTGAGTTTTTCCACCTTCTGTGGAGAGAAAGTGGACTGTGAGGTTGTTTGAACTTTCTCTTTCCATTTTCAACAACACTGAGCTTTCTTTTCTTTTTATACAAACATTTCACGATTATGATTGAGGAGTAATGCAGAGAGCTTATTAAATTCAAGGGAAACGTTTTTGCAGAGGCCAGGTCAAAGGGCATACAGTAGATGCACGCTGCCTGCTACTGTGTGTGCGTGTGTGTGTGAGTGTGAGTGTGCGTGTTCTTTATCTTCACAAAAAGAAGGAGCTCTGTAGTTTGCAAAAGCCCAGTGTCAAAGGTTTCAGTTTCTGGCAAACATTTCTCCCATTGCGGTTGATCTTTGTTCAACCAGACTTGTGCAGTACCAGTTAAAGATGGAGTCTGGCCAATGTTGGTTTACCCCTGACTTCATTAAAGACCACACCGGCAATACCAGGGGTAGTTCATTGAAAGTCCAAGTGAGAGAAAATAGAAGAGTTTGGAAGATAGCTTTATAAATATATTTTTTTAAATGTCTATTTTTAAACATAGTAAGACACTCAAGGTTGTGTCTGTCTATGTTCAGCACTTAATTTGGTGCACAGTAATAAATGTTTGGGAACTTGAAGCATCTCTTCAAAGCATGGTAAGAATCGTGATAAGATGTCCCATGTCAAAACTGGGGAAGATAAGATGCTAACTTTTTAAACTTATCATGAAAACTACTTAACAGATAGGGTGATATGGAATTCAATATTGACAAAACTTAAAAAAAACACAGACTGTCTCTTTTATTAAACCCCCAAATTATAGAACTTTAGAACTTTAACAAACTGATCTGACAAAATACCAAATTAATCTTGTTCACACTGACATACTTAAGTATTATTTTTAAATAAATGCACAGAATGAGTGTAGGCCAACAACAACAACAACAAAAAATTGAAAAAGAAAAAAAAAGGAAAAAAGGAAAACAAACTGAAGTTTTAGGAACAGATCATTTCCAGGCACCATTTAATTGCTTGCTTTTGTAAGTGAGAATTGAATTTGTCGAATAAATGACATTTTTGTTCAAGATTCATGTTAACAAAAGTTGTGCATTCAAGTTAAAAGTCTTAATCAAAATTTGTCTTACCACAGCAGAAGTTCTCTGAAAGATCAAGTTGTGTCTCTGTTGAGAAGTTGGCGTGCCTGAGTTGAAAAACTATCAAGACAAGGTCTACAAAAAGGAAGAGGTGGGTGATGTTTCATACACCATGTGATGTAGATAAAATCCCACTGTGGGTATTTAACTGTAACCCATGAACATCTCTGCTCCCTCCCCCCTTGCCTCTTCTGTAACAGCTCAGATACTAGTCTTTTTCCCTCCAGACGCTCTTAGTTTTGCTCACTTCACCCCTCCCAGGAAGAGAAAGAGGAGGAGCTCTGAGAGGACACTACATGGTATTTATTGCAGGGGAATGAACAGAAAAGTCGTAAAAAGTCAGCTGCTAAGTAAGAGAAAAATGCAGAAGAAAGAAATATACATAGACAGACATAGATTGATAAAGTTGTTCCTAAATACTGCAGGATTGGCTCTAAAAATAGGTCAAAACTAACTTTTTTTCATGAACACACATGGATGAAATTAAAGTGGAGCAAGTTTAAAAAGCTAGACATGCCATTTGCAGATGTTGTTTTTTTGATTTCTGGTGTTGGGTTTTATGCAGAATCTGTCTTTTAACAGTTTACATAGCTGACGGACGTATCCAGACAGACACATGCAGTGCAGCTGTGGCTCGTGGCAGAAAAACACTCGACCAAGCTTACCCTGGAAAAAAGCTCCAGGAGGAATTTGGCAGAGAGAGGGTGAAGTAGAGTCCTTTTTGGAAAACTGTTTATATATAGATTCATCGAAAGATACTTACTTTTGGTCTATAAATGTAAATATATATAAATATTTGAGTCTAATTTTAGGAGGTTTTAAGCCAACTAAAATGCTAGAGAAACTGGATTTTTTCATGATGAAGACAAAAAGCTCTCTATGAAGCAATAGGTGGATCACTAGGGTATAATGTGTATATTATATGATGTCTGCTGATATACCTTTAGCTTCACACATAAACTCACTTAGTTGTTCTAATGTTTTTGGTCCAACTTGCAGGATTTTTTTTACATTTTTTAAATTAACATTCTGTTTTCACCATTTCCCCTCTCGACTGAAATACAATGATTCTGAGAGAGTTAAAAACTTCTAATATCTACCTCATGTTTTAAGGGGAACTTCCAAATCTTTGTCATATGCCTGATCAAACACTGTCCGGATGATGGTTGGACAAACACAAGTGGTGGTCCTGGAAGCCTTGGGCTTTGCACAAAAAAGACAAAACAAATGCAAATGAAAAACACACCTGCACTAGTTTGACTGCTCATGCACCAACAGAGGATGAATCTACCAAGTTTGAGTCACTGAAGTAAAACGCTGGGGTAAGACAAAGCTACAATCTAAATACAGATTGTAAGCTTTATCATTACTATAATATTGCTATCGGGATGTTTCTTCTTGACAGTGAACACATTTAGATGTTGGTTTAGAATATTTAAATCACACAACTGAAGAAATAGAAATGATAACAAAATAAAATCACTCTAATCATATATTCTATGTGTGAAATTCCTTTTTTTCCATTACGGTCTTGTAGTAACCCTTGAAGAAACCTTAGCAGTCAGGATGGCCGAGTGGTCCAAGGCGCCAGACTCAAGGGTTGCTCCTTCCTGAGTACAGAGATTTCTGGTCTCCAAATGGAGGCGTGGGTTCAAATCCCACTCCTGACAGTGCAAAAGTCTTTCTCTTGTTAATTTCCCAGTTTGGGATCAATAAAGTCTATCTATTTATCTATCTATCTATTTGAAAATACTCATTAAAGGCTGGATTAGTTAAAAAAAGTTTGGACATCTCAATCATTGATGTGCCAGTCTTACAACTGTATCTGGAAACTACAAATACTTAATACTGTGGAGCTGAGTAAAAACTAGGTCATCTGTCAAGTGCTCTCTCTTTTTGTAATTGTGGTCCAGACATACAGGTCATTAAACCTGCTACACTCTGAAAACACAGCTGCACACTTGGGGATTACATGCAACCAAACTATACCAGAATTTCACAAGAGGAGCTTCTTTCCTCTGGGTTTCTGAGACCAATATTGCAGAAACTAAGCTGAAAAGTTGTTCCACACAGTGTCTCACTTTCTCCGATTACCAAAGAATTTCCATAGTTGCATAGACAAAGCTGTACCCCACAGACTGAGCAGATTTCCTCTGAAACACTCCCAAAATAAAATCCTTCCCAGACCAAAAACTTTCCATCCCAAATTCCACAGTAACACTTTATGGAAGTCTCTACAAATAAACGCTTTATGAAGAAAGTGTCAATCCAGTCAAGAGGAAGCTCGGTGAACAAAACCTCCAGCCAAAACGAGGAAACCAAGCTGAAATCAGGAAAGCCCAAACCCTGATGCCGTGCAGTTGGATGCAATAAACTGCTCTGTTTTACCATGGCTAAAGGAAAAAAAACTGTCTGGACCAAATGTAACATAGTGGATTTCTTTGTTAAGACTTGAGAGGAAACTTACGAGTTAGATCTCTAACAGGAATGAAAACACTATATGTACAGTATTTGCTGTTTGCTGGAAATGTTAAATCACCTTCATTTATGCCTTTCTCTTCTTCTGTTGATTTAGGACACTTTGTTTTTATTTCCTAAGGAAGCTGCACATGTGGTAATGGAGAAAACAGGCACATTCGAAAGAACATTAAGTTGACAACAGTATAATGAGACCCTTTGAAGCATACTGTGCTTTTGTGATTGTGAGCCAGCAACTTAACCTCTTTTGTTCTTATAACAGTCTTTATTACCTTCTTTCTGTAATCATAACCTGAATATTGGATCCAACATTTAACCACAGATTAGCCTGAGACTCCATTAACATTGGTACTTTGTCTGTATGCATCATTTCCTGCAATTCTGTCCACAGTACAAATGAGCATCTCTGCTCTACTGTTCTCTTTGTAGCTCACCTACTCACATCCCCCCTCTCTGTGTGTGTGTGTGTGTGTGTGTGTGTGTGTGTGTGTGTGTGTGTGTGTGTGTGTGTGTGTGTGTGTGTAAACAGGCCATATTCTTGTAATTGGCATTACACTCCACTCATGGCAAACACCTTAAAAGGCTTCAGAGTGTTTTCATGAACATTTTGCAGAATCAAGCCTGATCATAATGGGACAGAAGGACAACAGACACCCAAGCCTTTTATCTATCCTAACACAATCTTTTAGCACATGAGCATGAATGCTTACCCTGTTTACTTTTCACACACATCAGTGACACTTCCACCTTCACTCACATCCCTATAACCTGCCTCTCTGCTATATTTGTCAGTGTGTTTACCTTGATTTATTTTACACATTGATGTGTGTGCCATAGATAAATACTTACCCTGATGCTAGTGACACACATTTCACACTTCTTCACTGCTGATGGATAGCTGTCATGTCCGCTTACAAACCAAAAAAATAAAGAAAATATTACATTAATGTGCTGGAATCTGTTATTTTGTACTTCATACCTCATTAACATCTCAACATCTAACCAAAATAGTCCCCCCTCAGCTGTATTACTGACATGCTTGGCTGGTACTGTAAAGTTAATTAAATTCACTATTGACCGAATTTAGATGGGGACTTTTTTTTCCATACCTACATAAATGAATAAATCTCTCACCAACACCTTGTAACATAGCTATTATTCTTATGCAGGACTATTCTACTAAAATTTAGAAACATTTATTTATTTATTTTAGGGCTGTCTTGAAATTGGCACTTTGATCAGTGTGCTCTTTTGGCCCTGGTGGCTTAGCTGTAGTTGAGCTGCATGATGGGAAACAGCCTCAGGGCAATTTGAATAGTGTATTTCACTCTAAAAAAAGATCAGCAAATGTGTTGTTGTTCTTGGGCTAGCATTAGCTTCAGTTAGCAAGCAGGTGCTAGCTAGCTGCTGTGTGCAAATTTATGTTAGTAAATCCTGCTTATTCGACCTAAGCAATTCTACAGTCATGCATACTCAAACTCTAATGTGTATTAAATCTAGTAAAGCATCTAAGCATTTGAGTTGAACCTTGATTGTCTGTCTTGATTTTTTAGTATCCGTCCACAAAAAGGAAGAGTCAATAATGTCCAACATTCCCATTGACACACATTTTATCTGACGCCACCTTTTAAAAACCAGACTGAACCCATCATCAACACAGAGCTTTGACTTTGAGGTTTTGGTTATTGAAGAGGTACCTCTTGTACAGAGATTTTCTTGACAAGGTCTCACCACCTTGAACCATGAATTATGACTGGTATGACTCACACTGATCACCTTGAGTAACTGGCCTCTACTCTATTTGTCCCATTGCAGCTAGGGTTAGGGTTAGGGTTAGGATTGCAGCTAGGGTTAGGGTTAGGGTTAGGGTTGGAGCTAGGGTTAGGGTTAGTGTTGCAGCTAGGGTTAGGGTTAGGGTTGGAGCTAGGGTTAGGGTTAGGGTTAGGGTTGCAGCTAGGGTTAGGGTTAGGGTTAGGGTTATGGTTGGAGCTAGGGTTAGGGTTAGGGTTAGGGTTGTAGCTAGGGTTAGGGTTAGGGTTAGGGTTGGAGCTAGGGTTAGGGTTAGGGTTGCAGCTAGGGTTAGGGATAGGGTTGGAGTTAGGGTTAGGGTTAGGGTTGAGGCTGGGGTTAGGGTTAGGGTTGGAGTTAGGGTTGAGGTTAAGGTTGGAGATCGGGTAAGGGTTAGGGTTAGGGTTGCAGCTAGGGTTAGGGTTATGGTTAGTGTTGCAGCTAGGGTTAGGGTTAGGGTTGGAGTTAGGGTTAGGGTTAGGGTTGCATCTAGGGTTAGGGTTATGGTTATGGTTGGAGCTAGGGTTAGGGTTAGTGTTGCAGCTAGGGTTAGGGTTAGGGTTAGGGTTGGAGCAAGGGTTAGGGTTAGGGTTGGAGTTAGGGTTAGGGTTAGGGTTGGAGCTATGGTTAGGGTTAGGGTTAGGGTTGGAGCTAGGGTTAGGGTTAGGGTTGCAGATAGGGTTAGGGTTAGGGTTGGAGCTAGGGTTAGGGTTAGGGTTGCAGCTAGGATTAGGGTTAGGGTTAGGGTTGCAGCTAGGGTTAGGGTTAGGGTTAGGGTTATGGTTGGAGCTAGGGTTAGGGTTAGGGTTTGAGCTAGGGTTAGGGTTAGGGTTAGGGTTAGTGTTGCAGCTAGGGTTAGGGTTAGGGTTAGGGTTGGAGCTAGGGTTAGGGTTAGGGTCAGGGTTGCAGCTAGGGTTAGCGTTAGGGTTATGGTTGGAGCTATGGTTAGGGTTAGGGTTGTAGCTAGGGTTAGGGTTAGGGTTAGGGTTGGAGCTAGGGTTAGGGTTAGGGTTGCAGCTAGGGTTAGGGATAGGGTTGGAGTTAGGGTTAGGGTTAGGGTTGAGGCTAGGGTTAGGGATAGGGTTTGATCTAGGGTTAGGGTTAGGGTTAGTGTTGCAGCTAGGGTTAGGGTTAGGGTTAGGGTTGGAGCTAGGGTTAGGGTTAGGGTTAGGGTTGCAGCTAGGGTTAGGGTTAGGGTTAGGGTTAAGGTTTGAGCTAGGGTTGGGGTTAGGGTTAGGGTTGTAGCAAGGGTTAGGGTTAAGGTTAGGGTTGGAGCTAGGGTTAGGGTTAGGGTTGCAGCTAGGGTTAGGGTTAGGGTTAGGGTTGGAGTTAGGGTTAGGGTTAAGGTTGGAGCTCGGGTAAGGGTTAGGGTTACGGTTGCAGCTAGGGTTAGGGTTATGGTTAGTGTTGCAGCTAGGGTTAGGGTTAGGGTTGGAGCTAGGGTTAGGGTTAGGGTTGCAGCTAGGGTTAGGGTTATGGTTGGAGCTAGGGTTAGGGTTAGTGTTGCAGCTAGGGTTAGGGTTAGGGTTGGAGCTAGGGTTAGGGTTAGGGTTGGAGTTAGGGTTAGGGTTAGGGTTGGAGCTAGGGTTAGGGTTAGGGTTGCAGCTAGGTTTAGGGTTAGGGTTAGAGTTATGGTTGGAGCTAGGGTTAGGGTTAGGGTTAGGGTTGGAGCTAGGGTTAGGGTTAGGGTTAGGGTTGGAGCTAGGGTTAGGGTTAGGGTTGGAGCTACGGTTAGGTGTGGGGTTAGGGTTGCAGCTAGGGTTAGGGTTAGGGTTTGAGCTAGGGTTAGGGTTAGGGTTAGTGTTGCAGCTAGGGTTAGGGTTAGGGTTAGGGTTGGAGCTAGGGTTAGGGTGAGGGTTGCAGCTAGGGTTAGGGTTAGGGTTAGGGTTATGGTTGGAGCTAGGGTTAGGGTTAGGGTTAGGGTTGTAGCTAGGGTTAGGGTTAGGGTTAGGGTTGGAGCTAGGGTTAGGGTTAGGGTTGCAGCTAGGGTTAGGGATAGGGTTGGAGTTAGGGTTAGGGTTAGGGTTGAGGCTGGGGTTAGGGTTAGGGTTGGAGCTAGGGTTAGGGTTAGGGTTGGAGTTAGGGTTAGGGTTTGAGCTAGGGTAAGGGTTAGGGTTGCAGCTAGGGTTAGGGTAAGGGTTTGAGCTAGGGTTAGGGTTAGGGTTGCAGCTAGCTTTAGGGTTAGGGTTGGAGCTAGGGTTAGGGTTAGGGTTGCAGCTAGGGTTAGGGTTAGGGTTGCAGCTAGGGTTAGGGTTAGGGTTGGAGCTAGGTTTAGGGTTAGGGTTGAGGCTGGGGTTGGGGTTAGGGTTAGGGTTGCAGCTAGGGTTAGGGTTAGGGTTGGAGCTAGGGTTAGGGTTAGGGTTGGAGTTAGGGTTAGGGTTAAAGCTAGGGTTAGGGTTAGGGTTAGGGTTGAGGCTAGGGTTAGGGTTAGGGTTAGGGTTGCAGCTAGGGTTAGGGTTAGGGTTAGGGTTGCAGCTAGGGTTAGGGTTATGGTTATGGTTGGAGCTAGGGTTAGGGTTAGGGTTGGAGTTTGGGCTAGGGTTAGGGTTGCAGCTAGGGTTAGGGTTAGGTTTAGGGTTGAGGGTAGGGTTAGGGTTGCAGCTAGGGTTAGGGTTGGGGTTGAGGCAAGGATTAGGGTTAGGGTTGGAGCTAGGGTTAGGGTTATGGTATGAGCTAGGGTTAGGGTTGGAGTTATGGTTCGAGTCGGAGCTAGGGTTAGGGTTAGGGTTAGGGTTGCAGCTAGGTAGGGTTAGGGTTAGGGTTGGAGCTAGGGTTAGGGTTAGGGTTGCAGCTAGGGTTACGGTTAGGGTTAGGTTTGCAGCTAGGGTTAGGGTTAGGTTTAGGGTTTGAGCTAGGGTTAGGGTTAGGGTTGGAGTTAGGGTTAGGGTTAGGGTCGGAGCTAGGGTTAGGGTTAGGGTTGGAGTTAGGGTTAGGGTTAGGGTTGGTGCTAGGGTAAGGGTTAGGGTTAGGGTTGCAGCTAGGGTTAGGGTTAGGGTTAGTGTTGCAGCTAGGGTTAGGGTTAGGGTTGGAGCTAGGGTTAGGGTTAGGGTTTGGGTTGCAGCTAGGGTTAGGGTAATGGTTATGGTTGGAGCTAGGGTTAGGGTTAGTGTTGCAGCTAGGGTTAGGGTTAGGGTTGAAGCTAGAGTTAGGGTTAGGGTTGGAGCTACGGTTAGGGTTAGGGTTGGAGCTAGGGTTAGGGTTAGGGTTAGGGTGCGAGCTAGGTTTAGGGTCAGGGTTAGGGGTTAGGGTTAGGGTTAGGTTTAGTGTTGAGGGTAGGGTGAGGGTTGCAGCTAGGGTTAGGGTTGGGGTTGAGGAAAGGGTTAGGGTTAGGGTTGGAGCTAGGGTTAAGGTTATGGTTGGAGCTAGGGTTAGGGTTGGAGTTATGGTTCGAGTTGGAGCTAGGGTTAGGGTTAGGGTTAGGTTTGCAGCTAGGTAGGGTTAGGGTTGGAGCTAGGGTTAGGGTTAGGGTTGCAGCTAGGGTTAGGGTTAGGGTTAGGTTTGCAGCTAGGGTTAGGGTTAGGGTTATGGTTTGAGCTAGGGTTAGGGTTAGGGTTGGAGTTAGGGTTAGGGTTAGGGTCGGAGCTAGGGTTAGGGTAAGGGTTGGAGTCAGGGTTAGGGTTAGGGTTGGTGCTAGGGTAAGGGTTAGGGTTAGGGTTGCAGCTAGGGTTAGGGTTAGGGTTAGTGTTGCAGCTAGGGTTAGGGTTAGGGTTGGAGCTAGGGTTAGGGTTAGGGTTTGGGTTGCAGCTAGGGTTAGGGTTAGGGTTATGGTTGGAGCTAGGGTTAGGGTTAGTGTTGCAGCTAGGGTTAGGGTTAGGGTTGGAGCTAGGTTTAGGGTTAGGGTTGTAGCTACGGTTGGGGTTAGGGTTGGAGCTAGGGTTAGGGTTAGGGTTAGGGTTGGAGCTAGGGCTAGGGTTAGGGTTAGGGTTGCAGCTAGGGTTGGCGCTAGGGTTAGGGTTAGGGTTCGAGCTAGGGTTAGGGTTAGGGTTAGGGTTGCAGCTAGGGTTAGGGTTATGGTTGGAGCTAGGGTTAGGGTTTAAGCTAGGGTTAGGGGTAGGGTTAGTGTTGCAGCTAGGGTTAGGGTTAGGGTTGGAGCTAGGGTTAGGGTTAGGGTTAGGGTTGCAGCTAGGGTTAGGGTTAGGGTTGGAGCTAGGGTTAGGGTTAGGGTTGCAGCTAGGGTTAGGGTTAGGGTTAGGGTTAAGGTTGGAGCTAGGGTTAGGGTTGGAGCTAGGGTTAGGGTTAGGGTTAGGGTTGGAGCTAGGGTTAGGGTTAGGGTTGCAGCTAGGGTTAGGGTTAGGGTTGGAGTTAGGGTTAGGGTTGGAGCTAGGGTTAGGGTTAGGGTTAGGGTTTGAGCTAGGGTTAGGGTTAGGGTTGGAGCTAGGGTTAGGGTTAGGGTTAGGGTTGCAGCTAGGGTTAGGGTTAGGGTTAGGGTTGCAGCTAGGGTTAAGGTTAGGGTTAGGGTTGCAGCTAGGGTTAGGGTTGCAGCTAGGGTTAGGGTTAGGGTTATGGTTGGAGCTAGGGTTACGGTTGCAGCTAGGGTTAGGGTTAGGGTTAGGGTTATGGTTGGAGCAAGGGTTAGGGTTAGGGTTGGAGCTAGGGTTAGGGTTAGGGTTAGGGTTGCAGCTAGGGTTAGGGTTAGGGTTAGGGTTGGAGCTAGGGTTAGGGTTAGGGTTGCAGCTAGGGTTAGGGTTAGGGTTAGGGTTGGAGCTAGGGTTAGGGTTAGGGTTGGAGCTAGGGTTAGGGTTAGGGTTGGAGCTACGGTTAGGGTTAGGGTTGGAGTTAGGGTTAGGGTTAGGGTTAGGGCTGGAGCTAGGGTTAGGGTTAGGGTTAGGGTTGCAGCTAGGGTTAGGGATAGGGTTAGGGTTAAGGTTGGAGCTAGGATTAGGGTTGTAGCTAGGGTTAGGGTTAGGGTTAGGGTTAGGTTTAGGGTTGGAGCCATGGTTAGGGTTAGGGTTAGGGTTGCAGCTAGGGTTGGCGCTAGGGTTAGGGTTAGGGTTCGAGCTAGGGTTAGGGTTAGGGTAAGGGTTGCAGCTAGGGTTAGGGTTAGGGTTATGGTTGGAGCTAGGGTTAGGGTTTGAGCTAGGGTTAGGGTTAGGGTTAGTGTTGCAGCTAGGGTTAGGGTTAGGGTTAAGGTTGGAGCTAGGGTTAGGGTTATGGATAGGGTTGCAGCTAGGGTTAGGGTTAGGGTTAGGGTTGGAGCTAGGGTTAGGGTTAGGGTTAGGGTTGCAGCTAGGGTTAGGGTTAGGGTTAGGGTTAAGGTTGGAGCTAGGGTTAGGGTTGTAGCTAGGGTTAGGGTTGGAGCTAGGGTTAGGGTTAGGGTTGCAGCTAGGGTTAGGGTTAGGGTTGGAGTTAGGGTTAGGGTTGGAGCTAGGGTTAGGGTTAGGGTTAGGGTTTGAGCTAGGGTTAGGGTTAGGGTTGGAGCTAGGGTTAGGTTTAGGGTTAGGTTGCAGCTAGGGTTAGGGTTAGGGTTAGGGTTGCAGCTAGGGTTAAGGTTAGGGTTACGGTTGCAGCTAGGGTTAGGGTTAGGGTTGGAGCTAGGGTTAGGGTTAGGGTTGGAGCTACGGTTAGGGTTAGGGTTGGAGCTAGGGTTAGGGTTAGGGTTAGGGTTGGAGCTAGGGTTAGGGTTAGGGTTAGGGTTGCAGCTAGGGTTAGGGTTAGGGTTAGGGTTAGGGTTAGGGTTTGAGCTAGGGTTAGGGTTGGAGCTAGGGTTAGGGTTAGGGTTGGAGCTACGGTTAGGGTTAGGGTTGGAGCTAGGGTTAGGGTTAGGGTTAGGGTTGGAGCTAGGGTTAGGGTTAGGGTTGCAGCTAGGGTTAGGGTTAGGGTTAGTGTTGGAGTTAGGGTTAGGGTTAGGGTTGCAGCTAGGGTTAGGGTTAGGGTTAGGGTTGGAGCTAGGGTTAGGGTTAGGGTTAGGGTTGCAGCTAGGGTTAGGGTTAGGGTTAGGGTTGGAGCTAGGGTTAGGGTTAGTGTTGCAGCTAGGGTTAGGGTTAGGGTTGGAGCTAGGTTTAGGGTTAGGGTTGTAGCTACGGTTGGGGTTAGGGTTGGAGCTAGGGTTAGGGTTAGGGTTAGGGTTGGAGCTAGGGTTAGGGTTAGGGTTGCAGCTAGGGTTGGCGCTAGGGTTAGGGTTAGGGTTCGAGCTAGGGTTAGGGTTAGGGTTAGGGTTGCAGCTAGGGTTAGGGTTATGGTTGGAGCTAGGGTTAGGGTTTAAGCTAGGGTTAGGGTTAGGGTTAGTGTTGCAGTTAGGGTTGGAGCTAGGGTTAGGGTTAGGGTTGCAGCTAGGGTTAGGGTTATGGTTGGAGTTAGGGTTAGGGTTAGGGTTGCAGCTAGGGTTAGGGTTAGGGTTAGGGTTAAGGTTGGAGCTAGGGTTAGGGTTGTAGCTAGGGTTAGGGTTAGGGTTAGGGTTGGAGCTAGGGTTAGGATTAGGGTTGCAGCTAGGGTTAGGGTTAGGGTTGGAGTTAGGGTTAGGGTTGGAGCTAGGGTTAGGGTTAGTGTTAGGGTTTGAGCTAGGGTTACGGTTAGGGTTGGAGCTAGGGTTAGGGTTAGGGTTAGGGTTGCAGCTAGGGTTAGGGTTAGGGTTAGGGTTGCAGCTAGGGTTAAGGTTAGGGTTAGGGTTGCAGCTAGGGTTAGGGTTGCAGCTAGGGTTAGGGTTAGGGTTATGGTTGGAGCAAGGGTTAGGGTTAGGGTTGGAGCTAGGGTTAGGGTTAGGGTTAGGGTTGCAGCTAGGGTTAGGGTTAGGGTTAGGGTTGGAGCTAGGGTTAGGGTTAGGGTTGCAGCTAGGGTTAGGGTTAGGGTTAGGGTTGGAGCTAGGGTTAGGGTTAGGGTTGGAGCTAGGGTTAGGGTTAGGGTTGGAGCTACGGTTAGGGTTAGGGTTGGAGCTAGGGTTAGGGTTAGGGTTGGAGCTAGGGTTAGGGTTAGGGTTAGGGTTGCAGCTAGGGTTAGGGATAGGGTTAGGGTTAAGGTTGGAGCTAGGGTTAGGGTTGTAGCTAGGGTTAGGGTTAGGGTTAGGGTTAGGTTTAGGGTTGGAGCTAGGGTTAGGGTTAGGGTTAGGGTTAGGGTTGCAGCTAGGGTTGGCGCTAGGGTTAGGGTTAGGGTTCGAGCTAGGGTTAGGGTTAGGGTAAGGGTTGCAGCTAGGGTTAGGGTTAGGGTTATGGTTGGAGCTAGGGGTAGGGTTTGAGCTAGGGTTAGGGTTAGGGTTAGTGTTGCAGCTAGGGTTAGGGTTAGGGTTAAGGTTGGAGCTAGGGTTAGGGTTATGGATAGGGTTGCAGCTAGGGTTAGGGTTAGGGTTAGGGTTGGAGCTAGGGTTAGGGTTAGGGTGAGGGTTGCAGCTAGGGTTAGGGTTAGGGTTAGGGTTAAGGTTGGAGCTAGGGTTAGGGTTGTAGGTAGGGTTAGGGTTAGGGTTGGAGCTAGGGTTAGGGTTAGGGTTGCAGCTAGGGTTAGGGTTAGGGTTGGAGTTAGGGTTAGGGTTGGAGCTAGGGTTAGGGTTAGGGTTAGGGTTTGAGCTAGGGTTAGGGTTAGGGTTGGAGCTAGGGTTAGGGTTAGGGTTAGGGTTGCAGCTAGGGTTAGGGTTAGGGTTAGGGTTGCAGCTAGGGTTAAGGTTAGGGTTAGGGTTGCAGCTAGGGTTAGGGTTGCAGCTAGGGTTAGGGTTAGGGTTGGAGCTAGGGTTAGGGTTAGGGTTAGGGTTGCAGCTAGGGTTAGGGTTAGGGTTAGGGTTGGAGCTAGGGTTAGGGTTAGGGTTAGGGTTAGGGTTAGGGTTGGAGCTAGGGTTGGGTTAGGGTTAGGGTTGCAGCTAGGGTTGGCGCTAGGGTTAGGGTTAGGGTTCGAGCTAGGGTTAGGGTTAGGGTTAGGGTTGCAGCTAGGGTTAGGGTTAGGGTTAGGGTTATGGTTGGAGCTAGGGTTAGGGTTTGAGCTAGGGTTAGGGTTAGGGTTAGTGTTGCAGCTAGGGTTAGGGTTAGGGTTAAGGTTGGAGCTAGTGTTAGGGTTAGGGTTAGGGTTGCAGCTAGGGTTAGGGTTAGGGTTAGGGTTGGAGCTAGGGTTAGGGTTAGGGTTAGGGTTGCAGCTAGGGTTAGGGTTAGGGTTAGGGTTAAGGTTGGAGCTAGGGTTAGGGTTGTAGCTAGGGTTAGGGTTAAGGTTAGGGTTGGAGCTAGGGTTAGGGTTAGGGTTGCAGCTAGGGTTAGGGTTAGGGTTTGAGTTAGGGTTAGGGTTGGAGCTAGGGTTAGGGTTAGGGTTAGGGTTTGAGCTAGGGTTAGGGTTAGGGTTGGAGCTAGGGTTAGGGTTAGGGTTAGGTTGCAGTTAGGGTTAGGGTTAGGGTTAGGGTTGCAGCTAGGGTTAAGGTTAGGGTTAGGGTTGCAGCTAGGGTTAGGGTTGCAGCTAGGGTTAGGGTTAGGGTTAGGGTTATGGGTGGAGCTAGGGTTACGGTTGCAGCTAGGGTTAGGGTTAGGGTTAGGGTTATGGTTGCAGCTAGGGTTAGGGTTGGAGTTATGGTTCGAGTCGGAGCTAGGGTTAGGGTTAGGGTTAGGGTTGCAGCTAGGTAGGGTTAGGGTTGGAGCTAGGGTTAGGGTTAGGGTTGCAGCTAGGGTTAGGGTTAGGGTTAGGTTTGCAGCTAGGGTTAGGGTTAGGGTTATGGTTTGAGCTAGGGTTAGGGTTAGGGTTGGAGTTAGGGTTAGGGTTAGGGTTGGAGCTAGGGTTAGGGTTAGGGTTGGAGTTAGGGTTAGGGTTAGGGTTGGTGCTAGGGTAAGGGTTAGGGTTAGGTTTGCAGCTAGGGTTAGGGTTAGGGTTAGTGTTGCAGCTAGGGTTAGGGTTAGGGTTGGAGCTAGGGTTAGGGTTAGGGTTTGGGTTGCAGCTAGGGTTAGGGTTATGGTTATGGTTGGAGCTAGTGTTAGGGTTAGTGTTGGAGCTACGGTTAGGGTTAGGGTTGGGGTTAGGGTTAGGGTTAGGGTTGGAGCTAGGGTTAGGGTTAGGGTTAGGGTTGCAGCTAGGGTTGGCGCTAGGGTTAGGGTTAGGGTTCGAGCTAGGGTTAGGGTTAGGGTTAGGGTTGCAGCTAGGGTTAGGGTTAGGGTTATGGTTAGGGTTGCAGCTAGGGTTATGGTTATGGTTATGGTTGGAGCTAGGGTTAGGGTTAGGGTTGGAGTTTGGGTTAGGGTTAGGGTTGCAGCTAGGGTTAGGGTTAGGTTTAGGGTTGAGGGTAGGGTGAGGGTTGCAGCTAGGGTTAGGTTTGGGGTTGAGGAAAGGGTTAGGGTTAGGGTTGGAGCTAGGGTTAGGGTTATGGTTGGAGCTAGGGTTAGGGTTGGAGTTATGGTTCGAGTCGGAGCTAGGGTTAGGGTTAGGGTTAGGGTTGCAGCTAGGGTTAGGGTTAGGGTTGGAGCTAGGGTTAGGGTTAGGGTTGCAGCTAGGGTTAGAGTTAGGGTTAGGTTTGCAGCTAGGGTTAGGGTTAGGGTTATGGTTTGAGCTAGGGTTAGGGTTAGGGTTGCAGCTAGGTAGGGTTAGGGTTGGAGCTAGGGTTAGGGTTAGGGTTGGAGTTAGGGTTAGGGTTAGGGTTGGTGCTAGGGTTAGGGTTAGGGTTAGGGTTGCAGCTAGGGTTAGGGTTAGGGTTAGTGTTGCAGCTAGGGTTAGGGTTAGGGTTGGAGCTAGGGTTAGGGTTAGGGTTAGGGTTTGAGCTAGGGTTAGGGTTAGGGTTGGAGCTAGGGTTAGGGTTAGGGTTGCAGCTAGGGCTAGGGTTATGGTTGGAGCTAGGGTTAGGGTTTGAGCTAGGGTTAGGGTTAGGGTTAGTGTTGCAGCTAGGGTTAGGGTTAGGGTTAGGGTTGGAGCTAGGGTTAGGGTTAGGGTTAGGGTTGCAGCTAGGGTTAGGGTTAGGGTTAGGGTTGGAGCTAGGGTTAGGGTTAGGGTTAGGGTTAGGGTTGCAGCTAGGGTTAGGGTTAGGGTTAGGGTTAAGGTTGGAGCTAGGGTTAGGGTTGTAGCTAGGGTTAGGGTTAGGGTTAGGGTTGGAGCTAGGGTTAGGGTTAGGGTTGCAGCTAGGGTTAGGGTTAGGGTTAGGGTTTGAGCTAGGGTTAGGGTTAGGGTTGCAGCTAGGGTTAGGGTTAGGGTTAGGGTTGCAGCTAGGGTTAGGGTTAGGGTTAGGGTTGCAGCTAGGGTTAGGGTTAGGGTTAGGGTTGCAGCTAGGGTTAGGGTTGCAGCTAGGGTTAGGGTTAGGGTTATGGTTGGAGCTAGGGTTACGGTTGCAGCTAGGGTTAGGGTTAGGGTTAGGGTTATGGTTGGAGCTAGGGTTAGGGTTAGGGACGGAGCTAGGGTTAGGGTTAGGGTTAGGGTTGCAGCTAGGGTTAGGGTTAGGGTTAGGGTTAGGGTTAAGGGTTGAGGCTGGGGTTCGGGTTAGGGTTAGGGTTGGAGTTAGGGTTAGGGTTAGGGTTGGAGCTAGGGTTAGGGTTAGGGTTAGGGTTGCAGCTAGGGTTAGGGTTAGGGTTGGGTTAGGGTTAGGGTTGGAGCTAGGGTTAGGGTTAGGGTTAGGGTTAGGGTTAGGGTTGCAGCTAGGGTTAGGGTTATGGTTGGAGCTAGGGTTAGGGTTTGAGCTAGGGTTAGGGTTAGGGTTAGTGTTGCAGCTAGGGTTAGGGTTAGGGTTAGGGTTGGAGCTAGGGTTAGGGTTAGGGTTAGGGTTGCAGCTAGGGTTAGGGTTAGGGTTAGGGTTGGAGCTAGGGTTAGGGTTAGGGTTAGGGTTAGGGTTGCAGCTAGGGTTAGGGTTAGGGTTAGGGTTAAGGTTGGAGCTAGGGTTAGGGTTGTAGCTAGGGTTAGGGTTAGGGTTAGGGTTGGAGCTAGGGTTAGGGTTAGGGTTGGAGCTAGGGTTAGGGTTAGGGTTAGGGTTTGAGCTAGGGTTAGGGTTAGGGTTGCAGCTAGGGTTAGGGTTAGGGTTAGGGTTGAAGCTAGGGTTAGGGTTAGGGTTAGGGTTGCAGCTAGGGTTAAGGTTAGGGTTAGGGTTGCAGCTAGGGTTAGGGTTGCAGCTAGGGTTAGGGTTAGGGTTATGGTTGGAGCTAGGGTTACGGTTGCAGCTAGGGTTAGGGTTAGGGTTAGGGTTATGGTTGGAGCTAGGGTTAGGGTTAGGGACGGAGCTAGGGTTAGGGTTAGGGTTAGGGTTGCAGCTAGGGTTAGGGTTAGGGTTAGGGTTAGGGTAAGGGTTGAGGCTGGGGTTCGGGTTAGGGTTAGGGTTGGAGTTAGGGTTAGAGTTAGGGTTGGAGCTAGGGTTAGGGTTAGGGTTAGGGTTGGAGCTAGGGTTAGGGTTAGGGTTGGAGTTAGGGTTAGGGTTGGAGCTAGGGTTAGGGTTAGGGTCAGGGTTGCAGCTAGGGTTAGGGTTAGGGTTAGGGTTGGAGCTAGGGTTAGGGTTAGGGTTGCAGCTAGGGTTAGGGTTAGGGTTAGGGTTGGAGTTAGGGTTAGGGTTAGGGTTGCAGCTAGGGTTAGGGTTAGGGTTGGTGCTAGGGTAAGGGTTAGGGTTAGGGTTGCAGCTAGGGTTAGGGTTAGGGTTAGTGTTGCAGCTAGGGTTAGGGTTAGGGTTGGAGCTAGGGTTAGGGTTAGGGTTATGGTTAGGGTTGGAGCTAGGGTTAGGGTTAGGGTTGGAGCTACGGTTAGGGTTAGGGTTGGAGCTAGGGTTAGGGTTAGGGTTAGGGTTGGAGCTAGGGTTAGGGTTAGGGTTGCAGCTAGGGTTAGGGTTAGGGTTAGTTTTGGAGTTAGGGTTAGGGTTAGGGTTGCAGCTAGGGTTAGGGTTAGGGTTAGGGTTGGAGCTAGGGTTAGGGTTAGGGTTAGGGTTGCAGCTAGGGTTAGGGTTAGGGTTAGGGTTATGGTTGGAGCTAGGGTTAGGGTTAGGGTTAGGGTTGTAGCTACGGTTAGGGTTAGGGTTAGGGTTGGAGCTAGGGTTAGGGTAGGGTTGCAGCTAGGGTTAGGGATAGGGTTGGAGTTAGGGTTAGGGTTAGGGTTGAGGCTGGGGTTAGGGTTAGGGTTGGAGCTAGGGTTAGGGTTAGGGTTGGAGTTAGGGTTAGGGTTTGAGCTAGGGTTAGGGTTAGGGTTGCAGCTAGGGTTAGGGTAAGGGTTTGAGCTAGGGTTAGGGTTGGGTTGCAGCTAGGGTTAGGGTTAGGGTTGGAGCTAGGGTTAGGGTTAGTGTTGCAGATAGGGTTAGGGTTAAGGTTGGAGCTAGGGTTAGGGTTAGGGTTGCAGCTAGGGTTAGGGTTAGGGTTGCAGCTAGGGTTAGGGTTAGGGTTAGGGTTATGGTTGGAGCTAGGGTTAGGGTTAGGGTTGGAGCTAGGGTTAGGGTTAGGGTTGAGCTAGGGTTAGGGTTAGGGTTGGAGTTAGGGTTAGGGTTAGGGTTGGTGCTAGGGTAAGGGTTAGGGTTAGGGTTGCAGCTAGGGTTAGGGTTAGGGTTAGTGTTGCAGCTAGGGTAAGGGTTAGGGTTGGAGCTAGGTTTAGGGTTAGGGTTTGGGTTGCAGCTAGGGTTAGGGTTATGGTTATGGTTGGAGCTAGGGTTAGGGTTAGGGTTGCAGCTAGGGTTAGGGTTAGGGTTGGAGCTAGGGTTAGGGTTAGGGTTGGAGCTAGGGTTAGGGTTAGGGTTGGAGCTAGGGTTAGGGTTAGGGTTAGGGTTGGAGCTAGGGTTAGGGTTAGGGTTAGGGTTGCAGCTAGGGTTAGGGTTAGGGTTAGGGTTAGGGCTAGGGTTAGGGTTGGAGCTAGGGTTAGGGTTAGGGTTGGAGCTAGGGTTAGGGTTAGGGTTGGAGCTAGGGTTAGGGTTAGGGTTAGGGTTGGAGCTAGGGTTAGGGTTAGGGTTGCAGCTAGGGTTAGGGTTAGGGTTAGGGTTAGGGTTGGAGTTAGGGTTAGGGTTAGGGTTGCAGCTAGGGTTAGGGTTAGGGTTAGGGTTGGAGCTAGGGTTAGGGTTAGGGTTGCAGCTAGGGTTAGGGTTAGGGTTAGGGTTATGGTTGGAGCTAGGGTTAGGGTTTTGAGCTAGGGTTAGGGTTAGGGTTAGTGTTGCAGCTAGGGTTAGGGTTAGGGTTAGGGTTGCAGCTAGGGTTAGGGTTAGGGTTAGGGTTAGGGTTGGAGCTAGGGTTAGGGTTAGGGTTTGAGCTAGGGTTAGGGTTAGGGTTAGGGTTAGTGTTGCAGCTAGGGTTAGGGTTAGGGTTAGGGTTGGAGCTAGGGTTAGGGTTAGGGTTAGGGTTGCAGCTAGGGTTAGGGTTAGGGTTATGGTTGGAGCTAGGGTTAGGGTTAGGGTTGTAGCTAGGGTTAGGGTTAGGGTTAGGGTTAGGGTTGGAGCCAGGGTTAGGGTTAGGGTTGCAGCTAGGGTTAGGGTTAGGGTTGGAGTAAGGGTTAGGGTTAGGGTTGAGGCTGGGGTTAGGGTTAGGGTTTGAGCTAGGGTTAGGGTTAGGGTTAGGGTTGCAGCTAGGGTTAGGGTTAGGGTTAGGGTTGGAGCTAGGGTTAGGGTTAGGGTTAGGGTTGCAGCTAGGGTTAGGGTTAGGGTTAGGGTTAAGGTTTGAGCTAGGGTTGGGGTTAGGGTTAGGGTTGTAGCAAGGGTTAGGGTTAGGGTTAGGGTTGGAGCTAGGGTTAGGGTTAGGGTTGCAGCTAGGGTTAGGGTTAGGGTTAGGGTTGGAGTTAGGGTTAGGGTTAGGGTTGGAGCTCGGGTAAGGGTTAGGGTTAGGGTTGCAGCTAGGGTTAGGGTTATGGTTAGTGTTGCAGCTAGGGTTAGGGTTAGGGTTGGAGCTAGGGTTAGGGTTAGGGTTGCAGCTAGGGTTAGGGTTATGGTTGGAGCGAGGGTTAGGGTTAGGGTTGCAGCTAGGGTTAGGGTTAGGGTTGGAGCTAGGGTTAGGGTTAGGGTTGGAGTTAGGGTTAGGGTTAGGGTTGGAGCTAGGGTTAGGGTTAGGGTTGCAGCTAGGGTTAGGGTTAGGGTTAGAGTTATGGTTGGAGCTAGGGTTAGGGTTAGGGTTAGGGTTGGAGCTAGGGTTAGGGTTAGGGTTAGGGTTGGAGCTAGGGTTAGGGTTAGGGTTGGAGCTAGGGTTAGGGTTAGGGTTAGGGTTGCAGCTAGGGTTAGGGTTAGGGTTTGAGCTAGGGTTAGGGTTAGGGTTAGTGTTGCAACTAGGGTTAGGGTTAGGGTTAGAGTTAGGGTTAGGGTTAGGGTTGCAGCTAGGGTTAGGGTTAGGGTTAGGGTTATGGTTGGAGCTAGGGTTAGGGTTAGGGTTAGGGTTGTAGCTAGGGTTAGGGTTAGGGTTAGGGTTGGAGCCAGGGTTAGGGTTAGGGTTGCAGCTAGGGTTAGGTTTAGGGTTGGAGTAAGGGTTAGGGTTAGGGTTGAGGCTGGGGTTAGGGTTAGGGTTGGAGCTAGGGTTAGGGTTAGGGTTGGAGTTAGGGTTAGGGTTGGAGCTAGGGTTAGGGTTAGGGTTGCAGCTAGGGTTAGGGTAAGGGTTTGAGCTAGGGTTAGGGTTGGGTTGCAGCTAGGGTTAGGGTTAGGGTTGGAGCTAGGGTTAGGGTTAGGGTTGCAGCTAGGGTTAGGGTTAGGGTTGAGCTAGGGTTAGGGTTAGGGTTGCAGCTAGGGTTAGGGTTAGGGTTGAGGCTGGGGTTGGGGTTAGGGTTAGGGTTGCAGCTAGGGTTAGGGTTAGGGTTGGAGCTAGGGTTAGGGTTAGGGTTGGAGTTAGGGTTAGGGTTAAAGCTAGGGTTAGGGTTAGGGTTAGGGTTGCAGCTAGGGTTAAGGTTAGGGTTAGGTTTGCAGCTAGGGTTAGGGTTAGGGTTAGGGTTGCAGCTAGGGTTAGGGTTAGGGTTATGGTTGGAGCTAGGGTTAGGGTTAGGGTTGGAGTTTGGGTTAGGGTTAGGGTTGCAGCTAGGGTTAGGGTTAGGTTTAGGGTTGAGGGTAGGGTTAGGGTTGCAGCTAGGGTTAGGGTTGGGGTTGAGGAAAGGGTTAGGGTTAGGGTTGGAGCTAGGGTTAAGGTTAGGGTTGGAGCTAGGGTTAGGGTTAGGGTTAGGGTTCGAGTGGAGCTAGGGTTAGGGTTAGGGTTAGGGTTGCAGCTAGGGTTAGGGTTAGGGTAAGAGCTAGGGTTAGGGTTAGGGTTGCAGCTAGGGTTAGGGTTAGGGTTAGGTTTGCAGCTAGGGTTAGGGTTAGGTTTAGGGTTTGAGCTAGGGTTAGGGTTAGGGTTGGAGTTAGGGTTAGGGTTAGGGTTGGAGCTAGGGTTAGGGTTAGGGTTGGAGTTAGGGTTAGGGTTAGGGTTGGTGCTAGGGTTAGGGTTAGGGTTAGGGTTGCAGCTAGGGTTAGGGTTAGGGTTAGTGTTGCAGCTAGGGTTAGGGTTAGGGTTGGAGCTAGGGTTAGGGTTAGGGTTGCAGCTAGGGTTAGGGTTAGGGTTATGGTTGGAGCTAGGGTTAGGGTTAGTGTTGCAGCTAGGGTTAGGGTTAGGGTTGAGCTAGGGTTAGGGTTAGGGTTGCAGCTAGGGTTAGGGTTAGGGTTTAGGGTTAGGGTTAGGGTTGGAGCTAGGGTTAGGGTAGGGGGTTAGGGTTGGAGTTAGGGTAGTGTTAGGGTTAGGGTTGCAGCTAGGGTTGGAGTTAGGGTTAGGGTTAGGGTTGGAGCTAGGGTTAGGGTTAGGGTTGGAGCTAGGGTTAGGGTTGGGTTAGGGTTATGGTTGGAGCTAGGGTTAGGGTTAGGGTTAGGGTTTGCAGCTAGGGTTAGGGTTAGGGTTGTTGAGCTAGGGTTAGGGTTAGGGTTGCAGCTAGGGTTAGGGTTAGGGTTAGGGTTTGCAGCTAGGGTTAGGGTTAGGGTTAGGTTTGAGCTAGGGTTAGGGTTAGGGTTGGAGCTATGGTTAGGGTTAGGGTTAGGGTTGGAGCTAGGGTTAGGGTTAGGGTTGCAGCTAGGGTTAGGGTTAGGGTTGGAGTTAGGGTTAGGGTTAGGGTTGAGCTAGGTTAGGGTTAGGGTTAGGGTTGGAGCTAGGGTTAGGGTTAGGGTTGGAGCTAGGGTTAGGGTTAGGGTTGCAGCTAGGTTAGGGTTAGGGTTAGGTTATGGTTGGAGCTAGGGTTAGGGTTAGGGTTGGGTTGCAGCTAGGGTTAGGGTTAGGGTTAGGGTTGCAGCTAGGGTTGGAGCTAGGGTTAGGGTTAGGGTTGGAGCTAGGGTTAGGGTTAGGGTTGCAGCTAGGGTATTAGGGTTAGGGTTGCAGCTAGGGTTGGAGCTAGGGTTAGGGTTAGGGTTGAGCTAGGGTTAGGGTTAGGGTTAGGGTTGCAGCTAGGGTTAGGGTTAGGGTTGGAGCTAGGGTTAGGGGGTTTGAGCTAGGGTTAGGGTTAGGGTTAGGTTGCAGCTAGGGTTAGGGTTAGGGTTGGAGCTAGGGTTAGGGTTAGGGTTAGGGTTGCAGCTAGGGTTAGGGTTAGGGTTGGAGTTAGGGTTAGGGTTAGGGTTGCAGCTAGGGTTAGGGTTAGGGTTAGGGTTAAGGTTGGAGCTAGGGTTAGGGTTGGAGCTAGGGTTAGGGTTAGGGTTAGGGTTGGAGCTAGGGTTAGGATTAGGGTTGCAGCTAGGGTTAGGGTTAGGGTTGGAGTTAGGGTTAGGGTTGGAGCTAGGGTTAGGGTTAGGGTTAGGGTTTGAGCTAGGGTTAGGGTTAGGGTTGGAGCTAGGGTTAGGGTTAGGGTTAGGGTTGCAGCTAGGGTTAGGGTTAGGGTTAGGGTTGCAGCTAGGGTTAGGGTTAGGGTTAGGGTTGCAGCTAGGGTTAGGGTTGCAGCTAGGGTTAGGGTTAGGGTTAGGGTTAGGGTTGGAGCTAGGGTTAGGGTTGCAGCTAGGGTTAGGGTTAGGGTTAGGGTTAGGGTTAGCAGGGTAGGGTTAGGGTTAGGGTTGAGCTAGGGTTAGGGTTAGGGTTAGGGTTGCAGCTAGGGTTAGGGTTAGGGTTAGGGTTGGAGCTAGGGTTAGGGTTAGGGTTGCAGCTAGGGTTAGGGTTAGGGTTAGGGTTGGAGCTAGGGTTAGGGTTAGGGTTGGAGCTAGGGTTAGGGTTAGGGTTGGAGCTACGGTTAGGGTTAGGGTTGGAGTTAGGGTTAGGGTTAGGGTTAGGGCTGGAGCTAGGGTTAGGGTTAGGGTTAGGGTTGCAGCTAGGGTTAGGGATAGGGTTAGGGTTAAGGTTGGAGCTAGGATTAGGGTTGTAGCTAGGGTTAGGGTTAGGGTTAGGGTTAGGTTTAGGGTTGGAGCCATGGTTAGGGTTAGGGTTAGGGTTGCAGCTAGGGTTGGCGCTAGGGTTAGGGTTAGGGTTCGAGCTAGGGTTAGGGTTAGGGTAAGGGTTGCAGCTAGGGTTAGGGTTAGGGTTATGGTTGGAGCTAGGGGTAGGGTTTGAGCTAGGGTTAGGGTTAGGGTTAGTGTTGCAGCTAGGGTTAGGGTTAGGGTTAAGGTTGGAGCTAGGGTTAGGGTTATGGATAGGGTTGAGCTAGGGTTAGGGTTAGGGTTAGGGTTGGAGCTAGGGTTAGGGTTGGAGCTAGGGTTAGGGTTGCAGCAAGGGTTAGGGTAGGGTTTTAGCTAGGGTTAGGGTTAGGGTGCAGCTAGGGTTAGGGTTAGGGTTGGAGCTAGGGTTAGGGTTAGGGTTGCAGCTAGGGTTAGGTTTAGGGTTAGGGTTGGAGTTAGGGTTAGGGTTGCAGCTAGGGTTAGGGTTAGGGTTGAGGCTGGGGTTGGGGTTAGGGTTAGGGTTGCAGCTAGGATTAGGGTTAGGGTTGGAGCTAGGGTTAGGGTTAGGGTTGGAGTTAGGGTTAGGGTTAGGGTTGCAGCTAGGGTTAGGGTTAGGGTTAGGGTTGAGGCTAGGGTTAGGGTTAGGGTTAGGGTTGCAGGTAGGGTTAGGGTTAGGGTTGAGAGGGTTAGGGTTAGGGTTAGGGTTGAGGTTAGGGTTAGGGTTGCAGCTAGGGTTAGGGTTAGGGCAGCTAGGGTTAGGGTTAGGGTGAGAGGCTAGGGTTAGAGGGTTAGGGTTAGGGTTGGAGCTAGGGTTAGGGTTAGGGTTGGAGTAGGGTTAGGGTTGGGCTAGGGTTTGAGTTAGGGTCAGGGTTGCAGCTAGGGTTAGGGTTAGGGTTGAGCTAGGGTTAGGGTTAGGGTTAGGGTTGCAGCTAGGGTTAGGGTTAGGGTTAGGGTTTGCAGCTAGGGTTAGGGTTAGGGTTAGGGTTGGAGGGTTAGGGTTAGGGTTGCAGCTAGGGTTAGGGTTAGGGTTAGGGTTAGGTTGCAGCTAGGGTTAGGGTTAGGGTTGCAGCTAGGTTTAGGGTTAGGGTTGTAGCTACGGTTGGGGTTAGGGTTGGAGCTAGGGTTAGGGTTAGGGTTAGGGTTGGAGCTAGGGCTAGGGTTAGGGTTGCAGCTAGGGTTGGCGCTAGGGTTAGGGTTAGGGTTCGAGCTAGGGTTAGGGTTAGGGTTAGGGTTGCAGCTAGGGTTAGGGTTATGGTTGGAGCTAGGGTTAGGGTTTAAGCTAGGGTTAGGGTTAGGGTTAGTGTTGCAGTTAGGGTTGGATAGGGTTAGGGTTAGGGTTGGAGCTAGGGTTAGGGTTAGGGTTAGGGTTGCAGCTAGGGTTAGGGTTAGGGTTAGGGTTATGGTTGGAGCTAGGGTTAGGGTTGTAGCTAGGGTTAGGGTTAGGGTTAGGGTTGGAGCTAGGGTTAGGGTTAGGGTTGCAGCTAGGGTTAGGGTTAGGGTTGGAGTTAGGGTTAGGGTTTGAGCTAGGGTTAGGGTTAGTGTTAGGGTTTGAGCTAGGGTTACGGTTAGGGTTGGAGCTAGGGTTAGGGTTAGGGTTAGGGTTGCGAGCTAGGGTTGGCGTTAGGGTTAGGGTTGCAGAGGGTTAGGGTGCAAGGGTTAGGGTTAGGGTTAGGGTTAGGGTTAGGGTTGCAGGCTAGGGTTAGGGTTAGGGTTGGAGCTAGGGTTAGGGTTAGGGTTGCAGCTAGGGTTAGGGTTTAGGGTTAGGGTTGGAGTTAGGGTTAGGGTTTGCTAGGGTTAGGGTTAGGGTTAGGGTTGCAGCTAGGGTTAGGGTTAGGGTTAGGGTTAGGGTTAGGGTTGCAGCTAGGGTTAGGGTTAGGGTTGCAGCTAGGGTTAGGGTTAGGGTTGAGGCTGGGGGGTGATTAGGGTTAGGTTGGAGCTAGGGTTAGGGTTAGGGTTGGAGTTAGGGTTAGGGTTGGAGCTAGGGTTAGGAGTTAGGGTTAGGGTTGAGCTAGGGTTAGGGTTAGGGTTGAGCTGGGTTAGTTAGGGTTAGGTTGCAGCTAGGGTTAGGGTTAGGGTTAGGGTTGGGTTGAGCTAGGGTTAGGGTTGCTAGGGTTAGGGTTGGGTAGGTTGAGCTAGGGTTAGGGTTAGGGTTAGGGTTGTTGGTAGGGTTAGGGTTAGGTTAGGTTAGGGTTAGGGTTAGGGTTAGGGTTAGGGTTGGTTAGGGAGCTAGGGTTAGGGTTAGGGTTAGGTTGCAGCTAGGGTTAGGGTTAGGGTTCAGCTAGGGTTAGGGTTGCAGCTAGGGTTAGGGTTAGGGTTAGGTTTGCAGCTAGGGTTAGGGTTAGGGTTAGGGTTGGAGCTAGGGTTAGGGTTAGGGTTTGAGCTAGGGTTAGGGTTAGGGTTGGAGCTAGGGTTAGGGTTAGGGTCAGGGTTGAAGCTAGGGTTAGGGTTAGGGTTAGGGTTAGGGTTGCAGCTAGGGTTAGGGTTAGGGTTAGGTTTGCCGCTAGGGTTAGGGTTAGGGTTAGGGTTGGAGCTAGGGTTAGGGTTAGGGTTTGAGCTAGGGTTAGGGTTAGGGTTAGGGTTAGGGTTAGGGTTGCAGCTAGGGTTAGGGTTAGGGTTAGGGTTGCAGCTAGGGTTAGGGTTAGGGTTAGGGTTGCAGCTAGGGTTAGGGTTAGGGTTGAGGCTGGGGTTATGGTTAGGGTTAGGGTTGGAGCTAGGGTTAGGGTTAGGGTTGGAGTTAGGGTTAGGGTTGGAGCTAGGGTTAGGGTTAGGGTCAGGGTTGAAGCTAGAGTTAGGGTTAGGGTTAGGGTTAGGGTTGCAGCTAGGGTTAGGGTTAGGGTTAGGTTTGCAGCTAGGGTTAGGGTTAGGGTTAGGGTTGGAGCTAGGGTTAGGGTTAGGGTTTGAGCTAGGGTTAGGGTTAGGGTTAGTGTTGAAGCTAGGGTTAGGGTTAGGGTTAGGGTTGCAGCTAGGGTTAGGGTTAGGGTTAGGTTTGCAGCTAGGGTTAGGGTTAGGGTTAGGGTTGGAGCTAGGGTTAGGGTTTGAGCTAGGGTTAGGGTTGGAGCTAGGGTTAGGGTTAGGGTCAGGGTTGAAGCTAGGGTTAGGGTTAGGGTTAGGGTTAGGGTTGCAGCTAGGGTTATGGTTAGGGTTAGGTTTGCAGCTAGGGTTAGGGTTAGGGTTAGGGTTGGAGCTAGGGTTAGGGTTAGGGTTTGAGCTAGGGTTAGGGTTAGGGTTAGTGTTGCAGCTAGGGTTTGGGTTAGGGTTAGGGTTGGAGCTAGGGTTAGGGTTAGGGTTAGGGTTGCAGCTAGGGTCAGGGTTAGGGTTAGGGTTATGGTTGGAGCTAGGGTTAGGGTTAGGGTTTGAGTTAGGGTTAGGGTTAGGGTTGGCGCTAGGGTTAGGGTTAGGGTTGCAGCTAGGGTTAGGGTTAGGGTTTGAGTTAGGGTTAGGGTTGAGGCTGGGGTTAGGGTTAGGGTTGGAGCTAGGGTTAGGGTTAGGGTTGGAGTTAGGGTTAGGGTTGGAGCTAGGGTTAGGGTTGCAGCAAGGGTTAGGGTAAGGGTTTTAGCTAGGGTTAGGGTTAGGGTTGCAGCTAGGGTTAGGGTTAGGGTTGGAGCTAGGGTTAGGGTTAGGGTTGCAGCTAGGGTTAGGTTTAGGGTTAGGGTTGGGGTTAGGGTTAGGGTTGCAGCTAGGGTTAGGGTTAGGGTTGAGGCTGGGGTTGGGGTTAGGGTTAGGGTTGCAGCTAGGGTTAGGGTTAGGGTTGGAGCTAGGGTTAGGGTTAGGGTTGGAGTTAGGGTTAGGGTTAGGGTTGCAGCTAGGGTTAGGGTTAGGGTTAGGGTTGAGGCTAGGGTTAGGGTTAGGGTTAGGGTTGCAGGTAGGGTTAGGGTTAGGGTTGCAGCTAGGGTTAGGGTTAGGGTTAGGGTTAGGGTTGCAGCTAGGGTTAGGGTTAGGGTTGCAGCTAGGGTTAGGGTTAGGGTTGAGGCTGGGGTTATGATTAGGGTTAGGGTTGGAGCTAGGGTTAGGGTTAGGGTTGGAGTAAGGGTTAGGGTTGGAGCTAGGGTTAGGGTTAGGGTTAGGGTTGCAGCTAGGGTTAGGGTTAGGGTTAGGTTTGCAGCTAGGGTTAGGGTTAGGGTTAGGGTTGGAGCTAGGGTTAGGGTTGCAGCTAGGGTTAGGGTTAGGGTTAGGGTTATGGTTGGAGCTAGGGTTAGGGTTAGGGTTGGAGCTAGGGTTAGGGTTAGGGTTAGGGTTGCAGCTAGGGTTAGGGTTAGGGTTAGGGTTGGAGCTAGGGTTAGGGTTAGGGTTGCAGCTAGGGTTAGGGTTAGGGTTAGGGTTGGAGTTAGGGTTAGGGTTGCAGCTAGGGTTAGGGTAATGGTTGAGGCTGGGGTTAGGGTTAGGGTTAGGGTTGGAGCTAGGGTTAGGGTTAGGGTTGGAGTTAGGGTTAGGGTTGGAGCTAGGGTTAGGGTTAGGGTTGCAGCTAGGGTTAGGGTTAGGGTTGAGGCTGGGGTTATGGTTAGGGTTAGGGTTGGAGCTAGGGTTTGGGTTAGGGTTGGAGTTAGGGTTAGGGTTGGAGCTAGGGTTAGGGTTAGGGTCAGGGTTGCAGCTAGGGTTAGGGTTAGGGTTTGAGCTAGGGTTAGGGTTAGGGTTAGGGTTGCAGCTAGGGTTAGGGTTAGGGTTAGGGTTGCAGCTAGGGTTAGGGTTAGGGTTAGGGTTTCAGCTAGGGTTAGGGTTAGGGTTAGGGTTGCAGCTAGGGTTAGGGTAAGGGTTTGAGCTAGGGTTAGGGTTGCAGCTAGGGTTAGGGTTAGGGTTAGGGTTAGGGTTAGGGTTGGAGCTAGGGTTAGGGTTAGGGTTGCAGCTAGGGTTAGGGTTAGGGTTAGGGTTGCAGCTAGGGTTAGGGTTAGGGTTAGGGTTTCAGCTAGGGTTAGGGTTAGGGTTAGGGTTGCAGCTAGGGTTAGGGTAAGGGTTAGGGTTTGAGCTAGGGTTAGGGTTGCAGCTAGGGTTAGGGTTAGGGTTAGGGTTGGAGCTAGGGTTAGGGTTAGGGTTGCAGCTAGGGTTAGGGTTAGGGTTAGGGTTGCAGCTAGGGTTAGGGTTAGGGTTAGGGTTGGAGCTAGGGTTAGGGTTAGGGTTGCAGCTAGGGTTAGGGTTGGAGCTAGGGTTAGGGTTTGGGTTGCAGGTAGGGTTAGGGTTAGGGTTGGAGCTAGGGTTAGGGTTAGGGTTGCAGCTAGGGTTAGGGTTAGGGTTGGAGCTAGGGTTAGGGTTAGGGTTGCAGCTAGGGTTAGGGTTAGGGTTGAAGCTAGGGTTAGGGTTAGGGTTAGGGTTATGGTAGGAGCCAGGGTTAGGGTTAGGGTTAGGGTTCGAGCTAGGGTTAGGGTTAGGGTTAGGGTTAGGGTTAGGGTTGCAGCTAAGGTTAGGGTTAGGGTTGCAGCTAGGGATAGGTTTAGGGTTGGAGCTAGGGTTAGCGTTAGGGTTGCAGCTTGGGTTAGGGTTAGGGTTAGCGTTGGAGTTAGGGTTAGGGTTAGGGTTTCAGCTAGGGTTAGGGTTAGGGTTAGGGTTGAGGCTAGGGTTAGGGTTAGGGTTAGGGTTGCAGGTAGGGTTAGGGTTAGGGTTGCAGCTAGGGTTAGGGTTAGGGTTAGGGTTGCAGCTAGGGTTAGGGTTAGGGTTGCAGCTAGGGTTAGGGTTAGGGTTGAGGCTGGGGTTATGATTAGGGTTAGGGTTGGAGCTAGGGTTAGGGTTAGGGTTGGAGTTAGGGTTAGGGTTGGAGCTAGGGTTAGGGTTAGGGTTAGGGTTGCAGCTAGGGTTAGGGTTAGGGTTAGGTTTGCAGCTAGGGTTAGGGTTAGGGTTAGGGTTGGAGCTAGGGTTAGGGTTGCAGCTAGGGTTAGGGTTAGGGTTAGGGTTATGGTTGGAGCTAGGGTTAGGGTTAGGGTTGGAGCTAGGGTTAGGGTTAGGGTTAGGGTTGCAGCTAGGGTTAGGGTTAGGGTTAGGGTTGGAGCTAGGGTTAGGGTTAGGGTTGCAGCTAGGGTTAGGGTTAGGGTTAGGGTTGGAGTTAGGGTTAGGGTTGCAGCTAGGGTTAGGGTTATGGTTGAGGCTGGGGTTAGGGTTAGGGTTAGGGTTGGAGCTAGGGTTAGGGTTAGGGTTGGAGTTAGGGTTAGGGTTGGAGCTAGGGTTAGGGTTAGGGTTGCAGCTAGGGTTAGGGTTAGGGTTGAGGCTGGGGATATGGTTAGGGTTAGGGTTGGAGCTAGGGTTTGGGTTAGGGTTGGAGTTAGGGTTAGGGTTGGAGCTAGGGTTAGGGTTAGGGTCAGGGTTGCAGCTAGGGTTAGGGTTAGGGTTTGAGCTAGGGTTAGGGTTAGGGTTAGGGTTGCAGCTAGGGTTAGGGTTAGGGTTAGGGTTGCAGCTAGGGTTAGGGTTAGGGTTAGGGTTTCAGCTAGGGTTAGGGTAAGGGTTTGAGCTAGGGTTAGGGTTGCAGCTAGGGTTAGGGTTAGGGTTAGGGTTAGGGTTAGGGTTGCAGCTAGGGTTAGGGTTAGGGTTGCAGCTAGGGTTAGGGTTAGGGTTAGGGTTGCAGCTAGGGTTAGGGTTAGGGTTAGGGTTTCAGCTAGGGTTAGGGTTAGGGTTAGGGTTGCAGCTAGGGTTAGGGTAAGGGTTAGGGTTTGAGCTAGGGTTAGGGTTGCAGCTAGGGTTAGGGTTAGGGTTAGGGTTGGAGCTAGGGTTAGGGTTAGGGTTGCAGCTAGGGTTAGGGTTAGGGTTAGGGTTGCAGCTAGGGTTAGGGTTAGGGTTAGGGTTGGAGCTAGGGTTAGGGTTAGGGTTGCAGCTAGGGTTAGGGTTGGAGCTAGGGTTAGGGTTGGGTTGCAGGTAGGGTTAGGGTTAGGGTTGGAGCTAGGGTTAGGGTTAGGGTTGCAGCTAGGGTTAGGGTTAGGGTTGGAGCTAGGGTTAGGGTTAGGGTTGCAGCTAGGGTTAGGGTTAGGGTTGAAGCTAGGGTTAGGGTTAGGGTTAGGGTTATGGTAGGAGCCAGGGTTAGGGTTAGGGTTAGGGTTCGAGCTAGGGTTAGGGTTAGGGTTAGGGTTAGGGTTAGGGTTGCAGCTAAGGTTAGGGTTAGGGTTGCAGCTAGGGATAGGTTTAGGGTTGGAGCTAGGGTTAGCGTTAGGGTTGCAGCTTGGGTTAGGGTTAGGGTTAGCGTTGGAGTTAGGGTTAGGGTTAGGGTTGCAGCTAGGGTTAGGGTTACGGGTTAGGGTTGAGGCTGGGGTTAGGGTTAGGGTTGTAGCTAGGGTTAGGGTTAGGGTTGGAGCTAGGGTTAGGGTTAGGGTTGAGGCTAGGGTTAGGGTTAGGGTTGCAGCTAGGGTTAGGGTTAGGGTTAGGGTTAGGGGTTAGGGTTAGGGTTAGGGGTTAGGGTTAGGGTTAGGGTTAGGGTTAGACTAAGACCAATAGACACGTACTGACCAGTTTTATATGGCACATTTACAGTTTCCATGCATGCAGACAGATGTTGTTTTTTTTTACTTAAAATTGAATCAGTCGCTTAATATTGATCATCTGTGATCTGTAGGATAGTCTTGCCTTCTGTGCAACTTTGAGAGACATAAAAACTCAGCGACATAAATTAAGACCAAATAGACTTTGGATTTAATAATGTTTTGCCACGCTGTTCTGTGCAAGGCTGCTTAGCCATTTTGTGGCGTCTGTGGCGAGGGTTTTCTTCTTCCTAATTTTCTCTTTTTTTGCTCCATTTCCTTGTCTTCTTTTCCCTCCTTTCCATTTCACCATGGTGATCATGTTGCCTTATGTCAGTTCAGAAACAGGGAGTAGACAATTGTTATGTATGTTGCATGGCACTTTGTCATGACATCATATTTTGCAAACGGCGGCTGGAACCCAAGGGCAGATAGATTAGCACTATTAACCCACCGTGAGAGATGCACTTGCATGAGATGATGCATGCATTCAAAGCAGTCTATTCACTCACTGACCGCTCATTTAAGGCCAAATAGACCCTCAGGCCACAGGGAACATCTTGGTGCTCTCAACATACATCAGTGTCTGGTCCCACGGCTCCTCCTGCCAGATTGCCTCTGTGCATGCCTTGGCATTGCTGCAAATAGCTCCAATCAAGATGCTATCGTGAATGAAAATACCCACACCACATTCAAAAGACAGATACAGAGTGGCTCAGCTCATAGTGTCATAACTTTTGCAACATGGACTTCTTTTGCTTCCCAAAGCCATAAAATCAACATAAAGAGCCCAGGCAGAGAGCTCTTTTCATTATGTGGTGAACATCAGAGGAGGCAGTGGTTAGTGAACGCCCTCTCTTTAATGGGCTCATATTTTCTGGTTCAAGCAATGATGGCAGACTGAGCATTATTCATTATTTATTATATTAATATAAGTGCATGGATACACCATGATTTAAGGTCAAACAGGTAGAGCCCTGATTCAAGAGTCAGCCTTTGTTAGTAAACCAGGAGTTACATTTGTTGCCATCATTTTTTTAGTCAGAGCTCAATCTTAAACCCCTCACTCTTCTGGTATTTAATTGTGCTCAAATGGACATGTTTACAGGGAGGCTTTAATGGTTCCACTGCTGATGGTTTCATGTATCCGTAATCATTACTGTAAAATCCACTCTAGAGCCTCACAGAGGAGTTAGCACTGCAAGGTTTTATCCTCTGCCATTATTCTGTTGCTCTGTTTCCCATTACTGCGCCATTACCCCCCCAGCACTGAGCCTTTTTTGTGATGAACTCAGTGTTTTAGCTGACATTCGAGACTAAAGTCCAAATGAGTTTTTCAGGGATGACCACAGCAGAGCAGCTTTGAGGTGATGTAAGACTTTCCAGCTTTTGTACAAGGTTGAGAGAGTTTGTGGGCCGTGAATGGTGACTGACTTGAAACCCAAGCCAGGTCATCATTATTTACGATGATTCTCACAGGAGGCATTCATTCTTTGTCCTTTTAGGGGCATACATAGAGACCCTCTCAAGAAAGATATGACTTTATTTTCCAACACTGAGCCAAGAAAACATCCCGTTTGATGTTGCTGGCCAAACACCTCATCCAAGAAAGCTTTGACAAAGAGCAATCACAAAGAAATACTCTCTGATATGCAGCATCTAATTTTAAGATAGCAAAAAATCAGTGTTTCAAAACTGTATTCAGAGAGGAGTTGATACTGAAAAAGCAAAGCCAAGGGCACACATTGGCTTTTATTTAAAGGTACTTGAGATCGCCAAAGGGAAACAAAGGCTTGATTAATAATGCACAAGCCTCACTTTGATTTAATTATTCACTAGATTTCTAAGAAACAATAAGGGCAACAATAACAAGAAGTAGATGTACTGTCATTTTTTGTCAGTGCGCAGAGGCTGTGAGCTATGGCAGCTCATGATTAAAATTTAATACCTCTATCGGCTACAATGATGTGGTACAAAACAAGCTAATAGAAAGAAGAGTGTGAAGGAGAGGAGAGGGAAAAGGGTATTTAAAAAGAGGGGATCAACTTCTAGAGGAGCTCAGAGAGGGATGAAGGAAGTTTTGCATTTTATTTCTTCAAATTGTTTACCACCACTTTGAAGTTGTCAGCAGTGTTCATGGAGAAAAACGTCTATTTAAAACATTTTTGCTTCTGCTGCTTACTTACAAGAAAAACTTCAAATCAAACAGCGGAAATTGACTTGACTCCAAAAGGTATTTATCTTTGCAGCAACAACATAAAGCTTTTTTCTTTAGGTAAAAAAGTGGCTGTATGAGAGTGTGTATTTTGTTGTTTTAAGGAGAATCAATGTTTGAGCCAAAGGTGAATGTTTATACCCGGCTCAGAGACAGCATCCATTTGTGGCATAAATTTCTACAGGCATTACTCCAAAGATGTTTTGTACCCAAGAGATGTATCACTTACAGAAAGAGAGTTGAATACAGAGAACCAGAAATGGACCATGAAGGAGCAGACTGAAATCTACAGCCAACAATGTCAGACGGTTAAGGGCTGTGTTTGAACTAGTTTGTTATCAGAGTAATGAATTCTGCTGAGCACCTTGAATTGAATTAACCCGTATCCAACACAAGCAAAGAGAAACACAGATGCAGTTCACCCACACGTTCCTGGGAGAACCCTTCCTTTAAGACAATTTAATTGGATTTTCTTACATAAAACTTACCTTGCCAATGTTTTTCAAACTCTAAGAGAAGTGTCCTTAAAATGAAAACTTGAAATTGATTGCTGTGAATATGTACTCACAGATGTGACCAGAGCAGGGCCACTAGTACAGCAGTTTTACAAATAGAAACGGAGGGAGCATTTATAGTGTAGAGAGAGAAATAAAAATAATAGATGAAACACAAACAGGACAAGTGAGTGAAGAGACCGAGAGCAAGAGTGGGAATAAGAGGGAGCCTTTCTTCCTCCTCCAAGAGGAACCTGTTTTTACAGCAGCAATCAGTCAGTGCTGGAGTTGTGGCTGGAAACAGAGACGGAGAGGATGGAGGGAACATAAAACAGATGATGGGAAATAACAGCACGGCAGCATAAACACAGGAGTCACAGTTTTAAAATGCCAACGTTTACTGCTGGCAGATGCTCAAACAGGCAGTCTGCGGGAGAGGCAGGGAGAGAAATGTAACACTCAAGGCACGCCTCCATACTATGAAGGTTATATACATCAATTAAACAGGACGATGTATATAATTTTTCAATGAAATGTATGTATGTATCCTAAACTCCTGTATAGCAATAATATGCAAATTTCATGTTTAGAAATGATCAAACAAGAGCTTGGAGTGAAGACAATATTTAAAGCAGGTTTAACTTTGATTTAGATGAATAGAAAATGCTCCTCATTTTGATATTACAGTGATGGTATTACATTTAATGTCCTGCAGATGGCAGCAGAGTCATTTAAGAGAACAGCTCTCAGATTTCTCCAAGAGAAGAGAAAGAACGTAGTTTAGACAGAAAAGACTGAAAGTGAAAAATCTATCTATCTATCTATCTATCTATCTATCTATCTATCTATCTATCTATCTATCTATCTATCACCTCATCTTTGTCCATCAGTGTCACCTCCTCTCTCATCCACCTATGATAGCTCTTCAGCAGTCATGTTGGTGACATTCAGAGATCATGATTCGACAGGCAAATGGAGTAGATCCATCACTTGCACTCGGAGCAGCCTGAGGTAAGAAGGGATCCTGCTGTCTCGACATTTTTATTTATTTATTATTGCTCCTCGGCGCCTCATTTGCATCATCACTGTCTCAGCGCAAAGCAGCTTTCTCCTCTGTGAATCAGCAGGCATGTGCCATGGTACTCCTCTGACACCTTTAGTATTCTGGCTGGAGCTCAAATGTCGGTAAATCTCTTGTTATAAAAGGTGGCCATAAACAGCTAATGGTCTGTCATGAATATTTTAGAGGCCTGAATATCATACAGAAATGACCTCTGGAAAAACCACAACCCTAACAAGGCACATCTCAGATGGATCACCTCCACAGCCAGTGCAACACGAGGCCACTCTCTCTGGTTCTTTTGGCTTCTCTTTTTTTTTTCCTTTTCGTGGCATGATTGGATTGATTTGTCATTTGCAGCAGAGGGAGCTTGGCCACGGGGCTGTGGATAATCCAATTTATCGCTTTGCCATTTATTACAAATTTCTGTGGCTTTTGGGTCCACTGTCACATCGATTCGTTGATTGCTTGCTTAGCTGGGTCCTAATGAGCTGCTGTCTGAATCACTGCATAATCACCGCCCTAATTCACTTCCTTGCCTGCCCTCACACTCGCTCTGTTGGCTCGCCACTATTAGAAAGGAATGGACTGAAACACACTCTCTGAGCAGACAATTAGTAACGTCATCCTTGAAACAGGCTGTCATTCTACGAGTATTAGTCTTTAATCAATGACAATACTACTGCGACTTTGCAGAATGTTTCACAAATTGCTTTTTTAAGTGACAAGACGCTTATTTAGCTCATTGTGTGCACCCTATACACACAAAAATTTAACAGCCACGACGATAAAGGCAGGGGAAACCACACTAGAGAGTAAAAATCTGGATGCAGGCTACAAAGTACAAGGTATAAAATATTATGCAGTTATTTTCTTATAAGTGTGTCCAGGACATGAGTAAATAGATGCAAACAAGTTTATCTTAAAAAAAAAATTGTAAATGAAAATTGTAAATGTAATCCATTAAATACTCTGTAATTACCTTTGAAAAGTGGTTAACAAGAGCTGTATTTTCCACCCTATTAACTCTAATTCCACAGCGACTGAAATAGCCATTAAACAAAAATGTATCAATAGAGTCGCCGTAGTTGACTAAACATTTTTGTCAAGTCCCCACGATGTATTCAATATATGTATATGTATGTCCCCATGATGACCAATTTGTGTCAGGACAAGTGTCCCCACAATGTATTCAATATATGTATGCTATGTCCCCATGATGTCCAATGTATGTCAAGATAAGAGTCCCAACAAGTATTTAATATATGTATGCTATGTCCCCATGATGTCTAACGTGTGTCAAGATAATAGTCCCCACAATGTATTTAATATATGTAATCTATGTCCCCATGATGTTCAACGTGTGTCAAGATGAAGTCCCCACAATGTATTCAATATATGTAATGTATGTCCCCATGATGACCAATTTGTGTCAGGACAAGAGTCCCCACAATGTATTTAATATATGTAATCTATGTCCCCATGATGTTCAACGTGTGTCAAGATGAAGTCCCCACAATGTATTCAATATATGTATTCTATGTCCCCATGGTGTTCAACGCGTGTCAAGATGAAGTCCCCACAATGTATTCAATATATGTAATGTATGTCCCCATGATGACCAATTTGTGTCAGGACAAGAGTCCCCACAATGTATTTAATATATGTAATCTATGTCCCCATGATGTCCAACGTGTGTCCAGATAAGAGTCCCCACAATGTATTCAATATATATACGCCATGTCCCTGTGTTGTCAAATGTGTGTCCAGTTAAGAGTCCCCACAATATATTCAATATATGTATGCAATGTCCCCGTGTTGTCAAATGTGTGTCCACATAAAAGTCCCCACAAGTTGGGTAGACAAGATTGTCTGTGTTGGTTTGGTCCCAATTAATTGATCTGATAAAAAATTGTTCTAAAAATGTCCTCTTGAAAGGACATGCATTAATTTAGTACCTACATAAGTCTACTTCACTGTAATTTGTGTCTAGGTAAAGTGGATGTATTAGGCCTCCATAATTTCAATGATATTAAACTTAGTCTCTACAATGTCCAGTTAGCATAAGTCCATGAACAGAAAAAGAGCCCACAGTGTCTACATTTAATGAATTTATGTCTAGAAGAGTATGCAGAAGAAAGTGACACCTTAACCAATATTGTTATAATGCAGTTCATAAGAAAGTGACACCTTTACCTCTTTCACACGTTTGTCTTATTATAGGTATTTAGTTGAATTCATTTGAAATTCCATATACTACATGTTAAACTCCAGTTTGCAGACTGTCATCTAAAGCTAGCAGTAGGCAAACAGTGCAGCGTTGTACCATCACTTCTCTTTTGTTTGCAATCATTCTATTTGTGTTATCAGATATCTGAGGAGGCTCACTTCAGGAAAGATGTGAGAGCAAATAGCACCAGGTGAAAGTTTACTGCTGCACCAATACCGGCCTGTCTGGGTGGCATTTATCAAGCTTGAAGAGGGGCTTAAGGACGCTGGGGGATCTGTTTGTGGAGAGTCTGGTGGACAAATACAGCAGGAAACTAATCAAGCCATCTATCAACAAACCAAGTGCACCATCTGTGTGCTTCATCGTCTGTCCTGCGCGCTCCTATAGCTCAGATTTATCTGCAGCAGTTTGCAGAGTAATGAATGTGAACCAATATTGTTGTAATGCAGTTCATAATGCAATCTACGCATATCCCTTCGCCTAAATTGTAAACATGTTCAATCTTGCTGCATAGTGGACCTCTTGGGTTAGATCCTGCAGCAAGTAGACCTGAAGTTTCTTTGCACTCAGCACCTACTTCATTTCTCAACACTAAATTGGAATATTACGCCCACTTTTTATATACGGTACATTGCAAAGAATTATATCCCAGTGAGTGGGTTCTCTGGAGACATGAAATATTGAATAAATCACTGAATAAGAATGCACAGATTGGTTTTTCAGACAACATTTCTTTAATACAAAGTCAACATATCTACATACACAGTGGCTTTAAACCAATTATTGTTTCAGTTAGAAGTAACAGTTTGAAAGTGATAGCTTTTGGCCTCCATATAAAGGAAAAACTATTTTGCTGAGTTCGGGTTCTTTTCATTTTTGTCGGTATGTTCTGTATATGTTCTATTCCTCTTGATGTCATTTTTTGTTAGTGTTGTTTTTTTGTTAGTCTCCCGCCCCATCCCCCAAATATTCTGCAACATATTCCAGTAAATTTGGTGGCTGTTTTTCAAAAGTCTACGATCTTTACATGAAGTCAAAAGAGTAACACATTGCACAAGCTTCCAAAGACTTCCACGGTTTCAGTTTTGGCATGGGGCCATTGTGACAGTCTTTTTTTGTGTGAGTGTGTGTGTGTGTTGCCAAACACTTCAGTTCAGTCTTTCAGTTCATTATGAAACATCTCAAGGTTCCCACTGTTCAGAAATGATGTGCTGGAAATGTGAATTTGCAGCAAATTTTTGGTTGTCTTGGTCTTCCCTTGGTTGCATTGCGCTGCTATTTCATGGAGTCCTGATGTCTTTCTGCATCCCACAAGAAAACATGGATGAACAGAGAACACAAAGTATGGTTCCATACAATGCTTCAAAATTAACGAGGGGCAAAATAAATCAACATATGTCAAATGTACTACTCGTGGCCTTAAACGGCTGCAGTTCACCGTCAGTCGATGTCAACATTTTTGGTATTTTAGGCATTTAGAGAGCTGGGAACCTGCAAAGAGTGAGAACATTATGCTGTGTTATAGGGAAATTGTACCTTTGTAATGTCCTTTTTGTTGTAACTTGAGTCATCTGAAGTCCAATTATTTCAACAGAATTGGTTTAAACCCTATAGCTACTCAAGGTTTATGGCTGCAAAAAAGAAAAACTCCATACAGTCAGCCTGTGCTAGTGCCAGTTCATTGAAAATGAGAATATAACCAGACCTTGAATTAATGGTTAATTACCAGTTCAAATGGTTAGTTGGTAGAATGAACCAACTCTCCATCCTCAGCTAAATTGTAGCCGTGGATCACTGTTGCAGATTTCGTGCTCTCATTGAGGCTATAGGTGTGAGAACAGGAACTGGCTTGTTTCCCAGTTTAACTGCTAGCAGGGGAAATTAAAGGCTGAAAAAAAGTGAGTGGTAATTAAAGAGCGGGGAGCAGGGCTGGAGAAAGAACATGTCAGAAGGAGAGAAAACAGGCTTTACACACCAGGAAGTCAAATATGAGCAAAACCTCCATCTTTGTAATTTTCTGTTCCCACTTAAAGTATGAGATCTCAAGGGTCAAATGATACAAATACATATAATCTATATATTTGTTTATTTACAGGTATATTCTAGTTCATAGTGGATATCTAACAAAATGAATGACCTCATTATGTCTGAAAATAATCAAAGTTTAAAAAAAAAGGAAAGAAATGAAAAGATTTTCTTAAAAACTGGAGGATCAGAGTCTGTACAAGATCGTACAAGGTACAGTACGTCAAGTTGGGCTGACATTGTAACAAAAGTTCAGTCGTGACTTTTTTCAATCAATTAGTTCTTTAGTAGACCAGTTCATCATTCAACAGTTGCTCAAAAAAAAAGAAAAGAATGCTGAAAACTACAAATAAATGGTTATAAAGAATCTCAACAAGGTTTAAAAATGGCATCTCCTCATCAGCGCTAAATCTACCCGAGGGCAGAAGCCTAATTTGTGAGTTGACACAGAGGATTTAGTCAGAGTTTGTCCTGCTGACATCGCCTCAGCTTTTCCCAAGAAACACACGAGGTTTCTCAGGTCACACGACAAAAAAGGTAACAAATAAAAGTCATATTTTTGAAACATGAGCACTGGCTGGTATAAAAAGAAATTATGATGAGGAGAAAAATTGAATTAATACTAAGTGTTTGGATATATCTTTATATTCTGCATTTAAATATATAATGCATGTGTGAGTGTGCAGTATATACAGTATATTCGTACATACATATCTGCACACGTTCACACAGACATGTTATACTTAACATTTCTACAGTGAAAAAATAGAATGTCTTTGAACGTAATATGAACAAATAAGCATTTCTCTTGCGGCTAACTTTTTAAAAAAAGGTGATACAACGTCTCTGTTAAAAAACTAAACCAAAAGAAAATAAAAAAGTCAAACTATGTCATGTAAAATAAGTCATCATAATACAACATTAATGTTTTCATAATGTTACAACAATAATAAGGCTTTTTTGGAAATAAGAAAGATTACACACAGTTCTGTCCATCCCTCTTGTTTTTTGTGCACACCCATTAGAAACCTTCGTAGTATCCACACACTCGTCTCTACCACAGCACTGAACTCAGAGTGAAAACCTGGTGATTTCAAAAGCTTGATTTTTTTTTCTTTTTTATCAGACACATGTACACCAGTGCCTCAGATCCAACCTGCAGATGTTTTTAGAGTATTTGTTTCAAGTTTCTTTGCTTTTCTTCGTAGGGATGTGCGAGTACCAAAGATTTTCATCATCACATCATGGCATTGAGATCCAACATGGCCGCCTGGTCCAGCTGTGGCACCCACAGAGACATCATCTATAAAACAGAGGATGAAAAACAAAAGCGACGACTTTGTTTTTCACCTGGTACCAAACACAAACAGTGGAACTAAAGGCCAGATTTTCAACCACATAAACATACAGCTCTGTCACTGCAACAGGCCTCTGCCACTCTGGAGTGTCTTATACGATGATTATAGAGGAGGCGAGAAAAAAAAAGGGAGGAGAGCGGGAAAAGACTGGTGGACAATGTTGTCATGTGGATGCACTTTCAGTCATGCCCGCCTGGGCACGAGCGGTTAGCAGAGCTGGCATCTTTTATTCGTCAGTTTCCACTTCCCTCAAGAGTCACACACGTACAGCATACACGAGATAAGCAGCATGTTTGGTTTTGACAGAAAAATAAAAACAAACGATAAAAACGGTTAATCCTTATAAGACAAAAAAAGTTCAAAACAATGATGATGAGCGTTGGTCACTGTACACAAAGAAAGCCCAAGCTGTATGGCGATCCTTGTTTGGTTGTTTCTGTTTGTTCCAAAGCTTCTCAACCACCAGATTTATCCCTTGTTCAAAATGGTGGATGTCAACGCCGAAGTACCGTGATGCAACAGTTCCAGGAGAGAGGAGTGATTATAAAAAATCATGGGACACTGTTGCAATTTTTCCACCTGAAGAAGAAGAAGACCAAGCTGCAGCTGCTTGAGACATTTTCCCTCCGATTTTCTGTCGACTCCCGGGGCACTTTTTCAAAACACTGTGGTGCTTTTTCAAGATCACTGGCTTTAGATACTGATTTTACACATAATACATGAATTTCTCCAATCTTAAGATATGTGGTGCTGCTCACTTCCTGCCGACCACTGATAGAGCCATCTCTAATCTCTGAGCGCTTGAGTATAGGCAATAATCTGATGCATTCTTTTATAATTGAGAGCTCCTCCACACAAATTATGCATATCATTAGTATAAAAAACCTCCAGGTTTCAGTGATGCCAGATGGGATTGTTCTCGTGCCAGTTATGTTTCCACTGTTATGATTTTTTTTTTTGTCTTACCAGAGTTTCGGGGAAAACCATTTGTCTTCACACAGGCAACCACAATTTGGTCATTTCTCTGGATACCACTCACAAAAATGTGGTCATAGAAATACTTGAACCCCCTTTTACACCAAGGCATATCAAAAAAGCAAGAAAGTCTTGCCATCTTGGCTACATCCATCTGCCTCTCGTTGATTTTTGCTGTTGCCTTCTCCTTCATTTTCTGTCGCTCGTTACTGTTGTATCACAAAGATATTTTTGAGAAGAGAAATGTCCACGAATGTTTACAATGTCCTCCACATTGAAACACTTGAGGTAAGGTAAGCAGTCTGACACTTTGATCGATTTCCCACCCCACAGCTTGAGCCACAATGTCTTGTTTCCCTCCGGTCGAGGAGTTTCTTTTCCTGTTGAGGGCAATTTTCCTCCTGAAGGGTCTCTTAGTCGAATTGGAATTTCACTTTGACTTGTTACTTGGGCGTCTTCTTCTAAAAATCTACAATAGGATCCTGTTTGGTGCATCTGAAGTAGCGTTGGGGGTTATCATCGTCTGCTGTCATTGTTTCAAATTTCAAAGTTTCTATGGCTCAGGAGACTGTTGAGAGGGGGCGACAGGATTCTGGGGGGAAAAAGATGGCTTTTTACGTTGCATAGTGATCAAAGCTTCCTAAATACTCCAGAGCTGCATGATAGCAGAATTGGTATTCATCCTGCAGGGGAAGAAAAACACATAAACAACACATTAAAAAAATGTCACTGGTTTCAAAGGTTCCTATGATAATGTGATCAAGAGTTTCAGACGACTTTTGAAGAAGACTCATTTCTGTACTTGCTGGGAAAGACTAGTCTTACAAAACAATATCATCAATTAGAAAACTAGTAATCTACAAGCAGCTTATGTTCTTTGTGTTTGCTTTTGTGTGTGTCTCCTGACCTCAGTCTGGACCATGGCCGGCCTCTGTGTCCGTAGCATCTTCACTGTCTGGAAGATATCAACCACGCCTTCGTAGCGCATTCGCTCCAGGACGATGCTAAGGGTGATGAAGACTCCGGTTCTGCCAACACCAGCACTAAAAGCACAAAAATGTCAGGGTAAACAAACAAGGATGATTCAGACATCAATAAATGTAGTGAGGGTTTGATTGGACAAAATCAGTTTGTGCGTCATCTTTAACTGCAAACCGAAACTTCCCCCCAAAAATGCAAGCTATATTCACAGCAGGAATTTTCTGCACACTGCACTGGAACTTTTTTTCCCCTTTAGAGGAATCAGACTGTCTGAAAAAGTCAAGCGTTTGAAAAGTTTGCTGCCCAGAGATCCTGTGGTAGTGTAGCGCAACGGTGACGATGGCAAGGACGCAATTTGCATGTCAGAACATTGCGAATCTGCTTTGATGTGCGCCCACATTCTCGTCAAACACAAAATGAGCCCTCAAGGACACACACACACGCACGTACACACACACATATACACACATATTCACACCCTTTCCAAATCACGCACACAAACAGCCAAACAGTTTGTCTCATTAAGCTCCTCCCATGTGTCGGGAAAGTCAGCCTGCTGCTGCTGCTGCTCTCCAGAAATACAGCCCGAGTCTTAACTCAGATCCTGAAATACTTGAGAGCTGCCTCTCTAAGCTGCTTTGCTGTGAAATGACTTCCACTTCACCAATGGAACAATAATTGATATGACAACAGATTTATTCGGGCTTTTTCCAGCCTCGGATGCCGTTTTGTTGACTGAAGAGTGAAAGTGATGGATGCCGGCACACATTTTTGGTTTGTGCGTGTCTGTTTAGGGACGAGGCTAAACGTAAGATGAAATATGAGCGGTATCATTTGATGACTTTAAGGAACAATATCTTTAAAATCGTTTCTGAACCCTGATTAAGCAGAGAGAACATCCAAAACACACACACACACGCCCACATCTACCACCTAACACCAACCCCCATGCCGCAGTGCATCTCGGCCCACCCAAAGCCTCTTCCAGGGAGTCGGTCACAGCTTGTCACATGGACTCTTAAACTCTCTCTCTCTCTCTCTCTACTTCTCTCTCTCTCTCTCCAAGAAGATCGACTCTCCAAATCTGAAGGCTCGCCGAGCCGCTGCAGACTGAGAGGATTTGGTGTCCCCATTCACAGGAAGTAATCAGGCAATTAATGACAAAAAGCATGTGGGTCTATTAGATAGTGGCTGAGGAGGAGAGAGAAGAAAAGAGGAGTGGGAGCGGAGAAGAAAGGAGGGCTGGGAGAATGGTTGGGTGGATGGATGGAGATAGAGAGAGAAAGAGGAAGAGAGAGAGAGAGAGAGAGAGGGAGAGGATTAAGAAATACAGACAGAGAGATGACAGACAGGGAAGGCCGGTGACAGAAGACGAAAGAGTAAGAGAAAAGGGAGGCATAAGCTCTCCACTCGGAGATGAAAAGCTTGACGGAGGAGAGAGGGAGGAGGGAGGAGGGTGATAGGGAAGAGCAGGAGGTGGCTACAGTAGTGACAGACAAAGAAACCAAAGTTTCATTTATTCTTTTAATTCACGGCTCAAGAAGAAACTTAATGTCCAAAGATGATAACTTTCTGCAGACTTAGCAACACCTACTCTTAAAAAGCACTTCGCAAAAACATGCAATTTAACACAAATGATGTAACTCCTGATAATACAAGAATTCAATTAAAAGCACAAAAATGCCACAGTGAAGTACTTCTGGTAAAAGTTCTGCTCTCAGACCCCGCTTTGCTCCAAAATCAAACCTTGTTCACTGAGACGCTTTAGGGAAACATAAAAACTGAACATTAAGCAGCTAAAAACCTCATAATCACATGACTCTTGCAGCCACTGTTCGCGTTTTTCCCATTTCTCCTGTCCTGCAATAACAGATCCTTTAGCTTTAAGTCTCCTCTCTCTCCGTCCAATAACGGCCTCATGGAGGAGAGGAATAACTCAGTCTTATTGGAGCTTCCCCGACACTTCTTACAACTCCCTGTGGGCCATTTCAGGCCTGGTGACATCATTGCTTTTTAATACGGGCGAGGTGATGTTATGTTTGATGATGTCATAGCGCCGGTGCCACAGAAATGTGGAGATAATGTGACACCCACTCGGCTTGGAAAAGTAAACCATTTTTATGAGGCAGGAAGGGAATTATTCATCGTGTTAACACCTTTGTTTGTGAACACAGTCACATCCAAAGGAACAGTTGTAGCCCTAAAGCTTTCTTCTGAGTGTCAATCAAACTGTGAAAAATGGAACAAGACTTTCCACACAGGCTTTTTGTATTACTAGTCATGGAGAGCAAATGGAAACAAGCTTTTAAAAAATCGCCAGTTGTCCAGCGAAAAAAGAAGTAGCACCTGATTCAGAAGGATCCCACTCAAGGTCTATTGATTAATGAGAATTAAATGAGGATTTGCAGGAGCACTCTACCAAATCTCAGTTTCTACTGAGCCCAGCATGCCAAGTTAATGATGAAGGTTACCTTGGAAGCTACAGCCCAAGTGATGAAAAATGCATCGCCGAGCGATCATAAAAACCAAAAAGAATGGCTGTATCATTTCATGTGCCTCCTCTTTGCAAATGCCAAGCCGCATCTCAGCCTTATCAATTATGGAGGAGATGGGCCTGTGGAGGTGCAGGGGTAGTGTACTGCGGTGGCAAAATGGAGAGGAGGGATGCTATCTGATGATGCTGTTAGAGCTGCACCGCAGGAGGTGCAGCGGGAAAACAATAACCACCTTAAGAAGTGATTTAATCTTGTCTGATGCTTAAAGCTTTCCGTCTCTTTCAAGAGAGTAGGAGCGTCTATGGAGAGCAGTTTGAGACAAACACCTTACAGCTCCTGAAGAGAAGGTACACTATATCACACCCCTCTTCTTTAAAAACATGTTACAGTTGTTCGCCTTTCATCCTGGACATTGAGAGCTGTGCAAACATGTGGCGCAGCATGAGAGTGTGACTTCTTACCTGCAGTGGACAGAGATAGGTCCATCCTGACCAAACTGCTCCTTGGTTTTATGCACCTGGCCAATGAAATCAATGAATCCCTCTCCAGATTTGGGCACACCTTGCTCTGGCCAATCAGTGAACTGGAACTGCCTTACTGTCCTTGACTGGCCATCCTGCAAACCCAAAAGAGAAAGAAAGTAGGTGAGAAGATTGTAGATGCTTTTGGGAAGAAAAAAAGAGGGCAGAGCAGAGTGGGAAGAAGACACATGTACAGAGCGAGAGAAGGATTAACGGCAGAGACAGCGGTTGCCTGGAGAAAAACTTTGTCAGAGGGAATTTTGAGGGAGAGAGTTTTGCATCATTACTTTCAGAGATTGTGGTTTCAATCCCACCAAACAAACCCACCCACTCTCTTTAGAACATCAAATGAAGCGACTCTAATAAAAAGTCTTCTTACTAATTGTCTGCTGAAATGAAACTTGCAGTTGCAGTTGCTTTTCTCCATGATGGTGATACGACAATGACACCCACATCATTCTCGCCAAGGAGGGACAGTGTGTCCTCTCCCAATTGTCTCTATTTTCTCCTGTTTTTTTGTGTGTACTCGCAAGTGTGTGTGTGCCCGACGTGAGTAAGTCCTAGTTAAAGCTAATCAATAGTGTATCTGCCATGACAAGCGTCTTCTCCCAGACACCATGTTGAATAGGATAATCCTGCAATGCGATCGATGCAGCGACCTGATGGATGAGTGGAGCGATGGAGGTAAGAAGCAAAAAAAAACAGGGGAGCAGAGGGTGGCATGCCAGGATGAAAATTGAAAACAAACACTAGACAGAATGTCAATCTCAACAATTTAATCTTGTATTGATTCCTATAATCTAGTTTTAGAGGACTTGCTTTCAATGCAAACAAAAACATCTATAGACATAAATGTAGTGATCTGCTTTATTTTCTGAGAGCCAATCATGGAGTTTAATAACACAATGTTGACTCCTCTGTCCCTCTGAAGAAACTTTTTCAGTTTTTTACCTGGAAACAATGAACTTTTTTAAGTACTTTTAAATTTGGAGAAAACTGTCTGCTTGATGCAACAATCTATCAAGACGTTCAGTGTTTATTTTACAGAACGACAAACTGAAAATGAGGCATGGTCTTTCTTTTGCATATATTCCTTTCTCATTTATTATCAATGCACAATTTGATTAGCACTCATTTGAGGAGTAAAGGTGTGGTCCATTTGAATCAGCTCCCGTGGCAACCGAGCTTTCTCGGCTTAGCGGCACCATTACTTTCTGTCTTTTAGTCTTTATTGTGTCCAACCAAAGTTGTCTTGGTTTTTGCTGGTGGCCTGGAATATGGTTGAATTTCAGTTATGAGACATCACTCCCCAAACCCATCAGAGACTGTACAGACCCCAAAACTTTAAAATCACTCATAAAAACACACCTTTTAAAATGGGCTTTTAACCTGTAATCCTTTTATTCTCTTTTTATGTTATGCCTCTTTTAACCTTTTACATTGTTGGTCTATTGCTCCAAATTTTCTGTATTTCAATTGTGTTTCTTGTAAAGTGTCTTTGGGCACTTGTAAAACGAGTTATAAATAAAATGTATTATTATTATTATGATTATTGTTAGGCTATCTAATCTTGCACCCAACAACACAGCAAGACAACACTAAAAGCCTCCTATGACACCTGCTACCCTGTGGAGGCAATTAGTGTGCCACTCCAGTTTTGCCTCATATTGCCTCCAGCTCATATTGTGGCATCATCGTGGCGTCATGGCGGTTACATTTGTCTCCTGAAGTAGATCCATTTGACAGCCCTTCTATTTTTAAGAATCTACCATGTGACAAGTTCTCAGGTAAAAATAGCGAGAAGTTAATTTTTCAAGGAGTCTTCCAGTGTTGGTAGACGACTAGGAATGAAATACTAACATTACAGGAAAATGTATGCGCAACAAAAAAATGACACAACAATAAGATCTATGAGGATTTGACTTGACAGGCACCATGAAAACGCTTTAATAAGTCATGAACTGACCCTATGAAGCTGACAGCAAACGTTCATAAAGCCCCCTTAGCCTGTTGCTCTGCATTATATGTATATGAAGTACCCACAGCTCTATATTCATCATAAGTGCTTTCATGGTCGTTGCTCTACCTTCTTATTCATTTATTCTAATTTCTGCCCCAAGCTAACCATCCCCCCTCTTCTGCTAGCATGCTAAATGCAGATGGTGACTAAAATCTGAATGTACTACACATTCAGCTATTGTATGTTAAGGGATGTACGTAATCTGTCTATTGAATCCTCATGCTCTGAATGTAAAGTCCTGAGTGCCAGCATGCATTATGTTCCTGTTGACGTGATTCTTCACCACAGCAGCTAACATGTGATTTTGTCGGCAGCGGTTTTGATTCTAATACGTATTAAATTTCTTTGTATGACATCTCCTGTTGTTTCCCTGTTCTATGAAGCATTACATGTTTCCTTTCATTCCTTGCCTTTGTTTTTCCTCTCAGATACATTTTGCCTCTGCAGGTGGATTAAAAGTGAAAGAAGGGCAGGGACAAACACAATAAACCGTACACGCCAAAGAGAGAAAGAAACAAGAGGGGGGAAAAAAAAGGAGGGGAAATTTGACACACAACCTGAGGGCCCACGCGGCGTGTCAAATTGTGTGATTAAATACGTGACTGGCTCGCTCGATGTGAGTGTTGAGGCGTGGAGTGGATGCTATTACTGCGCAAAGACATGTGACATACACACAAACACAGAGGGGTGCATGCACTCTTAGTTATACATAAACCCATTAGCATGTATGTACATCTATGTGATGAATGGTATGTGGGGTAATATGTAGTTTACATGCTGCACACTTGCACATACATAAACGGTAAAATAAATGGAGTCCAGACCCACAACTGTACACACACACTAAGCTACACACAGATCTTCTTCACAACCTAAAATCCACTTTCACACCTTCATATACCATCTGTACCATCATCTTCCTCTGAAAACAACCAACACAGCCCAATGTTATGGACAGAATGTAAGCATATGTTGAAGAGCGGCTGTAGCGGTATAAACATACAGTCTGAAAACACCTGTGTGTTAAATTTGAGTTTATGAGCTGAAAATGTAAACCTACAGAAAGAAATAAGAAGTGTAGTGTTTATATGTGTGTGTGTTTGTGTATTTGTGCTAAGAATGGCAAATCAGCAGAAAGATAAGAACGTGGCAAAGAGCGAGACCGTGCACATATTCGCCAGTGTGTGTGTGTGTTTGCGTGTTGGACCCTGATACGAAGGGTATTTTGCACACTGCACAGAGTAAAATATACAAGTGTGTGTGTATGTGTATGTGTGGGGTAATGGCATACCAGCTCAAACAGCCTTTATGTCTGATTTTCACACACATAGAGTGTGTATGTGCACAAATATTGTGTGTAATTTTTTTTTATATATCAACAGGACGGCTGCTAACTAGCTGCCACACCGCCTGGGAAATCTTTGGATATGTCAGCCTGTTTTTCAAAGAGAGGAGCAGTTTTTTTCTCTCTCTCTGCTAAGGTTCTGCTGCTGCCGCTTCAAACTGTCCAACTTAATTGGACCAAAAAATAAATCCTGAGGTAAAAAAAAAAGAAGCTACAGCAGTGTAGAAAGGTTCTAAACACTTAAGGGCGAGCAAAGTCACTTTGGTTTGTGAACTCTCATTAATATTTGAATGAAGATACTTTTCACATTAAGTCATTGTGATATCTTGTTTCACATCAAACTAAAGAAGAAATTTCAATATCAAAGCTATTTTGAGGAGAAAGAAATCTTCTTTTGATGTGCCTGTGTTTGTGTAACTTATTTCTTCTCAACTTGCTTAACCTTAAATCAAGAGTGGGTTACTTGCCTGTGCAGAAAATACATGTTATATTGGAGCTTTAGCACATTTAGCTTTTTCTTTACTCCAGAAACTATTTCATTTGTTTTATACTCTGCGAGTATGAGCTGAATGATGAATTCAAAAGATGTATTGTGCATGTGTGTCGAGAGGGACTACTATTACAGACTTGATATCTATATCTCAGGGCCTGTGTCCACCAACAGCATTTTTTACAGCAGCAACACCCCGAGCCCCAAACAGAACATTCGGTTACTGTTGCTAGTTCCCAAGGCACTTCTGCTTCACTTGGTTGCAACTCTTGAATTTGTTCTGGACTACTCTGAATACTTTATTTTTGCTTTTACTCAGTAGGATTACATATGAAGAGAAATACATTAAAAAATGATGTCCTTGCATTAGCTGTTGGGCTAACTAGAGCTCAAAATTCAAATTCTCAAAAATTTGTGTTTTTTCCTTTTTACAGACTTCCACAATTGATGTTGACAAAGCTGATTTCAGAAGTCCTTTCTTGGATTTTAATGAAAAAGTGAAACTCAGTGATGGTGGCAGTTTTCTGAAAATCTGAACTATGTTCAGCTAACTCTCCTGAAAAAGCAGCGAAAGTTTAAAAAACAAGACAACAAAGGGTGTTGAGGAGTTTGGGATGCTGAACACTGAAAACACCAAAACGATTAGATTATTTGAGAGAACATTAGCTGCCAGCACAAAACAGCATTGATGGAAACAGGCCCTTATTCCTAAGATCATGAAAACAATTTTACCTCTTGCTGTGAAGGTTCATCTATTCTGTTGGTCATAACTTGACAGTTCTCACAGACTAAAGGGTTCTTTTTGCCCTTTTTTTGTATAACTACATAAATGCTGCAATAAAACTGATCATGATTCGTTTACGAATTTGCTTCTTGTTCTCGGCTCAAAGTCACAACAACCCACATTCAATCCACATCCAACACTCCCTATTATCTTACCCTGGCGTCTGTGACTTTGAATTCTCGGAGGATGTACTGGGGCATGTTGTACTCAGCCATTGGATCAACCACAAAGTACTGGTACCTCGCTGAACGCTCTGCGGGCCAGTACTGGTGACATTTTTCCTGTTTAAAACAAAGGACAGACAAACCCTTAGTTTTCTTTGACCCTTCAAACACTCACTCTTTGATTGTAAGAAATCATATGCATCAAGCGTTTGTGTCGACGTGTCTTTTAAATCCTACCCTTCCCATCTCTCTCAGTTTGGTCAACATGACTACGATAGTAGAATTGTTTTCCCAGAGCATCCTCCAGAAGTCTTCTGTGGTCTCTGCCAGGGGGCCCTGCGTTGCAATGTAGGCCTTCTGTTGCCTGTATGAAGTAAAAGCAAATTAAAACATTTATATTTAAGCTATCAAACACTGCTGTCCAAATATTAATATAAAAAACATGACAAATGATTGACAGGAAAAGTTAAATGCTCCTGCTTCCTACCTGTATCCATCAATGAAGCTAGCATTGATGTAATCAGATCCTTCCAGGCCTCTGATTGGCTGCAGGCAGACACGTGTGGTCTCGTACGGCATGATGTTAACCAGCCGATTCTTGAACTTGTTGCAGGGAAGGTTGGCGCTGATGAAGCGCGATGTGTGGGCTTTGGAGTTGGCCAAACGCTGGAGGAGAAAGATGGAGTGATAGTTAAAGCAGCTGAACATGATAGAGGGGGAAAATTGGGAAATAAGGAAGAGAGGGGAGAATACGTAGGGGACAGATTAGGAGATGACGACAACAATGAAAGACAGTCATAAAGTAAACCAGATTCAATCAATTATACAGCCTTTACAGACTCATTAGAAAGTATTTGTGATAGTTTACTCCCCTCTACAACCTGTAGGATCTTCGAGGGTCATAACCAAGGATGCAAAATGAGCTGCACACCCAGACTAACAATCCCCTACATCAAGTCTGCACCCAATAGAAAACTCGTCTGAAAGTGGGTCACCAGTGCCTTTGATAACAGCAGAGTGATATGTGTGCATAAAACATCGACTCACACAGGGATGCTCACAAACACAAACACACAGAGTGTATAATGATCAAAATAAAAGGCTGTACTGCTACATCATCACGGTCGTCATCACAGGGACCTCTGTGGGAGTTTTTGGGTCAGCAAGTCTTATGATCCATTCCTCTTGGCTTCAAAGTTTCTACAAAGATTTTGTTCTTGTGTGGGTGTGTGGAGTTGCTTGTTACCGTTTGCTTGCAAATGGAAAACACCCTATTCAGATTGTTTAGGTCCCTTACAGACTAGCAAAACAGGACACCGGCAGCATCTCAAGAGGGAGGAGCGAGAGATGAGCCGGAACTGACCCTGCTTTTAGAGAGGCAGAAAAGAGAGCCTCTAAATGGTTGTCAAAATAATACACAAACTGAAGCTGTTTCTCCTAGAATGGGTTCCTAACTTACCATTTCTCTCTTTTTTTCCCCCCATTAGTGTGCCGTCTTGTTGTCCTCCCTTTCTCTTTAATTCTGCTACAGCAGTATCTCAGTGTCAGTGGCTACTTGGAGTTCATCCAGCTCCTCCGTTCCCAACATGCCTTGTTTCTGTCCTCCCTTTGATCTGTGTTTCACAAAAGCACCTGGAAAGACTTGAGGTGGCCTGGCAGTGCTAAAGAGGCCCCTCAGCTACCCCACCAAACACCACAGAGGATACAGGGAACCCAGCCAAACCTGGCAACCTGTCATGGAACAGGGCAGAGAACCATCTAAGGCTCCAAGATAGTCATGGTTTCCAGCACCTTCACCATTAATTGCCCATGATTTCCTCTATATTAGAAGCATATGGCATTTCATACTATTACTGAGTGTAGTGTATCCCACCAAGAGGCTTACAGCATTTTTATTATCCCAATCCTGACCTGCCTTTATGCTGCAATCGGCTGTTAGTTGATGTGTATTTCAATAGTTTTCTACATATCATAAAACAGCTGTCCCATAAATAGTGCTGATTCTTTTCATGACACCTCTTCGAAACTTTATCAACCATCACTATCATTTTTCTTTAAACTTTGGAGCCCATTTTGATTGATTTTATGCAACTGGATCCCGATCAAGGACTTCACAAAAAAGGAGGATGTTGCCACCCTGATGTCACCATTTGGTTTGTGAACGCCCCCTACTCTAAATGGGACCACTGATGAGGAAAACACTAGTGTACCAGAGGTGGGTTGAAATACGCATCTTAGACCATGAGCTAATTTCTGGAGGTAATCATTACAAGAATAATTACAGGCAAGTTGGGTCATTATCTCATCTAGTCTTCTTTTGGCGACTACTGAGTCTCCCCCTGCTGGCTGTTAGGAAAAACGCAAATTTAAAGCACATCTACACTGGGTTTACAACTAAAACTAAGAGCTACAAACAGTCTTTAATCCCTCAGCTGATGAATTCCACAAAATCCCATGCCAATTTTAAGTGGATCCCAGTGGCTATTTTTTGTTTCGTTTATACTATAACAAAAGTACTCTACTCTACTCATGAGCAGGTAATGTGCATAGGATATATCTTTCTGTTTGTTGGTCATGCACATGCGCCTGAAATCTCCTTTCCGACAACTACACAGACAGTCTTCAATCTTTCCTTGGATTAAGTTTCCTCAGGTTTCACCTGAGAACTGCATCGCTCTCCCGCCCTTTCTTGATAGTTCTGTCGAATAACTTCCTTAATGCCACGTTAGCATACAATCGTCCCTTTGTTCATTAGCCAAACGTTCCTCCCTCCACTTGCCCCGCCATCTACCTCCATTTGTCATCATCAAGTATTAATTACTTAGCTCCCCCACCTCTCTTCATGCACCCTCTTCTTCTCTATTCTGATTGTAGCCTGAACGTTATTAATCCCTGTTTGACTCCTGACGCCAACTCAGCATTATCCCTGATACAGATGGCGATGGAGATTTCATCACCGATGTGCGCCAGCGAGTAAAGTAAAAAAAAAAAAAAGGTCGAAACACACCAGCACTATTATTGTTTCCTGGCAGAGGGCCGTGTTAGTGAATGGCGATGGGAAGATGATAGATGATTGGAGAGTGAGCGTGTGTGCAATTCAAGGTCAGCAAATACCAAGTGAAGGGCTGGAGCTCAGACGAGTTCGGAGGTTTGATGATTGTTAATATCTTTAATGGAGATCTACGTAAACAATGTGCCTTGTTATAAATTCCTTTAAGTAAGCGTAAACTTTCTACGTCTCAAACCTCGACTTGAATCCGTGCTGCTTCCAGCTAAAACTCTTTGTCTGGAGTCTCCTTGATTAAACTCAATTTCTTTGCTTGAGCATTTAATTCCAAATCCTTCAGAATTTGCATTTTTGCAAAGCAGTTATAAAGCTTTACAGTCTCCATTTTCTCGCTCTGCAATATGTAAAAAAAAATGTTTTAAATAAAATGTATCCGAATGATTTAACTTTAGAGGGGAGATTAAAGACGATAAGATTGGAGGTACTTCCTCCACAGCAGACAGTGTCTAATCTGGTAAATATCTGCCATGTAAATGATGCTGCTTTAATCTACAGTATATTTGACTATCCTAAGGCTGAAAGGTAAATCATCCTCGAGAAAAGTGCCTTTATCTCCCCGTCTTAACTCAGTGAGCTTACAGTGACATACACTGCCTGAGTGCTGCTTCTGCATGAGCAATAAGCTAAAAAAGAAATCCAACCTGCCTCGTGTCAAACTCAAAACTCAGTTTGTCTGAGTTGTAAGAAGTCGCTGTTAACTTCATCCTTTAATCAGCTGTCGTAATCCTCCATTGTATTTGTCCCCCACAGTTTCCTCATGTTTTGTCCAAGAATAAAAATGTTAAGAGACATATGAATATGAATCAAAAAGTCCTTAATGCAAAAAACAATGAAAACGTAACAGATAATAATGAGGGAAGGAAAAAAAACACATGAAAGGCAAAGAAACTGGATTTGCATCCAAAATAACCTCTTGGAAATATAGTTGGCAGAGAGCCTTGCTTAAAAAGCTTGCAGTTGCTCAAAACAAGGTGACAGAACTCAAAAAACTTGGCATTTATTCACGCAGCATTTACTTATGATTAAGTCTGTGGAGAGTGATCCAACATGTCTGCAACTTGCTTGGATTTTGTCCAGTCAAATTAAGCAGGTGGATTTATGAGCTTCATTTCAGATTTGAGTTGGTTCCTGCGTTTGCATGAGTCAGAAAATACCATGGTTAAAGGCACTGGTTCAGAACCGTGGTTAAATTGTGAGACTCACATACAGAGGGTTTAGTTTCATGGGGGCAGTCTAGAGTTGATTTCAGCTTATCTATTGTCCTACCCTCTCCAAATCAAGGCATGATAAACCTTTAAATGAAAACTTCAGTCTGTTGTTTACCATTAGTCACAGCTTGGTGCGACAAAAAGAAAGTGATTGTTTTGGACTTAAAAGATGACAACCAGGCCGTTGTGTTTCCTGTACCTTGAACTCTAGCTCCATGCCGGTGACGTGCTCGCCGCTCTCCACCTGTGCCAGCTTCTGGATGTAAGAATAGAGGCTCCGGGCGGCCACTTCAGTGTTGCCGCAGGCGACCGCCTCCAGCAGTGCATCGTGAATGAAGCTGTACTGGTCCTCCGTCTGCACCATGTAGTTTCGCTGTGAGCGCATCAGCGTCACATGGCCGTAAATGTCCACCGTCTTCTCATGCTTGATCCGCTCCAGCATGGCGTCGATGACGATGAAGCAACCGGTCCGGCCAACACCCGCACTGAAGGGAGAGAAGCAGAAGCCTTAGGTTATCAAATGTTGGAAAATACAATCACATTTTGATGTTTTGGCTTTGAATATTTATTTCATAAATACTAAGTGCTCACTGAATTTGTGTGAAAGGAATTAAACTGTAATTATAGATAGCTTTTACACTAGAATTAATAAAACATGAGGTAATTATGTTTGTCCAGTATTGCATGTAGATTTGTAGCGGCATCACACTTTAAATAATTGAGCAGGGGAGTAACACGGAGAGATAAAGTGATAGCTGGAGAGGGGAAACAGACACAACTAAAATTGACAGATAGGACAACAAGAGGACAGTGATGGAGATTGCTCGAAGCAAGCTGTCAAATCTCAGTTTATTGTGCAGGGCTTTGGACTCACTGAAGTCTTCTTATCTTGACAAAAAGGAAGGTTTCAATTTGAATAAGCCGTTTGAGAAATATCGCTTGTAAAGGGAGGAAGGGCTAAGGAGCAGAAAAGGGAGAAGCAAAAAAGAACGATGGAAAGGGATTACTGCCAGGCTTTTCAACACAGAGGGAGAATAGAGACAGTGGTGGAGGGAATAAAAGCTCGGAAAAAAAGGGAATGCCTTAAAAAAGAAAGATGATGTGACCGATGGAGAGAAAAAGAAAGATGGAGGTCTGGAAAGAAAAGGAGCATGTGTTTGTATAATGTGCATTATGTAATGTATAATGGTAGAAACATAGGAGCTCTTCTGTTCTGTTTGCTCATGGGCATACACACACCAGAGGCAGGGACAGAAATAAAACATGGATAGCTCCTACATGTGTAGATTTAGGCTTTATTTTAGCTCTGGGATCAAACCAGAGCAGCATCAAGCCTACCACAGGGACACATAAAACTTCCCCACTTGGGCACTGACATCCCTGTTACATAAAACTTTAAAAACACTCTAGATATCAGAGCAAAAACAAGTACACGGACAAATTCTACACACTAAATCAAGCTACAAACCTGCAATGGGCAATGATGGGTCCGGCATCAGGTGGGTTGCAGGTCTTCACTCTACGCAGGAAGGCCAGGAAGGGGGTTGGGTACTCTGGTACGCCGTGGTCAGGCCACGCTGTGAACTGGAACTGACGAACCTCCCGCTTCTCACTGGAACCGTTCTGAAGGGTACAAGAAATAGGCAGTGGGTCAACTATGGAGAATGGCGCCGTTGGTTACTGAAAGGATTTCTAACTGGTTATGTCTGTGTCAAAATAAAACAAACAAAAAGTGTCTCACAGGAGAAGAATACTCACTTATTTTTTAAATAAACTCTTATCAAAACTAAAAAGTGGGACCACCTGCAGTAAGCTCCCCAGATCAGGTGTGTGCAAAACGTGCATAACCCCTCATCATAAAACAATGATTTAGGCCCATAAAGTAGAAATTCTAGGTTTATAAATGACACCTCTCAACTTCCTCTGATGTTTTTCGCAAATATCCGACGCAAAATTACTAAATATTCTGAGGCGAATTTTGACACGCCTGACTATAAATGACTCAAGCGTGATGCGATTTTGCGACTTCCGGGGGAAACAAAACAATATTGACATCTGAAATAATCGCACAACAAAAATGGTCCTGGTGTGAAAGGACCTTTAGTGCTAAGGAATTAAAAAAAACAAAGCATAAAAAAATCCTAATTTTCATTGATGGTGAAGTTTTGTGTTTTAGTTCATCACGGTTAATATTGGTGTTTTATTCACAGAAGCTTAGAGAATTCACAAGTAGAAAAACAAACTGTTAGGTGCAGCATAGCATCTTACCTCGCCACACTGATTTGTGCAACAAATTTAAAAGTAAAGTTTTGTTTGGAGGTCAAATTGCATGGAAGTAGCCCTCTTCTGCTTTGCTTTTGAAGATAAAAAAGCCACCGGATTTGTGTAGCCATCTTAAAAGAGGACAAATGTTTCCAACTAAAAATAGATGTTTCACGCAGTACTGCCAGGAAGGGTGTAATTTCCCTTTGGGGAACAATTTCACACATACAGAGCTGATCAGATGGACTCATTACAATAAACTAACTATGAGCACTCTTATACAGAACAGTATAGGTATTATACCCTCGTTCTTTCATGTCACTGCTGCTCAGATCATCCACAGATACATGCAGCTAACACCCACATTACACCGCCGTCTGTCAGCTCCTGCCTCAAACTCAACTCTTGACGCATTGGAGACACAAGCTGGGATCCTGAGGAAGATTTTTGCAAAGGATAAGAAGAGAGAGAGAGAGAAAAAAATCTCTCTTGCATCTTTCTGTCCTCTCCGCTCAGAAGATCCTCTAATGGAGGTACTGTTTGCATATCAATGCAGTGCTTCTGCTTCCCTGACAGAGGGATTTTTTTCCTTGCTGAATAAATGAATAAATGAGTGCAGTAATTAAAAGCAAACTGACCTAAATCTTATTTTTCCTTTTTTCCCTCTTTGGACATTTTCTTGTTTTTGCAAATGAAGCAGGCTATATGGATATGATTAGTGCTTTGCTGCTCTTTACACTTCCTATTTTTCATGTTCAGGGTTTATCAGTCACAATTTTGCACCACTGCGGGACACACATGCATATGGATAGGTACCAAGGTGGCTGCTTTGTAGATTCACCGTGTACGTGTGTTTATTTGTGCGCCTACTGCCAGCTTCTGCTGCTTCACAGAAATCCAAGAAATATCATTTCTCAGAGATATAAAATGAAAACAGCTCAGTGAGAAATCACAGCTATGGCTGCAGTTAAACGGAGGAGGGAGGGGAGAGATAGAAGAAGAAGAATCATTTGGGTAGGTTTGAGCCGGAGAGCTGCAGAATGCAAATGGACCTGATTGTAAATCTGTAAGCTTCAAATCCCCTTTTCTGCCCATATCTCACTATCTTTACCATCCCTGGTTTGCTTTTCCTCTAGTGTTGGATGTGGCATGAGCTTGGTGCTATCTGGTTAGGGAGCGAATAGTGGAAATGCTTGTTTTTGCAGGATTCCTCTTCACAGGTCTTTAATGAGACTCCTGTAAGATCATGGGATGTGTGAGATGGCACGTGTGACAGTTTTTATCTGAATGCACTTTAATGTGTGTTATTCATGTCTGCAGCTGTGTATCCACGTGGCATCACATTCATTTATGTAAATACATGTATCGCATGATAATTCTGTTTCTGCCACCTATTACACGTGTGTGTGTGTATGTGTGTGCAAGCTTGCATGTACAAATTCTTCGTTGTAGGAATAAGAGTGCCTGTGTGTCTCAGTATTTAAATGTGTTGTGTATGTGTGTGTGTGTGTTTGTGTGTGCACAGGAGCATGAGAGCAGTCTGCCAATTATGCATATTGAGTTTCTCTTCTGCTCACTTTACCTAAGTGCTCCAATTTGGCAGATGTGCATAAACAGATGATCTATTGAAGACGGAGAGAGATCTGAAGAAGGTAAAAGGAGCCGAGTGGAAGGACAACACGGACAAAGAGTTTTATGTGCATTTACCTTTGCATGGAACAGAAAAAAAACACGCCACTTTGCTGCCTTTGGAACATTGTACCTGGATTTTTACGACGCATATCAACATTATCCCACTTTGAAAGAAGTGTGATGGCTGTATTTTGTTTGCATGAATGAATGTGCACAACTGTTAGTACGCAAGTGCAAATAACCCTACCTTGTGCAAGGAGAAAGTGCGCACACAGAAAGTGGCTAATTCTATAGTGTCCAGCAGGGTCACTTGGGTCATCCCGTAGGTTTCTGTGCCACGACTGGGCCAGTACTGGTCACATTTAATCTGAAAGTGAGACAGGCAGAAATCAGTATCAGTTAAAACAAAAAGAAAACAAAACATCACATTTGATACGACGGCGTCTCAGCTAATGAGCAGGATCATGAAAATAAATGGAAGAGTAAACAGAGTGCTCATAAATCAGGGGCCTCCTGTGGATTAAAACACCAGGCATTGTTAACAGAAACACCAGGGTACCGTCTCAAGATAACTAATCTAAGAAACAGCTCTATGCAGACGGAGGAAATGTGAACAGACGGTCACAGAAACTTCCTTTGACAGAAACAAATCCTACCTGCAGCGTGAAAAAAAGCTGCAGGTGACCCACATCAGTGTGCATTTGAGATCTAAGAGGCGTAATCACTATCTGCCAAATCTAAGTCCTTTTTTATTAAAAACAAACCCCGATGAAATCTTTAAGTCTTGCATGAGACAAATCTTAGATCTGGATGAATATGACAATTTAACTCAAAGTTTATTTTGGCTATTTTCTGTCCAATTCTTCTACCTGATATCTGACAACCCAGCACCTGCTTCCCCACAGCTCCCCTCTGTCAGCCCACTTAATAAAGATTCATTCAATATGGGCTGTGACGCGCCGGCGGACATCAGATGAGACGTGACAGCCAGTGAGAGAGACACGCTGCTCTCTAGCTTTCTCTCCCATTTCCTGCTTCGAGCTGACACTCAAGTTCTCCGGCCCGCTAATCTTGATCACGTTTGACAGGAGCGGAACGCGCATGTCAGAGTGGAGGAAAGGTAAACAGCTGAAAACGGACACAGGGAGGGGAAATGAGCGGAGACACCTGGGGTGAGTGAGCCTGATGTTGACACAGGTTGGAGTTGACAAGATGAAACGTCGCGGTTAGCTTTTTGACATCTAGACAATCCACTCTTTTTATAGAGCAGAATACTGATATGCTCGCGCGCTGTTCGGGTTTTACTTTAATTCCTTTTAATTTTGTTTGTTTATTTATATCCGCATTAGCCTCAGCATGGCTATTCTTCCTGAGGTTGACACTCTAAGCTTGACAACGAAATATAGTGATGCTCATTTGCATTTTCAGCTCATAATTTAGAGTGAGGGGTCATACTGCAGGCACTTTGTTTACGTAATGCCCGGCTGTCAGTGCGTCAAAGACTTAAGAGACATCTTAAACGGAGCCAATATGCCTCTTTCATTCCAACGCATTTATCATTTTTAATTTGATGATTTGAAACTGCAAAGTGCTGCTGGTCCTTCCTTATTCGGACGCCTCAGATGTCGTTTGACAACATCATTTCACTCCAAAGAGTTGAAACTGTAAAAAAAAAGTTCTTTTCATCTGATGGACACAAAGTTTGGCTTTCCAAACAGTAACTCCTGCAATTTTCCATGGCAACATCCTATGGATACGACTGTGCAGAGAGGAAAAAGCTGTAAGTTTACGAGCGTGATCGCACCCTGACAATTCCTTTCTCCCGTCTATCGAACCCTCTGTGCAATTCTTTCTTCCACTTCCACTATCAACAGATGGTAGTGGGAGGACTGGTCACAGGTACTGCCGAAACTGAGGCGCTCTGTTGCTAAAAATTTTACTTTCGCTTTTTGCACTGTACACTCCGAGCGCTAAAACTCACTAAGCTCTGAAAGCTGTGGGGAACATGCAACAGCTTGCCGTTTTCACTGCAAATAAGGTGAGAAAACAGAGTGGCTTCTGTGGAGACGGTCCCCGTGGATGTGCTGCAGAACTTATCAGATGTGCACAGGTAGAGTCTTTGAGTTAACTTTGTTGTTTTTTTTCACCGTCGCATACAAATTTCTACATGTACATGGAAGCAATCAATCTCCACAAACTAAAGCTCAATGATGTACTAATGAAGTTCAAGCATGCAGCTGGGGTATTAAAATAGAGCCGTGCTGTTCCGATTCTTGGTCTCGCTTAAGTGGACTTGGTCTCTTAGCAGTAAAACCAGCCCCCAGCATTAGTCCAAACGTTTGTTACAGGGACTTACTCTGGACTTCTCCTCCAGCCTGGTCATCATGACCACAGTAGCTGCCCTCTGCTCCCACACCATCCTCCAGAAGTCCCCGAATGTCTCTGGTAAGGGACCCTGGGTGGCAATGTAGGCGTTTTGCTTCCTGTAGCCATCAATGTAGTTGGCGTTGATGTAATCGCTGCCTGTGATGCCTGGAAAACAACAAGAAAAAAAAGAGAAATGAGAGATGGATCTTCATAGTTCCTCATTCTATTACTTAACTCACTATTTTCACCCTCTTGTTTTGCGCCATCTGCCTCGATAATTCTCCGTTCTCACACACGTCGACCTCGTTTCCTTATCAATGAAGGTGTAAACACTCTGGACTGTGAGACAAGTGAAGTACTTATGCAATAAGTTCTCACACCTCTTATTGTTGAAACAAGTGAAAATTGGCGCTTCAGAGTGGAAATTTTGGAACTGACCAGTGAGATGTGGCTTCAAGTCAGCCTTTGGGACATCGAATAGTCTCGCTTTTTTCTTTTATTCTTGTGAAATAGATTTTTAAAATGATTCAAGGCAGAAAACACAGAGTTTGATACAAAGAGGACGTCTCAATCTTAGTTTTTGCTTCATTTTGATTCTCTGCGGTGATTTCTTACTGTTGCACCTTCTTCTACCTTTCCTTCCCCGTTTTTATGTTTCTGTTTCTACTCGAAGTTTCCTTCGACATGCTGTAAGAGCCCACATTAGATTTACCACCACATGGATTGGATAAATCAGCCACTACAGCCTGGAGGTAGATCCGGCTAACATCCCTCCCTGCCTTTGACCATGCATGCTCTGCTGCACACCAGCCTCCACTAAATCTAGCTGTAAGGAATCCCTCCACATTGCTGGCTAGAAAACATTTTTTGGCAACATTTCAATGGAGAGAAATGTATGTAGCACTCGTGAACTCTGAGGCAAAATCCTTCCTTAACAGACTGCATGTAACTATTAAAGCATTCTGCCGCAGCCTTTTAAGTGTCTGCAGAAGTTACAGAGCCCTTCAAAGTTGGAAATATTAGCTCTCTGTAAGGCTTCATCAGGATTTCTTATGATATCAAGCGCACAAAGTTGTGTAACCACCAAATACGCCTGCAGTGTCATCATGAAGGGAAGAAAAAAGCCGTCATGATCGGATCTGAGGAAATCAGGGTGTCGTGGTGATGCAACCGAGCTCTCTGCAGAATCTCAACAGGCTACAGGATCTTGAGTTATTCCCCCCAAAAAGGCATTTAAGCAGAAATCATGACCTCAAACATGAGAGGAATAGAGATAAGTGTTTTTGTCTAACGCCGAGCGAGTGAGGGTGATTAGATGGAGCATCACCCTTCTTCATTTAACCAACTTTTACCATCCTGTCAGTTGAAAAAGAGAGACTCCCATGTGGCGGCGTTTGTGTTGGAGAGTCACGTCTCTTTGACTGACATCTATGCACTCAAGCGATAAACAATGAAACACTTGACTGGGCTAATTTAAGTTAGGAGACGCAGTGAGGACAACAAGCAGGGTGGAGAGGGAGAGTAAGACCGAGAGAGAGGGAGAAAGAGAGAGAGAGAGGGGACAAAGAGCGAAGGGAGAATGAAATTTTACTGAATGAAAGGATGGATATAAGGGGAAAGAAAGAGAGAAAAGAAAGGCAAATGTCATTAATACGGATACCACGTAGCACAATCCGAATGTGGTGCCTTGGCTTTAGTCATAGTTAAATGAACAGAGAACAGCGGTGTGCATGAATTGTTCTACTGCTGCGACTAATGGCAAAATCACTGCAGTGTAAAATAGAAATTTCAGCCTTGATTAATTTATGTATTTATGGACGAGGCATTTTTTCCCAGGGATAATTTTGTCATGTGTGTTTTCGCACCCTCAAATTGCTCCTGACTATTGTGAAATGTGGATTTCTAGTTGCAGCGTTTAGCTCGCACAAAGAAAGGAGAGCACCGCGGAGTAAGTGGCGTGTTTGGCACTCGCGCGAGGAGGAGTCTGGAGCTCCTTTCCGGTGATGCAATGCCAGAACAATGTCAGCGGTGAAGGGTGACTACCTCTGACAATGTCCCTTGAGATTTGGGAGTCTGAGGAAGAGTTTTTCTCAGTAGTGTGTCTGTGGGCAGTTAGAGGGAAGTCATGGGAGCGGGGCAGATCTCATGAGACAAATAGGATGGTGAAAACACTGGTTAAATTTCTGGGTCACTCTCCGTGTTTGCTCTGAGGATGAGCTGAAACAAGTCCTTGTCTAACCTCCCAAAACAAACAGCATGATTCTTGAAGACGGTTAGGTGTTGTGGATTAGATAAATCCTCCTTTTAGCTGCTAACAAATGCAGTATTCAGTTTTCTTTTTTTCGAGGCAACATTTATCCATCAAAAATGTGTGATTTTATTCCACCCATTCCTTTTTCACCATCTTCTAGCACTTAAAAAGATCTCCATCCATCCTATTAATGCTGTTCTTTTTACAGTACAGTATTTTATGGTCTTTATTACAGTAATAAATTGCGTTCTGCACCGCTTTGCACTGTTCTAGTTTAATCTTCACTGCCTAGTCCCATCTGGTCTCATGTCTGTCTATCCACTACAAATTCCTAATTACTTAAATTGACTCTGTAATTATGGGGATTTCCCAAATGATCCGCAAAGAGCTGAGCTCATCTCTGAGGCGGTGTAGGTGCACAAGTGTGAGGATGGGGTGAGCCTTACCCTCAATGGGAGCCAGGATGACGCGGGAGTGGTCGTAGGCGATGACGTTGGCGTAACGATTCTTGGGCTTGTTCACCTCCAGGTTGGAGTGCTCCCAGGTGAACTGCTGACCGGGATCGATGGACTGACGGCGGTGAGAGGAGGGAGAATCAAACAGAACATGCAAAGACGAAATTAGAGGAGCAGAAACAATACAACCAGGATGTTATCATAGAGAGCAGACAGGGTGGGGGTGTGATTTAGAGGGGGTGATTTCCCCAAAGAAAGAACATGTTATCATGAAAATCAGCTTACTGCCTGCTTTAGAAACACACACCAGCTGCACAGAGCCTTTTATCAAGATCACTAATGCTGGGGATGTGTAATGACAAATAACAATAGTGTTGAAGGCGGCGGCTCCCTCCTTGAGGGATAGGTATGGAAGGAGAAGCGACGAATCAAGCCACCTCTTTAAATACAACAATTCCACCCATAGTTCCTTTTCCCCTGTCAGTATAAACACATTTTCCATCACCGTCTTTTGTTTGCACTCAGGCGTTTGCTGATCGGTTAGCGCGTATAAGGAGGCTCGATTGATATTTGCAGTTGGGGCTTCTGCATCGAGGGTGGGGACTTGAGAGAGAGAGAGAGAGAAAGAGTGAGAGAGGGATTCGAGTTGAAGGAAGTCCAACTGGAGACATGATCTAACAGTTTCAACGCAATCATGACAGCAATTAGAGCTTCCCTGTGTTTTCCAACACTGTTTCCCTCTCTTTCTGCACTCTCATCTCCACCCGTCCCTATTATCCTTATCTGCATCTTCAAAGCCTCCCACTTTCTTTTGCCCATATTTCCTCCTTTTTCAATCTCTTCCTCCATCTACTGTGTCTTCTCTGATGTTTATGTTCCCTCTCCCGCAGTCACCCTCCTGCTATTTTTCCTTCTCTTTATAGGCTACCTAGAGGCTCACCGTGTGTGTGCGTGTGAACTTAATAAAATTGGGGTCAATTCCCAGAAACGTTCCCACTTAAAGAACTGAAAAGCACATCTGCGCACTTTTTAAATTGTTTTATAAATTGCCCGATGGAATTGAGCGCGGCGAACGTCCAGTGCTTAATTTAGAGGAATAACTTCATCTAGGATTGAATAGATGTTTCAATAATATCACTCAGACCAGAATATCTCCGCTTCCTCTTCCTTGTGATCCGTGATGGCATGTTTGAAGAAGAATGACAGCTCTTGTCAAGACGGCACTCTTTTCCGAACATGGCCGCTAACTGCCTGACAGTAGATGGATAACAAACTCTAATGCTTCAGTATCATCTGCTGAAAATGCCGCTGCCTTTTCATTGCCGTTTGTACGTCAGATTATCTCCTCTTCATCTTCAGCTCTCCAGCAGAGATGGCTCGCTCTCTCTCCCCTCGCTGAATCCTCATCATTAACCAAACCTCCCTTACCTCATCTCTCTCTCTTTCCCTCTTCTCTCCACTTTTTCTCCTCCTCCCTCACATCCCGCCTGGCTAAAAACCAATCAGTCAAAGCCCCGTGGAGCTGCGCTTGGCAAGGCAGGGCGCCCGGACGAGCAGCCATTCATCAAGAAAATAACAAAATTAAAATTACACTTCTCTATTTAATTTGGTCATTTATTTTTCCTGGGGGTGGCTGTGTGAAGGGGGCAGGGGTACAGAGAGAGAGGAAAAAGCGGAAAAGTCGGAGCGGGAGAGGGGATGAGCGGGCGGTTTAGTGCTCCCTCTCAAAGCCAAGTAATTAGAAGTTGTAGTTGTAACAGAGCGTCAACTTTGGCATCACGTCTCTCTTTTTTTCCCCCCAATGGCAGGAGCTTGTCCATTTGGTACACAGCCCGGATGTGGATTTATGAATAATAGATACCAAAGAAATACTGGATGGCTATGAGAAGTCATTATCCACCAACATTCCCCGGCAGGCATGATGACAGCAATCTATGCTGGCGTACCTGCTTTCTGCGTTAGCCTGGCGAGCAGCGAGGCGACAGGCACGGTGATTTAGGGATGGCGAGGAGGGGATATTGCTTGTATGCAAACGAGAGCTGATTCAGCACTCCTGATTTCTAATCAACTCTAGTGTCATTTATAACCGCCACGGTCTCAGAGCTCAGACAGCTCAGCTTCCACTCTACACACACTCTCACACACACACACACGCAGGAGCTGAGTTAGAGCCGAACTGCGAGTTTGCGTTTCCCTAAAAAGACATTAAAGGAGGTTCTGGTGCCCACAACTATAACTTCACTTTAGAAAAACCTCTTAACTTTTACTTTATTGGTGTGAGCAAAGAAATTTTCCACCCTTTTTATCCTCTCGTTGAACTGTTAAGTTTATTAGGGTTTCTTCGGTAAATGCTGAAAACAGCTAAAGCATTTAATCTTTGGGTTCAGTTTAGGTTAAGGTAAAGAGAGACATTAAATAATCTCAATCTCGATCATTAAATGCAGCTTTTAGGGGTAAAACACTTTCTGGATGTCTAAAATAACATCCTTTGTTTTGAAGCAGGATTACTGAACTAAAAACCTGTTTCTACGTGTAAGACTGGAGGCATTACAGTGGAAAGATCCTTTTATTTCTCAGCAGTTCAAAGGACATTACATTTGGGAGTTCAGGAGTTACAAAAACTCACCGAGGGAAATTTTATATAATTGAAAAAGACAATTCTCTTTTTGTCATGTTTGGGCTTCAAATATATCTGAACAATACGATTAATGACTGCTAAAGCATCCCCTGCTAAGGTACAGTCAACATGCGGGACGTAAAAAAAAAGAAAAAGAGGGAAAAATAATTTCCCACAGGAAAAGACGGGATGCTTGTATATTCTTCTGACGAAAACACAAACAGACAGAAATCAATACTTGCAGGAAACTTTGACCTTTAACCTTTTGGCCTACTCACCTCATATTCCTGTGAGAGCTTCAGGTTGTCATTGGCCTTGAGGAGCTCTGTGTGTTCAGCCAGCTCTGAGATCTGGATGGGAGGATGATTCATCATACCTGCACGCCAAGAAATTAGGAGAGAAATCCCAGAAGGGGAAAAATAAGCAAGAGAGGCTATTAGTTTGTAAGAAATAAACAAGTTTGAAAATTAAAACCACTCATTCTTTGGATGGGAGTGTTTTGCTTACAAAACAATGGGGGGGGGGGTTGGATTTTAGTGGTGAGGAAGCTAGTGCAGAACATGGTGAATGTCATACACATGTATTGACTGGTGGTGTTAGAGGCATTTCTTTAGACCAGGCCAGAGCTCAAAACAGCCAAGATAGTTTAGAAAGAATGACTGACTATTCGCCATGAAAGCAAAGACACACAGACCAATTTTTGTGCAGCTCGAACCAATGTGAATTAGTGTAAACAAAGAGAGAAAAACTAGACCAATTACGTGTCAAAAATTCAGAGGCATACATTTTTTAATAGCTTGGGAATTAGTTATAACAGCACAAGATGTCAAATGTAATATTTTGATGTTGAAATCACAAACATGAAACAGCAGCCTTTTATTTTCTTGATCAATAAAATGCTCAGATTGACAAAAAAAAAGAAAACCTCTTGTACATCAAAAGTAATGTTTGCTTTCAGCGTGGCTGCTTTCAACAAAAGAGAGGAAAATTCAAAACTGGACCACTAGCTAAAGGGAAAGAAAAACAACATCTTAGCTATTGAACAATTTATTCAAAGATGGTTTTAATTTAAACACATCCAATAAATGAATAAATAATTAATTCAAGCTGCCGTAGCTTAATCTCAGTCTGTAATTTAATCTGCATAACACGCTTGCTTTACTTCCATTTTACACTTTTGATTGTTGCCTCATAAGAAGGTGTGCTAAAGAGCGAGCCCTGACCTGGGGGCTCATGGGAAGGGAGGCAAGGGGGTGGAATAAGGAGGTGTGAGTGATGTTGAGTGACACAGTGAACTGCTCCATTCCAGCCAGTGGGTGCAAAGCAAGCACAGTGCTGATACTACCCCTTTATCTGCTGGTTTTCTCAACCAAGAGAACATCTGCTCCAATTCCCCCTGACCCTTTAAGAAGTCAGCTGTGTTTCCAGATCATTCTCCTCCGTCCTCCTCTTAACTCAAGGCAATCCCAAAAAGAACCAGCACCACACTTGGGTGGGAATATTTTCTTGGCTCACTCCGATATCCACTGAATATTGTGTAGCTGCCGCCGCAATATTATCAGCCCTGCTGTGCACTCCAGTTGCTAATCCATTTAGGAGCATAATGCTGAGGCCATGTAATGCAATACACAGCAGCCATAGATTGAGGCTCCATCCCTGCGTTTCATGCGTGCAGCACGAGGTCTCTTTTCTTGTCGAGTGACGGGGTCATAAGTGAACAAAAAAAATTTACTCAGGCTTAATTGGCCGTGTAAAATCAGCATAATCATATTAAGCGTCCTTAATTCTCCTTTTTCGCACAATGTCTAGTATCCCGATAATGTCAAAGGGGTCACTGGTGTTTTGGCTGCTTTTGTGTTGCTCCAGAGAGGAAGTTCAACTCTTTGTGCTGACGGTCTTCATTAGTTATGCTAATTTATTTCACACTGAGGCAACAATACCGCAGTGTCAATTACATAAGAATGAACTGGACGCTGTGACACAGTGCAGCTCAAATAATATTTTTTTGGAATCCAATCGTTGTTTTTGAGTTTCTAAAGCTCCAGTTGAGTATTTATCAGTATGAGAGTTTCATATAAACACAGAAATGATCTTGTGTTAAAGGAAAAATCAATTTATATGAGCGTCTTTTATAGAGACGTTGGTTTATTTATCCATATGTGAGCGTCTCATTGAGCACACAAAGCCTTGAGATTGCAGTGGCACCACTTGGATGGAGACAGTCATTCATTGCTTTGGATGCTATCGAAAGCATTGTGACGAGCGTTTAGAGAAAGAAAAAAAAAAGGGAAATGAAATTTGGTTTCAGTTTACTCGCCTTATGAGAAGGTATCAGAAGCAATGAGCGAGATAAATAAGTCAACCCAAATGCAGATGAGGCGCCCGCACTTCTCCTTAAGAGAACAAGAGGGGAGATCAAAGAATTCGTGGTGCACGGGTGTGTATGCAGTGGTGTGCGTTTTAGTGCGCGTGTTTCTCCGGGTGTGTGGATGAATTATTGAAGTACTCAAACTCTATCAATTCCTTTCAGTTTATGTTTACTGCCCACATTACCGTCTGCATATATAAGTGCCTGCTTCATTTCAGAGAGATATATCAGGCCAAAGTGTTTACATATCAAATCTAAATGAAGCATGATGCACTGCCAGTGGGATTGGTGGAATGAATGTAGAATACTGTTTGTTTATTCCCTCGATGTTTGGTAGTATGTTTTAGAAAACAGAATATTTTTATGTATTATAGGGCTATATCCCGCTCTAACCAATCACAGGAAGCTTCCATGTTTGCACAGATGAGCCTCACAGCTAAACCAATCTGTTCGTGCATCTATTCTTCTGTCTGTGCTCTTTCCCAGCAGCACCAGTTTATTCTGTTCTCAAGACAAATGACTGGATCACGCCTGATTCGTCCTCTTATTTGTTTTGTCATTTACACTCTGCACGGCACAACGCCGCTATCATCCGAGAAAAAGATTTACTTTTAAAACCCGCTTTTCCTATGACCCGCGCTTCAGCAAAGTCACTCAAGGGCAAATTGTTGTTATTCCCTTCATCCACTCGAAACTCACATCCTTCCCTTCAACGCGAATCCACAGCTCTTCCCATCCACGTACACACTCTACCCTTTTTTTCTACTGCAATCAACAGCATGATCAATGAACACAGAAAAACAAACCAGCGTCTAATTACACATTTCCAATCTCACGATTTGCAGTCGATGCGCCTGAGAAATATAATGATTCTTTTTGATAAGCCAAAGCAGTCTCTCTCCAAAGGCCTGTTTATGATGTTGCATATTTCCATATAAAAGGGAAAGAGTCTGCATGTGGGTAAGCAAAGAAAATAAAAGGGGGAATAAAGGAGGGAAGAGGAAAACCAGAGACTGAGCTTTTTCTCTCCAATGATCCTTTTTTGCAGAGAGCAGCGAGAGAGGGTGATCAAATGTCGAGCCATTGTTTGCCACCGCTTTAATTAATTCTGCTCGTTATCTCGGAGCACAGAAAAGACCCTGTTACTTCAAAATGGAAATGGAGCAGTGGTGGTGAAGGAGGTGGAGGAGGAGGAGGAGGAAGAGGAGAGAAGGGGGGGGAACAACAACGAGAAGGTGAGGAAGAGGAAAAGAGATAACAGATCGTACTCCTGTAAAAGTAAAACAGCTTCCAACCATTTCTACATCAGCAGAAGTGATCGCTCAGGTTATTTATGCATGGTGGATTAATGCACAGCCAACAGCCCATGTGAATATAGTGACTGACATCCAATTAAAGAAAAAAAAATAAAAGGAAAAACAGCCCAATAGACTGATAGAAAACGAACACCAAATTAATTAGTGCTGAAATTTTTGCTGCATAACGTGAAAAAAACAAACAAATGCAAATTATGTATTTTAAATGAAGGCAAGCTGGGCTTAAAAGAAAAAAAAAGATCAGGAAAGCTGGTGCGTAAATGCTAAAAGCATAGAGACTAACTTTCATAGTCAAAATCTGCTTCGCTCTGAGGACTGCTTAGACCAGAATCTGTAAAGGACAGCAAACATAAGGGGAAATGGTTTCAAAAGGCTGGAATGCAACACAAAAGGCGATGTGAAAGGAAAAAGAAAAATATGTGCAAAATGATTAAAGGCCAGAAAAAGGAAAAAAACAAAAAACTTAAAGGAGGAGTATATCTACACAGAAGAGTTAACCGTCTCCTGCCCTGCTCAGAGAGGCCCGAGTGATCACAGGCCACATAGACGTAAAAAAAAATTATGTTCAGCAGACGATCTCAGGAGCAGCCTGGTTTGCCTTTTTACAAAACCTCATACCAAAAGCCATGAAGAAAATTGATTTGCTGTCCTTTTGCTTTCAGTTCGAAGGGCCCATTGACAGAAATCAGGCAGAGAAAGATAGAAAAAAAAAAACAGCTTATATTTCCTGCTGAAAACCAACTGAAAGTTCCCTTTGTCTGCATCACGGCGCTGAGGCACTGGGAGTGAAAGGTGTGGAAAAGTGTCCACATTCTTGGCTGACATCTGTGGAGCCAGAGATGATGGGAGAGTCCAGAGAACTCTGAGAAGTATGCTGACGGGTAAAAATCTTATCTACTCCGGTACAAGAAGTCCTCTGAGGTTGCAGCCGGTGATTCTATGTCCAAAAAGACTCAGGTCTGCTCAGCTGTTCAAGCAGAAAGAAGCCATCTGTGACAACGTTAGCTGGACATGTGGCTAAGAGATGCAGTGTGATGGGATGCTGCCAACCTGCCCATCAAGTGAGGGGAAATACATTTTCCCTGGGGCTGAAAGCTGGATTCAGAGGACGAGATCATTCAATCACAAGAAAGTATTACATCCACCCAAGATGGCGACGCTGATCCAAAGAAAATGGATAAAATTCTTCCAAAACACGTAGAAGAAGAGAGAGATGCACTGCATCATCTGAACTGCAACCTTTAGTCTTGCAAAATAAAGACAAAGCAGGGGTGCCAAAAAAAATACTGTTCCGCAAGTATCTACATGAGGTCCGCTCCAAAAGATGAATCTAAATAAATACGATAGAATAAAAATGTTAATAACTTTGAACGAAAAAAAAAACCTTGTTCTCTCAAGCTTATATTTTCATTTGTGATAACAGTTACACAAAAGAGAGTCGGACTTACGAATATTGTCACTGCCCAATGATTTCAAAACTTCACTACAAAAACAAATGAGTGATGTCAGTGATGCTACATCCACTTATAATACAAGTCTATGTTTATATGGTGGTTTTTTTTTTTTTGTTGTGGGGTCCATAATACTCTTCTTTTTTTTAAAGTGAAAGGACAGGCAGTGATGAATCCCCGTGTGGAGTCAAAAAGAGTTTTTCTCTCTCATGATGAGGAGGTTTATCAGTGTGTGCCTGTGCTCAATAATGGAAAAAATAAAAGTTGCTGGACTGAGTTTTCTTGTGTCTAGTTGCCCTGGCATCTAAAAGAGAGGACGTCAGGCTGGCGGCTGCAAATGATTGCAAATAAATGGAGACATCGAACCTCCCCCTCTCTCTAATTGATTTGTGACAATGACTAATTAAACCTAGCAGGGGGTGCTCTGATCCTCTGTCTCCGAACGTCATTCAAGACAGCAGGAGGGAGGTACGAGCATGTCTGGTTATGTTTATGCGTGAGTGTGTGGTATCTGCGCGTATGTGTGTATGCTGGCTGTGAGTGAGGAGGAGGGCACGGCTGTTGCAGTCGCTGCTGTAACCTGAAGAAACAAGACGGGCGCTGATGCATGCGAGCGATTGGCTGGTGTCCGTGGGTGTTGCAAGTGTGCAAGAAAATGTTTGATTTTAACATGCTCGAATGTTGAAGTCACTTCTCCTGACAGAATTATGGGGGCGTGAAGCGCCGCGCAAGACATAAAGAGAAACAGACTGAGACGGCACGAATTAGAAATCTATCAGAGATATGCTGGAAAGTATACACGGAGTGAAACTCAGTTCACCTGTCTTTTAATTTAAAGGAGCTGGAATTCATTTTTTATTTTTTGCCTGAGCAGTAATGATTTGAATTCATATTACCTTGCACAGTAGGGGATGTTGAAGTTTGATGTGAAAATAGGGCTTTGAGGTGAGATTAGCATTATATTTTCCCTTCTTTTTCCAGCGTGATTTAGAAAAAAAGGAAGAATTGAATGAAAAGGGAAGGAAAGAGTAAGAGTGAGTAGTTTAAGTGTGTGTGTGTGTGTGTGTGTGTGTGTAGTGGGGGTGTTTGGTAGGAGATAGACAGTAGATTTCCACTGAGTCGTGCTGCTTCATTACTTTGGCCCCATTTGCCAATTAAACCCCAGGCACCAATGAAGATAATGACAAAACGAGCCACTCTGCACCCCAAGGAGTTATGGGATGTCACAGTGTGGCTGTCACATGACCCATAGGCTGTATGACACACATTCGCACGTGCACAAAATTTACACACTCCCTCAGACGTGTTAGCTTATAGGAAGCCTAATCAAAAGCAGATTTTTTGTTCCCCAGCACAAAGGGTCAGTGAGCACACATCGCCGATGCTGCATATGCTCTGCTGGGTTGGAGAGGCCTTGGATAAGTGCACTGGGAGTACGCTCATTTGAACAATGGTCGCTATTAGCTGATGGGGATGTTCACAAATGCTCACCGGCCCACTTAATTGGGCTAAAATGTCCATTCAAATTAAATTCCCCGGGTGCAGAGATAACGACATCGTCCAATCCTGCAGAACAACGGCGAGGCTGTCGAATGAGAGTGCTCGTCATATATAAAGAGAGGTCTCAGCATGTATCGGTGATTGTTGTGTAAAAAAAAGAGCAAGACGTTGTAACAAGAGTGTCTATTATTTAAGAAATGGGGGAGGACAGTTGAGGGCACAGTGGAAAACGCTGGAAGTCAGAGAGACAAATAACAGGAACGGCTATTATAACCTTGTCATTACAGAAGCACTGATAGAGCTCTGAATACCAAGCGAGATAACGTTGAGGACAGAAAATTGAACTCCCACATTTGTGTGTCTAAGTGTGTTTGTGCTGCTCCTTTCATCCTCATATCTCCTTTCTCTGATGTAAAGAAGTCCGATTTTTTTTTCTCTTCTCCCAGATACAAACTCGGGCTGCATAACTGGGCTCCCGAAGAAGGCGAAGAGAAACGCTCCATTTGAAATTTGAGCCTTTTGATGGAGCGCAGACTGGCTGTGGATGACAGATGGATGGCTGAGAGACAACCAGGCAGGGAGACAGAGAGGCAGGAGGCCGAAAAAGAAAAGAAATGAGGGAACACACTGAAAAAAGGTGGATGTATTTATTCCTCTCTGGTGGATTTACTCCTTTTCTGCCATTTGTTAGGGTGGGTGAGAAAGATATCTGTGAAAATACAGTGCAGGTTCTTCAAAGCGCAGGTCGAGGTCTTGTGTCAAACAAACCACTTGAAAATAAAATAAAATCTTCTTGTGGGGACTTTTCCATGATGCTTTGATAGTGGCGACTGGGTCAGCCAAGAGATAAGTTGGATCCTTTATTTTTTTTACCAAAGTGGACAGAATGACAGGTTTCCAGATCTCATGGTGCTTTTCATTCTTTCAAGGCTGATGTTGAACTTTGCTGAACCGAACGCAAAACATCTAAGTAGGTTACACTAACATAAGGACAAATAAGCATAAACTGTTGCTATTGGAGGCTTGTGAGGAGAAAGACAGGCTGATAGATGATAGGTCTGAAAAAGAGGCAGGAGGGAGATGGAGAAGCCTTAGAGAATGAGTGGGGGGATTGAATGTGCTCTGTTGTTAACACCAGGCTTAAGCTCGGATGAACACCAGACAGAAAGTAAGACAAAAGAGGAAACAGGTAAAAACAGGAGAGAATTTTAAAACAGGATTTGTTTCCAGCATCACAAAAACATCAGATCCAACCACTGACACAACTTCCTGAACTTTTTGTCTTTTCAAAATGGCGATTCGCTCCGGGGAGGAAATGGCAGACATACAAACATGGCTTAAATGTTGTAATGAAGGCACATAATGTTAAACAGAATGAAGTGGGAGAATTTCATGGACATCTTTCATGCTGCTGCATAAATTTAACTTTAAGTTGCATCACTTGTGAACAGTTAATCTCAGTGTAGGCTGTGTGCCTGTGCGAGCCAATTTTATGATCTGCAACTATGCATGTAAATCATGTGCAAATGAAAACCTTTTATGTTTCCTTCTTACACATGGACAAAAGGTTGTCGCTGTAATGATCAACTGATAATATCTTAATTATCATTGCATAGACCACGGCCAATATGACTTTTAATAACAGCCTCCTTTTGGAAAAGAGTTGCTGCTAATTAACATTTATTCTGCCAAACTTTAAGAAACTTGATTTCCATTTTAGTTGGTTCCAAAAATAAGGTTTGAAGTTTCTGCCAAACTTTTTCTCTGAAAGGCGTAAAGCTTTTTGGAATAACTTTAAGTCAGTCAGGGCATTACATTTCTATGAAGGTATGAAGCTTCTTAAAATTCAGCTCCTCATCTGTGACTCTTTGCCAATAAACCTATAGATGAGCATAATGTTGAAAAACTCAGCATTGTAATTGTGGAACTACGAAGCATGGGTGCTCCTCTGGAAACAGTCTTTTGTCAGATCGATGAAATTTAAACTTTAATTTGCTTTTTAAAATAGCTATTTTGGAGTCAGAATGATATAAAGCATTAAATGTCTTGTAAAATGCAGAGCTGCTTGTCTTCTCCCTCAACAAGTTGTGTTATGATGTTTTAAAGTTTGAGCAAGTCTTTCAAAGTCTCAGTTAAAAAGAAAAGAGACAAAACTTTAACGATACAATCTATGAGTTTACCTACACCCACACATTAAAATCAGACTGTTCTGGTTCCTCAGTGTATCCTGTGTCCTTCCTGTCTTACCTGGAGTTTGGAAGTTGATGCGTCTCATCTCCACAGGGTCTGTCGGATGGTGGGGGGTAATGTCTGCGTTGTTCAGCAGACATTTTGTGCGCGGCTCTGACTCTTTTCTTTTACGACTGTAAGGAAAGAAAAACAAAGAGTAGAAGGAGGGAAAGACACACGCACACACACACAGAAACAATGGCGCAACTTTTAGTGAGCCAGACATGAGGAGCTGAGAAAGCGTATCAGGTACGCAAAATTCTCCTTCACCCTTTCTAATTAAAGGCATCTGTTTAGCTGAGGCAGGCTACTTTGTGTCCGCCTGTAAAATGCAATAAAGTACGGCTAAACCTTACCTGTCAGGTTTGCTGTTTCCAGAGAAAGCAATAGGAGTCAAATAAATATATAAAGATGGTGAAAACACAACACACAAGGAGAAAGGGAGAGGGGGAGGCAAGAAGAGAGATAAATCAATAGAGAGCAGTTTAAAATTCACAGGGGTCGCTGCTGGGCTCGCAAAAACGCGAGATAAAGCTCATCAGCATTTGGAGGAGGCGTGTGCATGCGTGTCAGTATATATGCGATGTGTGTTCAATGAGTGAGAACAAGCAAGTATTGTGAGCAAGTAAGAGCAAACATTTGTGGGTTTGTATGTATGTGTGCGCATGAGCTAATGTGTGTGCACAATGGTGCGGATACGGATAGGGTAAAGGGAATGTCAGGGCCAAGGGCAGACCCAGGAAACACTATTCACCAGGGAAAGATGGAGTGGGAGATGGGAGAGCAAGGGGGAAGAGAAAGAAAGAGAGAAAAAAGAGAGATCCAAGGAGAGATGTTACTCTCCCTAACCACCAAGACGGAGGTAAAGCAAGGTCAGACAGTCAGGGATCATCTGACAGTAGCAATCTGTACATGTGCTGCTTATACCGGCCCTGGCTGCCTTAAAATAATCCAGGGATCTCCCTGGTATGTAGGGCGACCTCTTAACACCACTGTTCATTTGGGACTTGTAGATGCCAAAACTAAACTGTACAACCTTCTGGAAAAAAGGAGGAATTATTGACTGAACACATGTCTTCTAAAGCCCAAGTCTGGGGAAATATGCTCTGTGTGTTCAGACTTGCTATACGAATAATCCACTGTCTTCATGGCTAAAAAACACTTAGTCTAATGTCTGGGGCTTAAACAAAAAAAGATTTATCCACTCTGTAAATATAAAAATACCATACATCTCAAACTAAAGACGGTAAAAAACACACTCAGGAAAAACCTTTTATGGAGAACTTTCCAGAACCGACGAGTGTTACCTAGATTGCCTATCTTTGTCTCGGTCAGGTCTGTACCAGTAGACCGTTCGGTTCCTACTTTTGGTTATTGAGCACCATCTCAGAGAATCTCTTCCTCTCTCCTTTCTCAAACCCACTCACTTCCCAAAACCATCTTTTTCACAATAAAAAAAGCTTTTGGTTATAAACATGCAAAAATGTTTTTGGCTCTTTGAATATCATGCTGTCATGAATACAAAATTACCCCGCACAGAGCATGCTCCCTAACATGCAATTATTTTTGCAATAGGCCATTTCCTCAGAAACACTGCAAATAATGGGTTCAACATCAAATGACAGGAAACCTCCCAAGTGTGTCCGGAGATGAGAAAAAAAAGAAAATTTGCAGCAAGCTTATCCCAATCGACACCAAAAAAAAAAAAACATGAAGCACGGTTACTTTTGTGAACCAGCGGCTGGAAAACGACACTAAAATTGCAAAGCTAAAAGGGTCAATTGGCTGCACATCTTTGGAAAAAGGTTGGAAACAAGATTTAAAAGCTTTTCCTTTTCTTTCCAGAATATAGCCTAGAGTTAGAGTCATAGCAACCCTTAACTTGAGGTTTATTATCTATCAAATGATGTTGAACAATGTTATTCTTTGCCAAGTTGAGTTCAAATGTTGGTGTTACTGAAAGTTCCACGGAACAAAACAAAAACAAAACAATAAAAAAAGAGAAAGAAAAAACTCACTTTTTATACAGGAGAATGGCAATGACGATACAGATGATGAAGACCACTGCCAGAACTGGGCCCACCACCCAGATGAGTCCATCTCCAGTCTCTACTGGCAGGGGGTCTCTCACAAGTTCAGGGGTCATCACTGTGTCAGTGTACGGGCTGGTGGCAAACATTTTCTGAAAAGAGAAAATTCAGGTTTTTGTTACCACAGGACATGAAAAGTGCATACTCAATTATTCAGTGAACTCCTTAGAAGCACGAGCTGTGTAAATTCACAATCAGATTGAACTCCGAATGAACTGAACAAACAGAGTTTGAAACAGGTTGAAAATGTGTTTGATTGAGTGAAATAAACCAAAGTGAAGCATGATTACTATGAACTGAATCCAGCAATAAAATGAACTTAAGGAAAAAGGGGTTTCGACTTCAGCTAAGAGTACTTAACTGTACTTAACTGTACTGAACATGTAACTCACCCCTGTGGTGGTATTGAGTTCAGCCAGCAGGAAGAAGACGTACTCCTGAGCGGCTTCGAGGGGCTTGTTCTCACAGCTGCTTTGGCGGTGGTCCGATCCCACGGTGAAGCTGGAAGGCAGCTGCCTGAAGCAGGCTGTGATGTAGGGCTTCCTCTGGTCCAGCTGAGCCAGCTGACGGCGTGAGCGGCGCCTTGGGGTCACCTCGCGCAACAGCTGATTGAAGGAAAGGGTATTAGCTTACTTTTGCTTTCTTGAGGTCCTCTTAAGTTTTGCCAGTTTCAAAACGACTGAAAATGAACTAAATCCCTGGAGGGCCAGTGGATGAAAGACCTCGATTAAATAAACCAATATATGGCAGATCTCTGAATAAATGGTCATCAAACTAATGGAAGTACAAAACTTCTATCGATACATCTTTAAACCACCAAACAGGAGCAGCTTTACAAATATTCCCAATTAACATAAAGCTTGGTACAAGAATAAGGTCTCTATCAGCGACCTGACAACAACCAGAGTTAACAATAGTTCAAGCACACCATCAGATTGAAAAACTGCTGACTGTCTTGTAATGTTGAATCTAACTAAGCTCCAAACTCCCTGAACATCCAACCCATTTCATTCATTTCTAACTGCAGACAGGAGGGCGGTAAGCAGAGGGAATGAGTGTAATCCCGAATCCAATAGCTGTGTCTGGTGTTGATCTGGCAGTCAAGGTGACCTGGGCTACAGGACGAGTGGGAGAAGAGTGTTGAATTGTCTTTCAGCATGCTTAAGGGGACACATTTACATCAGGAGCTTAGATGAACCCATGTCTGTGTTGCCTGTCCTCATATTTAGTAAATGGTGTGCAACTGTAAACAAAACCTTTATGTCATGAGACCCCTCCATAAAAAAAACAGGTTTCACCATTAAATGTAAATCATTAAGTTTCCTCTTCCTCTTCACCAAGGTATCCTACCTCTTCCATGTCCATTTCATCAGGATTCTTGAGGTTTTTAACAGATCCTGAGGTCCTCTTCAGTGGAACCACAACAACATAGAAGCTCCTGTAAACACAGCAACAAATCGAGTTATTTAAAAGATGTACTGACTTTTCACTGGTGTCACCAGGGACAGGAAATTCAAGTGTTGGTGATGGGCTGTATTAAATCCAAAGACCCAAACTTTGATAACAAACTCCAAGATTGGTGGTTTTGAGTAGTGTTTTTCTAGTCAGTGTTTTTCCACTATTAATATTAGTTTTTGACACTGATGGTATTAATGGAAAATATGGTCACTGGATGCGCTAAGCCCTAGTTATCTAAGTGCAAGGAGAATTAAAATATAACATTCAACATGAATCAGAAATTTTGGAAAACTCAACCCACAGATGTGCTTCATCTTAAGCAATTTCAAGATAAAACCTCGACACCCCAACCCTAACCAGCACCCAATACTCACTTTATGTCCTTGTTATCCACTGGTGGGAAGGACATGGTGAATACGTTTTCAGGCTCCGCGTAGGTGTCCAGTTTGGGCTTCTTTACCAAGATCAGGGGGGCAGTCCTTGCTATTACGCGGTGTCTTGGCCCACCATCAGTGCTTTCTTGGCAGGTCACCCTAAACTCATAGGTATTGTTGTGCCTCAGCCCAGTAATGAGTACCCTCATCTGCCTGGCATCCACATCCATCTTCTGACGGTTGTATTCAATCTAAGGTTGGATAGAGATCAAGAAGTTTAACGAATTAGCATAGTTGAAAATGGACAACAGAACAGGGTTACAATAGACTTAGTCCGGTAAGAGGACAGACTTGATGGTTCAAGACACAAGCTCAAAACTTGAGAGTAGGATCATTGAAACACTCCTTTATGTTAAATGTAATTAACCCTATAATTGGAATATTTGTCACCCAAAATGGACTCACTGTGCATTTATATGGAGATCTGCTTTCAGAAAACTTCCACGCAAGCACTACCGTGGTCTTTGTGGCCCACTTGACAGTGAAATTCTTTGGGACATCTGTTAAGCGGAGAAATGGAGGAAAGGAACAAAAAGAAAGGAAAAACAAATGTACAATTAGAGAACAAAACATAAAAGAAGACCTAGGAATGACAAACAAAAGAAGAGAAATTTGTGTAAAATAAAGCAGTTGTTCCCCTGCAACGTTCCTCTTGGTTGGAGAGTGAGTTTAACGGTGAGCTGTGATTGGCTGTGAGAAGGGCAACGCCGTTGGTTAAGACACACAGCACGAAAGACTCATGGACGACAAACCCATGGAGCACAAAGGTGCGCCCGCTGGCTAGCTATCGTGGGCAGTGCCAACCTAACTCATCACCTTTGAACCATGACCACCAAAGGTTGAACAATTGACCCATGTGGTCTTGATACCTCACAGAGTCTGGGTTGGCACTGCCAACGTGCTGCCAAGAGAGCATAGAGACAGACCCAAAACAAAGCATGCCAACAGTCCTCAGCAGTGCATCTGGGGGGATGCCATGCCACAAGCTGTCCCGTTTAAAGACAGGGGGAGGGGGAATCAGGGAAGGAAGGGGGTTGGGGGGGGAGGGTGGTTTATCTCAAAACAAACCCAAAAACAAAAGTAAAATACAGAAAAAAAATCAGCTGTCTGTCATCTGAGAATATTCAAAACATACTCCTAGATTGACTGGGTTTGACTGAGCTCCTACCTTGTTTCAAAACTGGGGATGTGAGATGACGTTGGCTGTGTGAGTGTGCTCGGTAAAGGGTTGCAAGGACGACTGACAGGAGTGTCTGACCACACAGCACTTACCTTGACTTCTAGGCTGCTCTCCTCTTTCTCAAAATGACTGACTATAACTTACTGACTTGTGTTTACCTTGTTTGGATTAGTGAAGTGAGTGTCCCACATCAAACAATTTTATCATCATTTCTGTTCTCTCTTGAGGAGTGAAGGTGGTTGAAGGGAGGGTTGGGGCAGTTTTCAGTTTTGTGTTGTTGCAGATTGTTTTTAGCCAATTGCCAACCCCCTGCCAATCAGGTTCGGAAAGAAACGGGCAAGCCCTACCTGTTGGATCAAAGGCCACGGTCCGATACTGGATAGGTGGGCTGTAGGGCCCTGGACCTACGCTGGTGTGTGCTCGTATTTTCACATCATACGCCGAGTTTGGTTTGAGGCTGTTGAGCACATAGCTGGACTGGCTGGGGGGTAACCGGAGCTCACTTGGTGCTCCTCCAGAACCGGCTTCCTTATAGGCCAAAGTGTACGCTGTAATAAGCCCGTTCCTCTCAGCCAGCACAGGTGGAGACCATGACAGCTGCACTGAGCAGCATGTCACATTGGAGCTCTCATCAATTTGAGGGTACCCCCCTGGTGTATTCTCAGGCACATTCAGTTCTACAGAAGCCTCTTCCCCAAAGCCCCCCCTGCTCTTGGCTGAGACTTTAAAGAGATAGGTGGCCCCTCGGTGAATGTTAACCACAGGGTACTGGCGTTCTTGGGGAGCAAACTCCAGTGTGGCCAAAGGAGAGACATCTTTCCGGCCAAACTGGAGCCGGAAACCCATCAGGTCCATGCCGTTAGTCAGGTCAGGAGGGTCCCAGCGTACCACTGCTGATGTTTCTGAGTCCTGAGTCACTGACAGATAGGGTGGACCAGGCACTGGGAAGACAAAGAAACAGAGCATATCTTAATTTTACATGCTTTTCTCATTTATGGAAATAGATATCTGAATGCATTCAAATGAAAAAGACAAAAAGAAACACATTTTTACATGATTATTTACCATTTGCTCGATTAAAGAAATGGCGAAATATGGCTTTAATCTCCTAAAATTACTTAGACAAACATAAAAGACCCTGAGTCACAATCAACAGAGTATTTATGAATCATAGAGCCTCATAACCTACATTTCAAATATACAGTTGAATAAATAAAGCTATATTCAAAATACCTGATCATGGGCTGAGAACTGGTGACACAACTGATGAACTTTCAGCGACTAACTTTAATTAATTAGTCTGTTTGTTCTCTGCGTATCTTTGGACATGTTGAGCTGATTAACTACCCACTTGGGTTTCATTTCAATGTGAAGTTAATCTGAATACTTCAAGCAGCAACTCAGAGGGCCAAGATGCCCTCAAACTGGGCCGTGCAAGTCGTACATATAAACAGCTTACAGAGTCTAGACCAAAAGTAATTTAAATTCAATCCAGCCATGAGATAACCCCTTTACAAAATGTGTCACATTGTGGTGCGGGAAGTTGTGGAAGATCCGCGGAGCAGTTCAATTCTTAAGTGATCCGTGCACCCATTACCATTTCATGATACATGGACGCTCCAGCCAGAATCAGTTCTGTACAGCAAAGCATCACTAAAACTTTCAGCAGAGAGCAGTGCCTCTTTCAGCTGTTAGAGTCATCCCTTGTTGTAAAATGGATGATCTACACTAGGGGTCTAGACACCATTCTTCAGAGTGGCCCAGTTTCACTGCTCTTATGGATGACACGCGTCTCTTCTTAACTCTCCTTTTAAGGCCCCATCAGTATGATAGAGGCAGCAGTTGTTAGGGGAAGCCTTCAGTCCTCAAGTTGCCGTCAAAGCTTTGAGAGAGATGAGTGTGGCTGATTCGCGCTTGAGCCCAGTCGTTCCGTAAATAGATCCTATCTTTACTCTCTTGCGTATGCTCCCCCCTTCTCCAAAGATATACAAGGCAGCGGCAGGACAGAAAGCTGGCAACTAAAAGCAACGGTTGTACAACGCTGTCAGTTCATTTACAATTATCAGTTAAATTTCATTGTTGCACATGCCTGTACTGGGACTGCAAACTGGGTTGGCTGCAAATTGGTGAGCTCTGCCAGTGAAACGCTGAGTCAGCTGAATTGAAAATTGAAATCATTATTTAAATATGTAAGAAACGACTCATCAACATCTAAAACAGCCACGATAAGGATGCATGAGCCTTTTTCATCCATCAAGCATGTACTTCGTATTTCTTTTTGGACGACTTGACTCCTGCCTGAATTTGCTTGTTTGCACCTTTGAGTGCACCGAACAATGTATATGCATGTGGATGTATGTGTATGTGGAGGTATAGGCCCTGGTTTGCAGCCAGCTCCAGCTCCTACATCCCCATTCACCTGCAGACAGAGCTTTTCTGGCTTGTTGCCCGGTATAGACTTAAAGTAATTTGGAGGAGCTAGCATTAGTCTGAGGCAAAAGTGCTCCCTCTCAGTGGAATAGTATCATTGTGTGTATGTGTGTGACTGTGTACATGTACCTACATAGCGTATAAATTCCTGCACTAGGATGCAAGCCTTAATGTGCATGTAGTAAAAACACACACACACAAACGCAGACATGCACACACACACATATAAGCGTTTCACTTTGCAGTCCACTCCTTTCGCTCGTATTATTCATTTCCGCTGGCTAATGGTCTCCTTTCTGAGGGCTGCTGCAAGCGGAAGACGGGGGTTGGTGGGTGGATGGTGGCTAGTCGGCTGAGCCTTTTCCTGGTAATGGAAAGGCGGGGGCGCCTTGGGTGAGACAAATGCTCCTAATACTCCTCGGCTAGATACTGTAGCTCAGCTTGGTGTCATTTAAAAGCCCACTCTGCCTCCATGCTTAACGCTAATCAAGGAAATAGAGCTGGAGATAATGACCCTGTGATGACTTTGTGTGTGTCCGTGTTTTCCATTCCAAATTCCTCTGTTTTCGCTCCTAACCTCGACAGAGTAGCGATGGATCCTTTCCAACCTCCATGGCCTTGAAAAGATATTATTTTTACATTTAAAACAGTGGTCAAATACGCCCTCGGGAAAAGGATCATGGGTACTGACCCTGCAGATTGGTGTCGGGAGGTGGTGTGTGTTTTTTTCACAGTGCAACAGGGTGATGAGGGAGAGAGCAAGGGCATGGTGAGGGGGTGAAAAATGAGTGAATGAGGGATGATGAAGGTGACTGGGGACAAGGAGCAATCTGCTGCAAAGAGGGGCCAACAGGGATATGAGGATGCACAAATGTGTGTGACTGTGTGTGTGTGCATGAGTGATTCCTAGGTTCTTCGCCACCATGATTGTCCCTCTCTGCTGTGTTCATCTCTCTCCTCCCTAATACTCTACCTTATTCTTTCACCATCTCTCCAGTGCTCTCTTTGCACCCTGCCCAATCCCCCACCCCCCCTTTCATTTACTACACCCTCTTCCCCTCGCACCCCTCCTCCAGCCTCTCCATCCCTCTTTCTCTCTACAACCTATTCAGGTTCGACCCTGGTTCAATCCCTCGTTGTGGGCCTCTAGCACGTTTCCCATCAGGCCACAGTATTAACAGCCTGCTGTTGACACTCACTCAGCCTGATTGAGAAAGAGGTGATCAGGTTTCCTTCTCATTTCCTGCCTCTCTTGTGCGCACCACAAATCTGCACATTCACACTATCTTATATCCAAGTACATTACCTCTGTGCATTTCTGGTATTAACACGGTGAACATGTATACAAATATTTAATCTGATGGGCTTGATATGATATGAGGTTTGTCTACAGCCTGCCTTTGGACACAGGAATTATCTAAGGACATGCAGGAGGTGGGAGGTGAAAGGTCAAAACGAAGCCATAACTCTCTCCTCCTCTTTAATTTCTTCTGCATACTTGATGAGCGCATTTGTGTGTATGTGAGGAGGATCCATAGGAGAGAGCACTGAGTCAATTCTGCAACATGCATTCAGAGTGCAAGCAATTCTAAGAGCAGAGAAGAGAAAGAGAGGGAGCCGTTACATTTATGCTTTCTCACTGGACCAAAAATAACAATCAAGCTCTTAACACGCGACGAAGGAATGAGGGCTGATGTATCTGGAGTATCCACACCTTTTAATACTCTCACATAGGCATCCCTCGGCATCCTTTCAGAGGATATAACAATCAGAATAAAGTGCTTTGAGGTAGGGGGATGAGAGTTTGTAAGCTGTCAAGATATTTCAAGTGCAGGAAATCCCACTAATGTGCTCTGTTCCTGTCTGACAACAATGTAACTGAGTTCATTTGCATCTGTATCAGCTCTGACTGCAACACAATTAATGCATAATGCAAACCGCTTCCCGTTATGACAAACAGTACCGACTTCTAGATAGGATTTTATCTATCTTAACATCACAATGTCATTACTGGATACAAAAACATTGTCCACGTGAACTTAATACATTATGCTATAGGCCATATGATGTCCCTCTGCATTCATATACATCAGCCGTCCTCCTGAGAATCTCTCCCTCGCTTGTATTTTGTTTGTTCTGTTGTCAAAGTGGGCCAAATATAACTGCTGGCTTCCTATAGAGATGTACAGCTGAGAAACATGCTACCTGACTGTTTTATTTTTAGTTTTCTGACAGTTCTTTCCACCTCTTTTTTCTTAAAAAACTTCCACACAATAGAAGGCCAGGCAAGAAAATGCAATAGAAAAGGATGTCATTGATTGTAGCAGTGAGAAACTCCTCAATGTGCAGATGGGGCGGTGGAATAACACTTCCAGACACAAACATTTCAATCTTTTGTCAATAAAGACTCTTTTGGCTTCCTTAACAAATAAAAAAAAAAGTCTCATATTGGCCATGGTAACTTTTTTTTTCTACCCCAAAGCAAGAGATAGGGAAGCATAAATCATGAAAAGGCACTTTTCAAAACCTGGCTTTTATTCAGCAAACAAAGACAGTTCCCGCCACAGAAAGGACGATGTTTGTCTCTGACTCATAAAAAAGTCACACTTCTACCTGTTTTTATGCTCGACAAAGTTCTGAGATACAGTCTTCTACAGACTTTTCAAAAGCGTAACTACCACAGAGGCGTTCTACAAATGCAGGAAGATATCGAAAAGACTTAAGTACTGATAGAATTGATCTTGAAGTGGTGAAAACATGCTTTATTTGTAATGATGTTCTGTATTGATCTGTCTTTCGGGCTTTTTTTTTTTAGTAAAATGAACACAACTATAACATCATAGTTTCTGAAGGCAACTGCCCCCTCCTAAAAAGAAAAACTTTGAGGGCTGCTGCAAAAAACACGTCTTTTTAAAAAAAAAAAAAAAAACACTGATTTGGTCGAGTTTTCATTATTTTTCATAGAGTGTTTCTGCAGAGATAGAGATGTTGAGATGTTGTATAAATCACATAACAAAGTCCTGCTGCCCACATGGTCAAGTGTCCTTCAGTTAGAAATGTAACCCTGCTGCGCCCACTGGTTAATACTGATTAGTGCTTTAACTAGCAGCCTCAGCCATTGGTGAATGAATGAGGAGTGAATGGGTGAATATAGCATGTAATGTAAAAATGTCTTCAGTGGTAGGGGGACAAGAGAAAGGGCCATAGAAACACAGTCCAGTCACCGTATTGTTGACTGGGTAATGGTTTTTAAATGGCATTAACTGTGAATTATGTTGTTTTAGACTGGGAGTGTGTTCGCTGTAAGTTTGGCTCTCACATGCAGGCTGTATCACAGCTTCAAGATTTGGGGGTCATGGACACCTGTGATATCACTCTTGGAGGATGGGGCTTGAAAAGGTTGGAACCTCTTTATAAGATGACGTGTCAAAAATAGGACCGTCATAAGCCCCTGTATACAGTAATTTTGTAAAATTGATTTTACTGGGTTTGCATATTGATAGTTTCTGAAATACTGCAAAGCCCTAAAATGAGGCTGAGGTAATGAAAAAGGCATAAAAAAATATTTTAAGTTTCTAAAATTTAACGGCGTCCCTTGAAACAAAATTTCCTTTTGTTCTCTGCCTGATACAGACCTGAGGAAATTCAGCTTTAAGAAACCCCATAACCACTGGGAACTCAGCAATCCACGAGGCCACTCTAACATCCCAATGAACATGAAAGACAGCCTCTCCACCCTGAAAAAGGCTGCAGAGCCATGTCTCCCCACTCCTCAACCATTCCCCTTTTTCTATTTATCTTGGCCCCCTGGCCTTAACCGTTTTTCTACACTTCAATAATAAAAAAGGAGAGACTCTCCCTCTGAGGGACAGACAGAGTGCGCCAGACTGGCATATCAGTCAGCCGGGCTTGACAGGAGGAAGGGGAGTGACAGCACTCACTCAAGCCCCTTTGGCAGCATCACACTGCCTGACACCTGTAACACACACACACACCTGTCAGGATCTGGAAAATTTGCCTCTGTGTGTGTGAGTGTGCTATGAGATTGTACAATGTAAGTACCTCCTTTTTGTGTTTGCCTGCAGGCGGATTGGTGCAATCAATAACACATCACTGGTCTGTATTTACAAAATGTGTTTAATGTAAACTATGTCTAGGTGTGCATGTTTATATTTATGCAGCCTTTTTGTGTGTATATACAACATACATATGAGTAATGTATGTATGCAGTTGTGTATATATTGACTCTCTGAAGCCCAGCCAAAGCAGCTTGCACAGATGCTCACACAAAAGGGTGCTCCGAGCTTGTCGTGATGCCTTGAAGTCTATAAAAGAAGGCTTTCAAACTGCGGGGTGGCCAGCCTCACAGGTTTAGATCACGTTCATGGTAACTAAGCTGCTAGCTTCCACACTGGCTCAAGCAGTGCAGTAAAACTGGTGCGGCTGCTTGTGGTTACAAGGGAAAATATTGAAAAAGACATGGCTTTGTAGTTCATGGGCATTAGCCTTTACTTTATCTTTAATCTCAGGCCAAGGGCCCGACAGGGGTTCTCAAGCCGTCATAATCTGTCTGAAAAATCTCCAAGAACCTCAAACCAGCTCCTTGATCTCAGAGTACCCGTGGATAGTCTTGTGAGCATGAGTCAAATGATAAATGCTGCCCTGCTAGAAACGAACATCAACCCCACTAAATGCACTGGGACGAGGAATGCGCTTCATTACTTGTAGCATGAGAAGGGGCTGATAAACAAACCAGCAGATGAATCACTCATCACTCTACTGACCTGCCCCTTTGGTCACCACCAGTTTTGGTTTGCTCCGGGCTCCATCCCCCTTGGTGGTGTACGCTGCCACTGTGATGGAGTAAGTGGTGTCTGGCTTAAGTCCTCCAATGACCATTTCCTAAGAGAGACAGGGGAGACACAGGAACAAGAAAATGTCAAAATATGTTTTGAATTATTGATGACTGAACCCTTTTCATGCAGCTCAAACTGCTGTACGCAGAATGTTAATCTTAGTGAAGTGTTTCCTGGTCCTTTTTATTAATTTTCACGAGGCATGCATTAAATGTAACGTTTTCCCTCTGTGTAATAGGAGACCATTCCATTAAGCAAATCCTAAGAGCTGCCAAGGTGCAGCAAGGACATTAGCTATGCAAATGGAAAGTAGCCCCTCTTATTCCTTTAGCCATATTCCAATCAACAACTTAACTTTGTGATAAATGCATGCTGAATGCATCCTGCCCATTCGCCGGCAGTTTTTACCTCAGCCATTAAGTTTCCTTGAGTCCTCTTCAAAGAGAGGCTTCCGATCAATTCTAATGAATCTTTCAAGAGAGCAGGTTTGAACGAATGCAGAATGAGGTTTTTAACAGGCTGCTTGGCAGAGGGATGGGAGAGGTCAATAAAGGTAAATGAGCTATAAGTACTGTCGGTACTTGAGATGGTATTCACGTAATGCAGATAGACTGGGGCTTTAAATCTGGGTTCAAAATAAGGGTACAATTCTTTGAAAAAAAATATATCTGCACTTGTGAATGATCATTCAGGATTTGAAAAGGATTTTGTAAAATAAAGCAGGTCTACTCAGGGCAGCAGAGGAATTTCTACGGCACCACATAGAAAATTAAATAACGTAATTTAAAAACCAAAAGAAAATTACACACACACACACACCACAAAAACACAAGACAAAACACTGCATCAACACACAGCATGGCACAAGCTGCATTAGCATTCCAGGCACAGTAGGTAGTGGATATTGCATCAGCCACCATTTTGCAGGAGCTAGCTGGCAATAGAAGTTTGTCCTTTTTCCTTAGTGGCTTATAGAGATAGTGTAGCGGTTGGCTGGCCAAAGTGAGCCGAGGTGAAACCTCTGAGCCACTTTATCCAAACTTATTGAATAAAGTCTGGAGGGGTTTTGTAAACTGTGAATCCAACAAGGCTGATGCAATACCCACTGTTTATACCCCTGCAGCTACACATAGCACTCAGGCGAAACTTCGTACTCACATATTCAGCTGTATCGTCCGTTTCCCACTAACCCCCCCGCCAAAGAGGAGAGTGCAGGAGAGAGAGTGATTTTTTTTTTTTTTTTTTAAAGGAGGAGAGAGAAAAGAAAAGGAAGAAATAGGATTGTGAGAGACGAGGGCATAAGAGGTTTAGGAGCAGAGGGTGGGTCTCAGAGCTAGGTTATTGGTCTTTTCGGTGGTAAGGATAGAGAGCAGTTGTTCAGAGTTCATGTTATGAGCAGCACCTGAAACCAGGCTGAGAGTTGGACCTGAGGATGTTAGACCATTTTGCTGTGTAGCTACACTTGGCTAACCTAGTAGCAGGGGTGTGTCCGCACTATTTAGAGCTGGGGTGGGCAAACTGGGGCACTTATTTATGCAGAAATCATACCAAGTAGGTGGCCACAAACAATGACTTATCTTTCCAAAACTTATCTCAATTCTATCATTCAATCTGACACTACAACACAGATGCTGCATGACTGTGTAAAGTTTATTTCAAAGTTGGCACCAAAAGTTCTCAAAAAAATTCTCAAAGTAATCAAAGAGGGGATTTTTCTGCAAAAGTGAAAGTATTAAAGGTGGAGTAGGCAGGAATCAGTTTAAAAAGCATCTTTTTTGAGGAGGAGCTGAGGGGAAAACTGGTTGGGAGTGGTAGTATTTACATTCAAGATTTCTCCCATAAACTGGCACTTCCTCAGATCCTGCCAACCCCACCTTTAAGTACCAATAGAAGAAAATGTTCTGCACTGAAATGCAACAAACAAAAGCTACTACAACATTCCTCTGACACAGGGAATCAGACTGGTTTGGGTCTCCAGCTAATCATAATTAAAACTTAAACGATTCTGGAGGACCAGTAAGATCAGACCAAAGCCAACACCTGGATACTCTCTTGGTCAGTGTTAAATAACTGACAGCTAAAGTCAGTGGAGGCATAATGGTCCAACTTAAAAGGGATTCATATTTGAGGCTTTTATTATTTATCTACTAAATATAATTATGTTGTACGTTCTGTGTTAGCTATGGTGTTGGGTATCTTTGCAGTTCTTACGATGAATGCTGTTTCCCCTAATTTTGCACTTTAATACATGGGTCAGTTACATAGCTCAAATCATCATGTGACACTGGTGGCATTTAGCCTGAATGGTCTCTTCATTCAAAAATAAGAATAGATTTTTAGTCATCCATTTTTAAAATACACAAAATTGAATACAAATGTTTCTTTCCCCCTGTTGTTTACTCCATTACATCAAGGCTATAATTTCCATTTGGATGATTGCTATGGTGCACAATAGTCTAACTCTAAAAGGATTTCTCCAGTATGTGTTGACAGAAGTTTTGTAAAAAGAAAAAAATGTCATTACAGTACACAGGGCTCCATTACAATTCTAGCTGTCAGTGGAGGCTGATTTTTGGTGAAATGTTTTCATGCCAATTTTACTTTTGCCCCCCAGGCACAGAGCACTATAATAAGCATTTTCTTTGAGTCTTTTTTCATTTGATACAAGCATACAATCAGACATTTCACGGCAGATGTTGCCATAAAGCAGGGTCTGGAAATTCTTAATAAAAGCCATGGAGGCAGAAAAGGGAGGACAAGAAGAGTGAAGCTGTGATTACAGTTCTTGTTGTGGGCTGAGGGGAAAAGAATATTACAGCAATATGAAATGAAATCTAAAGGGAAGAGCACCCATATCACCTCCTATACTGCCGCAATGTTTGCAAAGCCACAACAGTGAGAAAGACGCACACAGTTTGCTGTTTGTGAGAAAGAAAGTGGAGCAAAGTTTCTATGAAATGTCACTGAGAGACACAAATCAGTGAATCGGTGTAGCTTTTATCCTTCTAAATTGGTAAGTCTTTTTGCATCTTGACTGGAAAACCCACTCAAAGGCAGACCTGGGCATCTTCGGAGGAATTGATCATTTTCAAACAAAGTCTTTTTTTATTTTATCTCTCTGACGACAGAAGAAGCTCAAACGCTGTCACAGTGTTGTTGTAATGCGTTTCAATTTGGAGGATGCATTAATACAGAAAATCTGGTTAATCTTTTCAAAACTTCCAGATGATTAGCAATAAAAAAGATGATGAAACCTGAAAATCAGGAAGAAGTTTCTGACATGTTTAAAGTTTGAACAACTTTCAGCAACTGTATAGCAACATAATCATTCAGCAACATAATTATCTAGACTTATTTAAAAGCTGTTGTTCGATGATACTTATATTTCTGTTAATTAAGAAAGACGTAAACGATAAATTAACTCTTTGAAAAGCTTAGAACATGTGATAGATGAGGTGGTAACTTACTCAACTCTGCAAAAAAAGGACAGAGGGACTGAGTGAGACTACTTGGAAAGTGGTTAGTGCTAACATTAGCTCTTGCCTGATGCTAGCTTATAAGTAACTAGCTACTATTATTGTGTTGTTCCGACTTGAAAGTTATAATTATTATAATAACTCCCTTATGGTAACTAGAAACATGTTGTCTTTGCACAAAATTCATGTTAACATTATACTCCCAGCTTGATTAGAATTGGGTTTCTGCAATCTTAAGACTCAACACTATGACACCATTAAAGTAAAGAAGAATCCCATCTTGAGTCTGATATCAGAGGACATGGTGAATCAACACTTTTATACGACTGGTTCTGAGAAAACTGTGAGATAATCATACCTGGGCATCAGCCAGCATGACGTCCTTAATGAGGGGCAGGCCCCGTGACTCGCCATTTTCCACACGTACATAGTGAACCTGGTAGCCACGGATCTGACCATGCTGCTTCCCTGGGGTCAGGGAGCGCCACATCACCTTGAGCGCTGTGGAGTTGAGGACTTCCACCTCTACACGCCTTGGAGGAGCCCCAGGAACTGTGAAGCATAACCCAGATACTCAAATCAGAATAACTTTGCTGTGTGTAGATTCACGAAACCCTGTTCCTGAATTTTGATCCGTGATTTTATTGAGATTCTATTATGCTTAAAATAAGTTTTCACTTTGTGAGATGCACACAACGCTGTTGACTTCAATATCCTGGCAGACACACAAACAAAATATCAATACAACATATTAAAACTTGATACCATTTCAAATAAAGAAACTCAGTTCAATGTCCTGCAATGCTATATCTGCACCATCTCTTGTGCCACTTCCTTTTTCAGTACGTCTCTGCTGTGTCTGTCTGCCTTCAGTATAGGGAGCTCTCAGTCATAATGACAGGCCTCTATGGAAGGCCTTGCTTCCAGGCCTTTCAGAGTGCCGGGGACTGGCCCTTTCTGAGATGGATGTGCCATTAATAGAACTCCTCCACTAAAACTGCCTCCATTAGCTCGTCCACAAACTCTTGAAGTCCTCCTCTCCCCACCTAAATCACAACCCCATCCCCCCACTTCCACCTGGATCATGCACCTATCATGTTTATTACAAAAAATTTCTCTCTACCTTTTAGCCCTGGCTCTTATTTCTGCACCTGGCACTTGTCCGTCAAGCTTTATTATCATGATGACACCCTAAAATTTGTAACAGCTATTGTCAGGGTGCTGTGATTTCACCTCTGTGAAAGGTGTCTTTTAAAACGAGTGTGTTAACAATCTGAGCCTGTCTCTCCTTTTGCGCTCATTGTATATCAGTGTCAAATAAATGTTAAAATGCTTCAGTAATAGACGTGAAATGGATTGTTGAGGATAGACGGCAATGTCAGCCATCAGTCAATGATTCAGACAAGCTGTGACGTGCTCTCATCTTTACTTGTCATTCTGTCTATTTTATCTCAAATGCCACTCTCTTCTGTTCAGCTGGAATATATCATGCTGACTTTTCTGTTATTGTCTATAATGGTTCGGCTGTTTTTGCAAACATCTTTGCTTTCTGTCTTTCTAAGCACAAGCAAGAGGATATAACTGAGTGTATTTGAAATGAAATCTGAATAATCTGATACATAATGCTCTCTGCAGTTTTGACCCACTTGATTTGTTCAGGACTGAGATTGGAGCTCAAGGGCACAGAAGAGTAGACACTGAAGACAGGGAACTTTCATTAATCTGTTTTCCTCCCTTGCATCTGAAAGTTAGGATCTTACGTTGCAACATTAATGTTCACACACCTTGCTAAATTAACCTCCAACCTCCTGTTGCCCCCACAAATGCACGTTCAGATATGGCCTTGCAGTGTACGGCTCTCATAAACTCTTATGACTCTCTGCTGAGCAATGGGATACTGTTAAAAGCCTACAGATAGGGGCAGGATATGGACTGTGGTGGCTATTACGGATTGCATTTGGTTAGTAATGTTTTTATAGCAACACACTTGATTTCCCAAGTGTGTTTTCAGCCAAAAAAAGAAACATGTTCTCTTTTATTTTTTTTTAACCAAGCTGTATGAAGTTCTTGAATATATTGACATTCTCATGTTATTGACCCTACTCAATTAAGATCAGTGAAACGCATGAAGAAAGTATTACTACACCTTGAACTACTATTTGATATATATGCAGTAAATTAATTTCTGTAATGATAAGTTTAGCCTCTGAAAATCAGAGATTCATGTACCATCTTCGTCTGTGCGGCAGATCAGGGGCTCGCTCTCAGGCCCTGGTCCAATCACAGTGAACGCGGACACAGTGATGCTGTACTGGGTCCATTTCTCCAAACGCTGCAGCAGCACCTGCTCCTCATTGGCAGGGACAGTGGGCTCCTCCATGGGCTCCCCGTCGTCGCTGCCGCCATCTGACGGGCCCACCACCTGGTAGCGCACCCTATACCCCACCAGGTCACCGTTCTGACTCTCCAAAGGCGGGGGGCGCCAACTTACCAGCAGGGTGGTGGAGCTGGTGCTGCTGCACTTAATTTCTTGAGGGGGGGCTGAGGGCTCTGGTGAGGTGGAGAGGACAGGAAGGAAGGAGGAGGGGGTTGAGGACGAGGAGGAGGGGAGGAGGAGGAGTAGGACGGGCAAGGGGGGAGGGAGGGGTGAAAAACAAAAAAATAAAAAGATGGGAGAGATAAAGAAAATGATAAAAGGATAAAAAAAAACCATAAGAGCAATTCAAACAAAAATTTGCAAAACAAAGACGGAGGCAAAATATGTTGAAATAAAAGTAAAATTGTCAAGCAAATGTCAACAGAAGAGGCCAAAACGGACAATGGCACAAGCTTTTGTAATAATGAATCAAGATGGCGACCCTCGAGAGACGCCTGGGGAAGCAGTGAGCATGCAGACCCATATAAGTCTGATGATAACTTTTGATCTCTTAGAGTAAAGCTACATGATTAATTCTGGCTCTAGCAGTCACATATAACCAACACTGAGAATGCACACTATATAAAAAGTCTCATTAACCTAAAAAATATCTACCTCATCAACATTTACTGATCTTTAACCTCTCTCAAAATGAGCCTTTTTTTCTCCTGTAATGCATTACAATACAGGAGCTAGAATATTGTCCTAATTTAATCCTAAATTTTAGCAGTGATGCACTTGTTTAACGTATAATTTATTTTTCAGCATCTTAAAGACATTTTGACTTTCTATTGAAAACTATCATTGAGCCTGAAACCCCTAATTTTCATTCCCAGTGTCACTGCAGCGACTGAAACTGCATAAAAATGAAATGAACGCATCAGAACACGTTATTTCACCTGATTAAAACAATCTTTGTCTAATCTTACATTCATCTGTATTTTTGTATCAGGGTCTCTCAGTGAGATGAAACTAGTTATTTCTCCCCAGTGTATGATCCTGCTGGAGGGTGGTGTGGTTTGTCCTTTTTAATCAGTCGCAGAATAAAAGCTTTCCAACATGGTGTCAGTTATTTGTGTCTGAGGTGTTCTTCCAAAACATATTAAAACCTACACATCTGTGAACTTTCTAAATCAAATTCAATGCCTCTTGCTTCTAATCTGTGCCAAGCTCTTACACAGCTTGTGCTGGTCCAGAGAGTGTGCTGTGCAAGGAGCGATAAAACATTTCCACTACTCATCCAGAATTTGGTATTATAGGAATAAAAGGACATGTGTAAAAATAGTTTGGTCCGTGGCGGGTTTCCTCTATCCCCATCTATGTTATTTATCTATTTTTTTTATTTGAGTAAATGTATTCCCCCATCTTGGTGTGAAAATCCACAGTTCATTATTACAGTTTTGACCGTTACGTAAGGTTAAAAAAAGCACCATAAATAAAAAAGAAAATAATAAAACATATAACACCATCAAAAAAAGGCATTCCACAAACAGCAACTTAGTGAAAGAACTCAAATGACACTTATGGAAACAAGCAGCATGTTCTCGTTCCAAAACAAAGACCGAGGAAATAAATTATGAACAGAAGGAGGGTACTGGGAAATGAATTTCTCTGTAACCCAGGTGACTCCAAAGAAAGAACTACAACAACAGTTAAGGTTCAAAAATGACAACTCATGAGAAAACATGAAAAAAACAGAACACTCGGCTTAAACAGAAAATAAGAACATTTAACTTTTTAACATAAAAACAAATCACAGGCATAGTTTGCATCATACGTACCTGACTCCCACAAATACTACATTTTAGACTTTCTTACCACCAGCACCTGACGGCAGAGCGGGCTAACTCTGTTGTCAGTGAGTCGCAACGCTCTCCCTCTCAAAGCATGCCAGAAATTTTGACATCCATCCCCTTGTTTGAATGTGCGAATTACTCATTCAGTTTTGCCCCACTGAGATTTAGTTTTGGACCCACTATGAGGTTATTGAGAGGGAGAGAGTTGGCTCTGTGCTGTAGCCAGGACTGTAAAATTCTCATGTATCTTTGGGCAGGAGGGTCCACAACACTGTAAGCGGGAAAGCCATAGTCGCTCTTAAAATAGTCGGTCAACCCATTCTTGTTTCCAATTAGCTCAAAAATCCCATTTCATTGCGTTTTGGTTGTACTGCGGGAAAGCTCAGAGCTGTTTAGAGACTAGCAAAGAAACAAGAATAGGGCAAGCAGGACAGGAGGGAAAAAAACTACACTGCTGAATTTATAAAAGTTGAATGATCGTGTTCTGAATGCTGTGTCACTTTTTTTGGTCGAACAGCTTAAAAAAAAAACAAAAATAAAAAAAGCAGGGGTTTTAACTCCTCTCAGTGAAGACCGAATGTTCCAGCACACAACAAATAGGACAAGACCTCAGCCACAGTCCTCAAACCCTTCTCTGTGTCCAATGGGCTTATTTACTTACGGCCTTACTGGATTTTGAGCCTTTCAGCTTCTTCCCTACACTCATATTGTATTTGCAAACCCTCCACGTCAAGAATGATTGCTCAGTTCTCAATCTTTGCGACACGGAAAAAGGCTGCGAATCTGACAGGGGCCAGGCTATCACAGCGCACAGGCATCCTCACGCCCGATAACGCTTTAAGAGCGGCTAGGGCACGGCTTTAATAAAGTGCATATATCCCATGGGGGCCAGTTGGGGGGATTATGGATAGTAGAACTATACAACCACAAAAGAAGAAACTCAGCTAATGCTTTACTTGGGGTCCTTTTGAAGCTTTCCTGAAAGAGTTTCCCAAATGCTATGTGACAAATAATTAGTCATGTCTGAATTCACATCCTTCTTTTTGACTTTTAAGTCAGTTGTGATACCAGCGGGAGCTCTGAGTTTATATTCTGCAATGCCAAGCTCTGCCAGCATACCTAATCATAGTGACTACCTTCAGATTATATTTCTTTTAATGCAACATTTTCTGCGGACATAAATTACACACATTAATATTAATAGTTTAACTTTGGTGGCTTTACTCAAAGCTAAAGTTGACTCTCTAAACGGCAGATTGCAGATGCTTTCACCATCAGAGTAGAGGCACGTTTGCATCTGAATTATATTTTCATCACAGGCCTCCAATGACAGGATGTTCATATTTGTAGATCATTACAGAATTAATCTCCCTGATGCCAAATGGCAGTGTTGTGGCTCACACAAATATTCCAATATATCTAAAAAGCTCCTGCAATTACAGTAAGTGTTGTGGGGAGCTAAACTGCTTGTTTGGCTAAATACGGAGGATTTAGAATCTGCCACTTTAATTTGAGAGAAAGCACTTGACTGGCTACTGGCAGGTTCGAAGTATAATCTAAATGTGTAACAAAGCCTGACAATCCAGGGGTCTGCCTCACAGCTCATCACAGAGCATGAAATTAATTCTGACGCTATGAAATGGGATTCTTATCTGCCACTCTAGGGCCGGGCAGTTCCTCAACACCCTCTCCAAGGGTCCATCTTTGGTCCTGCCTCACAAATAGTGAGACAGCTGGAAGCACCCCCCGACTCTCAGGTTGTGGACCCACTCTAGCCACGTCTGGACGGTCTCACAAATATGATTTCTGAACCTGGACTGACTATGGCAGCTTACCCCAAGAGGCCTTGCTTCTGAATGAGGGCCACCTTTCAAAACTTGTGTATTTATACAGGTCAGGTGTGGAAGCCAACGGAGCAATGACAAACTCTTTGATTTACGGAGCTCTTTCCTGTGAGTCACATCAGATTGGCCAAGAATGATCCAGGAGATTATTATTCAAGCAGTAACTTTTCACAAGTTTTGGCAAAGTGATCCCCATGACAAGAGCCTCTGGTAATGCTGCTTGGACTGAGCACAAACTTTGACAATCTGCAAACATTGTTTACTACAGGTATTGGACAACAAAGCAAACAGGGAAATCATGTCGTCTGTCTTTATTTTTGCTTAATGGAAAAGAGTTTCAGTCTGCCAGACAATGCATTGGGCTATGAACAAAGTAAGGCACAACAATGCCAAAAGTCAATGATGAAATATTTAAACGGTATAAACTGTGTGACCTCTGTGGTGGAGTTTAGATGAGAGGGTCTGACTGGCTTTTTTTTTAACTGCCACTATTCCCAGCCGGTTGCTCTGTTATTATGGCCAAGTGGATGTTTCCAAACTGTTTTATTATGTTTTATAACCAAGCAGGGGGCATGGTTCAGTGTGTGTGTGTGCGTGTGTGTGCACCTGCCACACCCTCAGTCATTGCATAGTATTTGGGAGTTTTGTTTGTAAAACTGGACAATGCACCACAAAGGGTGGTTAATCAACAACAATGCTGTTTTGCTCTCTTTTTAACTCGAGCCTACTGTATTTTTGGTCACTTATGTGCTCATATGACATTTTTGTGGTGCTCTTCTACGCCACAGGAAAACAATTTGACTGGGTTAAGAAACTAACACAAGCTACTGTGTGTATATATGTATGTTGCAAAACTCCTCACTGATTTGGATGTGAAAAGATGCTGCTGCTCTCTGTATAGGAGCAAAATTGCTGAAGTGTCGGTTAAATTAAAGATGCACGGACGTATCCTTTATGTCAGTTTCAAACAAACACGGCAAGAAGAATAAATAAAGCAACAAATGGCGACAAACAAGAAAATACTCATCTTATTGACAGAATGACACTTGGTGTTTTGCATTTGATTATAGCAGACTGAAACCCTAAACCACAATCACTTACCTCCAACCGTCCAAAAGATAAAGTTATTTTTATGTTGTCTCGTGTGAAATCTTTGGCTTTGTCTGACTTAGGCTTTTAGTTTTACGACCTCTGCTTAGAGAAACTGATGGCTCCATCTCAAACTTGCTCGAGCAGGGACTCTTGATGAAAACAATCAAAGTGTATGCTACGAATCGTCTACAACAGCGTGGTCTTAAGTCAAAACATGGAAATAAATGACACTTTCAAGACTAATTTATCATCAAGTCTTGCAAATGAGCAATATTCTTCAAGTTGATGTCAGCTCCAGATAAACTGAGGCTCATTTCCAGATCAGCTTTGTGAAACTTCAGTGGTTTGAGGGCAGATACCATTATCAAAGACCTGTGATCCCTCTGTTTGAAGGGTTGAAAAGGAGGAGTCCCTTCGATCAAGCAGAGACTTGAGGAAAACAGTTACCCTATACTCCTCTACAGATGCTTGATGGGCAGGTGTGTGTAAGTAATGTCTGGAGGTGCCTGCTGTGCTGCTTTATGTAGTTGTTGTGTTGGACTCGGGCTCTGTTACCCAACAAAAAGACAAAAAAATAAAGTGGCAGCAAGCTGCTCGCAGTGATGTTGAACTAATATTCAGACAACCCAGAAAGTAAAATAAATTTTTAAATAAAAACCTGACTCAAAACTTTTTTTCAAAGAATCAACAGAAAAGGAGGAGGACACAAAGTGAACAAGGAGATGTCAAGCCATTCCAAGGAGAGTTTTTGTTCCATTGCACAGGGGAACGAGTGGTAAAGAGAGAAACAGATCTGGAGTAGGGTGATGTGTGAGGAAGAGAGGGGTGTATCAAATCCAATCAGCCTGCGGTTTACCGGTCCAAAACAAATGCAAAAACAGAGGTAAGGAAATCACAGACACACATCGACAGGTGATGATGCGCACAGACACTCGAGAGACGCCAAGACAGAAATGGGTCTGGATGAACAGAAAGCATTGTCATGCCTGGACTGATCAAAGATCAACGGTGCAGTGATAGGTTTTCAACAGCACCCCCAATGGGCAGGAGTGAATGTCACATGCAACTGGCGCTCTCCTCAGTGACTCTGCACTGTCTGTGTAGCTTTGCTGCCCAGCAGTAACAAAAAGAAGTGTGAAGTGAAGTGATTTTTCCAAAGCCCCCCACAGCCCAGATGTGGGGGGGAGAGGCAGCCAACAAGTTGCACTGGTAGAAACAGAAAATGTGTTAAGAGAAGTCTGCTCCCACCGCCAAGGCTCTCTTATGTTTCCATGAAAATTCATCTGAATCAAAACTCACAAATTATTTTTCAGTACTCGACCATCAAAGTAGCCAGTCAGAGATGGTCATATCCTTGAAATTTTTTCTGGGATTACCAGTGTCCTCCATCATAATGACTGAATGAAAGAATTAATGAACAGCTGGTATTCAGACCCATTCACCAACCCAGAGGAAAAACTAACCATATTCATACAGCAGCCATTTTCCTCTGGCATCACTGATTCAAAGTCAAAACAACATCCTTGTTGAGTCATAAACTGACATCAAACCATAGCTAAAGCTAGAATTCAGACAGCTCCTTTAGCTGTTATCTGTAATAACTGGATGGACTAAGCGCATTTTCTCACTAGAGAGTGATGTTATTGATTGAGTTATTTTTAGCTGCCTGGTTTAAATAATTCAGTCGTGTCCCTACATCTAAAAAATAACAATCAGTGCAGAAGTGATACACCAAATTATTTCATGGAGGTGGCATGGGAGTTGTAGTTTTTATCTTCTGTGACTAAACTGGACCCACATAACCCATCCCAAAACCTTACACACAATATATGAGAGCCTTGTCAGTCTGAGAGGAGAACCAACATTTTTTGTGTCTCTGGCATGTGGAAAAAAGTGAACTTGCTGTTGACAAAGGAAAAGCAAATTTGAACAGAAGAGAAAGGGAAATAAAGAAATTCCCAAACTGTCAGTCAGTGTATGCTCGATTTGTTTGACAGAACTAGGTACACTTGTACTTATTTAACACCAAAGCCATGTTGGAGTAAAGAGTAGAGCTAAAATAATCAGGGTGAAAAAAACCCGTTTAAAAATGTGACTTTTGTCTTGGATAGTTGGATTTCATTCTTAACTCTCTACAAAATGAACATGATATAAATTCCTGCTGATATAAGGTAGAAGAACAAAGTTATACTGTCACAAACAAGTTGAAATGCAGAGATAGTATTCTTTTCAAAGAGTATTCAACAAAACAAAGTCAAGTCCCTTGGTTATGTTGCTCATCAGTACGAAATCAGCTTTGAACCTACATAGTCACAGTTCAAAGGTGAGGATGCAGTTGACATCAAATCAGTTTTCAACCATCGGGGAAAAAGAAAGCACATCAAGTCAGAAATCACTTCAGTAAAGACAAACAACCATTCCACTGCACGTCTGGGGAGAAAATCTCTTTGTTAGGCAGTCCACAAAGAAAACAGGAGGGAAGACTGAAAAAAAGCTACATACTGGCTTGCAAGGTCCTCTGTGATATGTCATTGGTGAAGGCGCCAATGCCTTTGTTAGAGATGGCTGCCAAAGAGAAGTGGTACTCTGTGTTTGGGCGGAGACCTTCCACAACGTATGACGATGTGGGTCCAAATGTTCTCTTCATCTGTACAGAGAGTAAAGTCATTGACAGGTCTGATTTTGAAATAAACTGTGAGAAAAACTGATATTCGATCAGTAAGAAATTACAGTCCAGACCTGAAAGTATCACTGGGACTAATATCAGGAAACTAGGACATTGTAATTCTCACCTGGGTGCCAAAACTGCCCTCCATGTAACGAAGTTCATAATTTATAATTCCTTCTTTCTCATAGGCTTCCCAGGTCAGTTCAATGCTGGTGTCAGACACAGCACCAACTTGGAATTTGGATGGCTGACCTGGAACTGTAAAAGACAGCAGAGAGCACGATTGCAAGAAATGTTGGACAATTTTAATGGAGACATGAATTAAAGAAAAAACATCCAAAGTGTTCAGACTTGCTCAAAAAAGTTTCAAACACGTCGAGTGGATTGAGATATTGCAATAACTTCCCGACCAATAAATGTTATTAATTTGAGATGCATGAGGAAACTTGAAGCGCAAAAGTTTTTTTGGTTTTTTCTCTCCTGGATGATGAAATAGGAAAAAAAGTGGTTGATTCTGCCTGGGTTTTCTGAAGGTTGGTTGCCCCTTTCCGCCCTTGTACTGATGCAGTGATTTAGCTCTGCTCTGAAGCTCATCCTGTTGAGCTCCCAGTCGTTGGTTCTGTCTCCAATTTGGTTGTATTTTTCAGACTGCCATGATCAAACAGGCTTTTGTCATCATTTGCAGAGGCCGCAGATGTGTGGGTGAACTTTGCACAGCAGGGGAGAAAACTTGTCTTTTTGGCAGCAGGCACAGTCTGATGAAATATTTAAGTGAATGTGCTGCAGATGCACAAAAACCGCTGAAGATGCTCTCTATTGGTTTGAAAGAGTACCTCTTTAAGCAGAAGACTGAAGAACAGGTAAGGCATTCACCAGATTTTTCTAAAACTTTTTCAAAACTTTAACAACTCGATGCATCTGTATTTAAACATTAATCAGGGACTTCCTTCACATTTGGCACGGTTGTTATATTCAGACACGAAAGCAGTTTGCTCTTACCTCCTTGTAGAACTTTGACATGGATTGGCTCTGAAAAGGGTCCATCTCCAACAGAGGTGAATGCCAGGACTTTGATTGTGTATGTCTCTTGGGGAACCAAGCTCTGGATAGTGGTAATGATGCTGTCCTGGACATTATGAATCTGCCAGAGACTCATTGGCTGGGAGTCGTCCATCGTGTAATACACACGGTAGCCCTTGATTTGTCCGTTGGGCTCCTCTGGTTCCTCCCAGCGTACCATCATGGTGTTTTGGGAAATAATCTGAGCCTGGATGTTTCTAGGCGGACTTGCAGGAGCTTGTTCACCAGTCCGAGTTTCTACCGGTTCACTGGGAGGACCCTGGCCGATCGTGTTGACGGCTGAGACACGGATTTCGTACTCTGTGTTAGGGTAGAGGCCGCCAATGCTGTAACGTGTCGTTGTAATGTCATCCACTGTCTCATATTTGCTATCTGGAGACTTGGCTCTGTACTGGATGATATAGTAAGTGACTGGGTCTGGGTTGCCTGAATCCCAGGTGATGGTCACACTGGTTGCAGTGGTTTCAGTCACCACTGGAGTACCTGGAGGCTTGGGGAGAGCTATGGTGACGAAACAGGGATGAAAGAAGTGTAAGTTATCTATTAATGCAGCTGCTGAAGAAATAACTTAAGGTCCTATGAACGTATAAGCTTATTGCAAGGTTACAGAGGTTTTCTGTAAAGTTTAGACTTAAGTGAATAAATCCTCCGGTTCTTTCTTACATTTGACGGTGATCTGCGCCACAGCTTCAATGATGCCAAGGCTGCTCATGGCCACACAGGTGTAGTTGGCTGACTCACGGACACTGCTCAGTTCGAGAACGTTCCTGCCCACTGGCATCTCATCCTCTGGTGTCAAGTCCTCTGAGTTCAGCATCCACTTGACATATGGCATGGGTGACCCCACTGCCACGCAAGTTATGTTCACACTGCCACCAGGCATTATTTCCTGACTCGTTGGCGGTATGGAGAAGCGAGGAGGCACCCGTCGGACTGGGAGAAGGCATGAGGAAGAGGAGAGGATGACAAAAGAGGGCAAGGGAGTCAAAAAAGAGAGAAGAGAGAGAGGTAACAAGAGAGGCCGATGAAAATGGACCCTTCTCAAGGAAATACTTAACACAAAAGGTTCAACATGGTAAAGGTAAACTGAAACACAATATAAAGGAAGTAGACTTTTCAAAACATAAAAATATACAAATAATGAGAAGGAACTAAACTAACAGAACTGCTTCAACAACAATGTAGATTAACAATAAAGCAACGATTCATAGCAACAAGGTTCCATTGACCAATATTTGACCCATCACAGCACAATTAAAGACACAAAAATCTATTACGAGTTTCTCATCTTTGGAACTGAACTGCTGATCTACGTACAGCTAGGACGTAACCTGATCCCAAAGTATGCAGGACTGTTGAAAAGGCCATGTGATAATACTATCACATTGGGCCAACATGGCAACCTGGAACTTCCTGCCCTCTCAGGCACTCATGCCAGCAGGAAGTACGCCATTATAGGCTCCTCCCACAGCACAGGAAGTGTAGGGTTACTGAGCTATTGACCATCTCTACGAGGTCTCAAGACACATTCTAGGAGAGGTTTGCACTTGACGCCTGTCTTTTCTAGCTAGGCTGCTTAAAAGATGAGAAACTTTAATCAGATTTTTGTGGTTTAGGGTAGATCCACTGGACAAAGCCTTATTAAGATCTGACACGGTTCCATTGATAGATGCAGCTATCAGTTTCACAGACAGCATGCATAAATAGACCGAGGTAAATTAAGGAGTAAATGATAACAAAACCAGATATAAAAATTGAGATAAAATGCATAGAGGAATATAACTGAAGGGTCGCTAGCATGCCCAGACAAAAGACGATTGGAGAGGAAAGAAGAAATACAAGATAGAGGATAAAGTGTCTTAGGAGAGGAAAGAAAGAAAGGGAACAGAGGAGCAAAGAGTGACAGAGTAAGAAGAAGAGAGGGGAAGGTTTGGAGGAGGGTGAAGGGGGGGTAACCCGCTTCAATGCTGTGTAAACTTTGATTTTTCTCCAGCAAATGTGACAAAATGTGATGGTGGCACATTGTCACATCGCAGTCCCAGTTAACACAAAATAAATATTGAGGAACAAGGTGTGTGTCTAGGTATACATAGAAAAAAAGAACTAGAGTAGTTGTAGCTTAGAGATCTGCTATCACAAAGTGTTTGAGTCAAGAAACAGAACTGGATCAACAGGGAGTAGAAATCCAGAAAACAAGAATGAGAGAAAGAGGGGGAGTGAGAGAGGGGTCAATGAGAAGAGGCAGAATGAGAGAGGGAGACAGAGAGGAGCTGAAAACTCATGGAGAGGAGTGAAAGGGGGCTGATCATGAGTCTGAGACGCAGAGGGGGAGGGGGTACGTAAGGTACTGTGTGCTTGCATGTGTTCATGTGTGTATATTTCATGTTGGTATAGGCTGGAGTGTGCGCGTGTACAGTATGCTAGAGTTAAAGAGTGAAAGAGTATGAGTTAGCAAAAACACCGTGTGTCCATGAGAGGCATCCCAGCAAGCACTTGACAAATAGTGACGATGGAATTGCTAAACAGGCCCACTATCCAACAAAGTGTCTGTTTGTACAACCTCAGCCAATAGTTTACCGGTTTGTGCGATCTGGTCGAATGGCAACCTTTCAAAATAAAAGTTCCATGATTTTGCTCTAGCGTAAAGAAAACACTATTTAGATAAACTTAAAGGTATGTATTTGGATAGTTATTCCCCTAAAATAAACACAAATATTCAAGTATAGGAAATATCTGGGAGATTTACAGATGTAAAAAAAAAAACAACACAAAGTTCATATCTTTATCTTTCAGTGTCAAAATGTTTGTTGGGATGCATAGAAGATCAAAGAGAAAGAGGCAAAGTAGTGCGGATGTAGAGGTAAAAAATGATGAACCAAATGGAAGAGCTGACTGAAAGACGGACAGATAGACTAGACAGGAGAGACAGGGACAAGAGACAAGACACGAGGCAGAAAAAAACAAACTCAAGCAGCAAGACAGCAGACAAGAGGACAGACAGAGGGAGACGGGCAGACAGACAAGGACGGATGGGCACGCAGACATACTGTACAGTACGCAAAGAGGGGGAGGGGAGGGGTTTGGGGTGTTGGAGAAAGGGCAGAAGGAGTAGGAGGAGGGCATAAGTGGGGTTAAAGAATTAGGAGACTGTGATTCCAAATTAAAGCAAATGAAAACAAAATAAAAAACAAAAGACCATGGCTCAAAGTGGGTTTGGAGGTCTCACACACTGGGGCTTAAAACCAAGAATCAACTACACCTCCCTTCCTCCCCGCCTTAAACATTGCACCTGAATGCAAAAGTAACTTAGGAGGTCTTGGGCTGGGCGGATGTGAGGTGTGTGTGTGGGGGGAGGGGGCGGGTGCGGGTGGGGACTAGAGGGGAGAATCAAGAAAGGAGCATCAAGGATAGGAAGCATTCCAAAATACACCGTGTCGATCCAAATGGGATTCATATGATCGTTGCGTGGGACAGTTTGACTTTTTCAACAAACTAAGGGCACAAATATCACCCACACACACAGTGAGGGAGAGAACTGACACTTACTGACCTGAGCAATTAGCAATAAAACTTTCACACAGGGTTTTCACATTTATCTAGTGGGATCCAAGCATATTAGTTAAGAAAAAGCAAGCTAAAGGCCATGTCCAAATGGTAAGGATGAATCTGCTTTTGCCGGCTTTTAACAGCCATAAAACAAAGCGATGATTTCAGGTGTACTTTTACAGCACAGACTAAAGTTAGACTGAATCACACACAGTTATAAACCTTCTACATTTGTCGTTCGGCTCTTGGTTTGTCCTCTTGCACTTTACATGCATCCTCTCCCTGGAAGTCACTGTCAGATATACTTAAAGCAAGACATGACCTAACCTTGAGGGCAAAAAGTTTACCACTGACCTTTGGCGAAATGCTTTATTTTGTGGCACGAAAAAATCACACACTTGAATTGGAATAAAATATACTGAGAAAAAAAAAAAGATCAGTCGCAGATTTAAAGAGTAGGCTGTCCTCGAAAAGCCAAATAATCGAAGAAAATGCAGTGCAAATCAAGCTCTCTTCGAGATCCCTAAACTGGCCAAGACCTGACCTCAAAAGTGAAATCACTATTCTGTTGAGGGATTATGCTTTTCTCATCATGACAACTATTTTTTTAATGATTGGGAAGTCCAAATGGGAGATATTCTAAAAAAAACATGTTGATCTGGACAAAAACGGCAAAAAAGGCAGCCCAGTATAATGGGACAGAAATTATATATCTGCATTTTAGTTTGTCAAAAAAAATGCCTAACGAAACAACAAAGGTGAAAGGGCAGCCCATTCCTCACACGGACATGCATGGGTGTGGCTATGGCATGAGTGACATATACAGGTGCGCCCCCATCCACTTGGGCAGACACCGGGGAACCAATACAATCCAAAACTGTCACCCAAGCCCATCCAAGCATGCCATTCATTCCCAGATATAGCATTGTTCCACACACACACGCACAAAACCAAAAGGAAACAAATCAAACTGAACAGATCCACAAAAAGAACTAAGTCGAAACAGCATAGACAACACCAGAGTGCAGCTGTGTTCAACAAAGAGGAATGCATCTGAACTATTAGATGTTTTTCAGCTAGGATTTGTCTTTATTTAAATTTAGCCTCCAATCCAAAAGAAAAACGGTCCAAAATCTGGACATGGCGAACAGGGTTTGTATTTCGGGGGAAATGTACAATCAAAGTGTGTCCGATGGCGCACTTCTCTCCCTGGGGCTCAGGTCAGCCAATGGACCGGGAGCTGCAGTGGCTGAGTGAATGAGGTTTCCCCACAGGAATATGTCTCTGTTCACCTTTGGGAACCTGTACTGTCAGGGGAAATGTGGGAGCTAACACCAGCCACCAGTCAAATGCTGTTAAGGTTTGGCTGTGGCCGGCCAGTGAAATCTGAAACATATCGATGCACAAAACCAGCTCAATTAAAGGCTCCATAAGCGCTCTGTAATGTGTGACAGGTGAGCAGCACTGGAAAACACTGACAAAAGAGCAGAGGAAGAGCCTACCTGTCAACAGCGTAGACACATTTATAAATTTGTTATTTGGTTACAACAGAAGATCAAGAGCTCAAGGTCAGTCGATAATACAGCACACTACACTAAATCTATGGAGAGAAGATGATAAATCAAAGGGGTACCGCTTTACTTTGTGTCTAAATGTCAGTATCGCATGCAAATGAGTCACAACAGTATTGTTAGCTGGACACATGCCCATATGAAATGGTTCAATGTTCAAATGGACTCAGTAACTCTGACATGCCAATGGTTTGATAAGTCAAAGTCAGGTTAAGTGTGTAAGTGCAGCTCCTATCCTATCCTGCCGTCAAAATAAGATCCAGAGAAACAAAGAAAACAAAGAATCCCAATTGCATGGACAGGCTCCTCATTCACAGAGACCAGGAGCCCAGCCGGCCCATTTGGAATTAAGAGAAAGTAAAACAAACATATGCCTTTCATTTGGACTACCAAAAACATGTAATCTTGTTTCAAGCCCCAATGTGGAGAGAAAGACAAGAAGCCTCACAGTGGACGAGGTGAGAAGCAGTCGAGAGAGAACGCCAGAGTACTGCTCTAACTTTAACAGTGGGCGGTGTTGTGGAGGGATTTGTGCCAAAAAACAGAGGTCAGAAGGTGGACATTATCGGCCATTTTGGTGAGGCAGTTGTTGTTTTTTTTTTGCTGCCCCAAAATGAAGGGGGAAGCCAAAATAATGTGCAGCCTTTAGTGTCACCTTGAAGCTGAGATTACACCCTCTTGCTGCCCGAGGACACAGGCGCAGAATGGAGATCCTTTAGTCACACTTGCTGGGTGAGGCCTAAGGCATTTACATATAAGCCGCAGGGGTCGGACTGCATTAACATACCTTGGCTGCCGCAATGCTAAACAGTCGCTATCTGTGGCTCATCAAAATGGAAATTATTACCTAAAGGAAACTGACAAGAATCATGGCGGGGTGTCTAATAATAGCAAGCAGTGGATTGAGGGGATTTCGAAGCGTATCACTTTTTTCTATTGATTTACAGGTAGATGACAAGCAGCCAAATAATACTGCAAGTATGGCCCCTCCCTGTGGTGGTCCCTTCAGTGAGTATTATCAGTCAGATTGAGGAGGGGAGTGTATTCATATATTTGCATAGGAAAAAGAGGTGGTAGAAATTTTGAAAGGATGCTTTTCAGGTGGTGGTGTGATGTTTTTGAGGAGTGGCTTTTAACATCAGGACTCCTTGAGGCAAACATCTAATAGAGATGGCAGGATTTTGCTTTGGCCAGTGAGAACATAAGGTGTAATCTAGCTTTCTTTCCCAACGTTACACACAAATGCAGAGCAGGACATGCAAGCACATTGAAAAGTCAGGCAGATACCTTTGTAGGAGGGCAAACATGCACATGCGTCATCACAGCTCAGTCTTTCTGCATCAGTGTCATTCATAGGACTTGGAATTGGACTCTGAGAAAGTTTCTTCCGCTCTGGTGGGATTGTGCCATTCTTTGTGGATTCGGTGACTGATTACTGACTGACAGCTTTCACACGCAGAACAGTCTTTGATAGTAAAATGTTGTAGCAGCACTGGGATTGCAGTCCTCACTTTTATACAAGATAACTGCTAAGATCAGAAGACATGATTGTATGTATTTGATTAATGACTAGCCTGAAGGGAATATTATGCGGCTGGTGCAATGGAAGGAAATGGCGGGATGCAGTAGCCTAAAATATATCAGCTACTCAGCACCTTCTCAAAGGAAACACTGGCTTATACTGAGGATATTTTGAGATTTAATTATTCATTAAGGGGTTTCTTGTGTCTAATAAAAAGCTGTAACGACCAAGAAAGCTCAGTAAAATTATTAACACAAAGACAAACAATAATCTAAGACTCCTAATCCTGTTGCTGGTTGCACAAACTCGGCAAGAGAATTGCAACTGTCAAGGTGACCTACAGCAAACTCACTGGGGCTCCGACAGAGGAGGAAAAATGAGCAAATGTACAAAGGTTTGTAAAGCATGGAAATTGCTCATTTGTTTGCTGCTTGCACAGCAGTCATTTTCAATATGACTTTCAGATACTTTACAGAAATCAGTTTAATCCCCAGGAGATCAGCACACTTTGACAGCCGCACACACACAAATACTCCTGCTCCCAGAGGAGGCTGATAGAGGTGGGAGTGTGTTATCTCCTCCACCTGAATTAATGACACGCCTGAACTACGCACACCTGTTGAGCCACATGTTCTACCACTAGTTGAAAACTGTGACTCTTTTCCCAAATATCTCATGTATTCAAATTATGAATGGAGCTGCAAAATTTAGAGGCAATCTGATTTGGGAAAACTAGAGACTACGCTGTTGCTAAGATGACTGTAAAAGCAAATCTTTAAAAATGACAATCCGTCAGTAAGATCAATGTAATATTAATCATTGAATACTAAAATAAATCCCAATCATAAAGGATCTTCCCCTGTGGACCACATTATAAATGCTTAAAATAAAGATTATTGTGTGTCTAGTTGTAGTCCAGTTCAAAAATCTTCATTACTTCAGTCACATCAACCAGAAAATCAATTCTATTCGAGGAGTGTTTGAGCGAGAGCTTTTGAATAATAAATTATAATGTGATTGAGTGTCATGACTGCGAGAAAACACAAACAGCAGTCACTCAACGAAACCAATCACATCTAGCTGCCGCCATTTGAAAATAAAAGCTACTCTTAGCACCCGCTAAGCAACGGCGAATGTGATGTCGAAGTCATTATATTGTTATTGATCCACACGGCACTGTAAATGGCATCCCCTAATGGCTGCCTGAAATCACCATGGAACCCAATCAGGCCCAATCAGGTCTAATTTTTGCAGTAATGGATTGCTATAAACAAGATGACAGGAACACTGGCTGTATACACACTTAGCATTTCATTCGGCATTTGCATTTGCACTCCGGGATTCAAGAAGCAGAGCAGCATCATTTTGAAAAGAAAAAGAAAAAAAGAAAAAGAAAAAAAGAAACACGGATCTCACAAACAAATGAAGCACAGGGAGACAAACATTTTTAACAGAAAAGAAAGTCTAGGAACAGAAGTAAAACTAAAAGAAAAGTCACAAACACAACACCAGAATCACAACACAAAAAAAATTAACTGAAGGAAAGCCAAAAGAAAGGATTGTATCAGGGAAAACACTCGTAGAAGATAAACCAAAGAAACAGAAGGAACCAATTCAACGAAACAGGGAATGCAGAAATCAAGACCAACACGGCCAAAGGGATTCTGTACAGGCATGCAAGCGCAGTTACATTCTCCCAACATGCAACAAGTCCTGTTATTTACACGTGCTGGGTTTCCATGACAACACGTGCAAGAAAAGCCTTTAGGTGCAGAAGCAATACCAAAGGGTGCAAAACGAGAAAAGGCCCCACAATGCAAACATAAAAGTAAATTAACAAGACCCGAGCTAATCGGGTTTGCTTTCATCATTTCTTCCTTGGAAATAAAGAAACATTTCTTTCAAAATCATTTAGCACTTTGGATTTACTGATTAGTATTTCTTCAAATTAGTCATGAATCGAGCTCTGTAATAGGCAAATACAGCTAAAATTTTTCAACATGTTGAATTTCTTTTTCAAATGTGGGTTAAAAAAAGTAAAAAAGAAAAAACACACCAACCTTCTCGAAGCTCTGAGGGATGTAAAGGGGTTGATGCAGAACACAATGACATGAGGAGAAGAGAAAAATAGGGGAAACACAGAGAGAGTAAAAAAAGCCACCTCAAGGTGTTTAGCTGCAGCTACATTTCCCTTTTCTTTCATCCTTTTTCCCTTCCTTTTCCCTTGTCCCTGCTACCAGTGACACCCGTCTTGAAAGTACACTTGCCTGTCCCCCTCCCACCCTTAAATAAACTTTGAACCAAAACAATCAGATTCACCCCAGTAGCCACACTGTCGCCTGGTAAGAACAAAAAAATAGTGAGGCGCCACTGGAGGTAAATCAAGCGTACCATACTCATAATTCAAAATTTCACAAGCTCCTTTTAGCCACAAAGGAGAGGCTCCTATGGTGGCTGTATTTGCTTTTGTTAGAGAAGGAAACCAAATAAAGAGAAACTAAAGAAAAACTAATGAGAGATAGAAAAGAAAAAAAGACACAGTTTGGCTGAAATTAGCAGCTGCAGTTTCAGACGGTAACAGTAGATGTTATTTCAAGCCAATCGGTATCACTATCATCATCTTTTCATGGACAGTAGTCTCAATCTGCTTTTGATTGCACCCCAGAGAAAATAAGAACTTCTACTTTTTTTTTTACATTTGGCTTTAACTTGATCCCTACCACAGCTGCTAATCTCAAGTGCATTTCGCTTTGTGAACAAAACATAGTCAACATCAAGTATCAGAATTGATTGACAAAAGTTAACTGAAAACAGACAAAGGTTGACACCATCAAGGCATAACAAGTGTGTTACATCGTGTGAAAGTACCTGCGTAATTATGACCCTTGTGTAGGCATTTAAAAGCATGCTGATGGAGCCGGTGTTCATGGAGATTGCATGAATTGTTGGAAATGGTATCAGGATATAGCTGTGTGTACGACTACACATTCCAGTGCTGTGTCATGAAAGTGTTCCCATTATTGTTTTATAATGCTTCCTGCAGAGCTCTTGACTGCCATTCGCCGTTAATCTTTTAATTTGTACCATGCTCTACATGAAATAAGGTGCATAGCTACTTGACTTTAAGTGTCGCTGCATCACATGAGCCTCCAGGATGAATGCTGGCACGGGGAGACACTAACCATATTTTTACCTACAGCTTCTCACGGTTGAGTGTTTCTTCCCTACGCTGCGACTTCACAGGGTATGATAATAGCAATAATAATGAAAAAGCAGCTCCCTGACCTATTTTATAATGTCAGAGTGGTGAATTATTTATTGGGAACAAAGTTATTTGGTACACAGCAGAGGGAACAAACTGAGTAGATACTGAAGCATCTTTATTTAATATGCACAATATAAATAATGCATGTCCAAAATGCATCTGCTTCAATTTATCAAAGCTCCCTCAACAGGGATTCAGTGTCATTTAGCATTAGTGGTGGAGGCTAGGCTTTTGTCTTCATTGCCTGTTTCCAGTGAAACTCAATGGTCCCTGTGACTGTTTGTTTCTCATATCTTCGTTTTGCTGGGACATGCCAGCAAAAATGACTGCTGACTGCATAAAGCTTTAAGATAATACCCCAAAGCAAAAACAGGGGAATACTATGGATTTATGCTCCAGAACACCATGAAGAGAAAGTAGAGGAGGACGTGTACTATTTATAACCTCTGAGATAGAACGTTTTTATTTAATACAAAGCAGCTCCTTTGCTATTTATTCACCACAACGGAACTCCTGTTTACCTCCAGATCTGGAGGGGAGGAAGGGGTCTGGATTTTGATTGGCGGGCTTTAATACCTCGCCATCCAATCAAAATCAACACTTACCGTAGTGCTCCCGTACCTGCAAGAGAACTAATCATAAAAGAAGTCCTTCCCGACCCTGTTTGGGCTCCATAACTTTGATGAAGGGGCACACATTACAGGTAAAAGGTGTCTTACAGCTGATAAGGTAAAGACATACGGCTTGTTGTGCTACACATTTCCTTCCGAGTGAGTAGGGGAGGGCATTCAAAGACAAAATGGAGCATAACATCATAACAGAGAAGAACATTAGTTGGTCAATTATAGTTTTGCATTTGGAAGTTTCAGTGCAAATGAAATTACATTTGTGGCCAGGCAGTTCTATCAATACTTAAAGATTTATATAACTGGGATAAAACGGTTTTGTAAAATACATTGCTGAGCTAATAGAAGTAGTTATCATTCGTCAAGCTCTACATTAATGCCACTTACAGCTGAACTGCACTGTGCAGACTGTTTTTAAGTCAGAATGGGAAAATATTTTTTTATTTTTCTGAATAGTTTTTGAAATTTTGGCCTGATTCTGGGGCCAGGTTGCTCCCTACCTCGCACGTAAAGGTTAGCAGGGGACGAGTAGCGCACGCCTTCCACGTTAGACGCCACGCACTCGTACTTCCCCTGGTCGGTCTCCTCGCTGTTCTCAATCTGCAAGGCACCTGGGAAACAACAACATGCAACAAAAACAAGAGAGAAGGGGGGGAGAGAGGGAGAGGAAAAACAGAGAGACAGAGAGAGAGCAAGGAGGAGATGATTAGTGGATCTGTCTGTGATAGTGCATGAAGGAGTCAGACCATCCTCTTAATGGTAAGTGGGTCCCTCTGCAGCACCAGCTCTCCAAAGATAGAAGAGGATTTGAACAAACACAATAAACTCAAAAGACACAACTTCTATTTAATATAAAGCAGTAAAGGCTAAGTAATGGAGTGAGTGTGATGTTCGTGTTGTTTGATGTATGCTTGGAGTGGAGGGTTATGGGAAAATACTTGGGGATACTATTAATAAATCAATGAAGAATTTAATCACCAAGGGAACAATAAAAAGATGGAAGAAAATGAAGAGAAAAAACTAAAGTAAAAACCTTAGAACTTCAAATCATTGATTTTGATTCAATATATTGTATTTTTTTTGTATTTGTGCCACAGGATTTCATTCAAGTCTGTTTAAATGTGATGTATGCTCCTGTGAAGGTTTAATCCAGACACACTTTTTGTTTAATCTTCACTCTTTACCCCATATTGTCATATTTAAGGGCCTCAGTTTCCACATAAATCTCTGGAGGCTCGTTTATTTCCAACAGAGCATATTTTTTTCCTGGTTTTATCTGCCATGTGAGCACCTAAATGCTTGGCAACAACAGTAGGGAAAGGGGCGTCTGGGGGGTGGAGAGGGGGTGAAACAACGCGCATCAGATCATTCCTCGTTAGAGCGGCGTTGACGGCACTTCCTGATGATATCATTAGGGCTTCTGGCTGGCTCAGCAGACAGATTGCAGCCCAGGCCTCCCTGACAAACACAGCACCAGCACTCGTTAGCGTTTAGCCAGGAAGCATCAACACGCCAGCCGCTGCCCAGGATGCTTTGCAGTATACCATAACTTACTCCATCACATCAGCGAGTGGAGGGAACATAATGTTGTACAAAGCTGCTATTCTGGAACACTGGTCTAATAACGCTGCTCAGCTGTGCCACAAATGAGCCCATCGATTCTGCTTAATTATAAAGATTAGTCACGCTTCCACCTTAGCCTAATACTCTAAGAGTATTTTACACCCTCACTCTGTCAGTATAAAGACATCTACCTTAAAAAAGAAAGCAGTCTTTAAGCTAAAACAATCCATACTCTATTTTTTCCTTCTCTTCATTTCCCGCTACGGCTCAGATCATCCTCTTCCCCCAAGAGGGAACCGTTCCTGGCGCATAGCTTATGAACCGAATGAAAATGTCTACCTGCAGAGTGCAGGTGGTGCTTGAGTCTTCGCTCTGCGTTTATGCAGGGATCTGATTTGGATGTGTTTGATGCGCGCTTGAAACAGCAAATGCCAGCGCGGTGGCAGGTGGGTTGGAATGTGCTCAGAAGCCGAGCGCCTCAACACCGGGGAGATCACAAAGTAGCGACCGTGTGAAGTTCAACTCCGGGTGGACGCTTCCAGGAAAGCTCTGCCAGAGGCTCCTCAGCCCGGTCCCTGTGCTGAATAAGAAAATCTTTGGAAGACTGGAGTTTAAGTTGGTATGTTTTTTTCAATGCTTCATAAATAATAATGCTGAAAAAGCCTGCGGAGGGCCAAAATCCCATTTTTGTTGACTGTTAAGGTGAAACGTTCTATATTTTATTTGCTGTCATCTGATGTGTGCCAACTGCTGAAGGTGCACGGGTCCAACTGCTCAAAAAAATATTCTCATCAGAAAAAAATAAATCTATTTTAAAGTGTTTACCGAAGGTCAAAAAACACAGCGAGTACCATGCAGCTGGGTGACAGAAAAAAGGCCAAACAGAGCTAAAGAAGAGCCAATTAAAACACACATCAGCTGCTAGCGACTGCACCTCCTCCGATCTTAGAGAGTAAGAGAGAGATCATGAAGGGAAGACACAAAGATAATCTGTGACAGGAGAGAGGGAGTTTCATCTGCTCTTTGCTGTCTTTGATGGAGGATCCTCACTAGGTGGTATTATCCATTGTTTCCATTCCCTCTCTAGCTTCATTACGTATGCTAGCTATTATTTAGAGGCGCTGCGAAGAAAGCACAGAGACTCTCTCCGCTGGCAAAATCCTGGGAAAAAAGACAAGGAGTAAGGTAGGGGAGAAGAGTAAGGGAGAAAATGTCTAGGAGGGAGAAGCAAGAAGAAGGGAGGGAAAGGAAACTAGGAGAAATAAAAAGTGAGAATTTAGATTTTTATACATATTTTTTGTCTGTGCCAAAATTAACGGCGATTGTCATAAACATTCCCTCATGAAAAAAAGTAGGTGGGTTCAGTTTAATTTTAAAAATGGATTATGATTGAAAAACACAACAATCAAGCTCTGATCGATTTAATTAGATTTTCAGTGAAGGATGGTGGAACAGATGTCTTAAAAAGGACCCAAAACAGATATATAAAGAGAAAAATAAGACGCATGGTGGATCAAGAGTAACCTGCAGATGTTATCTGAGTTGTTCTTGACTGTCCAGTTTCAGTCCAGTTTGTCATCTCTACCCTAACATATGAGTCTCCCTATAGACTTCTCTATTTGTCAACCATAAAACATCCTTCTCTCTAATAGAATATAAACTTGTGAAAATGTTACACTTTTTGAAAACTAATAATAGTTTTCTCACGCTGGCAGTCAGTTTTAAAGATGCTAATGTTCACTTTTAAGACAATAGACCTCTGAGGGCTTTTAACACACAAATCCAAACGAACCCTCTCTGATGTACTATCTGCAGCAGCAGCAGGCATGTGCATGCGCTCACACTAAAACAAACTTCACCCTTTGAAAAGCCTTGTCACCAGCATGTGTCTTTTCCTTTTGTCTTTAAAAAAATAAATAAAATGACTGCACTCTCTGTGTTTTGCATAATTGCGCTCTGTCTCCCCTGCCAGCCTGTGGCTCAGCAGAGCACGATTGGCCATTGGCATTTTTTCTTCTTTTATCAGGAAAAAGGGGAAACACAAGGCGTTAAATAAATGCTGGAATTATCTTTCACAGGCACAATAAAAAACGCGCACCCAGTCTGTTCACACAATGGGCGTTCACTGATAAAGACTTGCCTGGTGACAAACAGAGATTTACGGTGTCAGTCACAAAATGCTCGTATGGTGCTTATGAAGTCAGGCCAGTGTGGGGCCTAATAGCATGTCTTTAATGAAATCTGATCACAAACACAATAACACAAAAAAACTACCCAAAAGAAGTTTATATGGCAGTGGAAGAAGTAATGATATTTAATAACTCTGCTTCTTAGAAGATGGCGACTGAGTCTGGCTATTTTCAGACATTCATAAGGTATGAAAACAATAAGATTTGAAGATGTACAAGCTAGTCTCTCTGTCCACTTAAAAGCTCCAATAACCATTAATAGACCAAGACAGCGCTACCTCTGCTGAGTAACAATTCATGTTTTCTCGGTCAGAGGACAAACTATTGGGGCCATTTGGCTCTTTTTGTCTGTGATTCTGTGATGTACGCTGCTCCATTAGAATAAATAAAATAAATAAATAACTGAACTATGGCTGCAATTTAAGCAAATTAAATCCTTATCATGATGACATCACTTCCATGTGGACCAATTAGTCTTCATCTCAGGCAAAGTGACCCTTCCTGCCCACCAACACTCACAGCCTCCAATTTCCACTACAACCCACTCCCAGCTGTCTTGCAGCATGTTCACTGCCTTCATCCATTCGATGAGAGACACTGTAATGGGCAGTGGGTCTGGGACATTTGTTCCAGCCTTGACAGCTGCCCTGGTTAACAGCACTGCATGCCGCAGGCTGATTGGATGAAGAGCACGGAGGTGCCAAGGTGTGATAACAAAGAGGAGTGTCTGGTCAGAGCTCAACAATCTTCTTTTTGAAGGCCCATTAAGATTCAGGAACAGGCATCTGTGAACCAGAGCTGATGAAAAAAGACTTTGTCTAAACAGTCTTCAAAAATATCATCATTCTTTTTTCCAAATTCTTGTAGGGATTAAGATTTGTCTCAAAGGCTGAACTAGCAACTCACCTTTGTAATGGTAAGGGACAGATATAATACTCCATTTGTCCTAAAACAGTGCAGGGAAAATGAAACAAGAATATGGACAGGAAGGAAAGTGAAGGAACAAAAAAGAGGTCTCACTTAGAGAAGAAGCAGTGGACAATGTCAGAAGAAAAGGGGGGAGTGAAAAATAAAAAGAGAGCAGTGGGAGGGAGTGTTGAGGAGACAGACAAGCACAGGAAAAAGGAGGACAGATGAGGGGACAACAGAAAAGCAAGGAGGGGCGAGTATGGATGATTAATTTCAGAAAGTGCCTGAAGCCGTGCTATGCCCACCCTTGTTGCTGCTTTGTAGCAGCTTTGCCATGTGTACCCCCCTCCTGTCCCATTTGTGTAATTCAATTAGTGAGCTCCAGCGGGCCTTGATTGATTTGTTTAGGCGATCAACAAAATGGCTGGCCAAGTCTTACTCGCTCTCTCTCTCTTTCCCTCCCTCTTGCTCCTTTCGCAGCCTGTACAAAGCTGCCAGTGACACACTTGGTCTTTTTGTCATTTTATCTCTGGTTTTCAGTTTGTGTCCCTTATTAGTCTCTCATTTCTCTTCCACACTCCTGATGTTTTTCCTCTTTGTTCTCTTACTCCAATCAAAGCTATATTACTACAGCCTTAATACACTGCAATTAAAACCCCAAATCAGCAACTTTTTTAATTAAGTAAGCAGACTGGAATGAATAAGTTTATTATGAAGTACAAATATACACATGAGGTTGATTAAGCCAAACATTTATTAGAATAAGTTGTTCAGCTATATGGATTAATATTGTTCTGCAAACTTGCAGTTAGAAAAAAGTCTGTATAGACAAAGAGAAGCCAAGTTTGGCAGTGCCCTTTTCTTTCCGTCTCCCTTTCCTTCTGTCTGTATCCTGGCTGTCACATGGGTACACTCTGCCACCACCTCAAGGTCATTACACAGTGATCACAGCAGCATGGGGCCCCACGTATGATGCCATTGTTGTCAGTGCCCATCTGGTTGCTTGTAACGCTCCCATGAAATCAGTAATGAAGCAAGTAGGGAGTCCAGCAACCTTTCTACCTAATGTCTACCTCAAGGCCAGCACCTGGGTGGCTTTCTACAGAAGCTAAATTAAGGCAGCATTTACTTTTTTGGATTCTGCTGCTCCACATGACCATGACTCCGCTTTCTAATGACGCACATTGAGTGATTTAACCATATTGTCATCTGCTGCTCATTATGTCCTCCCTCCTTGATTTTTTTTCTCAGAACTCTCTTTAATCTTGAAACTTCTGTTTGTGATTAATTTACATCCCAAAATACTTTTTATTTTCAACTTTGCAAAATATTTTTGCTTGGATGCCGGTTGGCGGCTGAGGCCTGTTCCCCAGGCACCAAGGCCATAGTCGTTGATGCAGTGGCAGGATTTGACCTCCATTACAACTCTGTCTTGCAAGTTACCCTCGTACCCTGATCTCCCCTTTTTATGTCTCTCTTCAGCTTTCCTATCTATAAGTGCAAAATACCTGAAAAAAAAAACCCAAGAACATTTTATTGGTTGCTTTCTTACCTAGCCTAGCGAATAAGTGTAGCTTCTAGTGCCCCGAATCTATTGAAGTACCATTATCAAGTGACTCACATCTGCAAATCACTTCTCCTGATAATGTGTTTCTTGCACTGAGAAGTGGCAGTCAGTCATAGCGGGTCATTAAACGTAACCTTTCATGTGACGAGAACTCAAGATGAGTTCAGTCATTTGAAAGCAAGCAAGCCTCCAGTGAGATATCCAGGTCTCAATAACCCTTCCAGAGTACTAACAGGTTTTCAAGCCTTACTGGGAATCTGGTTTGTTTATGTGCCTCCTTGACACCAAGAGATTAAATGGTGGTTCACAGACTAGCAGTGCTAGCTAGCTACTGTTACTGCCAAGATTTTTTTATGCTGATGATATGCTGCATGTGCTGACATTATTAGGAGAGAATCTCTGAACCAAGGCCCAAAATCGTTACCAATAATTATCTCATATGATTTCAGCGACCAGTACTAAAAGTATAAAGACGTTAAATACTGCATAAGGAATTCAAGCTAGGACATATTTGTTTGCCATGAGGATATGCCAGAATCGACTTTTTGGTCTTTTTGGTAAGAGTATCCTTACTTTGCTGACCAGTTTTATGCACCTACTAATCCAATCAATCCATCAAACCATTTATGTCATTCTCAACCACCTTAGTCTTGATAACATTTGCATTAATTTCTAAATCTTATATTAATTTTTTCTCCACACTGGCAGCATAAACTCCTGAAGGCGGTTCAGCGTTGGTATGTGGTTATGCGGCACAGAGAAATCGCCTTTTTCAGGCCGCTGATCTCATTATGCAAATTCAGAGTTCATAAGTCACGCTTGCTTTTGTTCACTACAATATGATTTATGAGACCCCATCCGCACAAAGCAGAGAGAGGAGGGCTGGGTTTGGCAATGCTGGCCATGAGTGAAGGCTTTGAAAGAGGAAAGGGTCTGAATTTCGCTATGAAATCTCAGGTGCTCATGAATATGTTTAAGAGCATGCTATAGTTTGGAGATTTGTTGGATGTGACATGTATGAAACACTCCAGGATGGATATTAATCAGGTTGTAGGGAATTAATTGTGAAACAAATTGGCCCAATTGGGGTTCTCAAAATTTAAATGTGAAATTGGGAACATTAATCATGTCCAATGTATACAGGAGCATACCTGGCAAACTGAGATATTCACTTACCTGCTCAGCCTGTGAAATAAGAGCATTTTACATAAAACATGTTCAATCAGAAGTGCCTGAGCAACAAAACCTGTTGGATAGATACAAGTTAAACATCCACAGAAAGAAGAAAATTAAGAACATAAGTGGAAGGAAATATTATCTAACGGGGCAAATGTTCAACAAACTAGAGTCACAGCCATTTGCTTTTGAATCAGTCCTTTCTGTCTTGATATTCTGTCAAATCTTTGAATTACAAGAGCTGAATTTGGTAAAGTTGGGTTAATAATGAATGTTGTTCTTTGGAGCTTTTCCACCCATTCACTTCCCAAGTTTTCCTTTTATAAGTAGCCATGTAGAGAGAGGGAATCAAATTCAATGCCTGCTTTTTTCCCCAACACACCAATGGCATGCAATATGGCCACTGCTCTGGTGGTTAATAGAAGGATTTGGAGGATATCAAAGCAGAGAAGGAGGAAAGACGATAAATGGATTGGGTTGAACAGTACACAGTATTCAATAGCCTGGCCTTAGCAACAAACAAGGTCACTATTGCCCATTCCCAGCTTCCCATCACTTATCCTCCATCCGTCACCATTCAGCCCCCTGTCCATGTCCAAACAATTTAAATGTCAGAGGCATAAAGCAAACAAACCATCTCATAAAAATCCCCCACCATCCCTCCCTTCTGCTTCTCATGCTACCCAATCTGGTATCACAACCAGTTGGCAACATAATTTAAACTGTGCTGTAGTGTTCTGACACTGATGATGATGAGCAGATAGTGGGAAGGCACAAATAACACAAACAGAGGTGGAAGAGCAGCACATCAGTGATGACACGGGGGACGGAGGAGTGAAACACACATGATCACAGTGTGTATGTAGCACAGAGAACCCAAACACAGATGAGACATAAAGGTTAGTGGACATAGAAAGGTTTCTCTTTTTAAGTAGGGACAGTCTAATGGATAATCCACTTATTTAGTCAGCTGGGTGAAGTTAGGAGCGGTTATGACTGGTTTAGTATCACTTTAAGTCTTGTTTTTTTTTTCTTTTCTCTCTTTCACCGTGTTCGTTAAACATCTTACCTCGAATCGGGGTATCCTCTGGAGGAGACACAGAAATGGAAGACACAACATCAGTTTAGTTCAGTGTTAATGTTAAGTATAGTTAGAAGAGTTAATTGAGTTGGGAGGTGGATCACTGGAACCAGATTATCAAACCATTGGTTGATCTTTAACAGGGGGGTGTTGGAAATTTATTGAAAAAGAACAAAAAAAAAAAAAAAAAAAAAAACACCTCTTATTGCTGGTATCACAAAGGAATAGGAATCTCTGTGGACCTGTCCACATTGTCTTATTTTTTCCTCTTTTCCCTCTTCCTTACCTTTGACATTTTAAAAGAGGGCTCACAATGCTTCATCAACAGAGCTGAAGACGCTCAGGGTGTTGGCATGTGTTTTATCATGCTGCAACTTGGGGTGATAAGGCAGAGCAAGAAAGATTTGACCTTAAGACATAGATCAAACCAGTGGCGAATGACCTTTCCCAGCTAGCTGAACTTGGCTCCACTTTTCTATCCTGTTGTCTACATTAGTATGAAACAAACTCGCCAGAGGGGGGAGACTGAAATCCCAACTGGAAATAAAAATCTCCCTTTATCTCCATGCAACTGCAAGTTTAATCAAACAGATTCACAGTCACATTTATCCTACAGATCATAAATTTGGCTCAGACTGACCCTTAATCCAAGCCTTCCTGTCATTCTATCTCCTGGCTCCTTCCATTGTTTTATTTTACTGAGAATCGTATGTTTTTCTATCCTTTGTTTATTGCGACTATGTATTTTGTTTCATGCCTGACTGCAAGCCAAATGTCCCATTAGGGACGATAAAATGTTGGGCTTATCCTGTCAGTGGCTGGTGGGCTTTTAAACAGAGCTTGAATTTAGCTATAAAATGATGTTAAAATGGATCCCTTATAAGAAAAGCTTTGGGTGTGGGTAGAGGGGTCGGCTTTACTTAGCTGCCTCTCTGCATTAAACTGTCCCTTCCCTCTTGGCTTTTTTCTTTATTTAATGGTTTCTAACAACTCCTCTAAACTGTTTATTTCTGTCTTACATTATCTGCCCCTTTTCTCAATCCTCTCAGTCTCCCTCTTTCTGAGTTTTTGTCCTTTTCAGTCATTCCCACAGTCCCTCTTCAGCTTTTCTTTTAGTGTCCCACTCTAAATCTCAGGATGACTCATGGCAACAACATGCCCTCGGCAGTCCCCTGAGAGTGCCAGCAGGGCGGTGCCAACCCTGTAGATGAACTCTATTTAGCATAAATAGCCTGCAGGCAGAGAGCTGTGGGTCAAGGGTACAAGCAACCCATTGAGCTGAACACAACAGGCCTGATCGCATGTGCCAGTCCTCCTACCAACCAGCTGTACCATCAAAATAACAATGCCTGCTACAAATAATCCAACCACCCATCCATCTAACCAACCATCTCAGAGGACCAAGGATTCCTCCTCATGTTGGACATGATTTAAAGACAACAAATTGAGGCACAAAGGAGGTCACCAAGTTCAGAGAAGATGGAGCGGTGAATCTACTCCACGCTCCTCCTGGATGTCTGAAGTCGTTACCCTATCTCTGAACTGTGAGCCCAGCCAACCTAAAGGGAAAACAAAATCCATGCAGTTGTTTTTGTGATTTTACTCTTTTGGTCATTACCTAAAACTCATGACCAAAGATGAAAGCTGGAAGGTCGGCTGACTGATGAATCGCAAGCTTTGTCCTCTAACTCAGCTTTGCTAACCACAAAGCTTTGGTAGAACAGCAAATACAAATTAAATCAAAGGAACTTGACATTTAAAGATAAAAATAAGACTCAGTAAATTTCCATTTCTACTCCAGAACATGTAGATGTGTTTCTGCGGGATCAAACTTTCTTTTCAAATACCCTCTGGTCCCATTGTTGTTCAAGACACAGACGCATCCATTGTGATACCAGCAGGTGGGAGGCGATCACTGATTTTGAAGTTCTGCCTGGTTTGCAATAAACCTCTGTGGATTTAAGCCCATTTTTAAAAGTGATGGTGCACTGTAGCGCCTTATGCTTATGGCTCAATCTGAAATTATTACAAGAATTTTAATTGAAACCATTATAGACACATTATGTGGGAACTATTCAGGGGTGCTTTACTTCATTTAATGTTAACTCTTATTGATCTATGAACTCTTACTCTCTGTGAAAAGATTTCCTCATTTTCTAGGTCATATCAGATTATGTCTGAGTAAAATTAAAAGGATTTATAAACTTTTTTCACTTTAAGATTTTTGTATCCTTATATAACCATAAGAATGGCCTTCATCCAAATGAGTGCACCAGTGAGAGTTTGGAGGCATTGAAAAAACAGGCAAAACAACGAGGACATTCGAATCATCTTTGCAATGATTTTAGAGACCACATACTCCACAGATACTCACAAGACAAAGGACAATAGGGGTCCGGGAAGGTTACGTTGTTATAGAGTTAGAGATTGATTAGAGGCTGCAAAAGCTGTTGGTTTACTTTGCTTTAGCTGTGATGACGTTTTAGTCAGATGTTAAGGGGGAGCTAGTTAAAGGTTAGGTGAGGTTAAGGTCACGGTTAGGTTAAGGTTAGGAAAAGGTTAAGGTTTAGCTTAAGGTTAATAAAGCAGGTGTGTAAAAGGGAAGGCCATCACATGTGGACCTTACACAGGACTGGTAGACAAAGTATTGATGAAAAAAAAAAAGAGAGAGAGAGCGAAGTGATAAAGAAAAAACAGAGTGGTGGAAAACAGATTGTTTGATTTGGAGTGTAATGAAATAAGGAACTGAATGATTGAGGTGACTGGAACTTATAGTTTCTGAATCATAAAGCAGCATGAATAGATAAGATAAAACTCAACTTAAATAACCTCTTGATATACTCCGGCAAATCCACCTGGATTGCAGCATGCAACCCAATGGCCATAAGCTCCCCTTCTAAGCTTTGGTCAGCCAGTGGTTGATCAGCTTACAGTGACAATGACCTCAATATATCCAAACAGGCCACTGACCTCGTCACATTATGAAACTCTGTATTATTTGCTCCACAGAACACCCCATCTGTTTTGTTAAACAGCCCTCTGAATATATTAAAATAAAATTGAAGGATGTAGTCTGGCCTGAGGCAATCTGGCTAGAGTTGTTGCCCATCTGCGTGTGAGACGGATAGGGTTGCGTGATTGGCTGAGTGTCAAAGCCTGAGCGACCTCCAGAGGGCGTCTGGCTGACCTTCTCCTCGCTACAGACACCCGTCTGGGATCCTCGTGGTGTCACAGCAGGTCTCAGGTGAAAACTGAATGTTGTCACCACATCTGCCAAGATCTGAGTTGCTCCCTGCAGAGCAGTTTGATGCAAACATATATACACTCTTTCTCTCATATTTCGGATTAGAGTACAACTGACTGCATAAATCACATTGGAATATGCATGATGTAAAACTGTGTGTGGGGCATCCAGTGTCAGGTCAAAATGTTTAAACTTTCTATTCCAACGGACCTTAATCTTTATGAATATGCACCCCTCCCTATCCTACCACTGTCCCTCTGGCCTCTGGTTAATCTTTTCTGGCTGACAAGGCAGCAAGGGGCCTGGGGTCTGCAGCCACAGGGACTTGGGGGGAAATGTCAGGCTCCCTCCACACTTCTGGAGAAGCTCCTCGGGGGACTGGGACGCAAATATCACTGCCCTGCCAGCACAGCATGGCCTGGCACATGAGAAACTAGTCAGTAAGCCAGTCAGCGATCGAGCAAACAAGTGCTGGATGCTCTATTTTCCTGTATCTAATCAAAAGTGTAAATAGGTCGTTGTACTTTTGATGTGGGTGAGAAAAATCCAGATCAGAGCATAACTTTCATCATAGGACACACAAGGAAAAAAAAGGAGATTCGTTTACTGAAGAAAAGGGGTGAATATGTTTTTCATCTTGTGTTTCGGAACCTACTGTGGCACTGTCAGTGAAGTAAAAATTGAGTTCTTGTTTAACCACCATCTACAGGTAAGGATCTATCGGACTAAAGTCACTCCTGAGACTTGAGAGTTTGCCTCAAGAAAGAGTGCAAGCGCATACTCCCCCAAAATTGTCAACAGCAATCTGGTCAAAGCAAGAACCTTGTAAAAAAATATTACAAGGTTGCCTCCAGAACTTTCCCTTTTTTGGGAGTTCATTTATTTCCTAAAAATCAAAGCAATGAAGCACAATTAAAACCAAAACTGGGGATCCAAGAGGGCAGCTCATGTGAAGATGTCAGCCTCAGGGGTTTGAGCAAACAGGCCTTCTTCTTATCAGATTAAATCAAGCCTTGTTGCTGAATGAGCCTTCAAGCTAAAGTGCTGGAGAAAAGACAGAAAGGCAAAGAGAAGGTAATTTCCTTCTCAGGCCCCCTACATACACATAAACTGTATTTTGAGCTGCAGGTAAAATATACTCAGCTCAAAATGGCTCGGCGTGTTTTTGCAGGCAGTTCAAAAAGTCAGGAGGAGTCCAGAAATGTGGCCAAATGTAACTATCACTCGAGCCCTCATGTTTTAGCATGGGCAACAGAGCCTTGACTAGAAATGTGTTAGCCTGGGGGGATGTGGTCTGATTTGGCAAAGGAAGAAAACGCTCTCCTGAGATAATATTTGGTCAAGACCAGAGGGTCAACTCAGCCCAAGTCTGAAATTGGAGGGTTCAGCCATACAGTGATCCTGGAGTCACCACCACCTGGAAAGAACTCCAGAATCTTCTGCCTTTATCAGTGCGTGCTGCTTTTTTCAAGTGAATCTATGGACCACAAACCATGTTTCAAGGTTGAGCCGTTTATACGGTTATATATGCAGAATATAAAAACACCCAATGGTGTGTTGTTTGAGCAAATTCTATAAACCCCTCAAAGTAAAATACTGTAGGCTGTGACAGTCACTGTTTGGGATTCAAACACAGTCCAATTACTTCTTTAAATACTGCAGCAGAGAGAAAGAAGCAGAGCTTCAAAAATCTGGACAATTTAGAAAAGTGAAAACGACATAATGAAACAGGTGCCCTCCTGGTAACCTTGCATAAGGTGCTTAGGACCCCAAACAGCATTAAAGATGCTAAAATCTAATAGTTGAATGGTTAAGCTGGGAAGTTCAGTCTTCTCATGCATATCAGCATTTAATTAATGCAGGATGTCTCGCTTTACAACATGTTCCACATAAATATAAACTTTGCTGCTTAAAGGTGGACTGTGATAATAAACCACTCTATCCTCAACTCATGCTGCTGCCTGTCCTTGATTTAACTTTCTGCGTTTCGTTCCAGTCTGAGGGGGTGAAAGCAGATAAAGTTTGAATAAGAAAGAGTGGGGAGAACAAAAGTAAAAGTTAAGGATAAACAGAAACGGAACATAATGAATAAGTGGCATAAAAAGGACAAGGGGTGGTGAGAGCAGGGGATGCATGCATTTTTGAAAAGTACTTTAAATATGCCATCTGCTTCAAGGAGAGTGGGTGGGCTTGCTGGGCTTTGCAAGACACTTACCAAAGGCTTCTGGAAATGACAAAGCAAGGGGAAGGGGAAGAACAACATAGTTCATTTTAGGTTGAGTTAGAATTAAAAGAACTATTGTTTAGTCGGATTCTGTGTCCCACTGCAGTATTTTATCCTTCATTCCCATGAGTGGTGGAAACAGGGCTAGAGAATTTCTAACTAACTTCTGTTTATACATCTAATTATGAAAAGTTTATAAAACAATCAAAATCAACCAATTTTAGTGGAAATTGTAAACCCCCCCAACAGGGTTATTTCTCACTTAAAATCTATTGGCTGGTTGATATTTTCAATATGTATGGTGATCATAATTTTAAGTTTTAACTTGTGTTATGGGTCATAGCTACATGAAATGTGTTGAAGACTCGCCAATGTGTGTCTCGACACATTCGAGTTTCAGACACAAATACAGACGTAACAAAAAAAGAGAGACAAAGAAGCAGCAGTTTGTTTCCGTTAGACAGGACACACAAAGACAGTTGAAGAAATCATGACATATTTAGACAGATGACACAGAGGTTAGACAACGAGCAGGAAGCAGAATTTTCCATTCCCCTTAGCCGCAGGTTAAACAAGTTGAAGCTATTTTTGTAGTTGTTCTCGTCTGGTAGCAGCTTTCAGAGTGTAATATCTCCCACTACTTATTAAGTGTTATGAAAAAAAAAAAAAACTTGTATCAGGTGGGTCAATTGTTATTTGCATCAGCAGTTCACAACCTGAGGGATACGTCCAGTTGGTGAGAAATAGTAAAAATCAAAAATGACGAATTTGGTCCATTCACAAAAACACTTTTAATATTAGAGTATGAACATGAAAACATTAAAGCAACTCCTTTTTTTCTTAGGACTCGCTAATACTGTCATTCAAGGAGCCACAGATTAAACTCTTTTTGGTCCTGCAAATAAACTAAACAGTATACTCATTCTGAAAGGTTTGGTTTTTAAGTTTCAAAGTCAAACCTTAACTTAAAAAAAAACTGGAGTGCACTGGTAAATCAAACATGCAACATTTCTAAAAGTAAAAGGCACTAGGATGCTGTGGACTTGCAGTATTTTTATTTGGCAAGGCGAAATAATGAGATGACACATTGATTTTCTTGAGTGTACAGCTCACGGGGGCTACAACTCAGGGCAGGAACTCAATGGCAACAGACTCTTTATTTAGTAGTGTCTGTGCTGATTTGTGTTTGCAGCAACAAATCAAATAGGAGTCATTGGATTTTTTCGAATGGTGACAAATCATTGACCTAAAATATCTACCCCTTATTGCCCAGGGCTACTTCAGGGCCTACACTTAATTAGCTAAATAATTAGACTTTGCTTTAGCGGGCCTCTCAGTGGGGTTCAATCAATGAAAACAGGACTACACATCCACCACTGAGTTGAGTCAGCTGTGCGTGAACCTTGCTCTCACTGTCGACCATGACACACTTCTGAAGTGCTGGGAATCGTTTGACCTCGTTCATTAATGTTAAAGTTTTAAAGGTTTATTTGACGTGTTCTGAGAGCTTGTCTGTGAGGAAAAAAAACATGTCAGAAATACTTTGGCTGATCAATGATTGTATTGTTGTAATGAAAGCAATTAAAAACGCTTTCCTTATTTGACATATTACTGATTTATAGATAATAAATATCTCTAATTAGTTGGCCGAAACAATTATTTTGAGTTTTCTAGGCATAACACTGTGTTTTGTCTCTGCTATAGTTGATTCTCCCTATTACACAAAACAAATTACATTCACCTTCAGATATTATGGTGCAGTATAATATGACTTAATTGATCAGGACAAAGTCATACTGTGCTGTCGATAACCTAAAAGACAACGACGTTACTGAAAAGTCAACATCAGGGCAAAGTTTCCACCAGAAAGCAAAACAATGTGTAAGTGAGTGTTGTGATTTTTTTCAACTACACACTACAGCTAAAACAACTATCACTTAGCCTAAAGTTATCTAGGAAATCAAACGAGCGATTCTGATAACACGAAGCAGACAAGTAGTGACACAACGCTCAAGCTTTCCTTACCTGAACGTAGCTGTTTGATTCGCCCATTACTTGCACTGGGGTCAATGGGCAGGAAGTCTTTGTACCAGGTGATTTCTGGGTCAGGGTTGCCGCTGGCTGCACAGAGCATGGTGGCAGTTCGGGTGCGCTCCACCACTTTGAGCTGCGGGCCCATGTCAATGTTGGGGAAGCCCGTTGGGAGTAGGTCCTCTGTGGAAAGAAGAGATAAAAAAGGGCATGAATGACTGCTTGACAACACCCAATGTTGACTTTAAAAGCTCCTGTTGGAAGTACTTTGTAGCTATCCTAAAGTGCACTTTCCTTTTTCTTTTATTGCTATTACAACAGTTATTGGACCAATGATAATTTCCACCATACCGTCTGCTTTATAATACCTTAAATTTAAAATGCACCCCCCTATAGAGTATGCAAAGGCTCAGGATTCTTTTGTATCCAACATTTTTTGTCGTCTTAAAACACTTGTGAAATGTCTCAACCTTGAAATGAACGCACCAAAGATTTTTAAATTATAGCAAGCCAAATAAAGCAGGAAAACATATTAAACAATCCAATTAAGGAAAATGACTTGGTTGCATGAAAGTCGGGCTGCCTCACAGAGTTGTGGAGGAATAGAGAAGAGGTTTAAGAACAAACACACAAACAAACAAACAAGCAAGCAAGTCTTTTCTTTTTTAGAAAATGTTGCTTACAGTCCGGTGGACAGATACACACAGCACTCCTACTCTACACTGGCTCTGTCAGTTAGAACTATGCACTTTCTTTATATGCCCTTTAGAGCACTCACTGCATGTATCAATCTACTCATTTTCCCTGTGTCCACTGAAATAAATAATGCCTATTTAAGGTAATATGCTCTGTTAGACTACAAGTTCCTTAAGACAAACTGTGATGCAATTTCAATCTGGGATCAAAGGTACAATATTTGTGTTTTAATTGTTGCACACAAATTTTAAATCCATCACACTAACAGGTGATTGCATCATCTATACAAAGACCGCAGATAAATGTCATTCATGATGGAGCAATTATTTCACTGTTCACAGATGATAGTGTGGTCTAGTCTGTGGTCGTTGCTCTGTAGGGGGAAATTAGTCCCATGGGTCAAATCACTTGACCTTTCGTCTGACTTGGTCCGCAGCAGTGACTCATTTTTAGATGATGAAAGCCAAAGGGGGAGCACCCTGAGCTGTAATATGCATCACAAGCCCAAGGCCATATTGCAACTTAGAGAAGATTGACTGAGTAAGATGCTGGTAAGTGGCACAAAAGAGGTCAATGTTCATCTGGAGAGCCGATGACCTCATGTGCACTCTGGACATTTTGGTGTTGTTATGGCTGACTTGGGAGCGCTAAATTAAGAAATAACTCTGTCAAATCAAGGTCAGCCTCTTTTTTAAACAAAGAGGGAGATTAAGTCCGTATTAAATGTTGCCCTCATACAATTACATGGATAGCAATGAAGTTTTGAGGGATTAAATGGATAGATCATTTAGGATTTTGTCTCATTATAAGTTTTTCACATTTGCATTTGTAATTTTGAGATGTTAAAAACTAGTTTATCTCATAATAACTACACAATTATTCTTTTACTTTTTTAGTCACTTAGAAGAAAAACTTGGGGAAAAAATACAAAAAAGTTCCAAAACTGTTCAAGGTCTGTATGGAGAGGTAGGGGTTGTAAGGTCATACGCATTTACGTTTTAAAAAATTGAAGCTTGGACAGTAGAAGACATTCAGGAGAACAGAAGGCAAAACCAGAGGGTCTCAGAACCGAGTCCAGACAGGTTACCTTTAACTTAGTCTGACATCAGCACACCATGATGAATATTTCAATGCTAGGTTCAAAGAAGTACAGGCATTTACACTGTTTTAGGCTCTGTGCTGTATCCTCCTCATAGATTATTAATGATCGCCCTGTATCATCTTTTTTATACCAGGTTCCCCTGAAGCACAGAAAAGCAATGGCAAGCTTACACTTCACTTTAGAAACTTCTGAACAAGAGAGAGGGCTTTGGTCTCAGAAAGTTCCTCTTCAGTAGGTCATCAATGATCTATGTGCTCGCTGTAATGCTTGCTGGCTATGGAGGGTATCTGTTGCTTTCTGGGTGTTAACCCTGATGTATTTGATGGTACAGAGGCCTCCTTGTGCTTCACCTCACATTAACTCTGCCCTCATGCTATGCAGACAGAAGACAGAGACCTACACAGACTCTAGTAATGAAGCTAGAAACAGCATAAGTAGATCTGGAGTTAAATGAAATTAGGCACGTGAAAGTTCGGTGGACAAACAAACAGTGGTAAACAAGAAGCAGGGACAGTGGATCCATGGAGGGATGATGCTATCGTTGCAGCTGCTCTGACCTGATACAGCCCCTGCAGCTCTTCCTAAATAAACGGCGTGTATGCTGGTTTGCTTTCTTCCCCAGGAATAGAGTCTGATATTATCTTTCCCCCCAAAGCATACAGGCTCTGTCGATGAAGGCGGCCATGCAAAAATAAATAGATCACTTATCAAGGGAGTGTTACTTTAGGGTTAGCAAGCCTGACTGTGAAGGCGACCAATGGCATGGGCTGATAGTATCTGAGAACTCCCAAAGGGCCAGTCTCTCATAATAGTGTAGCTGTTGCATTTCTATGATGTGTTCTATGTGATGACAAATCCATCCATCCATCCATCTTCCACCGCTTATATGGGATTGGGTCAAGGGGGCAGCAGTCTGAGCAGAGAAGCCTAGACCTCCCTTTCCCCAGCCACTTCGTACAGCTCTTTCTGAGGGACCCAAGGCGCTCCCAGGCCAGCTGAAAGACGCAGTCTCTCCAGCGTGTCCTGGGTCTCCCCCTCGGTCTCCTACTGCCGGGACGTGCCCTGAACACCTCACCAGCAAGGTGTCCACAGGCATCCTGATTAGATGCCCAAGCCACCTCATCTGACTGTGTCAATGAGGAGTAGACAGACGCATTGCCACAAAAATACAAATAATCTAAATTTGAAAAATAATGTTCCTGGTGCTTTTGTAAATCATGAAAAAATGTCAGTATAAATTTAAGTCTATTGCATAAATATAAAACACTTATAGTACAGTATTGTTTAGTTACTCTGGTGTCAAACTATAGAATGGTCTCTTCGCCCACAGCGGGCCTACTCAGCATGACTCCAAAACTACCGCCCAGGAATCTAGATGCAGGCATGATCTAGATTCTGATGTTTCCATTCTCTGGCTTTTTTTAGGGTCAGCTTGAGTGCCATCATTAGCCATAATTGTTTTTAATTTCACTCTGCCATTTAATATCATTACACAAGTGACAGGTGCAAAGCCTTTAATCAGCCTCTGGTTAGCTTAGCCTCTACCCGGCTGTTAAGCTACCGACTCATGCCTGCTGTTGTGTTCTGTTTTCTATCATGCCCTGTGTGGCACTCTGAGAAAGTCTGATCTAAAGTGTCATTCACTCATGGCTGTTCTTGTTCCCTATGAATCACTGCTACTGCAACCGCTCCTTTAGTACCATCACAGCAGTTTCTGACAGCTCTGCACAAAGGTAACTTTGTACAATACTGCAGCATTGGGCACTATTTCTGGAGCAGAAAGTGACTTACTGCTATGGTATACAATGCAGTAGCATAATTACCGGGTATTCACCATACTGCATATATAACGTAATACCATGTTGTCAGATGTATTCTACAGCACCATGAATGGCACTCTCAGGGCTCTATTTTCCAATTCGCAGATGATTTATTTTAGTGACCAGATGAGTTATTTACTTCGAAAATTTGAACAATAAAGTAAAATAAAATAAAATAAAATAAAAAAAAATTGGTCAATACAGGTCTCGGCTGTGTTAAACCCACTCCACGCCCTCTCGCCTCCCTACGACTTACGCCGCTTGGAGGAGCTGAGTTAGGGAGGGGGGGATACTTACGCCGGACTGCGCCGCTCACCAAAAATACAAAATTGTGCTTGGGAACGCCTTGTTGGCGTGGCGGACCTGACTTACGCCGCGCCTGTGTCACGTCTCTGGCGAGGTGAAAATAGAGCCCTAAATCTGTATTTGACTTCAAAACACTTATTACTGGAAGTTCTAGTGCTTTTCGCTGGACGGATCGACTTAGAAATAGCGTTATAGTCGTTATGGTAACGTTCTTGCACTTCTGTACTTTTTAACGCTCAACCTTAGTGTGTTACTTCTCTAATCTCCACTGTGAACAATCAGTGAACCCTGTTAGTCAGTTTGGAGGATTGAACAGAATATCATGCTGTACAAGAATCTTTATAGTATTACCTGGCTAATGCCATGGATGTACACAACATGTTAACTGGCTTCACAGCTGCCTGTTTTGAGCCCTCAATTATCTCACAGAGAGGATAGAGCTGTAGTTTAAGAGAGAGAGAGATAGAGAATGAGAGAGAGAGAGACAGAGAGAGGTAAAATTCACTAGCTGGGACTGCAGCACATGCCATGGGGTGCACCACCATCCCCCGCACCTATTACTCATATTATTATTTTCACTTACTGAAATGATTTAATTTCATCAGCAGCATAATCAGGTTAACTGATTACCCTGCGCCGCAGCATAGACACACAGGCTTTATGCAGGTCTGTGCATTAATACCACACAGGGGCTGCTGGGAAAGAGACCAAGGGAGGGCAAGAAGGGAGGGGAGGAGATAAGTTAAGATTGTGGAGAGAGGGTATGATAAATAAAACAGAAGATGATGAGGAATACTTAGGGCTAAATCTCTTTCGCAAGTACAAGTGGGGTCTGGATAGAGACCTTAAACTAATGGGCTGTCAAAGCTCGAAGGCTTTAGACAATGCAGTTTCATTTGCTCGGCACTTTGCACAGAGCCAGAACTTTTCAAATCAAACAAGCTAATCAGGGACAAGAAAAGACTGGACCTGCCAGGGTTTTTGGTAGCTATATGAATGAGTGTACCCACCATGCATTTTTACGCAGCTAATTTGACAATGACATACCTGTAATTCCCAGAAACGTGAAAATATGTCTAGACAATGATTCTGTCTACAAATGTCCATCCTTAATTTCTCATTTCAGTGACCTTATCAACTACTTACAACTACGGAAACACTTTCAAACTAAGAGCCAATTTTACACCATGGACTTGAACTCTGTGCTGTGAAAGAGATTGATCTGTTTTTCTACTGTGTGGCGTAAAGTAAAACAGCTCAGAGCCATCAACCTCTCAAAATAAGGTGTGAAACAAGCAGGAAACCGGTGGTCCCTTTCCCTAACAATCTGTGCACTAGTCTGTTTGACTCTGCAGCTTTCTCTCCAGCGGTTTGGCAGCTGGCAATTTGTGATGTCGACATGCAGCCAAATGTATTTCCTAAAACCAAACCAAATGGAAGTCACAGAAAACACTGTACTTTCCCTCTCCTCATTGCATATCTTCCATGACATTCCCTGAATCTTCTGACCAATGTGATTTCCGTTGAACTGCTCGAGAAACACACAAAGGAAGACAGGGGAACAGTGACAGAAAAATCCAGGGACATAGAAGAATAGCAACACAGGGGAAATCTAATCACAGTGTCTGTGGCCCCAGCACCGATAGCCCTCTCCGGATAGCCATCTCAGCTGAATAATGGTTATTATACAGCCAGCACTCAACCTCTACCCCCCTGCTCTGTTCCCAGAAAGACGTCCGACGGCCCATTGGTATTCTCCACACCAAGCCCATCTAGCCACCAAGGGCAACATTTACATCAAAATCTCCAAAGTACAAGTGGAGAGAAACAGTCTGAGAGACCAGATGAGAGAGCGGAAGAAAGGGAGAAAGAGAGGAAAGGAGGGGTGAGATTGGACCTTAGGAGGAAGGCAAAAGTTTGCAGAATTGCTTATTGCACTGCAAAATGAGATTGTTGGGTCAGCTTTCTGGCCATATGAAGACCCCACAGGGTAATCTGTCTATTTCCCTTGCTTAAAATGGAAGGTAACTGCTGGTTGACTGCGCTTTCTGCAGGTTCTGGAAATATAATTTAAAGATCAGTTGGAAATACTCACTTTCCACTAAATCGTCTAACTTTTTATACATGTGCTGTACATGCAGATAGCCAAGAAATGAAACTGACTATTGCTTTGGTTGTTCCACTGTCAGTATGGGCATCCGGGGTTTCAGCTGGAGTGCCATCCAATTCACCAATCAAGTATTTAAGTGCAAAAATCCACTGTTGCCAAAGTTGTAATGTTTGTCAGTGCTACAGAAAAACATTAGCAGTTTTTCCAATAATGATTTGTGTCGTTCAAATGCTGCTAGAAACAGGGAGGATGTCATCAATCAGTGTCCAAAAGCTTTTTTGATCATGTGGAAAAAAACCTCCTCTGCTTTATTTAACAGCCTTTTCTATACCTGGTACATGGAGAAAACTTGAGTCTGGCAAACAAACTGGCCCTCCTGTTCAAACTGTTCCTTCCACACCACCTCCAACTCTGAACACAGCCCATATTAGGCTGCATTCATAAAGCCATGTTCACCACTGAGCCAAACAGCGAGAAGACAGCTTGTTTGCCAAAGAAAGACTGTGATAACAGCCAAGAGGGGGACATTTTGGAGAACTAATGGCACCAACCACCACAGGTAGCAACTATGACCAACATGTTATGAATGCCAGAAGAATCAAAGAGGAAAGAGAGGTACTGCTGGTTAATGCAGGGATCTGAACCAAGTCGAGTAAAGCCTGCTTATAGCTAACAGGAGGCAGGAAACAATATTTTACCCTCAGGCTGAGCAGGGTAATAGTGTATAGCATTAGGGCATCATTTCCTGTCCATTACAGGCAGAGTAGGGAACAAAGGCTTTGTCCATATAACATCAGTGGACGAGAAAAGAGCATATGGCTTTTAAATTAGCAGATGGAACATTATCCAAAAAAAGGAATCTTTTACGTATGTCTTGGTGCTGCAAATATTTTTTTCAGGGCTTTAGAGAAGGAAATGCATTTTGAGATCACACTATGTTCCGTCTTTTATTATTATTTATTCAAGACTCAAATATCCTGGTCTATTAACTCAAACCCCAATTTGCTTTTAAATTTCCAAATGAACATTTTACTGCAGCAGTAATTTGTGAGAATGAATAAAATCAGACTCTTGGTATGCCCATTCTGGTAACTACTCTAGTCCAAGTGTCACTAGCGTCTGTGCATTTCTCATTTAGTGAAATAAAAGAAGTACTGAAATTTAGAGAGAAAAATAGTGGAGCGATTTAGATGCCTTTGGTCAGTGAACACATCACCTTTACTCCCTTCAAGCTGCTTTAATCATCAATCAGGATTCAATCAATCAGTGCAACACTGCTTTTTTTCACAGATAGGAGGATGCTCCACAAAAAGGTGGCACACTCATTTCCGTGCTCTTAATGTGATGAGATACATCACAGCTTGGAAGGTGAATCTCTTCTAATAAGGTAGTCCGATCAAATTCAAATTGATTCCTGATGATTTTTTGATTCAAGGACGATTCATTAAGATAAAGACGGATTTGATTCCTTACAATTTGTTCTTTTCAATTCAATTTTAGTTCAATTCAATCTGATTCTTTGTTGTTCTTTGGACCTGCAAGGGTGAGAACTATGAAAATCTGGTGTAATTCACACAGAAATGTTGGCCTCTCTGTGTGTCTATTTTTATGGACTTTGTAAAGCCCGGCCAGCACACAGCAGAATATTCATTTACTTTTCAAGGTGGACAAATTAAAACTAATCTAATGATAACAGGAATGACAGTTTTCTTTGTGATTGTCATGTATGAACCCTTGTGACATCTTTGCATTCGTAGCTGCTTTATCTCTGAGCAAACCAGTACAGATTAGGGAATCTTTGCATCTCTACCTCCAAATCCTTTATTAAGTTATCCTTATTACTCTACAGAAGCACATATTTTTTTCAGCTGATAGAAAAGCTTTGTGACAAGCTCTTTTTTTCTCATTGCAGGGTTCAGCAATGAAGACTGACAAGCTGCCTTTGCCCCACCTATGATTTTAAGTGCTGGAAGTGGAAGGTCTGGCCTTTGAAAGAAACACGTTCAATACAGGCTGTTTCACTGATGTGGTGCGCCACCGTGATCGACACAGCCCAGACAAGAGAGAGCAGTAATTGTTAAGGACAGCTCCAACGAGCCCCTGCCTGCAAAAAGGAGAGGTGGAGGGAAAAAACACAAAAAAAAAGATGAAGAAATCTCTCTTTCTCTCCCTCCATCTCTCTCTCTTTTTCTCTTTCTCTCCTTCTTGTCAGGCTCCTCAGGCATCTGGGGTAAGACAGGCGAACTCCAGGGGAGACAGGAGATGAGGCCGGGGCCATTAAAGGAAGTGCCTCACCATAGAGAACGTCAACCAGTCAAGTCTGGTTTAGTGGTGGGTGGCTTTGAGTGTGCGTGTTTGTTTCTGGAAGTGTGTTTTTGCACGTGTTTGGCAGGGTGGGACAGTGTGTGGAGGCGCTGTGGGCACCTCGAAACCTGTAGTCAGTTTTGCACACAGTGTGGGAGGTAATGCTGCAGTATAAATCTTTTTCATAATGCAGAATATTGATGTTTGGTTGTAAAAGAACTGAGATCGGTAGACAGTGTAATGTATGCCATCTCTTTTAATCACTAAAACAGCTCAGCTTTAGTCAAAGAAAACACCGTCTCCCACCAAGGAAGGCTGCTGCGGCGAATGAAATGGGAAGTCTTCTTCATGCATCTACTATGATACACTCTCAATTTAAAAAGTTGTTTTGTCAAAATAATCACTGGAAATTTGGCTGGCAAAAATGGACATAAATGAAATTTCTACATGTATAAAACAACACTGGTCATATACATCTAATTTAGTTCACTGCATACACACATACACACTTAAATACATGTGTATAGATATAGCAGAGTGCCATCAGCTTTGTGATAGAATACTAAAATTTCCCTCCTCCTCCATCACAGGTTTGGCAATATTATAATTTAGAAATAGACCCAACAGAGGGGATGTGTAACCAGCGTAGGTATGTGGATATTAAACTGCACAGAGCGCCAAAGGCTGGCTCTGTTAATTTTAGTCATACCGACTAATTTGAAACAATGTACCCACATACTCAGTAATCCTTCGCTAAGCAGTGCTGAATAAGTTGTGCTCAAATTTTGCTGTTGTTTTGTTTTTATTCTGACTTTTGGTTGGTAATTTTAGTGCCGCCTTGTGGACAAAGCAGTCTGTGTTTATCTTTCCACCTTGATAATGAGAAGTGAAAAAAAAACAATCACATCCTGCTGACCTCTGACAGTCAAATTTGTCATTGATAGTGAATATTTTATGTGTAAATTGAAAATAAAAGGGCTGTTTCTTCAGCTTGGACCTAACCCCTTACACCTGTTTCAGACTATGAGAATAGAGATATAAAAAAACTCCTCATATGAGCTTTAAATGTCTCAAGAATCAGTCCCTAGACTTTACATGCTAGAAAGAAATAAAATAGGGAATATTTTAGAGTCAAACCTTCTAAACAAAATCAGTCTTTCAACTTCAGATTCAGATTAGAAAATAATTAATGTGCTGCCTGATAACTGAGACCGCTCCTCTATTCTCATATCAGAGTTCTCCAGACTTTGCTCATTCTGTGTTGAGTATAAAAAGGAAAAGCAGATCAGTGAAAAATGTCATCAGATTTTTGACCATATGTGACACTTAAGTAACAAACACTACTGCTGTGAAAGTGCAAAAAATTACACTCCTGACGTGGCGCAAGGGCGTCCCTGAGCTTGCCAACTAACTCTGAGCTAAAACTACAGCTAACTATGAGAGCAAAGCAGCAGTTGTGCAGTCCCCGTAAAAAAACGACTTTGTCAACCCAAACAAAAAGGAAACCCACTAAGATTATGATAGTAATTGAAAAAAAGGATTTGAAATGAAGTGGATGGGTGTGTCTGGGGCATGAGGTCATTGTCTTGTTGGGCCATTAGCTGCAGTGCAATGAAGCCACTAATGGCAGGTTTGGAGGCACCTTGGTAAGCAGAACGACAATTATGAGTATGTAGTAAATGGAAATGAGCCCAAGTTCAATGAGAGGCTACCTGGTAATTGCCTAATGTCACTTTCAGATGTAGAGAATACAAGCAGGCACGGCTACAAGGGTCACAGGCCATCACCTGTACAGAGCAGCTGGAGCACTGGATAGATAAGTCACTTAAAAGCGGTGTCAAGACTGTGTGTTTGTGCGGAGGATGCCGATAAACAGAGTCACAAGCAGGGCTGTTTGGAGGAAAGTGGGCAACAGAAGGCCTCCGCTGCAATTTCACCATCATTTCCTGCTGTAAAGCAACATTTGACAAGGAAATTGGTGAGTGGTCAAACAGTCTGCTCTCCGGTAAAAAGCAAAAAAAAAAAAAACAAACTGAATAAAAGAAAAACATGCAGAGAACAAAGTGTACCTTATGTCCTTTTTCGCAGTTAGAGCCAAATGACACCTCCATTCACACTGAGATTTGATTCTTAAACAGAACTTGGTGTATTTCAATGGATGAATGTGTCCGGCACGTGGGCGTATTGGTTTGTGGTTAGAAGAGAAAGACCAAGGCTAGAGCAGCACACGTTGGAAGCAGTACTGTCCTAAAAGGGCCAAGGAGCACAATGTTCTTTAAATGTGAGCAGCTGCTGGGAGATCCAGAGGGATCTGGGCTGCACTCCAGGATACAAGCTTTGTAATCATGAAGAAGACCTGGACAGTATCTTTCAAGTGGCCTCTCTGACTGCTATTTCACCTCCTTTGAGACATACACCTTACTCTTACATGGAAAATAACATTGGCTTTTTTAGCATTTGAATATTCTTCTTGATTGCATATTGTGCCGTACATCTTCTTAAAGGTGTATTACACAGAAAATAACGCCTGAGTCTTCCTTTTTTCTTTGCTATCTCTCCATATTTGAAGAAAAACTCACAATTATGCTGTAAACCTGACATTTACCACAGGCACAGACCTGGTAAAGCTTGAAGGACTTTGACTCTCATCAACTCTTCCAATCCTGCAGGGCTCACAGCCTGACCTCTGTGTTTTAGGCTCCAGTCTTCTGGGCTAGAGGCTCATGTTTATGCATGAAGCTGGTGGTCCAGGCTTTATCCCCCTTGCTCTTCTTTATGCATGAGTTGGGCCACTCCAAAGGTCGTCACTCACACCGTCTCCGTAGGAACCACCTATTTCTCCCCACTCTCATTCCTTATCCAGATGTGTGCTATTCAAGTCGTGGTTGAATATTTGATTGGATTCTTGTCGTTGTAGCAGAAACGTTATTGAGCAGACTTTGGTGATTCCTTATCATGAGCTTATTTGAACCATAAAAACGTGTCAGTGTCATTTTTCTGCTTAAATTAATATTTTACTTTTTAGGGAAGTTTTCAGCTACACTGATCATCAAGGGTACATTAATATGAAAATATGCATGTATAATTATTTTGCAGTAATTACAGAATTGGAGGGATCAGATTTATATTCGCTAATGTATTCTTTCAAAACATATGGGACCAAAATACTTAATGCAATATAATAAAGAAAACGCAGGGAGGTGGAACTCAGATGTAGAAAATCACACTATTAATTTGAGCTAAATTAAACTTTCTTATATCCATTTGATAAAATTATAATTGTGATATTTGGGGTCTGTAAGATATAAATTTCACCAGTAGAAAAAGCTCTTTTTCTTTTAAGGTAGACATTATAAAAATTACCAGATGTGAAAAATCCTCAAAAGATCTACAGCCACAGGTTGAATCAGCTCGATGATGAAAAGGATAAGTGCTTATTGTTGAAAAAGTGTCTCATCAGCCCTGATCTTTCAATTTTCGCTCTAACCTCCAGATCTGTGACAGAGTATCCATTTATCTAAACTTCTGAACCTGTTATAAAACTATCACCCAGACTCTTATTCCACTTTTGTGTGGCCCTTTCCACTTCATCTCTTTCGTCTCCTTTTTTTACTCGACTCGAGTGTCTTCCATTGGCCGTGGCCGGATGTCTATAGGGTGGTCAGGTCACTCTACTTGAGCAGGAATTGTGTGACATTGATGGGGAAAGTTCAGGAGCCAGGAACCTCTGGCTATAGGTGAAATCTTTTCACTTATCCTGCTCCATCAGCACCACCTTTCCTTTTCTTCCTTTTCTTACTCTATCTTTATTGCTGCCACTCAGCCTGCATCCTCCGTCTACACCCTCCGATCACACATGATTACTGCATTACAGGATCTGAGGATCAAAGGATTCAAAGACCATAAACTCTCATCTGAGAGAAATTCCTCTGGACAGAAGTGCTTTTCTTTTTTTATTATTTAAGTTTTTCAACAAGAGAGAGACTAGGTCAAAAAAGACAGAAGCCTAGCGGTAACCTAATGAGCATACAGATACCGAAGTGAAAGTCCGAAGACAGGGTTGTAGAAAAAGTGAGAAGTTGGTTGAAAAATCACCTCCAAGAGTGGATGAACAGCGCAAAAAAACTTTAAACTCCAAAGATGAGCTCTCATGGGCACCAAAGCTGTCAATAAGGGCCAAATCAGACTATTTTCGTTGTTTGTGCAAAGCCTGTCCTCCAAAATGCACCAGCGTTGGCTTAATAACCCGGACCGCAATGAGATGCGGGTGATATGTTCTCATATAGAAAACAACAAGACATTTTCTCCACTTGTAATCCTCCTAAAAGGTAGGCACCTGCCGAGAATAACAAATAAGAGCAAAGAAAAAAGCAGCCTGCCGGGAAGGCACACACAAAGAGGGAGCACATGGTTTATCATTTGCGAGGGATAAAAAAATATTGCCTGCGCTGAGTAGCTAATAACAGGTGCCTCATGCAAAAATGGGTTCACTGTGTGGAGGTAACCTCCGCTGCTGGGTGTAGATCTTAACGGCACTAAACAAATGTATTATTTACTGGTGGAGGCGGCGAGTCCTGCTCGGGAATGAGAATTGACTTGTTTGTCAGGAACAAGCTACAGATAAGCAGTTGGCGAAAACAACAGAGAGGAGATGGCATTAGCTCAGTGTGGACTCAGTCACATGAAGTCTGCAAGGGTCTCATGCTCAGCTAAAAGAAACCCGCATCTTTTTTTTTTTTTATTGGCTGTTTATATAAGACGTTAAATCACTAACTTGTGTGGCTACTTTAATCCAGTTGGAATACAAGTTTTAACATTTTAACAAGGCTGTTCTGGCTGAAGGAGATAAAAAAAAGAAACTAGCAGAAAATATACTAGCAGAACACAGGCATGCACAGACGCCTTTCGGTGTGCAAAAGTCAATATTTAAGCTAGGTCTCAGAGACTTTGGATGTATGTTGCATCAAGGCTACAAGAGAGCCCTTCTTTACTCTGCTTACCACCCTATAAGCCCATGCCCGTCCACACGGAAAACAAGCTGGAAGAACCTAACTTTCACTTTTCTTCTTCATCTCTCAGAATGTATGGTCTGTTATTTTCCTCTCTTTGCTCTTCTGCTGGCCTCCCAGCTACTATTTCCTGAATTGTTTCCTTGTGTTCTCTATAGGTGTTTCAAACTCATGGAAGAGGGCAAAGGTTGCCTGGGAGGCAGGCAGACAGGAAGAGGAAGAACAGCCGGATCTGTTGCTGATACTGCCAAGCTTATTCTTCACTGTCTCATTACAGGGTGAGCACTGCCTGCCTGCTGGCTCTCACTCTCTCTCCTTACCTCTCTCTCTCTTTCTCCTCCTCTCCCCCCACACACACACACACACACAAATACTTAAACACACCACAAAACCACTGTCTCACACTGTTTGCACATGTCTTTAAACAGACTCTGCCCTACTCTCACTCACTTTTGCTCATGTTTTAAATTTCACTACATATCTTATTAATTTTAAATCCAGCTTTTTGGTGTCCTGGACTCACCTCTTCCCTCTAAATCATCACAATAAAAATAAACATTCAACCCTTCAGCGTCAAACATCCAAACATTAGCACCACAGAGAGAAGAGCCTGAAAAAAAAAACGGACCACTGATTAATAAATGCAGAAAAAGTACCTGTTAAAAATGCAAAAACACTTACTCTGCAGAAAGTGGAGGGGATTACTCTGCAAACAGTACTTTTAAGTGGTTACTGAAACCCAAGGGGTCATGTGTGCACCTGAGGGGATCTTTCCAAAACCTAAATGTGTTTGTGCTTGTCAGAAGAAACTGATGAAATGAATAGGAAGAAGAAGAGCTTTCCTCTTGTTTTCTCTTTTTCTTCTTGTGGACACACAGTGTGCAAAACTTAAAAAAATTCGACCACGATACGAAAACAACAAATGCCACAATATCGCAGGACGGGAAAACGTCGCTGATATAAACGCTTGTATTGACAGGATACAGATTCGATAAAAAATATTGACGTCTGAAATAATCACATGAAAAAACGCTCCCGGTGTGTAAGGACCTTTACATACACTCACCGGCCACTTTATTAGGTACACCTGTCCAACTGCTCGTTAACACTTAATTTCTAATCAGCCAATCACATGGCGGCAACTTAGTGCATTTAGGCATGTAGACATGGTCAAGACAATCTCCTGCAGTTCAAACCGAGCATCAGTATGGGGAAGAAAGGTGATTTGAGTGACTTTGAACGTGGCATGGTTGTTGGTGCCAGAAGGGCTGGTCTGAGTATTTCAGAAACTGCTGATCTACTGGGATTTTCACGCACAACCATCTCTAGGGTTTACAGAGAATGGTCCGAAAAAGAAAAAATATCCAGTGAGCGGCAGTTCTGTGGGCGGAAATGCCTTGTTGATGCCAGAGGTCAGAGGAGAATGGCCAGACTGGTTCGAGCTGATAGAAAGGCAACAGTGACTCAAATAACCACCCGTTACAACCAAGGTAGGCAGAAGAGCATCTCTGAACGCACAGTACGTCGAACTTTGAGGCAGATGGGCTACAGCAGCAGAAGACCACGCCGGGTGCCACTCCTTTCAGCTAAGAACAGGAAACTGAGGCTACAATTTGCACAAGCTCAACGAAATTGGACAATAGAAGATTGGAAAAACGTTGCCTGGTCTGATGAGTCTCGATTTCTGCTGCGACATTCGGATGGTAGGGTCAGAATTTGGCGTCAACAACATGAAAGCATGGATCCATCCTGCCTTGTATCAACGGTTCAGGCTGGTGGTGGTGGTGTCATGGTGTGGGGAATATTTTCTTGGCACTCTTTGGGCCCCTTGGTACCAATTGAGCATCGTTGCAACGCCACAACCTAACTGAGTATTGTTGCTGACCATGTCCATCCCTTTATGACCACAATGTACCCAACTTCTGATGGCTACTTTCAGCAGGATAATGCGCCATGTCATAAAGCTGGAATCATCTCAGACTGGTTTCTTGAACATGACAATGAGTTCACTGTACTCAAATGGCCTCCACAGTCACCAGATCTCAATCCAATAGAGCATCTTTGGGATGTGGTGGAACGGGAGATTCGCATCATGGATGTGCAGCCGACAAATCTGCGGCAACTGCGTGATGCCATCATGTCAATATGGACCAAGCTCTCTGAGGAATGCTTCCAGCACCTTGTTGAATCTATGCCACGAAGAATTGAGGCAGTTCTGAAGGCAAAAGGGGGTCCAACCCGTTACTAGCATGGTGTACCTAATAAAGTGGCCGGTGAGTGTAGGTCATAAAGTTATTGTAAAAGTACAGCTCTAAAAAATTTCATGTTTTGAAGAACTTTTTCTGTTCACAGAGGAAGGGATTTTCTTTTCAGACAGGAACTGGCACCTGCCCACCTGCACTGTTTTGCCGAACATGGTGTTACTTTGCTTGATTGGCCGGCCAACTCTCCTGACCTGAACCCCATCAAGAACCTCTGGGGTATCATCAAGAGAAAGATCACAGACTCCAGAGTAACAACACAGATGAGCTGAAGGCTACTATCAAAGCAACATGGGCTTCCCAAACACCCCAGCAGAGACACAGACTGACTGCCTCCATGCCACGTCATAGTGATGCCGTAATTTGCATATCTATACATTAGCATATCTTGATTTGCAGCTCTTTTCTTTAGCACGTGTTTTCTGTGTTATGCAATTCGGAATTTACAGTCATTATGCAACTGCAGAAATTGTGATTTCACCCTTTTTATAAACTTTCATTCATAGTGCATTTGTTTGGGGCTTAGGCATGTATTTAAGAAACAGCATTTCTGAATTAGCATAGCATTGAGGATAGTAACTGGTTATCAGGAGAGTTCTTAGCATCGCAGAGCTCACATCAAAATATTCTAATGCTTTCCTAATTTTTCCAGATTGATGTTGCTGTGACACAGATGATGATTGCACATCATCTCATCAGCTTTAGCCATCCACTCCAAAGAGCTTTTTTTGTCTCTCTCACAGCCCTTTGAAATGAAAAAGAAAAAATACTGGTAGGGACAAAGAGAGAGAGAGAGAGAGAGTTAACGACTGTGTGAGAGATGGAGAGAGAGCTGGCAGCCTGAACATAATGGTGGACGTCTTGAGTGGGAAAGAAAGATAGATGGTGGATGAAGAAAAGAAAGTAAGTCAGAGGTAGGAAAGAGAATGTCTTAAGGCTTGCCCCGGAGCCACTTTTGGTTGAAAGGTTGATTGGTCTCTGTCTCTTTAACTTTCACTCCTCCTTCCCCTCCCTTCAGCTGTCACTCACTTCGCTCCACGTCTCATCATTACACCTCTCTCTGCCCCCCATCCCACCCCCATCTCGCCGTTTTAACTACCTAGAATTCACTGGGCTTGATCTGTGCACTGACTGTGCATATATCAGGATCCGGAATCCCATTAAAATTCACCATTACCTGCTCCTTCACAAGAGAGCGGCCAATTAGCAGACAGCCTGATCAAACAGTAGGCACGCTACGCCCCAGTCCCCTCTGGGTAATGGTGGGTGTGCTACTGAACCTGACTGGCACAGTGTTTCTCTGTAGCAGATGGGTGGAGTTTCCAGTCTATTTTAAACCATTAAATGGAAACACGCGGCACATGCAGGTTTTACTGCCATGAATCTTCAAGCAGAATGAAAACAAAACACTACTTCTACAAGCAACGAAAAAAAAAAATAATAAATACCTGACCCACTTCATTTTAAAACTGTCTGACATGAATGGATGCAAATGTAAGTCCCATTGTTGTCTTCTGTTGATCAGTTTAAATCAAGAGAGATTTATTTTGCTTCCTTTTAATTGGCTATTAATCCACTCAGAGTTGAATTTAGCTCTGATATCTTATTCAGCAGATTATACAGCAAAAGTCAGAACTGCGGACTACCTGATGTACCAGTTTCTTATGGGGCTAGGATAAAATCAAGTCAGAAGTAACACAAAAGAGAAAAAAAGGGCAAAAAATATGTGTTAATGAAGTCCGTGGATTGGAGGAAAACCAGGTTTGCAACTTGGCGTACAAAAAAAAAGGAGAAAGAAAGGTGATTGGCAAGGGTTGTGAGGGAGTGATGAGAGACAGAAAAGGGTAAGCTTGACTGGTTCCGCCTGGTTAGGAGTGGCAAAGGAAAATGAGCTGGAACTGAGCGTGACTCCACATACAGGTGCAATAGAGCGAAAGAACACCATGTCGAGGTGTTATTTTTAAAAACATCCATGTATTTTTAAAGCTGGACATGAGAAGTGAACAATGTGCTTGATTATAAGTGAACAAAAAGCCTTTTGACAGTATTTTGAATGCAAACTTTTGTAGTGTAATGAAACCAGCATGATCATCCCTACCTGGGAGCACTGCCGAAAGGTGAACCCAAGGATGAATTTGCCAAACACATGATCAGACACATCCTATTTACAACTTCTTCAGTATGAAATAAACTGAATATTAGACCAGATCTTATCAATCCTGGCTTGCGCACCCTGGGATGCCTCAGGGGGGAATGCTATTTACAACCATAATCACAGGGCTAAACACTGCAGCAATCTTAAATGCAGACACACAAAGTGTGATGACTCCCCATGATCTCCTCACAGCAGCATGAGCTGACAGTCTCACAGTGGCAACTTTCCCTTCTATTTGATGCTGGAAAAACACGCAAATAGAGTGGAAAAAAAAGGACTCAGAGCAAGATGCAAGTTGTGTCAGAACTCAAGAGTGTGCTTTATACACTTGTCGGTCCCTCTCCAAGGACTCCCAGAGGACTGGGTGTGAGTCTTAGTGGAGCCAGATGGCCCCCATGTTAGGTATTCAGCGGAGGCAGTGGAGCAACAGCCAAGGAGGTGTCACCGTCACTGCTAAATGCACCCTGCCTTTGCCACCAATACACGAACACATGCACGTAAGCACCAACAGATGAGAAGGTGGGGTTGTGACATTGTCATGGTACGGCTAAAAAAAGAGAAAATGATAATAAGGTCTGAGTTAAGTATGTTTGTCATGTCTTTTGTCTGAAGAAATTATCTGTCACCACTAACACTGAGTGCATTTATGAGAAGGACATTAACCTGATACACACTAGATATGTCTGAGAGTATGCAGTGCGTGTAGAGACTACTTTTGCACATGTACAGCGCTTATATATGTGAGTTTCTCTGCTGTATGCGTGCACATCTTAACAACTGCTGACAAGCATGGAAGTGTGTGTGTGATGAGCACTGCAGTTGTTATTTTCTACAGTCTTTCATGGACTGACTTTGCTCTATGCTAGAAAAAGTGGTATGCAGCATGCTTATTTACATGGGTATGCATGTGCTTTTCAGTGTGAATCTCTGCTATTTTGAGTACAGAATTTTTCTGGGCCTTACAGCGAGTATTCATGGTCAATTGAATGAGTATTTGAAGGCACCGTATAGATGTGCATTTGCATGCATATTTGTTGATGTGACTGTTATGTCTGTGGGATTGTGTTTGCATGCAGCTGTATTTTTTCTGCAAATCTGTGCAACACTCCGGCCAAGTCACCCACTGTTGTGACCCATTTTTCGCCTCTCAAGATCCCAGACCACAACCACCCTCTGTTTACTGTGAATGTGTCCCATGTGCCCTGTCCCATATCCCATAATCCTCTGCCCCTGTTCCAAGAACCCATGTTCGCCTATTGTCCTCCTCACCTATGCTTCACTGCCAATCGTCCACAGCACCCCCTGTTGTCTCCCTTCATCTCTGGCCAACCTTTCAACATTTTCTTCATATTACCTCCTTCTGGTTTCTGCCTCTACTTCTATCCTCTCCTCACATTCACTGTAATTCTTTGGCTTTCTTCGACACATTTTCACTTAACCCTGAACACCTCTCTCCATCTTCACATTTCTGCATTTTTGTGAATCAAATTATACCTCTCCACTCTCACATTCTCAATTTATTCACCTTCTTTCCCCTTTCTCCTTGCTAGCATTGATGGGTTAATGCAGGGGGGGCTCAACCTCATTAAAGATGGAAAACACATAGAACATACCACTCTCCTTTTCTGCTGTGCCTTTTGCACCTTCACCCCCCCATCATCACACTTTCATCCTTCCGTCAGTGCTAGGTCTTGCCTGGGCAGAAGAGCTGCTGCCTTCCTCTGGGCTTTACAGAAAACCCCACTGAGCTGAATTCCAATACATCTCATTTTCCTGCCCCTCTTGTGGACCGCCCTGAGTTTGCCCTGTGCTCTTTCACAGGACTGATAACACACAAGCCTGTGCTTGTAGTCTGAAACGCAGTGTCCTTGTTTCTTGTTCTTCTTTTCTTGTTGGTTTTTTATCAGTTTTTTGCCTCATAAAAAGACTTAGTTCTTTGTTGCAGCCCATGAATAAGGTGCATTTTAACTCCAAATGACATATGTGCTTTTACTTGTTAAAGATGTCTTAGATGCCTAAAGCGTAAATAACTCCAGTCAGGTTGTGTGAAGCTAAATACATACCACACGTGGTCAAAGTGGAGTTGAGTTTAGGTCCTGCAAACAGCACTAAATCGCTACCTGCTCCCTCAATTCGGGCCCAACCGGTTTATCGGTGAGCCGATTAAATCGGCCAATTTTAGCTCGTTTGAGACTAATCGGTAAAGAATTGAAAACGCTTTTCTGGTCCGAGTTTGATCAGTCGGTCTTCCTGTTGGCGTGAAGAGCAGTAGCCTACAGTATATCTACAGTATACAGTATACTGTGGATATCTACAATATGTATATATTTTATATAACTTCATAAAAAAATTTAAAAATTGGCCGATAAATCGGTGATGAGATTTTTTTCCCCCTAACAATCAGTATCGGCCCCAAAACAATCCATATCGGTTGGGCCCTTCTCTCAATGTGCATTTATGTGATCAAAACAGTGTAAAAGTTTAACTGACTTTTTTGATCAGCAGCCTACAGGGTTAAATTAGGGTCAAAATTTGAGCCGCTCATATGAAAAAACAACATCCAAATACACCAAACTTGAATCGGGTCAAAATGAATGGGATCATTTTGACAAACTCAAGAGCACTCAAAAGACAAAACCCAAGTTCGGGTCAAATTTGGTTCAAAATTTTCAAGCTTCTCTGTGTAGATCAGTAGTCCACAAAAACAGGACCACAAAGCTAACTGCTCCTTTTGTTTACATGAACAAAGTTGAAACAGGATCAAACTGGGGTCAAAATTGAAACAGCTTCCCCATATTCAGAAACAAACTCTATTAAAAACTTCACCAAACTACCAACTGTGACGTATGCACATGAATTTGATCGAACAGAAGTAAAATGGGGTCTAACTTCGACCAGCTTGAAGGCAAAGTGTGAGAAAAACTGACAAAAAGATGAACACACGTTGAATTTCAGAGCTGCAAGGACCCCACTTCAAGATGTACATCAAGTTTTGAAGGGCACCTTAGGCACTAACACTCCTCTCGCACCTTCCAGCATGTTTCAGGGTAGGAGGTTTGTTGCAAACAATAACCACCCCAAGATACTGGGCCAGTCTTCCAATCATTGTGTCCAAATCCCCCCCTACACCACCACCTCCTCACACAAACACACACATACTCCCCACCCCATTTCACTGCCTGTGATTCTGACAGCCAGGAAGGCCTAGCAGCTCGTGTGCTGCCAGCCAGCCAGCAATAGCTCAGCTTCATCCAGGCCTGGAAACATGGCAGATGGCAGCAGGAGAGAACAGAGGAGAAGACATTGGCCGTGTGTGTCTGTGTGAAGCAGACAGCAGAGACAGGTAGAACAAGAGGAGAGAGAGAGAGAGAGTGTGTGACCACATGCTCGCTCGCTTATGATGCTGTCCTCCATGACCTCTAGGCTACAGCTAAACAATTGGTATTATATCTAAACTAGCAGCTATAGGAGCCAATCAATAATGGTTCACAGGGTTCAGCTATCACTGATTTCATCTACACATCTCACACTATGTTGTTATTCTACACCAGTTTATCTCGTAAGTATGAGTGTGTGTGCCTCTTCTTCATCTAGACACATCTGTCTGCCACTATGCCCTGACTGTCTGTGGGTGACCAATCAATCTTTTTCATTCAGGGATCCTATGGGTTTTCATCACGGGAAAATAGAGGTGCAGCTCTTTCATGAATGGACAGTTGATTAGTTTCATCAAACTGATGGATCCTTGATAAACAGCTTTCACACTGTGTATCTGCTGGAAGTTAGGCTCTTTCTGCAGGCCGAGAGGTGCAAAGAAAGTCTTTCACGTGGTCAAATTTGGCTCCTCTTTTGTTGAATTATATAATGTGACACTATTAGCCTTTATGATACAGCACTTAGTAAAAGGCTCATGTGTTCCCACGTAGCATTTCTTGGTCTTAAAGAGGTCTAATAGACGTCATAATGTAGCCTAGATGACTGGTCTAAAATCAGGCTACCACAGGTCTAAAAGTGAAGGTTTTTTAAGACGTCTGAATTTGGACCAAGTTTAGACCAAGTTCAAATCTGGGCTATATCTATACTACACTGTATATTGCTATCATAATTATTTTGGTTATGTACTTTCAGATTAGTTATGCCACTCACAGTTGCTTTTTGAAGCTAGTTATCGAATTATGGGTTAAAGTGCAACGTCTAAATTCCATTCAAAAATACACATAATCTAGAAGGTTGAAATTAGGTCTAAAAAAGACTAGACGTCTAATAGCCGTCTATTGCTCAGGGGGTTTTGGGGTAAAAAATTAATCATATGCAAAAATAAAAAGAGTATCAATTTGTTCGATAATACAAAAAAAAAGAGCATGTTATTACAGAGATGGATGCATGTTGTCATGTTTAAAAGAATGCGACTACAAAAGACTGTGCATCATATATTTAAAGTCTCAAACATATTGAGAGAAAATCCTATTTTGACAGCCTTTACAGCCATAGTCAGTCAAAAATAGATCAACAGAAATTGCAGTCAAAAGGATTTCAAGCAGCACACTCACTCACTGTCAAGTGCAGCTCAAAAACTGCAGTCCAAGACGTCATCATAAAAGACCCGAGGAGCTCCCAGATGTGCTTGTCAATGATTTATTTTGTAGTTATCCCTCTGAACACTGATTAACAATGCAGGACTCACCTCGGATGATGGACAGCTTGGCGTTAACAGTGATCTCCCCCTCGCTGTTCTCTGCAACACACTCATAGATGTTCTCGTCACGAGGCGCTCGGAGAGGCTGGATTCTGAGTACAGCGCCGGCGCCCTCGTCAAACTCTATGGTCTGTAAGGTAGACAGTGCATTATAAGAGGTTAGACAGGTACGGGATGCCTTTAATCACAGTTTTAAATCTAGCTTAAGTTGAGAATTAGCATGTAGCGTTGGAATAAACTATTATCTAAGAGACTTAAAGACAGGCTTAGTGTCCTTGTTGTTTTTATGTAACTAAAGTTAGAAGCCAGTCTCTAAAAATGGATAATAAATGTGACCCCAAACCAAATAAATATGAAACAGACAGCTATTCTTATTACGCCTCTAGTCCTCATAAATACAGAGTTTTAAGCAAACACACTTCCTCTCTCTTTCCACATTCACAAAGACACACGAACAGCATCAGCGTGTGCGTGATGTGCTTACCCCCCTTGTGTTTTCATCTCTTGTTTTTATCTGTAATTATGCCCTTTGTTCTCTGTAAAGCCCTTTTGTTTTGAACCTTGTTGGAAAACAAAATCAGACTACACACTGACTGCAACCTGCACCGCGAATACTGAGCAGAAGAAAGCCAGAGTCCAATGAATATAAAAAAAAAAAGACTCGCAGAAAAGACTTAATTTAAAAGCAGCTATAAAAACACGAATGCCCCTTATGTTTTAATTACCAAGATGTGTCAAAATAATGAAATAAAAAAGGCTGATTCCCTTTATTGTATTTTTAGTTATACATTTAAAGTATAACAAACACTCGCCAGTAAGAGGGGCATTAGTATGACTAAGAAAACAGCTGTCTGCTGAGTATTTTGCTGTTATTTTAACGCCACTTTCACAGTGTGGCGCTCACTGTTTCTTTCAAATCAGAATCCTGAAGTTGTAAACATTAAAACAACAACAAAAAACTGGATTTTTTTTTGTTTTTATTTCTGGTTCAGCACCAACTTTTTAATGTATCTGTACTTTAAACTTGGAGGTAAAACTGTCAGTATGGGAGTGTTTTGACAGGGTACTAAACGATGTTGGTACCCAGCCAAAGACACATCTGAAAAGTCACAGGATTGATCTCCCTGAAAACCACATCAACTGTCATGTATCCTGCAGCAAGAAGCAGAGAGTCAAGGCTTAGGTAAATGACTAGAATTTAAATGGTGGCATTTCTGCACCAATTACTCTTGCTTTTTAATGTAGTCAGCCGTTTCCTCCGTTAATCTCTTCTGGATGGGTGAAGTATTCGAGAAGATGGTCAGCCTTACTGTCAGTCTGAGAGAAAAACCTACTCCTCGGATATCTATCATCCCTCAGAGGGCCTTACAACAGCTACACGAAGGGTTCAGTGCTGAGATCTCTGAGCAAAGCGTGACTTTGAGATACAAGTACAAGTCTTCAGCAGCCCTGCTGCTCTGCTGCTGCTCATCTCAGGGCTGAGGCACTAATTAGGCTAAAAACACTGCAGAGCACGGCATCATGATCAATATCAAAGCAGCTGTCTAGAGGGTAGAAAAGAGAAAAAAAAAATCATAACTACTTCAAAAACCTCTTTACTTTTTTTACTTTATCCTAAACGGAGGAAAAGAAGCGTCCATTCTAGCAGACTCCGTCACGCCCTTGGCTTTGTTTCCCACTTAGCATGCAGAAGAAGGGAACGTACAAACACAACTTGTCTTTTTATTTTGTCCTCTGTTGAGACGTTGCCTCTCCCCCTGTTGATGTTGTTGTCATTTTTTGATTTTTACCCCCCTTCCCTCTGGGTGCGCTCGTGCCGCAGCATGTGCGCGACCAACGCCTGTGCACGTCGACGTTGTTAACGAAAGCAACTTTTTAATTAAGAGACACTGAGCATCAATCAAGACTTTTAGAGATGCCATCTGGGACGCCTGCCGAGAACTGAACAACAAACATCATGAATAACGCTCAGACAGACACATCCACACAGACAGGGCAGTAAGCAGCAAAAAACCCACACACACACACTGCTCTGGAAACAAGAATGTGACAACGACAGATTCAGTGAAGTGCAAATAGTTCTTAGCAGGCCTTACATTACACGGCGACCAAAGCTAATGGTGAACCTGCACATTGCTCAAAGGTCAGAGAAGCAAGTCGATGTAAAGATTGGGGGCTGTTGCCCAGAAGTGTTTGTGAAAACTGTGAGTGAGGGAAGCAAATGAAAACAGCCTTTCTGAAAAGACTGTGTGGGAACCCATCAGCTATAGAAGTCTGTGCTTGTTACTGAAAGTGGAGCAAAAAAAAAAAAGAAGAAAAAAAAAAGAGCACACAGAAAGGTTACAATGAGAGGAATGTGGGAACAACATCTTTCCCATTTCTTTACTTTAACGTCTGAAAATGACAATGCCCATGATGCATAGCTGCTGGGTTGTTTACAGACATTATCCCTGATAATTTCAACAAAGATGAGATCCAAACTGCCCAAAATTGTACTCAAGGTAATTCTGTTTTACTTCATTTTCTTTCCTTTTCTATTTCATATGGGTGAAAAGAAATAAACCTGAAGGGAAGGAAACTTTTGGTGATTTCTACCCAAATCACATCGTATACTGTACATTTTTAACTTTTAACAATTCCCTCTTCACAGCTCGTCGCATAAAGTCCTGACTTTAAAGGAACAGTGTGTTTTCTGTTTAGTGGGGTTATATAAGGTACATGCCCATAGTAGTGTATTATCATCAAGGAATACTGGTAAGCCACGGCCTCTTTGTTGAGGACTGGCGCACAAGCTAAGCTGCCAGGAGCACAACCAGGCGAATTCTACATATTTAACTTTGCAAAATGACTCTCATTTTGTTTGTTTTGGTGATGTGTTTTTTGCAGTTGCACTCCACTCCTGCAGAGTCCAGCACTGAGCAGCATGACTCAAAGACTCACCTCTATGCGCTGGGAGTTCACCTTCTTCCCTTTCTTGTTCCAGCTAACCCTTGGCTTGGGGTCGCCCGTCGCCTGACACACGAAGGAGACCACGCCCCCTGAGACGCCAATCTGGTCGACGGGAACTTTAGTGAACCGCGGTTGTGCTAGAGGGGAAGAAGAAGAAGACAGGAAAAAAGGAGACGATGTTAGCATTTTCAAGTTTATTCCCACACATGCAGTCCTGTCCTATAATGTCTCCAGAAAGGACACGGGACAACATAAATACTTGAGCAGACAGACAGGAGAGGGGGTACCAGTGTCTGGCTAACCCATATATATTTTAAAGCTACAGGTTCCAGTGATTCCCGCAGAACAGGAATCTGTTTGTGGTGGTTTGATGGATTTTGGAGCAGGGGCTAGTTAATCAGCTACGTGTTTACAGATGACAACTCACTAAAGCTAATGCTAATGCTAAAAGGTGGCCCGCGAGCCCAGCAGTGCAGCACACGTGTGCACCTCATATGCTGATACATACTGAGTCCAAGGTTGCGTCAAATGAAGAAAAAAAACTAATTTTAAGGTGTGGAGGCTTTTATTTTGCTGTGGTGGTGCGCCACGATCATTTACATGTAGGGGAAACCCTGGGTTCAATGACCAACTCCAAGTGTCTGACACCTACATAAGGGACTTGTATCTTTAAACCCCACTGGCCTCTGGATAAGTAAACCCTCGGGGAAGAAAACCTTAAATTTGACGCATTAAAAGTGAAGTTTGTTTTATTCTCCATTTGACATTGAAGTCTACATCAAAAGTGAGACTCACCGTCCTGCTTAACAGGAAAAATCTCTGACAAAGCATAGATTAATGATTTTATTCTCACTTGGACCAAGCATAATAAAAGTATATGTGCTCACAGATAAAACACTCTTTGGTTCAACACTCGATCAAAAGTTGGGTTTGATGGTGGAGTTTTTTTTCGCTCACAACGTTAGTTGCAACATTTTCAAGACAACAAGCCTTTTAGAAAGAGAGAGGGAGAGAAAACAGAGTCCTGGGGAACTCGTTAAAAGTGAATCATACAGATATGTGGGAATGATCAAACGGCTAGCGCATAACGTCAAATTAATAATTAAGGGACCATGGGCCAACACTAGTCTCCAGGCACTGCTAAACACACATGAAGGAGAGTTCCTGCATTTATTATCAGGCAGAGGGAGAGAGAGATAGAGGCTGAGTGTTTGAGAGAGAATGAGGCTGAGAGAAATTGTGTAGGACAAGGGAAAGAAAAATAGAAGGGTGAGTGTTCTGCTTTGGGAAAGTAAACGCACCGCATGCAAAGTTCATCTCAGTACCCAAGACTAACAGCTCAGATATGTCTGATGCAAATATTACATCAAGAAACATAAACCAGCGGTACTAGCGGCTGGTTAATGTCAAAGACAGTTTTTCTTCACATCCTCTTTTTTTTAAAAGGAGACTCGACTCTCTGAAGGATGAGGTACAGAAATCTTGACAAAAGAAAACACGTGTTCCTTTCCTTTTTTTCCAATGTGAGACACACTTTGCCTTGATTTTACAAGTTTAGATGTCTGGGGCTGTAAGACTATTGCTGAAAGCGAGAATATCGTCTCATTAAGCTGTTCATGGTCAAACTGAAATGAGAAATGCTTTCGACTGAAAGCTACTGCTGCTCTGATATCGTGTTTCACTTTTTCAGACTGTAGGTGACTGCCAGAGTTGCTCACCTTCAGAAGTGCATAGCTAGTCTTGGCTTGAAATTTTTCCGCCTTCTCTCTTGATTGATTTTGGGTGTACTGTATGTAGGTCAAGGGGACGAGCTTGACACTGACTTAACAGCTGAGATTAAAGCTGTAATTCCTCCTGTATGCCCGCTACTGTAGCATCTTTTAATTAAAGCGACTACTGTAAGGTATGTGTGAAAAACTGTATCATCTAATGAGTCCTCATCCTGGCAGCCTGTGAGTGTTTTGACATCGACAGACAACATGCTGAGCTACACAGAACAGCCACAGGGAAGGGATACAATCTTTCCACTTTCATAATAAGTATTAAAGGGCTGTGTTGTGCTGGCAATCATTTTAAAGCTAGAAATATTGATTTTAGGCTTTCTGATGGTCAAAATGAAAGAGCACTGATTGGTGCAACTTCAAAACATGTCTTGGCCCTCTTAAAATCTTCGTCTAAATCTGTCAAAAAAAAAACCCCTCTGAGGAAGTCTGACACGCTCAAAAGGTTTAATAAGAAAATGTGAAACATTTTAGGAGTATTTCTGCACTAAAGTCTTTTCTTTTTGCACAGATTTCTTTTGTGTAAGTGACTATAGTTATGTTTAAGATCAGATTAAACAGCATCAATTCGAGGTGCTTCTTGTGTGTTTTTATCCTGCAGAAGAAATGAAGCTTAACTCATTCATAAACCATATCTTCAACTAATGTTTACAGTATTTAGGTCCAACTTAACCAAAGGTAGTATAAAACTAATGACTATGTATTATATATTGTGCTGAAATTCCTGTTTAAAGCTGTGGGTTAAAATGAGCACTGCAGCTTTTCTCAAGCTTTCAAGCATACTGCATGTCTGCTGCATTAAATGATCCCTTTTGGCATTTTACACACACTTTTTATTCCCAGACTACACAACACAGCTCCTCTGCATTTGACCTCGTCTTACAATGTGCCCTCTGTCCAAACAGAGGAGCAATTTACACAGAGCAGGCCTGTGGCTGTGGTTCTGCTGAAGGCCGCCGCTCTTTGATTAGTTTCCCTCAGTGCCCGTCGACATTTCCACCCAGTCCCCTTCTCCCTCTTCTTCCTCTTCTTCTCACTTGCTTCAGAGGAAGAGAGCGATGTACAATTAATTTGTCTGCCTGCGTTGTCAGTCTGGGTTTAACTCCAGACTGATAGTCTCATAAAAATGGTCTAAGGTTCTCAATCTGGAAGATGTAAGGAGAGTCACTTGAAATACGGCTGAAATGAAACAGACCGGTTCAGTTGGGGTTAACAGAGGGGAGCTGAGGAGAAGTCGGCAAGGTCGGGACTTTGAAGAAAAAGGAAAGGAGAGGAAAGGAGGTGACAGGAGGCTCGGGGACTAGACAAGATGATGCAAAGAGGAAGTAAAGAGAGCGAGTGTTGAATATTTCATCAAGAAAGTTTTTCGCTCTCTTGCCCTTATTTCATTTGAATTTTATTGACTCTGTCTATATCAAAATGAAATATAAAAATGTGAATGTGGCGTTTTTTTGTTTACTGATCAAATTCACCACCAACTTAGAGGAAGAAGCTAACAGTGATGCTAACACTTACTTCCAGTAGAAACACTTTTACCTCCACCTGCCGACCTTTTATTCTGCCTGAAAATTACGCTTGCTGTGTGTCCTGCACATTTTGCCTGAACTTAACATGACATTGTACTTAACCTGGAATAACGTATTTCTACAGTGTAGGAAACTCTTGCTTTAAACCATGCTCATGAAAAGGATAAGCAGGCAAGATGATTAATTTCCAATCAAAAATTGCCAATCTAGACTCTTTTCAGGATTAGGAGGCAGCACCAGAGCTTCAGGCTACTCAGCTAAAGGGTTTAATATTGTTTAAACATCCAAGTCTTGCTGCAAGGTAGAGACAGCTGCTTTGTACCCATGAGTGCCTACTGTGGTGCAATTACTCCAGGTATGCAGTGTGTGTTTGTGTGAGCTCTGATGAGCGTAATTAACCCTCTTTTTTTCCCATTTTCCACCGCTCTGTACCCCCAGGCTTCTCCTGCCAGTTACTCTTGACTAGAGCACTTTCTCTTTTTTTGCAAATCTGAACCTTGCCTCAAAGCCAGTAATTGCCAGGTAGGAAAGGTTGAGTGGTATCAGGGCTTAAACTGCTTAAAAAAATAATCCCAGTAATGAGTGATGGCATAGATTGCGCAGGAGTATTATCAGATTATCTTGCGCGCAGTGTTTCATTTACTTACTAGGTTCAGTTTGTGCATCCTGGATACAAGATACCAAACACATTGGTAGAAAACACCTTGACTTAGTCCCAAATAAAGTCTCTCTACTGTACGATGGAATAATGAGGATATTTTATGATGGGGCTGAGTTTTTATCAGGATCAAGCTGCTCACCCCACAAATAGTGATTATAGACCTGGTTTCGTTGTTTGCTAGTTTGACTTGTGGATGCTGCAAGAGATCCCCCACTCTCTACTCTTCGAATCGGGGCTACAACTGCTGCTGGGCATTTTCGAGAAAGAAGATGGAGCATCATACAACATTGTTTTGACATACATGATGTACGCGTTACTTCTTCTGTAGATGAGGTGCACGCTACTCCTTGTGCTCATGGCGACTTCAAGAGGCAGACAAGAACGCTGCATGATAATTGAAGGCTACAACAATGGCATGTCTTCAATGCTACACTTTGTGCCGTCGCTACTCTGGCTCTTGTTGGATGCGGGTTTGCAGCAAAGACTGGTGGAAGATGATAGTCATACCGCGACTATGCTGGTTACATGGTCAAGAAAATCGAATTCCAATGGTATTATCTGGGTGTGCTAATTGGAGTTCTCTGAATCCAATCGAAGTTCTCAAACTCCGATTATAGTCAAACTGAGATGTTTACATGCACTTGAGTTGTCCGGTCTTAATCAGAGTAAGGCAAGAAGACAAAAATGCTGTTTAGAAAATGAAAAAAAACCTTAAAATTTTGGCCTATTCACGGCAAAAGAGAACTACACCCCCGAGTTTATTTGTGTATTTCATTACTTTGAATGTACTTTCAAATGTCCTCTGCTTCCAGCCTGCCTCTCTTTTCTTCCAAGAGCTCACTTCTTGTGAGGTTTGATCCTTCCTGGTGCCACCATTTCTGGAAATCTATCCACTTTTTCAGCTGTAATGCACCTTGTGGAAAAAAAGAAAAAACGTCTTCACCAAACGGTGAGTGTTATGCTACCACAGATGACATTGAAAGGACATTGCACCCACATTGACCATTTGTCCCTTCCACTAAAGCTTCCCTCTATTCCCCCAGCTTTCCTCAGACACACTGAGCTACAGCTCTGCCCAGATAAGCACACAAGACCCGTCTTTATCTGCCTGGCAGGGGGACATGGCCTGAGCTGAAATAACTAGCAAGTGGGGGCCTGGCTATCTTCACAAGGCCCGAGAATAGAACAGATCCACACAAACATGAGCAACTAGCAGGAGGAGGAGAAAAAAAAACCTCACACAGTGCTCGCAGACGCTTGTTTAGCTAATACAGCAACCACCTGCTACTGGTAGCTACCTCTGTTGGAGCTGATAAGACCGAATACACCAGTGCTGTGATTATAAAGTGGTAGAGAGTGGGAGGTGGGTATGTGAATATGAGACAGCTCCATTTATAGTACTTTACTGTTGTCGTTTGGGGGGTCTGGGGTGGGGGAAGGTGGATGGGGGGCCTTTAAGAGGAGGGAGAGGACGAGCTTTATGACTAATGCAGTAATTGATGGAGAAAAGCTTCCTGGGTCATAAATAGGGGCTATTATCCAGCTAAATTTATAGAGTGGGAGACAAAATGACGCATGACCATTCAGTGATTTGCAGCAAAAAGGCAGAGAGATTTGAAAAAGAGCACTTGTCATCCATCTTGCCACAAATAGACATCTTTACAGCATATAGACACCTTTTGGCACTATGTCAGGTATTACTATAAGCAAACTCTGACACTCTTCTGATGAATAGGGGGTCATCAGCTTGAGGAGGGAGAGTAGGGTGATAGTGACACCGATGTAAACACCCCTCCATTCTCCTCTGAATATGAGAATTGAGTTGAAAGTGTATTAGAACTTATTCCACACATTTTCATCCCACTCGCTGCCACTTTATCTCCGCTGAAACTCGACTGTTTGAGTACGATCAGATCTAATCTCATTTCTTTCCTGGTGTGTTCCCTAAGTGGATGAGAGCAATATGATCAACTCGGTACTTTACTTCTTTAAAGATTGGTTTATTGAAGCAAAGCTAAATGAAATTTGAGTTCATTATTATATTGGCCTAACAGCTAACAGATGACACGTAAACACCCTCAATCTCCGGCACTATCAAGACTGACTACGACACAGTTAGGTAGAGAGAGAGAGGAGCAATTCTGCTTTCAGACAAGCTCATGGTGGTAATTTTTGTTTGTGATTGGTAGGTGCTACACATTTTTTTTTTTTTTTTTTTGGTTAATGTTTTGATTTTTTTTCTCCTGTTTTGTTTCTTTACATTTTTAAAGCCGTGATCAATTTTCCTCCAAAAGTACTCATATTGCATTGCATCACATTACATTGTATCCTTTGGTATCTTATCTTCTCATATTGTATTATATTTGTTGTGTTGTATATGCATCATATCATTTTGTGTGACATGGTATTCAATCATTTTAACCATATCAGATGCTATCACACGGTACTGTATTATATTTCATGGTATTGCATCCCATTGTAACATATTATATTGTATTCTAACTAGGGTTGGGTATCGTTTAATATTGACCGATTTAGGTTCCGATCCCTAGTTTCGATTCTCGATTCCCATTCTTTTAAAAGGCAGGTTATTAAAAAAAATATGCATGGTTTAAATGAGGGTGCTAACCAGAGTTCTTCTTCTTGGATGAAATTTCTGAACCTCTCCATGAATTTTTAAATTATATTACTTTACTATGAATTTCTCACAAGGCTATTTTCAACCAGAATATAAATATCAATTTTTATTGTCAGGCCGTTTGTCTATAAAAAAGTATAAAGGCTAATGTTAGTTGGATATTTAAGTTGACCCACCGTACACAGTACAATTTGTTTGCCGCTTCAAAAATAGCAGAAGACAGAAGTAATCTATTGTTTCACTTATCTGATTCTGGGTGGTTAGCGGAAGACCGGCGAAGTCATTCTTCCTTCTTAAGTTAGCCAAACTTTTGACTGCAACCACAATGTACTGGGTTGCAACGTACTCTCTCGCTTTCTTTTTGCATTGTTTTATATGGTACATTATCCTACTGTATTATACCTGTATTATATAGCATGGTTTAGTGTGTTGGATCAGAAACAATTTTGCATGGTATATCTTCAAACTGTATCGTATCCTATTATATCTTACCTCATTGTATCAGTGTAATTATGTCATGAGTTAAGGAAGTTAAATATGTTTATATAAAATGTTTTTTGTTTTTTTTAAGACTTAGAGTTGTCTGTAAAGTTCACATTGAGAGATGTTGCTGACATGAACTTCAGCCACTTTGACCCCAAAGAAGTAGAGAAGAGAGTAGTCACCTCCTAACGGCTATCAAAAAGACTCAGCAGGCCGCCAAGTTGTTCGAGCTTCCTGTCTGTTTGTCCTGGACCTGACTGACACTCTAACAGCCTTTATCAGCACACACACACAGACACACACATACACAGTTATATGGATCCAGGGAAAGATTGAAGGACAAATAGATTGATGCAGCCAAATGTGCATTCATGAGGATGTGTTAAACAGCAGACACACAAGTTCACTTCCAAACAGACATGTATTCTTTCTTTCACGCTCAATCATACACATACACACCAAACACCCTGCAGGCCCAAACAACCAAGCCCCATCAATCAGGACCAATTCTCACAGGCTGACTGGGTGAGCGCCATCACTATGGAAACCAAGCCTTTACTCTAAACCCCTCTTGCTTTGTCTTGTCTGGGGGTTTTCACACGCAATCACTGCCAGCAAAGACCAGCAGACAACTGAAAAATACTAGAAAAAGGAAAAAAAAAACTTTGAACCAGCAAGAAAAGAAAGACAGGAGAAAAGAGTTTAAAAAAAAAAAAGGTTTTCAGATGGTTTGAAAGCAAAATTGGACAACTTGATCATCAGTGTAAGCCAGCTTTGAAGCTGAAGATAAGACTTAAGGAAGAGGTCATTCAGTAGAAAATATGTTGGTTTATTTAGGATTATCTGGTATAATTGATCACAACACGGCGGAGAGCTGCACAGAATAATATCAGCAAAAGTAGGCAGCTCGGGTAGAAAACTTTAGATTATTGAAAGTAAAAATCATTGGTGTCCAGTTTGAGAAAAGCAGTTTCTTTAATTCTCTCTTACTAACAGCACCAGTAACCCACAAGGTAAGAGTAAAAGTGTAACACTGCTGGGGCGTAAATGTCCAAAGATGTGTCTTAAGCATCGCTGATCTGCCAGATTTCTTTGTTACACTTAGCTACACTGCAGCATGGAGGGTTAATAAAACTCTAGCTTTTAATTTCCAATTAAAAAATAAAAATAGAGCAGTCAGGCTACCTGGGATTTGTCCTTTGGGGAAACTGAGGTACAGAGAAGGTGGGGATGTACTGTTTGTGCAGCCAGTTCTCACAATGGGAAATTGTCTCGTCACCTTGAAAATCATTTTTCGTTTCAAGCATTTGACGAAAAGTTAAAATTTAAGTTCTTTAGAGAAAAGTCATGATAAATGTACACTATAAGTGCTGTATGCAACTATATTTTTATATATCCTTTCCCTGTTGCATTAATCAGAAATCCCTCTATGTTAAATGCTTGGAGGGCACAAGCTTTGCAGGCCATGAGGGACTTGTGGCAGGATGTGGGAACTCGGTATAAAGTAAGTTCTGGAGTGTTTGTACCCAGAGGTGAAAAACTTTGCCCAACCACGCTGCTGTCACAGCGCAGCAGCATTTCTAAAAAGAGTCCTACACTCATAATATTCACAAATTGGTCCCACTGAAACCATTGTTAAAGGCTAAAAGAAAAAAAGCTTCCACCCATTGGAAATAAATAGACTCGATTCCTCAGAGAGAGCAGGAGAAAATTAAGCTTAAGTGTGTGTCTGATTTCAAAATGGCCATGGAGCACACAAGGAGGAGGTGAAATGGCAACAATTTTGTGTCATTTAGGCGCTCACTTGAGGAAATTGACACTTGTTGGCTCATTAAATGAAGAGGACACCTCCAATTGGCAAAGGTGTAGTTGTCGGACTGATCAAAGACGAGGACAAAAGAGGAGATAAAAAACAGGGTTCCTCTATCTTTTCATCCAAAATAAAGCCAAAAGCAATAACCGAATCCTTCTTTCAATTTAAAACAAAGTAGCACCATAAACAAGAAAGCCCGCTTCTTTACAGTGCACTTAGAAAACACAGCCGCTCAACAGGCGTGCGATATTTCAAATCCTCGATGATATAAACTCGCTCATCAAAGCTTTAGGGTTATTACAGTTTAAAAGCCACCTTGGAGATGTGCTGAATTTCTCTCCGATGGAAAAAAAATGGAGGGATAACGCCTTTTATGCACTTCAATCACCCGTATTGTTCTGTCAAACTGAGTACATACAACATCACTCAAGCTACTGGAGCATGATACTGAGCGGGTCTGAGATAGAGTGATGATGGAGGAAAAGAAAGCGTTGTAGGTGCTGTGGCTGCAGGTTTGCTGGATGGATATTCGATCTATTGTTTTGATCAAATCTGTAGCTATGAGGGAGCATCCCTTCGAGGTAATCATTGAATGGATTATGGATCTTTTAACTCTAATGCTATACATCTACAATGTGCAGTCTTTCTGAACCAGTTTGATCCTGGATGGGAATCCTCTTGCAACCCTTACGAACAGTGGTGCACTCAAGGGTGGCCTTGGCCCTTGAATCTTACTGCTGCCACAAAATATGATTACGCTTACACACAAAACATGCAACAAATGGAAACTGGACCTGCGTTTTGTTTTCTCTGGCATTTCTTATAGTGACCTACTTCATCTCAAAAACAGTCGTCTGAAGTTTTCCAGAGGACATATGAGAAGAAAGATGTTTTTACACTTATCAACTTAAGTTTATTTCCCCCTTGTATTTGTGAATTAAGAGCCCTGAGAATTCAACATACAGTATAACATCCTCCTGAATGTTGACGTTGCCAACAGGCTACTTGAGGCTGAGATTCGTGTCTGCAACTCAATTAAAAATTAACTTGTTTTCTTCTCATTTTGGGGGAAAACAGTGCATGGAGGAAAGCAGGGGGCCAAGCATGCAACAGCAGGGTGAACAAGAAATTAAATTTGACAAGAGCTAACTTGACAGTGTTGGCTCAAACATTACTCCACTGAAAAAGATAAGGAGTGAGAGAGGGAGAGGGAAAGACAGAGAGTGAAGGAGAGGAGGGAGTAGAAAGAAAAACTGAGACAGAGATGTAAGGAAAAAGAACAAGAAAATAACAGCTCCACTAAGGGGTTTCATTATTTTTTTTCTACAATTGGCAGCTTCAAAGGAATATAAATAATTGAACAGCCTCACCCCATCACTTTGAGATCTGGCCAATTATTAGGAGGAATACTTTGCCAAAAATGCTACTGTTGAGAAGCCTAAGAAGCTGAAAGGAAGAGAGTGTAGAAGTGAAGAGGAGGTGAAAGGCTGGAGAAATGCTGGAAAGTAACCTGATAAGAAAACAAACAAACAAACTAAAGACTTAATACAAAAACAATCTGAGATACAGGTCAATAACTTTTCAAGGACGGTGATGAAAGTCAGCGGCTGTGTCGAAGATCACAGACTTGTTCAAACTCCAAACCTCTACAAAGAGAATCCATCTAGTGGAGTGGACTAAATGTTGTCTTATTTTTTGCATCCTAACTCAACCCTTAGTTAAACAACCTGATTATGGTGCTTGGTTGGTTAAAAGAAAAACTGTTGTAAATAACTTTTGTTAATGAAGTGACGGACACTATGACCTCACTATTAAGGATGACCAAACCCCACTCAAAGTTAAGACAAGATCGCATATTCCCTTTACGCACTGTAATGTTAGTTAGAGTAAGAATAAGTTACTTTATTAGAGGTGGGAGAAAAAATTTATTTACATAAGTGTCGCAATTTTTTGTTTTACAATTTTTAAATCGATTTCTATGTTTAAATGTTTTTTTTTTTTGTTTGTTTTTTTAAGAATAAATCTTAAAACCTGACTTACATGTGATGTGTATTTTTGGGGAAATATGGTTCCTGGAATAGTCAGTGGACAATCATAATCTTTCAACTGTTTCACTGGTGTTAAAAATGCAGACTAAAAATTGAGAATATCAACAATATTGTAGAATCGCAATTTCAATTGAATCGGCATCCAAAAAATCGCAGAAGAATCGAACCGGGAGAAAAACATATCGTCCCAGCCCTACACATTATGTTAGGTTATGTTACGAAAAGTTACAAAACAATACAGTATGCTAGAATAGGATGTGATACAATACGATAAGATTATACATGATGTGATGCAATTGCACTACGATACAATATGATACGTAAAACTCCGCCCATATTCACTGTAACATCACGATACGGCAATAATCATTATATGGCGCAGAAATTATGTAACAATGCATTATGAAATCTTAACATATATACTGTCACTAAAAGTGTTAATGTATTTGTTCACTGCATCTTGGTGTGGAATTATGAAAATGTTTTAACTGAATGAACATTAAAAAAAATGTAAATGAAGGGTAAAAAAAAATACACACGGAAAAAAAAAAACATTTGAAATAAACACGCGTTTAAGCGCTTCAGAGCCATAACCAACTTGTGAATTTCTTTATTTCTCTGTTTTGGTTTTTTAATGACTGCTTTTTTCTTCCGGTATTACGCCGCACTCAACTTCTTCTGCTGTTTACATTCCCCTCATCATGTCACTCATGCCATCAAGTGCATTCATGACACGGCGTCAATATTCAGTCCTAGTGCACTAATAATTGAATAACATAGGACACAGTGACAACATATTGCTGTGCTGATTTTTTGTCTCAGCTCTAATGGTGAGCGGTAAGTGATTTTAGAGAACAGTCAATGTATTGGCAAATATTGAAAAATAATCATTCTCTTTTTTTGCTTCAGTCAACATGAACTTTACTTCTAAAAGAAAGCAACAGAGCATTACTGAAAGACTGAATCCCCTCTCCCCATGCTGCTTTTAAAGCACATCTGAATGCCTAATGACAAAATTAAAGGAACCCTCATAATGGAAACGGCTGGAAACAAGGTTTTATCAAGTCATTATGGGCCCCCAAAGGTCTGAGGGTGTGTGCTCATCTGTGTGTCTAAATGTGTGTGTGTGTGTGTGTGTGTGTGTGTGTGTGTGTGTGTGTGTGTGTGTGTGTGTGTGTATGAGGCCGCTTTTTATTTGAAGGAAATGGTGAACGTTATGACAACTCTGTCACCCCACAGCTCTTAAATCAAAAACCAATATTAGGATATGAGAAATTAAGATGATATTCACACACTTAATAACTTCAGTAATGAACTTCACTTTAATATCCACTGAGAAATTATTAATCAGCCAGCCTGACAGTGTCAAAAACACACCTTTTTGATGGTTGAAGTAAAAAATTAAACACCTTTTGACTGCTGTGTTTGATCCAGCTCTTTTAACAAGATCAGTCTAATATATTATGTATTTTACACCTTCAGCAGAGTGGAGTCTGTGTTTTGATGCTTTTTTATCCTTTAATCAGGATTAAAAATCACCCTGGGTCGCATTTATGAATAATTCCTATAAATAGGTGACTCTATTTCCATTTTCAAAACAACAGATTTTTTTTTTTGTTGGTTAGTATCCGACGATGGATTTAACTTGAAGAAAATAATCCTTTATTTGCAAATAATGTGGGTGAAAAGGCAGCTTCCTTAATGATGTGATTCAATATCTGATTGCTTTATTATGTTATTTTTCAATCACTTCATTTAGAGGACATAGAGCCTCTGTGGAATATTAATACATTTGTTTAACTACCGTATTTTATGACATTTTACAAGACAGACCAAAAAAATACATTAATAAAACATGTTAACGTGATTACTTTGGGTTCATAAATGCATGACACCCCCATCAAATTTTACTGCTTTTCATGAAAAAAATTATGGATCAATTCACTCAATATGGGAGTAAACCATGACAAAGCTCAGGTGACACTTCACACATTAACACAGCCTTTACGCGCACGTAAATATGTTGGTGCCTGCACACAAATTTCATGCAAGCATGCAGACAAATATAGACAGACACAAACAGGGAGGCAGGCATTATTACGCCTGAGGTGGCAGGATTTATTGAGCCATCTTTCTTTCTCTTTTGATTAAAAATGTCTCCTTCTCGCTGTGATTTATGGGTGTAAATGGAAAGGGATGGAGGGCAGAGGGAGAGAGAGAGGGAGGGATGTGAGAGGAAGGGATGACATCATGCTTTCAGCTGGGCACAAGGGTGGTTTCTACTGTGGGTGTGTGTTTGAGGTAAAGACAGAGAGAGAGAGGGAGTGTTGATAAGAGGAGGGGGTTGGCGTCTTTGTCCCACCCAAATCCTCTCAGTCCAGCAGGTGGGAGTGATTATAATTGGACAACTGCACCACTGGGCTGTGTTTGTGTGTGTCTGTGTATGAGTGCATTTGGCAGTGCATGTGGGTGTGAAAGACAATCAGAGAGAGCAAAAGTAGGTAGTGAGCGTGTGCATATATTTGCAGACATAATGGAGGGGAAACGCTGTGTGGCCCCGAAAAGATGAGAAAGAAGAGCGAGACGGTGTTTGTTTCTTATTTGTGTGTGTGTGTGCGTGTGTATTTGTGTTAGAGTGTGTGTTTGTGTGAAACCAGGAGGGAGGAGCACAAGGGAAAAAACAAAAAAAACCCACAAAGTATGAATATGAGCAGGAGACAATGAGACGGAGTAGAGAGCCTGACAAAAACAGCGATCATATCCACAGGCAGAGCAGACAAAGACTGGCAGATACTGACAGATGGGGAGTGAGCCGTGCTGTTAGTGTATGTGTGTTTGTGTAAGAGGGAATATGAGAGAGAAGGGGAAGCTAATCTCCAACGCAGATGAAGCAGACTGCACTGAATGTTATTCAAACCTGGGTGAGCAAACAGCGTCTGTGAATAAGTTCATGTGAAGAAGGAAATATGGAGTCCAAACCCTTTTTTTGGGGGGAACGCTCTTTCACTTTACCTTTACTTTGACTTTGCTTATGAATTATTGTGTAGCCTGAGCATCAGCGAGACAGAAGAGTCAAAAAAGGAAAAGAACAAAGGAATCTGTTTGACAGCTGTCTGAGTGCAATTTCAGATGTTTTCAGGCAGCTGAGCTGAAAGACACTCAAATTATGCTTCCAGACACTCAAACCACTGCGCAATCAAGAGCAGACAGCTCTGCTCCAACATGAGAAAAATCGAGTCTTCCTTGTGCTTTTCTTGAACCAATGAGAACACAATCAGGGGATGTCAAAAACTGAGATGAACAAAAACACAGAGAGAACACAGCGGAAAATGCAATTTATCCTGCGAATTAGTCTGAAATGGGAAGAAAACTCCAGCAGACTCAACTTCCTCCGGCACCAAGATAGTCAAGAAACATGCCTGAACCATATTTAAAAGATTTATTTCTAATTTACTGTTCTTAATTTAATGAAGCATTTCATTATTTTTGAAAATGTCTTCCTTTTTTTCAGATTGAATCAATTTATCTGTTTAAATATGTCTGGAAAAACTGAGATCCTGTTGTGCTCTGATAGTTTTGATGCCTTTACTGTTTCTAGTTCTACTTCTATTTATTTATTTAGCGCAGATTAAAAACAGTGCAAGGAGGGAACGAAGCTGATAGGCAGAGTTCTACTCCCATCAGGGCAGTGAAGACGTAGGGTGCAAACAACAAAGTAACTAGGACATAGGCAGGTTATAAATATACAATGAGTAGGGAAAGGTCAAAACAGATACAAATTGTCATAAATAAGATATAAACTAATCATCAACCAGAGATAGAGACAATAAAAGTATACATAAAAAGAAAAGAAACACAATCATAACAAATAATGACGTGTTTAAGACACGATTAGATGAGATTTCAATGATATTTTGGGGGGATAGTGTTGATTTTAGAGATTTTTAGAGAGTATTCCATAGTTTCAGTCCTCTAAAAGTGATATTAGACTGATGACAAGAAGTTTGACAGAAAGGTAACTGATGATGGCCATTTTGTCTCGTTGAGTACGGTTGAAGGCCAGATGAGAAGGTAAAACAGTTTCATAGGGAGTCATGAAGGAATACGGTGTGTTCTTCCCCTCGACTCTTGTAAAAATCGTACGGTTCAAACTTGTTTTGGTCCTTAACCAATCAGCTTATCCTCCCCTAAAATCTCCTAACGCTGAGTGAGATGGAAACAAGGGGTTTGATTTGTTTTTATCCAATCAAAATGAGGCAATAACAAAGGCCTGTCTTTCCTTAGATACAGAACGTACACAAACAAATCAGAACGTGTCACTGGCGAGTTTGCTCACAATAATCTACACACATATATATCTATTCAGAGTACACAATCAAGGGGGTTTACAAACAAAAAACCCGAGGGGGAGCCTCCCCACCCCACCATCACTCTTGGTTCTATTTCTCTGCAGAGCCTCCTCTTTGTTTTGTCTCCTTAATGCTGCCCTAAGCCCGTCTTAACGGGGAAATGGTGCAGAACAAATCCTGAGCAGGAGTTGACAGGGCGGGATAAGAGACTACTGATGTCCCTCTAACACAGCCAGTTATAGAGGACAAATTATACAAACAGGCATCATGTCTGCATGAAGAATATTTTATGACATACAAGATTTAACGCTTAACACGAGCTTTTGATCAGTATCACAGAAAAATCACACGTTCAGCTCCATGCCCTTTTCTCTTTGAGAAAAATCACTAAGGTCTGAGGTGCGCTCTTGAATAAAATACAAATTTACTTTCAAGTCAAACCTAGCTCTTGACATTCAAGTGAAAATCTTGTTTTCTCCTCTATCTGCAGAAGCAGAGACAGACAATAAACAACAGACCTTTTGCAGTTTAAGACAGCCTTTCAAAAACAAGACATCAACAGTTGGAGACAGAAATACAATCCCAGAGAAAGAAAACTCAATAGGACTTAAAGGAAAGACAGCTCAAGTATTTCTATTAAATACTCCAGAAAGGAAAAGTTCACTTTGTTAACATACCATCCGGCACCTTTCACACTATTTCCTGCTCTAATCTACGGATCAAACATGACTGATGATCTCGAAAGGGCAAACCGTGGAAAAGCTGACAAGTAAGCAGCGTGGCTTGTCAGTCTCTCGGTACTTACATAAGGCGTGGGAGTCTGTGAGCAGCATCGATAGCAGCAGAGTAGTGACAGGCAGCAGGAGTTGCAAGGAGAGGCGAGGGGCACCGCTGGTGGCCATCTTGGCTCCAGTTGGGAAAGGGGGGGCAGGGAGGGGTGGGGTGGGACCGATCTTTGACCTGGCTGGAGAGCCGAGGCCCCGACTGCGCAGGAATGATTGGGATCTTCACGCAGGACGGCTTGGCACTCTGAGAAAAGGAAGAAAACAAGGAAAAGTTCAGAAATTTTTCATACTTTCATTTCACAGACTCTTTTTCTCTGTACACTGAAATCTAACTTCATCAGTTCATAGTTCAAGTATTCAAATCAAACAATACCATCCCACATATCCACACAGAAGTTATAAAGTTGTACTATTACACTCCCATTAGTAAATCATGTAATCAATGGTTTCCTAACAATGGTTCCCATTTCACCACTTCTGTTTGTTGGGGGTTATTTAGATTATTCTGGACTTTTATGGTATGTTTCTCAGCTTTGTTTGATATGCTCTTGGTTTTTGTGTCTTCTGGCTCTTTTGTTGTTTGGATGAATTTTTCTTTCTTGTTTCTTTCTTGTTGTTCGGGTTTGGTCTTTTTTCTCTTTTCTTATGTTTAGTTTTATTTATAGGAGTTGTCAAAGCACTTTGCTAATTCCTGTTTTTGTAAGCTCTACACAAATTAAGTTTTTAATTATTATTATCATTATGTGATTATTAGATTTCTTCTCATCTCCAAGCGATTCTTGTAGGCTTAGTGAAAATTATCTAAATTTTTAGTTAATTATTTGAATTTGTTCGAAATGATATTTATACAAGACTCAATTGAACTGTTTCAACACAAAAGGGCGACATGGCTTTGCTTCACTTGTTGGGTAATAGTAATATTGTCCAGTTGTGGCTCAATGTAAACATCAGCCGTCATGTGACTGTAGCTAATTTGTTCCTCGATATGGTGTTTTATCTCAAAATGGCTTCAGGGCGTGACTTTTGATCAACACGCTCTGCTACTCTGTCCTTTCTACAACCTCTCATTGCAGCTGACGCATAAACACAAAGAAGGTAATAATGTGTCTGAGACACAACTGGAAGCAAAGTGTCACTCACCACCAACCTTGTAGCCTCCCTGTCCTTTAAGCAGCACCTTCTAACAACCTTTAATTAGCAGGAGAGTCGCTGTTGTCTTTCTTTTTTTATTTTTCCTCCCTAATCGCCAGATCTTGTCGTTATTTGCTTATCTCATTGCCTTGCAATTACACAGGCGCCCAGTGATAGTGGAGGCATCGTCTCTTTGTTTTAGTCAAATTGCCATTAATCCCCTGAGCTGGAGGGAGGGACTGGGGATGCCTGCCACCATGCACACACACACACACACACACACACACACACACACACACACACACACACACACACACACACACACACACACACACACACACACACACACACACACTCTTTTTTTGCTCATTGATATGTCTGGTGCAGCATGGACCAAGTAATTCTACATCCTCTTTAATTGAGAAGACATGAGAGTGATCCATGACGTTAATATGCTGAGTTTGTCATGTACGCCACTCAGCTGCCAACGTCTAAACTACTCAGAGAACCATTCATAGCGAATGCCCTCCAACAACTTTCAACCGACAGCCGAGTGGTTACAGGTTATATTCTGTCAATATAGATTTGTAGTTTTCATCCCTGAAACATCCACTTCCAATTGACCCTGAACACCTGCTAAAATCATAACCTGCTAACCCAACACAAGTTGCCTTTGACAAGTGCCAGTGGCTGAAATGTGGAGTGAACATACTTTAAAAAATGAAATTAAGTTTAGAAGGACGAACGCTAGTATAAAGAAGCACACAGGCAACTCAAGTGGACTTTCAAACGGAATATAAAAGTCAAAATCCAACAAAAAAGATCCTTTTTACAGAAAAAATCTGAATTGACGTTTCAAACATCAATCTGCTAACTCGTCAGTGGAGAAAAAGGTGAATATATGCCTCTGTTTTACAGGGCTTCATTCGAGACTGTGGCCTTGAGACTCGCAGGAAACCACAGCTAATTGCAGTGTAACCAAGCACCTCAGACAGCAGACGTATTTAAGCACCCCACCCTTCACAGCTACCGGACCACGAGCTTCAATCTGGCTGCATGAAACAGACAGGCACGTGCAGCAGAAAGCAACCTTTAAATAAAACCACAAACTCACAAAGCAACTCTCTCCCCACACACACACATTCAGTCCAAAGCTCCTGGCCTCTAAACACTCTCCTTTTTGATATATCCGCATTTCAAAAAAAGGAGAAATTCAAGAACACGCGCTTTACAAAAACACAAAGGGAGATATCCACAATAGGTCTTTTGTGGTGACGCCGTGCCAGAAAGGAGTGGGTGTCTTTCAGAGGCTAAGCTCATCTCTTAACACAATACTATACACACACGACCCACATGTGTGTCCATACTTGTCTTTTGTTTTCCTTTTTGCTTGCCCTGGGGGGGACGATGATGTCAGAGGTGAGAGGGAAATACAGAGACATGAGGAGAGAGTCGGGAGTATCAGATTGTCTAGGGGACTTCTGAGTGATGCCCCTATTGTTCAGACTGTAAACATTGGTGGAGGTAGAGGGATTCTCGCCATGCCTGTAGGGAATTACTCTATCTGTGCTCACCAGTTGCCTAGGTTATGATTTATGGCCTTCCCCTTAGGGCACGGCTCTCTATCTCCACCTTTGGTTGCTATACACATTTCACAACACAATTACTACATCTATTGTAGTTGGAAGGTTTTGCCAAACATAACCTGGAGCCACATATGGGCTCTAGTTTCAAAATAGACACTGTAAAAAAAATTAGAATAGACCACATCAGGGGTCTAGTTTCATTTTAAAAGGCCCCCCTTTTCACAGCATAACTGCCACAATATGTGCAAAAGGGAGAGAGTGAAGATGGCAGTTGCACTGATATAGACACATGTACTATATATTTTAGACACAAGCAGATTTAATTGCCAGACTTGTAGCAATAAATTACCCTAACCCTGAAATCCTTGGAAATACTGTATAGAAGTTTACCTAGAAAAAAAAAAAATATATATACATTTAAATATATTATGATCCGTTACGTGTAGAGAGTGGAAAGCCTTAACATCAGGCATGAATGAAAAAAAGAAAATTCTCCATGATACAGGAGGCACAGCGTGTTTCTACTGCCATTAGCACCTCCATGGGAAAACCTGTCAACTCTCGCTAAAAGCGTTCATCACTTTCCCTCTAGACATGAGTGGGGAGTATTTAGCATTCCAGCAACACTAGCAGAGAGGCCAATCGATTGATAAACCCTCACCATTACCTCAGCTGCCTTCACATCATGGGCCGCGATCAAGAGGAAACTGCTAATGGTGGCGTTTTGCAGATTTCCGCGTGATTGGGATGATTTGACAACTTACTCATTTCTGACAAGGACTGGGCTGATTAGGTTGTCATCATTAAGCTAGCATAAGATAAACATTTGGAGAATTAATAAAGTTACTACTTATTTACCACGGCTCATGGCAGTTTCTTATAGCCTTTGAGGAAAGCTATGAAGGAAGTGCTGATAGTTCCTCAAACAAACTTAAGTAAAGATTCATTCAGATACTTGCAGATTTATCTCAAAGCTATTTTTTTTTAACATGTGGAAACAGGCCACCACTCCAGATATTACCCAGTTGCCAGACAGGGTAATTGCAGCCAAAATGGGGGAATAATTTTCACTGAGTGATGGCAGTCACCAGCTATCAGTGACCCTCATTCTGACATGGTCAAGGTTTAAATTCAGCTCGTTTGCCCGTGCAATATTGATACTAATGCATTTGATTACTGAGATTGAGAAAGGGAGCGCATGAAAGAGGAGATTGGAATTTGTGTCATGAGCATGAAATGAAAGATGGACCAATGGAAATAAAATCTTTGTTCACACACAAATACGCTGCGCACATCGGTGAGGAAGGACAAACGAGACAGACGAACAACTCATGAAAGGGTACACGTGAATTTTTGAGAGAAGGCCTTGAGACCATTGACTTAAAGACACAAAGCTATTTCCTCCCACTTACTATACACACTATTGTGTTACAAATGCACACACTGGAGAGATGTGAAGTTATATTCACCGGGAGAAAAACAACTACTCATCACCTGAGGGATGACATTAATAGTCTCTTTTATGAGGTGAACTGTAATCTCACTTCCCGCTAAGTTAAAAAGGCCTCAGCTCGGTGGGGCTTGATGATCAAAAATGCATGTTTGATGTTGAGAACTTCAAAAAGAATATTTTCAGTGTTTGTCAAGCTCCAAAAAAACCCAGCTGGACTTCGCATATGAAGAAATATGTTTTTCAAGCATTGTTTGGTTTCCAGAGTTTGCGTGTCTAACATATCCCAGTTTTGGCTCCAGGACTTTGACAGGCCTTGTTTGTGAGGGACTCCCTGCTTCAGCCATGAACAGATGTATTTCACTTGGCAGGGGTGGGAATTAGTTTAAAAATCCAAGTTCACAGGAAGAATAAAGATCTGATTTTTGAATTTACTAATACTTTTAAAGGTGGTGTTTAAGAACAGTAGGTTAAAGCACTTTCTGCTTTCCTGAAATCCGCTCCTGTAGAATCACATCAGATCGATTCAGTCAACCAAAACTTGCTCCATCCCCCTTATCCCTGATACCAACACAAACATTGTCAAATTTCAAGCTAAAGGAAACACACACAAAAAGGAACCATGCCAGAGCAGTACATCTAGCTGAAAATAAACCAATCAATCGTACTGTCTGCTGTTAAGGGCTGATGGAGAAACAGATTTTTTTTTTCAGCAAATACAGCCTTTTTCATGGCCATGTTGCAACTTGGCTATCTGCTGTTTATTTTCAGCCTTCAGCCTGTGTCTCCTCTTCCAGTGTTTTACCTCAGATCAGGTTTTTATGCGTCAGCTCCGACTCACAGGCTTTTACTTCAACTCGTTTACTGTCTTTCATTGATCATGGGCTGCAGAATATCAACAAAAACGTCTATACCATCGTGGGTGCATTTGTCTGTATGTCCCTGACTAGGAACAATACAAACAATATGATGTACTGGAGTGTGAGCAAACTTATACTCGGGATCAAGGATGTTAACAGTTTATCAAATATGAATAAGCGATTGTTAAGATCACACTTGAACATGCATTTTTTGTTCCATTTTCTTTCAGAGAGTGATAAATAATGTGTGGTCTCATATTACATTCAATTCTCAGTGCGGTGTTGTAATTAAAAGCGTGCTTCAATGCACACACACACACACACACACACACACACACACACACACACACACACACACACACACACACACACACACACACACACACACACACCTTAGTTTCAGCCATAAAAAAAAGAAAGTATTGATTCAATGTGCCATTGCCAAAGTTTCCCTCCACTTTCACTGTAAAGATCTCTCTCCCTCACTGTAACTCATTGCACTGCCTGAGCTCCCTGCATCCAAATATTGGCTCGATCTAAGCTAAAGTCTACCCTGAAAAAAAAGGGGATACCTTAAAGCTATGCAAATGTTTTCAGGCATATGGGCAGCAGAAGAAAGAGAGGGAGAAAGAGAGAGAGACTGTGGATGTCCATGTGTGAGTGTAAGTGTGGAAGGGAGGTGTGTTTGGCTTCTAAATTTATCCCCCCGATCAAAACCAGTCGTCCTCCAAATCCTCCATCTCTGTTTTCTTTTTCTCCATTTCAACCCCTTCCCCTCCTCTCCCTCATTTCCTCTCCTCTCGCTCTCCATCCTCTCCTCAAACTCATGCATACTAAACTATGCTTGCATTGCAGATGTTTGCTGGGGAATCACATGAATTTGCATGGAACTGCAGGACTATTATGTAAATGCCTCGGTGTATATCTACCACCTAGCTTCACTCCTTTGTTGCCATACACTCCATCCTGAGAGATCAGTGTCAGAGGAATTTCAAACAAGGTGCACCTGCCATTAAGTACCATGTGCAGGGAAGCCCCTGTGAAGGCAGGGTAAACGAATTTTGTGGAATATATTTCCGTCTATGCTGGGTGCAAACACGTGAAACATTAGATCACCGATCATGAGTATGCAACAGGTGGTAAGGTATGCAGAATGGAGAGCTTGTCAGACAGCATTTGAAATCTTCTTTAGAGAACATGCGAACAAAAACAATTTTTTTGAGAACACTTTACATAATGCTAGTCCCGGCTGCAATCATTGTGCAAACATGTGCCATGTGCACTGACTTGGCTACAACGGCCAAGAAAAACTTCCACCGGCCAGACTCGTTGGTGGAAAGCCATCTGCCTTAATGGATCATCCAAATGTATATAGAAATAATCAAAATGTTCAAGATTCATCGGGGTTACATTTCTAACTTTCAGCTACACACTTTTGCAGAAATGACATGACTCCTGATGTGAGTTGGGGGAGTCTGGTACATGTAACTTACATCAGTAGCCTTGAATTCAACAAATGACACCGTCTCAGTCCAGTTACAACCCCAACTTCTATCTGGACTTCTGCAGCCAGACAAATCCCTGATTATACTGTCAAATATGTGTAAGCAACTTAATTCCAAGAAACAGTAATGAAAGGTGTATTTCCTGTTAGGCTTAAGCATATACACTATTCTTTCCTAAGTGAAGGTTGTTTGCATAGAGAGTGAGCACCGCGCCACCGTGACCTCATTAAGAGATTGCAGAGTGGCCTACCCTGGCAACCTCTTCTTGGAGTCGTTTTCCCATGAGCCTTTGCCCTTAACTGTTCCCAATCTCCCAGGTTCAGAATTGGTGCTTGACACCTCAGAGACACCTTGCACAGGCCATCTGCTGTCCCTTTAGGAGCTCTGTGACCTTTCCCTGGGATCCAGTGAAGCCTTTTGAGATCTGGATGGTTTCAAAAGAGATTTTGCTTCAAAGAACTGCTGAAAAACCCCATGCTCATCCTTTTTTTCAGTGGCTCAGAATGATCAGTGTTCTGTCACTTTGTCTGATCCACCTTCAGCCAGCCTTCATAGCTGTTTCAGAAACCTGATGGACTGCTCTGTCCGACAATTTTCACAAGGAACAGGTGGTTTTACAAAAAGATTTGAAACCAAATTACCAGAAGCTCACTGAATCCTCGGCCTTTTGTTTTTCTCCAGGTGTTGCCCTGAGTTCCCTCAGCAGGAAATGACTTTACTCTGAACATTATGAGGCTGCACTGTCCTTCCAATAAACACCCTGCGCTGTGAGGCTTTTAGCTGAAATCCACCTCAGTTGAGGTTGAGTGCACAACAGCAAGCGCTGGGGTCGAGCGGTGGGGGCGAATGGATTGGCAGCTGGGAGGCTTGGGCAGCAGGCTGACCTCCTAAATGCGGACTTTATTGCACAGCCATTTTGTTTACCACCGTGGGGTGACACCCTATCTGTCTCCTGTGTAACCTCGCCATACTCTGACGCCATGAGTTGGCAGACGATATTCACACACCAGACACATACACACACAGGTATGCTTGTTTTTATTTTCTGCCTCTCCTGGTGTGCTGCACTGGCTGCCAAGTATCATAAAAGCCAAAGGTTACAGGTGGCTCACTCTGCGACGGCCACAGTCTCAGCTTGGGGGAGTCTAGGTAAGGCGGCTACATTTAATATAAAGGAAAGGCTTTTAATTATGGGAGGACAGAGTTGGAAGCTTGAGGAGGAGGGTGAGTCTGGGTTTATGCCAGGCCTTGACAATAAAGGGGTACCTATTTGGGGATATGATGTGAGTAGGTGTGTGTGCATCAGTAAGATTGCAGCCCTGAGGAGAACTGGGTAAAGGAGACGTTGGGGGGCTGTATTTGGCCCTCTTCCAATAGAGTTAGACAAGCATCACACCAGCCGGCCAGAGACTTAAATGCCCTTTAAAATTTGCCACAGGAGTGGAAAAGAAGTTTCTGAAGGGCAGTGGGGACTGTTTGGGAAGAAAGCTTCATATTCATTCTGGGAATGGGATGCGCATGGAGCCGAAATGAGATTACTCTGAGTGATGGAGGAGGAGGAGGAGGAGGAGGAGGAAGAAGAAGAGGAGGCAGAGACTGGCAGACCGGGGTGTTTCGAAAATGTCTTCAAAACTCCTCTGTGTAATTGGCAGGGCTCACCGTGCAACATTTGCTGTGTGGTTTGAGTAGTTCTATTTCCAACATGAGATACATACCATTTGAGAAACTGTGACACCTACACAACAAAATGACTGCTGGCATGTCAACAAAATTCACAACTGAGTGGAGACAGAGACATCTTTAGCCATTTGCCTTTCATCACTTTGGTTAATTCTTGGGATGTGTGCATTAAACTGCCTAAACATTTAGACATCCCCACCCTTACCAGTCAGGTATAACTATTTGGTTGTCTAGGCGATAGCACAGTTATCAGCCACAATTGCACTGTGACTATATAATGTGTAATACACAGATGCAAACAGTTACACATGACAGAAGGTATCATGTTGAGGAATGTGGTTTTATTGTTTTTTTATTGCCTATCAATCAGCTGGTTAGTCAGATCTTAATTTCCACCCAAACAAAAAAGTCTCAAGAACAACCGAAGTCTGTTTTGTGCCATTTTAAACCCATGAAACAGAGTTTTATCCTCCCCCTGCTTCATTTAACATGATATTACAATGAAACATTTCCTGAATCAAGGCTGCTCTTACAGGATAAACTCTATGGTTTCTTTTGTTCGAACGGCCTTCTGATTCATCCTGCGCTATCTTTCCTGTAAGTGGGAGTCGAAAAGGATGCATACAACCTTGCACATCGCGACACAAAAACACACCAGGGAGACCCACAACACACACACGGGGTCAAACTGTGCTGGCTTCATTGATAACAAACCCTGTCTTTATAGGGTGGTCATCTTTTTCAGGGAATTAATTGAAAATGGAGTTAATCCTAGTAATTCGCTGCTGAAAGTGGGCCAAAGCCCATTAGCTGGCTAAGTACTATTTAGTGACCTTATTGTGGGGAGTCAAAGTTTCTGGGATGAATCCTCTCTGGGTGTTTATTTGGGTTTTAAATTTGCTCTTCACATGTTTGTTCAAAGAAATAACAGACCCACACCGACACTCTTCAGGTCTTTGCATTGCTGTCACTTGGGATCAAGCTGCGTCAATAATATGATATTTTAGTTAGTACGTCTCTGTGCTTATTCCCAAAATGATGTTGAATTGCTTCATTTTAATTGAACTCGATGAAAGTGACTGGGCCTAATTATATGGTTCAACAAAGCAGACAAACATGCAACCATAGCAATTGATGTTGTGCAACTCCATGTGCAGCAGGCTGTGGTTGGATCCTGTTTGGGCTGGAGGTTAGGGGAGTGTCTGTAGCCCTGTCAATCACACCGCATTGTAAAGAGCAGAGACAGATGGCAAGGTTGACCCGCACTCTGTCTTCCTGCCTGTCAGTCCACCCATCACAGTCCCAACCACCAGCACTTCCACTGAAAGCTTGGGAAAGACAACTGTTTTTTTTACAGGCTTTAAAAAGAACCAAGGAACAGACAGCGGCAAATGTGGCTCTTTGACTCGGGACTTTCTACTAAAATCCCAAGGACTGCTTTCAAATAGAGCATGGTGTGGAAAAACCAAACAATCAGAAAGGGAGAGTAAAAAATAGACTGACACACAAAAAAAAAGGGAAGACACAACAAAACAAAGCAGAGATCAACAACTTTAAACATACATTTTATCTCTACTCCTTCAGTCTAAGTGTTTTCCAATATTGGGAGATCTTCACTGTGTTATATTTGATGGCATGTCAACCGAAACTGCAAGATGGGAGCAAAGAGAAACAATAGTGAAAGGGAAGAAAAATGCATTCTGACATTTTCAGTAACAGTCTATTCTTCTTAAACTAAAGACTAAGGACATTTCAGTGGAAATCCCCTCAGTGTCCCTGCTGAAGATAACCATCGACACAATAAAAAAGTCCCCAGTCTTTCGGCCACACATTCAGGCTCAAGCCACCCCATGTGACCTATTGAGCGTTTAGCCAGTGGTTGGCAGCTGCTGAGGGAGTAAGGGGTGGTGATTCAGTGGGAGGTAATAATGTGGCATGATCCATATTAATGTATTCCTCTGCATTAAATTACTGGAACACAGAGCCAGTGTTGTGTACTGTCGTTCTTTCCTCCCACAAAGCAGAACAAAGAGTTTGTTTGAGAAGAAGACAGAGAGGTTTCTGTTGACGGCGGGCATGCATATGGGCAAACGCAAGTAGAGGGAGGATGACTGTAATGCACTCTTATAGTTATTTAGTTCGTGAGCTTTGGTGCATACACATAAATTGCATGCGTGTTCACTGTATTGGTGGCCGTTTGATCTTGAGTGCCTGTATTGCTGCGTTTCATGTCAGAAACACACAGTCTACTCATAAAACATCAATCATTTGGTGAAAGATGGTAAACATCTCATGGGATATTGATGGATTTTTGTCCTCCAGTTCTTTTAGATGCTCTCCATTCAAACAGCAATAACCTGATAGCAATTTCCCATGTATTCTTTAAAATCTGCACCTCTTCTCTGCCTGTTTCACGCCAACCAATAACCTCTGCCATCACCATCCTTTCAAAGCCCCGCCATTACTCGTTACTGCGCGCGCTGTCAACTTGAGAATGAATCTCAGAGTCCCCTGGGAGCGATACGAGATGATGAGGATGGTGGCAGTGGTGTTGGAGGGGGTGTTAGAGGTCAAAGGTTGAAGTTCAGACAGCTGGTAAACCTCTTCAAATTCCCTTTTTTCTTTCTTACTCCACAGATTCCTTCACAGCAGGGTACCCCCAGCTATAACCATCTATCTCTGCCTTTTTTAACTCAGTGCATGTGTTGAAAGTGTTTGTACATTTTCTATGCTCTGGAGTATGCATATAAAGTGTACTTTTTGAGGGCACTGCAGAACACAAAAGCGAATTTATTCCGTGATATTCAAAGAAAAAAAAACACCCCAGAAGTGATGGGGTTTGTTTGTTTATATGCCTGCAGTACCCACGCTGATTTTAAGTGGTGGGCGAGTGGATGGGGGGGCTTTTAAGTCCTGGAACTAATGCATAAACAAGGCTGGTTTCTGTCTGTCTCACTGTCTTTTATTTCCTGTATTTGTCATTTTACCACTTTGCACACCCATGCTGTGCATTGTTGTCTTGTGCGCCCCATTGCATGCAATGAGGGGAAAAGGAACTAAGAAAGAGAGAGATGATTCCATCCTTTTGCAATAACTTAAAAAGGAAAGAGACCAGCCGAGGAGCTACCCACGCAAATGCACAAATGTAGTGAAAGAGAGGAAGAGGATAGGGAGGTCAAAAAAGAGACAGTTTTTTCCCCATCTTATAATCACAAAGTAAGATGGAAAACATGGGGTGGGACACTTCTGCTTCTTTAAATCAATTTTATACAGACACCAGCCCCAACCACATCCACAGCACTAGAGCCTGACTGGAAGATGACCTACCCATGGAGGGAGGGGCTGGAGGTGCTGAGGTCTGAGATGAGGCGTTGTGGCATTAATGGAGACAAATGAAGGTATCATATTGGTCAAAGACAAGGCTATGGAGCCGCTGCTGGCCACAGTGACCCGAAGAACAAGAACACTTAGAGAGAGAAAGAGGAAGGAGGCCTTGAGGAGCTTTGCACTTCAGAGTCCGTTCTCTATGCAGCAGTTTGAGCACTGAGCACTTAGCTCAAGAGCACTTTGGCAGTGATGCTCGATACTGCAGTTCCTCTGCCCTTGCATCAGCCGCTCATTACAGGTTTAAAACAAAAACAAAAAAAGAAACTCTCAGTTTCAGAGATTTACTTCACCAAAGCCAGAGACAACCAACAGAATCTTGGCCCAGAATTCTGCAAGACACAGACGAATCCCCTAAGAGACACCAAAGATGTTTTACTGCTGTAATCCAGTTATGGATTTACATGTTTCTACAATGTAATCCATGACCAGGCTCAAACTCGGTCTTAGTTCCATGTCAAGTCTCCAGGCAGATTTTCTATTGTCTTTGAGTACTCTGATAGGGTTTGACTTGGACTTCTTGTCTTGGTCTTGGCCACTGGTGTTGCCCGTTATGTTCTTGCCAGATTCCCTCAGTCTGCCTTTTCATCCTGTGATTCTCTCTTTCGAGGAGCTATCAGAAGGTAAACACAAAGCAGTGGAAAGTGCCAAGTTACAGCCAGTCCCTGAGAGAAGGCAGAAAATTATTTTTTCAATTGCTTTGTGCACACCCATCGGCCATTTTCCATGGTGCGTCTCTGCCAAAGAATCATCAGCACTGGCCAAGTATTTTTCTTTATGGCAATTTTATGCAGAAAATGTGGGATTGTATTACTTATGTAATTGGATACACGACTTACTCTTGCTTCTCATCTTTTTACCTTTCTACCTTTTTGTCCTGATGGAAGACAGCAGGCTCAGTCAGTTTTTTTGTAGATGCCAACAACAAATTTGTTTGCAATTAGAGCTTCATTATCAAGCCTCAATTAGCAGTGCGGGCACTTTTGGGAAAAGCCATGGGTGAATTATTGAATGAATCCTAGTTAAGATCTAGTTTAGCCACAAAATGACCAAGAATAAGATGGTTAGTTGGAAAAAATGAAGTTAATTTGGTTGGCATTTATCACACACGTGTTTCTCTTTTGTTCTGCAAGTAATGTTTTCCCATAGTTTTGCAAAAGAGGAAAGATCGCTTTGTTCTACATCTGTTCGCTGTTTGTTATTACATGCTATGTAGATTAATGGGCTTCAACTTGTTTAACACACCCTTCAATCAGGGCAAATAAAGTAAAACCACTGGATTGATCATTGTTGAGTAGGGAGAGCACGCACATGACTCAGGCTTCTCAAGAACATGATGTTAGCTTGGCTATGATTGACATCCAAAGGCTTAAACCCAAAAGGTCTAGGGGGTAGATGTAAAAAACACAGTTGGTAAATGTTTAGGAGTTCGTGTGACAAACACCAGGGCAATAAATCCTTAGAGAGTGGTGACAGGGTGAACAATAAGCTAAAAGGGAGCATAAAAAGATGACATCCATGCCAGGCTGCCGCACCACCAAGCTGCTCATCTTCTTGGCACAGAGCAAAGTCCTGGCTTGGGTTCAACCAGGAGGCCCATTTTTCCCTCGCTTTTTATGTGTCTTTTTGTTTTTGTGATTCACTATAAGAGATGAGTACAACTCGTTCACATGCTCGCTTTTTCGCGTACTTGGATCACCCTCACTCGCAGCTCTTTATTGGATTGGAAAAGATGGCTGGTTTTTCCAAAGCCTCCAGGCCTTGAAATGCATGCAGGCTGCAATCCAAAGCCCCTAATCACAGCTAAGGGAATAGGCTGACTGGAGAGTCACGATTCGTAGCAAGGGAAGGATGGAGGAAGAGAGAGACGGAGACGGGAAGGAGTGCGAGGACGTGAAAATATAGAGGGAGAGTGGGAGGAGGACGGAAGTAAAATGGAAAATCAAGGTTGTTTTGGCACTAGGTGGAAATTCTAAAATAAAACACTGTAGCTTTTAAATTACATAAACAAGACCTTATGCATGTGTTTGTGATGTGTTAAGTTCGTGATATCTTAATTATTGAATTAAACCCATTTCTTACTGAGAATTATTTGAGCAAGCCTTGACGTGAGTGTGACAAGTCCTCAGAAACACAGTTAATGCATTAGCATGTTAAGTACATGTGCGTATGGTAAGTGTCCCTGTTTGTGTGTTTGAGGCCTGCCACTCCGGTACACCTCAAGCTGTTCGGCTGTCGTCAGGCTCGCTCAGCAAGGAGCAGGCCGCTCCATCTGGTCAACCCACCCCTTCCCCTGTCTTCTCTGGAAACAAACATGTATGAATGTGTATGGTCGGTGGGAGTTTGTGTGTATGTGTGCATGCTGCCACATGCACGTATGTGAAAAACCACATACACAAATGTCTGTACGATCACAGAATTCTGCAAAGGATCTGAGTACATGGTGGCTATCCACGTCTCCCCTGTACACACAGACAGAGACACAGACAAAGACACAGACAGAGCTTAACAGGTACTCTAAAATTAATCAGTTTTCTATTACCCTTTCATCCCTCATTTCAGTCCGTGTTTCCTGGCATGATAGCAGGAAAGCCTCTGAGGTAAATTAGACACAATGACACAAAATGAGCGGCTGGAGAGTCAACAATACAAAGCCCAAAGCCGGGCCAGGCCTATTACAGGCTTGTATATGTAGTGGCTCATTTCCAGCTTTGTAAAGCATATTTGATGTGCAGTAGAATTGGGCAATGAAGCTAAAACTTGTGTCTCAATATGTTGCTTTGTGGGAGGATACATACAATTTATCTGGCACTGTTATGTATTTAAACTTTAATATGAATTGTGGAAATCAACACTGAATCAGCTCTCTTCATGGAAGCTGTAAAAGTTAGTGAAAGTATGAGGAAGATGAGGTAAAAAGGACAAGGCTGAAGGGAAATACAGTTTAAATAAAACAGCCTTTTAAATGTCTTCATCCTCATTTAATTGTTATTATGATATTGATGTTCCTTACTGTTTTACACTATGGTTAAATTCCCCAGAGAGTGTCAAAATCCACTTGGTGTTACGGTTGTTGGTTTCATCCACCTGAAGCCAATTAAGAGCCCTAAAACACGACTGATAAATATTTCTTAAAGTCATGACAGTATCTGACAGGACCATCTGTATTTAAGAGACACAAAACAATAAAGTTCAGGAAGTTTTCTTACACAAATAAACAATGGTGAGTTTTCCAATAAAATGTCTCATTCAGTGAATGCTTCCTGCCCCAGATATCCTTTCCTAGTTTGTGTGTTTGTCACTAACAAGGTCCCATGGGGCTGCCTCCGTCACCTGGGCATTGCAGCATAGCACGTAGCCAGGGCAGCTCATGAATGAACCCGGAGCACCAACGGCTATATACAGCGTTTTCCAGCACAGTGACAATCTGTGTGTGTATGTGTGAGTAAATAAGTGTATATACAGAGCTGTGTGTCTGTGTGAGAGGCAGGCTTCCTAGGAGCTGTAGTGCAGCTGGCTGCTCTCCCCTAACACGTGGAAATGGGAACCAGCTGACATCGCCATTATCACCCTCAAGAGAGCACAGGGGATACTGTGCCACCGCCCTACAAGCACACTTAAAAAGTTCAGCTCAATCCCTCTCTTCTCATTTAATTATGTAACTATATCTCTACCACCCATGTACAAAAAAAAGAGAACATATGAAAGATAGCGCAGTGTAGCACAGGTGGTATGTCGTGTTAAAATGGCCTAAAAAAAAAACGGCTTGACAGCAGTGATTTCTAACCAGCCCTCCTGTAATTAAGGCTGCTAGTGCTTGTTTCACTAACTTCAGCAAGTTCTGCTCATAGACTGTAGATAGAATGGACAGCATCTGCCTCCTTGCTGGGTTAAGCCACTCCAAGAACAGCACCCTCTGGCTGCAGTATAGGTCATAAATCCCGCCTCAGCCAGCAAAGCTTATGGGGCTGTGGACAAACCTTAGAAATTTATGACACAGAAGTTTACGTAGCTCACGAAGTTTATATATCTCACCTAGGGAATAAACTGTTTGAGCCGAGCGTCATCACAGAATCTCTCGGCGACTCTCCCGCCGAATGCATACAATGCTACTGCGCAAGTGGTGGAGTGCGTACAACACTACTGCGCAATGTTGGTTTCAGGAAATGGAGAAAAAATCCTGAAAGTGTTCTTACCTTTAAATTAGTTAGTCAAAGATTATCCAAATTTCTGTTTTAAAGACAAGGAAACTGTTCATATTGACATGCTCACTAAACTGAAAAAAAGTGCATGTGTAAGTTTTTAGGACTTTGCTGAATCCAGAACAAGAGGAAACCAGGGGAGATATCTATTGATTGAATGCTTAAGTCCCAAAGAAATTAAAGCACATTTTTATTTGCACCAAATCGCGGTCTCACTTCTCTCAGTCGCTGTAGTTCTCTGGTACCCGAATGTGCATTCAACAAACATAATTCAGCTGAAAATCAAAACAGAAATGGGTGTAAATACTCGCCGCAGAACAAACTCTCTCCCACAAAGCAGCTGGGAAAGGAACCAATCATACGTCGTTTGAAATAAATGATATTTTATTCATAGTTTAATCAGGCACTGGCGGTAATGTGCTTGATTTTCTCCACAAACATGTTGTTTTGTTTGATGCATTAATGCAGCAAGTTTACCTCAGGGTTTTTCTATTTGATGTTTACACTCTTTTTTTTTTCTTGTTTTTTTCCCCCATAAAATGTTGTCATTCAATCTCCTCTCCTGCTCCGCATGCCCTCTCTTAATTCCTACGACAATCACTTGTTTTCTTTACTTTCTCCAAACTTCCCCTGCTGCTTTCCATCCTCCTCCTCCTCACGCTAACATCACTCATCTGCTGGCTTTTTTTTTTTCTTGTTTGTTCTACTTCTTTTTCCCCCCCGCCACCACTTTACTGCCAGACTCCTCACAGAGAAAGAAGAGAAAGAAAACAACAACATGGTGACTGGTCTTCACGCAGTCATGCTAACTGTGTCGGGGTTAGCTTGACACGCACACATTTGTTTGTCTTTTAGGCCAAGAAGAAACACACACCCGGCCCAATCGAGATTTACTTGGAGCAAAACACACACCGCAGGAACAAACACGGAAATACACAGAAGTGAAATGGACAGATCTGTGCTAAAAGCAAACAGCAATCCCTTTGATAAACTCGTTCCTGCGAGAGGAAGGCATCCTCCTCGTCCTCATCATCATTAAAGGGAGGAAAGCCTGTTGTTTGGCCCCACAGAGTAATGAGGAGGCGGGAAGGTGGGTGAGGCGGTGGCTGAAGGGGTGTGGAGCGATCAAATGACACCCTGACATTTGAGCCTGAAACAAACGAATCGATTGTGATTAAATTATTCATCTGTCTGTTTACCATGGAAATGGAGCGGTTTGGGAGGGAAATGGGAGGAAGACATTGTGAGGAGAGAGGAGGGAGGCAGGAGAAAATGGAGGGCTGGCAACAGCTCTGAAGTTCCTACACTAATCTTATAATAATGATCCGCTGGCCTGAGTAGAACTGCTGCAGCTGTGTCTACTTTGAGGTATTTCTTATCCTTTTCACAATAGTATCCTGGGAAAGTCCTCACGTATCCAAAATGTGTCTTTTGGGGGAAACTACACAGCACACTGAGGTTTTCTAGGGTCAGAAACTATGAAACAGTAACATTCAACACCTACTTGAAAGTCTTTTATCAAACAATCCCGTATTGTCAAGTAATCAAAGTCTTTGAGCACAAATTGTTCAAAAAAGTCAATCCCAGACTTCGAAAAAGCACTTTCAAATTGGTTGTTTAGCTTGACTGCAAAAGGTTTTCGTAAATTATGCAGGTGGTAATTCACAGACCTGAAGCACAGGCTGTACCTTTAGAGTAGAGTTTGATTACACCTGTTGATAGCTGCACTGCAACACTAGATGGATGTAACATGTATTATCAGGCATTTATTACATTTACTGATACTCCCAATGGTGACCCTTTCTTTTAGGAGTCTTTCATTTACTTTTTATACATGCTGGTGTTTCCTGCAAATGTACATTTGACTCACTAAAACCAAAAAATGTCACAGTTTAGGGAGCCAATGGTAAAGACTGTTCTTATACTGCTATAACCATCATCTCTCTGGTTTCTCATAGGGGTGGGCCAATATATCGACTCTCCAATCCATCGCAATGCAACACGTGATGATCGATAACAATTAACTGACTGTCAGCCAACATAGCAGCAGATAACTCGCTGGCTACTGTTGCTGAGTGTGATGTTTGCGTTTCAGGTTTGAAATCCAGCATGTAGAGCCATTTCATGTGAAGGATTTAATTCATTCTGCTCTCGTTCTGTTCATACGTCACTTATTTAGATTTAAAACTGCTTTTGGTTGTGGATAGCAAAATGTTTGATTGTTGAAGGATGCTATGATGCTCGTTAAATAGTTTGTTTAGAAGTCATTATTGTCACTGGGGTTAAGTTATTATTTGTTTCTTCACTTTGTTCAATGGATGCTGACAAATATACCTCATTTAAAAGATACAGGACTTGGTATGTTACTCTGTCAACAAGGGTCTGACTCGGTGTGATTTCAGTCAACTAACATGTTTAAGTGGATTTTAAAAGCCTAATATCATTCAGATTAAAACAACGGATCCGTTTTGTACATTGTGTAACTGCTGATTTATTGTTAATATTAGTTGTGGAAAAATTAAAGCAGGCTTGTGTTGTTACTCCTCAATGTGTTATAATTTCACCGTGACCTCTTGTGGTAGTAATCCCCCTGTAGGTTATTTGGGGTGGATGTAGTCTTTTAACCGGCCGGATCTTCTTTTATGTGCATGATATTGTTTGACTGGTGAAGTTGGGCTGGTGAGTTACGAGATGTGAAACATGATAACAATTTATGTTACATATTATAAGTTAATGTGTTATAAATATCGGTGCTTTTGTTATTATTTTTGTGTTGTTTCAGTTGATTACCTGGTGAACGGCACAGTTATTGTTAGGTGCTAGTGAAAACCAGGTGTCTGAGCTTGAGTATGACACTGTTTTCATCAGTTCAAACACCCTATACGGTGGGAGTTATTAAATTAGTGTAGTAAGTTTAATAAAACCGTACAAGGCTTGTTTTTTGAGCATGCCGTTACACCACGTCATGCCAACCCCCTCATCATGGTTACAGGCTTTGAAATTTGCAGATTTGAAATTGTTAGTGTTGTCACTGATGATCATGTCTGCTAATGTAGGTCACAAAGAGGCATTACTGTCAATTTGGAGGGCTTCAAACATTAATCAGGATGAAAAACGTATCAATCAACTCGTCATTAATAGTCGTATCAGTACAAGTATTTCAGATTCTTATGATGTGGATATTTTCAAAGAAATCATGGTTCTGAGTAAAATCCCTCACACACAAATTGACAAAAAAAAAAAGTCATTTTAAGCCTTGGACCCTCTGAACCTCTCCGTTTTTCCAGGAACTCAATATGGCCGCCTCCCTCCCTCCCTCCCTCCCAGCCGGCTGCATTCCTCAGATAGAATAGATGGCCCTGCTCAGGATGACATTTTAATGAGTGTGTGTGGGAGAAAGGGCTCTGAGAGGGTGACGATAGAAGGCTGCATGCACACACAAGCGCATGGATGCACACAAAGACTGATACACGCTGACACAAAGAGCTACTGTGCACCAGTGTCACTCACACACGCACACACAGACACACACACACACACACATGTGTACATGGATTTACCAGAAGACAAACACACATGAAGAGAAAGTGGTTGCTATCACGTAAAGCTGATTGTGGACAGTGAAAGGAGGGAAAGGGACTTTGTCTTTACTGACACGGGTCTTCCCCACGTTCTGATCATTCAGAAATCACTGCAAACCACTCGTCATGTTGTGACACCAGATCCATAAGACCTCCACCTCCCATCGGAAAATCCTTGTTTATGTACAGAGGATTAAATATGAAACAGATATCTTGTTTGGAAGCTAACAAGAAAGTATCCTGTTTCAGCTCCACCGAAAGGTCACAGGTCAAGGCAAGCTAGGCGGTCTTCCTGGAGCTTAAGACTCAACAGATAACTTTTGCATGATGGAAGAAAAACAGCAGAATTCCCCAATCCCCAGATTCCCAATCTTGTGGGATGGGACATTTTTGTCATGACACCTTCTAACAGGATTAAAAAACAGTATAAATTCAAATAATGAATAAATTTATCTTTTATTGAAATACTCAGCAAAAACATCATACTTTTAAAGTTTTACAATGATTAATAGACCCGTGGAAAGAGAGGGGGGGGGGAAAGAGGGCAGGCAGAGAGATGTGTTGACACATTATCTTTTACAGTGTGCGCACAGATAGTTAACCTCAGCAGCGACAGATTATATTAACCTTTTAGAGGGAGTGTTTGCATATTGGGGAAGGGGGCCAGAGAGCTAACACTGCAGTATAGCCGATGGGTTGAATTAATGAGATTGTAGGTATCTGCATGGCTGCACATTTTAACTGGGCTTCGGAAGAGGGCAGAGAAAGAGAGCGGGAGCGAGAAAAAAAAGAGAGACCAAGTGGGGAGTGGAGGTCAGGTCAAGCAAAAGGGGGTGAGCACACACCAGCACACACACATATACACACACACACATTCACTCTGAAAGCCTCTCGTCTTCAACTCCCCAGTTATAACCTTCAATTAACCTTCTTCTGAATACAGGAGAGTGTGCAAGCGCTCTGGGTGTGTGTGTGATTGCGCTGGTGTATTCTTGCTGACGTCTGTGCATGTGTGTGCCCGCTCATTCGCCGTCTTGCATCTGCTTTTACTCAGCCGAAAATCAATTTTACCTAACCCCACCCCTCCTTCTCCTCCCATCTGAGCCTCATTGAAATTCAAAACACTGAAAACACACATTTCTTTATTAGTTTAGTGCTGCTGAGCTCTGGACGTTCAGCTGGATAACTGGAACACACATGAAACACACATGGCCGTCATCTGTTTCTTTAGATAAGTTGCCCGTACATTGAGATCCTACCATGCCTCTGCAGTATCAGATGAATCCTCCTACTTATAATCCAATTCAGTATTCTAGACTATTTCCAGACCTCAATTTCGTGACTTGATTCAATGGTTCAGGTCAATATTGAGTGTGATTTCTACTGACAAGCAGCATATCTATCACTTTCTCTCTAGTATTTGAAGATTATTCTACAATACAGCTGATATCACAGTATGACTATCAACTAGTGGATGCCACTGCATTGTGATACCACACTCTAAAAGGCAAGTGGGTTTTGAAGTCCTGCAACAATATGTCTTATCTCATAGAGAGGCCCTCTTCGCATATAAAGCTGTAAAAATACCAGCATTTTACTTGAATTATGAACACTTTCCCTCCATATCAGAGGGACATTCGGACTTAGTTTGGGGTTTTTTGCCACGAAAGATGTCAGTCATCTCACCAAATCCTGACTCAAATAGCAGATACTGGCATCAGCCTTTAAAAACAGACCCAGATTGCCAACTTGGTTCAACATAAGAAGAAGAAAAAAACAAAAAACTGTACGATGAAAAAGAAAGCGGCAGAAAAAGAGTCTGTGTCAGGCGTTTTTGAAGAGAGCGTGCTGTTGGAGAATGCTGATGAAGTTTTTGGACCCCTGTATTATCTAAAGCAGGTGAGGAAAGGGCTCGAGTTCATTTAGAACCCCCCCCCCCCCCCCGCCCCTTTCCTCGATCGGCTTACAGGGTGAATATTATTTCCAGTCAGAAAGGATGAAAGAAGGAGGAGAAGGTGTTAGATGAACACAGAATAGTGCAAATTAGATTTTTTTTCAGCAAAAGACTTTATTCTGCCTGTTGCTGCAGTCTTACCTTCCTCATCACCCAAGGCTGTGACTAAAAATAGCAAGTTCCAGCCTGTTATACATGTGTGTGTGTGTGTGTGTGTGTGTGTTTTTGGCGCAGCTGCTCAGAGAGAAGGTTGAATCGGAGCTGATGAGGGCCATATAAACAGTGAACATCTGTGAGAAGGTTTCATACTGTATAAACACACAGGGCTGCTCAGTGTGTGTGTGTGTGTGTGTGTGTCCTTAAATTTGGAGAACCCCACCCCTCTCTGCGAGTCTCTCTCACTCTCCCTCTCTGTCAGACTGAACCTCAGTTGCCCATCCCCCCCATTTAGCATTCCAACAGACTTCGGGGGCCCTCATTGACTTCCTGACTTCTCTCTCTCGCTCTCCAACACACACACACACACACACACACACACACACACACACACACACACACACACACACACGCACACACACACATAAACCTATTACATACTCTACACACAGGCTCCTGCAAATTAATGTATTTATAGAAAGGTACAGGGAGGCGCAGGACTCTCACAGTCATTAGACTGTATACAGCATGTATTCAGGCATGCATTTCTGTGCAAGACTCATGCACGTTGATACTAAACATGCACAGATAAATTGGCCGGCCAATCGGCGCCGATTTCCTCAATTTTGGGGGATCGTTGATCGGCTGATCATTACACATAAAACCGATTTTATCCACTAATTTTATCTACCTCAGCAAAGGTCTGAAATTCAGCCGTTGTAGCTTTTTGCTTTTGCCAGAATGACAGGCCCGTCCACCAGTTTAGTTTGTCATGTAGATTATTATTCTACTAACTTCCTCAAACCTTGTTATTTCCTGTATTTGTAAAAGCAAAATACTGCTGTGCACTTTATTTTGGTAAGAGGCTCAAAATAGGCCTGCAGTGTATTGTTAATTTTTAAAATGTGAAAAATAAAAGACTAAAGGAAGTGATATAATTTAGTAGTTTGGACAGCAATATTCTCAACTTTTCATTTATGTTTGAGAGAACTACCTCATGAGCAGTTAAAACAAACACAATAAGGTTTGTATTGTTTAATGTTTTTCATTAAAATAAGATTGGAGCATCGTAGGCTACGTTGTCAGTTAAAAAGAAAGGTATCAGGCAAAATCAGTATTGGCAGGTCAAGCTTCTTAAAGATCGGTGATAGGCCAGAAAATTGTTAACGGTGCACCCCTAGTTGAGACACTTAGCAACATTGCTCTACATGTGTGCCATCATCCATAATAAGTGAGGTTGTGTCTGTTCAAACAAAGGGGGAAGAGACAGCCTGTGCATGCACCAACTTACACATGTGCAGAACTGTCTCGTGGTCAAAACCTTCACAGGTTTTTATTTAGAAACCTGTGAGAGTCCAGCTCTCCTGTGTAGGCTCATTCACACTGAGGTTTGCGTTCAATTCCCTATGCCAAATCAAAGTATAAGACATGGTGTGTGCGTGTGTATGAGTGGGGATGACTTTCAGAAATGATGTTTACACCAGTCTGTCAAAATGTTGGCAGCCATTATAAATGATTCAGAGCTTGTCACTTGCTTGAATTAAGTTTTTAACCTTTGATGCAGCCTGATGAGAGTAAGTCATGTGTGGGTGGAAAACTACTTCTGCAGGCCTGCACCGTGTATCCAATAAGTATAAGTCACAGATAGCAGGGATGTAATTTGTCATAATAGGGCAGGGTTAACTGGCCATATGCATGTGCATGACTGGAGGGGGTAAGGGGGGCAGGCTTTTTCATTCTGGTTACCATATATATTTTTTTTTTCAGGTTTTAATGTAAGCATGTAGCATAGACAGATAGAATTCAACAGTGACAAAATCACAGCACAACAAAGAGAAAAACAAAAACTGACAGACACCATGGAGCAGAGTGACTGTACACAGCCATTTCATATCCATCAACATCTCCCCTTTTTAGTCTAAATCTACCCCTCAGTCTCTGCGTGTGAATAAAAAATTCATGAGGAGCTGACAATTTGAAAAAAAGAAAAAGAAAGGAGAAGACTAGAACCAGTATCTGTCCCCCACTAGCACCACTCAAAGCCCACTTTACATCCAAGGGGTAAGGAGATGACAGGTGCACTATAAAAATCAGTCAGAAAGACACACACACTGCAGGTAACCTTTCCCTCCGGCCCTGCAAAATGGATTGGAACGAGTCTCTTTCAAACCTTCAAATGCAAAGGAAAAGAGCAAAAACTCTTCTTTAAAAACTAGACCGAGGCGGCGTGCCAGACTGTTTTCAGTTTGCAAACAATCTTTAACTATTCAAGTTATTCCAACACTTCAGTTTGGTTTTAAATAGCTAACTCTTCTGAGCTGCCATCCAGAGAGCTTCTTTCTACCTGCGATTTTGTACTTGGATTTCTTCCAGGGATTATTCTGAGAATGATTTACTTAATTCATAGACAGGTTTAAAGAGAGAAGTAAAAAGTTGAAACGTTACATACAAAATGTGAAAGAGAGAAAGAAACTGTCTGATAGCTTTCGTGTGAAATTGGGGAAAGGTTTGCGATGAGACGTAAGGCCGTGATGGCTATTGACGTGCCGCTCTTTGATCAGCGCATAAATGTCAAGATGCTCCGGACTCTCGCGCTGCTTGTTAATCAAAGAGTGTTGAAGTTATCGAGGCATTAAAGAATGATAAAAGAGAAACACAGCAGGATGCACAGTTGAGGATATATTTTAATGCATTGCTTTCCTTTCATATTTACCCCTGAGCAGATAAATAAAAGCAAAACCATCATCACAAACAACATTTTAATTTGACAACGCATATGATTGCTTTCAAGTATGTGTAAGAGAGCTGTGTGTGTGTGTGTGTGTGTGTGTGTGTGTGTGTGTGTGTGTGTGTGTGTGTGTGTGTGTGTGTGTGTGTGTCATGCACAGTAGGACTCCAAGCAGCTCCACTGCACTCGTCTCCAATTTCAGAGAGGAAACCGTCTGCAGGATTCCTCCTACACGCTGCAGAGCTGCTATAGCGTCCTTTAACAAATCAACACGATAAATCACAGCTACAAGTGTTTTCTTAGCATGATCTTCTCTCTGCTTCCGAACAGCTCTGGATGCAGCAGATGCAACTTCAACATAAAAGCGAGAGATCGACTGGTTGGCAGGCAGGCGCCCAGTGTCATGTGGGTGAACATTATTTTGGCTACTGTAATCGAATTGCATTCTTGTTGCTATTTTTCTACTCAAGCGCCATCCATGAAAGAGGGAACGAGCGGCGCGGGGAGGGCAGGGGACGCAGAGAGAGAAAGGCGAGAGAGAGTGTGCCAGCGAACGCTCTGGCCGAGGAATGCAAAAGGGAAAATAAAGCTGAAGAGAAGAAAAACAAAGAGCAGAGTGGGAGAGAGACACAGGCAGAGAGAAAATCAATACCTTGCCTTGAAGAGAGGCCTACACCAAAGGTGCAATTATGCTAAATGTGTTTTGTTTACGCGGCAGCAGGCGACGGAAATTCACAACCAGGGGGGGCTGGTGCCAAATTAAAACATTATGACTGCAGGGAAGAAAGGGAACAACAAAATTTACCCAGACTTTACCATCCTGCCACACATGTTCTGGCTTTTTTTTAGGAACATAAGATGGAATTAAATTCAACAAAGGCCTGGAGTTGAAAGCGGTTTTGCTTTCTTTGACCCTTTGAGCTGTCGTTGGTCTCTCTGGCCGTGCCTGCCTTTCCCTGCTCTTTTGTCTAAAAACAAACACTGACTGCGTCCTGTCATACAGTGCTTTTTTTTTACTGTGGCTTTTTTTGATCAATTTCAAAAGATGTAATTAAACTTTGAAGCGGGCATATGTGCAGTTTTTTCATGTGTTTTAATATGCAGCGGACAGACAGCTCAGTTTGTGAATGAGTAAAAACACTTTGCGATGAGGAAACAGATTAAAGTACCCCTTGAAGCTAAAATGACCATCAGGAGAATCACCACTCAGTGAAGCTCTCAATGCCACAGGGTCGGCTTTTGAATTACATATGTCAAGCCTTTTTTTCAGGGCTTTCCACAAACATATGGAATTGTCAGCTGGTGGAAAAATGCAGCCAGCTAATGGTGTTCAAAGCTCCTTAAGATAACTCTGATTTGTACATCATCAGGCCAATAAACATCTGTGTGTGGTGTTTTCCAAAGTAAGCCATTTTGATCGCTCAAACACCCAATCCTAACACACTTACACACACAGAACATGCAGGGGTGAGGGGACTGTCACTGAGAGGAAAGCATCTTTCTCATGCACGTATGGATACAACACTCCTGAAATATGCAAGAAAGGCAAGCTGCAACCTGATATTTGAAATTTTCTTGTACTCTGAAAAAAGAGCCAACAAGTAGCTGTCATTGAGCGACTGACTGTCAGCCAGAGCTCACTGAAACATACTTATATTGTCTTTTGCATTGTGTGAGGTTGAATTTTTGCTGCCCCTACGTACAAGATAGTCCTCTGGTAGAAAGAAGCTGCAACAGGAAGCTCTCAGGAGAGAATGTGTTGACCTGGATAAATGAAATATAAAGTCAGACGTTGTATCCTTTGTAAATCCTCTTCTTCACTAAAATTTTTCAAAAAAGAGAAAAGTCTTTCTCAGCAGAAGAATAATACCACAACCCTCATTGACTAAGTATAGCAGTAGCTTTCGGACTCGCTCCGCAAAGCAACTATATGCTTGCTTGAGTGCTTTGCATTGTGTGGGATATGAATGCGCCTAAGTTTAGACACCTACACCTCTGAATAGAATAAAAACCCTCCGTGCATCTCATCTAAGTCTGGAACTGCTATTATCCAGTCTTGACTCACACTGGATTACAGCCTGAAAAAAGAAAAAGTCTCTGTTTCAAAAGATACATCTAAAGACCACGTGACAGTGGTTTGAGCTCTAAACAAGACAGCTGAGCTGCCAAAACCAAATACAACACAGCCACATGAAGGACTGTAGTGGCAAAGGGGACAATCCCTCTTGAATGCCATACTACAATGCTGCGGAGCGCCACAGGCCTTTAGAGATGTGGTAAGTTGAAAGGGGCGAGGGTGTGAATATAGCGAGGCTGGCCTGAATATAGCAAGAAAATGCTGCCGTGCTAAAGCACTACAACATTCCTGTCACAAGAAACCCCAAATTGTCAACAGCTGTTTGCACTCTGCATCTTCAAAGGGGTTTCCATCCTCCTCTCTAAGACATCAAAAGCAATGTCACGATGCTAATCCAATCACCACTCTTCACTGAGAGACTGACTTGTTCTACAGTGTAAAGTCTCCGTTTGTCAGAACTGCTCCCTACCATGAAATGTGAGCTGACGTGTGAAGGACAAGATGACAGCGTCAGGTGACAGTCATTGCCAGCGTACGTCGTCATGGTTCGTCAATGCATGAAGTGATTCATGCAATGAGGACCTACAAACTACATTACCCAACATGCGCGAGCTAATTTGAAGAGAGAGGGAAAAGGGAGGGAGAGAGAAGGAGCTTGGTGTGCAGCACATCATGTCAAATGCGGGCTCAGCTGACATTTGCCAGCAGGAACAGAGAGACCAAAGCTTACATCAAGAGGTGTCATCTCACTTCTTGAGGAGTGCCAGGTGATTAGCTAGATGCTGCCGAAAGATGACAGCAGAGGGGTAGATAAGTCACCTGGTATCAACAACACCTCACCACAGCTCAAGAAAATGATAAGAAACATGTCTTGACAAGGCAAGTGACACTGCACCTTGTTGGTAAGATTTAGAGTTCAAACAGAATCAAAGGGACTCGTATTAGTCCAAGAGCAGCCTCTGAATCAGGTGCAGACTGCATTAAATTGAATCTTGTCTCAACTGTATATAGCACTGCAGATCACCTGTTGCCTTAACCAGCTGCTACTATTTCCATCAGTGGCCTTTAGTCCCTTTTCTTCCAGCACAGAGGTCACCCAAAGGCAGCAACTGCAAACGAGGCACCGTGAGCAGTAAGGGGGTTGCCGTGACAAAAGTGTGTGGGTGTGATACATTAGGTCTGAAATGAGGGGGAAAGGCTTTGTCTTTGAATAGGCTGTAAGGGAAGATTACAGCTGTAGAGCTTTGCACTCACAGTATTTCATCCCTCAACAGTGAGGGAGGGGGAGGGACGCGTTAATAAGGGGAAGAAAAAGGGGGTAGTTGTCTTCTCTTGTGGGGTATCATGTCGTGTCCTTGCATTGCCCTACTATGCGATTTGCTGACATACTTATCTAAGAGTGGTATACAGTTGCCCTACGGCAAAGTGGAGCATCATTAAAATCTGATGAGACCCACATCAAACAAGGAGGTCAAAATATTTGCTCTTTCAGACTCAGAGTGCTTCTTCTTTTTCAGCTGACTGCTCACTATCCCTGTAATAATGTTTCCTTGTCAATTTCCCCTTTGCCTGATTCTGTCGAGATTGACTTTCTTTTTTCCCCCCTTTTCTCACAAGTTCCTCCCTCCTTTTTTAATGCACTCTCTTCCTCCCTTTCCAGTCTTTTCCTTGACAGGACTGGCAGCCGTGGTCTCAGAGGAATCCTTCCATCTACCTCCTTCCTTCTACTCTCTCTTCTTTCTTACCGTCAAACTCTTGTACGGCACAGACGTTTCTAAATTCTTCTCCCCACTCTGTTCATTCACCCCTCCTCCCTTTCGCAGCAACCAGTGTAGCGTGCCCACGCCGCCCGCGCCAACAGGTCAAGTGCAAGCAATCGCCTCAGCCAACAACCTGCACTGACTCAGATCAAGCGAGATCATGGACTCGGGTAAAAATATCTCATGCATTTGGCAGCTTTTCAAAGTCAAAGTGCAAATTGACTTTGTGAGGGGGGGTTTCTTGGAGGTCAATGCCGGTGGGCAAGAATTTGAACTCCTGGAAACATCTTAAGTACATCAGATCTAATTTGCATTGTCAAAGTGAACAACAGTAGATTTTGAATTGCACTATCTTGCTTGGTTAGTGAAGGGCAAAGTGTCCTCCTGTTTGTTATTCAAGAGTCAATTACAGTGTTGTTTGGCAGATAGATTGAAGCTGAAGACTGTGGGCCAAAGTCACCTCTGGAATAAGACTGTGGAGCCAGAAGGACTTTATTCTAGTAGGTGAATATGAGGTAAGAGGTGATGGACTGTTGGGGGTCCACAAATAAGTCCATGCAGGAATCTGATGGATCGCTTGCCTGTAACAGACTCTCCTCTCTCTGACCCCTGCAGCTGAACAGGACACAACCCTCCATTGTTCACCGCTCATGTTTGGAAAAGGACAGCACCTCACTACCCTGCCAGACTCGCACTCACACACGCACACACGCACACACACACACACACACACACACACACACAAGGCTGCAGCTGTGAGTGATACACACGATCTCGCATGCACAGACGGTCGCTGTTACAAATGATTTGATGATCACAAACTAATGCAGACACATGCAGACAGTTGAGTATGTGTACTATGTGTGAGCACACACACACACTCAAGTCCAGTGCTACTGTGGTTAGTGGAGAGGACACCCTCATCTGTTTACAAGCTTGTGTGCCAGCACTGGCTCCAGCTATTTAAGTGGGAAGCATCAAGTAGAGGTTCCAATTACAATCGTGGCAGAAAAAATTAAAGGTGCTTGAGCAGGCTAATAACCACTAAAACCCCTCTGTGCAAACCCCACTGAACTCAGTGCACACATGCAAAAGCTAATTTCCCACGGTATGCCAGCCATTTTTCACCACGCATGCCTTTAATCTCATTGACATCAAAGTCATTAGCGCGCAGAAGTTTTGTTGTAATTGGGGCATATTTGGTTTTTACAGACTTGGAAGTTGAATTTTAAGAAGCTAAAGTGGCTCTGGTGATTTTTTCTTTTTTGTAACCAGGGCGTCCAACCTTTCCTTCTCAAGAGTAATACTCATTAAGCACATCTTTAACCATAACCAGGAAGGGTTCAAACTATCTGACAGCCATGTGGGAGGTCATGGACAGTCTCTGGATTCCATCTAATAAACAGAAGCAAGCCTGCAACCACCTCCCTGCATCTTCCACAGGATATCTACACGATCACACACGTAGCTATGTTGGTCCTGCTATACATCAGGAACAAAGCATACACACATTTATACACAGAAAGTCATCTTGGGTTAGAGATACCTTCTGACTAAGTCTCCACAACCCGTTTTATGTGCTGTAAATTCAACACACACAAAAAAGGACGGGGGGAAAATCAGAACATTTCATGTGAAATTCCTGCTTTGAAGTGAGTGACGCACTTGAAGTGAAGGAAAATAGCTGACTTCAAAGAATAGCCCAGGTTCCTCAAGGTTCCTCCTGGCTTCTTTTTTTAAACATACTATGTTCAACTCCACTCTGCCTGAGCGGCTTAAGGTTGACTGTCGGTGTGACAGAGGTATTTTAGCAAAAATGTTACGCTTGAAATATCTTCCAAATAGGTTCAAGTTACTGCTTATTCCATACATAAAAAGACACTCTTTACTTAATCCTTTCTCAATGATTGTTATATACCATGATTCTACGGCAAAGAAATATGATCAGCTGGCTAAAATTGAACCAGTTTATCTGATAGTTTTTCCTTTTGTCAGAGCCAATGCAAGTATCTGGACAACCATAACCATAATGTCTGTAGTTACAATTGTTGTTACCTCTTTCATAAATCTTGTCTTCCACACAATATTTTCTAAGCTCAAAGGCGTGTCTTGAAATCAAAGCTGTGAGAAACCACAACGTTTTCAGCCAACTGCTAATTGAAATAAAATGTCTATACCACAGAAGAATAAAACAAAAATCAAACTGCCTTTGAATGAACAGAAATGTGACAACCCAGCTCATGTCTCATCTCTTTGGTTCCCTTTTAATATTCAGATCCCATATGACACAAACAGAAGCAAAGGCCACCATCCATCATGCACAAAGCTGCCTTTTTTCTTTCTTCTAGTGTCTGCATGCACTAAAACCAGGCTGCCCTTCATAACACATGCCATTCCCATGCAATCCTCCCGAAGGCGTCAAACACACAAGACCCCTCTGTGATTTACAATGGAGAGGCCGACTCCATTATTAACTGGCTAGGCTTGCAGCCTAGGGGCCAGACCATTACCTCCACATGGGGGTAGATGCCACAGGCAATGGTTGGTCTCCCGTTGTTGTAAAACTACACATTGTAAAAATGATAGATACAGGTTGTAGATTTGGGCTCTGGGCAAGCTCAAGGTCCTTGGTGTTCCAAAACATTGCTCCATGTTAGCTTTGTGGTCAACCAAAGCCTCAATCATCGCAATCAAATCAACAAAATCAATGTAAAATGTCCCAGCTGGTGGACACTTATCAAAAGCAGTTTATAGCACCATGAATAAAACAGTTTCCAGAATGAAACCCTTTACGTCAAAGAGCCAAAGTCTACAACAAGGAGAAAATATGCCCCTTAACCTGCAGTAATGATACCATTTTGCACCACTGAGTCACACGGGTTAAGGCTTCTAATACTGTTACACTGCAATCACCACAGCAGCAAAACCAGTGCTGAGCACATGAGGTAACTAAAACTGAGTACGATGGGCAGATAAATGATCTCGTTGGCTGGAGAAGTGGATCTAGCCCAGCCAGTTAGGCATATCTCCTCTGGCAACAAATCCTCTCTGCTCCGAGCGCTGGCACAAGCCTCACCCGCGGCAGTTGGCAAACGGGACAACAGCCATCTTAGTGATTGCGAAATTGGGAGCACCCCTGTGTGCCCAAAAGACAGTTTGGCTGTGGTATAAAAAGCAACTAAACCCCAATCTGCTCCTTCCTATTTTTGCCCTTATGGTATATCCCCGGAGGGCAGTGGTTCAAATTCATTAACGCTCTTTTATCTCCATGAAAATGGGGGACCCTCTGCTTTCCATCTTCCTCCTGTTTCTAAGCCCCGGACTCCATTTCCCCCCTGCCTGCTCCTCTCTTTCTCTCAGTCTCTCTCGCCAACTCTTCATCCAACACTCGCTGTCCTCTCTGCTTCCTTTGTCCCTGTCTCTCCCTCCTTTTTTCACCACACTAACCCAAGGGCAAGTATGGGGGAACTGTGAACACCAAGCCCTATTTACATGCCAGACCTGCTTTTGTCTTCCCTTCTGTCCTTGTATTTTTAGCCCTACCTACCGCCTGTTGAGACTACAGATTGGGGGCTGTAAGTTGACAAATGTCAAAGGGACTGCCTTGGGGGTGGTGGGTGGGGTAAATCCAGATACTCCCCACCCTTGCCTTTGGCTATAAGATTGAATCACCAGTGTGGACAGGGTGCATCCTTATTAGGCTTCATGTTTTTGTCACTGTATCCACATTTTAGCTTAATAGCTGACACTTTAATTTATTATAAACTTCTAATGAGCATGCAAATTATGCAGATGGTGCTTTTAGCTGAAGGACACTCCCCAGGAGTCGTTGGGATAAAACACACTGAGACATGGTTTTGTTACTTTAATCACAAAATACTTCAAAATTAACTTATTATTAGGACTTTGAATCGAATCGCTTTTTTTCCTTACCTGTTTTTACCACTTCCTCACACTTTTTTATCCAGGTGTATGTGATACCTCCCTTTCTATAATGTGCATGTCTTTAAATGCTCCCACTTAGTGGCATCAGGCTGCAACCATGATCAGACTAGCGCTGGCTCCTTCCTTGTTTCCTTTTATCAACACTATCTCCTTGTATCAGCTAATAGATAACAGCCTTAATTATTCCCCTTTACAAAAATCCTTCTTCTTAACTGCCTCTGTGCTTGCCCAACTCCCTCCACCACCTGATAAACTAATAGGCAACTGCTGGAAGGACTCAGCAAACACTCTCTGAATATGCAGGTGGTGTTTCAGCCTATTGATAAATAAAACTTGGCATCTCTGTCATAACAGCGACTGTTAGGGGTAGAATACAATCCCTCGGAGCGCCCTGTCCACTTAGTGCATTTTCAGTGCTACGAATCACCTTGATCCACAACTCAACAAGTCATTATGTCAAACATGCATTGAATCAATCAGAAGTCATGGAACATGGAATGCCTATTTAAATGGGTTAAAGTGACCCCCCCCCCCCCCCAGCGCACACACACACACACACACACACACACACACACACACAGCAAGGGGGTGGAGTTTCCATAACGACCCAGATGACATGCTGCCTCTGAAATTTCGTCTCTGACGCCAAATCAGATGTCCCATTGTCTAGTGACCACCTGGCCCAAGACCTCTCCAACCCAATCAAATAATAATTCAGTGTTGTATGTTTTGTTTTACAAAGCTTGGGGACATTATGATCTATTGGGTCACAATCAGCAACTTGGCTCTTTCTTTCCTGACCTAGAACAAAAATCTGATTACAAAGAATATCCAGAGCCATCCTGCTTCCATGGATGAGAGCCATAAACAAAAGGGTGACAGCAGCAAGGGGGTAGCCCCCGACCCTCTGGTGGTTCTAATCTCCCCAACCGTGAGTGGTATCTCTGATTACTGTGTTGTCGTTCTTCCCCCAGCCGCCATCACTTTTTAATCAGGATTATCTTCTCTGACACTGAGACTTGAGAGTTAATTAGGGATCCAGCCACTGCAGGTGCTGGAGCCCTATTGTTACCGCACAATTTGTATTATATTTTCCCATTGCTCGAAATCATTTTGATCTTAGAGTCCTTAAAACCTAGAGCAACACAACAGGACAGCAACAAAATAAAATTGTTATAGTCATACTCTGATGGTAATTGTGTTTTGCTGGTCTTTACTTCAGAGTACAAAATGAAAAAAAAATACAAACCAGCATGTGTGTGCAGGAGCCATACACATGACATTTCTACTATAAAATCACAAGCGTGCATTGTTAAGTGAGCTTTTGACAGTCGTCTTCATCTCCAAAAACAAATGTCAAAGAAACAACTGAATCTTCACCTTCTAAAAACAAAAAAGAAAACACCAGGTTGCCCACTCTGTTTGCTGTCAGCTGGAGTACAGAGGAGAGTGCCTGTCTCCATTTACATACAAATGTCACCTTCTATCTTCCCAGGGGCTGGGGAAGGTTTTACTCTCCTCACCGTGATGCGCTTGACAAACCTTTCTTCCTCGTCTGGCAGACAAGCTTGTGATGCACAGTGAGAAAGTGAGGGGAAACTCAATGTATTTTGCTCCTAGTGCCTCCTCCGTCTTGTTTCTCTTTTACGCACCACTGGTGTGCTGTAATTTGTGTATCCAAAGTGAAGTATATAGACTTTGTTTCTTTCACTTTTTTTCTGCCCAGCCTAGTGGAGTTGTGTCGCTTGAGGCCTTGCGATTGAGCCTTTTAGTGGAGGGGTTTCACTGTGGTGAGGGAATTATCAATACCAAACACATTACCTCAGATTGCCAGATGAAAAACAAAAGAGAAAGAAATAGATAAAGCCTTAAAAATTGTGTTACAACTTACATATTTAAGCAAAAAAGTTCATGGCGTCATCTGCATAAGACATTTTTACCATCTTAGAATACCAGGCAGTGTTACTTAGTTTCACAAAGAGGCAGCCATTTTTTTTGTGTGCGGTTCAGTGGCCCACATAGTGAATCTGCACCATCTCTCATAAACTGGGATGTGTGTCCCCCTAATGCATAGGGATGAACAATCAGCCTGACAGGCAGGTAGTTACTCCTTCTTAACCCCAGCTAGCGCTGAGTGATGCAACACAACAGCAGGCTCCCTCCCATTCCCCCCTCCTCTTCAGCTTTCCTCTCCCTCTCTACCACCCTCTCTCCTCATCTTCTCCTCAACTCTCCTTTTCTCCCTAACCTCCTATTTCCTTGCACGCTCCCTCTCTTCATTATACCCTTTTTCTCTCTTTGCCCCCTCCTTCTTCTGCTTCTATTCACTAGCTCCCTCTCTATCTCTCTCCTTCCCAGAGGCCCATGTTTCTTTGCTTGCATTACACACAATTACTTCCATCCATCAATTATCTGCCTACTCCTCTTTAGCTACCCCACTTCCCTTTCTCTTCTCCATGACAACAACCCCCACAGTCGAGCATACACATGTTTCTTTGCGGCCCCCTTCTCTCCACTCTTACCCCTCTGGGCAGCTCAGTGTGCCTCCCCACACTCCTTCTCTTTCCACTTCTCCTCCTTTCTCTTTCCCCAAAGCCCACCCCCCTGTAGCCTCCTTCTTGAACCAGATGTCCCTAAAGTTTGGCTGAGGGTGCGCATGTGAGGAGGGGGGAGGAACAAAGGGACAGGGTGGTGGGTTTAGGGGGTAAATGGGTGGGTGGGTGTGGGGGATCATCTGAATGGGCTAAGCTATCTTGCCCTGGGCTTTCTGTTTGTGCACAAGCACCATCGGATTAGCAACTTACACAACACACACACGAAAACACACAAAAACAACTTCTGACTTTAAAAAATTTCACACTAAAACAGCAAAGCCCATGTTTGGTGTGAATTAGTCAAAACTAATTATCTCCTTTTTGGAAAGTCAGACAGCTCTGTAAATGTTTGAGTGTTTTATTTTACAATAACTATTTTCAACGGTTGGTGTCGATCAGAGCTTTTTCAACCTTAAATTAAGCTCCTCTTTATAGGACAGATGTCGAAACAAAAGTCAAAGTCACAGCAATTCAGTTTTAATGAGTGCAGAAAAACTTTGCAGAAGTTAGTCAAATTGAAACAATGAACAAGCACCTCAGTACACAGTGCTACAAATAGACAATTCTCATCACCACTTCTCTCAAGTATCTCCAGTTGAGTCTACTGAGTACGAAATAAACCGTCGGAGAGCAGGGAGCCCATGTATTTTTAGACCAACTTTGCTTTTTTATCTTCAAAACCACCTGCACTGTTGTGACAACATCTGCAGCATCTCTGGAGGTCGCTTTTGCTGATCTGAGCTGGAAGATCAGGATTTCTTAACATGTTGTAATTCCCTTCATTAGGACCACTGGCTAAAGCTGTTTACCTGTGAAAGAAGATGGATCTAGACAACTTGAGCAAAAACCTATAACCCCAGTAGATTTCAAATAATTTGTGGATCTTTACGGATATGACGTGTCGAATCAAATCTTTGAAACATAGAGACCCTTTCTATTGTAGCACTGAGGGGGGCGGACTGTTGGACTTTGGGTCAACGTATGTTAACTTTGAACACAATAACTGATTAACTGTTTCCAAAGTTAACATTTTTCTTGACAGATTAACAGTAAATGGGGTGGAAATCTACCCACCTCCACACAAACCTGCACACAGGAATGGTATGCTCCACCATTTAGTACCCTGGACATCAGCTACTTAGCACAGATTGATCACAGGTTTAAGGAAAGCAAGTTTAAACTCTCATAAAACAGTGAATGAGTAAAATAGGCTTTGCACTTCGAAAGTGCATGGTTATGTCCCAACTACTGTTCACTTTTGGGGCTTGAATCATGGTTAACAGATAATGCAGACATGTTTTTTTTTTTTTTTAATGATTCCTTTCTACTGCGGTATACATCTTTCTCAAGAGAAACACCCTTCATACAGGGGACTCAACAGGCTTTCATGGACCATTAAACAGTCTGCCTGAGCTACGTTTAGGTACGCCAACTCCAACCTGTTCAAACCTCCCTGGCATATGAATGGGGGTCTCCAGTTCCCTCTACTAGTATGTGTCTAAAACCTCACAGGGGTTAAGGGCAGCTCTTCCTGCCAGACCTAGTTTGCAAAGAGGAGGGGTAGGAGGAGGAAGCAGACACCCCAAGGGGAACCACTGTGCATCAGTCTGGAGGAGGCCAGCTGGTAATTACGCTTAACATAGGAACAATCCAACAGCTACCAGACAGAGAGACAGGACCAGACGTATCCATTAGATGTCTGTTCCAGACTGGGTGTTAATTACTTCTCACCATGAAACACCAGTTCACATTAACTTCATAACCATAAAGAGGGTGGGATCACAGCCAAAGGGAGAGGGGACTAAATGGGCGCCTGTGTCAATACAATAATGTTTAGTATAGTTCAATCTCTGGCTTTAACAACTATCAACCATGTTTGTTCAAGTGTGTGTTATATCTTGAGGCAAAGTGGATTGAATGAGGGAGTAGGAATCAACACAAGTCTGCTCCTGCTCCTTGTGAAAAGCAGATTACTGTCACTTCATCAGGGGGAGCTGGAGCGAACCGTTTCTGTGAAAACCTGGAGGTGTCGAGGGAACGTGCAAGAAGCTGCAGAGGTGACAGTGTGACGATGTATTCCCTAAGGCTTTACCAGATAGTCTGGCAGGGATTAGAGTGTTTATGAGTACGAGGGGCTACCTTCACTTGTTCACACAATAACATGACGACTGAAAATACTACAATTCATAATGCTTTTCATTTTGGCTTATAAGGACCTAAAAACAATCACAGAAGCAGTAATGCAAAGTAAACAGTTATGTAAATATTAAGAGGTGTGCAAATAAGAAAGATAATGTAATTTTGGGACTCAGTGACTGACAGTTGATTTTTTGAATGGCTATTTGGATATGGTAACAAACCTGTGAAATGACTGGCATGCTCAGTGTTACCTGTTGAGGAATCTTCTTTTTCATGGATTCATAAATATCCAGAGAGAGAGGAACAAAAAAAAGATGTGTTTTACGAGGTTAAACTTTGGTAGATGGAGGGGGAACTGTAAAGACAAAGAGAGAAGGAAAGGGAAAAATAAAAAAGTGGTGTATAGGAGAGGGACAAATTGACAGAGGGATGTGTAAGGATTGAAAAACAGTGAAGAACTCTCACAGTCAGCCAAGAAGCAAGGTGGACTTAAACTCTGCCAGTGAAGGATCGATCCTGCTGAGTTCACACACCTTATCACAGCCTGGTCTTATCAGGCCCCTGCCTCAGAACCTGATTCACTTCTGGCCAAATCCATTCCTGGCTTGTTTAGGAGCACTGACCTTTTGAGTTCGGGGTAGTTGGTGTGTAAAAATGACTTTTGGGTACTGCCACGGGGTTCATGAGCATTTCTCACCTCCAATGAGGTCTGCTGAGGACACAGCTACCAATTTTAGACCCAGAGCAACCAGCAGGGGTGTCTGGGTGAGTGGTCAATAATTCCTCTGCCAGCCACCCGTCTCATGTTTCTCCCCCTACGGCCAGGCCGGAAATGTAGGTCTGTGGAGTGAAAATGACACACCAGACTCCAGAAGTTTAACCTTGATGATGTTTGAAATTGTTGTGACTGCAATGTGCTGGGTTTTCTCTGTGACTTTTTGGCTATTTCTGTTTAGACAAATGATGCTCTGGTGGGGAAAAAGTTTGGATATTTGAAGTAAAAAAAGCAAACATATTCAGTATGAGTGGGGGACAAGTGGTTTCGTAGAGTCTCCTAATACATTGACGGTAGGTACCTTTCGTTTCTTGTTGATTCACACGAAACACTTCCCCTCCTGTTCCCTGAATTTATTTACTCTCTCTGTGTAACTTAAACGTACTGTACACAGAAAGATGTGCTGTGTTTTGGTGCAGAAAGTCTGATAGTGAGGGTAAACAAAGTGTATTTTGCAAGGGGAGACAGAGATGGTAAATCTGTATAAGTTCAGCATGTGGGTGCTTGCTCAGGCACGGCTGTATGGCTGACCTGTTTCCAAAATTCCATAAAACATAGAATGTACTCAAGATGCAATCTCTTCCAGCAAACAAACCTGGTGAAGCAAAAGCAAGAAAAGATGGTTTGCAGGGCTTTGCTTTTATTCAACGTGGAACAAGACAACAAACAAAATGCCAAAGGCCTGAAGAAGACTATTTTGGGTTTTTTTGAGTTTGCACATTTTCTTCCTTCTATTCTGGTTTGGATACGGCCTTATTGTGTGTTCACAGAGTCCCAGACAGAAGATTTTTCAGACTCAAGGGCTACAACAATTACTTTTTATGATTGGAGAGGCTCTACTCCTCAAGTAATCTACAGTTCAATATCAAAAGGTCAACCCTGTTTTTATTGTTGCCATTTGTTGCTCATGACATTGTAGGAACCTAACAATATTGACCACAAATCAACTTATCTAACATGGGAAATGTCACTAATATAGTTTAGTGTAAAAAAAGTGCACAACAGTGTCTAATATAAGAAGTAAATGCAGACAAAGTTATTTATATTACACACAAGCAAGGTCACAAACAGGTTTCATTGCTCTGATTCAACAAATGAGCGCTGGTGTCCTCGCTGACGACACTTGGCCAAGTTTCCCTATCTTAAAAGAAAATGAATTTGAGTACAGTGAACTGCATTACATAACATAATCACAAAGCATTACTTGCTTTCCTGCTTGAGCCTCATATCTAATGCAGAACTGCCACATCCAGACAGGGTCCCTGTTCTCTTTACTGATGACTTCGACACACAAGCAACAATGTTGTTATTCGTATGATCTTTCCGGTGTTTGCACAGTCTTATTCGGTGATGTTGCATGTACACATCCTGTGCGCACTAAACTCTTTACCCATGTGTTCCAGAGACACACTTCCCAATACAAAAAAAATCCAACACAAATTTACAGTGATGTTCCCAACACTACCATGTATCATGAATCGCTTGGTTGCACACAGTACAGGCAGCTGGAGAGACAATGCAAGTGTGAATCACTGCAGGAAATAGGAGAAGCACTATCTAACAACATAAAACACAACTTGGGTGTACAAAAGCTTTATTTCAAATTAGCTACATTAGGCCAAAACAACAGATAGGGTACTTCAGTCTAATTAAGGGTGCTGAATGTTATGTTATGTTAAAAACCTTACTTTACTCCCATAGTTCACAGAATCTCTGACGCTAGTTCGCAGAACACCGGTTTGGAAATTGTAGAGCCAAAGTTAAAGTCGTTAAAAAAGATTTATCTAAATTTTTGCTATTCCTGTGGACAAAGAGTTGTGTATTTTCCCTCCTTATCTTGTTCTGCAGATAAGAAAGTGTTCCTAAATGTCAATATGATCTTGCTCTGCTGTTTCCTGTCACCAGCCAGATCCTGTTTGTGAGAAAGATGTGTTTAACACAACTCTCATCTGACCACAACTGTTTTTTGGTGCTATTTATGGTTCAAACCCCCTTTTTGTATAAATCTGTCCATCATGCAAGCGCAAAACTGAACTTTGTTTAGACTTATCTCTTCATTTCAGGCTCATTTTGAATCAGTGTGAATATGGCTGTAAAATTAGAAACATACCGTATCATATTAACATCAAACATGACTTTTAACACCACAGTTTCTCTGGGACCCACTCAAATCACCACCTCCGGGTCCCTGGGACTCGCCACACTGCAAACCTGGCAACATCACTGCTCATTAAACTGTTAGTGTTTTCATGTGTGTGCCCACCAGCCTGCTTCTGTGGCGATGCCGGAAACTTGAAAGTAAAGGAATAGTTAATCCACAAATCAAATAGGAGAAAAGGGGGCACTTTGCAAGACACACTGCCTCCTATTTTCACAGCCAGACTAATTGCACCTCGTGTCGCTGGAGGAGCACTGATTTAGCACTTGGAGCATATTAAAATGAATAAACACAATTAGCTGTGAGTGCAACCGTGCCTCTGCACAGCGCACATTTCTCCCTGCAATGACAGTCACTTCAGAGCAGCTGTTATTAACTGTGTTGTTGCGTCAAGTGCTCGGTGACTAATTGCAAAGCACTTGATGCCACCAAAATGCTCCTAATTTGGATATGAATAAAATGAACAGGGCAGTGGGCGGTAGAAAACTGGGTAAAGAGCCTTGAACGACAGAGACGGCAAATACATACAGTAAATATATGCTGTTTGCTGTTAACTGATTTGGTTGCGAAATAGCAGCCGATCATTGTTTACCCTTTGGAGAGACCGTGGCATCAGTCAATCTGGACAAAATCAGGCTATGTTAACCGGAAAAAAAGCAGATCAGTGATTATTGGATTAAGTGTTTTCACATCAGCTGGTACAGTTTTTAATGTCTCTGAGATTAGCTTAAGAAATTTCCCTGCAAATTATAGCTTTTAGTGCAGTATCTGTAAGTTCTGGTTGCTTTTTTAAGACAAAGTCCACCATTATCCGTTGGCTTTATTTTAAAAAGTTACAAATGTGCACCTGATGATAAGAAAAAAAGCAGTCAACTTCTGATTTTCTTTTGCAGGCTGAAGAAAAAAAATCATACCTTTAAACAGGAACAGTCAAAGACCATGAAAGTGTATCTAGAATCTACTTCTGCTCCCTTTAATCCCATTAAAAACAAGAGAATGCACCCTACTGCTGAGGAAGGGGAAATAAAGGGAAAAACAGCTCAGAAAGTAATAATTGCCAAGGAAATGAATTTCAAAACCCCGAGGAGGACACTTCTACAAGACCTCCATACTTGGGGGAAAAAAGCATCATATCCGGGGCACAATTCAATTAGCTTCTCGTCCAAGTGTAGAGAGAGGAGCTCCAGGGAGAAATCAAAAGTTTTCTCCAATAGAAGAAGTTTTCAAGGATGTAATGTTTCACCGTCTTCCTCTTCCTCCTCCTCCTCCTCTACTATTCATTCATTACCACTTCTTACAAGCATGCCACACACAAATGCATCGATCTGGGCTAAAAATAAATTCAATACAACAGCACCTCACTGATGCTGCTGCTGTGACAGACACGCCGGTCACGCTCAGCTTACTGTGCCTGGCAGCTCATGTTTGGCGTTTCTATTGTCTTTCGTCGTTCTCGCAGAGTTATTTGACAGTGATCAGGGGTGATAAATTGTTCAATTAAAGCCACATTAAGAATCCAGAACACACTTGACGCACAGCCTCTTGGTATGTGTTGTCCAATTACTCTGAAGGACAAGACTCCTTCTTGCTTCTGACAATCAACATCTGACTCTCATCGGAAGACAAATGGGTTTATTTAAACAGCCCAGCAGATTGATTGAACACTGGGATGGAAGACTGATTATTTGCAGTTACCACAAAAGGTAAAACTTGAATTTACATTGCAAATTGAAGCGTTTAGCACTGTGAGGTACACATTTCTTATTTAAGTTGTTTGGAATTGATTTTAACTTACTAAAAAGGTGCAAAACGAGCACTTTGGAGTAGTTACAACTAAATTATCTTGCTTCCGCCAGCAATTTCCAACTTTTTTCTTTTGATTCCAACAATCTAAAATTTAAGATGCTTCCACAACATAAGCAAAAACAACAGTTCTCCGACTCATCTCTTCAGCAACTCCCTGCAAATGAAAAGCATTACTAATCTTTTTTTGGCTTGCAGTTGCTGTTGGGGTGGGAGGGTACAGCAGTAGAGGGAGGGGGGTGTGCGTGTTGCCCCAGGAAGGTTTTGCCTTAAATGTTCTGATAAAATTAAGATCCATTGCAATGCAAATTGGACTCACTTGACTTAGTGTAACGTTAGCCAGCCTTAACGGAAAAAAAAAAAAAGCATAAAAAAGCAGTGCTATAGCCTGGAGCGGCATCTAAACTTTCCAACACAATCAGACAAAAAGTTACTTCTCAAGGCAGCAGATTGCCCTGAAGAAAAAGAAACGATGCTGAAAAATTAAAAAGGGTGTCTTACAAACATCAGAGAGATAACTTAAAAGAAGAGCGCTTTGCTTTAAATGGGCAACGAATCAAACAACTACAACTATTTAGGCCACAATTATCAAAAAACTTGCCAGTGGGCTACAATCAATACACAACTGCAGATGATGCAGAATGAGATAGAAATACCCAAAGAAGCATTTTAAAGTGACTTTAACAACGATGTACCCAAGGTATTAAGCCCCTCTCCTTTCTTTATCGTGATAAACTATCAGGGTATCTCAGCTGTATGCTAACCAACTGACTGAACGTGCAAGTTTGAATGTTTAAATCCAAAAATAACGGGTACGTTCGTCGAAATCTCACGAGAGTAGATGCGCAGGTCTGTTTTGGAAAACGGGAGTCTCTAACGTTTACTAAACCCCAAGAGAAGTAAGAATACCCCCCAAAAAGTTGTCTTTTCCTTCAAACCCATTCAGTCAAAGAGAGAGCACCCTTGTCTTTTCATTTTCTACCCCCGAGGACCTACGTCTGCAAGCACATACAAGACACCAAATGGATAAAAAGTCCAACATTACTTGGAAACAAAAAACGTGATTCTCCACTTCTGGCACTATTTACTCGCATTAAAAAGTACGTTAGCTACAGCATCGTCCTGAAAAAAACGTTTGAAGCATTTCGATTGTTGAGGTAAAAGTTGCAGGCACTTACTTGAACGTTGGGTGAAAAGTATTCCTGATAGGCTACAACCCCCTGCGTGGTTTACGGGGGACAGCTTTTTAAATTCTCTCGTCTTTTTGGGGGTTGCGGTCGCATTTCCTTATAAAAAACGGTAACTTCGCATCCCAGTCGGCGGAGGAATAAAACCGTTATATCCTACTTTCTTCCGCGGCGGAGCAGTCACTTGTTAACGGAGAAAGCGAGTATAAAATACTCCTTTTATTCCCCGTGTGTGTTTGTATTCCTTTTCCTCCAGATGAGACGCTCCGAGTCAGGATCTCCTCTGTGAAAGAAAAATAAAATACCCGATAATAATCCGTGCGCGAGACCGCCGCGCGCGGAGCTCCAAATATGTTTTTACGGGTGTCTCTTGTTATCTCCACGTCCCAGGTTTGGGCTCCTTTCTTCCGAAATCCACCTCGTACGGGCTGGGGGTGGGGAGACAGGAGTCAAATATACCCCCCTCTTTACTCCCTCCTCTCCACTGCAGGGAAAAAATACGGAGCCTTGTGTTGCGTTCACTGCCGCCTCATAAACTTCATCTCTTGACTTCTTCTGACTCGTAAATCCAAACACTTGGTGCGTTCAAGTACACTTTTTCGTCGGAAATCATAACACAAGAGGGTCTTGTAGCGAAATGAGTTATTTTGGCTGATGTCTTTTTTTAGAAATCGGTGCTGCTACGACAAAAGGAAGAGGAGACAACTCTGCAGAGTACATATGCAGAATGGCAAAGACGGTTGTGCAAGATTTCCCAGTGTGAAAGTGTTGGAGGTTTTTCCTTTCAAGGGTTAAGGTAAAAAATTAATAATCTTACATAAATCACCGGGAAACAATCTTCTTTACTTTTTTCTGTCTATAAATGTTCAAACACCCCCAAAATAAAAAAGCATACGCATATCCTTTTTTTTTATTTTGGGGGATATTTTTTTGTTGGAGTTTTAATAAAAGGCATATTAACACGGTACAGCAACTGCATTAGAGCTTTTCCTTAATTTTGTCATGGTTTGAGAAAGACAAATGTCACATTTAAAACATATGAGAAAACTACTGTTTTCCCCCACATTCCTGCCTTTTCATTTCACAACTTTTTTTTTTTACTGGTAACTTAGGCTACGTTCACACTGCAGGTTATGATGCACAATTCAGATTTTTTGTTAAATCCGATCTTTTTGTGCGGTCGTTCACATTACAACAACAAATGCGGCATCTAATGTGAACGGAATGCATTCGTGAAGTGACCCGCATGCGCACAAAGCACAAATTGCTTTTTGCGCCTGTTTGTGTTGCCGAACAATGGTGACGTTTGTCGTATATTGATGACGTATAGGTCGGATGAAAGCGCCTGAGCGTCCACACTGCAGTCACATCCGTCATATCCGATTTATATCCTCATACAAAAGAGGCCTAGGTCGGATTTGAAAAAAATCTGAATTGCACTGTTCACATACACAAAAAAAATCATTGACCTGCAGTGTGAACATAGCCTTAAAGAACCTAGTTCAATGAACATATACAGATCTGGCAAAAGTCAAAATAACTGATCCTTGTAAGTTCGCATTTGAAAACTCATAAATTTAAGTTCATACTCCTTTACCAGCCAAAACCCTTTAAGTTAAAGACAAGAAGTAAGTGAACATGACTAAATGAGGCTGTAATGTTTTACAGTGTGCATTCCTTTAGAGCTGCATGATCATGTGTTGTGAAACACATGATTGGCCTGTGTGAAAAGCAGATGACATGTATTCACATTCACTTTAAAATTAAGTCTAAGGATGATTTTATTTGGGCACAATAACAGACTAAAGGCATCAGTGGTGCAAAGTGGTAATGGACCCTACAGTGAAAAAAACTAAACAAATAAACCCAGATATTTTACAGAATAATTATTTCTTTTTTTTTATTTTTATAAAGATCATAGTGATGTTAATAGTCAGTAAAGGAATTGTCTATCATTCCTCATGTTGCGCTATCATTAATCTTACTTTTCATCACTCCAGGTAAGCTGTAATGCCACTAAAACATCATTTCAGTCAGGAAAAGTTACTTAGTTAAAATTGCCTAACAAGTATTTATTAATTTCTTGTAGCTACTCTTCCATGAATTGTCCTCATTGTTCTTGTTTTCTATTAAAAACAAAACTAATCACATTAGCATTGATTTTTTTTGATTGAGGAGAAAATTAAAATGCAGTGTAATTTATTTTCACAAGTTATTACAAAAAAACAAAATCAAATTAATTATCTTTGATAAAGGCTGACTGTTGACTCTGCATGTGCCACAAACAAATTATTTATTAGACTCTCAGCATTTTTCCTTTACACTTAAATCTCTGACTTTGTTGTTCGTGAGGAGGGTCTTTACCATGATTTCATCCAATCACAGCAGCTCTAAATTCAAACTGCAGCTCTGACTGGCTGGGAGAATTTGAATTTGAATGGTGACAGCTGGTGTCCATTTTGACCAGCAGGGAGGCGAGACACAAGCTGGAGACACATCAATCAACTGACCCTCAGTCAGTGAAGCAGGCTGGTGGCCAGGCTGTATGCAGACGAACGCCACTTGTTTCTTAGCTCTCACTGAGATTATATTATAATCCAAAATCTATTGAAGGCCAGAAGGTAGTGGAAGTGACCAGCTAATTCTGGGATTAAAAAGCCATTGAAGTCTCTGGTTATGTGAAAGCACCTTAAAGCATTAAGCTCCTGGATGTGAGATGGAAATGGAGGGACACAAGACCGAATTAGGTCGATTTGGAAAGGGGGAAAAATCTTCTTAAACATATACTGCATCAAATAGAGAGTTTTCTTCTTACTTACTTTACAGTTTCTTTACACTTTCCTCAGCTTTATCAGCAATTAATGACTTCATTTACCACTTCCCCAATACCACCCAGTCTTAGTGGTTTTGATCGGTACCCATTGCTCTCTGGTCTTTGGCCAACACCTCCGCAGTGTCTGGACAACACAGGAGGATAGATTTGCTGCCTTTCAGGGCAGAATCCTTTCGATTAGCCTGTGTCCTTGTGAAATTCAAGCGTCAAAGAGACAGAAAATTATTTATCATCTCTTAAAAATAAAAATTTACCCTTCACTTCTTGAGTCATTTCTTTTGATTTGTGTGAACCTTTTGAGGTATGATGCCGTTATAGATAAAACCAGGCTATTTAAATCTAACCTATCTCTGCTGTGTGGTGATAGAAAGCGATGCTCAACCACATGCAATCCTCCACTGCCCTCTCTCTGCTCTTTGTTTAAAACCCAGCGTGACATGTAACACACCATAAGAGGTGTGAAGGGTGAGGAGGGTTGGTGGGGACTAATCAATTAGGCCGGTGAGAAAAAACATGTGTTTATGTTACGTAGATTTCTCCCTTGGCCTCTTTTTCACACTGAAGCCCCTTATTTAATCAGGCCGGTAAATCTTAGCAGCTCCCACCGACATTCCCCCAGTGGCGTGAGCCTTAACATGGTAAATTTCACTCGGGTAGGGAAATGCGCTCAGTGGCCGAGGCTAGTGCTTTGGAAGGATAAAAAGAGCACTTACCGCCTGACATGTGCAATCCATAACAGAATAATGAGACTCCTCCACACTAGGATCTCTCCTCCTGCTCTCCCTCTCCACTTTTTGTTTTCCTTGTGAGTGTTCATAAACGCCATGTAAATTCAGAGAGCAGAAGATGTGCCAAGGGCTCCGGGGAGAGCATTTAATCGTTTGCATCTTGTTACCGAATCGTGTAGCAGAATGTACTGAGCAAAGATGCTCCAGACGACCACTGAACCTTGTTGAAAAACTGTCCTCCTTCTGTCAGCTGGTGTGCCTCCAAGTGGAGGTGATCTCCACATAAATATGTCTACCCATCACTGCTGTTGGAGAGGAGACACGAGCATGCAGAGAGATAAAACACTTGCAGGAATGGATTGCCTCTCAAATAACACAAATTTACCATTTTATTATGTAAAAGTTTAACCTGTTTTTAAAGTATGTTGTGTTACGAAAGTCAACATCGACATAGAATAAGAGGAAAACTTCAGGACAGAGAAATAAGTCAAAAACTGTTGCTCCACTAGAGGCGTCAACAGCGAGTAAATCAGGCCACATATTAACTGAAATGTTTCTAGGCTTTAATCATAAATTAGGAGCACAGTTGCTTGGAGTAAATGTTTGGTACTGCTAACTCTTTGCTGGGTGTCACCTCAGCTGACTCAGTTGTGGTTTTATCACTGGTATTTGCATGAAAATGCTTGACAAAGACAAGCCCTTGAAGAAGTCAGTGCCTGGGGCACTGATAATCATATTCGGCTCAAACTCCCCTCTTTTGACAAAAGTCAGCAAAGGCCTGATCCTGCCAGAGAATCCAGGATGATTATTCTTCCCTCTGATCACCACAAATGACTTGGGATTGTTAATATATAAAAAAAAAAGATACTGTCGAACTAATAGAATGTGCATAATTTGCTCTTTAAAGACAAATTTATAAAGCTGTAGGATGTTTGCCACCATAAAAGGGACAGTCATTGATGGAGCAAGCAAAAAGGTGAACTGATTTAACTCAGATATGGTTTTTGGTTAGTTTTATTACTTCAAGAGGAACTAAACTCCAAGGCCACTAAAAGAGCAGACTGTTAACCACAAACTTGTCAACACTCAATACTTTTACATGACACTCTAGAAAACCAAATCACAGCCTTACTCCGATTAAGACCAGACAACTGCAGTGCATGTAAACACCTTAGTCTAACTAAAATCAGAGTTTGAGAGCTCTGATTAAGACACCCAGACAATGTGATCGGGATTGGATTTTTTCTACCGTAGTCGGAGTATGATCAGACAATGCATGTGCATGTACACCACGCCTCCGTAACCCCGGAGCAAAAACACCAGAGAAGAAGTGGCACTGTAATTTAAAGAACCCTCGACTCAGAAGCAACTGCAACATGGCTGAAGCACGGAAGAATGTCCACTTTTGGAACGACCAGGAGAGTACCGTTGTGCTTTCCGTCCTGACAGAAATGGACATGTTAAAGTACATGGACGGTTGCAAAACGAGGAATGGAGACATCTTTTAAAAACGTCCAGCACCGCTGAAAAGACCCATATTGCCCCCTAGTTTTGGGGAGGAGGACATGTTCACGTCAATAATTCGATTTTCTCAGCAGTATGTATACGCAGACAAGGAGGGAAGTCCGAAATCAGCAAAAAAAAAAGCAACAAATTATGAGCTTAGTCCGATTAAGCTGTGCATGTAAACTGTCTAAGTTGGTGGACCACTTGGTCAAGTGGTTTTTCAATGTGCGTTTGTGCAGAGGTTGTAGAACTTGTCACAGAGATTGTGGTCTCTACCAGCCACAACTTTACATTCTCTGCTCCCTACACTACCTGTCTCTCTTCAGCTGTCTAATCAATAAAAAAACTTCTTTAAAAACACTGTATAAGATTTCCCATTCTTGCAAACCCTCCTGTCCCCCGTCCTGTTTTCCTCCATGTTAGACAGTTCAGGATAGAAGCTTCCTTTCTTATTGTCTCCTGCTCTCCTCCGTTCATCTGTCACCCCTAGGGGTTGAGGCACAATCACCTCCGATCGCAGCAGGCCATCGCTCACTCTGTCCCTGGAGGCGACAGCCCACTTACTGCCGGCTCACGCTCAAATGGAGGACGTTTCATCACCCCGCCAAAAAACACAATTAAAAACACGCACAGTCGGCGGCCCTGGAGAGCCAACTCCTGTCGCGAGTTTAGTTACTCCGGGCCTGCCTCGCCCTCTCAGATATTTACTCCGCTTGTTGTTGAGTGTTTGTCAGCCAAGTCGGAAAGTTCTCAGTGGCGAACAAGACACTGAAAGAGAGAAAGTGGACAAGCGCTCAGTGTTTAGTGCTCTTTTCTCTGAGAGACATTTTCTGCCCTCGGTGGACATGTAGCTTCAGCAGTTAGCTGATAAGTGACTCTGCCTTTGGCTCCTTTTTCTTCCTGCCCCCCTGGAAGCCAAAATGGAGGATTGGATGCTGGGGTTTGTGGTCATGGGAAATTTGCTTTACACACACTCTGCACACTCTGGCATGCACACACACAGCGAGTGGGAGCAAAGGCAGACTGACGGCTATTAGAGTGCAACGATGCTCCCTCTTATCTCGCACCACGATAGAGATCTACAAAGAGCTTGAAAGAGATTATGAATTCATTACCTTGATACACAAGTGAGCGCTGCGATAGACAGGAGTTTGAGAGTGGAGACGTAAGCGTGGTGGGTGTACTGGGAGGAGCCATGATTTACATGCTGCATGAGTAGGGAATAAATCTGTCAGCTTGCTCTGCGTTCCTAGAAACTTTGACGCTCCTCAGATGCCATGGAGCATGTGGTTCATATGTTTTTTATTAAAGGCCGAGCATCAGCGTGTTTGAAAAAGCAGCTCAGCATCTGTAACCTGTGTTATATTCATGATCCTGGTGACATGATTCTGGTTGCTCACTTCTGTTTTGAGCCTGACCACTTTGAGCTCTTTGAAAAGGGAGCATTGTGAGCTAAAAATCCATTTTTCATGAATCCACTCTGTTTTTGCATTCCCTCTTGCTTGATGCATGATAACAGCCCCACTTAAAAAGTCTAACAATGGCTTTTGTGGAGAAGAAATCAGATAAATATCTAAATTATAGGGCTGTTTGTTGGCGTAATCCATTCGCCAGAGCAACCCAGTTGGAGGGCTTTTTTCTGTTACCAAACACTCTCTTACACTCTGGCTTCTCTTTCTCCAGCGGCTCCTATGCACTCCTTTTTTTTTAACCGACTCACTTTCAATATGGCTTTTTCTCTCGGAGAGTCTTTCCCCTCCAGCGCTGTTGAACTCAGCTGGCATTTGGAGGCAGGTGAAAGAGCGCAGCTAAATAAGCCAAAGAAATTCAGAAGAAAGAGCGAGGGCAGAGGGAGACAAAAACACAGACAGAAAGGGGGGTGTTTTGTATTACTGTGTTTAAATGTGAATCCTGTTGAAGTGTTGTTTTATACCGTGCCCAATGCTGCTTTCACTGCACATTTCGGTTTCAAAGTTAGAAAAACAACACTGAAAAGACGGTTATTTTGACTGCTATTGTGCAAAAGTCTATAATATCTGTGCTGCCTTGTTTTTTTTTTACATGCTAATGAGCGCTTTTACCGCCTCATAAGTACCTGTAATGAAATAGCACCATATAAATCCATCTCTCAGCAAAACTGGGAACACATCTTTGATTGTTCCAGGGCCACGCTGAAACAAGCCTCTGTATAATTTATGATATGTGTGTTTGTGTGTGTGTGGAGGGGTGTTTTTATCCTGTAGTATATCATTATTCTGTGTACATGTGGATTTGTGTAACGCCCTGTGAATTTATCTTTTGTACGTTCGAGAGCGTCTGAGTGATTTTAACGTGCTGTGCGAGCATTTTGCGGCGTCCCTGCACACATAGGGCCTTTCAATGTGTGTTATTGTATACAGTGTTGCGTACATGTGTGTGGATCTGAGTGCCTTCAACGCTTTGGGGTCAGCATGCACTTGCAGATAAAAAGTATGGCTTTCACTGAGTGTTTGTGCACACGGCGTGTGTGCGCAAGAGCGTGAGCGATGAGTGATGCCAGAGGTGGTTTTCTACCAACCTCTCTGCTGGCTTGCTGGCTCACTAATGGCCTCCTCAGTGGGTTGGCTGACCGACTTGCTGGCTCTCAATGGCTCTGTCTTCCTTATTTGGTAATGGGTGGGTAGGTGTGGAGGAGGGGGGTAGTGGTGGTGGTGGTGGTGGCAGCAGGGGGAGTAGTGGTGCTCTGTTTACACACCGGGTCAGGAGGTCAGAGCACCAGAGTGCCGTGGAGCAAACACAGATCACTTAAAGACAGTCAGGGAGAAGGGCGAGTCATTGCTTCACGGCCGTCAACCGAATGGATCGGGGCAGATTCACTGTGAAAGAGTGTGATGGAGTGTGTGTGTGTGTGTGTGTGTGTGTGTGTGTGTGAGGAGGGGGGTAGATAACAGGACATACTCTGGTGAAACCCAAGAGAAAAAAGCTTCTACAGGTAATTTCCACACACATACACACTGTTCCCTCTTTTGCTCCGAGGCCCAGGACAGTTGAGGGGAGTCAGTGGAAAGGAAATTAAAGGCAACCATCCTTATAGTTTTGCTCTTGTCCGCCTGACTGCCCGCCTGCTCGCCTGCCCGCCCGCCTGCCTGCTTTCCTGCCTGCGTTCCCTGGGCAATGTTTATGCTGTGCCCTGCCCAGGACAGAATAGATTCGCCCACACAGCACTGTGCTCTCAACCAGAACCTAAGTAGGTCTGGCAAGCTCGAGCCACAGTCCCATTCACTCTCACTCCTCTGGATTAGGTCCCCTACGGCCCGGGGCGATACAACGATGACTGCATTAATAGACTGAAGATAGCATCTCCCCGCCCCACCCTAAAAATGTATATCCAAGTCTTTTTTATTAGGACACATCAGCAGGTTGTTTATTTTCATCCATCAGCTCCTCAAAGTTGAACAGGAGAGTTCGCAAACTATTTGAGGAACTAAAGTGCTGAAGTTTTGCCTGTTTTGGGGGTCAGCTGAAGCCTTTAGGTGTCATAAAATGTTCCCTCCAGATGACTTTTGAGTAAACTAACAATTCTTTAGACACAGGTTGAGCTGTATTTAACATGTAATGGCAGAAATTAAACTTCTTTGTCTCTCAAGTTTCAAAAGAAATACAATAAAAGATGCCTCATTATGATACAAAACATAAAACAAAAAGGGGGCTCTTTAAAATTCAGCACGCTGCATAGTTCTTCAGCATCACTGTGAGGGAAGTGTGATAAGCAAAAACATCGTTCAGCCCCAAATACCATGAAATTACATGCACTTGCATAATCAAATTCATTACTTCCAAACTTGGGGTCAATTTACATTTCTTTAAATGCGGCTACAAACAACTGGAGCATGCATAATTGAATAATGCTAATTCCTTTCTGTGTCTTTTTTTGTCCTCTCTTGTTATGATGCATTTTGAGGTTGTTGCCCATACAGTAAAGTGTGCAGTGAAGGCACTTCTGTGATGAGTACGGTGGCAGCTTGCAGGGCACATTATCCAGCCTGTCAGACACCCGGAGTCATGCTACGGATAACTCGGCTCTGTGAGAGAACACAGTGCCTCTTGACGCCAGCTGTACAGATTAGCAGAGCTTTGTTTAATTGTGCTGCTAACATCCTAGGAGCCACTTAAAAAGCAACTGCTCCCTCTTGCTTAGAAGCTGTGTTTAAAGCGCAGCCAATGGTTGGTGCTGCCTGTTCATTCAGGTGCAAAGGCCTCAGGGATTTGGCCGAGTCAGGGACACTGCGGAGGGAGGCATCTGAATCAGCAACATCAAAATCAAAGCGAGAAAGATGTCAAAATTTAAACTTCGAGCACAACTTACAAGGGGATAACACAAATAGTGGTGAAGGGCTGAGGAGGTTTTTATTTCTAACTCGTATTTGCACACGTTGAACGTTACGATACTCTTAAACCAAAAGACCGACTCCTAAGTGAGCAACCTACCAGCTAAAGTAAAATCCTGTCAACAGAGCACTTTACACACACAAGTCAACACCTTTTTGCGAAATAAAATGTGCAAATTACACTTTTGGGATTCTTGGAAGACCTCAAGCAGATCAATCTGGTTGTTGTCAGTGTTGTCGGGGACCTGTTGCACATAAACATGTTCAGTTATGCTGCCAGTCAGCCTCTTTGACATGTTAGGCATGCAGGGTTTTACATCAAGTACTGGTAATGTCTTATTGGCTATTTCTTCAAGCTTATGAGGACAGAAATGTCTCCATTGATATTTCTGCAGAAGTTTGGTTCACCTTGACTACTTTTAGAGCGTTTCAGTTAAATGAAAAGAAGAATTAATGATCAGGTTTTGATTTCACTATAAGTTAAAATGTTAATTTCATCACACGAAGTGGCTGATAAAAATCTGTTACCATGGAAATGCGACTGAGCATTCAGGGACTTTTTTCTTTAAATTGTAATCAAGAATTTGGGTCTCAGGATTATTTTAGTTCTTATTTTACTCCTTTTATTGCATTATTTTTTATTGCATTTTAGTCATTCCACTGTTGAACGTATTGCACATGTATTTATGACATAGTTATTTATCTATTGCTGATTTGTGGTGCTGACAGGGGAAATGTTTGGGCCATATGCTGCTGTAAATGTCTGGCATTTGTCTGTTACTTGATCGTTTAATAACAAGACGGGTTTCTGTAAAGTGAATTTGGGGATTGATAAAGTTGTCTGAATCTGAATCCAGATCAAAGATTACCTTTAAATCAATATTTTGCATCATTTTGTTTGATTTTTAAAACAGTTATTGATTTGAAACATATTTTAGTCTGTGTGTTTTGTGTTGTTTTAATAAAGATTTGGTCAGAACCTTTTCCTGTAGCCTAATTTTAGTCACTTTTAATTTTTAAAGAAAGATATCTCAGCTGGGTGTAAAATTTTCAGTGCAAAGAAAGAATTCCTCACGATGTTTGGTTGTCTTGGCTGAAAATGTTTTTCTAAAGGCTAAAAAGTTTCTAAAAAGTCTAAATGTCTTTATCTTGATACACCTGCTGTGGAGAAAAGTGGAATAACAAGCACCTACAGACCTGGGACAGACAATAACAAGCCATAAAAAAGCCGAGGAACACTTTTTGAATCAGCTTCAGAGAGCATTTCCAGCCACAAAGATATATAACCTGCGCTGATTCATTTATCTACATCTTTTATTGGAATCAGACACATTTACAGAGAACAGCTTTTGAATACGTATGAAACTCATTTGCTAATGTGTGAATGACACACAGGCAGTAAGGCGGTAAAAACCCCCTTTGGTGAATCTGATGCTGTTCCCTCTTTGCTCTTTCAGTTTCCAGCTTGTTAAGCCCACAGTGGGGGGTCCAGATGTGCTGTCTCCCCACTCCCCTATTTCTGCTGCCAAATAAAGCAGGCTACTGATACTTTACTATCATCCTGTCCCTATACGCCAAATACAGCTGTTAATACCAGACTAGTGGCCTCTGGCGGTGAGGTGACAAGAGCCACCCCAGTCTACTCTCCCCCCACCCCTGCACACACAGAGGCGATGTCTGAGCCCTGTATCTGATCTGACACCCATTAACTCACACTCATCCACAGTTTGTGCATGTCTGTTGCCCTGCCAGCAGCACTAATAATCAAGAGATGATATGGAAATGAGGGAGGGCTGTGCAGGGTATGTAATGGCAGCAGAGTCAACTACAGTAGACATTTCAGCTCAGAATTAAACTCTCCACTGCAGCAGCTGCAGAGAGGAGGACTAGTGCTCTATAACAAAGAGATTGCGTTGTGATATGATGGTGTGATATGTGGATCAATGGGATTAGTCGACACGGACATATATTTCAATATACTGTACATAGAGTGGATAAGCCATGGAGAATTAAAGAGAGAGATTTGATTTCAGAATTGATGGCTATGTGAAAAAAAATACACTTTTTTGTTTATCAGTTTTATTTAAGTGTATGATAGTCTGTAAAGTGTTCGAAGTTTACAGGAACAGCTTACATTTATGTGATTGAGATCTAAGCAGTTTAAATGAATATTAAATATATGATAATTTTATAGTTAAAAGTAGAGTCGATTTAATTAAATAAGGCCTTGCATGTTCTTTAGCTGTGTTTATAATCTCAGGAGGATGCTAAACTCTGCATTGCAAAATAACATGTTAATCAATCTCAAAGACATTTCAGTGAAAACCTTTCAAAACGAATCCTGCACTTGGCAAAATGCGCCAAAGTGGCGTGGCGTGGCGTGAATGAAGTTTGAAAAAGTCAAGTGAATATGTGGAGCCTTTTTTTTCCTTTTGCTCTGAACTGATGTCTGACAGTTTTAAAGTCTGAAAACCACCAGTGCTGTTTGTAGACTGAGACAAACACAGGACTACAGGAGGAGCTCCTCAGTGCCAGCCTGCTGTGACAGGTGGATGATGGCTCTCTCTCTCCGTCTTTGCCTTTGCTCAGCTGTCAATATAGATGGATGTGTTCAGCACCGGGAGCACGGAAATGCATGGAGAGAGAGATGACACGTGTCAGGTTATGGTGATCATTGGAAAGGAGATGTGAGGACGCGGAGTGCTGCTTTTTCTTCAGGAAAGCTTTTACTCTGTTTTGTGGGACACTTGATCGCGTGGTTAGACTCACTATCTTCAAAGCTGAAAGTATAAATTGAATGCACTTGATTTATCTATGTGGGTGTGGTCTATGAATATGTATGGAGAGGAGTCAACTGGAAGTCATTCCTATGGTAATCTCCAGATTCCTGAAAAATAAAATCAGTGCAGGAGTGCCAAATGCTTCAGTTCCCTTGAGGTTGGCTCCATAAGCCCTGGACACCACACACACACCCAGTCCAAAAGCCCATCTTTACAGCAAAAACAAACATATTTACAGCCTGGTGTCACTGCAGTCACTGTGCAGGGAGGGATTTTCAAACAACTTAAAGATATTTAGGTCATGAGTTTTGCAGACTTGACTCACAGGCAGGCAACATGCAGCTTCTAGCTAGAGGACTAAAGGCCTGCCTCAACTCCACCTCTTTGCTTTTAGCAAGGTTGATCAAAAGTTAGGTTCAGACAGCATGTCTAATATTCTGACTGTCATTGGATAACTTTACAACTCAGACTCAGTAACCAACAGGTGGTGTCACTTGGACTACATCCATGTGTTATACAGTAAGTGGACTCCCTTTGCCTGTGAAACTCCTCCCTAATGTTTTGGCCCAGAATTTTCCTTGAGTGGTGGGTTTTGGAAAGACTGGATGACAGTGTACCGGCTTTGCAAACAGCTGATAGCTTGTTAAACCTTGAACACTATCACCAGGTTATTTTCACCGACCAAACATGTTTACGTGATTTTTTATTATGTTGCGTTTGTCTGAGTATCATGGGTCTCTGGGTAGCTTCAGTGTTGCCTTTGACATCTTTGAAGGCATATTTGTTTCCCTGATCCAAAACCTGCTTTTTCCTACAGGCACATGTTCGGGTGATTTTCACAGTGATAGAGGGTAAAGTAGGTTTGGTGAATTTGATAGCTACATGTAGGGAATAAGGTCAGAAGGGGGGTCCTGAAATTTGCACGCTATCTCTATTTAGCGCAGTGGTTATGAAAAACTATCACAAGGTAGTGATTTTAAGGGAATTCAAATGGTGATAAGAAATGTTTTAGTCAGCTGGTCATTTTTACTCACTCAAAATATGACATATTTTTTGCCTAATTTCAAGTTATTTTGTTGCATTTTTATATGGCCCTCATGGCACTTTTTCCCCTCACTCTGGACATCGTACAGTTAAAAATAAAAGAAACTACTTTAATTTGTCATGTATTGTCCTGCTTTGATTTATTTTGATGACCAGTACTTTTTCTTGGGTATATTATTTCGGGTAAAAATCACCCGGCGATAGTGATGGTGTCACAAATTCTTAGGGTTAATAGGTTAAGTTTCCTTCAATCCAGCTGCTTTTGTTAAGATTTAGTTGATTTCTTCTGATTGAAAATAACTTGTTTATCTTGTTTTAACACATTGAGAACCTAGGTAATAATTTTTAGCTAGATATAGTTATATTTTCTATACAGTCAGATTGTCTTTATTAGTTTGTTATGGACTACAGTATGATTTAACATAACTGAGCAGTACCTTAAACTGTATCTCTGCCCCGTGGCTACCTGTAGTTTCAATCAAATGTCTATCCATCTTCTGTCTTGTATTTTGTTTAAAGCTAACACAGTTTAAGTTTTTTCTTGGCAGTTGGACCCTTCTCAGGTTTACCCATAAGCCACCTATCATTATCATAATAAAAAAAAAAGTTAGGTGGACAGTCAAGCTTGGCGGATAAAATCGATCATTTTGTAGAACAGCTTCCATCAAGAGGCTTAGATATTTTGGGTTAAAACCACTGCAGTAAAAGCAGCTAGTGAACTTCTAGCAGTTTGTCTGATTGCTCTATTTTACTATGTTTGCAGATCTTTAGACACCAGTCGGATACATAAGTAGTAACCAGATGTGAGTGCAGTTTCACAGTTTTCTCTACACTCACCATGAGCTGTTTTGGGCACTTTGAGTCGTGGCAAACTTTTAAAAATCAACATGGATCAGCTGGTGCAACACTTAAAAATCAGTGAACCAGCAGGGCTCGAGACTCCATCTAGAGAACAAAATCACTTTTCTAAAATGTCAGTGCAGGACGCTAAAAATACCAAATAAATGAATTAGGAGCCCACTTACCACTGGGTTGTTTTCAAAACCTCTTTAGCTTCATATCTTCAGCTGCTCCAGCGTCTTCTTCTTCTTCTTCTTCTTTCTCGCTCACTCGTACCTTTAAAGTCAGAGGAGAAGGAGAGAAAAAGAAGAAAAATGAAAGAGAAACATTAATGAAAGGGACTTCCAAATGAACTGCCTCCTCAAGTGGTAGGTGGGGGAATTGGACAAACGCAGAGATGAGTTTCTCTCTCTTTCACTCGCTCTCTCTCTCTCACACACACACACACACTCTCTCTCTCTCTCTCTCTCTCTCTCTGTGCTCCTTGCCCTTTGCGACCACAGGACGACAGTTCTCGGGTGAGAGGGAGGCTTGCTGCTGATTGCCTGAGAACGCTGAAGTGTGAATCTGCATAAAATCCCTCTTGGCTTTTTTTGATCATTTTCTCATCACATCTCTGATGAGCCTGGTCCAAAACTGTGGGTGTGTGCGCGTATTAGTGTGGGTGTGTGAATGAACGTGGTGGATCCTTGTTTTGGATAAGTTTAAAGCTTCTGTCATTCTGTTCTTTTTGTGTTACTATGTGAAATTGCACATCATTTTGTAAGGTTTAAGCATATGTCGGCTGTGTCTCCCCGTACTGTACTCAGTGGGAACTCTCGGTCAGGTCTACAGTGGTGGGCTGCTGCTGTGAGTCCACCCTAAGGAGCTTCTACTGAGCTGCTGAGGAAGGTTATCTCCAGTGAAAGGTCAGAGAAGCTCATCATTACACTGGCCCCAGAGTCTCTCCTCCTCCAGATAACCATATGAATATCATTGCTGAAGTGTACGACAGGGGCATGATCGATTAACACAGATTTTAAGTCTCCTATAGGAGGGGTGCCCCAAATACACAAAATGCACCACTCTAATGTTTTTAAGTAACAGTTTGGGTTTTGGCATCGAATTTAAGTTGAAAAAAAGAGTTTAAACTAAATTATTTATGCTGGCTCTGCATACTGAGATCAAATTACTATGCAGATACTGTGGAGTGAAGGTAATGAGAACACATAATTCATACCAAGTGCAAATGCACTGCCCATGATCGGGTATCATTATCCACAGGGCAAAACTAGGGATCACTCTGTGTTTTCATGCTTCTATTCTTGAGTTATGCTGATGGCTGCTACAGTAAAAGAATCTGAAATGTACAATAATCTGGACTTTCACATCACCTGGCTGTAAGTTAAATTAAAAGATCAACAATCAGTGCAACAACTGTCCGAAAAAGCTCCTATACCAAACTGAAAACTTTGTGCTGCACTGTACTAAGCCCCTGAGGTCTTATTATGGTGGTTGAACCATCATTTACAGTCATTTTTAGCTTCAATGTACTATTTCTTTTCGGAGGCGTACAGTATTGTGTCTCTCACATTTACTTTTCATGAGCTTAGGAAAAACCTAGGAATACAGAAAGCAACAATTGTTGGATATCGTTGCTACACCATAAAATTAAGGATAAAGTCATGATGAAGCTCCATTATGTTATGAGTTTAATTCAAACTAAAGCAGATCCACAACATAACTTAGGCGTTTGTCATCAAATTCAGAGGTTCCTATTGACAAAGCATATGGATAAATGGCGCCATAAACTTAGCCTACATTAAGTCTTTATTAGACACTTAACTTTACCTGATTTTGCCATTATTACATCCTCAACTAAGCCCGTTTTCAGCCATTATTATAGCCTTAATTAAGCCTTTATAACACCTTTCATAAACCCTTAATAACAACCTTTATAAACCTTTACACCACTCTTTTTAAACATGTTACTACACCCTTACAACCCTTTATAACAGCCTTCAAAAGATTTCTAATCACTTAACTAAACCTTAATAAAGCCTTTATAACACCTTTCATAAAGCCTTTATAACAGCCTTCATAAACCCTTAGTACTGCTCTTTATAAACATGTTATTACACCCTTAAAACCCTTTATAACACTGTTCAAAAAATTTCTAATCACTTAACTAAACCTTAATAAAGCCTTTATCAAACCCCAAAATTAGCCTACATTAATACGCCTTTCATAAAGCCATTATAACAGCCTTCATAAAACCTTAATTACACACTTCATAAACATGTTATTACCCCCTTCAACCCTGCAAACACCTTTAAAAGAATTATTAATCACTTAACTAAAATAAGCCTACATTAATACGCCTTTCATAAAGCCTTTTTTATAGTCTATTTAACACCCTTAGCCAACTTGTTAATACATCCTTAGTAAAGCTTTCATTACATTCTCAATAAGATCTTTTTTACACCACTTACTAAGACTTTTCCAAGCCTCCCTAAGCCTCTCCTTCCAAGACATTTTAATTTTTAAATGAATGTTTAACATCTGCCTTATTTCACTTTAATAAACAGTTAGTGAAAAGTTATTAGGGGAAATTCTTGGTTCACGGCTTTGTAGTTGCAGTTGTAATTTTTAAGAAGAATGACATGTTTGGTATTTTATAATGAGTAATAAAGAGTTAATATGATACTCACATAGATGCCAACCAACAGTCAATCAATAGCTGATATGTTTACCCTAATCTGCAGTGTTACCACAACTTTAGAGCAATAATACTACAATAATACTCAAGATAATAACCTATGCACAATAAGCCATGCTCACTGAATAATGAACTTGTTTATACAAGATAATGACAAGAAGATAGTCATAAGAAAATAACCTTTGCAGACATGATCATAACTCTTTAATTTCACAGTGGAAAAGGTAACATTTAGCTTCTGAAGAACTACAAATGTCCGCCTGCTCCTATCTCCATCCCTTCTCTTGTCTTTCGCTCGTGAAATTGCTGCTGCATATAGACTATGGACTCCCAGCATCCTCTATGGACATTATTACCTCGACGGCAGACAGTCAACACAATCCTTTATACTGACAGACCACTTGGGTCAGGTCAACCTTCACTGGCAAATCAGTGACAACTAAAAGGTTGGCTGCAGATGGATCCCCTGATACTACCCCTGCAGCAGAGGGAGACAAGGCAAGTGTGTGTCTATGAGGGTATGTGTGTAATCTTTCACAGCAAACATCTGTGGGAAATGTTGAGCTTATGGAGCTACCTATGTGTGTGTGTGTTAGAAGAATAATTGAAAGCAAGTGGCATCTTCTTGGTAAGCTAGTATGAAAAAGAAATCTCAGGAAATATATGCATGTGTCTGTTTGCACACATAAGCATGCATGTATGTGGGTTTCAGTGGGAGGGAGAGAGGAAAAAAAGAAGAGGCCAATTCTGCAACACTCCCTCCTCCCACATGCCTGGCTGCCAAGACGAGCGCGGGGGAATTTGTTTAATGTACAGCATTTATTCACTGCACACACGCTGTTGCACTACCGCTTCCTCCGACGCATGAGACACTCCCTCAACCGGGCGAGGCGCCATTAATCAGCCGGAATGAAGGGCTAGCTTAACAGCACGAAAGCGTAAACTCTAACCAAATTAACACGTGAGAAAGTGGAAATTTCCTCCTCACAATAGCACACAGGTGAGGGAGAGATACTCAAGCTCTTCCTCTCTCTCGGTTTTATATCTGCTGTGTTGCAGTGGATCGAGGGTTAAGTTATGCTTCGTCCACTCATGTGGAAAAGCAGCTCCGGTTTGTTTTCTCATGACCCTGCAACATATTGGCATTGAATTTAGTCACCGTGCTGGGACAGATGGCCGAGCATCATGGTGCAAGGCAAATTGGGAAATGAAAACATGCATGCTCAGAGATGGCTCCGTGTATTTTCTCTCAGGCAACGTGACCACAGAGGGTACATTGAGTGAAGACGAAGGAGAAGAAGAAGAAGAAGAACAGGGAACTGTACATAAAAGAAAAGCACAAAGGGAAGAAACACAAGGCTGACCTACTCTCTTCAAATGTCAACAGGGCTTCGACTTCAGAAGTAAAAACAACAACCTCACATTTCAACCCTGGATGATGAAATGTCAACACGCTCTGTACCTTGATGTGACAAAAGTAAAGAGATTTTTTTTTGTCTTAGAATAAAAAAAGGTTGCCATAGTAGCATCTGATGTTTCCCTGTCCTTTCCTGTCCTCATCTCACCCCCAACAGCTTCCCCACTCTCCAGCCTTCTGCAGGTTTAAAGCACTGATACACCCTGAAGCAGTCAGAAAACAGATCTTTAACAGAGTGAAAAAGAGGGGAAGAGGGCAGAAAGGGATGATGAAGAAGTGTGTGTGAAGCAGAGAGAGAAGGTGTGAACGGAGAGGAAGAGATGTGTAGGAAGGGATGTGTCAGGGAAGAGTGGGAGGAGGACGAGTTCAGAAAGAGGAAGGCAGACAGTGACAGGGGAGGAGCAGATAAGTCAAGATGCGAGAGGAGGAGAAGAGGAGGAGTCAAAAAGTAACAAGCCGAAGGAGCGGAAAGAGGTGAGGAAACGACAGGTGAGAGGAAGGAGAGGAGAGGTGAGGATGAAGGGAGAGAAAGGAGGGTGATATGAGAAATGATATGGAAATGGCAGGATGAGGAAAAGTGAAGAAAACAAGTGAGTTGAGCTTAAGTTATCTGTATATTCACTCACAAATAAAGTTCTTTTACACTCAAAAATAATCTGATGAAAGCATGTTATGAGCACCTGAAGTCCTTTATTAATTTGGGCATGTGAGCTTCAAATGCCTTCATTGATAGGACATGACAATAGGTAAAGTAAAATCATGGAAGAGATTGTTGAGAATGAACCTCATCCAAGGACCCTGGGTGGGAGTTGAACTCAGGGGCCCCTCTTAGGGATCTGACCATAGACATAATATACGTAGAAGCCTCAAAGCCTGACGCTGCCAATTAGAGCTCTCGTATCAGCGCAGCCGCTTTCTTGGATGGGCCCCCTGTGTGCCTCCAGTGCATTACGGTAGTAGGGATGTAGCAATAATACAGGACAATGTCACACATTAAAAATAAAACAAATAGGATTTCATTCCTATTAGTGAAATGTAATCCTATGTGATCTGGTTTCAATACTGCTTCAGGTTTTTCAACCAGAGAGTGCAAAAATACGGGCATAGTTGCTCATTCTCTATTGACCCCATTTGGCTCTTGAGTGAGCCTGGAGTGGGAATACCTATCCAGTATGGCGGCGACGCTGGATTACACTCCAGCACGTAATGAGGCATCTACATGCATAATGTCCATGGATCTGACTGCATAGCTTAACCCGCACACTTGGTACCAAATACAGCACTTTGCTTCAATTTCTGACGCAGTGCTGTAGGTCTGAACCTTTGTGGCCACTATGCATTTGTAATTTCACTCTGAATCATGAAATTATGTAATATTGGTGCTACGGTGTCTGATTTTATATAGCATTGCAGGAGCATCACACACACACACACACACACACACACACACACACACACACACACACACACACACACACACACACACACACACACACACACACGGTGCTGTTATTTTAGTTGTACTCATTAAGATATTCATAGAAGGGAATCCCCACATATTTGGCCTACCTTTGAACACACTATCATTGCATGACGCTATTAAAATCATCACAACACTCAAGATAGTAAACTTCAATTTTCTTTTATTTCAAGCATCAAATAGCGGGAATTTTCTTCCTCTAGACATTTCTTTCACTCTCAGGGATGTAAGCCTCCTGACCTTAAAAGAAAAATGCTTTTGGCATTCACTGAATTCATACATAAATTGGCCTTAACCCTGTTACAGTACATATACTGTATTCTAGGTTTTGCAGCCTTTTTGCTGCACGTTATTTTTAGACTGCTATCACTTTGTGTCTTACAAAAAAAGCTGCTGAAGTGGCTTTAAGTGTACTAATAAAGATGAAAAGTAACTTAAATGTCAGAGGTCTTTCAGTAGTCACAAAGTGTAGCTCTTCAGGTATAGTGTCCTTGAACAAGTGTCTACCTGATCTCTCACTGTGAGATGCTCTTGCTGAGAGCATAAGCTAAATACAAAAAGTAGAATCGACTTCATGGAAATTACTGTTTCAATTGAAAGCCATGTAGCACTGAAGCACCAGTCAAGGCCTCTTTGGGCTCTGAGAGAGGAAATAATGAGACATTTATTGGATAATAATCCCCTTTAGTAATTCAAATGCATTCTAATCAAGTCTAGGCAGCGTTCTGACCTGCAAACCACCGCAAACCACCAAAAGTCTACATGCTCAGCTCTTTTGTTTCGAACCATTTCATATCGAATGTCCATCTCATTTTCAATTCTGTCTCAATGGCATGTTCAGCTGCACTTGACTGGACCTTATGACATTTCCAAATCACATCCATTACAGCACGCCACTATTGAAATAAATGCTGTTGAATTAATGAAAAGATTGCAGCAGCACAAGTTGGAACACGGAGATTGAGAGACATGTATAAAGAGAAAGAAAGACATTAAGTATTCTATAAGACCTCTGTTATATTTTTATCATATACCTTGAACCTTGAAAACATTTTTCTCCATTAAGTTTCCTATTATGTAGAAAACCTTTTTCCTACTTCTAGTGTTAGAATAATAATCTGCTTAAAATTGTGAGTATTTCAAAAGTCTGTTGTTCCCAAGTGCTTGGACTGATAAATAAATATCCAGTAAAACTCGTCACATCCAACTTGTGAGAATATATTTTTATAGATTTTTAGATTCCTAATTTAATGTTCTCTTATTTCTTTGTTGTGCTCTGCTGGGTTTTACAAAACAAGCTGCTATCAATTACAGTTAATGAAGAAACCCATTCAAAATATGTTTTAGGTTTGCTGTTTTGAAGCCTCGGTAAGGGTCATTAAAGCCTGTATGGTACAATAAGTTTCAAACTCATCAGTGATGCAGCTTTGGATAGCAGCAAACACTTTTCTTCCATGCTGTAAGTTTCTAAATTCGATTTTGCTCTCCTTCTCTTTGCACCACACAAGCAAAAAGCTCACTCTGTAAATGCTGGTGTATGTAAATGAAGGCCCGAGGATCAAAATGAAAGAGTCACCAATGGTTGGATAAGGAAATGCTTTAACTGAAAAGGGCTTTATCAAAGAAAAACTCAAAATCAATTAAAATATAAACAGAAAATGAACATGAACTAATTCAAAGTACCTCAAATTCCTTGAAAATTGGCAGGAGCTGCCTCTAAAAAAAGCAGAAAAATGCACTCCACCAGAGTGCCTTTGTCCTGCAACCTCATTATACTCACGGCTGCTGGCTAATCCTCTACCTTTGTGCTCTGTCAGAGAACCTCTGTGCACTCAAACAGCACAATTCTCAGATGAAGCACTCCAGCAATGAGCCACTCTGACTGAAGTTTCATTAGCGGGGCCTGTTTGGTGCAGATAAGTACAAGAGCATCCTGCATCCTCTCAGCAGAGCCCCAGTCATGATTTGTGAAGTGAAAGCCTATGAGGTGACCTGTCTTATGCACACCTGAACACATAAGGAAGTTCCTAATCCTATTTCAAGTTTTTAAGTGCTTTCATGCATGCGTTTGTGATTTTTGTCTATTGCTCGTGAAGCTTGGGCACTTACATGTGTGTATGTGTGTGCATAGAGAATGATGAGCAAGTGTCTATGGGCGTGCTGCACACAGTGACTGATATTCAATTAGTCCACCTGTCACCTCTACAAGGCCCGGCATTCTGGTGCACAGTAAATCAACCCGCCTGACAGCCCCCAGGTCGATATTAATATTAACGCCTCCATAAATAATGTTATTGTAGGCCCGCATGTTAATGGTTCATGATATGATGGGCATGATGAAGTATGGTGAGCGCTCTATTGTGAAAGGGTTTAACAGGAAGAGAGAGAGAGAGAGAGAGAGAGAAACAGAGAGAGAGAGAGACTAAATCCCCTTCGATGTCCTTCGATTGGTGACATTGGGTTGGAAAGGCGCCGAGGTGGTCACAGCTGTGTTGCTGAGCCTGACTGGCAAGGGGGCGGGGAGCCTGTGTGTATGTGTGTGTGTAGTGGATCGGTGGGAGGGTTAGAGTGGGAGGCTATTGGGACTGGACACAGCGGATTAATTATTATAAATCATCTCCACGGCCACATGTTTATGACTGCGACTCAAACTGTTGTCTCCCTATCTGATTTCCATCTCGCGCGCTGCAGCGAGTGCACCGTGACAGGAGGGGCTGTGGGTTGAGTGGAAGAATGGATTCGCTTTTTTCTGTTACAATGGCCCATACATCATTCTGACGGCAAAGGTGTCACTGTAACATCTTTATGAGGCTGCTGCTAATCTCCAGATTAACCATTCGCTGGAGGAATAAGGCTGTCAGCAAAACTGGATTGATAAGGCGTTTGAGAAGTCAGCCTCCTGACTTGACCTCTCTGCCAACATGAAGCATTATACCTTGTATTATTTCAATCCATTTTTTCAATTACAGTTTCACTTAACCAGACAGGTCATCAAACCAAGTCCAAGTGTGAGGGTACCTACAGTTATAAGCAGAAAGACAAAGATGGTGGCTGCTAGACTTCAGCAGCACATCTTGGATAGGGGGTCTTTGCTTTCTCTCTTCATTACCCAAGGTCAGCTTGGTTGGAAATGTAGGAATTATTGAATCAGGAACAAAATACCAAAAGAGAAATCAGCTGGAAAAAAACAAACAGAAGATGCCGTTTAAAGTGAAACTGCAGCTCCATGTCTCATAAACTCACTGCACTGGAATCTTGGGAGATGTAGTCTTTGATTTTTGTTTCGCTCATTAAAATGTTCTTCCTTGAGCTACATCACCCCGCTGTAGTCCATAATGGACTGGCCCGAGATCTCTCGCTACAGTGCTGTGGCTGGGACCCTATATGTACTGTGGATGAAGTTAGGTGCTGTTCTGAGCATTATTTGTAGCTATAGAGTGGCGTTTTGTTTGAAGTTTGTGTATGGCTCCACACACCGCTGTGTATTGCTATCCTGTGGTCGCTACTAAAGTTGGTATAACTAGAGAAGCAAGCAGTCGGCAACATTCGTCTCTTAAAAGGCTGCCCAACTCGGTGTTTCGTGTGTTTGACCCAAAATTAATTTTATGCCAGAATATCCCTTTAAGGGCCTGTGTCCACTTTTTTTTTTTTTGTGCAGGAAGCACCCACAACCCTCACTTCAAAGCTTTTTTTAAAAGCACTTATTTTGCTATGAAAATTGTACTGCTTCACTTACGCTTTCTCTTAGTACGTTTTTTTAAGAAATGTAAATACATAAATACATAAATAAATAAATAAACAAAAAAAAAAAATGAAAGCGAGAGGAATCGTACCCTCTAGATCTAAAAACTATAGCCTCAAAAACAAGTTTCTTTAGTTTCACTTTACTATTTTCGTTGACAAAGTTGATACTAAAAGTAAAGCCCAATTGTGGTTTTTGATTGGTCAGAGCAAGAGAAGTGGTATCAAGGAGCAAAAGTTGAATTATCGTTGAATCAGCTAATGCTCACACATGACACTGAACACTAAAAATGCTGAACTGCCTGAGTTTTGAATAGATAATAAGCGCTGCCAGAGGGAAAAAAATGCAGCTAGAGGACACAGGCCCTTGGAGATTAAATTCAGAGATGATGCATGCTGTTGTCTCCACTTTCCTGGTAAACATCTGCATAATGTCTCCCTGATTCCTTAGCACACATGCCTCTCTTCCTGCTCATCCTCCAGAAGCTTCCCTCCTTCAAATTCTGAATTTGAGCAAAAGCTCGCCAGTGGTTGTCAAGGGAGAGAGCAGATTTACTCATTCACATGCTCCACCGCGCAGCCATGACTGAACTTTCAGCATGCAAATTCAAACTGCTGAGTTTTTTGGTCACAAGTCACATAAGCTTCTCTGAAGCTTCCCGAGGCTGTGGCATGATTTGTGCTAAGAGCGCTCGTACACTTAAAAATTCATGCCTGAAGGGGTTAGCATTATCAACAAGAAAAACATCAACATCCAAAAAACACTGTCCAGTCCAATCATGAAATTATCATTACATTATAATTTCCTTTCCCCATGTCTAGATACTTCTTTTACACAATGTAGAGAAAGAGAAAGAGTAACGGACATGTTTTGTTATCCCCTCACAGGCAGGGGCTCACAAATAATTAAATGTATGAATAAATCACTGCAGAGAAATATTAATCAGCTCTTGAGCTCATCTGTGGGGGGGGATAGGAGGTGGCTGATACGCAGTGCTGTGATTGGTGGGGAGACGAACACACACATGCACGGACGAGCACACAGACTGGTTTATCCGATGTATTATTACAGTTATCTGCCATTGTGGATAATTCTGGGAGCGATTTCTAAACTGACTTTGGCTTGTGTCATGATGTCACCTCCTATCTCCACACACACACATACGCACAGACAACCTCCGCCAGCCCTGGACCAAGGGTTTTGCAAAGCCCGGATCATCCCCGCTAATCCACACTCATTAAGGATGAACTGCATGATAGCATGCCACCCCCCTCTGCCTCCACCCCCCACGTTTACCCCACTTTTCATACACACTCACCCCTCCACTCAGTGCGGATAAGTGGCAGCTTTGATGGTGATTTTAATGAATTACTGCAGAATGTTGCATGCGTGTTTGTTGCGGCTGCTGCTTGACTAAACAGAACACCTGCCACACCTGTCAGCGCTAATCAGGCCTGCTTTAATTAATAGTGACAAAGCTTTTATTTCTCGCCAGTGAGCTGACGTGTGCTTGACCGAGGGGAAGTCGGGCACTTTCCACTGCAGTCTTTAGAGGAGGGCGTCTTTAAACGGAAAAGGAACTCCTCATGAGGCAAAGCTGTGGGGCGACCAAGCCGGTGAATCACTTTAGCTCTGTAAAAATGTAAAAAGATTCAGAGTTTAAGCAAAACTTTGCATCAATTATTCAAGAGCTTCCATTGTTCCTCAGGATGGAGGAGGAATAGTTCTTGCACTCAACAGTTTTTACCCGAGGATGGAACATAAATAGCATGTTCATGCTCGGCGCTGAGAAGGTCACTGCGGAGTGGAGTCTACCTTCAAAACCCTAGGGCTGAACAAAAAAATGCCACACGGATACTTCCCTTCCAGCTCCCTACCTCCAAAATAACTCTCCCTTTGTGGGCTTCTTAAATAAATTACAGCGATGCTATCCTCCCAAGATGTGATCTCTGTTCTCCAGCACCAATTAAAAATTTAAGCCCATTTAGGTTGGAGCCCGGTGTAACTCGAAGCAGTGTGGTTGTGAGGGGTGATATCAGACCAAAGTTGTGTCACAGCGGTACTTAGCAGCGATGCTTGTTGCATCCGGAGAGGAAGCGGGGTGGCCTTGATGTTGGGCAGAATATCATGTAACTCAAAGGTCACAAGCTTGATCTCGCGGTACAACAGTGTTTCCACCTGCGGATACGTGTCGTGTCAAAGTGTCAACACACTCAACTCTGACTGGATCACTCTGTATGAATCACTCCCTGTGACACCGTGAGCTAAGAAGCCTTAAATATAAAATGTGCTACTTCAAAGGCTCAACTTTGGGGGGATAATTGAACCATGAGCCGTTTTTCATTTTGCAGGAGGCTGCCCTCCCGCTCTTCAAAGTCACACACTCATGAGGTTCAAACAGTCAACTTAGTCACATGAAAATGAGCTGGCTTGGAAAGGTTTAAGCTTGAGGTGCTCCACCTGGTGTCAAAGGATGTTTTTTTTTACTCTTTCTTAATCTCAACTTGCCCAAACACACCCAACCACACATATATATTTCTTAATTTAGTTACTGTTATTTACTGTAAATAAAGCCACATTTTATGTCACTCTTTCAAATTGTTTTAACATTTGCATCAACATTCCTGGTCTAATTCTGCCCTTTTGACTACATTCCCCTGTCTTACTTTTGTCAGACATAGGGTTGCGGAAAATTTCCGATAAATTTCCAGAAACTTTCCATGGGAAGTTAAGCTCAGAAATTTTGGAAATATTCCAAACTGGAACCTTTCCATGTGAATTTATGGAAAATATATGAATTAATGGGGATTAACTGTAAATTGGGGGTAATTTACAATGGCATGAACAGAAATACAGTTGGCTAAACAACTGGAATGGTCTTCAAAATATTTGACAATTGTTGTATAAATTATTATCTGGTTACAGAAAACCGTCTTGCAGGAGTCACAAGAAACAGCATCACATTGGAGGTTGCTACCACCACCATATTAAGCTAACCCCTTAAATGGTCAATGAAATGAAATAAAAAATAGCTTACATTTCGAACCTAATTTTATTTAATTTTTGCAAGTTGAATATTAATACTATTATAGATAAAATATATTTACCCTATAATATCATCAAAACTGCTTTGGGCTCAAAAGTGTGGCCTCTGGGGTTCAAGAAAGCATCTGTGAATGTCATGGAGGAATGCACAGTGCAAGTAGGGGATGTGGCCTCAGTAGCCCTGCAGTAAGCAGTGTGCTGTGTGCATGTGATTGAGGAGTGTACCTGCATTAAATTTGGTTGTTTTAGCCAAGATTATGCTACAATATATTTTCCCCAACTATATTTAAGTTCCCTGCTGAGGGCCAACCTTCAATTTGGTAAATTTCAGATTTATATTGCCATTTATTCGTGTTAATTCCCAAATATTCCTGTTAATTCCCATGGACAGTTTCCAACTTTGAAAATTCCCGGGATTTTGCAACCCTCGTCAGACATCAAGTCGTTCTTGCAGTGCAGTAAATGTCTCTATCTGACCACCGCTGATGACTGAAGCCCCTCCTACTCTGTTTCTCATCTCCACACCTGCTCTCTCCTCCTGTCTGTTTCTCATCTCCCGAGCAAAGAGCCCAGCTTGGATGTGTCACCTGCTCTGCTGTCATCTCCTGTCAGGGAGGACATGTTTTCTACGAGCGAGGTCAAAATACGGTCATCAGTGGCCGTGCTGTGGGTTTTTCTCACTTTTTTACCATCCAAAAAAAAAGAAGGTTTGAGTCCCTTTAAATCTCTGCTTTTATTCAAGTAGAAAAATGCAAAAAGACTAACTTTCTATGTGACTTAAAATAAAAGCCAATAATTACAGCAGATGTTTTAATGCCTTGAACAGCTAACCTTGTTGTCCTTTCCTGACAGTAGACTTTTATGTTAGGGTTGACTTGATGTAGATGTACTGATAATACATTACATAAAAGAGACAACAGTAGATAGAAATTTTACCAGAAAACTTTGACTCAAACTGCTTCCAGCAAACATAAGCATCCCCATATAAAACCCTTGATCAGCATTTCAAATAGTCATAACCTTCAAAAACCTCCATGAATTAAACCCACAACTCTGCATGAAACGCTGTGTAGAAATACATCCAAGTAATTTTATTAATTTGACTTAAATCAATTATTAAACTAAAACCATCATTTGTCCTTCCAGAGACAGCAAGCCAAGAGAAACAGGATTACCACCAACCTCTAATGCTCGATTATTAGAAATAAATAGACTATTAACCACACCAGAGGACAGCCAGGCAGCCTGGCTCATTAGCGAAATCCTATTTATTTAGTGTTTTAGAAAAGGCTGATTAGGTGCAGACTCTTTACAAAAAACATTATTGCGCTGAATAGGAAGCAAACGTTCTCTGATCATTAAGCAGCAGTGGGATAAATTAATTAATTTTCTATGTGTGTGTGTGCGTTTGAAACAAAGGTTGGGGCCGTTTCATAGACCAAACATCTCAACGAACCGAAACAGAAGTGTTTTGTTGCTTGACCTTCATTAACGTCTTCTTTTCATCGCTCTAACTGGTGATCAATCAACAAACGGCTCCTTTTGTATACTCCGGCGTGGTGATGTAAAGTACTCTCTCCCCTTACCTGACTTTCATTGGCTTTTGTCTCTCTCTGAACAATAAGCAGAGCCTGGATCGAACACAGGTTTCAGGAGGTATACGTCTTCTGAACACTGTACCAACAAGTATTAAAAAGGAACTGAATGAAGAGGCGAAATGGCGAAGAAAGAGAGACTGAGCACAATCCGGCATGTGGGTAAGACCAACACCTTTAGCCTCTGAGTAAAGATAACCATCAAAGATATAAAGACGTGCTGAAGGAGGAAAGAAAGGTAAGAAACTATAAAGCTCCTTTTTTCAACAGGAGACTCGACAGAGAGGAGGTGGCTACCCTCTGCTGAAGCATAGCTGGATTAACCTAATCAGGAGATTAATCAGACTTGAAACACCAGAGGCCGTGACTGTGGCCTTTTTATCCGCCTGTGCTGGGCAGCAGAGTTTGGACAGAGAGCAGGAAGATGGCGTTCCCACAACCTCTCTCTCTAAGGCTCTCTGCCTGCCAAAGGACCTCCGAGACAGAGGGGGATTAGGGGCTCCCAAGTTTTCGCCAGCTCTTCTTTTGGAACTGTGTCTCTCTTAATGTCTTACTCTCAATCTGAGAAGATCCTAAAAGTTTCAAATTCAAGAGTCACTGGGTGGGTATTGTGCAAAAAAGCAAGTCGACTTTATCTCAAATAGATTTAGTTGTCTGCAAGAAATCTTAATTTGCCTGGAGTCCTACAGCTGCTCAGTTTTCAAACAGAAAGATGTTTTTTTGCTTTAGAAACAGACTGCAAAACAAGTGGCAGGATTTCTGGTGTCTAAAATGTTCTGGACTTGTAGTCCAAATACTCATCAACAAGCATTTTGGATGGTTTTGCAGGAAAACAGTCAGATGTCACAATGCAATCCAAGGGTCCAACAGTTATCATCTGATGGCGATTTTGCTTCTGTTATTCTGCACAAACAGAGATCTGCAATAAGGGAAACTGACAACCAGCCTGTTGCATGTTGTTACAGTCTGACTGAAACTAATCTCCACTGCAAAGAAGAGGACATGGTAACACTTTATAATAAGGTACACAAAATTGCAGTAGTTTATGAGGAACTAATAAGTAGTTACTGAGGAACTGAAGTACAGAAAATTAGAGTAGTTACTGAGGAACTAATTATTAACTAACTATTGGTTAATGGTCAGTTCTTCGGTAAGCATGGCCATGATGAAGTAATGATTTAATACTCATATACTAGTCCTTATGATGTCTTACTTTACTTTAAGGTACACAAAAGGTAGGTAATGATTAAGTAATAGTTCCTCAGTGACCAATTTGTTCCTTGTTAGTTCCTTTTTATGTTCCTCATTTGCTCCTCAGTAACTATTTATTAGTTCCTCACTAACTACTCCTCTGATATTTGATCAGAGGTTACTGAAACCCTGACCATTAATTATGTTATTTTATTATAACATATATATGTATATTTTATCATTATTTCCTCAGTAACTACTTCTCTGAAACTTGATCAGGGGTTACTGAAGAGCTGACTATTTACTAATAGTTACTTTATCATTACTTCCTCAGTAACTACTCAAATTTTGCATACCTAAGTCTCTCAGGATCTACTTATTAGTTCCTCATTAGTTCATCATTACTTCCTAAGTAACTACTGTATTTTTGTGTACCTTATTGTGAAGTGTTACCAAGGACGTCTTGTCTGGATGTCCTTGTATCACTAACAGCTGATTTTGTACTTGCTAACTGATGATTAGCATAATAATACATGACTCCCAACTAATGCACTCATCAGCCACGTTCTTTGGCTTCTACAAGCATGAAGAAAAAAATCTGCTGTTTGAGTGAAGAGTAACATAAAGGCGTGAAAAACAAGCCCATAAAAATTTAACATTGGGTCCAACTCCAGACAAGATGTTATCTCAGTCCAGATCGGGATCTCTGCTGTTGGGTGATTCCTGCACAATGGCGTGAAAAAGACAGATGTTTTGGTTTGGTTTGCTCTTACCCTCATGCCGGATTGTGCTCAGTCTGTCTTTGTTTTTTAACAAATGGTTACAGTAGAAACCTTGAAAAAGTTTGCTTCTCTGGGAGGCTTTTTCATAAATTGATGGATCCACGGTGACCCTGAACCATTTCTTTGCTCTGTTGCCCACATTTGCCCACATTGTGTGCCCACATTGTGTGCCAACATCGTCAACTTCACAGATTAAAATAAGACAATCTCTTCACCACTTGGATTTCAGTCCTCATAGTTTAAATGTTAAATACAGTCTAATAACAGTCTTCTCCAACCACTTTAACTTTTTCAAGCTTCCTAAGGAGCAGGTTGCACCCAGCTGATACCTGCCTGTGGTGCCTTAACTTGCATGCTAACTCTGAAGGGCAGCACTCAGCTGTGATCTCTGCCACTTTAACACAACAGGAATTAGAGTATCAGCCACTATTTAAGTGCAATCCTGCATCCTCGCAGGGATTTAAAGACCCGACGAGCTGATTGCCCTTGAAACTGGTGGAAATTAGCTCTTGCCGTGGCATGTTTGCCCGACCCTGTAATACAGGATCAAATCAGAGAGAAGGCCTGGTGCTTTTATATTTTTTAAGCTCGTGACCACATGTTCATGAGCGCCCCTTGGAAATTTGGCAGACAGAAAAAAGGTATTTGGAGTAAATCTGCACTGGATAAATAAAAAAGTAAAACTTTGTGCTTATCTGGCTCCATCTGTTTGCCTTAAATTATGCCGCGACTAATCTCACCACCTAGGCTTGGGGGAGAGAAAATCAGACTGGAGTGCAGGCCGATGAGAAAAAAACGAGAGAAGCCTGCAGTGTGAACAGAGAGGGCATCATTGATTCCAGCTCTCTGCTAGCCAGGTCATCGATTGCAGGATACAGCTGTGATTCTTGGCACACCTCACTGACTCCAACCGCAGCTTTGAATCTGCAGCAAACGCTGGGCGTATTTCTCTTAGCCAATGTCAGTTGACCAACAGCTGCAAAAGATACCGAAGAGGGATTCTGCACTGTCCTCCCATAAATGTGTGGCAACATCATTTTTCAACCGCAGCTTTGCTTCCCGATCCCCTGGAGGCACTTTCTTCAAACAGTAATCATTATGTTATGGAAGCTGCTGCCGGGCAGGGTTGAAAATGCAACGTGGAGCCAATGAGGGGAGGCATACGGTCCTTGGGGTGCACACGCGCTCAAAGATGGGAGAGCCACCGAGAGGGTCTGGGAATAAGAGGAAGCGAAACATGAAAAAGGGGCCCATTTTTGATCTTTTGTACTCTCAGGAGATTTATCGATCTTGGAATCTCATCAAGGCTTCTTTCGGTGGGTTAAGTAAAACACAGACATCAAAGATCAACTTGTTTTTCTTTTGCTTCCCTCCTCTGCACATGCCCTTCCTACACCCACCGTTCTATTTAAAGATTTGTGTCTCCCAACATTCAATATGAATGCACTTAAAAGAGCATATGTGAGAGGAGAGGAGAGCAAGAAAAAAAAACACTTAAAACAAGAAGCAGCAGAATGCAGCTAATGGCCGTCTGATCAGCCGGTGTTTCATCTTTGCTACATTATCTCCAAATTCAATATTGGCTCTTCAAACACAGAAAAAAAAGACAGGCCTGTTGTGTCTAAACTGCTATTTACACTCAGTTGGTATTCCACTCCTGTTGCTGGTCCCCCCTGTGTGTCTCCTGCCAAAACAAACCTAATATATTTGGACTTGACGCATGGATATTGATGTCTGTCGAAAAATCGCACTTTCACTGTATGTTAGAATCTTGCCCGTCAATGCACAGCCACTCTTGTTATTGACTTTGACAAATTCCGGGATGCTGCTGATAACAACTTGATAAATGGGCCCCACTCTTCGTCCTCCAACAACCAATACATTTCCCCATGTCCCCCAGTTGCCAACCCCTGTTAGATTCTATTATATGATAGGATATCATGTCCTGCCTGAATGCAACCAGAAAATGATGACGAGAAAACAAAGGCATTGTGGGTATGATATAATCCTGTGCTCTCGTTAGATGCATGGATAGATCCAAAATCTGCAGGCTGATGAGACATCACATCTGTCACTACTATGGCATTAAACACACCACTTGCATTATGAAGATACTGCAGAGAGATGCAGTCACTGAGCTGGACACACCCTCACAACAGAGGAAGCAGACAGTGGTCACATGATCAATTAAATCCTGTGGTTAACTTTATTACAGACAACAGTGAAAACTATAGACTTTATAAAACCTAGATTTAGTCTTTTGGCGTCACAAACAAGACCAACTGTTTCTGTGTTGTAGTTTTCAACGACTAAATTTGCCGTAAAATAGGAATTCTAACATTGGTGTTTGTGGGGATTTCAAGCATTTTGCCTGAAGTGGACATTTGAGAATTTTTTGCACTGCAGCAATGGCTTCATTTTTCACATTGGATCTCTTGCTGCGTAGTTAAAAAAAAAGTCACCCTGCCAAAGAAGTCTTGTTAAAGACTGGACAAGGAAATACTCTTACATTGGAAGTTTACCACAGAGAGTTAAGCTGATAACCCAGGTCTTAAAAATAACACTCCATCTATTTGGCTATCACTTCTATTGTACTGCTGAGTTTTAAAAATGTAGTACAAAGTTGTTTTAATGTGGCTTTTCAATCTCATTTGCTCCAAAAATGTAAAAAAATTTAAAGCTACTTCGTGGAACTTTTGATTTAGCAGCTTTTAGCGACCTTGGTGGATTAAGCAATATGACCTTAGTTTTTTTTTATCAAAACTGTTCTGTGGTATTTTTAATTATTTTTTTTTTTGTAGCCCTCTAATGCCTGACACCAAATTATGGCCAGAAAATTCACATTTTTTTTGGAGCTGTAATGTTTACTTAACTTACTACTGAACCAAAAAAATTGAAATGTTTTTAAAATTTAACAAATATATTTATTTATCCTTGTTTAATACATAAGACGGAAACTGATAAACTGCAAGAGGACATTTTTTATCATTTATCAGACTATACTCAGGTGTTTTTTTAGTTATTTGTTGATCATATTGATTTGATAGAAATATATATCAAATAGTATGTATTAAATATGATACGAAAGGCATTAAAAGGTTCATTTATTAGCCTCTTCCTTTCTTTCATCAATCAAATGTAACACTTAATGTAAAACTTGGAGTCAAAGCAGTCACAGACACGAGAGTCGGACACATTTTTACCTTTGTGCATCAACCAGTATTAATTTCAGTCTGTTTCATAACCAGCTGATTACTCCTCACAGCAGGACGTGAAAAAGTGTTTTGCTCTATTCGCTGGACAAGCTAATCTCAATGCAAGTGACAAAGAGAGTAGAGGTTGTTGATCAGTTCCTTTACATTTAAAAAAATTACTGACATTTACAAAAGATCAAAAATTGGTGAGCTTGTTAAAGTTTGTTCAAGTCTTTTCTCAATTAAAGCAATTTTCTCCAACAAGGAGTCCTAGGCTTCACCTGACCTATTGCCTCTGTTTAGAATGCATGCCAAACCCCAATAGTTAGATTCCCTCCAATACTACCAGTCCCCGTCCATATGGTACCGTGATTCTCCGTTTTCACATGTAGGCTCATCTTTACAGAATCATTAGCACCTGTCAGGACCTGCAGGATTCACAGTGAAGGAAGAAGCCTGAGAGTCCCATTTACACAGACGTACACACTTAAAAGCACGCAGATGAAACTGAGAGCTGGTGTTAGTATTTAACAGAACGCTATCATCACACCACGACAGTTTACTTCACAATCCGTCATCACAAACGGACATAATAAACGAACGTTTGCACGGAGAGAGAGTGTCACATTCCAGTTTACAAGAATACGGTATTTTAATATGAGAATAAGAGCAGTAATGGCTGCAGTGGAAACAAACAGTTGTAACATTCAGTTTTAGTTATAATATATACAAAATAAGCAGCCAAGACAGCATTTGCAAAGTTGGTTTTTATACAAAATGCCACATTTGAATTGTTAAAAATTGCATATTTGCTACACTGACCTTTGACAGAAAAACGACAAAACTTTTAAAAATCTGTGGCCGCCCACTTTTAACAGTCAAAATGATGAAACTGAAGCCCCGTGCATCTGCTATTAAGACTTGCACACATCCTCCTGGGTTTGCTATGACCTTTCAGCAGCAGGCTGCTGGCCCAAAGGCATGACAGCTTTAGAAAGGAGCATGCTAATGTTAGGTGTGGTTTGGGCCCCTCGGTGCTATTTAGCACAGCGTGATGAGAGTTCATCTCCTTCACATCCTGCTTGTCTCTCTGTCTGAGAGCGGGGACAGAAATAGTCTTTGTCACCAACCACACACAGCAGGGCACCTCTCACACACCATGTCCAGCATGCCTGGACGGAGGCGCCAATATGTGTGCCAGTGTGTACCAAAGTGTGTGGCTCTGCAGGGTCTATTGTGAGCTACTGACAGTGTTTTTGTGAGAACAAAGTGGATTTTATGATTGTGTTAAAATTGTTTGTATATCTGTTTTATTTTCAGGCAATCAGCGGGAAACAGTGTCCTGTTCTTTCTCTCTTTCACAATCATTATTCCTTTTTTTGTTTGTTTCTGAGTGCACATTACAGCAACACAAGACAAGCATCCTTGCAGTTTTAGATTAGAATTTTGCTCTCCAACTTTCTTCAAGCCAGTCTGAGATTTACAGGACTGAGACAGGTAAAGTGAGAAATTTTCCTCTGGGGTGTCCTCCAGAGCGATGCTGTGAAGCTTTTACATTTACATTGTGTATGCTCAGCCAAGGATATAGAGAAAAAATACGTGTTCAGTGAGTGAACTGGGAGTTTTGGTGGTGACAGTTTCTCAAAAATGAATCATTGGACTATCAAAGTGTTTTTGAGATGTCGATTTACTATCTACTTTATATCTACCATGAATCAGTGGCTCATGCATTTTTCCCAGTAAAATTAACAGATAACATGAAAAAAAAAGATTGACAAAGTTGCATCTCTAAAATGATCATTTGCGTACTATTATGAAATGACTATTCTTGGCAGCTTTACTGCTAATGGTATAATGGTGCCTTGTTTATTTCAGTAGTCAAGTCTTTACCCAGGAATGCTAGAAGCTGTTAAAACATTGATCCCCCCAATTATCTCTTTAGTCCAGAAATATACTGGCGACTAATGAAAATGCATGATGGCTGCCAAGTGAAGCAATCATGAGTTTAATGCATGTCATTGCCTCTGCACACTGCACAGCAACGAACATACCGGTCAAAATAACTGGCAGCAGATATACTTGTTCAGCTCTATTAGTCATTCTTGAACCCTGAGGAGCGAAACAGGATTTTTTCACTCACTGGGCCATTGAGACACAGAACTGACTTCACAGCAACCTCTGTGACCTTTGTAAAGCCTCTTGTTTACATCCCACAAATCCAGCCTGAACTCTCTTGAGTGCCCTCTAGAGGTACCCTACAGTAAGACGCACAGTGCATAGCCAAGTATGTGCACATTTATGTTCACGATGCAGCCAGTTGTGCATGTGAATTTAAGGTTTAATAGCAAATAGAAGAGACATATGTTCATACAAGAGTGTTTGCAGATGAAATATGAATATGGAAGCTAACCTGTACTACCATTGGATAGGGATGCACCGATCTGATATTTGGATTGGATATCGGCTTCGATATTGACAAATTAACTGGTTTGGATATCAGATGAATGACGCCAATCCAGTCTTTTTTTTCTTTGAATAAATTTTCCTTTTAATACGTGGAAGTCTTGCTTCTTTTGGCTGTGTGCTCATGTGCAATTTGTTATTTGTTAATAAATAATATTAAGTAAATTTATATCTGTGTTTATTTTTTACCTTTTTTTAACATGGCTAATATCAAGCCTGATGCCTCACAGGACAAGGTATACAGTTCATTCATTCAACAGTATTAATGGATCAGTATCGGCCGATACGCTCAGCCCGGGTATCGGTATCGGATTGGATCGGGAAAAAAATGGATCAGTGCATCTCTACCATTGGTTACATGTTATCTTCATTAACATTAGGGTTAGTTCACTGTACTTAATCGTTTATGAGACAAGATATGCATTGCTGTTTTTCAGTCGTGTTTGCAGTTGCATGGGGTATTTAAACAGCTTTTTTTTTATGGGAGAGCATTGTCCACATTCAGTGTGCATAACAGAATAGTACCATATCAATACCACGAGTTTTTATCAATGCCTGCCAATGGCTGTATAAGCTTAATTTGTGATAGCAATTCTGCAGTGAAATGTGAACTGAGCAAACTGTGCACAAAACTCAAATGGGAAAACATTCAGTGGTGTGTCGGCACAGTCGGCAATGATACACCAGAGCAGAAGAAAAATGATCTGTGAGGATGAGGCAAGCAGCAACAGATAAGAGGATTACTCCATTATTATCTACCCCAGGGGCCGTTACCCCAGAGCACAAGAACACGGTGAAAAAGGGCAGGACCTTGATTTTTTCACTCGCCCCCGACATGCTCACAACGTTAGAGCTGGGCAGACTCGCTACATGACACACTATCCCACTCTGCACAGGGGCAAAGACATGTCTTTAGCACGAGCTTGAACGTAGCATCATGAGGTGTGACCTTGCTCTCCAGTTCAGCCTTCCGCTAACCTTCCTCCAGAGACGGCAGATGGATGGACCTGATATCTGGTTCAGAATCTGAGGTTAAGTGTGGTTTTAACAACCCAGGATTGTATCCCTGATTAACGATTAAAAACAGCACATCTAATAAAAATTCAGAAAAATATCTTATGCTGATTCTTCAAAATCTTCAATATTCCCAATTGTAAGTTATTAAAAGCTCTCATAGATTCTCTCTCATTAATTACAAGACAACAAACACTGCAGATGAAATGCAAATGCCGCCCGTTGACTGCTTTCTTTGCAGTGGAAATTGAGGATGCCTGTGGAGGAGATTGAGGCAAGCCTCCTGCTTCAGTTTAAACAAAGACATCAACAGTGTTGGTGTCTTCACGTCAAGACTGAAGCGATAATTACTGTCATTCAGGCAGAAAGCTCATAGCACAGGCGGGGATTAATGTGTTAGCTAGTGACTGTGTCTTTGTAAGATAAACTAACACCAGCTGTCTGAGGCTTTATTTAGGAAAAAACAACCAGCTCTTCTATCCAATTCAACCCTATTTTTCAAAGCTGGCCGAAGTTGGGACACAGCTGGGAGCACCATCCTTTACTGCTCTGACTTTTACTGTTCCTTTGCAAATTGACCATAAGAGAGTGGGCAGGGCTTCACTGCTTCACTGCTCGAGGGTACTTAAACAGGATATACTGTTGATAAGGGCCATGAGCAGATGTATAGGCATTTAACTATTCCTCTAACTCATATGATAAATATTTAACATATGGATTTCTGAGATTTGTATTCCAAAAGAGACGTTTGTGGCTGTAGGAACTTTTTGGCTTGGCGTGATATGAAGCTCCTCCTTTAAGACAGTTCACACATGTACTTTGAGACAATGTTGCTGTTGGTGTGGTGGTTAATATGTTATAATACTGTAACCCTGAAACTGGAACCTGTGATTTAGGTTGGGCAAAGTGGGTGATAAAATGTCTTCGTCCACTCATATTGGTAAAAAAACCTAATTTCTATTTGGTTTGGGTTGCCGCGGATAATCTTTTGAAGACAACCTGTGTTTTCTTAAATGAAACTAACCCATCAAGTCCATTAAACTGCAGTATTTTGAACAGCCAGCAAGGGGAGACTTCAATTGTCTTGAACCAAAGGGGAAAATTAACCAACTTCTTCGCTAATATGTTATCTCTGAAAAGACTTTCTTTGAATTCATGGTCTCACTTTCTGATTTTAAGTCTTGAGTACACTATCATAATCATTTTGACAGTAAATGTCGACCACAAAAAACAGCAAAAACTGATTGACAAGACACCAAAAATGGCTTTGCGTCTGCAGAGTGCCCAAACACACCTTATAAGAGAGGAGGGGTTTCAGCATGTCAGGTCAGTCTGTTTTAAGCAAATAGTCCCCTCTATACTGGCTATTCGCACGTCATCCACGTCATTCCCTTCGTCTGAGTACAAAACGCGTCAAATTGCGTCTTTGCATTTACTTTACCCAGATCCCAGGTCCCACTGTCCACAAGCAGACACTTGACCTCACCAGTTCCCAGTGGCTGTGACCAGTGGCGTGTGAATGGTTTTAGTTACATATCAGCCACTGTCAAAAAACACACAACCCCCCAACAATCTTTGACTAAAAGCTAAACCATATTTTTCAGCATAACCACAAATGTAGCCTGACCTTAACCCCAACAATAGATTAACCCGCGACACCTCTCACATTACTGTCAGTTTAGTATCAGCGTGGGACCCAGTGACCTACAAAGGTGGTCACGAGGTCCAAATCCTGAGTGGCTTTCTTCAGGAGTGAAAACGACTTCTAAAGAGCTGCGCACGAGCTTTCAATACAGTGAGAGTGTCCCTGAGAATTACATTAGTGTGTCGTTTTTATAAACTTTACATTTTTTTTAATATGGTGTTATATTAAAAAATGAATCACTGTTTTATTAAAACTTTGACTTTGCAAATAAACGCAGGATAACTCATATTACTTGCACCTTTCCTTTACATTTTTGTTGTAGATAGAATCATAAACATGTAATAAAAGAATCTGAGGATCAAGAGAAGCTGCAATGTTGGTACGACGTATGAAAGTGAAGTGCAGGAACACAGAAAAGCTCTTCAGCGTGAGGAGAATGTTGTGGTACAACGCAGCATCTTTACACTGAGGTTTCCCTCTCTTGAACAAGCCTGCCAAGTCTCTTTAAAGACATTAACCAAAAGAAGTACTTAGAAAAAGAAGATGAAGATAAAGATCGGCTCTTATTCAAAGTGTGTTTAAGAGTGACCGTGATTGAGGAAAGTCCAAAAAGAGAGGATAAGCTTGCCTGGTTGGTCGCACTGTGCTTTGCTTAGAGATAACGCAGCGGGTGAGATGAGCGTTTTGGAGACTCTCATGTATCCGTAAGCGAAGGCTATCATCGGTAAGGGAGAACACAGGCGAGGCGGGCGGCTGCATTCGGAGGCAGTGTATCGAGGAAAATGGAATTTCCTCTCCCCCCCTTTTACAAGCCAAGTGACCTTTGCCCCCTGGGTCGCTCTCTCCTCCTATTTCTCCATTAGTACGCGGGACGGACAGGGACACCGCACACAGAGGCATTTGCAATCTCTCTCTAAAGCAACCATTCCTAATACACACACATGCGTTCACTGTCCAACAAGTCAATATTTCCTGAAGGATGGCCTCCCTCGAGAACTAGCAGGCAATCTGAGGAGGGCCCCTCGCAATGAAAGGGGCCTGTGATTGCATTCGACCGTAGCCCCCTTACAAAGATGTCGTACATCAAACGCCAACAGATAAAAAGCCATCCGCCAAGAGTTAATCAGCAGAGTAGCTTTCATGGCCGAGCTGCAATTTGTCTCAATATCATGAAAAAAAGACAGGCGCTCGTAAAAAAAAACTGTAATATAAATAAATACATAGCCTAAACACACAGGGTGCATTTGTGCTCCATGTAGCGCTGAATGGGATGTTATCTTGAACCACAGTTGCTTTTATCTTACCACTTACCAACTCTGACCTTGAGAGGCAGCCGGCTGTGTTTGCTGTTCTTGTTCACTTGTATTTCTGTGTCATTGTCTGAGTGCTCAGATGATGCCCCCTCCCCTCTGATTTCGCTGATACGGTTGAGTTTGAAAGCCGGACCAATTAGCATTCTGAGTCACTGAAACGCCCCAACAAGAGGCTGTTTAAGCAGTCTGCATACTCGCCGCCTTACCTGTCAGGATACGAGGGTGTGATTCTCCTGGAGTGGCACACTGGGTGAGAATGAGGCTTAATCACGGTAGCTGTTAACCCCTGTTTCTAACCCCTCGTACCAGCCGCCACATTTCAATCAAGTGCCAGCGAAACAGGCGGAAAAAAGATCAATGCAGGAACAAGGTATTTAACTCGGGCAAAAGGCTTGCCAAATACTCCAAAATGCAGAGAGAGCCACTTGAAAGGCTGCCGCTCGGATGACTGTTTCAGGGATTATCCACGGTTGAGACTGCTGAATCACAATTTCATTTAATCTAGCAGTTAGAGTATGGATCGGGATACATGTTTAAAATTCCTTTTCAGCACCAAAGACGACTTTATTCAGACTCTAAATTTGGTAGATATTCTTTCATTTTAACATTCAGGATCAATTTAATTACTTTCAGCAAATGAGCTTACATAAGAGAAGGTCACAATATCAGATTATCTTGATAATCCTGGTACAGCTTTTCCCTTGAGAAGCCTTTTTTCCCCCCTATCTGGAAACAACAATAATCGTTACTGAGACTGAATTCAACAGTTGACTGCATATTCATACAGAAAGCTAACCTCTATCAAAAATGAAGCCAAAATATCACCTGACATATCATGTTGGTGACATATGTTAAGCCAAGGCATGCTGGGAAATGAACTGGCTGATGGGAATGACATTAAAAAGCCTTGAATTGTTCATTAAGTGTTATTGGCCAGCAGAAAAAGGCATAAAACTGTTTTAGATGAGCCCCTTCAATAATAAAAACGATGCCAAATTGCACCATTTGAGATGAAAATGCACTATTTGAACTGTTTGGACTTATCTTCAGCCAGACTTAAAGGAAGTAACCTCTGCTGCTTGCATACAGTTAGCATTTGGTATGCTCGCCACACTCTCACCTTGTTTCTGCTCTCTTTGGAGCAGCCAGTCCAGCTTGGCAGTGGACAGGCTCGATTATGTTCAGGGCTGGAACATCCCGAGGGTAAAATTCCTCATCTCTACCTGGAAATCTAGACGATTCTTCCTTTGCTTTCAGCACACGTCCAGCCAGACTGTCAGCATCAATTGTGTCAGTCTGTATTGACACAAGCGTCTGTCAGCATCCATTTGCAGACACAATGAAAGCAGGGCCCAGTTCTACAGTAAGTATCAAGCTTAACTACATGGTTAGATGAATACAGGCAGGGACTTCAGTCTCAGCAGTATGTTACATTGATCATACTTGGTCTTTTTATTGGGAGTTTTGTTTTTGTTTTACTGCCAGACTCTTGCAAAAACTGACCCTGATCTGATAATTCAATATCCAGCTCTTCCCACTCCCACATAAACATTCAAATCCCATCACACATCCCAAAGGTACCGTGTCCTTGGGAGATTGAAGTTCCGAGTCAAGCCGTTCATCAGACATCTGCTAAGCGCCTCATCATGAAAGTGTCGAGGTTTATTCCCTCGTGCTGCCTTGCCAAGAACAAGTGGCAGGCGCCAAGAAACCTTCCACTCTGCCACCAAGGTTAGGTGAATGACAACGCTGAGTTACAGAGACACAAGAGAAGAGAGGAGACAGGCATGGAGGGAATGAAAACAGGAGAGGAAGGCTGTGCTCACGTCCAATTTCCTTTTCGCTTCTATTCTTTTCAAACTCCTAGCTCCATCTTTTGCCTCAGAATCCCCCTGAGGTTGTTTCCTCTTGCTGTTTGGAATTTTCCTTTTGTGACTCTACAAACAACACCCCCCTCCTAAAAAAAAAGACAGAAAAAAAAAATCTCTTCACCCCTACGATTTTTTTCTCCGCCTTTCCTCCATGTCCTCATCTCTGTCTCTCACTTCAGGAAAAAAAAAAGGGGAACTAAAGCTGTCTCTGCATTATTAATCATGAGACAACATCCAGCAACCGGTGCAAACGAAGGTCAAACAGGAGCATTGACCAGCCTAGAAACCCAACCCAGCAGCCCTTAATCTTCTCCCCACATCTTTGCTCTAATTCGGAGGGTGAAAAAGGCGGGAGGACTTAAAATGTGTGCCTCATATAAGTAAATCAATAACCTTATGTTTATAGAATACACAGGAAATTCATACCAATTTTCATACCAGCTCAAACACACTTTAATGTGTTCTCAAACAACTGCCGCACTATTAACACGATTGCTCGAAACTAAGAGAAACACTGAGATCTCTGACTGCTATGAGAATGTGGAGTGTAGCGTCTTGTAAATCAGATTGATTGTCTAGCAGAGCATACAGTGACAAAGGACAATCAGCTCCGTGTCCTATAGATTATCTGTTTGTCTTTGCCTCCGTTTGTGTGAAAGACATTTGCATTAAGGGCAAATAGCTGATAATCGTTGCAAGATTGATTCATAATGCCTGCAGGTGCCTGAAATTCTGACACCCTCAGAACAAACAATATGAAAATTTCCAATAGTGCCAGCTTTAGTAACCACAATATAGGCCATGTAAAAACAATCATATTAAAGCACTATTGTAAATAGTAAATTCAGCATTTTTCTTCTTTTTCAAATTAAAAGGTTAAGTGAAAAAATCAAAAGGGTTATAATTGAGAGGGAGAGAAAAGCAAATGACATAATATTTCACTTAATAGGAAAAATTTTAGGTTAAAACAAAAGAGAGTAATTGTGACATGGAGTTGAAACTGGGTTAGTTATTCAGCCGGGGATTGAAGGCAGACTGATTTTATTGTTAGCAGTGACAGCAAACCCACAGTGACTGGTTTTAACATGAGTGAACAGGGATAACAAATTTACCTCTGGTGTGTTAATTTAAGGTCTGTAAAAACTTTCATTTTTACAGTTGCAAACAAAAAGAAAACACGCAAGGAAAATAAAAGTGTAAATCCACAGAGAGTGGTTTCATGAAGGACTTAAAACCAAGACTTTTTTTTATGCATCATTTACAATTGGTGGGTGTAGGACCTATTTTCGAGTGACTCAAGGTCCTTACACACCGGGAGCGTTTTTTTCATGCGATGTTTTCCCGTCCTGCGATATTGCGGCATTTATTTTTCGTATCACGGTCGTAAGCTAACCTGTTCAGATACAACATACCGTATGTATTTTCACTGTCTCAAACTCAATCGCGTTGCTGTCACAGCACCATTAGGTCTCAGTTGTTATCTACGTTTATGGATTATAGTTTAATGTGTTTATCTGGTACTGGCCCCGACTCAGTACATGCTATCATGACAGACAGCCATCTCAACACTAGTGTCTAATCAGAACTGAAAAACACTCAGTCTGCTGTTGTGTCAGTCTTCTCGCTTCCACTCGGGACGCATCTTTTTCCCCCCCATATAGTCGCAAAATCACATCATGCTTGATGTGTATAGTCAGGCGCGTCAAAATTCGCCTCAGAATATTTCGTAATTTCGCGTTGTATATTTGCGTCGTTCCCGGTGTGTAAGGACCTTTACTCAGTCACTAGAATATTTATCAGTCTTAAATTTTTCAAAATAACATTGTGATGATGAGAATTGTAAAAGGTAAAAATGTAAAACTTGTCCTTACAAGAAAATAACAACATAACCCCTGATTGGTTTATACAGCGTTGAGCAATTTTTGTTTTTCTATTTGAATGTTTTGATTTAGCATAGTTTCTTAGCTGCATAGACGGATAAATCACTGCAGCAGATCACTGTGTGGTCTGTCATTACATTGTGTGTGCGTTCTGCCTGCTTTTGCTCTCCATATAGACTGTTTTTCCTGCACACGCCAAAGCCTGCTGATACCGGTCAGTGTTACTTAGATTACAAACGTGGCACAAACAACACCATTTCATTTCCCATACTAAAAATCCTGACCCTGCACAGAATCACAAAATAGAGGGGGGAAAAAAACAACTGGTCAGAAAGCTATTGCTCTCCACACTCCTTACACAATGATATATCTGCAGTAAGCCCAGAACTGGGAACTGAAATATTATCTTAAGTGCAACACTTGTTGTTACAACATCTTTTCTTTGCTTTTCCCGTTGTAGCTCCTGATAACCTCTAGATGAAAAACAGTCCAGCTGCTGCCAAAACCAAGTGCAGCAAAGTCTTTTTGAGCCATTAACATGATTACATAACCCCACGTTTTTAGATGAGAATATGAAGAGGCCCTGAGGGAGTTCAGTGATGAAGAGATGAAAAAGGACTTCTTATTATCTTAAGATATGTTATGTAATTTGGTGAAGTGTGGTTCTGTACTATTATGTGACTCAAATACTCTTGATTGGTTAAATTGTGTGAACTGGTGTGTTGGGTAAACACGAACTATAGTTTCCAAGAGCAATAAAGACTCTTTAAACCCATTTCTTAGTCAGGATACTGAAAAAATGATGAGTTACATATGCACAATAGTTTTACATTAAATATAGCAGATTGCACCGAAGTCCCACTCAGACTATACTGAGTCTTAGGGAATTAAATCTGCTTTATAAAGATGAGCTTTCATTCACACAACACCTTATGGACTGTACATTACAAACAGTACACAAGACTTAAGCATTGATAAGTCATCATGCCGTGATTTTACCAGATGTTTCATTTTCTCTTGTAGGTTTAATTTATAATTCTGTCAGTTAATGAAAGTACAAAGAACAGATGTGGTATTCTTGAGAGATATTTAGAGTAAAATCAATTCGCAGTTTACAGTGAAAAAGGTTTCGTTTCTTCATTTCAGTGCAGCTCTAATCACACGCTTCTCCTCCCACAAAAGGCCCACAGAGGGACATCTTCAGTTAATCAATGAAATCAACAATTAGACAGGTCCTGGGTTGATTATAGTCACCAAAGAGGACTCAGACTGTATCTGCTTTGCTCTCTCAGGTTGATCAAAGTTACCTTGATGCCTGTGGTCCATGTGACTACCGCTTGCTGACATCAGGACACAGTTTGCACCAAAAAATCAAATGCTCAAGTGCTGCCTCTTTTTGACAGACACTGCAGCATCTCCCACTGCAGCTTTAACCAGCCACCATCGGTGGTAGAGTAAATAGGAGGCGCACTGAGCGTTCAGAGATGTATGGGCTGTAGGGTAAGCTCAGGATTCCCCTAGGGGGTCTCTGGCCTGTCAATGGGCTACAGCCTTTCTGTTAGAACCCAAGCAAAGAGACGAGCCATCCATCAGGCCTCAACTCACACTACACGAGGCAGAGGGAGAGGGGGAAAAAGCAGGATGATTAATGTGCCTCCTGTGTGGTCAGTCTCTTTCTCCAGCACACACACACTTACAAGCAGAGGCTCAGATGAATGGGCGTGTACACGTACACCAATGTACGTGAGTGCACACACTCACACACACACACATTATCACCACAAGGCTGTATCCTAAAGGAAGGATGAAAAATGTCCAGCTGCTTTCTTGACTAACCTCTGCTGGGAATGGAGAGGTGTTGACTAAAAAGAAAGGCGATTAAACATCATCAACAAATTTCTAAAAGTACTCAACTTCAATCACCTAACCAGCAGGGGTGTGTCTGGGAGATGGTCTGGGGTGGCATGTGCCCCCTCTGAGATTGGCCACCCTAGGTGCAAAGCCATAGTTTGGAACATGACTGAAGTTTAAGGTTACTGCAGCAGCTTTTGTTGCATTTCAATGAAGCACATTTTACGTTTTTGTGCCTAAAACTGGATCTTTGTTAGATTCATCACCTACTGGAGTCCTTACAGGGCTAAGCATGAGACATTTGTATGTTTTATAACATAATAAGATATGATGTTTCTTTATTAGTCCCACAGGGAGAAATTCCAAAAAACAGAGGGAAATTCTAATCTTTTATCATTTTATTTATCTTTTATTTTAAAGTCATATAACCAGTAAAGTGGTCTCTCATTATCGGCAACTATGGTCCGTAAAGTCTTGGTAAAGCCTCTGCGAACAAGGGGTTAAATTTGGTCGGTTCACAGTTACAGAGGAGAGACTCTACTGTGGAAAAAAAAAACAGCTTTAGAATACATTAGGTATGCACAGTTAAGAGTTAGTATTTTGGAAATAGGATTTACCGTTGAGAGGCTATATTTTGCTGATTATGTTCTCCAAAGACATAAACACAGAACATCCCTATAGCTAATTTAAAACAGAGCAAATTTAAAAAAAAAGGAAAATCCTTAAACCCAATCCTGTTAGAGCCTGACAGAAATACTGTAGTGCAGCATTTTAGCGAGTGTATTTCACTTTGTTGTGTGTTGAGACTTCACCATAATCACCCCCATTAAGCAATTGACAGGGGTCCAGGTACCTGTAAAATTAAAGCTTCTCTGATTCCTTCCTAATGGTTTGTTTCCAAACCTTTTTTGTCTGCGCAACTGAACAACGAGCACAATGGGGATCTGTTCCATTGTGAGAGAACAGGATAGTTTGACCATTAAAAGCTCCTCAGTCAAGTGGATTCATTTTTGTCAGGCCACAAAGGATGCCAGCTAGCTCATAAGCCGCACATTAATATGACCACAGATCAATGAGGCTGTGAGCAGTCTGAAGGTATTGTTGATGTATTGGCTGGGTGTACGAGGCTGCAGAGATGGATGTGGGTAAGGTCTGACTGGAAGACCTCGCATCCTTTGGTTTTCTAAGTAGCTTTCTGGGTAAGAAGGGATAGTTTAGAAAGACATAGATCCGTTTAAAAGGAATAATTTCAGAAAGTGTCAGAATGAAGTGAGTGATCACAGAAAAGATGAGCACCAAAATGTTATATAATCTGTTTAATGATTAACGCCAAGTACATTTAGGATATTTATATCTACATGTTTTCAAATTCCTCTGAAATCATCAGTTTACTTTGATTGAGTCCAAAATAACAACTAGTTACTGGACACATTTGGCAGGAGTGTAGACAGTCCAGCTCTAATTAGATTTTCTTATCATTTTTGGTTTAATAGGGGGAAGTATGCAGACTACACCCTTTTGATACCCTTTTTTCCCCTATCCCACTCCTGCTGTTGTGCAGTAGTTTGTACTGCTTACCAAATATTACATATATTTACAAATATATTACAAAAAAAAAAAGGTAAAACTCTTGGCCTTGACAAAATCAAAGCAGATTTCCAAGAAAATCCTCCCTTTATTGAATAAATAAATAAATAAATCAGACTAAAAATTAGTTCAATCACTCTATAATGGCTCTTTTGTTATGGGGATTCCTTGTGGTCACTTATTTGCCCTTCTGCATTGTATCTCTTCTTCAGCACCTTTGGTTTCTGTCTGGGTATTTGTGCAATGACCGTCTTTAGAACTGGCATTTATAGGTATCCCATTATGTCAACATTGATATTTCCACTGGTTGGGTAACAACTGTTTATTTAACTACTAGTCCACTTAAAGCTACAACAGGATCTAAACTTCATATAATGCATCACTGGAGATGACGGCAATGAAACGCCATACATGCACAATTAAACTCACCCATGGAGGTGTAAAGTTAACAGTGCATCATTTAATAGACTTAGACAAGTGAGGACATGTCTGAGCTGTATTAACTGAGCTATAAGGTCTATAAAAAGGTCTGTATCTCTGATTGAATTATGCTTCTGTGAACTGGTTTAGAAATTTTTGAGACAACCTTGAAGCTGCATCACAATCAGAACAAACCAGTAAAAAGACATTTAATAACAGACCCGCAATTTCATAACAGAATCTGCTCAAACAAGGTTTCTTTTTATTGTTAACAAGTTAATTATTAGATTTGAAAACTGTCTGCAGCGTCTATTTGCACTTGGACAAAGAGAAATCAGACTTCAATATTAAATGTCACATCTAATCATTTTCTCTTTATACCTGTCTGACTTTTTTTCTGCAGATCTCGTCTCAGAGATCACCTGTCAATAAAACAGTAAAAGTGCTATTTTGACATCTTCTCCCCAAGAGTTTCTCTTTTTCGTTTGTTGTGCCGCAGTGAGATTTTATTTCCAAGAAACTGTCTCAGATTGTTATTTCAAGCAAACTGAAGTTTAGGGCGTGTCTTGAACCATCATCGAGTTTGACAAACCGGAATGAGTAATAGAAACATATCCAGTAGTACCCAAGTTGAAGTTGTTTTTTTTAGGACCTCTTTGTCTGCTACTATGTCCCAGTCTGGGCGGGGCTACGCTGGCCCCGGGCCCCGGACTATCACTCAGGCTGATGTATGGGTCCACAGGGTACAAATGAAACCTGTCACAACAAGGGTAATGATGTCAGAGTCACTATAGCTCACCGCTGGAGGAGAGCAGGAAGAGAGACATGGTGAAAGGAGGATGTGGGGAAGAAAAGAGGCAACAGAAAGAGAGGAGATGGGGATAAATGTGAGGGAGAAAGCAGGAGTGGAAAAGTAGGATAGAGAGAGAGGAAAGGGAATTACGAAGGAGGAGGAGAAAGAAAAGAGGAGAATAGGAAAAGAGAAAGACTGGAGCAAGAAAGTAGGCAAAGCCCAAAAATCTAAAGAGAAAGACTTGAACAATGGAGGAATAAATAGAGAGACACATGAGGGCGGATAGATGAAATGGAGGCAAAAGAAGGAAAAAACTGAATGGGAGGATTGAATGGAGAAACAGACAGAGAGGAGGATGGGAAGAATAAAGGGGGGAACAGAGGTGAGAGCCAACTGAGGTTAGTAGGGAAGAATGAGGGAAGGAATAAAGGGAAAGAAAAGAAATCAAAAAAAGAGGGAGTGGATTTGCATTTGGATTAGTAGAAACAAATAAAAAGAGAGGTGTGGGAATAAAACATCATTTCTGTTAGAGTGTAAAAGTTCAATCTTGTCCTTGGGAACAATATTTAGATGAAATAATCTCAACTCAAGGTCCATTGACTTTTTCTTGAGTTCCCCCCCTTTTTTATTCAATGTTGATTGATTTTGTGGAGAAATCAATCACTCACTCTCTGTAACACACGTCCCACAACATGAATGTTCATCTCCCTTCCCTGCTCTAGGATGTAGGTGAATGATTTCAACTTTCTGGAACATAGAATAAGCAATAAAACAGGAAAAAAAAGACATAGCAGCTGAAACCTGTGTCCTCTCTCTCTCTCTGTCCTTATCCCCAATTATCATTGACATCATCCTCTCGGTCGCTCTCCGTTCAACGTCTGCACCCACAACACCAACACACACTTATACATACATACACGTACACACGTACCCTGGCTGCATCATCCTCCTTGGCAATCTCTCTCCATCTCAAGACGTGGCCACTAATGGATTGAAAGTCTTGGAGAAGAAGCAACAGTCATTTAAAGATTAATGTCAGGCCTGGTATTCTGAAGGGCAGGCGGCTCAGCTTCTGAGCGTGCGTGTGTGTGTGTGTGTCCAGTAGAGGACATGCACATGTCATACCCGCGAAGATGCCCTCTTCATTATCAGCCATTAGGCAAAGACTCAGAGAGAAAGAGGAAGCGGGAGAGGGTTGGCTGGCTGGCCTGTGCGAGCACATATCACAGCTTGTCACTTTATTTTCAATTCTCATGACTGGATGGCCATTAAAACCAAGGACTTGCATCAATTAACATACCTCACTTTAGTGTAAGTATGAATATGCTCTTCACTGCCTTTGAAATATGCCTCTTTATTGGAAAAATGCTTACCTCAACTGGTGATTTCATCTTCTATTAGGCCATAAAGCTCGGCAGTGTGGTGTGTGTTGTGTTCATTTTGCAGCTGAATCTTAAGTATTTACGTTTTCTTTCAGTGTTTGTGGATTTGTGCGATTTGCTGCAAGTGCTTTCTGTTAGGAAACTGTATACATAAGCAGGAAGTGACACTATCAATGAACAGCCGCTCCAGACCAGAGAGAGGTAGACTGATCGACCGTCTGTCTCCACCACAACAACCACTACGGGGAGGGAGGATCCTGGACTCGGACGGCACTTATGGTTCTGACTTTATCTTTTTATGACAGATCTTAGATGGAAACCAAAACGTCTTAACAGCAAATCAATAACATATCTGATTAATCACAGCAATAGTATTGAATATGGAAATGATATTTCTTTACTTCAAGTGGGGAAAAAGTTATCTTTTTCTGGGGAGTCCTGCATTTCTTTCACCCTGCCGGTAAGTTATCTCAAGTGCTGATCCCGTTAGATCAGACTTTCCAGTCCATAACTGGTTTCCAATACAACTAATCCAGGTATTTGGACTCCTAAACAGCCTTAATCCCCATCTGACTGAGTCTGACTCACACAACAGCTCTGGGAAGTTTCTTGACGATTGCCAGATTTACAGGTCCTGGCTGTTTCTAGGGTTGTCCTTTAACATGTGTGCAACCAGACAGAAAAAATACAGTAGAGCGGGCAGGAGGAGCCTTCTGTAGTGCTGACTGTGTTTGGGTTGATATCGAATGGAAACCTTCAAGTGCCAGATTATTCCTGTTTCTCATGTGGTATCTCAGCCAGTTTCTAGAGTTCTCTCATGAATGTAGACGTGTTTGAGCTTTGCAGCTTGTTTTTATGTTTTATCAGTGGCTAATGTGGCTTACACCTTTTGTTTGGTTACTTGTTGTGCTTACTGACCCATTTTATGTGGTACAATGTGCTCAAAAATTTGTTGAAATGTGTAAGTACGACTTTGGTAAGCAATGAAGCTGCTCCGCTTAATTGATATTCGGAGCATTACAGTACGCTGTGTCACTACCTGATCGGCCCCCTAACAGGACCCCTGAGCAGTCTACAAGACTGCCTGACTGTAATGTCTAAACTAGAAGTGCATTCATGTAAGGCAGCATGGGCTAGGAAGTACGTGCTAGCAACAATAAACCAATCAATGCGCCAGTACACCAATGCGCCTCACAATCCGTTGTGCCTTATGTGTGAACATACACCTGTAATTCACAGTGCGCTGTATAATCCGGTGTGCCTTATCACCCGAAAAATACGGTTATTTAGCTTTTCCTCCATCTTTTCTAGTGCCTCCACTGGAGTCACTCACCAGCCTCCTTCTTAAGCCCTCACGCCTCCAGCCTTCACCCTCCTCACGCCCTAGACTCTGGATCCCTCCCCTTCACCCATTTCCCTTCAATAAATTCACTTAACTGCGTCATCTGCCTCTGGTTGAGCTTTTGAGTTCATATTAAAAACACATGGTTTCTCAAACCGTTACAGAAATGAAACTAAAACTAAACAGTATTTTAGTCACCATTGCATGTGTGAAAAGGTTTTGGGTATTTGAAATAAGAAAAATGAAAAATACAATGAAGCTAAATACTCAGGAATGATACAAGACATTTTCTTGCATCTCTGGCTGCAAATACTAAGTAATGCCCAAAGTAACTGGCAATGGTGGGTTGGAAGTCTTCAAACTGGCACATCTCATTACATTTGAAGATTAGCCAAAAAATCATTGAGCGAGACACTGAACTCCTGGCTGCTCCCTCTCTCTTCCAATCCTTCTGAATAAGAACAGCTGAGACAACAAAGCTCTGTTTTGCAGTAAGAACAAGATGAGATCAACAATAAATGTTACAGCCTCTAAGACAGCCATTTTCTATTTTAGGGTGTCCTTGATGAAACAAACGGTTTGATTAAATTAACACTTCCAACACTAAAGAAGACGCGCCAGAAGAAAACTGTATTTATAAAAGAAAGAATAATTAGATAACTAATAATCAAACACATTTTCTCTTTAGTATCATATGCTGAGACCGTCACACAGAGATGCTATTCTTTGGATTTTACCTCCATCTTAAATGTAGCAGTCAAAGGAGGGATAATATGTGAAGCTATTACCCACCAGTGTCTTTGGATAAATCAACCGCAGTGGATCTTATTTATTGTTCTATCAAGCAACTGATCATCCCGATTCTTCCTGCAGTGGATATGGAGGCCGGACTTGCAAATAAATTTTCTATTATTGAACAGCAGAGTAATCTGAGGTGCAGCCACTGAAAAATCCACACACACAGCAGACAGAGAAATGATTATAGCTGTAAATACAGTGCAGATCACACACACACACATACACATACACACACAAACAGATGCACACTCGAACTCACACAAACCAGTATGGAAGCATCTAAAGGACAAAGAACCACACATTGCGTGAACGTTGCCCTTCAAACACACATGCTCTTCTCTGTGTCAAATAGCTGCTTTTATCTAATTGAGCAAATGCCCCCTGGAAAATATCCATGCACGTCTCGGCTGCTGCAGAGAAAGACACTTTGAACATCCGTGGCGTGTGTTCCTGTGAAGCCAGTGAAAGCGGCGGACCGGGTTCTGCTAAATATTTAATGGGCCTGTCTGATGGTCATAATCGCTTTTAAGAACAATAGATGAAAACAAAGGGCGCCAGTGAAAGACTGCACCAGAGGTTAAAGCCACATCTCAGAGTGACAGAGCGGGCGGGTGGGAGAAGAGGGGAGGGGAAGGAAAATGGAGGGAATGAAGGGTGGAAAAAGGAGAGGCACTCAGTGAGAGGAAACATACATCACAGGTGACTATCAATGTTAAACGGGACTGGCGTTTGACCTGGGAACATTATATATTGTCCCATGTCAGGCTGTGCACTTAGGAGCTATTTTAAGAGGAGGACATACAGAAAGATGCTCTGTGCCTACACAGCGAACATCGATGGAATCATGCAGTGAGGCTAAAACAGATTTCTGTTTTTATTTCGTGTTGTTTGAATATGGTTCGGATCTCTCTATAATCCTGTTATAGACATAGTCATTCAACATCGTGATCTTTATTCATATTTCTCATGTTTCCATTTCAGCAGCTCTTGGAAGAAGAAGTCTTGGCTTGTAATAAACCCCTTTCTGCACAGCTAAAGCCCAAAATATTGGCCATTGCTCCCCAAGGCTACATTTTTGCAAAGCTGAATAGCCAAATGCTGCTTAGACTTAATTTTGGACAGCCACATCTGATGTTTTCATTTTTGCACAGAGTCCAATTAGATATTTGTCAGTTTTAATATCTAATTAAGGATGCCAGACAATGCATTTGAGAAATGGAGTTGGTTTGAGGAATTAACCAGGTTAGCATTTTAATAAAAACCCAAACCTCATTTGAATTGTTTGTCTCCTGCCAGCCCTGCTTGTGCGTATTGATGGGATTTGCCTTCTTAAGACTTCACTAAAAAGAGGTGAAAACACTACTACCGCTTTGCTTTAGCTTGGTATCTTAACAGGTCTATAATAAAAAGTAGGGTCTGACCGATTGATCCACAAGTTAATTAAATCAGCCAATTCTAGCCCATTTGAGACTAATCTGTAATCATCCAAAACTCACAGATTTTCACCGATATTTTCAGAAATAAAATGCGGAGAATAAGATTCAGTTTCACTTGGAAAATGTTCCGCCATTTGAAAAAATCCCCCGACTTATCCAGTAGATGGCGCAGCGACCTCATAACATTCTTCATCCACTAACTACCTCACAGCACAGCAGAGTGACAGATCTAAAGCAGGCAGCTCATAAATGCACGGAGAAGAGTGGTCCACCTCAACGGTAAACAAGTTTCAGTTCAACCCACCTCACGATGTTCCCCATTGTGCTCGTCTCGGTCACGCCGAGTTAGCGGTGAAGCACCATGTAATATGCAAGCTACAGTTTGAGTTAGCCATCTGCTATTAGCCTTGCTACACTGTTAGCCGTGCCAGTAACGGTAGAATAAACAACAGTACACATTACGTGATCGAGCTACTTCTCTTACTGAGGCAGCTGCATGTCTCCAGATAAGACCGGACCGGAAGTTTGATCAGTCGGTCTTCCTATCAGTGTCAAGAGCAGTAGCCTACAGTATATCTACAGCATAGAGTATACTTTAGATTTCTACAGTATATATATATATTTTTTTTTATAACTTAAATTAAAAAAATGGGCCGATTTATCGCTAATCTGATTTTTTCCCCACCTAATAATCGGTATTGGCATCAGCCCCAAAAAAATCCATGTTGGTCGGGCCCAAATAAAAACTATCACCCATTTTCCAGGCAGGATAAAAAGAGTATGCCAAGTTTATCGCTATGATGTCAGGTGGATACAGAGAGAGCCGCTCATAAAGAAGGGGTTCATATAACACAGGAGTAAGAGAGTTCGGTTGAATTTGCAGGTTTATACACTGGCACTGCTGGGACAGTGCGATCAAGTTGAATTTGTTGTTTCAAAAAGCCACATTTGTGTTATTCACCATTGCGTATGTAGATTCCTGAATAATGAAATGTCCCAGAAAGTATCATAAAGCATAAATGTTTCTAAACATGTTCATGTCTTTTGTATGTTTGACTAATGCCTTATAAACATTCATTGCTGACATAGCAGTCGCTGTACAAAATGTGAATTATTCATTAGATACAAATATCTTTTAGTGGGGTATTATTGGGGAATTAACCGGTCTTTTGATGAACTTTCTCTGTTTTGCTCCCAGAGCTGAATCTGTATTGTGTGGTTAAGATCGTCGTTCCATAATTTACGAGGCAGCTAGATCAAACTTTTGAAGTTCGGGGCTGTGCAGGAGGGAACAGAAGCTGGGAGAGGGGGGAGACAACAGGGAGATGTAAATAACAAGACGGGAGGCGAAAAGGAAGAAAACAACAAAGGCAATCAGTGGGGAGTGGGATGATGTTGAGCTGAAGGAGAAGAGGAGAAAGAGCTTGAGGAAACAGACGGAGAGAGTCGGCAGCACAGAAGAGAAGGAGAAGAGAGGGCTGGTGAAGCAAAGCTGAATGATGGACAAGGAACAGGAGGGGAAAAAATTAGGTGAATTGACATGAGATGAGAGCAGGCAGCCAGATAACCAGAGAGCTTTCTTTCAATTAAGCCAGTGAAAACAGCTCTTGGAAATGCCACACAGAAGGAGAAGAAAAGAGAGGAATGTAGTTGAGCAAGGGTTGCAATGAGGGCGACATTTCAGCTCAGTGTGTCCCTCTGTTTTCCATCTTTCTGTGTGAGCTCTGAGGCTCGCTGGTGTCGCGCTGAACTGCTTTCTTCTAAAACACTCAGACTGAGTGCAGTGGCCTAGCCTCCCTCCCTTTCCCACTGGCCGTAAACATTAAAGGGGGGAGAAAAAAAGTTGACATGGGAAGAAAATATGCCTTCCATCTCTGGGAAGATGAATCAAACTGATGAACGGGGCAGCTTTGAAAAATTGGCAGTCCTATTTGGGGGTTTGTCAAAGGTCTGACTGATTTATTTAGTGGGCAGTGATGGAGGGGAGGGTTTACTATGTCCATGTTTCCATTTCAGACAAAATGAGTAAGCTGGGGGCAACAGCAGGGGGATTGCGTGCATTTCTTTTCCTTTTTTTTCTGACTCCAGAGCTCCAGGGTTGTAAAAGAGATAGAGATAGATGGGGAAAAGAAGGTCAGAGTTGAGGGTAAAAGAGGTCAGAAGAAAAAATTGGGAGTGAGAAGAGTAAAGGGGACAGGGTGAAAAAAGTGGGAGAAAGCAGGAAGAAAGTTCAACAGAGACATGTCAGCGGACAGGTTCACCTCTCATTAGCTCACTGGCCACATGCTATGCCACAGCATTGCACCTCCCAAGGACAGAAGCCAGCAACCTCAGAGGAAAGCAGCCCTGCCAGCACTTAGCCAGGCCCCATAAACAACCAGCTCGCATTTGTCTCTTCCTCTTCACCCAACAAAGCGACAGCAGAAATAAATTACCTCTAAGTAGACCTCGTTCCTGCTCCTCTCCCTCAGTGTCCTCTTATTGCATCAGCAGCATTTCCAGCAGTAAAGAATCAACAACACAACTTCTCCCAGATAAACTTTTCACACTTGCGGTTAGGGAAGAAAAAATATATCATTTCTTTTAAGAGTGAAAGACGAGTTTAAGCTTCCTTTTTGTTACTTTACTGTGAACTGGCTCTCATGGGGGAAATGAAGAATGGGTTTAGGGTCACTTGGTGGTCCAATAATCTTGAAGGCACCAATCCTGAGGAGTGTACAGAGTGGCTGCGCTGTCTCCCACAGATGTCAGAAGACTTTAATTCATTTTAGCTCGCCAGAAACCTAATGAAGCTTTGACTGTAGGTCAACTTGTAGCCACAAATAATGCTCAGAACAGCACCTAACTTCATCAACAGTACATATAGGGTCCCAGCGCATAGTACTAGCCATCAAACATCTTTTTAGCTTTGCCTAATTTCTTTAGCAAAAAGACCAAACACAACTCACCCACTCTCCTCCAGCAGCTGCTTGTTTGTGGGGGGAGCCCTGACGAGTCGATCACCGAGTGCAGTGGAGTTTTGCAGCTCAAGGAAGAACATTTGATTATTACCTCATGGAAATGCAATCAGAGTTTCTTGTATGTGCACTGTAGTTCTTCTGCCTTAGCGTCTCGGTCTGATTGCATTTCCATGAAGTAATAATCATAAATTTTCCGCTGAACTCGGTGATCGACTCGTCAGGGCTCCCCCACAAACAAGTGGCTGCTGGAGGAGAGTGGGTGAGTTGTGTTTAGTCTCTTTGCTAAAGAAATTCGGCAAAGCTAAAAAGATGGCTAGTGCTGTGGCTGGGACCCTATATGAACTGTTGATAAAGTTAAGTGCTGTTCTGAGCATTATTTGTGGCTACGAGTGGCATTTCAGTTGAGGTTTGCACATAGAGTCGTAGAACGCTGTGTATGGCTATTGTTCAGTGGTTACTTAAGTTGATATAACTAGAGAAGCAAGCGGTCGGCAACATTCATCTCTCGAGGGGGTGTCTAACTTGGTGTTACGGTGTGTTTGACCATAACTTAAATTTATGTCGGAATATCCCTTTAACAGTGCATGTTTAAATACTGAGGGTCCAGTGAAAGCCTTCGTCATGGACACTCCCAAAAGCATAGGCTTTGGTGCACTGGCTATTGAGACAGCGCCTGGGCTTTTGTAATACTGTCCTGAGAAGACAAGTTTGTGTTCTTATGGGGGGTTATTATGTGGGGCGTGCAGTGCTACTAAATAGTACGGAGATGTTGTCTGTGATCCTCCAGCCCATGTTGTCTGTGATCCTGCAGCCCATGCCCCCCCCCCCCCCCCCTTAGGTGTCCTGGGATTTCATTACAGAAATCTGGTCACCTCATTCTGAGCAGGGGTGAAGCTCACAACACTTTCTACATAGCTGCCTTATTTGATTAAGCATTAGTACATTCAGACCCTGAAAACAACGAGTTAGCTTGATTTGCTACGTCAACTACAAAGGCAGGAGTCATGACAAAACTTTTTGAAGCGATAAAATGTTCGAACCCTCCCCGTAAGCAGAGTGTTTGTTTGTAATGACAGCTTAAGAGAGAAAACATTTTCTCTCTTTTTGGTTGAGAGCCAGAGTTCAGACCAGGTGTTGCAGGTGTCAGGAGGGAATGCTAATCTCAGCTCTATATCTGCAAAAGCACCAAATGGAAGGTAAAGGTCTTGAGTTTATGAAAGACTAGTATATTTGCCTCCCGTCAACTCTTCCTTTACTTCCTTTAGACCCTTTCGATTCTCCAAAAGCTCTCTCCATCACCCCACCTGCTTCCCCTCCACCCTACGCATCGTCTCTTTCACAGCTGTGATACAGTCCTTTTCTCTCATGTCTATGAAACCGCTGTCAAAAAGAGAGCAAGCAAAGAGGCTGCTCAAATTCTTCACATGCCAGAAATGCCACGCTTTGAAAAGCAACAGCTACACATCTATCATCTGTCATACTGCTGGACAGGAATCGCTAAACACAGAGCACCTGGATGCATTAGCCACAGGGGCCACCCATACGCTGAGAAATGTGTGTTTGTTCTGCACTTGCTCCCTAGTTAATTAAGTGGCTGTCTGTTTTGGTGAAATAAAATCACCCTGCATATTGAAAAAAAGGGAATAAGACAGGTTCAGCCTCCCCTTTTTTTTCTCTTTCACAATCATAGTCCTGTTTGCATTAGCAGTTTGGCCTGGGTCCTACCATTAGCAACTGCTATTGAACTAGCCCCCCTGGAGAAAACACAGGTTTGTTAATCAAGCAAAGGCAAAACAATTACTAGAATCCGATAATCAATGTGCGTGGACAAACAATAAATCTTTGGTTGCCGCTCCAGAGGAAGGCAAGCGTTGGGGAAAGGGCTTCCTACTAATTAAACACAAACCTGCTGGTATGCTATCGTTAGCTAATAGCTATGCCGCTACACCGTTTAGCCCATCTGATTAGGCTGTTTGACACAGCTGGTGTAACAGCCATTACAAAGCTCTTTTTTGCTTTGCCTGCATGCTTGCTGAGCTGCTGTAAGACGTATAGCTCTATTCCTCGGAGGACTCTGAGGTTGCTTCTCCTTTCGTTAGCCGTAAAGAAAATCAATGCTGGTGTCTAACTGCCAGAGACAGATTATGACTCTACTTATGATTAAAAGTGAAATGTCTGCAGTAATAAGGTGACATACATAGATAACAAGTGAAGGACTTTTAGAATAACTGCCACTGCATGTATTGCTCACTAGTCGTTTATAATCCACAAAAATTAAAACAGATTCATTGTGCTTTCACTCCAGGTTCTAAAGCTCCTGTCTGAACTGTGAAATTTCAACTACCAGTTCCTTCATGTAACAGCAGAAGCCTAAAGTAAGAGTATACCCCTCTCAAAATGACAATCAATGGAGCACGAAGACGACAATTTCGATTCCAGTTGTCTTCTTCTGGATCAGTAATCCTGATCTCGCAGCAGGCAGGGGCTGGGGAACCCAAAAAGGGTGCTGGGAATCACAGCAAGAGGAGCCGAGCTTGATGGTGAACGCTGGGGGAATCAGGTGAGACAAATCCATCTGGATTTACGAGAGCCGCGTGTGAGCTGCAGAATATAGACCAGGCAAATAGAGGGGAGTTTACGATATGTGGTTATAAGGGTTCAGCTTTATTTAGTGTGCTGCAAAAATCCTGATATATTCAGCTATAAAACTGTGATAGAAACGCTCAGGTCAGAAGACTGAAATCATTGTATCCACTTTATCTTCTGTCTGTGAAATCTTTAAACAAGTTCAGTCACTTTCTGTCTACACTCTTCTAAAGTCTGTACAGACCAAGGCTGAGTTATACAGATAACTATCTAACGATGATGGAATATTTTGTCGGTTTCTTGCAACAAAACTCAACTAAATGCAATTTGCTGTTATTTTTATGTTGTTGTTTTTTCTCAGAAGGAGCTGCTTTAAAAGTGAATCAGAAATAATGATGGGTTCTGTAGACAGTCAGGCTGACATGTCTCCACTTAGCCACCATGACCAGCTTTGAGGTTGTCCAGTCGTCCCTGCTCCTTCTTTCCAGTCATCTCTCACACCTTCTTTTACTCCACCCTGTTACCTCTCATGGTGCTGTACCTCCTTCCCTAATTAGTGACTCCTCTGCTCTCTTTTTTCCCACCCCTTGCTCTTTCTTCCTCTCTTATTTCTTCAGCCTCTCACTTCTTAAATTGTCTTCTTACTTTTCTGGTCCTCTTTCACAATTTTCTCCCCCTGGTCTATTCAGTTTCAACTATTTTTCTCAACTTCTTTTTTGTAATATTTCCTCTTCTAATACCTTCCCATCCTCACCTTTCTGTCTCCCTTGGTTTCCTAACTGCTCCCCAGCTATCTCTACCTGCAAGTCTCACAGTAATTTACATGCCTTCTTTCCCCTCCTTCCTTTTTTCCCTCTTGACAACTCTACTCCCTCCATCCTCCTTTTTCCACCTTGTGTCTCCCTTGCCCTCCTGCAATCTACAGTTCACAGGTTTCCCAGGGCACATTGTTGCATCCCAGCGGAAGCTTGCACAGCATTCTTGCCATAAATAATTGAAGAGGCCCCACATGGCCAGGCACGCTCAGTCTAAATGGATTATTCTGGGGGAGATCAATGCCGGCCTGTGAGGGTTTTAATAGGGCCTGCAGATGAAACGTACAAGGCCACCGCCAATGCACTCCTTCTTCTGTCTTAATTCTGCCTGACATTCTCAGCACCTCTTCTTTTTCTGCACACCTGCACCTTCAACCATCCACCCACTCCTGAAGAAGACCCCACCGTGCCAGGAGTAGACCACGGCAGACGCCTTACTGTCCAGGTTTGAATTAAACATAAATGACTATCCAAGACAGTGCATGAATCATTCATTCTTTATGATGCCTTCGAATGTGATGCAGCCCTGTTGTAAACGGGCGAGACAGCATTTTGTTATCCCTGCCGCTGTCAAGATACATCACCCTCACAGACCCCCACCATCATCATCAGCCCCCACTCACCAGCCTGACGGGAAACATCCGGCGATACCCACCGGAGTTGTCATGGGCAAGAAAAGGGGGGGCGGGGGTGAATTGCTACCGTGACCTTCAAGAGTAACAACCCTTGGGGATGGGTGGCGGCTATGGTGGCAAATAACCCTCTGTAAGCTTCTCTCCCTTGAGTTGATTTACATCTGTCTCATCCAGCGAGGGGTTTCCTAATTGTCTACTTTCCGGAAAACACCCTGCCAAGCTGGAAACCGTGGGTAGCTTATTGGCAATTCACATCTACCCAGTCAACATACTAATTTGAATTCTCCCTTTTGCATAACCTTCAGTTGTATGTTGTCGATTCAACATGTTTTGCAATGCTGTGTCTTCATTTATATAACCTCTAAACACATCTGTTTCCTTTTAAATACTATCATTTTTAACCTCTTGTGCAATATGGGTAATGTGCAGTATATGTTGCTTGTTTTCTGTGACGGCTTTGGTATGTGTTCTCAGTGTGCTTTTGGGTTATTGTTGGTTTTATTGAGCGAGCGCTTGAGCATGTGCAGCACTTAAGTCCAAGAGGCTAATGGGATGAAGAGGTCATCACTTTTACAGCTCTACGCCACTTGTTTGGAAAGTTTAACATATATATATTTTTATGCCCTCTATGTCGTCGGTCAAGGTTTTGTTTACTACACATCTTCCTAGCAACGCATCCATGTCATTCAACCACTGGTGCAGAGTGCATTGTGCAAACTCTGGGGTACGTGCAGAACACTTTTCAATCTGATTGAACTACACACATGGGACAGAAAACTAATTTCCAACCTACATTACCCAGGTATGTTACTCCAACCATGAGAAGTTTCTATTTCATTTGGACTATTGTGTTCATGTGATTTCTAAAAGTCCAGTTTCAATCAGACTAAAGATACAAATTGGTTGTTTTTTTTACTGCTTGTAAATGTTCTGACTGAAAATGGAATTAATATCACAGGACACTTAAAACCCTTGTACCTCTATTGTGGGAATGTGTGAAAAATAAATCATTTTTGTCACAAGTAAGGGTGTGAAATCTGAATACAAAGACAAAGTACAATAAAAATAGGAGAAGATGAGACCGTTTTCAAGGTGTTCACCATCTTCAAGAAGAGTCAACAAATCCATTTAGGTATCATTTTTAAGATGTTCCTGTTACACCAGGATTTTTACTTATTTAAACCATAAAAATTATCCTGCCATAACTGTCTGCTCATACAAAGAGACTGCCTTTACTAGGTACGCACAACATTGGAGTTCTGTTGACATCCAATATTTTGAAATTCATTTTAGCCGACACCAGAATTGATGCTAATATTCAGTGTGTATACACATATTTTATTCATTGTAAAGAACACATCTTTTGTTATAAATAAAACAAGACTAATAAAATGTCTAATAAAAAGCTCATAGTTTGGAAATTCAGTTTGCTCCTTATTGGTCGGATATATATCAGCATTTGTTTCACATCTGCACATATTGGTGATGATTTTTTTTCAATTATAACTCTGCCAATTCCCATATTATGCTGGTAATAATAAGCATCCCTAGCCTTTACATAATTTAGCCTACAAGAATCCTGCCAATTTTCCAATATATGAATACCCAAAGGCTTTGACTGTGCTAGCTAAACTGACTAAAAGGAAACACTGCTTCCTCTGTTCATCTTTCTAAAGCATTGTGGGTAGTTCCACTAATAAGAGAACATTTACTCTCTGGATCAAAGTGAAACAAAGACAGAAAAATGAGAGGGATTAAAGTCTGTTTAATGTTGCTCTGTGTGTTGTGACATTAGAGATGACCGGGGTTGTTGCTGGGGCATGATGTTTTAAAGAGTGGAGCTTGTAATGTCAGAGTCTGAAAACCGAGTTCAGATTTATTAAACAGAAATACTCAAAAGATGATCCTCCAACCAAATGCTTTTTCTTGATTGTACTACAAAATATTGCTTTTATGTGGAAAATGTATAATAAAAATACCGTTTGAATTAATTCGATGTGTGTTGTAGATGTGTCCTTCAATTTTCCTCCCTGCTCTCTTGACTGTGTTTAGACTTCACTGAAACGCATTATTTGTGGGCATATTCTCAGGTTCTCTAAAAACAGACATTACCACTGCAATTATCCTTGAGTTAAGAGCATTTGAAAGCTTAAGATGCTGCTCTTAACCTGAACTAAGACTCCCTGAGAGATCATGATGTGTTTGCCTTCTTGGTGAAATTAGACCCGGACAAGCTTGCATTTTCTCCCAGCGCGTTACACACTGTTGTGATTTCTGCCAAAACAACATAATCAAACCTCCCAAGCAAGAAATTAAGGTGCGCGGGGAACCTCCTTTTAAACTCTTTCATATTGTTTGATTTGGACTGTGGCTAGCAGACTTGGGTAGACATTGCTTGGTGAAGTGGTCGTTTGATATGAAGCTTAGCATATTTGACAGGAAGAGAGGGACCCGGAGGCTTTTAACCCCTTTCATTTCAATCTAACGGCCTTCCTTTGACTTTAAGACATGGAGGCGGAATAATGCACAGGATTCCCCCATCTTCTTCCATCCTGACGTCTTAGTGTGTACCAGAGAAAATGTGTACACATCAAAGCCATTAAAATGTCAGGCACAGCAGTGGGCTGAAACCGGGTCAGAATGGTTATGGAAAACTTGTGAATAGTGCATTTTATGCCCCCATTCTGGCAGTCAAAGCTTCATCCGAAGAGCTTACGTCGCAGCCATTTGAAATGACAAACCAGCTGAGAAGACACAAGGACATTTTCTTTCTCTGCTGTAAGAAAAATTCCAGCGCTCATTTGCATGTGGATTTGAAGACCAGATGCTTTCTGACAAGATTTACAGTACAGCGCAGAGAGAGTGGACAGAAGGCATGGCACGAAAACACAACCACATTATACAAACCGTCCTCTGCTTTTCATTACTGATTAACTTCATTGAAACGACCACTACTGCTCCAACAACTTGAGTTTTTTCTCTCTTACAGGTGTCAACCTGACCGTTGATTTGTACACAAAGCAACCAGCTCTGATAGGTTTGCATGAAGGTGCGGAAGGAATGAGACAGGATACTGCGAGATGACATTTTGCTACTTAGAATTTCAAATTCTGTCACAGGCGGGGGAAAAAAAAACATGAGAGAGAAAAAAAGCAGGCCGCTGTTTATCTTGAGGTGACAACTAACAAGCACTGCTATCCTGGTAATTAGACTGCCGCAGTGCACATGGGCGAAGCTCTCCATAAAGTGTGCTCATGATTAAATATTTTCTTCTCTCTAGTTTCTGTCTCCTTTAGCTTTGCACGTCGAGTTGCTTTAAACAGCTCTGCCTCTGATTCACTTTTGGCTGCGTTAATGACACGGTCACACGCCAAAGCTTTTTGGCCTGTCATGACAACCCAGAATATGACTTATAGCGGTCGTAAATGTGTTTGTGCATGTGCATGTGCATGTTTGTCACTTTGTGCACTTGCAACATGTGCCAGCCCTCTTCTGCAGGTCTGAATCTGTGCAGCCTGGCTCATGACAGGTGAGCATGATTGAAGTGCATTTCTGAAGGAGAGAAAACAACGGATACTCCAGCATGCCATCCAATCACCCATCTCATACATATACAGCGAGGGGTGTTTGATTGATGGCGAGCTCGGAGGTGTAACACAGTGAGGAGCTAACCTGCCTCGTCTCCATTACCATGAGCCGCGGCGCAAAAGAGGATGACCTTTGCTGCTCTGCACTTTGGAAATTAAACAAGCTTTACAATGAAGGTTTTGTAATTTAAAATCTTATGAATTTTCACAGAGACTTGTCAAGAGAGCAGTGTGATATCAAAGATATGAGAAAGAGAGAAATCTCACCTTACACCTTGGCTACCTTAGCTGCAGAGCTTCACAACAGGGTATCTTAACGGTATCAACCCCCCCTGAGGGCTTCTGATGAACCCCTTTCATCCAAATGCTAACTTGAGCCTGCGAGAGGTTCTTACGATCCTATTTTAAGCATGTTCTTTACAAAATCCTTTAATTCAACTGGTAAGGAACCTTAAAGTCCTCAATTCAGCTCTCCAACTTTTCGTGTGGCTGCTCTGCATGTCCAAACACAGGTATTTGATTGCTCTGTGAATGAATGCTTGGCACGGGGGACGCTCCATAAAACCTGTCCAGCCCATTAAGTCTGAGAGAAAGACTCTGGCAATAGCTGTCCTTCCACATGCTTGTCTGTTAAGACTGACTGCCTCCTCTCTTCAGTGACTGACACAACATGTTACTACCAAGAAAAGGCGCACAGGCGCATCCATACAGAGGATTTATGACTCAAACTGAAATATTAACATCTTACAAATGATGGTCCTCACTCCTGTGGTGCTTTCTTGCATAAAAAAAGATGTAACATCTCGAAGAGGAGCAGAGTTATGATGCAAATCTTCCTCTGTACATGCCAAATCAGGCATGCCATCATTTGTTTCATCACTGTGCTTCAGCTGCACACAGTTTAATGTCTTCCTTGAGCAGGAGACCAAACTTTCTCCTGTTATTGAAGAAAAAATACACATGAAATATGGAGAGGCGAAACTCAAGAAGCATATGATTGGTTGCCAGAATAAATCTGTGGTAGCATTAGTCTGAATATCATTTAGAGAGTGGACAATTTCCAGAGAGGCTGCTTGGGTGCAAGTGAGGGACTGTGTGTGCTTCTCCTCCTACAAATCTATTGGTGGATGTTAACTGCCTTGCTCTAATGCTCCTGGGCATTTTGCTGTGAGTGTGTGAGTGTGTGTGTGTGTGTGTGTGTGTGTGTGTGTGTGCGTGCGTGTGTGTGAAAAAAAAAAAAAGGGGGGGGGGGGGTCACTCCAAATTTCTCATGTGACGGAGCATAACAGGGAATTGTAATACACAGCAACATCATAAATTTGATTACATTACATTGCACTGCAAGCCTGTGAGCCATTTCCAGGCGCCATAAAAACGCTATAACTAAGTTACCACGGGTACAAAGAAAAATGAATAAAGCCATTTTCTTTTAACAACCCGAGCGCTGGCGAGATATTGTTCTCTCCTCTGGCTTTTATGAGCTTTGCAGACGCGCGATGCGCTCATTTCGATCGAAACTGGAGACGGAGGAAGATGGAAAATGAACAACTAAAGAAATAGATGAGACTGTTCAGGGGCAATTGTTTCGACGTGAAGCCCCAAACGAAAAAAAAGGGGCTTTTGTTTTCTTTTTTTAGGCAGAGGGAATCTCCTCTGACGCTTTTAAAATAGAAATGAGGCAGGAGAGCAAAAAAGAGAAGTGTTTACACAGGTTTGGAAAACGCATTGGCACAAATATCCAAATCTTGGAAAACTTTATCATCTGTGCGCAATTCCCAACGACGGTCCGAAATGCACAGACTATTAAAGAAAACAAACTCTCTCCAGTTTAATCCTATTACTTATTTCAAAGTTTAAGAATTTTAGTTTCTGCAATGGTGTTCACAGAGACAAATGCGAGTGAACATGACTGTCCAGCATTCAACAAGGGCACCACCTGCACTTTAAAAAAAGTCACTGTCATTGCCGTGCTGGCTCCACCTCAGTGGAGCTTTGGAGAGCTCGGGTGGCGCACCTCGGGGGGGAATAAAAAAAAAACCCTTTTACAAGGCACGAGGACGTGATGCGCAAATCTGGTCCTGGGGTGTAGACTATGACTACAGCACTCTCAAAAGTCCATCATGTATACCTAAGGCTTTTACATCACATCAGAGAGAGAGAGAGAGAGAGAGAGAGAGAGAGAGAGACAGAGAGAGAGAGAGAGAGAGAGAGAGAAAGAAATATCGAAAATGGCACTTCCGATTGATGCCTGCTAGAAGAATCGGGTGTCTCGTGTTCTAATACAAAGCATCTCACGGTCGACTTGGCCAATGAAGCACCCCCCTGTGGAGATGCACTTGTGAGATGGACCCCCCCCCCCCAATCCCCCAAACACACACACACACACACACACACACACACACACACACACACACACACACACACACACATTCACACCATCACACACCTCCGCCCGACAAAAAAGGGATGATTCAGAAATATGCGTTATGCTCCAAAACCGTTCAGCGCATAAAACTGTGGGAGAAAAATCACGAGGATCCCCGCTCATCCCTCTGCTACAGAACCACCCAGCTTTTCTTTTCTCCCGCAGATTAAATTGTAATTAACTCTCTATTGGGGGATTAAAGGGGACCGTCGTTCAGAATGATGGATCTCCTTCATACCACAGCAGCAGCAGCAGCAGCAGCTCTGCGGTGGCGAAGTCTTGTCTCCCGCTGAGTCCGGGACTCTGTAGCATCTCTCTTTGAAAATCCTATATGCAGTACTCTTGGATGCTGCTGCTTTTCCTGCACTTCCCTGCGTCTTTCTCCGGGTAATAAAACGGCCGGATAACGCACGGCTCGTGCGCTCCGATACCATGGCCACATGCCGATTTTTTTTCTCTATTTGAGCGTTGACTCTGTTACAAAAATGTGATCCAGAGTCCGATCTCTTTTGTAAATAAATACCATAAGTAGCAGGACAGAGTGGAGAAAAAGATGAAAAAGTGTGCCTACCTTCTCGTCAGCCTCGGAGTTCCTCTTTTCCTCTTCCCTGCTTATAAACCCTCACATCTTCATGGTTAAAACAAGCAGTAATCCCCGGGTTTGTGATAAGTGTGTGCGTCCCCACGGCAGGTCCAATTGAGGTGCGGTTCAAAGGTCCACGCTGCCGGGTTCAATGATGTTTTTAAAATCCCACCCGAGGAGGAGCGCAGGTTTGCTCAGGACGCGTCTGGGTGTACAGCAGGAGGAGTCGCTCCCTCAGCAGCAGCCGCCGTGCGCACTTGGAGAAGCCAGAGCTGTGTCCGCGCAGGGAGGCTGAGGGAATGATGTCATGCGTCCGGCCCTCCCTCTCCAGCCACCCCTTAACTTACGGCTCTCTCCATCTTCTCTCCTCCTTTGCTTTATCACCCCCCTTTAAAAGAAAACACATTGTTTTAAAACAGGGACCAAAAAAACATATTATTATCACTGAAAAGAACCTAAAGACACAACTAAAACAGACTGGAATGCAGTGATTTTATTTCATTTTCAAGATTCAAAACACAATGTTAGACATGTTAACAACATACCGCTTTTATTTCTACACAACAGACAGTTTTTTTTCTAACCGAGGATTCGGCTGTTCAACTTGCTTTGGGCGATCTATTTTTACAGTGCTTCACTTGACGTGATGAAGTCATGCCGTTCCCCCACGCCTCACTTGAGGTATCGTCCACTGGCATCGTCTGCCTGCCTTACCCGGGATAAGAGGGGAGGAAAGGTAGAATGAAACAGACCAATGCACGCCGCGCCCACAGTCGAGACTGCCCCCTCCTCCCCTGTGCAGCCCGTGTGTCTTAAAGATAAAGCCTCATATCTGCTTATCTGAGTTTTAGCTGAGGTTTACGGTGCATATCATATACTACACTGCAAACAAAATGTGCTCTTAGCTGCACATTTGAGGTCTCAATAATTTAGGAGAGGCTTCTGCTCTCACATGGATTTGAGTTGTGCCATTGTGGAGAATCTTTCAAGTTTTGACAGAGTGATTTCTGATTTATAAGAGTTTAAAGATAACTCTGGCGATGATGTTGAAACAGCTGGAAAAAGCTTTATTTTGCTGTCATACTTTCCTTTTCATTCAGACACGATATAGGAGCCAAAAGAGAAAAGTCTAGATCTGTTGAATGAAGACATTTTTTACACTTCCATACACTCGGCCGATGAATAGAGGCATTTCTCCACATTTCTTTAAATGTGTTCACATTTCTGTGTGAGTGAGCTCGGAGGTATTTTCAGCACACACCGACTTTGCTGCTGGCTCTCACAAAAAGGGAGAAAAAAAAACAGAAAGGAAAAGAGGGCGAGGGCATTTAATCAATCAACTTCAGCTGCAGGTTTTACTTAATCAAATCTTTAAAGTGGCAGGGCTGCTTTCCTCTGCTCTATGTGTGCTGGTGCACTCAGTCTCTCACAGGGACAAGCTGAAATTTAGCCCACTGCTGGAGCTTGGTCAGTCATGCTTTTCCTTAATGCACAGGCTTGTTTCTCATGGGGGGTACATGGCCTGAAGTACGAGGAAAGAACTGATGGAAATTTGGGGAAAAAAAGTGTTCAGTGTGCTGGTCACCTGCTCTCACTTTCTCTCAGCCACAGTTCAGTCAGACAAGTCAGGGTTTAATAGTGTGAAATGTTCATTGCAGCAGAAATGAAGTGTTTGTGTTTGGCTTTAAGGCTCTGCCTTCATCATCACTCCTCTTTTTTTTACAAGCAGAAAATGATGAATGACGACATATTTGGGATGTGCAGCTCAATTGTCGACACATGAGGGTGATTATTTTAGGATTTATTTCAGTCTGCTGTAATTTATTATATTGACATTTAAGTAAAATGTGTTAAATTGATGCAGCTTCTATATTTGGCAATTTCTCTAACATGACCAATGATGTAACTACACAAAGGTAAAGCTATAAGACAAAGGATAACTTTTTTTGTTAAAGGTGGGGCAGGCAAGAATCCGTTAAAGAAGCATCTTTTTTTGTGGTGTATATACAAAAAAGCCTTTAATATCAGTCAATAGCTATTAGTTATTGATGACATTTGGGAATATCACGATATCGCCGTATTTTGTTATGTCTGTGTAGTCAACGTTTTAACATTTTTGAGCAGCCCACTCATTCTGACTGTAAACAAAGCCATTCTCCGCCTCCCCCAACCTGATTGGTTGTGAGGCAGACACTGCTCCCTTGTGTGGTTCACGGGCCCAAACCAAGTTAGCATGCTACAATATCGGACAGTAGAAACCAACCAGAAAGTACAGAAAATTGTCTGAATCCTCCTTTGGCCACGACTGCCAAGACAAGCAAGAAAACCAAGTAAATATCGGAGACTCTGGATAACGGGCGCTTAAAACTGGTTGAGGTTTGCGCGTGGAGACGTAGACCGCTGTGTATTGCTATTGTACGGTCATTACTAAAGTTGGTATAACTAGAGAAGCAAGCAGTTGGCAACATCCGTCTTTTGAGGGGTTGTCTAACTCGATGTTACGGAGTGTTTGACCCTAACTAAAATTTACGGCAGAATATCCCTTTAAGAATAATTTATTAGGTACTATTTCATTTTCCCCCTCACCTTTAGAGACAACATCCTAAACCTTCAGCTTCAGCCTTCAGGAGGATTCTTGGGCGGAGGTGGGACTGAAAGGCACACAAGTTTTTTTCAACTTCAAAAGATTATATTGTACCTGACAAATGTGTCCTTTAAATTTTGCTAAACTTATGGAGTTTTAAAGACATTTTACATGTTTAAAGGTATACAACAGGAATTCACAACTAGAGCCCCTCTCTAAGGATGTAGATTTTTTATATCTAAAATTGCGCCGATACACATGGGTTTTGTTGAAACAGTTTTACATTTGCATGCTTAAATGTTTCTGGTACCATTATCGGTGACAAAAGACATAACTGAATGCACACAACTGCAAATATAGCACATAATATTGCAGCAATAACACCAGGGCTAGCCCCTTCTTACTAATAAATTCTGATTCTGAATTTCAAATGCATTTGTGTTATTGCTGCTGTCTCTTTCTGCTCTATCTACACCTTTATGTTTATTTATATCCAGTTCAGTATTGTTAATCCAAACATGTACATCAACCCTTCAACTTGATGAATGCATCTTACCTTCCACAGTGGCACTTCTTTTCCATTTTTTCCCTGTCTTTTTCAAAATATTTTCAAAGGTAACCTTAAATGGTCAAAGTGATTGATCGCCTCAGCAAGGCGCTGATAGATTGTCATATTGAACGGATACGAGCTGACATGTTGGCACTGATGAAGAGTCAGTCAGATTTGAAAAGGACCCAAAAACCTGCCAAAACATGTGTCTGATTCCTCAAAGATGGCACTCTGAGTCCATCTCTGTATCGCAGAAAAGAGGAACAAAAAGAGGAAGGGAGAATTGGGGGCTGGAAGTGCTCAAATGGGACCAAAATTTCCTGATTCAGCAGGGATCAAATTCTTGACCATGAAAGTGTTGAAGCAGTTTTCCAGACACAGACTTAGACAGCAGCATGTGTGTGACCTTTAAGCCAAACTAAAGCATTTAATTCCCTCGCACTGATAATTTGATTGTCCTTTGTCTGTCTTTGCCTTTACTTCAGATAATTGGACATTCCTCTGATAGGGAGTGCTCACATTAGTCAGGGGGCATCAGGACTCCTGAGCCAAAGATCAACAAGGTGAGCATTAACTTTATAATTTAGCTCATCCTCATAGCATTGCGAGCCATTATTACCATCGCTTTAGCTGTTTTTATGTGATCTGTTGAATTTGAAGTGCATCTACGCCTCACCAAAGTTATTCTCAAGGAAATTACATTTTGTATTTTTATTATGAATTCAATTTTCTTCAAGTAATTCAACAAAGGAGTGAGTACTACGAAAATTAAGATTATTTGGGGGTCTTTCCTCAGTTCTCTCATGTCCTTAAAAAGATGGCATTACTGTAACTAAAGCTCATACATTTCCATAGTTTGCTTTAACTTTAACTCAATGGAACAGTTAACAGACTGTTCCCTAGTTTGAATGTCTTTTGCAACCTTTCTGTGCCTTGCAGGTGCATGAATCACAAAGAACCTCCATAATGGAAAAAAGGAGTGACTACAAAGCATTAATAGAAGTCAATGTGTCCCAGCTGCAGGAGTCTTTTTCAGGGTTGCACTGCGAACAATAGGTAAGGCTACAGCTGAAAATCCTTTGGTTTCTAATATCAATCTTTCTCAGTTAATCTCGGCGTGAGAAGAGCACTATTCTTCCAGTTTTAGTCAATTAACTTGTCAATCTCAAAAGTGTGGAAAAGAAGTATCTCATGTGCTTTCTCTGACTTAAATAGGCTGGATCTTACCTAAGCAGGGGACAAAAAAAAACTGTCTGCAGACTTAATTGAGGTAAAAAAAAGGACTCTGAATTCAATCTTTTCTAATGCTCCCTCACCCATCAAAGTAACATATGTAAAGGTTAGCAGCTAACCGGAATTAAGGAGAATGCATGTGGTGTTCAATTTTGGCCAACTTTATGGGAATTCAGATAATGAAGGCCCTCCTAACTCCTGCTGTTAAAGACCCACTCCAGTGAAAATCATGTTTTTCTTCTTGTCTACATGTTTATATCATGAGAAAATTAAGTGCGAAACTGCATTTCTGAGTATTTCTGCATTCAAATTGCTGTGAATCTCTGGCAGACCTAAATGGCAGGATCAGAAACAGAGATTTCCTATGTCACAAATCCAAGCTCCGCCCCTGGAGCCCCGCTATGCAGGATAGACTAGGAAAGGTAGAGAGGATGATGGTGGAACAAGCGTGTACGTTGCAGATTGCAATGCTTGTAAGAAAGATAATTATGATATTAACTTTCATCATGTCCCGAAAGACATTAGTGTCCGAGAGCTGAATAGCTCCTATGTTACCTGCCACTTCTACTCCACCGGCAATGTTAGGCTGCAACCTAGCATGAAGACGGATGTGCAGAGCAGCGCTGTCACCGCCCACGACTCAGAGGTGAATTGCCAATGAGCTACTGGTGCTCTGAAGAAGAAAAGCCCTTGAAAATCACACAGGTAACGTGATTTTGGCTAAAAACTTCATAATCACAATTTAAAGACCACTGAGAACACTTTAAAGTTTTAAAATGACATTTCCTCAGTGCGCACACTCCTGTTTCCATGAAATCAAGCCCTTTTTAAGTTTATGCATTTTAATAATGTTTCTGATGCATTTAGATCGTGGGGTGGGAATGAGGGGTTGGGTTGGGGTAGATTTGGGTATTTTTTGGTTCTTTTATTCCTTTTTCTGTGTAAAGCGCTTTGTGCTACATGGTCGTGTATGAAAAGTGCTATATAAATAAAGACTGATTGATTGATTGATTGATTGATTGAGGTAGTAAAAAAATGACTGGATTGGGACTTTAAAGGGATCGTCTGTTTTTAAAGTGGGGTTGTTTGAGGTACTTGTCAGTAGTAAGTGTATTAGATGATGCAAATCAGTGTGGTGTCCTGCAGAACCAGCTGGTCAGTGCGCTACAGGCTGAGGAACATGCATGTGCTGCATTCAAGAACAGTGCACGGCTTTGAAAAGTTCTTAAAATGTTTAGATGAAACAAACACAGGCTTCAGAGTTTGGGTTAAACTTTCTAACAGTTAGCTGTTTTATGTGCAACAAGTGACCCTAGTTTTTGATAGCCCAGCTTTCGTGCCAGTCCTCTGGCCAGATTTTCAACAGAGAGGCTGAGCTCACAGTCATCCCCTGTGGGTAATACGCTCATTATTGACAAGTACCTCACACAACCCCTCTTCAAAAAAACCAACTGTCCCTGTTTAACATGCGTCCTTGAGTCACTCTCAGGTGAACAGCTCTGGGTGCATCTGTTTACATTAAAATGCATCACAGCACTTCTCCCGAGTGGCCACCTAGAAACAGAAAAAGACTTCCCTGGTCGATATGTAAACAAACACGTTGCCTACATTATTATGAATTATATCAATGAATAAGAAACTGTAACGCAGACTCCCAGCAGAGAGTGAGACATAAAGACAGGAGGTGGGTGAATATTAAAGGATTGTTGTGACTTGAAACATTAAAACTAATGTTCCTCAGCACTTTTGTCATGAATAAGTGAAAGATATGAACCGAAACACAGACTGGACTGTAAAAATCAAATAAAGCCCGCCTCCTCTGCTTGAATAGACGGAAAATCGTGTCTACTGTATTTTTCTGAAACAGGTTTCCAGTCATAGAAGTAAGTTCTCATCAGGCAATAATACATAGGTCTTAATTTTACAGATAAGTGTAGTCTTAGTCAGTGTTTGATGCAGAAAAAAAGGGATGTGATGCCATGATTGGCAGCGCTATTGACCAATAAGGCTCCTGCATCATATTGTAATGTACTAACAGAGTAGAGATTAAATGGAGAGAGAAAATCTAACACACACTGACACAGGTGATATCAAACTTGTCATGATTGTGAGCGTCAACTTTCTATCAACATGTAAAATTCTTTGGCAGTGGGCTGTGCAGACTTGTGGGATCACTGGGGTTGCATTAGCAAGTCAAATACATGTTTTGGTCAGAGGAAGGTGAGCAACACCTGCGGCTCCACCAGATAGATCGTTTCTGACTATGATTTTATCCAGACTCCACCAATACAATACGTCAGCCTTGTCAAGGTGGTATGTTGACCTCATTTCACAATGGGAGGAAATCAGGGCTTTTATAGTCAATACATAACACCAAATACCTGGTGTAAACAGGCTCCAAAGACAGATTCATTCACTTTCACAGTGAGTTAAACTTTGATAGGGGTCAAGATTGCTTTGGAAACTTAAAGAGGGTGTTTGTTTGTGTGTGTGAGTGATCACTATTTGAGATGTTGTGTCTTCCTATTTCTGGTGAGAAATACCCTTGGTGTATGCTTGATCTGTCCTATCTGTCTAAATAAAGATAAGGGACCCCATCCACACTCACTCCCTTCAAAAAAATGTCTTTGAAGATCTCACACAATCCCTTTTTTTCCCTATCCCTTCTTTTTCCCACCACCCACTTCCAGTCAATCAATCACCCTTTTCCCCTCCCATCCAACCTTGTCCTGCTCAGCTGACCTCACTTCTTCCTACCTCCTTTCCTCCCCTCCTGTGTTCACCTGTGTGTGGGAAACACATGCCACTCAGTGTGGCCGGATGAGTAGTTTAATGAGAGGAGAAGTAATGGTCTGTCACCTTTTGCTGAGCACCGGCAATTAGGAGCCATCGGCTTAAAGAAAAGTCAGACAACTCCATCCATTGATTGGAGATTGTAGCAATGCTACCAAGTCTAAGAGATACAGTAAAAGAGCTTTGGCTTAGATCAAAGATAGAGGTAATGTATGGCTGAGGACCAAAGGAGGGTTTCTATTACAGTCCATAGACCTTCAAAATAAGAGCCTGTTGTAAAATAGACACCTGCTCAAGTTTGTTTGTTCCACTGTATTTCATAAGTGTTCTCTGCAGTAAAAATAATGTCAATTGGTATTTTTTTCTATTTGATTTGATTAGATTTTTTCCACAATTACGCACTTTTTTAAAATTAATGTGTTAAATAGCTTGCAAGATTTAAATGATTAAAAACAGTAAGAAAGAGCAGAAAATACATCTCTTTGGCAGTCAACTTAAAGCTACAGTTAGTAATTTTCTTACTGGACATGAAGCAGAGCAAAATGAATATTAGTGGCTCTATATGACCTATAAAAGCAAACAAGGGAGTAAGCTACAAGATTTATAGACATATATTTATTTTATGTGTAATCGTTGCTGCTTGGTGCGTGTCAGATAAAAAAGAGGGCTACAGTTTGTCAGAGAAATGCCATTTGTTGACTTTTTACAAAGCAGAGATTTACAATGCAGATACAAAATGAAAGGAAGTGGATTTTTTTTTCACAAAAAGAAAATGTAAACTTTGTGTTGGATTAGTATATCACAATTCAGCAGTCAACTACATTTATGCTACATATTTGGTGAAGGGAAACTAAGATGCTGCAGTGAACTACACAAATATCACTTTAAAAGTTTTACATTTTTCAGAAACTTTAGTTTGAGGGAACATGTGACTCTAAACTGGACATAGACTAAGGCTGCACGATATATATTTGAGCATTGTCATCGCGATGTACGTGTGTGCGATAGTCACATTGCAGAGCCTGGGATGTTGGAGGCGAATGAACTCATCTAATTTCAAGGGTAGCTGACTGAGATACACTGCATGTGACTGCATGTGCTGTGTAGCTATCCACCAATCACATTCTTTCTTTACTCAGTTGCCAATCAGACCACCCTGCCAGCTGTCAATCAAAATCAGATAGGAGGAAACCACGCCTCTGCATATGGAGTGGCGCTCCAGTCGCTGGCGCTGCCGGTGTTGCGCCGAGAATGTGTCTGCTGAGAATTACTTTCAGAACATCGCTTATCACTGTTAAGCCCCCCAAATAAGAATTTTGTGGGTTTTAAATCGTACATTTCTGTGGACCACTCTACTATAAGCGGTGCACCTTTCTGTGAGGTGTATGCAATTCTTGGAACAACACCAGTAACAACAACAACAATTGCAAAATGAGCGATGAACAAGAGAAAACCACTGAAAATGAAAACTTCTTGCCAAAAAGAAAGGAAATATCAGTTATCTAGAATTACTTCATTACAAGAAGGATGATGTCGACCAAAACATGTGTTCTGTGTTCATCTGTTGCCATGATAACGTGCCAGCACAATTAAAGCAAGCTAAAAATATCTCTAAGACAGACAGTAGCCACTTGACTAACATTCACAAAAATGAGGTAAGATCAGTGCAGGTAAACTGTCCACAAGATTTCAGCAGTGCAGCATTGCAAAAAGTGCTCTTCAGATCATCCGGTGAAAATTCCTGTATTTTTTAATCTTGCAGGGTTGAAAAAATTACAATGTTAGTTTTTTTTCCAATACCGTGCAGCCTCAAGATAGACCAGATGCTATAGCTGTTCATTCACTGATAAAGTTTGTGGTTCAGTTTCCTAAAGGTCACAGGGTTTAAGTGGCTCTCCTCTTACAGCACAGTGTTTGGACAAAGTGTTTCCCAAATGGCATGTGCACTTTGCAGCTGTTTGGATTACCCTTGATTAGCTACTCACATTAACCAAGGATGAACCACTTCAATAATACATAAAGCATCACTTACTGGTGCTTTAACAGAGTGGATGAATAGCTCAAACTTAACCTGACACATTTATGCGAGTTAATCAGATAATAACGTCTTTTTTAATGGTAGCATTCAAAGATACAAAGCCTTGCATCCATTAGGATCATCAGGTTATTGGAGAATTGAATTTAATTGAAGTATTATATAACAAGAATAAGCCAATGAGTCGAATGGCACTGCAGTTTGAATGAATGACAGTTTGTGTAATGAGACCAGGCGTATTGTTAAAACCACTTTCTAGAGAAATCCATCATTGCTGTGGTCTCGCTATGCATCACTTGTTCTTGATGCTTTGATTCAAACCAGACCATGTAAACAAGAATATGTTGGTGAAGGGGGGCATAGTGGAATGGAGAGGGAGCTGGGATGAGGGAAATCTATGCGGACTTGATTAAAAAACTGGCGTTTGAACTATCATGGGTGTGTGTGTTGGTTAGGGGGCGGCTGTGCATTGGCTTAATTGCTATTTTGTGCATGTGAGAGACAAAAACAGTGATACAGATACGGCTTTTGAGATGAGACTCTTTGTTACCATGGTTATTAAAGTAAGCCCCCCGCACACAGCAACAGCAGTCTCAACAGTAAGCAGATCTGAGGCCTGTGTAGTTCAGTCAGAAAAGCTCGACATGGCGATGATACAAGGGCTTGATTTGCTCTGACATTTAACAGGAAGAAACACTTCCTGAGTCTTCCTGTCAGAACTTGACACTGGCAGCAACACTTCATGTAAAGATGGTTGGACCAGAAGAAACTTCTTTAGATTTACAAGGTGCAAGTTTTTCCACAAGATGTCTTGAAACTTTGTGCTTGATTTGTTTTGCACTATTAGTTTGGATCGAGCTGGTTGTGCAAAAACTAGCATGTGCACAAAAATTTCTTTGAGACTGAAGTTAGTAAAAGCTACAAGTAGCAGCAAAAAGCTGTGTCTAGTGTATGTGGAGCTAAATGACTTGAATTTTAACCTCTTGAACTTAAAATCTGAAGAAATTCCTTTTGGAGACTTTCAGGGACTTATTATTTTTTAAGGACCTACAACTAAACTACAACTGACTTTTCCCACTTACAATTACAAAAGGTGACCAAATAATTGGGTTACCAAATCATAGAAGCAATAGGGAAAGTAACTTTTGCATTTCTTCTTTTTGCTCAATACTCATGAATACACACAATTAGTGTTGCTATGGCAATGTGCAAGGAAGCAACTCCAACATATTTCATAACATTGTAGCCGTACTCACTTCTAATCAGTGTTTTTCAGACCTTTCTGGCTTACAGCTTGTGGAGCTGGTGGTGGTTTGAACTCAAACCTTGGTGGGATGGCTCCATCTTGATATTTGCCACGTCTGCTTTTTTCTGGTGAGCACAGTAGTAGAAGTGTGTTGTTTGGTTTGGTTCTTTACTGTCTCCACACACCAAGCGCGAGTAAAATCCTTCACAAGAATGAGTTTCATGTTAAGTCAATGCAAAGACGCGATTAGACGCTCCTACTACTCTGGTGGCAAGAATGACGTGAATTAGGCGAGAGCTAAAAATGGCTTAACTTGAACGGATATTCGCGTCGTGATAACTAATCAGCACGAAGGTTGCTGGGTGATGTATGAAAACGGACGGTTGTTCACTGATATCTAAAATGGAGGACAAACTGATTGCGTCATTATGACCTGAATTATAATAATAATAATGCATCCGATTTTTATAGCGCTATTTGTCAGTGACCTCAAAGCACTTTACATTGATACATCATTCATTCGCTCACACAGTCACACCTTGGTGGTGGTTAATTACCTTGGTAGTCACAGCTGCCCTGGGGCAGACTGATGGAAATGTGGCTGCCAGTTTGCGCCTACGGCCTTCTGACCACCACCACCACCACACAACAGTCACATTCATACACCAGTGGAGGACACACACTGGAAGCAAGGTGGGTTAAGTGTCTTGCCCAAGGACACAACAGACAGACTAGGAATAGGGGGGAATCGAATCGCCAACCTTCCAGTTATTGGCTGACTGTTCTACCTCCTGAGCTACTGCCACCCCGAATGATACGATACCTTTTCTTTCAATTAGCGAGTAGATGATTTTACTTGCGCCTGGTGTAAACGCCCCATTAGAGTTCCCAGTCTTTGAGATAGACAGTTTGTTCTTCCTGCACCTCAACAAGAACACAACTCTCCACTATTTTATTCTGGAGTTGGGATAAATATTTCTGTAATTTCGATGTCCTTTAATGGTTTTATTGAACTTGAAATGTGACAACTACCAGTCCCTGTAATGGAGTTAAAGGAATTCTACCTATAGTGATGAGCCTGTAAGCGTTGTTTCTGTTCAGTGAGACTTAATCCTCCCGTTGCGGCAGAAATGCTTCAGAGGACAGTGTCCTCATGAACCGGTCCTAACAAGGCTGGAAAATCAGCACCCATCATCTACCCAAGTGTATCTATCTATGTTCCTGTGAGGTGCAGCAGATAGAAACCACCCACTGTATGATATATACTGTGGAATAAGTTATGATTTTACCTCAGCCTGTGGAGAAGGACGGCGACTCAGTGACATGACAGAATGAGGGGAGCAGGTCGTGACAACATGGTATGGAAATAGAAGCGCTGCTGTACCGGGCGATAAATTGTCTATAACACAGACTTATAATGGCTGTGTGATAGCGCCGGTGTATACAGGAGCCATCGAGAGGCACTTGGCTCATTAGGTTGAGGCATTGAGGGGATGAGTGGGTGTGTGAGCGGCTGAGTATATGACACGACAAGGCTTTGATGCGCTGACAGGTAGAGAGCTCATTCTCCTGCTCCTCTCCTGTCATCATTCCCTCCTTTCGCTTCTCACACATCTCTCACTCTTGATAAAGTCACCACCAGCTGGATTATTGTTCTCTTATTCTGTCTTCACTCTTTCGTTCACTCTCTGGTCTGTCTGCTTCCTGAGTCTGTGTCTTCTCTGCTGCATCTCATCCTCATTTGCTTCCTCTTCTCACTTTCTCTCTGTCTTCTTCCCCCTCACTGTACTGCGTGTGGATATCTATAGCAACAGCCTGACAGGACGTTCTGGTGGGCAAAAGCGCGAACACTTCTCAGTAAAATAAAGCATTATGAATCATCACAACATGGGCTTGTCATCAGATCAGGTAGACGGCATTTCATGTATGGATGGTTAAAGTAAACCAGGGTGGGCTGGGATTTTGATTGATAATGCATTAGCATGCTGAGGGCAGAGTAATGAGAAATCTGCAGACGCTGTATTGATTTCTATCGGCAAGTTGCACATGACTTTGATACTGTTGTAATGATTACTTGCTATTTTTTATCCCCATGTTTGTTATGATTTGTCTTCCACAATCATGCACAGACATTGACATGAATGATATGTTTTATCTTAAAGGGCCACACTCACACCCAATCAATGAGACGCATCCTTTGATGGGCCAACATAGATTCATCGAGTGCTGATTCAAGCAAGATGAAACTCAGGCTGCCAAGTGATACACTTTAAATGCAAACAATGTTTTTAAAAGCACCTTGGCAGCTAGTAAAACATTTGTTTAAAGCCAATATTATGTTATATTTCAATAACAGGTTAAAGCTCCAATGAGGAGTTTATGAAATACACTGAAACTCATATTGATGCCTTATACACGATAAATAAACGCAAACAAAACCACCAGGAAATAGATTGATTATTCCAATATCCTGAAACTAGTGTCAGCTGAGCAGCTTAAGAAACAGCTGTTTTTTTTCCTAAATTGCACCCACAACACAACAAAATTGTCCATCAAAAGTCAGCAGGATGAGATTATTTGTCAAAACACACAACCTAAACATGTAGAGGATAAGGTAAACAAAGACTGTTTTGCCTACAGGGGGCGCCAAAGTTTACACAAACTTAAAGTTGAGCTTTAAGAGACATGACATGATGTTAGTTATACTAGAGCTGGGCGATATAGCCTCAAATCAATATCACAATATATTGAGCAGTTTACCTCGATAACGATAAATGGACGATAACTACTCCACAAGCTGCTCTCCCCTTCTACATTAACTTCAGCCCCCACTCCAGCCACTACAACTTCTGAACTGTCCTCCATCACCTAACCTGTCCTTCCTCTTTGTTACGGACTGGATGGAGTGGAGTCACGTCTCTGACGTAGGACAGCTTCTTAAAGGGACATGAGACCATAGCCTACCTACACACATCCAAAACCAATGGTAATTATTTATTTTTTTGACACCGTACATTGACATGGTCAAAATGATGTTGGTTATTGTTGTAAATTTCGGTATCAGTAAATTTTCGGTTTATCGCCCGGCCCTAAGTTATACTACCTGGTTCAGGCACAGCTTTCAAGGCTGCAGAGTTAGAGAAGAGCGTCACATGAAGAGGAAAGAGTAAGGCTGAGCACACACTGTAAATGTTTTGGTTGAGATATAACACACTCTCTTTAAGTGAATCATTTATGACTCACAAAAAAAGTTCACAAACTATGAGCTCACACTGAGTGATCTGATTGTCAAACACAACCTGAGTGCTCACACTGTACATCTTAGATATAACAGAGATGGAGCTTTGACATGAGTCAATACAGTTCCTAGAAAAACTCCCACACACCGAAGCTGAATTCAACAATAGCCATAGAGGACAATTATCAACTTTACGGTGTGTTCACAAAGAAAGTAGAAGATTTGTAAAATGATAGCAGAGCTGTTGTACAGGACTGCATTCGATTGCACAGGTGGTCAGCATGTTATAGCTGACCGGTGTGTTTTCATGTGTGTTTCGGTTGTCTACATATATTTTATGTCATGGTCATGGTGCTTTTGGTCTATATCTATTCTTCTGCTCAGGTGCAGTCAAGAAAAAAGAAAAAAGCCCTGAGAGTCGGTGAGTCATTTAGCAGCCCTGATTTCACTTTGCAAGCGAATGTAGTGGGCTGACCAAAATTTCTAGCATGCCAAAAATTAATTGACTGGTTGGGAGCAGCTGATCCGCAGGGCAAGAGGCATGAGGTCCTTGATTCCCCCTCCCTCAGTTCACTGCATGGCAAATGGTGCACAATCAGGCTGAAATTTGGCCCAACTTCAAAACCAGCTGTGGGACTTGAAAACTGGGTCGAAATCATCCTCGATTTGCATAGCGTATGTTAGACGTAAAGATGGGAACAGCTGGTAACATATACAAGAGATCCTTCATAGACCACCTAGTTTGAAATGAGCTCTGAGTTGTCTGTAAAAACTTAAAGTCTGTTATAGCCTGGCCCCCTCAAAGGTTTCTCCCTGAAATGGGACATAGATCTTATGTCTCAATATGTACTTTGGTTTTGTAGACCTCTGTAAGCCGTTGTTCTTGGGATTTGTTTGATTTAATGACTGAATGTAAGCGCTTCTTTCAGTTTTTACTGCAGTGATTGAAATATTTACTCACCCTCAAAAATTCTCTATAATTTATCACGAACACCCACTTTCAATGCGACACGAACGAGCCATTTGTCATTTAAAGGGATATTTCGGCGTAAAATTAAGTTAGGGTCAAACACACCATAACACAGAGTTAGACACCTTGTCGAGAGATAAATGCTGCTGACCGCTTGCTTCTCTAGTTACACCAACTTTTGTAACGACTGCAGATAGCAATACAGAGAACCATGCACTCAACCAAAACGCCACTCTATAGCCACAAATAATGCTCAGAACAGCACCTAACTTCATCAACAGTACATATAGGGTCCCTATCATATAGGCTTGTTTGTAGCGAGCCCTCGGACGAGTCCATTGACAGTTGCGGGGTGTCGCAGCTTAAGGAAGAACATTTATGATCATTACTTTATTATTTCCTTGAAGTAAATATCACCATATTTAACATTTTGCACTGTAGACACGGTAGTTCTTCTGCATTAGTGTCTCGGTCTGATTGCATTTCCATGAAGAAATTATCATAAATGTTCTTCCTTGAGCTGCGCAACTCCGCTGCAGTCGATGGACTTGCGTAAGTTGTGTTAAGTCTCTCTGCTAAAGAAATCAGGCAAAGCTAAAAAGATGTTTGGTGGCTAGTGCTGTGGCTGGGACTCTATATGTATATATAGTGTTTTGGTTGAGCACGTGGCTCTCTGTATTGCTATCTGCGGTTGTTACAAAAGTTGGTATTTAGAGAAGCAAGCAGTCAGCAACATTCATCTCTCTAGGGGCTGTCTAACTCAGTATTACGGTGTGTTTGACCCTAACTTAATTTTACGCCCTTTAACTTTTTGTCCCAGTGTACTTGGTTTGTTCAGGAAGACCACTGAAAATACCAGTCACTTTTTAATGTTATGTTTGATCGGACAGGACAGCCTAAGAGAGACAGGAAATGTGGGGAGGAGAGAGTGGGTGATGACATGCAGCAAAAGGGCTGTGGCTTTGAGAGGAACTAGCGATTGCGGAGACGAGGACTGCAATCTCTGAACACGGGGTGCGTGCCTAAACAAAATGGGTGCTCCAGTTCCTCTTTTGATTGGAGATGCCTGGATCATATTGCAAATAAAAAATATGCACGTTCAATAGATGCGTGTAGTCAGTTGGTTGACAGTTTCATGGTTGCAAACTCTAGGGATGCGCCCTCTGACACTAACTTGCAGTGCTCTGTTGAAGAAGAAAAAGGAGCCACCCTGAACTACCTTCACATTATGCACGTAAGCGTTATATATTTATACACCACAGAGGAAAAAAAAGGGAAGCAGGTATTGAGTCAGCAAGTCAGACAGCAGCTCATCATTACATTATCACCCAACCTTTACCTCCCCTTTTCGCTCCACTACAACCGCCTGCAAACAGCATCCCTCTCGCACCAACGCAGTGATAAGATCTGACTTAACCTTGGTGAGGTGCATCACCTCTAACAATAACACTACCTTGTCACAACCACAAAACATCACCTGCAGGGGATGAGAGTACCATTAAAAGGCGAGATGAGCCTAACAGATAAGGGCAGCTTTCTGTTTTTTGGCTCGCAGGTAGCACGCAGTATTTAGTTCAGCATAATTCCCTTCTCACCATTTTATGTCGAACTGAAGTTTGAGTCAGTCTCAGCTTTGTGGAACAGTGCCATTTTGGTCCATCTCCTTAACACTTCGTAATATTGCATCCCCAAAATGATCTAGAAAATAAAGAATTTAATGCTATTTGAAGTCTCTAAATTTTGGTGTTACTCAAAGTTAACTTTAAGTGCATTAGCCTCACTGGGGTACTCACACCGCACTATCTCTTGGGATATACATGAATCCTTTCACTGTTTTAAGTGTCTCTCTAATTCTGTTTATATTGTACACCCCGTGTCATTGACATAGCTTGAATTACACTATGCACACAATTTATTCTTGGGTCTGACATGTAATGATGAGGAGAAGGTGGGCTTTTACTCAAGGGTTTAATAACAGAAGAAATCCTGAGAAATTGAAAATTAAATGGATCCCCTTTAGCAGGTTTGGTAATTAAAAGTTAATGGAAAAATTGTAAGAGTTGAGATACGCCAGCAGTTGTCAGATGGAATATATTTCAACACATAATAATTTACTTTGGGACACCACAGGTCACAGTGCAGCCTACATGAGGCGTTCAGGGTTGGAATCAGTGAAACATCAATGATTGGAGGTGAAAATCCAGTGACAGACCAGTGCTGACTACTCAACGTTTAAAGTATGCTGGGGCCTGTCTGTCTACACAAATCCTTCACTTAAACCATTTTTCTATGTTTTACTGTATAATCCACAATATACAGCCAGTTGTAAACAAAGAAAGAAAATCTATTGTAGTGTGCATTTCCCAGCAGATACGTCTGCTCTTTTCTCCAAACAAGCCAAGACAGGTCAGTTAGCAATGTTTTGCCAGCGGCCGCTTACTTTGTTGTTCGCTGAGAGGTTGTGACTGAGGTTAAGATGACTACTGACAAAGAGATATGAATACTTTTTTAAAGAATGGGAACTGACGTCTAAGAGAGCTTAAACTGCGATTGCATGAGATAAGGCGGGCTGACTGCTGATAACATCTGAGGATGGAAATAGCTTTCACTTATGAAAAAGGATACAGAAGTCTGAGTGTAAACAGAAAGAGGAGTAAAGGGAGTAAAATTATATACCATTTATATTTTCAGGGGAATCTGACAGCTCTGCTGTGTGCCCGTAAGTGACATGTACCATCATTGCTACCTTTTGCATGTTTAAGAGATATGAAAGCAAACCTTTAGTCCCTGAACTATGAACTATAAAATCATAGACAGCAAAACAGCGACCCTGAATGAAGCCAAAACTACTGAGATAGCAATACTGTCTTCAATGCAATAAGTGGAATATAGGTCAAATGTAAAAGTTAAAACACAAGTCAAACAAACCATTCTTGAATTTGCTTCCTATCATAGTTCATAGTTCATTCTTATCATGCTAATTTATGCGCAGGTGTTCATGTTTTAGAAAAGGCTCATTGTAATGAGTTATTTGATGTGAAAAGATAAAAATTATTGAAAATATATAATTTTTGATTTTCTTCTCCATCAATAAATGCTGCTTTTATACTTTATTGATATCCCTTTTTAACAGATATGTCAATATTGAACTCAATCAGAGAGGGAACAGCTGCATTTTTTTCTTCACACTGAAATCTCCATGTTGCTTACTGTAACTTTAATGACCTAATGACACAAAAATGACATAAATCAACTATTTTATTTTAATTATCCCCCATCTTTGAACCTTTGTACTCCTGTAAAGAATTTTAAGTTTAAGTCAATTTTGGTGTGTTAAAAATAAGTAGTGTTTCTGACCAATAATCTCATCCTCCCTCCTTAGCTCTCTGTCCTCCTCCCCAGCAGCGGCCTGGTGGCTATATAGCATGAGTCTGGTCCTACCTAAGGTTTCTGCAGGTTGAAAGGAAGTTTTTCCTCGCCACTGTCACTCATGTTAGATGACATGGGCCAAATCCCATCTTAGGTTTGGTCTTGATAATTCATCAAACAATGAGCGTGGTCTAGACCTGCTCTTTTTCCTGGAAAGTGTCTTGGGATGACGACTGTTGTGAATTGGCGCCATATAGATAAAATTTGATTTGATTTGATCCTGCTGACTTTTGAAAATCAAATTTATTATCTATTATGAGCATCTTATGAAGAAACAGTAAAAACAAAGCTGGCCGACACCCATGCACCTATTTCAAGCATTAAAAAAATACAGTATAAATATTGTTAAACTTATCCCTGGTGGTCTTATTTGCTTTAGGCTTCAATATGAATTTTAGTCTATTTCATAAATGTCAAAAAACTCCACGAGGAGCTTTAATTTGAACAAACAATTTCACCGCGGTCCTTTACATGATGAGATTTCAACATGCTCAGGTTGTGTCTCACTCTGTGTGAGCTCCACTGTGTACACACTGCAAGATAATTTCCTCTCTCTGACAAAAATAAGCACAGGCTTGTCAGTCACAATTCCCTGTGGTTTTAAGGTATGCTGATGTTACCTTCCCCCAATCCACTGGAATATAAGACTACTGTCGCTACATTGATTTCAAAAAGTAAATTTCAAGCATCAGTATTCATTATTTATGATCCAATATCCTGCTGTGTGGGGGATAGCCCAGTACGCGCTATTTGGATTGTCACATGGAACAAAATGATAGCCAAGCTGACAGATGTAGTGATGGCAAACTTAAAGCAAAATGTCACATGGATGTAAGAAGCAGAGGTGCAACTTGTTGATTTGTAGCAGCAATACAAGTGTTTGAACAACATGTCCCATAAAACCTGCAAAAATCCCACTGACTGGGATGAGTTGCACAGAAATTGCTACTACAGGTAAGCAGCTGGGAAGGTTTGCTTTGGCGACCACCTGAGATTTCCAGTTTAGAGAGTCTTTTGTTGCCGAGTGTGTGGTCATGCTGTTGCTGTCCATATCGGAACTTAACTGTAAAATGTATTCTCATTGGTCGTCTTGTTGGAGACTTTACAAAAGACACATCACCGTATAGAAAGTGCAGGGTTGCCGAGTAAAAATGTACACGAGTCCGCAAAAAGTGAAGTTAAAGGCATTAAGTACAGGTCTGTTCTTTCTCCTCCTCCCTTTCCTTCTCTCACATACAAATTGTCCTCCTTCAGCCCTTTGGGGAGGCGGCTGTGGTGAAAAAGAAGAGCCTTTAGAGGCCTATTATCCACAGCGTCTGCAATGTTGATATGGGGCTATTTAACTTGAGCTTCTCCCTCTGCCTCTATCTGTCTTCATCTGTCTCACTCTGTCTGTGCTTCCCACTGTTTGTGTATGTGTCAACAATCATTAATCATCTGGAGCTGCTACAACAAATGCTCTGGGACATTTTCACTTAGGTACAGCTTTGACAGGCACTCAGCAGAAAACATACTATGTCTGGATACACACACACATATTTGCACAAGCTGTTATAACATGCATACCATGACTCATCTAAGCTATCTGAGCACCTGGTGTTTGTTAACATACAACCCAACACACCAATGTTTGTTTCTTTCAACCTTTTCTACACTTCCTCTTGCGCACACACTTTTTCACACGTTGTATGAACATTTAATGGGTGTCATACTGAGGTTTAGTTACCCGGCTATGTTTGAAACCTACATGGGTTTGCGTAGCAGGTTTATGTATACTATTTTACATTTTGACCTTCTCTTGAAGAAACTACTATGCATGTTCAGTTTTTCCTTTCTTTCTAAGGGTTGTGCTCATTCGTACCGCTGTGTAGGCATCTGAAAAGTCCAATGTAACTGCTGGAAATCCACATAGTTTATTCTAGCTTTTTCAAACAAAAGGAAAATGTATTTAGCCAGGGACATTTCTATTTTAATGCAAATGAAATCAAGAAGGAACATAAATAATGCAAATGACCTCAAGACGTCACACAACAGCAAATGGTTGAGGTTGCTAGGCGACAGAGGCTGGTTAGTAATGGGGCACATGAAGATGGAAACACACTTGTGCCTTGAGAACAGCTTTATCATGATAAACCGCCAATGACACAGAGCCGTATTCAGTCAGTGTAGTTGAGAAAGAGGGACTAAAAACCCCGGAGCTGGAAGAAGAGGGGAAAAAAGGGAGGGGAGTTTGACTCAACTGAACTCTTATGGAGCAGAAGTCAGATTTTTGGTTTGGAAAGTTCTGTTGGCTGTTGGGTTAAACTGATTTAAGGTAGGGCGACCATATTCTGAATCCCCAAAAAGAGGACACGACTACATGGGGCGGAGTCACAGAGTAACTATTGAGAGCTTTTCAGGTTAGGATGGGTGTTTTTTACGTGCTTCTAACTCAGTAAGTCCACACGACACAAACCCAAAACTTCCGTACAAAACCCCTGACATTTGAAGGATTTATAAACTCCCTCGGACAAGACCGGACAAAGCCGTACAGTCCCCAAAAAAGAGGACATGTCCAGGTAAAAGAGAATGTATGGATACCCTACATAAATGTGATGCATGTTAAAGCTAAGTAGATAACTGCTGAGGTAGTAAAGTTTTTCATAAGTAGAAAATTAAATAAACTTTTGTCCATGCATTGGTGATAATTTACATTGTGTGCGCACAAGGAAAGAAGTTGTTTGGCAAGTTGTGCATGCTGTCTCTTGCCATGGTTTATTTTTACTATAACCATCAAAAGTGCGTGACTTCTCCCACAGCAGCCGTTTTGGTGGTAGAATTGGTAGTAGGTGGTGTTATGCTTTTTCAAAAATTTGAAAACAAATGTAAAGTTAAAATGTTGGGTGTCGGTACTGTACACAAACAAAGTCTCAGACTGCAAGGTAAATGTAAAGTAATCCACGGATAGGACTACAGGGTGCATCTCCGTAAAAGGGCAAAGAAACACAACTCTGCGGCAACAGTGAAGGAGGCTTCCAGAATGCAAGGTCCTGGAATGCCGGGTGTTTCCAGCAATTTCCACCACATCCGTAATGGCTACAAAAAGACCGTATCCATTGATCGTAGCTGATCGTAACCATTCAAGTTAATGTGTCAATTTCCACCGGCTTCTTTCCATTCTGCTGCAGATTGCCAGACTCCACAGCTGATTACAAGAGTTCTATTTTTTTCCAGATGCCAGAGAAATTCAGCACAGATTAGCCCGTGCTGGAAAGGATGTCGGGCACAGACACTAAATAAAACATCAGGCTTGTTTTCAAAATAAAACACTAAATGTTTCAGGCAGACCGTATTTCACACCATGCAAAGGGCGGGGACGAACAAGTGAAAGGTTTTTAGACAGCATTTCATCCCGATGACACCATGGATGAGAGGATGCTGATTCTAAAAGTCAAGAAGTAGATTTCCTCCTCTGGAAGGACACAATCTACTGCTTATATGGTTAGCCTATGTGGCTAAAGACAACTTGTTATTGCGCGATTGCACGTGAATCTGTGGGTTCTTGTGAGTTCTCACGATTCCCGCTGTCCGTATCATCCACGAAATTTGTCTCACAAACAGATCTGGTAGGAATCGGCGTATGGCGAAAATCGCTGCCGTTCCAGATCGGAGCCGTTTCAGATGCGGTAGAAAACCCGGGTTACAGTGGCTTGAATGAAGCATCTCTTACTGGTAAATAATAACAGATAGTGCACGGTGGAATCATTGCCTCAGGTGCATTTGTAAAGGTAAATACCTTGTGTGCACAGTATAATAACATGCACATGGTGTATGTCATGCAGAACAAGGTAAAATTCATCACTTTATCATCAATTATCATATTACACTTTAAAAGCCTCATATTGTAATACTTTCATGTCAGCTTCGACCTCCCATTTCACATGCAGTCTATACATGGATCTCATTTTGCGTCACTCTGCATTTTTGCTGTTACTTTCTCTCTGTTTGCTTTTTATCCTTGCTCGATGACTCACTTTTTAATAGCCTTTAAGACTTTATTTCTCTTACCCCGTCATCCTTTTTTTTTCATCAACCCTCCACTTTCCTTAGATATCCTCTTTGATAATATTCTCCTGTAGAATAACCTTTAAGAGTTTGAGTTTTGTAGCCTTCCCTGTTGTTGTGATCTGTTAATGCATCCTTTTGTTTTATTCATCCTGTTTTGGTTATACTATTTTATTCCTGTAATGCACTTTATGACTTGCATAAAGAATTAAAGCTACAAGACGGTTTCAGCACCCTGATCTGTGATGCAAATGTCGGTAAAGCTGACTACATTTTATGACCCAGTAAGATCCTGATGCAATCTTCATGAGCTTCAACTTTGCTAACCAGGCGACCCAGAAGTTCTCGAATAACTTTTGACTGTGTGTTATATGAAAATATCAGCTTACTTCCACACACACACGCAGTTTTCTCTCATTTGTCAAACCAGTCTTATCAAACCTTCCACTTACTGCCCAGTCTGGTTCTCACTCTGTGACTCTGACTCTGCACACTGAGGCCTGCTGAACCCGGAGGCCAGACTTTTGACATCACATCAGATGTTTGATGTGACCCCATGTCCCGCCGCTGACCTGCCAGACCTGCACTATTATACAACTGCCATGTTAGTGCCAATTGAAAGTGGCAGCAGAGGCTGTCACCGAATCCTAATCACATTGTGTAATTGGCAGGCTAGTTCAGGGATTATTTATGGGGTTTGGGTGTGTACGTGTAGTACAGAGACTGTGCACGGCATGGCTTTAGTATCTAAAGGTGAAAATGTGTGTTTGGATGACAGTGAGACTGTGTGCTGTGGTCAAAAAGAAAGTGTAAATGACCTGATACAGATCTATACGACTGGGTAAATGCTTTAATCATCCTTTAAACCTGAAATTTAGAAAAATCAAAGATGCAATCATCGGGGTGTTATGCATGTTAGGGTGCAGGTTTGGTTAAGGACACTGTTATGTTAAACTGAATTTGAAAAGAGAGTTGAGGCTGTTTTGTATGACTGAAGTATATTATGTTCAAGCTATTTTCTTGAGCTGGCTGCCGGCCTTGCTCCATCTGTTGTTGCTTCTTACTCAGCGCTGCAAGAAACACTTAAGAAGAGGTCTCTGTGGTTCTGATGATTATACTCCCAAGGTAGCTCAGGAAGAATTGTAATTATACGCAAAATGATCCGGATGAATTGAAAATCTCACAGAAGATGGGTGCATTTGAGACAAGTCTATCAGGTAGGAACGTTACCTCTGTTATATCATAGATTAGATTAGATAGACAGACAGATAGATAGACAGACAGACAGACAGACAGATAGACAGATAGACAGATAGATAGATAGATAGATAGATGGAACTATATCTAGGTTGCATTTTAATTCTGAGGTCTTAGAAAAGGTGGTTGTAAAGCAGCTCACACCAGTTCTGATGAGGATGATGTTTTAGACTGCTCTTCAAAGGGTAACCCATGATCTGTTGATTGATAAAGGCTGATACTGGAGAGTGTTCTGGTCTTGTTGGACCTCAGCTCAGCCTTCAATACCATGGAGCACAGTGTACTACTTGAGTGACTCAGACAGTGGGTGGGTGTTTCTGGAACAGTGTTAGACTGGTTTTCCTCCTATTTGTCTGGTTGAACTTTTTCCGTTGCTGTTGGTAAATGTCTGGTCAGTCTGGGCCCTGTCTTGAGGAGTCCCTCTGGGCTCTGTCTGGGGTTTCTTCTTTTAACCTGCACCTGCTGGGTTATCTCAAAAGGACCTTCAAAGGTGTCTCTCATCGTTTTTATGCATATGACATTCAGCTGTACACAACTTTTAAACCTGATAATATAAATTGTTTATCTTTATTGATTTTGTAAACTGTATAAAAAATATATGGTAAATTACAATACAGAGGTTCATATCTCAGCTCTGTATATTGTTGTGACTAAAAAAGTAAAAAGTCTAAATGTTCTTTTCTCTGCTATAAACCTTGGGTGTCCAAATAAGCCAGGCTCTGAGTCTGGACTAGCATGTAGATTGTTTGGTTTCCTCCTCCATTTACCATTCAAGAAATACTGCAAAACTCAGGCCCACAGTATCCAGGGATGACCTTCACAGAATTGTTCATGCTTTTGTTTTCAGCCTCTGATCAAGGTTTGCTGTTTGTTCCTCTGTCCAGACTCAAAACTAAAGGAGACTGTGGTTTAGAGATTGTTGCTTTTAAATGTTGGAAATGTCTCTCTCTGAAATGGAGGACTGTGGACTTTGCGGATGTTTTAAAAAGCAGTTGAAGATCCATTTTTAAAGACTCACCTCTGTTTTACCAATATGTGTCTGTCTGTATGAAATTTGGCAATGTCTTATTGTTCTTCCCTTTTGCACTGGCAGATATTTGCTAACAAAGACAAAAAAAGATACAAACTTTTTTCTTTTCAATTAGTTTAAGAATCAAACTAGGGAAACTTCCAGAGGCGACATGACTCTTAAACAAGTATGGCGGTGCTGCAGCTGGTTTGAGTCAGAGAAAAGAGGACAATTCATATTTTAAATTTTGCTTTAAAATTCTGCCTCAAAAATCTATTTTCTGACGACTTACTTGGTTTTACAATATCCTGAGGTTTCAGAGAAGATACTCCTGAGCTCTTTATCTCATGCCAAACTCTTTTGAATAAACCATCTCAGGCAAAGGAAACTTACCGTGACCCAAAAGCCAGAGAGGGCACTCAAAAGACACGGATCCTGTGAACACACGTATGCTGACATTGACTGGCTGGAAAAAGCTGCAAATAAGATTAATACAGCGCAGTCAAAGGGACAGAAAGGTCTTTTTTTCATTTTATAATAGTATGTACAGTACAAAAGATACAGAGGGAGCAAAGGAGATAAAATCAGCCAAATTCAACAGCCACACAAAGACAACTGAGATGAAAAAAAAACTCCCTCTGACTTCTATTTGTTCCCATCTCATTGGAGTTGAGAGTAAAGGTAAACCAGATGAGGATTTTGACCTGAAGAGTCATAGGATTACCAAAAAATGTGCTATTTTGCACCTTTTTGACTTATTTTTCTTCCTGTATCCCTGTCTCACTCTCAGTCAGTTGATTAAAGTAAACCATTCTGTCCCTATTTCAATTTTTGCGATTTCAAACATGGCCTCCTGGTGACTAAAAGATATAATTAGCAGCTTTGGAACAAAACACAAAACTCAGTTTTGCATGAAACGCCACCCTGTCACATTCAATCCTGGAGTTGTCTAATTGAATATAATCTTTGTCAAAAGACAAATCTATTATTGCAATGGAAGGGGAATTAAGTATTGCTTCAAGGTGTTTCTCATTTTAATATAAGCTGTTGAGTCATCTATTCCTGCCACAATTACCTGGAGGTTTTGCACAGAAGGGTGAAGTGACACATTCAATAACGCCACAAATTCTTGCAGGTTAGACAATGAAACTTAAGGTGTTTATGAGCGCGTTTCAGCTCGAGATGGGGAAAAAAGAGAATCTCACTGTTTAGCACAGGTGGAAAAACAATAAAAATGCACTGAGAAATATGACATCTATAAATGCACTGTGAATCATATGCCTAGAACAAAGTACACACAACACAACAGTGAGAGTCAAACAATTATAACAGGGGGTCACATGTTGCACGAATGCCTGTTTTGTAACCGGACCAAGCTGTGAAACTGTGTGGCCCTACAGAAATTCATTCTGTGAAGAAGAAGAAGAACAAGAAAAAGAAGAAGCTCCAATCACTAACAAGAGATACAAAATTTAAGAAGTATACAAAGACAGAGGAGAAAGGGAAGAAGAAGAAGCAATGAAAGAGTATCCTAATTTAATGTGTGGTTGAAAATGGCTAACTGGCTAAACCCACAGGATCCGGAATGGCTCAGCCTCAGACCGGCAGGGCGAATCAGATCCGCAAGCATACGGCATCCACCGTCGCCATCGGAGGAGAAGCACTCGCGAGATTACCGATATTTCTTGCAAGACTGGAAAAGATCTCACAAGCTCTTGCTTGTTTCCGTGGGAGTCATAGAATAAGATCTGCTGATCGGTGTATATAAACGGTGGTGTATATTAACACCCACAACCCTTGCCTCTCCTGTTATCAAGCTAAGAACAGTTAAACGTATTGAGTTTATTTTATTTTGAAAATTAAGCGGATATTTTGTTCTGTAACTGCTTAAAACTTCTGCTATGCTCATGCTGCGCTGCACTGAATTGATGCGCCATGCTCCAGCGTCCGGCAAAAATAGAAGCCTTGCATACCTGATCCGGCCACCGGAGCCGATCCGCAGTGGAGTCGATCCGCAGTGGAGCTGAACGCCGGACAGATTCTGTGGAATGACTCACACTGATTAGCTTTTCTGGACCCTGTGGGTTTTGCCCGTAACGGTGCCAGAGCATGCAGATCTGTGTCTCAGTTAAGAAGTTATCCAATACTTCACATAGGTAGCTGGATATCTTAATGTTGCTCTGCAGAGGCTCTGTGCCTCGATGCGTTTTAAACAAGGTTTTGAAATGAGTTTCCAACACACACACACACACACACACACACAAATTCAGCTTCTGGAGGATGTTTAGCCCCCCAGTTCCTAAACTCACTTTACACAATGATCTAAATGAGCAGAGGTGCCATGATAATGTGGCGCCGGTGAAGGTTCAGACCCAAGCAGATAGATGCAGAGGTGGAAAAACACCAATATAAACATGGCAAGCACTCCAGAATCCAATTCACTGCACACATGATCCTGAACCTGACCCCTTAAAGGAGGAGGAAACTCCCAAAAACAACTTTTAAGGAGTTGAAGTTAGAAGAAGAAGAAGACGAAGAAGAAGAAGAACAACTAATCACTAACAACAGATACAAAATTTAAGTGGTATACAAAGACAGAGAGGAGAAAAGGAGGAGGAGGATGAAAGGAGTGATTGCAGGTCAAAAGTACAAGAGAAAGCAGACACTACATTTTAGACTAATTTTTGATGCTCTTGTTACTCAAAGAGTAGGATAAGTGTTAGTACTGAGGAAAAACCCAACCCGCCACAGAAGCCTAAAATGTCTCATATTATATCAATATGAATTACAGGTAAAGACAGAAGGAAAACTATGTAAACTTGGCCAAAATGTACAGTTGTTATAAATATAAGGGACTGAGGGTTCGCTCATGACATCTTCACAACTTTTAAAATCAGTGCTCATGTATGAAAAGCCTGCAGGTCAGAGAGTATCTTAACTTTCAGTCCACATCCACTGGTGCTTAACATACACACATCAGACTTTGAGGTTTTTCAGCACAGAGAGATTTCACAGAGAACACAAAGTCAAGCAGAAAATCCTCAAAAGTGAACAACTTCACTCCTTTCTTTGATACTCTTTAAAGCATATCTGACATGTCAGTGGATTTGCTCAGGCTCTCCCTCAGATATGCCTGCAATGAATCCTCTCGCCCCGAGCTCCAGGCTAAGCAGCATTATCATAGCTCTATTTCAGCACACACTGGATCATATAGGGGAGGCTATAGGGTGAATGTTGCCTACCAGCTGGTTGAACTTGTGCAGGTCTGGTTCACCGGGGGGATGAAATACGATCCAGCCACTATAGTTTGAAGGCTTATGATGACAACGCGCTGCATAGCAATTTATTCTCCTGTGAGGCGAGGTTTTACAACTGGAGAGAGTTATCACCGCTGCAGTGACTTCTCCTCTGTTTCAATGCTTGCAATGTAAATATAAGAATAACTTCAACACCATACGGAAACTACTACGAGATTTCACTTGATATGAATACTCGCATGTTTTTGATTCCCCTGTTCCTGCTGAAAAGAAAAGAAAATCATATCCCCTATAAATCCAGAATCTGAAGACAGGCTGTGAAACTTTAAGTGAGAGTCACAGAGCTCTGTGTGTTATGGCAGCTGAAGTCAGACGTATGGCACATACTGCTTCTCACTCCTGGCATCTCTCAGCTGTAACCATCAGCGCTGATGAAGCCGCTCTGTTGAACAGCTGAAGTAGTTTTATGGACAAATCAGAACAGATCCCAACGGGCTACAATCCTAAAACTTTCTGAGAATAATTCACTTTGATGTTTGTTTTTCAATGTTTCTTTACTCTTAGCTCTTTTTCTCTAGACGAGATGAAAACCATTTCTACCACATCTTTAATTGAGAAACAGATTTTCCAGGTATTTGGATCAGAAGTCTGAACTTTTAGCAAATTTTTCTCCTATAAAATAAAAGTTGTTTTTAAGTTTTGAAAACAGCAGACTTTTCCACGATATTCCACTGGTAAATCACTCTGAAATATATTTTTTCTTGGTTTTTAATCTAAAATCAGTGTATAATTTCACAATGGAATTCGATAATCCATTTAGTTAATGAAATTCAAGTGATTGAGGATTAGGAAAAGCTTAACCCCACTGAGCATATTTTGGTCTAAAAGAGGTGTAATAGATGTCTAAATGTAGCCTAGACAACTGGTCTAAAATCAGGCTACCACAGGTCTAAAAATGAAAGTTTTTTAGATGTCTACATTTAGACCAAGCTTAGACCAAGTCTAAATCTGGGCTATATCTATACTACTCTGTATATTGTTCAATGGCTATCATAACCATTTTGTTTAAGTACTTGGAAATCAGTTATGCATCTCACAGTTGCTTTTTGAAATAAATAGTTATCGAATAATGGGTTAAAGTGCAACGTGTAAATTCTGTCTAAAAATATACAGAATCTAGACGGTTGAAATTAGGTAAAATAAAAAAAACTAGATGTCTAAAAGGGATCTATTGCTCAGTGAGACAGGCTCTGCTGATTGTTTGTTTAGGTACAACTGGAACAAAATGAATATAAACTAGTTCATTGTTAGAGATATTTAAGAATTAGTCATCCCTTTGCACAAACATATGAGAGAGAATTTACCAAATACAGCTAATAATCCATTGTTAGGCGTCACTTTTAACGTAAACCTGTATTTTCCTACTTTTTCCCACAGGTGAGACACTCAATCAAAATAGTTTCAAGGCTGTTCTTTTCACCTGCTTCGCCACATAAACAACATTATGCTCTAAAGCACATGCCAGAGACGTTTTTTGCCAATAAATCCCTCTTTCCGTACAATTTTGGAGCATTAGCTGTGTCCCAGTGCAGGGGCTGCATCCTTTGAATGAAGCACCAGAGGACTTTGATGGCTATTGAAGGCTTCTTAGCCTAACATACCCACAGATCCTTAGCCTGCTGCTCAATGACTTAAACTCTGTTCTCGCTTCTTCAATTGATGACACTAAACAGTGCGAGGGAAAAAGAAGTCTTGCAGGAATTTTTCGAGCATGTATTTTAGGGTGACCATATTCTGAATCCCCAAAAAGAGGACACAATTACACGGAGCCGGAGTCACAGAGTTGAACATAGTTCATTTTAAGAGTTTTCCTGGTCGGATTGAGTGCTTTTTACGTGCTTCTAATTCAGCAAGTCCATGCGACACAGACTTAGAACTTCCATACAAAACCCTGAACATTCGAAGGATTTTATAAACTATCCCTCACAAAGCCTGACAAGGCTGGACAGGCCCCCAAAAAAGAGGGCATGTCCAGGAAAAAGAGGACTTATGGTCAACCTAACGTATCTTATCCGACTGTCCCATCAGTAGCAGTGACAGAGGCATTAAAAGTAAAAAAAGTGACTGTAATGATCTAATCTGATGTGTAGGCCATAGAGTAACATCTCAATGTTGAGAGTCTTGAATAGGTAAAGGTTTACTTCTTCGCCCGGGGTTATTTCGTGCAGTTTGAGTGAATTCGGTTGAATCAAATCAATTGCAGACCCCTGCCAGTGTAGTTGTCTGTTTCTTTAATGTTTAATTATTTTCAAGTCCACAGTCTGTGCTTTAAAAATATACTTTGGTTCCTTGTGAAGTAGTTGTGATTTTTGTGATGCAAGCAGGTGAAACATGACCAAATATCGATCTGAGCTTGGAGTTTTCTCATGCCTGATCAAAAGCACACCATCTTAAAAAAGAAACCTACACAATGGTTATGAGCATGATGGTTCAGTCTAGTTGAGTATTGCCTTTCTTCCTGTTCAAGATAAATAACAAAAACCTAACATCATGGGAGATATTTATGGAACAACACAGTAAATATTTTACAAATAGATTACGATTTTAGTCGAAAATCCTCTGGTTAATTCCTTCCTGCGTTCTCAGACATCCTCCCCATTAGTGATGACTAAATTGGTTTGTGAGTTATTTTGCTTTGAAGCTCTCCTTTGAGTACACAGCAAATTGTTATGCAAAGCAAACCATTTTTTGGCACGTCACTTGTATCAGGCTGCTATGACTTTCTGCGCAGCTCCACAACTCATTGTTATCCCTGAATATGATTTCAGAGCCTGGTGGGAACACAAGGGCTGCCATTGAGTGTGTTTGGTCTATCGCCACAGTCTATTTTACACCTCACTAGCTTTGGATGAACCCATAAAATTACTGTGTCGGGCCTCGGCCTGGTAAACCTGGCACCGGCAATGCTCTTCGTTGCTTCATTGCTGTTGAAACTCATATAAATTCATGACTTCTTCTCTTCTGTTTGTGTCATGAGAAAACAGCAACCTCTCTGTTGCCTTATCAACAGGATACCCTGCATATCTTAGTCGACCTAACTGAATCAAAGCCTTTGCAGCTCAGGGTAAATATAAATTGTACTTGAATAGGCTGTTATCTATCCAACAAGTGCACTTGAGTACAAAAAGGGATTTTGAGAATGGGCAGCAGGAAGGAGTAAAATATGTTGGAGGAGTTGTTAATGATGTTGCTAATTTGATGGACATGCACATCGGAGGTGGAGGGGGCTGAGATGGAGGCGTACTTAGGAACATAACAAACCGCTGATTTATGCATGCAATGCTAATCAGCTGCTCTATTTTCTCTCATTATTCGCCATCTGAGATGTCCTTGGGCAAGGAAAATAAACAATTACACACATACCCACCCATCCCTTAAACTTTTAACTTGAGTTTAAGATTCCATTGGGAAGCTGAGGTGAAGAACCCTGTAGGCTGTTTTGATTTTAACTGCTGATTGACCAATGCTTCTTTGGCCCAAACACTGCAGACTACAATGACTCATCCGAACCTTATGGGGTTTTTCCACAGCGCAAAGTTCCCATGGGATGCAGCACCCCTGGAGCCGTATTTCAAGCCCCAGAACGGCTGAGCTGGACTTGAATCCAGTCTGCTTTCTTTGAATCTCTCTTTCATTGTTCTGCATCAGAGAGAGCTGAAATGAGTTTAAAGCAAAGGCTGAAGTTTTTGATGTTTTCATCAAGGTTAACTTTTAAAACAAGAACAATCAACCATCACATTTCACGCAATTATGGCGTGCTCTGAACCCTTTCATTTTCTGTCGTGATCACCAGAACAACATAAAAGTGAGTAGATACAAAAAGGAATGACACGGTGATGCTTCTGTGTTGGTGCTTTTATCACATGTGAAAATTGCATTTTAAATACCAGCTTTTAGTTTGTCCTGGGGCCTTTTTGCTTAATCATAATGGGTTCTCAGATGTGTCAAAAATGCACAAAAGGCTGCTTTTAGTTCCTAATTTAGTTAATGTTCGGTTGTAAATGGCTAACATTGCCAGGGCATGCAGATCTGTGTTTCAGTTAAGAAGTTATCCAATACATCACATAGGTAGCTGGATATCTTAATGTTGTTCTGCAGAGGCTCTGTGCCTCGATGCATTTTAAACAAGGTTTTGAAATGAGTTTCAAACACACACACACACACACACACAAAATCAGCTTCTGGAGGATGTTTAGCCCCCCAGTTCCTAAACTCATTTTACGCAATGATCTGAATGAGCAGGAGTGCTATGATAATGTGGCGCCAGTGAGGGTTCAGACCCAAGTAGTTGGATGCAGAGGTCAAAAAACACCAATATAAACATGGCAAGCACTCCAGAATCCAATTCACTGCACACATGATCCTGAACCTGACCCCTTAAAGGAGAAGGAAACTCTTGAAGTGTAAAAACGGCACATCTCGAAAATGCTACATTACTGCATCAGTATGATTCCAGCTTTCTCGCCTTTGTGTGTTACTTAATGTGGTTCAGACAGGCTGAAGCGGTACAAACAAACAATTTAGGACCAACTGCAGCTGGAAAGTAGTTATTAGAATAAAAAAAATCAACTACTGTTTTCTTTGGTCCTCGGCACTTGCACAGAAAATTGACATTTTTGTTGGTTTTTGTATAACCAACAAAAGAACAGTAGGGGAGTCTTGGTCGAACCTTTTTCATCTTGACTTCAGAAAATGCTGAAAAACCACAACAGAGTGGGAGGAAGCGGAATCAATTCAGGAGTGGGAACAAGAGCAGTTTTGCATGCGTGACAATGCATATCACTTCTGTCGTTACATCACAGGAGACAATTCGAATCGTTTAGCAAAAGCTACGGATGCTGAATCGCTGAATGTTTTGGCTTTTTTTCTGCCACATGGACCATGTCGAGCATATACTGTTAGGTAACGAGCAATGTTTTTCATTTCACAGCTTTTAAGTGTTTTACCCAAAGTACATGTAATCTTGGTATCCAGCTGAATGTGCTTTTTAAATGCTAGTTGTGGTTGTCACGGATGCCCCTCCAAGGACTGTAGCTGATTTTTTTTTTTTTTTTTTCCTAAACGTCCCTCAAAGAAGGGCACATTTTTTTATAATCCTTTTCAGGGTTCATACCGAAGATGCCAACCTGTTTGCTGTTTTTCCTCTTCATCAGATAACTCCTCTGCTGCTGTTGCACACATTCCCTCAAAATTTTAATTAAAGTTGATTCGAGTGTCAAATTGAGTAGCATTACAAATTATTTCTCAAGATATTGTCAATGAGATATTTCAGGCTGACACAGGAGAACACAAATTGCATTGGAGAGCAAAGAGAATAGCCGGTGGGAAAACAATTTGTAGTATTACATGCTCGGTGGCAGTTAATAATCTCTCATGATGAATTATCTGAGTCAGAAACAGCCCAAAATGAACAGGGAAATAAACATGTGTAAGTGGGGACTGAAACAAACAGACACTTGGAGAGTTTATTGTTTAATTAACTCGACCTGATGTGCAAGTTGAATAGAAATCTAATCATTGAAGGTTTTATGTACATGGCAAATGGTACAGTAAATCATTTTGCCTTTGACCCTGCTTGTCTATCTAATAAATATGTCTATCTCATCATTTCTTTTAAGGAGGGGATTTGAATGATTTGGAAATGTAGACATATACCCGATAAACCATTATCACCTTTGAGACCTCCAGTTTATTAGTTCATAAACAGTGTTACAATGACTATCAATTACCTTGATCTTATGACCTTCTGCTGTAAATGGTTAATGGTGTTTAATCCCCCATTCATCACATCTATTAGTCTGTCCAAGGTTTTGCTGTGTAATTTTGTTATTGCTGTGGTCTAAAATGTCTAATTTTGTCAATGACAGTGTTTTGATGCTTGTGTACCATGTGATTAATTTTTGGATCTGACTGGCTTTGCTGAATTGCCCTGTAAAATTGATCTGGTCTGCAGTGGTTGACGGCCCAGCCTCTGCAATGGTATCTCAAAGAAGAAGCCCAGCTGGCCAGTATCCTCTGTGGGTAATACACCTAATTTAAATTTATATAACCAAGAGGTAGGGCTGTCGCAATATGGGAAAAAAGTTTATCACGATATATTTTTCTCATATCAGTCGATATTGATATATATCACGATATAAAAAATGAAATTTAACAGTGCTTATTGGTAGCATGTCTTTTGCAATACGATAAGCGACTGCATCTGTGGGGTCTTTGTGTCTCTTCGACGTTTTGTCGTAAGGCGTTGCGCTAGAGAAGGCGGACTGAATGATTCAGCTGCACAGGCGCCATGGGCTCCTTACTCCGCTCAAGGTCTGTAACCTTTTGCATTGCGCGTGCTCTGCCGCGTGGCACTGCTGCAGGTGGTGAAAAAGATTTGAGGTATACCCCGACTTTGCGAGTACATGTACTCGACATAATTTACAGCGCACATTACTCTGCTTCATGTCCGACCTTAAAAAAGACAAAATACCTCCACACCTCCAGCGTTTTCGTGCCAGTGTTGTGGACAATGTCATCATCTGTGATGGCAGTGCTGTTGGATTCACGTGATATAGTGCGATGGTTGCGTGTAGCTGCAGCCTGCTACTTGGTTCTAATTCAGCACATGATTGGTTCAGCATGAAGCGGACCTGGAGCAACTCCCCTTTTCATTGGTTATTCATATAGTCTACATGGCAGAATGCCTGTTAGAAAGGCCAGGTTGTTTAGGTGTTGTCAAGTAAATACCGTTCAGTTATACTGTGTTTTACGGTGAGTTTTCATTTGTCCTACGCTTGTGAACGCACCATAGGCCGACACGATTTGTCTGTAGAACCACTGTCAAATAAATCCACCACTAAACTGGACATCTGTATACTTGTCTTTTCACGGGAACACACACCATACACCTTGCCCCTATAAACCCAGCTAAATCCTGGAGAACGTGTTTTCTTCTTTTTAATGCCGACCATCGAAAAAGCATATTGACCATTTTTTATATTGATATTGAGGGAAATTTATTTTATATATATATCATTATCGTTTTATCACCCAGATTAATATTTTAATTGTAAAATACAAATGAGTTTGGTAACACAATGATATGTGCGAGGGAAATTGAATAATGGGTCAAAGTTGCAAAGAAGTTGTAGAGACTGGATAGGATAGCAGGTCATCTGACTCGCTGGGATTGGTCAATTTCAACGCAGCAACACTGCAGATTCCAGTAGGCCCTGATCCTCGTTCAGTTCAGCTGAAGAAAAACTAAAAGGACAGTCCACACAGCCACTCGTCTGCTGTTCTTTCTATTGGTACGTGAGTAAGGGGATGAAGCATTGTCTCGACGCAAGTGGCTTGTAATTACAGCACCATTACTTCTCGGCAGTGGTCCTCTGACAGCAGTCTAATGGATTCTGCACCGGTGCTCTAGCAAACACCTGTCGGCCCAGATAGGGAGAGCAACGGCTTGCCTTGTCCCTTTATATTTCAGTCATTATTTCATTACTTATGCTGTGCTTACACTCTGTCTCGCCTTGGGCATCCCCTTAGCACCCCACCACCACCCACACACATACAGGAACACACATGGACCTGAGCTCTCTCCCTTCTGTCTTTCAAGTGAAGTACAAGTAGGATATGAAAAATGAATGGAGGAGCAATAGTTCTTTACTAGACCTGAGGTTGTAAGTTATGCAAAGACAGTGGAAGAGAGTGTGAGGAAAATTAATTTAAGAATGCAAACGGGATGGAGAAAGGAGAGATGGAGGAAGGGGAGACATATTGGAGAAGGAAAACCGTGATTTGAGCCACAAGTTTGTGTCATGATACACTGAGATGAAAGTATTTGTAGCCTTTCAGCTTTTTTTACCTGGGCTGATCTGTCCACAAGGTTCAAACAGAATTACACACATTTGAAGGTTACCAAACTCTAGGGAAAAGATCCTATCTCACACAAGTTATCCTGTAAAAATCTAGAAATATATGAAATTATAACGCCTGGCATGTTCTTACATGTCTCATTGTGTAGAACTGCGGGAATCTAGCAATGAAACATTCATGAATTATTCAATGTCTCAAGGTTCAGGACCTCTTTTGTTTCCAATTTAAATCAATACTATTGATCCAAATGTCTCGAATGCAAATTTTCACCTGTATGCAGATGATACAGTTATTTACTGCTTGAATGCAACAGGATCAATCACCACTTGATACACGATTGTTGGTTTTGTTTAAAATGTTTGTACAAAGAAAATTATTGCATCGTGTATGATGATTGAATAAAAATAAGTATATCTAAAAAAATATTGGGATGATAAAGTAAAATATCTGTTTAATGCCTCAAAGCAACTGGGTCTGTGTATTTCTGTGTTTTGATGTTGCAGCCCAAACCCCTTAACAGCTCAGACGGCAGTCAGTGAGTAGACGTTTTCTCTACCATTTACCTTTAAGTAAAACCACAACAAAGCTACAGTGACCGCCTGGTTGACAGGGTTCAGACACTCAAACTAAAAACCCCCTCAAACCCATTCACACTGTCTTATTGAAGATAAAACAGAATCAATAATTTTCTTCACATCCTCCAGACATTCAACAAAAGGGTACTCTGGGTGAATCTTCTCTCAGCATCAAGGGGACTGTGGTGTCCTCTGCATGGACTGTTACTTAAACAGCGCCGAAAACAGACATCCAATTTTTGAAAATAGCGATGGCTACACATACTGATGGTACTCTTGAAGTTAGTTTGCACTTTACTCTTTCACTGGCACAGCACTGCAATGACAATTGCAGCTTTACAGGTAATCAGAACAGACACGGTGATTCGTTTAGAACCAGCCTCTCTACTGTGGTGACCTGCATTTGCTCTTTTTCAGCCACTGAAACAGCAACACAGCAAATGAGTCGATTTTCTTCAATAAGGGTTGGCTGTGTTTCCACTTCTTCAATGCACCGGTGTCCCAGTACCAAGTCGAAATGTGGTTTTGGGTTTGCATTATGGGATTGAAGGTGACAAGGCTAACCAAAAAGACACAGTGAAGCCCTTTGGGCAAACCAGGACATACATTTTTCACTGTGCAGCTCTGCAGGAGCTTCCTCAAGGAATCAACTTGTGCTCATAGGCTTGATGCTTCAAAATGTAATCTTCCTCCTCGACACTTACTTATTCAATCCCTGCATTTCCCCTTTATGCTCAGTTAGTTGTATTCAGGAGAATCATCAACGTTAGTAGCTTGTGTGCAACACACATAGTTCAAGATGATGTGTATTTTTCAAGCAAAATAAAACCATTTGCTTGTGAAAGGCTGAGTGTTTCCATGACTGAGAAATACAGGCAAAATCTTGTCAGTGTAAATAACACTCATCACAGTGTCTCCAGCAGACAATGTTCACTTCAATAAAGCAGCACAGGCATGCTCAAATATATGCTCAATATGTTTTTCATAATGCATCCATCCAGAGAATACAAAAGCAAAGAGGCTTGTGACCAATGGCAAAACTGTGGCTTCACAGACTGTAGAGAAGTTACTTGTGGGAAGGTTAGCAGAGAGGTGAGCACTTTTGGAAATAGTGGTCATTAGCATGAACAGGATGGATTATTTATGTTCTTATTCATCTTCTTCTGTGTCCTTTAAGGAAAAACTGCAAGCTGTGAGAGGCAATTGGATTCACCATCCAATGGATGTTTGAATCATAAATACAGGGGAAAAAATACAAGTTTTTATGGTACACTGTCTGAATGAGAGGATTAAGTCTATATGAGAATTCATTATTCTGTTTCCCATGCCTCCTTTTTGAAGAAGATGGCTTGGATGCAACCTGGGATCATGGTTTTAAAACAGTAATCTGCCAAATCAGAAGGCATGAATGCTGCTCTACTTGCATCAGAAACAGCTTTAGGTTACCCATAGAGGGCAAAGCTCCCATCGGTTTTCTACTTAATGAGGACTGCTGAATCACTATACAGAGAGACAACAAGTTTCACTGTCAAAGAAGTAAGAGTAAGACAGGTTAAGGCAGTTTTTTGGCTCTAGACGCCCCTCTCTAGTATTGTGCAGTTTCTTAGTTTCTCACTGCTTTTGCTGCTGTGTTCACTATATATGGGTGTCATTCATTTGTTAGACAACCTACTTGCCGAATATGACCACCAGCTGCCACTGCACACAGTATCAATATTGCCCTCTCTTGCACCATTGAGACACAGTGGTGGCTGCCAGGCACAAGCTGGATGATTGGTTCCAGATGTTTTCTATACATGGATTTAAAATTCAAAAACGATGTTGCACCCACAATGCAAAGCCTTTATGGGTTATCTGCGAGAAGAAATTGTGTTTACCAGTATGAAGCGAGTGGAAAACTAGCTGTTTGTTGCATTTCTGCCTGACGTTCATTCATATGTTTGTGAATTTATGTGTGCAAACCATCACAACACAGCTGAAAACATTTATATTGTTATTCATTATATTGTAGCTTTATTTCGGTTTAAAATAACCCCAACAAAATGCTACCATTAACACCGCCACCATGATGTCATCGACATATCGATTTTTTGATCCCTATGATATACAGAAAGTAGACGGGAGCAACATTACTCAACCCGCCGCTCCAGCCTGTATGCAGTGTTTTCATTGTGTGCCACCAGGTCAGATTTGGCAGTTATTATGCTGTTTCTGATTGATGACACCATCCTTCCAGTATAACCAGCTCGCACGCAGCTAAAGCTTTCTTAGTTTTTCACACTGGCAGATGGTGAGAGGAGTGAAAGGCCAGGAGGGAAGTCACTTCTTACACATTTATCTTCTTCAGTGGAGGCGAAGACAGCATGAGTATGATGTGAAGACCAGGGTCAAAGGGGATCATGATCTCACCGAGACTTGAAGCATCATCTCATAACAGCACCAATGCCAGAATATCAAGGATATTTTTTTTTATTTTTAACTCAACAGAGACTTGTGAGTTACAAATTTGCATGCTCAGTGCAATGTGACCCTACACAACAGACCTTCGACTGCTGTAGTACAGTATATGAACCTACTATATTCAGACAGAATGATATTGGTATCAAGATGAAGACAAAATTCTATGAATAAATAATAATGTTGTGTAAGGCTGAGTAACACAGAGCATTATTGTTAAAAACAGGATTGTTATGAGTTCATTACTATAATGTATGGTGGCCAAAAAGCCCTACAGGCCCAGACTGGATATGCAGCCGATTCTTATGCATTTGTGTAATGGGTTAGTGTGTTTCTTAATTTGCATACTTTATGCGACTGCAACACATTTGCTGATAATGCATGCTGCGTTTTAGTGCACTGTTTTCTTCATTACAATACATGTACATATTGTTTTATGTTTTGAATTTGCACCATTTTGGAATTAGCAGCCCTCCGTCAACACTGTTCATGTTTACCTCTTGAAAGCTAGTGTTAAAAAAAGACGTCAATCAAAAGTTTTTTTTTTAAGATTTTGTCAATATCTGGTATTTCCTGAAATACGCTTTTATAAGTGCATGTATAACCCATTTGCCTTTGCAAACACATCCATGTTCAGAGAAGTATAATCAAATGCATGCAGCATGGATATAGAGGAAACATACAAATGCGCATATACATTCATACACCCTGACACGAGCACACAACCAAAAACCTGCAATTATACTCATGTACACACACTCACACAGCCAGACACCTCGTATGAATAGGCCTATTTGATATGCATGCAGGGGTGAAGTCAGACAAATTCACTTTTGCTTGCTCCCTTTGTTCTGCTCTCACCTCGCAGCCATAATCAGCCTCTCTAATCCATTCCCTTACATTAAGTAATGCTTCCTCCTCCATTTGGCTCCTAGCGCTCACTGCACGAGCTGTTGACAGCGCTGTTGTTTCCTCAGAAAACCCCCTCCCGGTCACAGAAGGGAGATGGAAAGGAAAGAGAGACAGATCCCTCTGGCACCACTTGGAAGATATCCTCATTTTTTGTTCTCCCCCTTAAAGACGAAAGGCTTCTTTTTCAACTTTTGTTTAGGGAACGTCAACGAGACAAAACAAGCGAATTCTGCTGGCAAGCCTGCCTTTAGAGTCGAGCTATTTTGAGCAGCGGATCCGATTAAAGACCTTTGTTTACGTTCTTTGATTTTTTTTTAGCTAGGGTTAATAACAACATCAGAAAATTACACACTCCACTTATGGATGGAAATACAACATTTATCTTTGCATAAATATAGACAACATAGGGTTGCGTGACCTTTAAGTAAAATGTATGAATCAGTTAGTTTGAGATACCATGGAGAAGGAATTATAGTGAAGAACAGGATGGGAAATTAATAATCCTTATTTTTCCAATGTTGCTCTGTTCGTTTTTTGTCTCCATACAGGGCTCAACAGTGCGACCATTTTGCTCGCATTGGCGACTAAAAATAGATGTGTGCGAATTGTAAAATGTATTCAGAGGCACATGGGCGCGTAAAAAATTTAGCAGAGGCAACAAATGTTTTTTCATGTAAATACCACGGTGAAGTTAGTTTTAGGCTGGATAGTCGAAGGATGTTTACTGCGCATCTACTGATGTCTTCTCACTCTCCATAACCGGGAATAGCAACAGCAGCGCAGTTAAATCTACATCTACGCAGTGACATTAATTTTAGGTTGGATATTCGACGGACGTTCACTGCGGATCTACCGGTGTCTTCGCACTCTCCATAACCGGGAATAGCAACAGCAGCGTGGTTAAATCTACTCATGTCATGTGACCAAAAGACCTAAAATTGATTTCAAATAATAGTACTTATGTCGACCAATAACATTATTTGATCAATTTTCATTGAGCCCCTTAAGTTCTTTGTGTTCTCCTTACTTTTTCAACTTAGGAGTGCATATGCTCCTTGTGAAAAAAGTTGGTGTCAAGCTCTGCCATATCAGTTCTATACATTAACTTTATGTCATGTTCATGTGTGTCAATATCTTGCCCTGCTGTATTCATTAAATCAGTATCTATCTATCTATAGTTTATCAAGTAAAACTGAAAAATGTCAACTGAATGATGCCATGTCAATTGAGATCCAGGGACAAACACGTTTTTGATATGACTTGGGAGGCTCAAGAATGTTAGAAAGAAAATTAAACTGTGTCAAATGTGTTAAATTATGCATATAAGACATTATCTTTCAGTAGTAAGAGCCATTAGATATTTCTAACACATTTGCAATTATCACTGAGTCAAGTAGCATCGATGCAAAACGCTCATATCAGATTATTAATCTACTTTTTGTGATTGAAATCATGTCTGTAAACAATAACACCATCCCTGCTGGCCAAAGTATGATGCCTCTGTATTTGATTACCCAGTGTTCCTACTGCCAGAAATAGAGGAGAAGACATGTTCCTTCCAGGGATACATCCAGCCTCAGGCTAGCCCATGTGCGTGTGACACAGAGGGTGACACTGTATGAAGTGCTTGGTCATAACAGCTGTGTCAAGTATAAGACTTTAATAATGATATTAGACTCATTTTTATGTCGTCCTGCATCTTACCTGCGCCACAGCAAATAATCCATTAGTTTTATTCTTTCATTGAGGTGTTCCAGCCAAACAGGCCTCAGGCAGTAATAAGCTTGTGAATACAATTGCTTTGAGTGTTTTGCTCTGAGCTACTTGCACAACAAATATAAAAGAAAAAGCAGGCCGTGTGATTCATTTTAAAGTTGCATAATATTTAAAAAAAAAATAAAAAATGGTGGTGGATAATTTAATTCTCTGCACTGGGGTGTAATTATCTGAAAACTAAAACTAAAAGGGAGTGTTTTGTATTCAGAGACACAAATCTTTTATATGCCGTGGTTTTATTTTTTCAACTGGCCCAGATTTTCTTTTTAATGTTAACGAAGTCCTGGTTGAGCAATGAGGAGCATGTACCATTTATAAAGCTAACTCACAACTTTTCTCTTATGAGAGCCAACATAATAGAAGCAGGGATAAAAGAGTTATAGTGTATGTACTACTGTGTTGTTTGCTCTCTAGTGATTTAGTTTTTTAGGCATCTGATTGAAGTCCCCCCTCCCAGGCTCATGCCATGTAGTAACACATTGTTGGTGTGCAACAGAGTAAGAAATAAAAAGGTGTTATGGTGTATTGGGCTTTGTTTGTCATCTTTCCAAGGTCGAGCTATAAAGACCTTATAAAACCAACTTTTATACTACATCACATTTGCTTCATTCAGCCTAAATCCTGTTCAAGGTACCACCTTGTAGGAAAAACAGAAAATAAATCAAGAGCAATTGCAAAGCGGAAAGGAAAGGAAAGACGAAGGGGACTTTCCTTTGGCTTGGCTCTTCCTCTGTGATTCCCCTTCATGTCAATCCCAGAGTAACCTTCTGGGGATGGAAACAGTCATCAGGAACAACTGGAGCAGGCTTTAAGTCTATATTTCGTTTTTTGTTCATCTCATCTTTAATCCAGCAGCTCTCCTCACAAAATCAAAGACACGTTTCTTGTTAGGACGTGGACAGACCTAACCTATTGGCTCCAGACCTATTAGTATTGTTGGACCTCACACTTGGCAGCAGACTAGACAAGGATAAAGAAAGCACGACTTATTTGACCAACCAAAAGAAGGCATTTGGCCATGTCCCAAATGAATTAAAGTATTATTGTGGAAAAAAGGAGGTATTGGTACTTATTGGTACTTGTGTGATAAAGTGCTCCATTGATATTTATTTTTTCATAGAACAATGTAAACTGGGCTGTCACCATCCACCGTCTGATCCAAACAGTATGATCCAAACCACGAGTTCCCAGAAACAGGTTTGTAAATCATACTTTCAACGTTATCTCAAAGTGGAACAAGAATGTAAGAAGCTGATCAATGTTCTTCTTTTAAAGAAACAACATGATTTTCTCAGCTTTTTGGCTTCAATGTTATTCTGATGAAAACAACCGATTAACCAGTTTTAAGTACTGATTAAAAAGTCAGAAGAAATGAGTTTCTGTTTCGAAAAAGTGAAGCCTTGTCCTTTCTTATAATGTCTTTATTAATCACATATCATCTGACTAACATGTTTCAGGAGCTTCAGAGTCACTAAATTTGGTCAAAAATGCCAGCTGGCTGGTGGGAAAGTGTTTCATTGAATGCCGGCAGGTAAAGTGTTAACAATTAAAATAATGTAGACAGGGTTTTACTTGTAGATCTAAGGTCTGTAATTAAAGGTACTGGAGGCTCTAATCACAGTTTTCTATTATGCAGATTTTGCAGCTGTGTCTTTTGAAGTAAAAGCTTGATACGTTGCCTTTTGAAATTATCATAGCTTTCTCTTTTGTCGTGTTTTTTTTTTTATTTCTCTAACTTCTTTGGGAATTAGTTACTTTTAAATCTCCAGCAGCAGTATTAACATTTTTAGTGTATAACACGCATCATGGGTATTGTATAATAGGATTCCAACTGTTTTAATGCCCTCTGTCCTTGTGCAGCAAACACACTGGATCTATATGTTTAAAATGCAGTGCAGTTTTATCATGATGCATCAATCAAGCCAAGGACATGCATCATCGTGACCGTTCTGTGCAGTCTCCGCACTCACAGCCAGGCTTACCATAGACTGAGCTCACTTACTGAGAAAACAGTCCGTTTCTGTGTCTGACTGAGGATTTTATTTGTCACACTGTCAAGCATTCATTACTGCACATGTATTTTCTATTGTTCTTAAATTTGAAGGTTAAGATGTCATGGGTCAGTGGACAATTTAAGGATAAGAGCAAAGCAATGTCAGCAAAGAGGAAGTATGAATGCATCTGAAACTACAGAACTGCATTAAGTTGGTATTCCTCTACTTTTTACAGCTGTCGTTTTTCTGCTTACATATGTCTGTCATCATCCACCATATTCTCTGAGGACTGATACAAATCCTCTGAGCCGGTGAAATATGTACCCTTAAGAGAACTGTGTCTTCAAACTCTGTCAGCATATCATTGCAACAATACCATCAGACCAAGGTGAAAAAAACAGCCTGACATTTACACTTACACGATTCAACTCTTCAGCTCTGTGCATTACTGTTCACTGCCCCTCACCTGTCCTCGCTCTCAAGTTGAAATGTGTCTTTTCAATTCCTGACAAGCTGTATGAGCTCAACCATTCCAACCATCTGAACAACGCTGTCCATGCTCCTACGCATTATAGATCTCATCATTTAGCGTGTCCAGATCTTTACATGAACCGCACATTTGCATCCATCATGCAGCCAAGTGGTGACAGTGGGAGGATGATGGCACTTACAATTGATCCTATACTTAAGAGGGATTAGAAAGCTTTGAAGAGTTAAACCAAACCACTAAAACCTGATGCACTTATGCAGTGTTGTTGGTTTGTTCCGCCACTATATGATGATAAATCTCTGAACTTTTTCGCTGCAGTTGACTGTTTATAAAAGTGGTGAAAAACATTAGGGAAAGGTTATGACATGGCACAAAGATATTCTGCTGTGTACGATGAAAAATAGGTATTTCTACATTGTTGATGCTGGATACGGGAAAAGTGTGGGTGCTTTAACTATATTGTGAGAGCGTTGGGTAACTTCTACATCAATCTAATTCTATTTCATTGGCATTCAGGGGGAGTCGGGGTCGGCTGGGGTGGTGACTGAGGGCTGAAATAATTGCCCTTGAAAGGAGGCGAATGTTCTTCATTCAAACAGAGAGCGTGTTGTTCACTGAACCATGTTAAGATCCTGCCACCACCCTAGAAGTACCACACTAATAATTACATTCAGCTTTCATCAAGATCTCTCACATTTGGGGACTATTTCGACGTGAGTCAGAGTCGACAAAAGAAAAGCCAGGGCCTGCACAGGGAGAAATAGCTGTGCTTAGATAGATTGCAGCTGTAGAAAGTTCATGCACCGCTAGACTCAATTATAAACTACCCTAGCAATCCCCGCTTGCTGGGGAGAAAAAGGATGTAAATTGTGTTTACTGTAGCCTTGTTGAGTAAACACTGTTTAAAGGTATGCCATGTATGTTATTCATCATTGTGTATGCAGAATATCACAGACTCATGGCTTCATAATCATAGCTGGGTTATGTTCCAGCTCCAGATGAATCGGAACAATTTTCTTGCCAAAAATACATTCGGCCTATGTAGCAGTTAATTAGCAACCATATATTTCTCAAGTAACATTACCTTATACCATGTTTTCATTTCCCTTAGTGTATGTAACACTGGAGCCTTGAGGGGTGAGTGCTCAAATAACCGATTATATTCTCCAAGTTGACTCTATAGTACTGAAATGTTCAAGGCTTTGGGTAGATGCAGACACAGCTTCACTGATTCTGATGCTGCTACACATGATATGATGTTTGAGTCGATCAGCTTTTTCCAGTATCCTGCTTTATCAATTCCATAGACTGTATATTTTAAAAGACACCACTAGAAGAAGGTCTCTGTGATTTTTAAGACTATAGTTTTTATTGTTTGCCCAAATTTCAGAGCAATATCAATTTCAGAATCAAAACAAGAAGCTAGTTTCTATTTACTTTCACACCCATCCCAACACTAGCTTAGTGCGATTAGTTAGAGGTCCATAGCAAGCAATTGGATTTTGTTTATTTGGACCTGTTGCCAAAATACGTGCTTTTGGTTAACTAGTATTGACGATAACTTTTATCACTTTGTTTTTGGGATAGCTGTGAAGTCTGGCCACCTTATCCTAGGAGCAACACTAGGAATGGGGGATTATAAATTAATTTCCCTCAATATCAATATAAAAAATGGTCAATATGCTTTCCAATAGTCGGCATTCTGCCATGTTCTGGTAGACTATACAAATAGCCAATGAAAAGGGGAATTGCTCCAGGTCCACTTCACACTGAACCAATCATGTGCTGAATTAGAACCAAGTAGCAAACAACTGCGCCGTTGTAGGCTGCAGCTACACGCAAACATAGCGTTTTAACACATAAAGCCGACAGCACTGTCGGTGAGAAAAACAGAAAATGAATGTTACCCCCGGCAGAAATTCAGATGAAGACTCAACAGATGATAACATCGTCGACAACACTGGCATGAAACGTTGGTTATGGGACGTTTCAGCGCTCGGGGTTTAAGGAGCCCTAGCGCCTGTGCCGCCGAAACAGCCGACCATTCAGTCCACTTTCTCATCGAAGAGACACAAAGACCTCACAGATGCAGTAGCTCATTGTATTGCAAAAGACATGCTTCCAATAAGCACTGTTAAATTTCATTTTTTATCTTGTGCTATATCTCAGTATCGACTGATATGGAAAAAACATGTTGTGAAAAACGTATTCCCATATCGCCCAGCCCTTAGCAACACCCAACCATCCAGCACAACTTAACTGGTAGGAAACTGTAAAGCAGATATTCAGACTGAGCGAACTTGTCAACAGTGGACCTTTCTAAGGAGTCGCGTTTTATGTTAAATGATTGCGTTATTGAATGGCTCAATTTGCAACACACAAACAAGAACATGAGTGTAGTTCACTCTGTAGACGATCAACAACAGCTCACATTTGGGTGTTACGATAGCCTAAGTATGGTTTTCAGCGCCCGCTCCTTCAAGCAACCTCTATGCAACTCAGATCAGTCGGTGCTGCCGATGAAGCCAACTTTTCTGAACATGTGAAAGAGTTTTATGAACAAGTCTGGACAAGTTTCACCAGACTAAAAAGAAATGTCTTTAAATCAGAAAAGTGTATCAATAATTCATCTTTTTCAGTGTTTCTTTGTCCTTAGATTTTTTTTATTAAAGAGATGGTTAAAAACTATCTCATCCCTATTGTCACTTTTAAAATTAATTTCTCCCAAGTGTTGGGGTGTTAAAAGCAAAATTGTTCATCAAGCATTCTTCCAACAAATTATACTCCAAGTTTTCAAAGCTGCAGACTTGTTTCTCTTTTTTTAGTTATTCAAATATTCTCAAATTTTCTTAACTTTCAAGCTTCATATCTGGGGGCAGCGGTTTATCCAATTTAGGAAATGTTAGTAAACGACAGCGAGGGATTGAGGTCAAGAAGATGAACCTGAGCTAGTTCAGTTTTTGGACTGTAACCCGAGTTGAAAATCTAAAAATAATGAACTGTGAACATAAACCAGTTCATTTTAATCAGTGTAAACTGAACTTTGAGCTCGCTTACTTGGAGTGCAAACCTGCTCAATGCTGCTTCTGAATACATCTATATTCAAAAAACTAATTTTTACTATTTTAAGTTTTTTTTACTTCTACTTCTCTTGTATTTGAAGCAAAGTAAACCTTGTACAACATATACTTTTTAATATTTCAGAACTCGGTGGAGGCCATGGAGTTTCACTTCTTTAAAAAAAACGTTGTACAACTCTCTCTCAGTTAACCATGACTTTCTCAAATATCCTTGCCTCTTGCCTCCATCCGTCATGAGGTTGAAGCCAAAGTAGCAGACATTTGTCGGAGCTGTGTGGTGGATTCAGCCGGCTCTCACACTTAGTTTACAAATCTTTCTTGTTCGAGCACACCTCCACGGCACACATGCAGAGGCTGTTGCTGTGGAACATGAGGTGTTGCACAGATTGAACCTTTTCCTCCACTGAAAAAATGACTTTCACGGCTCAGCCACCCCTGCAGCCGTGGAACTTGCGGCAAATGACCCGCTGTAACCAGACTTCTAGACATGGCGAGGCAATGAGCGGCTGAAAACAGATGAACTGAGGGTTAATGGTGAAAGGAGAGGAGGAGAGATGTAGGAAAAGAGGTACTGAGTGAAAAGAGTGTGGTAAATAAGGGCAGGGTATAGGAGATCGGGGGATCTGACTCAAGCTAAAGAAATAGACAGTCTGGTCTGAAGGAAGTAAAGTGTAAAAAAAAGAAGCATGAGCTAAACCTGGTTTCAGGGACATACTAGATCTGTCTATAATAAGCCTTTCATTGGAAGAAAGTGAACGAATTAGCAGCATCCCACGCCTTCCCGTCATTTGTGACATTCCGACACGCACATCAGTGGTGGTAATTTGCTCGAGTTAGCTTGCAACCTTCACCTCACATGTGCAAAAGTAGTATAAGGCATAAAAATGAATGCAGAACTGCTATTTCAAGGATTTTTCTTTCACTTGGCTTTATTAAGGTCAGAAGCAACACTTCATGGCCACCGTCAACCTATGGCTTCAATCTAAGGTTTTCTAGCTAAGCACAAACTAATAATGTGCTGGCTGCACACTGTCTTTGCCGTGTTAAAACCACGGACAAATTGTGTCGAAGGTGTCAATACTGGAATTAATTTTAATAGGAGAAAGAGCAGCAGCAGTCTGACCCCACAACGTACAGCAGAATTAGCACTAAGGGGAATTATCTGCTTATATTCTAATGCTGCTAAATGGCCAGGTGGGTCCAGTATAAAAACAAAACTCATTAGTCTTAAAAAGTAATTGTCAAAGGACACAATATACCGTTTCACCAAATTAAATTACAGCAGCGGTATTAATAAATGTTCACACAGCCACATAAGGTCTTCTGGTCCAGTTTTGCACACAGATGACTCAGAATACCTTGTCACTATTTATTGTCTGGTACGGTAACACATCTAAGTCATAAAAAGTGCCTTCAGCAGAACAGAGAGTTCTGTGCAGCCTTTGTTTCATTCTTTTCTTGCACTGACATTTGCACTGAAGTTGTATGTGGTGTGTTGTTACACCACTCCATCTGTACTGAGATTAACTCCACCAGTTCGGCTGTTAGGTAATGACAGAAACTTCAAACTTGAAATAACACAGAAAACTGACTTTGTGAGAGACTATGCTGCCATTACTTCTCCAACTGTCATTAATTCGTGTCTTACTGTCTCCACTAATTATCCATATTTCCTTCTTCACCACAACTCATCTACAGTCTGCCTCCTGTTCATCTAGAGCCAGCTACTCGTACTGTGACAACTTAAGATGTGTTAATGCGTCGCAATTAAAACAAAAAATGTCAAAAACAATTAAGAGTCCTCTCAAAGCAGTCAAACCGTGACAATCGTCTGAGCGGCAATTATCTCTCGCCGAGGACAAAGCTTCGTGGCCACAAACTCCTCTCAAGATATCAGGCGTCGATGCATAGAGATGGCACAAACAAGCAAATAAATGCAGGCGAAAAATGGCTGGATGTTTTTAGAGTGGTCTCAACAGAGATAGCTCAATTAAATTAGCCAAAGTTGCCATAAACATCTCTGCTGGAACTCTGGTGTTAGTGAGGCTGAAATGAGTACTGCTGTTGAGATGAAGCTTCCCCGTTGTTTCAGACAGGCCTATTAAGATAAAGACTCAAAAGACATTTTCTCATCAGGATTGTAGAGGTGGAGTTTGGCACTCTGTTTAAAGTTTCTGCTTTAATTGGGTGGTTATCATTTTGGTAGGATTTTGCACAAAACTTTTTTTTTAATATTATGATTATTCCATCATAAACTAAGCTTCCACTTTGAGTTTTCTGGGGTCAGAAATCTGCTCAATGTTATCTGTGTATGTGTTTGGTAGGCTTGGAGTTGTGGTCGCCTTGTTTCACCGACAAACCATCATCAAAAGCAAACATCTGTTAATGCACTTTCAAAAGACAGATTTACATATCAGCCATAAAAACAAAGAAATAATGAAATGAATCCACACATTAGGTGCATGATGAATTGTGGATGTATTACGCCAGCTGAGAGGAACGACAAGGAAAGGGACATTAGCAGTCCGAGCAAAGCCTAAACACAATAAGAGTCTGAAGGCCTGCACAAAGTATAGCTGATTGCATTATGGGCTGGCTATGCAGCTGGCAGCTGCTTCCTGACAAAATGATGATGGAAAACTCTCGTCGTTCCACTTCAAAATAGTCAATTAACGGAAATGAAATTGTGTGATATCTGTTGCTGCACAGATGCTGAAAGCAAGTATGACAAACTGGGACAACAGCAGGAATTCTTTCGGTGCTTAGAAATTACTAATGTTTTCTCCATGTTTTTTTAAATCAACCCTGGTAGAGCCAAAACTTATTTCAATATGTATTTAAATACTGATTATATTGCAATTCCAATGTGTTGCAAATAAAAGTTTCTTTTTAATGTTAGAAGGCCAGGGTGTAGATACTACAGTGGAGCAACTTCCAATAACCTATAAAAGCAACTGGTTGTTTTTACATGAGAAGAACAAATGTTCTCAAGCTTGAGTTTCTTTTGTTTGATTTGTATTTATTTGCTCGCATCTATCTTCATGTACATAAACAAGTCTGTGTGGGAAGTTGTGATGTTATACTTGCTTAAAATTTTTGCAAACTCAACAGATTCTTGTACATGTTTCCTGACCTTAGAATACTGGCTAATCACTGCAGATTTGCTGTAAAATAAACACCATAGTTTCTCCTGACATGAAATCATGAACTTCACAAACTTACTTCTTTCATATTCAATTATCAGTCAAAGTGAATCCATTACCATAAATCCAATACTCAACATGTCTTTGATTTCATTTATCACTGATATTAACAAGCTGTTGGCAGTTTGAGACCTCAGAGGCTGTGTTCCCTTAACCCTAACCAAACCTGTGAGAAATGTGTCAGCGCTGATCTCAAAGAGTGTTTGTACAATGACACAGTGATCCGCCTGTCTCTTATTAATGCTTTTAAAACAGGACACTAATGAACATGTAGAAAAGTGGTTGTGCAATAAATAACAAATACATTTTTCTCTTATCTTTCTCTTTTTAAATAAAAGCCTCAAAATATGGCAACTATGGCATTTTTTGCACAGGCATTCATATGCTGGAACAATCACAAAGAAGGCCTGCAAAATCCTGGAGGGACTTTCTCAGTAAAGCCACGACCGAAGAGCCCAAACTTCTCTAATATGAATTCCACTAACTCTGCCTGTTTTTGTTAACACACAGTTAACGGTGACCCAAACAAACCCTGAGGCCATTTCATAATATTCTCAACAGAACCAATGCTAGATCTGTTCATTATATCATGTATATAGTGAATAAGATAAATCCTCATCATTGCACGAAGCTACACACGAACAAATCCACCACATATATTATTCATAATGAGCATGTTTTTCTTCTCTTTTTGAACATTATGTTTTATCTTTTTATTTACTATATTTGACTGTTTGCCCCTTAGAATGCACAAAAGGCTCCATTAATTAATCCAACTTTTAATCATTCTAGAGAGCCTGAAATAGATCAGTTAGAAATACCTCAATCCCCATGTGTGCTCATGCAGGCACATATGCTCTCACTCACAGACACACACTCTTGTACCTTGTGGCAGCTTCCTATAGGAGGAAGTGAAAGACGTCTAATTGGCTGCATAGCCTTTACCACGTTTTCATGGTCATCCAAGCGAGGATGTGGTCCATGAAGGATAAGGGGCAGAGCTGCGCCGGATGTACAGAGAGATAGAGACAGACAGGGACAAACACTCCAATCAAGACTGAGGTCTGTTTGAACAGAGTGGGAATCTGTACGGTGTTATGGGATTGGCATGGCAGGAAGCTGAGCAGTAACCTGACATCATGAAGAAAAATATGATACATCTGGTAGCCAGGGGTGAAAGTAAGCTGGTACACAGCAGTACGCCGTACCGTGAAGACATAAACAGCAGTTTACAGCCGGTACGCAGCGGTACGCAAACTTTCACCCCTGCAATATATGTAGGCTACATTTGCTTACCGTGCTCACCTCAGTCTGCACTCTGCATTGTAACCGTAGTAATCTAATAGATGGGTTTCTTGTGTATAAACAATACTAGGTGCGGGCAAGCATGGGGCAAAAGCCTGATCGGAGTGAACAGATATCAATGAAGATGCCGTATTGTTTGCAAGTTCTCCCTGCCACAATTGCAATGAAATGTAATTTCAGTGAAAATTCACTTTGTCTTTCATTGCATCAAAATCAGAAAAACACTTGCTGCCGTGAATTTCACTCAATTACCAGGTTGTGACGTTGTTTTAGATGTTTCTAATATCAGGACCAGAGTCGTAATGTTTGCCGATTGTTTGTTTTGCAGATTTGTGCAGTTTACAGCACAACAGCTCCTTGTCATTTTCTTTCTCAGTTGACTCCGCTTGTAAACAAGGCTGTGCGCGTATACCTGCGATGACGTTGCACAGAAACCCGTCTATTGGACCGTTTGCTTGCAAGTAAGTCGTATTTGATTCTGCAAACAAACAAACTCCAGAAATGGGAGTGCTCAGTGCAAACTTTTGATTGGACACTGGTTGCCTAGGCGCTGGGGACCGCCTTACGTCTTTGGCGGAAGGAGGGAAGTTTTAAACAGACAGAAGAATGAAATAAATGCTGAGGAAAATTGATTTTATGTTCAAGAGAAAGAGAGATGCAGCAGATGATGATACTTTAGCATCAGAGTCAGCATCTCATTAAACGTGGGTGTGCTCCTCTTGTATAAAGCCCATGAGTACAGTACCTGCAAGAACCTTATCCTACTTTCACCCCTGCTGGTAGCACAAAAAAAGCAATGATATGAAAATTTCTCTGACTTAGCTGGCTTTGTGTAAACGCTATGATGCAAATACAGTAATTTAATTACATTTAATTTAGGTGAGGAGTGAACTTTTTACCTCTGAAGTTGCATGACTGGGTCAGCATATCTCCCAAACTGCAGCTTTGTGCTGTGCAGAGGTCAGTATCAACCAAAAGTTGGCAATCAGGAAAAACGGTGCATCTGTCAATGGGTAATGGGTGACCAATACTCACTAAATTGCATTGGGGAGGGGAGGCTGGCTCATGGTCCCATCTAAAACTGCTAAGCACACAAATTTGAGGCTGCAGATTGGTCATGGGACCCATGCCACAGCTCTCAATAAATGCATGAGTATCAAAACTGGGCCACCAAGCATTGAAGAAGGGGGCTTGAAGAAGCACAATGAGGTTTAAGGTGTTGACTTGGCCTCCAAATTCCCCAGATCTGAATTCAATTGGGGAATCAATCAGTGTGGGATATGCTGGATAAACAAGTCTGATCTGTGAAGGCCCAACCTTGCAGTCAGGACTTACAGGATCTGCTGCTGACATCTTAGTACCAGACACCACCTTTAGTAGAGTCCATTTCTTAAAGGGGGGCCTACATAAAATCAAGCAGGTGCTACTATTGCAAATGTGTGTGAACTTAACAAACAGCTTTCATGCTGGTGTCAGAAATTTCGCAAGAGATTCCCTTAAAATGTGAATGAACAAACTTGTCCTTCTGCCAAGTGAAACAACTTAACCTTAGTTTGACTAAAATCAGAATTATGACCAAAATCTGCTCCCCCTGTCATTTCTTTTCATAGCTGTGTTGATGTGAAGTGGTTTTAAATTTTGCTCCATTAAACTAATTGCTGACTAAAACAGAGTGCTCATGTCTGCCAAAGGCCCGTTTGATCCCAGGGGCTCTCTTGAGCACTGCAGCTGACATCGAGTGCCGCTCGCTGGGTCTGGGGCTCCATCTGTGCCAGCTTCTCCCACTGGGTGCTCTGTACCCAGCCCAACCGCACACCTCCAACCATAACGGTGGAGAAATATACAGTATGTCTTCCTCTCCTGTTACAGCTCCATAATGGTGTGCTTAGGGACAGCAACATACAGCCTATGACAAACTGAGCCAGATAATTGAACAGTTTTCCAGCCGCTGCAGATTTTTAGAGGGCACAGCAACATGCAGGATATGAAACCATGATGAGGAATCCACTCTTAAAACTCTTGAGTGTGGCTGCTATTTTGGCTACCAATGCAAATCTAAATTGGATTGGAGAATTACTGCTTTTGTTCGTTTGCCTCTGGCCTTGGCTCACATTATCTTCCCCGATTTGCTGTCCTTTGACTAAAAGGTAACAAACCTGCAATGAATGCCATGATATCACTGTAATCCAAAAATACAAAACTAATTCAAGAACTGGCTGTAAAAACAATCCTTTCTCCAACTCCAAAGAGTAGAGATTTGCCGTTTTTCCTTTTGTCTTCGTCAAAGTGACTCTATTACTTAAGGACCAGATTTAAACAAGCATTTTCTGGGATTTACTAAGTAAAAATTGCCATGCAACTATTGAGGCAAGGCTAAATTTAGCTGTGAAGTTATTGAAAGCTTGTTTTAAAACCAGTAATTTGACAGCATTATTTTGTTTTATAACTGTAATGACTCAGCAGTTAAGATGGCCATTATCTGCTGCCTGTTACTAACTCTAGCCTGTTTTTAAAAGCATTCTTAGAAATCCATCTTCATCTACAGAAAAAAGTTACTTTGGACCTTGAACATGACTAATCTCCATATGGATAAACAACTCTTTATTCAATTATATACTTTCTTTGCATGTGCACATACTGTATATGACATGTAGGTGTACACAAAGAAACCCAATGACACAGACACTCACACACATTAATACTCACTAGTCCAAAGACACACATGCTCCCGGTAAGATTTGCCAACAGTGTCGCTTGAGTCCCTGATTAAATTTGGCAGAAATATGCTGACTCCTCAGGAGTTAATTGGTATTACCCAACCGTATTATGACTGCCTCCAATCTGTTCCTCTTACAGGTACTTTAAAACCCAAACCTGCAGAGTTTATGAAAACATAATTTAAGCCTGGTGACAGCTCCAGACAGTTTCTTTTTTGTTTTAAATAAGAGAATACTCTCCTGCAGTGATGAAACAATAGTGTTTGCCAATCCAGCCAGATGTTCATGTTGAAACAGGGACTTACATAAGAGGCGCCCCTCAATGACAGAAAGGGAGGGAGGCAGAAACAATAATGCTGCTCCAGTTTCCGATAGTGAATAATCAAACAACTTAGTTGACCGGAAATTTATGTTTGCTGTGACCTATATCCACTTCTTACTTTTATATCTATGATCTCTGCGTTCATTATCAAATTATACTTTTTAGTACAGTAAATAAGATATTTCACACACAAGCTAAAATGAAGCGTCAAAGTGATGATAAAAACTGAAGAACATCACAAGGCGCTGAGATTTACATTTGCTATAAAGGGACAGTTTAGGAGTCACAAAGTGAGTTACATGTGCTTTTAAATCAAGTTTGTAATTTGCTGTAATATGAGGACTTAACTTATTTGTTTGTTGTATTTTTCCAAAAGTTTGTGTCAAGTCTGGGCAATAAAGTCTTGTGACCACTATTTTAGGGGTCCTGGACGTCCATCACATCTGAATTTTAACAGATGGAGTCCTGCAGGTAGGGGATCACTAACAAGCTGCTTTTGCTCATGTTAGGTTAAAGAGTGTCGGGTTTAGTGATGTAGACGGTGAGTTCAGGCAGTTTTCTGCGTCCAGTTTTTCAGCAGGATCATAGACTGTATATACCATGGAAAACTTGGTTCTGCCTTCTGCCAGGATACAGATTTGAAGCCAAAAAGCTCTCAGTAATTCAGCATTTTTTCTCCACTTTCTGAAACCGACACAGTTGCGTTGTACGCACTCCACTACTTGCACAGTAGCATTGTACACATTCGGCGGGCGCTGAGAGTCGCTGTGATAACGCTCGGTTCAAACAGCGTTTCCCCCAGGGGAGCCACGTAATCTTCATATGCCCATAGGCTGTATCAGGTGTCAATCACAGAAAACATGAACCCCCTAATAACATTTAAAATCAGAGCTGTACAAAAAAAAAAAAAAAAGACAAGCACAAACCAGTCGTACAGTAACTACATGTCAACATTGCAAGCAGGGGGAAAAAAATATGTTCTGTGTAATAAATTTATAAAGTTTGTCCACAGCCCCATGGCCCCGGATGGCTGGTGGAGGCAGGATTTATGACCTATACTGCAGCCCTTCACAAGAGGGTGCTGTTCTCGGGGTAGCTTCACCTAGCGAGGAGGCAGACTGCGTCTATTCTATATCCAGCCTATGAGTGGAATACTTTATTTCTTACTGACTTTTAATACTTAATCATATTTTCAAAAAAAAGACAAAGATAAAGAGACACTGCTCACATTTTTCTTTTCAGTTTGCTTGTCTTTTGTAGATTTATGTTGAATGTTTCACCAGCGACATAACTCAGCCTTCTTTATAGCTTTGCAACCTCTGACGGCAATTTCCTTTCAACTCAACCTAAAGAGCATTTGGATGTTTTAAGTTTGAGAAAGTTACTTTGCTTAGTCACAGATGAAAATAAGGATTACACAACTATTGACATGCATTTTGAAACACTTCAAAACATTCCCTGAGATTCGCAAGTTAAAGAGCAGAGATGCGATGCTACGAAGGCAGGTGGTAATCAAAACCTCGCCTAAGAAGACAGGATGGACGAAAAGGTGAAACTATCCTATCGTAAGTTTTGCATTTTCATCTTTTTAAAAGCTCCCTGTTGGAAATTTAAATTTATTATACGCCCCCTGTGTCAGTTATGTTTCCTCATCCGTCTGTTTTCTTCTTTCATGCCATGCAACTGTTGTCTTGGCGTTGACAAATGTGCAAAGACGTAATCTTTTCTGTGTTAATTCCTGTCCTTTTAGGATGAAATACACCTTCATTTGAATGCTTGTCAGTGTAAAACTAAATGATAGTAATTTGATAATCCCACTCAAAGGCATTAATGAGTTGGCTATAAAAATGTAGAGAATAAAGTGAACAGAAATATGCTTTGAAATGTGCAGGATAAAACCCACGAGTTTTGAGTGAACTGATTACTGTGGGTGTCTAAAAACTGCAGGTAAAGTCACTACAGGAAAAACTAAACAGGTTAAAAGTCATCATAGCAGCACTGTCACAATGCCTCATTTCAAGAAATCACTTCATTGTGAGTTCAATAGGCACCAAAACTGACAAAAGACAAAAATGGGACAACTTTATTTCTTCCATGGGGTGTTTGTTTAGCTCTGTTGGTAAAACAGGCCCCCCATGTAAAGAGGCTTTGGCCCTCGTAGAGTCGATCCCTGGTTCCAGCATGATTTGGAGCATGTTATTGCTCTCTCTCTCTCTTCCCCGCTTTTTCTCTCTCTCTCAAGCTGTCCTATCAAACAAAAGCAAAAAAGCCCAGAAAATAATCCTAAAACAGAACTTTGTTTCTTCCAAACTCTGTGAGTTATCAGGGTTACACAAGGCGAAAAAGTCATTACAGGGCATATGGATCCAGCTCCAGACCTCCGGAGCAGCAAAGTCATTCCCATGGTTCCCTTCTTGGCTCTGTGAAGGTCGCAGAGCAGCTGGGAAACTCTGACAGCTGGGAACCTCCTCGGTCTCCAGCAGACCCCAGATGTTCCTCACTCTCCCTTTCCTCTCCAGCTCTGTTTCTCTTGTCTCTTTTTACACCCTCCATCTCTATCGTGCTTCTCTCTCTCCCTGGTGTGGAAAAAACTGGCAAAGCTGCCTTCCAGTTGTGAAATGGTTGTTTTCGCCAATTACTTCTCTCCCCTTCGCCCCCTTATCCCAGATGTAGCCAATCTAGTGTGAAGATGTCAAAATTATGCAAATGATATTAGCAAGTGTGGAGAGCTGAGAAGTGGGTATCTGTCATTTTCAGTTGTCATTATTTTGAAACGTTTGCTTCTTCATTTTGTACACGTGATTAAACAAAACTCATCAGGTAAGATAAAAGCAGCAAGATGAGATACTTCTCTTTAAAAAACAAAGACACCAATCACAGCCATGCTGTCAAATTAAATAAATGTGAAGGGGACTCTAATTGTTTTTGATGTGACAAAAACAGGGATAATTAACAAAGCTTCATAAAACCAAGTGGCCTTTCTTGACCTTTCACTGAATAAAGTCAACTACTGAAGCTGCGAGTGAGTAAAATTAAGTTCACGTCAAATTGGGTCAGAAATCCAAAACATATGAGCACAAAGATTCAATACTTTGTAGTATTGGTTCTTTAAGTCTCCATTGTCTGAACTATTTGGTTGCACATTTGCATTCAGAAGTTATTTGACATGACAGTTTGTCCAATCAAATACTGGCACATTGATGCTTTGACTTCAATTAAAGCCAGAATTTTACAGTGGGTACATAAATATGTTAACCCACTCTTATGTCCACAGTTTACAGGTGAGGCATGAAAATTTAGGTATTGAAAGTGTCTGGGTTTGTGTCTTTAGCAGTTAGGTGCATTAAGTGGACACTGACTGAAAGCTGGAAAGATGTAAACAGGACTTTTAAGATCCATGTTATTTCATTATCTTATCTCCTCTTGCATGGAAACACCTGAATTGAACTCAAACTGGTCCAAGCATCCTGTGCATGCTCCACAACTCTCATGCTCATCTTTGAGTGGAAGTCAAACAGCACAAACACGGTGAGGGAAGCCGAGTCGTAAACAAAACCTTGACGGAATAAAAGAACTGAAAAAAGACCAATGTGTCAGATATTACACACAAAAGGAACAAAGCTACAAGATTGTCTGTGTTTATGTTCAATACAAAACCAATTTACCCCATGCTAGCTTGTTTGCTGACTGTTTTGATAAGGCCCAAACAAGAGCATGTCACCTTTACTTACATGTGCATTGAAATGTACTTTGAGAGAAGATAATGGAATAAGATGCAATACATTGCAAACAGTTGTCATGTAATAATGATTTAACTTTAAATGTCTTCAACAGGACACCTAAATGCTTCTTCAATAAAGCAGCTACTCTCAGACATTGTTTCTCATACTATATGTTCATTCCTGCGTCTGAAGTTGCTTCTCTGCATTTAGCTTAAAAGTTTCAAGGTTGTAAGTGATGTAATACTAAAGAAAATACTATGGATATAATACTTGTATGCAATTTTGGGCAACAATTTACCCCTGAATGGTTTTCTCAGGGTATGTTGTGCTCCATTTCTGAAGCTTTACTGCTGCTTTGACCCCTCAAACTGCTGAAAAAGCCCAGTGTTGTTAGCTCTATTAACCTCTCCACTTGGGGAGACATTTCTGTTTTATTTTAGCTTTGGGACACCCCACAGAAGCATAGCTAATCAAGTGACATTTAAATATCACATTTTCATTGATCTGACCTTGATACCTTGAAAACATAATGCACTCCTTTGCAGCTCTACACAGTGAAGACAATCTCACACAGCTTACGACCGAACAACCACATGGCCAGTGGACTGACAACATTACCGTACATTATAGCTAAAAAGGAGTGCATGCTTCACTGTCATTATAGCTGATATAAGGCAGAAACCTTCAGATTATATGATGGAATTGAATTTCTCTGTCATGCATGTGTAACTGGTTTCCATTACACAAAACAGAAGTCTCTATACAGTAAACACAGAGCAGTGCATCCATAAGTTTAAAATAGTAGATGGAATTATGAATCTTATCTGTATATGGATACAAAACATACTTTATGCTATCAGAAACAAAACATATAGAGGATCTTAGGACTGATTAATTCTACCAAACAACCGTTAATATCCAAAAAAGGGTCAAATAAGGGCATGTTACCATGTCGCTGAAATTATTCACATGTGAATCCCCAACGTAATGGTGTTGCTATGATACATTATTGGCTGCTGAAGGGATCACTCAGGTGTGGTGTGATTGCATCTGATGGGCAATCTATGAAGAAGCCTGGTGTTAGACAGGCCAAGGTGGGGAGCCATCTGGCTCGGCAAGCAGCGGGAGGTAATCCAAATCACAGAAAATGACATCATGTTCAAGGAAGTGTGGAAGATACAGAGGAGGAATAAACTGGTGATGTTAGAGACTGAGGATAAAATTATCTCAATGTTGATCCAAGACAGCAACGTGCACGCTCACTTATGAACTATAGGTTTCCTAGTGATGACTCACACAGCACTCTATCACACTTTCTCTCGGAAACAGACTGAATTCTTGTAATGGTTTATCGTTCTTGATTTATTTTAATAACAAAATTTGCAAAATTTCTCTTTCCTTGAAACTCCAATGAGGAATTTTTCAGCGTGTATGAAATAGAATGAAATTCACACACAGTCTTTCCATGATATCCAATAACAAACAAGATCACAAGTGACAAAATTGATGAGTTTTATCACCTTAATTTTCAATGTATGAAGAAACACCCCTAGTTGTATGATTTTCAAGATATGTAATATTTCATTGTCCACAGGGGGAGCCAGACTAAAAGTTCCTTTAAGCTTTAAAGAAAAAAGTCAACAGAAGAGACCCAAAAACGTATTAATAGATATAGATTTAGAGGTCTTTGCCATGGGGCTGCATTTCTGTCAAACCAGTTTTACAGAAAAAACTTCAGTCAGTCAGTCAGTCAGTCAGCATTTAATCAACAAACAGCTTCAAATTTTGTGTCTTGCACAGACAAAAAGATGAATTTTCTGGTAAAAAGTATTTCTGTGCTTATTTTACAACATGTAAGAAGCGAATGTGTTCAGCAGGAACTGGTAATTCTACAAAAAATGGATTTGCATTAATTATGTATCCCATTTGCAGTGTTTTTGGGGTAATGTATTACAAGGTATTCTTTTAAAGTACTTTTATTATCTTTTTGTTATCAGTCACTTAAGTTACCTATTATGTTATCCCTTTCTCATGGAAGTAATCCATTGTTAAAAAAATTCTTTATCCTTTTGTCACCACGATAAACAACATCCCTGCTCACCTACTTCATGACAGGTATCCTTGCTCTAGCATAAGGTCAACCGTTGTTGTGTCAGTGTGAGTGCTAATTCAACCTGTGCTTGAGCAGTACTCCCATTATCTTGGCTCCCTTTGCAAAAGAAACAGCATCTCAGTGAAATATAATCCTTGTCACTCACTCTGGACTCTACTTTAAATCTGAAAAATCATCTGCAAGTTTGACACGGCTCAGTAATGCTGGCAGTGAGGGCCATCGAGACGGAGAAAGGGTGCTACACCTTAGTCCAACTAAAACTGTCACTAAAATGGAAATTTAAAACTTGTAGGTGGTTATATGGTTTTGCTGCTGATATCAACAGTATCATCGTCACAGATGGGGGCTTGAACAGTGCCCTCGCTGTTGAGATAAAATCTGAACTTACCAGAGGACAATTTTTGACTTCTAAATGGATGGACGCAGAAGTTCTTCCTCGGTGACCTGGCCAGTTTTATGAACTCCCCCAGAGGAACGGATCTATATAGAGGAGGACAGGGGCATAGACAAAGAGGAAAAAGAGAGAGAAAGAACTGTGAGTGCAGCGTGGCAGTTAATCATGCTAAAGCTATACACTCCCCCAATCTGTCCATCCATCTGCCTCTATTGCCTGCCTCATTCCTCTCTCCATATCTCCCTCCCTCTCTCTCTTACTCTCCTTTCCCTTCTCAGCTCATCTTTCATTCTCAACCTCTTTCTTGCCCTTTGTTGCTTTCTCCCCTTTTAACAGCCGTGAAAAGGTATGTTGTGTGCCCGCACTTGAAAACACTGCCCCACACTTCAAACTCATCCCAGCAATGTCACGACAGACATGACCCTTTTTAAAGCTGCAGAATGATACCCTCGGTCTATTCTGAGATAGTTACACGATCTCGCAGCTTTTGTCCACTCTCAACCACTTTACAGTTTTAACAATTGAAACCCTTTTCAGTGTTTCTTTTGGATGGTGCCTCTTAGGAGACAACTGGATGGTTCTCAATGCTCAATGCCATCCTACATTACTGATAATGGACACCTCATTTAGCATTACTTGTCACATAATTAAAAACCCAATGTGTACTCTTGAATGCACAATTTGCTGTTCTAAGTTTAACCGTGTCCAAACAACTTCTTCTTTTTCCTCACACGTCCTCACTTCACCTCCCATCTCATTTCATCTTGTCTCACTTCCATCCGTTGCCCAGCTAAAACCCATTCTGAGCACCCACTGAGAATTTATACATCCATCCACTATTCCACATCTCCCCTCTCAATGATTGCTGGATGTCCACAGTGGGAGGCTGTCAAACCCAATCAGCTCCAAGTGGGTGGTGGTGAAGGGATGTGCCGACTAAACAACCCATCAGAACCGGGTTGGCCTCACCTTGCCACAAAACTGAAATGGATAAAGACGAGCACTCATATAGATAGAATATTTTTAGGTTTCACACTGGACTTGTCAATAAGTCTTGTTTGGTGAAAAAGCTCTCTTATAAGTTGAGTTGGGGTTCGGCGAAAAGATTTATCAGAAGCATGAGGAAATATTGGTTATATGTTAGAGTGCAAATTGAGTTTATATCTTAGCAGATTTGGTACATTGCCTTTAAGTGCCAAAATGTTCCCTTTCCTTTTTACTAACTCTGAGGATCATTAGCATTTTTCTGCATGGAGTCTTTTTATATACAGACTATCTCCACTAGCAGTCAAATGCAATAGCAGCCACTCCCTGGCAGAGCAGTTTCCAATAGCAACCAAACCTACGTGCTTCATACTCTTCTTATTGGTATTATTTATATCACTGTACTTTTATTGGACCCACATGGGCATTTGGAGTGTATGATTATTTGTTTAAGCTCTTTGCTATATTTCAAGTCAATGTGCTCTACCATAATATTGGAGGCATTAAATTCATAGGCTTATATTGAATGGCTTACAATGGGCAACTTAATTTGTGCTTTGGGAATCAAACCTGTGATCTCTCTGTTATGTCAGAGCTCCTCTCTTCAAATGTTTGTTAAAGTGATCAAGACTGTGAAGGACCTAATATTATGGATGTATAAGATATAACAAAAAAACAGTATCAATGCAACATTTTTAACATTACCCATCCTAGGACTTTTTGTGTCGTGAGTTTTTCCTGCCACAAATTGATTTTTATTAGTTCTACTCAGCTGAACACCAAGATGTTAGCAGGTTTGTTAAATCCTGTAAATTGAGAGGTGATAAGTTTAAACTTGGCTCATCCCATGGATGCTGGATTGGTTTGAGATCTGGGGATATAAATAAATCAAAAAGAGTCAACACCACAGACTGTATATGTTGGGCAACTTGGTTTCGCCTTCCGCCAGTATACTGATTTGAAGCCGAAAAGCCCTCGGTATTGCCATGTTTTTTCTCCTGTCCCTAAAACCAACATTGCTAGTAGAATTGTACGCACTCAAATCAGACGAGCCAGCCCTTGCTCTTCACGCACAACAATGAGCCTGCTGCCCTTGATTATGTCACTAGACAACTTTTGGCGAGTAACCACTCCAGGAACACCCCACAAGATGTACAGTATTGGAGACGCTCTCACTAAGTCGTCCAGCCGTCACACTCTATCTTTCCCATTTTCCCAGGTTGTAACACATAAATTGTGAGAACAAACTGTCCTCTTGTCGCCTTACAAATCCCACCCACATGTGCCATTATATTGAGAAAATCCACGGTAACACTTTGCCTGTTAGCGTTGTTGTGGCTCATCAATGTTGACTCAAAGATTAACCCAATATCAAACATAAAAAACACTGTAAATCACTGGTGTTGGATCAATTCGTTCATTTCAATATAACTAGTGATAAAAGTCCTTGTTTTAGCTGAATAAAGAAAGTTACTAACCTGATGGTCTCCTTCCTTTGATGGCTCATGATTATAAAGGGTTTGTGGTGCTTGATCTTTTAATTATTCTGACTTTGTCTGCCTCTATAATTAGATTGAAGCAGATGTTGTTATTTTCAGGTAGGAAAAAAACTAAAAACTAAATCGAGGAAAACATAATTTGTATTCTGCAGCAATCCAATGTGTACTACGTCACTTCTTGTCTTTGTGGTAGTTTGGTGAAGGAAGAAAAATCCCAAAAGAGAGAGGTTGGAGATTTTTTTCTTCTACTCTGAAGAAACTACAATGCCCCCCTGCCTTGTTCTATCCCCAGAGTGTCTTGAAACCCAATGAATACGTCCAACACACACAAGCCATACTGAGAACAAAAAAGGAGAAGAAAATAAAGCCTCCTTTTTCATCTCACCTAAAAAATAACAATCCCAGGCCTCTATTTTACTCCCTATTTCCCCATATGTGTCATTTCAGAGAAGTGGCTTTTGTGAGGTCTATCCTGCTTTCACTCGGGCTGTGGTGTCCCTGAATGCCCCCTCACTATAAGTGAAGCCTAAATATGTTCATGAGTAAGAAAATATGGAGGGGGATTTGATGCATCTTCAAAATGAATTTTCACTATTTTGACAACCGGTTTGATATTCAACCACTATAGCCTCATCACAAATCATACTCCCACAGTGTTTTACACATAATAATAAAAATGCAAGTGCAAGAGTGAGAGTAGGCTGCTAAATAATTTAGATTGTGCAGCTTTTATTTGCCCTTCACTTAAATCACAACACTCATAGTCTCATCTCAGCTTTTATGTTATAATGACTTTATATAAAGCAGCTTGTCAAAGCAACATTGTCAGTGTTCAGTGGATTATGGATCCTATGAGTCAAGAAGGTCAGGCGAAAGAGAACAGAAAGTGTGAATGTCTTGATTTTCTTGAATAAAAGAGACAACACCAGGCAGTTGATGATGAGTTAGAGGGAAAATAACGGCACAAACAGTCATACATGGAGATAATTGGTAAACAAAGCATTAAAGTTAGATCAGAAAGAAACTAAACAATCAAAGCCATGAAGACGAGCAGACAGAAATTTAAGTGAAGGCTACATAAGTCATAAGTCATATCAAATTAACCCACAGAAAGGAATTCAGTACATTTTCAAGTCTTTAATTTCACCTCTAGTGTGAACCAGTGATGGGAAGTTTGGCTCCTTTTAGAGAGCCGCTCTTTTGGCTCAGCTCCCAAAGAGGAGCAGACTCTTTCGACTCCCAAATGGCTCTTAATCTAGGATCTTTTGTAGCCTTATAATTTACCTTCACTTGAAGAACTCACTTGCCTGAAGAACATGATGTATGTTCGACATCAACCTGTGAGCTAAAATACATCAATGATAACAAAAACTGATGAATATTAGTTTTGTTTTCATTGCTAGTGAGGATGAAGAGACAAATTGTTGTAGGTGGGCTTACAGACATATCAAGTTCAATATATTCTCTCCACTGGGAATCTAATCTATTCTAACTCTATTCTTACGTTTTTTTTAGGATTTTTTTCGCTGCCGTTAACCTTCACGGGTAACCTATTTGTTATTGTTTAGGGTGAAAGTTTAGTTACTGTAATCTGACACTTTGCAGGTTAAGTAGCACCATCTGCTGGTATGGGACGTATTTAATGCAATTGGACCAAAAGAGGGGATAAGACGTGTCCTTGTTATGCAAAGACTAGAGGGGGTTATATTGAAAGCAGAATGAGCAAAATCCCCCCGTCAGGACTTTGCTGTATATACTTGGACTCACACTACATGGTCAGTTTGTGCCCAAGGATACTCTGGAAAATGAAGGAGTGGAAGATCGAAACAGCAATTTTCTTATTACCGCTGAGCCACAGCCTCTCTAGATTGTGTCAGTCCTTTACTGAAAATGATGATAATCACAAAAAAGTGCATTGAGCATCTCTAAATGTTCAAAATGGGTGTAACTGGTGCAAAGTGAAAACAAATCACAACATTTTTGAAAGAAGACTGCTTTGTATGAATGTGGGGGCTGGGTTGGTTTAGATGGGAAAATTAAGAAATTATGCATTCATTGCTGTAACACAAACATTTGATGCCACCCACCATGTGGGAAGACAAAATAAGCACTGTGCTGCAGAATAACAGTGCAGGGTGTCAGGAAAGAGGCTGCAGAGTGTGAGTGCACATCGGATGAACACACACTAACAGGTAGATGTAGTGATGTGTGCCTGAGTGTGCGCGTGTGTGTGTGAGAGAGAGAAAGAGAGAGAGAGAGAGAGAGAGAGCAACAAATGGACAAACTTGAAGTGTGTGAGGGAGGTGTAGGTTGTCACAGATGGATGACTAAAAGGAAGGAACAGAACAAGGTGGTGGATGGGAGGCGGATGAGAAGTGGAATGTAAGAGCAGGCATGAATGGATGACTGGATAGAGGAAAGCAAAAAAAGACAGATGTCCAGTTGGCTTAGAAGCAGATATTTTACAGGATGGGGAGATAATTTCTTGAAGGATGAGGAGGTGATTTCATGAAGGGAAGCTGAAAGCAAATATGCAAGCAAGATCAAAACCATTTAACAAAGTGTTGCTACGTGACAAAATTAAGCCCAAAACACTGTCAAAGCCATGAGCTGTCTGCAGCTGCACTAATCAAGATTTTATGTAAAAATGCTCCGGCAGCTTGAATCATAAAGTGAGGCAGGAGCAGACAAGGACGACCATTAAATCCACCAAATGACAAAACGACACCCAGTTGATTAGCTCAGTTTGTACGACTGCTTCTCAGGTGTTGGTTATATGCGGTTTTCAGCTAAAAATAAGCTGAGAACTTGTGTATCATTTCGCCTGATGTTAGAGCAACACATGCACAGAATGTTGCTTCACACTTGCTGCAATAATGATATGACAAATTGTTGCTCCCAGGATGCCTGTATGTATGTAAAACATCTGGCGTGTAGACATATGCTCCAGAAACCTCTGCAAGATGAAAGTCATTGTTTTTTTCCACACTCATGAAGCATGAGGGGAAACTCAAAGTTTGCAAAGCTCTAACTCTTAAGGCTAAAACATACAGGATCCGTTTTGAGCGCATCAGTGTCGCATATCACACAGCAAATAGATCATTCCTCCCCTCTGCAATAAGACTTTACAATGAACAGTAACAAAACTGGATTTACACCACCACTTTTTTTTTTTTCTGGCATTTAAATTGTGTATATTGTAGAAAGCTTTATTTTTTCTTCTCCCTTTTCTAATTTTTTTCTTAATTATTACATTTATTTAAGTTCTTAATATTAGGACCCTTATTGTTATAACTGCATTTTTGCACTTTTGTCTTGTCTGTGATGCTGCTGTGACAAAAAAATTTCCCCCATGGGGGATCAATAAAGGAATATTCTATTCTATTCTATTCTATTCTAAAGATACTCGCAGAGTCTATTTTGCTGCTCTACGTTTACCAATATGCGTCACAGAAAAGACTAGACAGGATGTCAAGCACGAAAACAAGTGCTTGTAATCCGGTATTTCAAAATACAACACCATATGTGGACTCCTGACTAGGGCCCGACCAATTTATCAGTGAGCCGATCAAATTGGCCAATTTTAGCCCGTTTGAGACTAATCGGTAATCGGCCCAAGATCGCAGATTGATTTAAAATGCAGAGAATAAGATTCAGTTTCACTTCGAAAAATTCTTTGAAGAAGTGTTTGAAAGGCTCAAAAGCAGCCATTTGTAAAAAAAAAAAAAAAAAAAAAGTAAATATGCAGATATATTACTAGAATTAACAAACTTTCAAAACTTCATAAATTTTTTTTCAGTAATCAGTAATTGGACAAAAAACAGCCTGTTTTGAACATGTTGTTTCCTCTATACTGAGCCAAGCTAACCGGGTCTCCACTACGCTGCTGCTACGCTCCAAACACACATCGTGTGTGCGATAGACAGCGCTGCTCGAGGGAGCAGATATGCGCTGATGGAACGCACTGAAAACATCCTGTATGTTCGACTTTAAGGTGGTATGGTATCGTAAGTTCATGGGAAAAGTCAATTTCACACCGTGCTATCAGTATTCCTTAAGTTCTCATGTCAGCACATCAATCATGACAGTAAATGCCTTGTCCATATAAATTACAGCCTGTTCCTAACAGCTTCATTGGGTCCAACTTGACACCATCAGATTGGTTAGAAATTTACAGTGAGGCCATCTTCAACTATGAGCTTCTTTGAAAATACAGAGAATAGCCCTTAGATTTTGATGTAAAATAACTGTGCTGTATTGCTGTCTTATTCATTCCCTTTCCCATCACAATAAGAGTCTGAGTGAACGAGGTGTTCCATCCACAATGCCTCGATGAAAGCCAACTTTGACAGGGGACAGCAGCTAGTATGTTTTATTCAGTGTCTTATCCAATCAAACTGCCTGTTCCTGCCACCCTGCCATCATTCATTTTGGCATTATAAAGATCCAAAGATTGGACTTCATTGATACAGTCCTTGGACGAATGGCAAACTGACTTAAAGAGAGTCTATCAAACTCAAATCAAACGTCTTCTGTAGAGCCGTCAGAAACTGCACATATTCTTCGTTGAGAAATCTCCAGTTTTTTGATGACAGGTTTCTTTTTGGCTGCTCCTTCGAGTTTGCCATAGACTTCGTAGAATCAGCACATTCTACATTTGTGTATGTAGTTAGAGCATGGCTAAATCTATTTGACAATGTAGCTGTAATGTGTCATGATTGTCAGGGACAACCCGAAGTCCTCCATGGACCAGAACATCTCATTCCAGCCTATTAAGGCTGGGTTTTGGAGCATGCAGCGTCTTTAGTCATACACTTTGTGCCCTTAAATGTCTACCCACATCCCTCCCTACAGACCCTTTTTCCCTACAATGTCACCCCACTTTTGCTATGAAAAAATACTAAGTCAGGACTGGCAGGGCCCCAAGTGGAAGCTTGTCAGCAAAATACAGACGAAGTTTAAAAATTCAAACAAATGACCAATGGCGTCCTTTCGTCGGGACACTTAGATACAAAAACAGCTGGTGTTCACCCTTACAGTGTCCCACCAGTGCTAGCAAACTGCTTCCATGCCAGCAAAGATATATTGCTTTATGGAAATTATGTTAAAAAGTCAACACGTTTGCAATAAGGCTATGCACAACTTCTATTGAAGTATATTTGTAACAAGATGACAGTCTTAAAGGGTTGTGATTGAATTACTAAATAAAAAGACATTCAGACTTCTGCTTTCTGGTCACCCCCTAATACTCTATTGTGGTCTCAGATAAAACTCAAGCTCAGTACTTCCTTTTTTTATCCAAACAAAGAAGTTAAGGATGTTGGTCAACAAGTTTTTGCCTTTTTCATAAATTCAAATGCAACTCCAGCAAATCAGAGTTTCAAATCTGTGGATCATCTATTTCCATGGATTAACTAAATTGAATGAATTTACTAAATTCCAATGACCTGGAAAATCATCTTCATTGCGATATAACCTGAATTTGTTGCTCACTTTACAGTATAAATTTGCACTGGCAAAAAAAATACAGGTACATCCGAACTTGTGTCCATGTTTTGGCTGTGGACTGTCCCTTTGTTATTGCATTTTGTCCGCTGTATTAGATTATGTAATGCACAGATTCATGGACACGTCAGTTTATGGTAAGTCCTCATCGACTATTTACACTCCAGAGGAAGTGAGGAGTTTTCCAGAAGGCGCTTTGTCTGCTGTGATATCTGTCAGCATGTTGAAGGGCTGCTATAAGGCGTCCTCTGGGATCCCTCAGGTGAAGAATGCCAAATTCTGCCTGTCAGACTGGTATAAATATTTCCTTTGTGTTTCTACTCCATTATTCAAGAGCTGAAACATGTGTTGGGCTGTTTTTTTTCTCTCTCTCTCTTTCTAGTTTTTGTTTTGCTGTTACAGTTTGTCTGCTTAGGACAATGCTGTGTAGTTACTCCACCTGTCTGGTCTGGTTGCACTTCACCGGTGAGATGAAGAGCTGGTTAGCATGAGGCCCAGTTTCTCCTTGTTTCCTGTCTTTAAACACGAGGCTGTCAGATCTCTGCTAAATGGTTTTTGACAGTTTTGTGTTTACCAGCTCGTAAATGCAGGTTATACAAAAGTACAAAAGACCTTTATGTTATGAAATGTTATAATACTCCAACTCACCTTCGAAGTGCATTTTTCTCTTCTTTAGCTCATTTGTTTTTTGAATTTAGACAACAAACAATCTTTCACATGAAGACCTGAGATTACAGTTTTTGATTGTAATCTTACAGGTCTCTGTTGACCGAGATTTAACCTTGCATAAACAGACAGAGACGGCACGTTTTAAGTCACTTTCTCACACTCACGTTTGTCATTGCTTTTTGCATTTAAAGGGATAATCTGGTGTAAAATTGATTCAGGGTCAAACACACTGTAACACCTAATTAGACACCCCCTCGAGGGATGAATGCTGCATTTTGGTTGAGGTTTGTTTATGGCTTCTCAGACCGCTGTATATTGTTATCCCGCGGTCGTTACTAGAGTTGGTATAACTAGAGAAGCAAGCGGTCGGCAACATTCATTTCTGGAGGGGGTGTCTAACTCGTTGTTACGGTGTGTTTGCCCTAAATTAATTTTACGCCAGAATATCCCTTTAATCTGGTGTCTCAAAGACCTAAATTAAACCTGTTATTTTAAATTAATTCCTTTTATTCTAATAAATTATTTTGTAATTCAATCACAGTAAATTCCACATTACTGCAGCTTATCCTTCTTGGTGTGTTTTCATTAATTTATGTCACATGTCATCATTTATGAATTCAAGTACAGTAAAGTATAATTTATTGCAGCTGTCCCTCCTGGTGTGTTCAATTTCAGCTGTGTTTTCCATTTAATTTCCTGCTGGATGACAGCCTTTGATGACACAGAATATGATACCAATCTTATATTTAAAAAAGAGGGAATAATCAAGTAACTCTAATGGTCGCACAGTTTGTGCTCTGGTGCTCTTTTTTTCTACAACGTGCGAGACAGAAACTACCAGGTCATTTGAAGTTAAGAGTGCATTAGTTAGTCAGACTCCTGTTCATGCCTTATAATACGTCATGACTTGTTCTGACTTTGCACATCACCATGCAAGCCAGGCACTGATATGATGACCTGAGTGGACAAACAAGCATGCTCGGCCGCACAGGGTGTTGGGATGCCTGTCTCAGGGTCTGAGTACACATGATATGACCTGGCATTTAGGCCTTGCCAGTGCCCCTTTGGCCTGGCTACCTGCTGCACCCTCTGAGCCACCTCTTGCTGTGAACAGCATGGAGCAAGCAGAGGCAGAAGCCTGATGGCATCGTTTGGCAGTCAGCCATGTTGAAAGACAGGCTGTCAACAGGCTTTAAGTCAGGAGGAGGTCTGGATCACAGTGTTAGCTTTTCCTGTAACCTGCAGACCATAAACATGAATCGAAGAGGACACCTTCTTAGTGTTACAAGGATATTTTACACAACCTAATGACTGATCAATTTCTCCATTTACTTGACTGCATGTGATCATGACTGCATGACATTTGCTAGCAGAAAGGCAGCCTCAGTGACCAGACCCATTGATCTCTGCGGAGAGAACTGAAGCGCATTGAAGATGGTATTGAAGATGGTGGCTGCTGTATGGGAACTCCTTTTGAACAACTAACCACCAGCTAATCTTCATCTAAATGATTTTATAGATCATAACAAAAATGGATTGGTTTTAAAAATTGCATGTAAAGTTGTTAGAAATAAAGACATGAGGTATGCAAACCTAATTTTTTTTGTATCAAGCTTAAAACCTGCTTAGTTTGCCTTAAAAAAAGGTGTTAACGTGGATTTCTGTTTAGAAATGAAAGTAGACTGAAGTAGACTCTCATGGGGACTGCAGTTTTGGCTCTTCTGTATTGGCTTTGTAATTAATACCTGGAAATCTTGTAATCACATTTTTTTCTCCATTATATTCATAATAGACATTACCAATGAGTTTGTTGACAAGTACAAAAGAAACCACAACTAGGGCTGAAACGATTACTCGAGTAACTCGAGTAACTCGATTAATAAAATTCCTCGAGGCAAATTATATGCCTCGAGGAATCGTTTAAATCCGGAACCATGTGCAGCGCACGGTGTTTGACACGGACGGTTATTTCTGTTGCGCAGAAGCGTGCTCTTTCCGCTCCTTCCGCTGCCGCGCGTTTGGTTCAATCATGGAGGGAAACGAGGACAGACAGAAGCTGTGTCCGAAATGGCATACTGCCTGCTATCTACTTACCTACTCAAGCAGTAGCTACTGCCTACTGACTACTCAAAGATGATTTGAGTATGCCGCGGCTGCCCGAGCGTTTACACACATACATACTAAATACCCCAGAATGCATTTCGTGCCGGCCGGACGCAGCGCCGGGAAAATTTAAATAGTCCTACCACAAGCTACATAGAACGACTGCATACCGGACAAATTATATAAATTCATTCAATAATAATATTTTTTCTAGCGAGAAAGTAAGTGTTTACATCACGATTATGAGCCCAGTTGTTTGAAATAGTGGCTGTTTGTAAATTTGTCTCGGCGTTTTCGGAGACCGAAGCGTCCACTTGGTCGGTGTTTGCGTCTATTTACCGTAAACACCGGGCAGCAGCAGCTCCCCCTTCACGTTTCCAAATTATTGCGAAGTGTTTTCATAATCAACATCTACACGACACAAACCGGGCGGCAGTGGATGAAAAAAATCACACAAACATCCGTGTATCCATGGTGATAATGCTATACACCACCTGCTAGGCGTGTGATGAGCAGCAGAGGGCTGCAAAATGACCAACACACAACAACATGTAAATAAAAATGTAACACTTTTATATATTGAATAAATGTACATTTGCTTGTCAAATTATGTTAGTATCCAAGAATTATATTATTTCAGCCTATTAATTAAACAAGTAAAATTAGATCCAAAGCCTGGAAATAGTTGTGACTGGTTTAGTGAAAACTGCAAAGATCATTACCATAGCAATTAAAAGACCATCTGCAGACCTTGCCTTCAGTAGTTTCATGTGAACTACATGGTAAAATGTAAAACTTTTGGTTCCTGATTTATGCAGTAAAAATATTCATTTGAAAGACCTGGCCTATTTCAGTTTTGTGTGTTACTGATGGTTTTTAATGAGGCAAACGTGATTCAATGCAAAGTATTACAGTGAGAGCAAAACATTTCTTATCCGATTACTCGATTAATCGACAGATTAATCGATAGAGTACTCGATTACTAAAATAATCGATAGCTGCAGCCCTAACCACAACGCAAGCCATTTTATTGGTCTCAAAAGTTCAGACGCTCTGTCCTGTCGGCATTGCTGGAAAATCAGCGTTTGGAGCAAAACCTTTTCTTACACAAGTCTGAGATGAATTCTGAATAGGGAGACTCTGACATAGAGCCAGATAGGGACCCCAAGCCAGCCCCAAGTGGCCACTTAAGGAACTACAGTTTCAAGCATTTTTACAATAGCTTTATTTTTCTGTCTTTGGAAGACTGCTGCTTCGTTGAATTACACAAATGCCATTGGAAATACTGTAATTCTTTGTATTTCTTCAACTTTTTCAGATGCGATTGATATCTGGAGTTAGGTTTGCAACAGTATATTATCAAATCACTGTGTGACATTGTGTTCTCACTGTCTGCCAGGAAACATGTTGCATTTTGGAGAGCAGCCTAAACAATCTACAGCTGTGTTACAAACAAGGTTATGTTGATGAACTAAATACAAGACTAAAGGAACTTTAATTCTGCAAAGTCTCAAGGATAGCAGACACAGAGGGAGCAAGCAGCAAAGATGTCAAGGGAGCTGTGCTGATTAAATTACCAAAAATAAATACATTCATAGAAAAACGAACGCCACACTGATTCTTAGAAAGACAGAGACGGTGACGAAAATAAACAGAGCTGTATACGGGAAGAAAAGGAGCCGTGTATGAGTAAAGATGCATCAGCAACACACATCTGAAATCAAGATGTTTGATTGTGTAATGATAGTGCCAAAATAAAAACTGAATAAAAATTACAAGCAGAATGAGAGCTCAAATTCAATGAACCATATTAAATATTTCTTTCTTCCTTTTAGGTGTGAGTGTTAAATTTTAGAACTGAGGTTGTTAAAGCCGAAATAAAAAAATAGATAAAGACATTAAGATTAAAAAAACTTGTGAAATTTTTTGAAAGTTAAATTTAAAGTTTAAGTTAAAGAAAAAGGATGAAGTGCAGACAACGCACAATGAGTTTATTAATGTAGGGAGGTCGGCTGAGTCACTTTTACTCATACGGTTATTTGTTATTTCACCACAGTAATCAAGTGTGTCAAAACTTGATTTGGGGACCGGAAGGGAACATTACTTTTTATAATCCTGATATGAAAGTGTGTTAGTTACATACATGTCAAAAAGGAGATCGTACAGAGAGAGCATGAGGACACTCCATGAAGTCAAATCACATGTTATATTATTCTCATTTATCATATGGTGATACTTTTTTTTAAAATTGGCCCACCTGAAAGCTGCTGAAAGGAACTAGTGGTACGTCTTAACATAGGCGCCCCCTGTGGACACCTCTTGTTCTGCGCACATTGAAAAGTCGTGTTTTTGGACAAAACCTTCACGCTGTTGTCTTTTAACCATGAAATGCATCACTCATTTTGAGCATTAGCTGTGTGAAAAGTCAAAGAAGACAATCATCTGGTCTGACATCTACCCCCTCAGTGTTTTGAAAGCATTAAAAATACTTTAGGGATGTTATTAGACTTGTTACTGATGGAGTTGTTTGCTCTTTAAGGTCATTGTGGCATTAGCGTCACTTTCAGCCTGTTTCTTAACCAATCAAAAACTCCTCACGGTGCCTTTATGAAATACATTTCGCCTCCGTGCTGTGTCACCAACCTCCTGACCTCAGTGTAACCCTAATGAAAATGCTGAATCACATCACAGAAGGATGACCCTGGTGCTTTTTTCAAGGAAAGGGCGCCCTCACTAAAAAATGAAAGTCACCAGTGCAAACGCTAACAGGAAGTCTGTTTTTAGCAGGAAGTGGACACTTTCTAATATTGATAGAGGAGGATTTTGTTGGGTGAGCTGTGGGGAATTGGTACATTCAGCTGACATTACAGTCTATCTGATAGGCAGAGCCAGTCACCCTAACTCCGTTATACACAGAATGAGATGATTTATGCCTGAAAACTGTAAGTGTGACAGTTTGTCAGATGGACAGAAAGTGTTATTTTCAGCTGCTCAGCATCAGCACTGTGAGGTCCCTGTAGAGCCTCATGTGCGATGCCACGTTTGGATTTTTTTTTACTCTTCCTGCTGTATGACGGGGCTTCTCCAGCTGCTACATAATGTGTTTTGAATAGTTTGACACAGGCACACAGGAATACAAAGGGGTATTTTCTGTAATCATATTATAGTAACTGACACAGCCATTTGTCAAGGATTCAATCAGTATTCATGATAGCTGATCGTCCAAATTTTACGAGCAGTGAGCCCACTAATTATTTCTGTAGGATTTACAAGTCTCCTCTGCGGGGCAGTCCTTAAAACTGTCCTTGAAGAGACACGGGTGCAAATATAAAGTGAACAGGTCATCTTCTTAGGCTGCCATCGTCAAAATCTTTAGCACAGAGTTTTATTCTTACAGCCACCTCCACATCACTTGACCCCTGTGAACATTTGAAGATGTACTTTTCTCAAGAGGTAGTTTCTTTTCTCACTGTATTATGGCTTCTTTCGTGACCCTCTGCTATACTTTATGGAGCACTTCATTATACAGGGTTTGTTTTGGATGAGTAATGCAAAGTATTCAGATGATTTCAACAACTTACACTTTGCGGTAGGTGTCTCCTCTCTTTGAGAATAAATGGAGTGGAGGCTCAGATCAAATGTTGGCATTGAAAGGTAAATGTTTTAAAAACCTGACTGATAAGAGCTCAGCTTCTTACTGGATGTTTACACACTCGTATATTTAATTCAGCCTTAGTTTACTTTTATTTTTGGGATTACATTTTGAGCTTTTTGCCTTTATTTGATAGGACAGCTTGACAAAAATGAGGGGATGACATGCTCCAAATTATATCAGGATTTGTAACCGATCCCATGATCAGTGTGACTAGAACTGTAGCCTCTGTACATGTGACACCTGCTTCATCAAAATGAGCCAATCTGCTGCCTCAGGCTTCATTAACTTTTTAAGCAGAGTAAGGAAAAGTCAAATGGCTTGATTTCAAGCGCTGGAAAGGTGATCTATTTTACATCAAATGCTGTAAAGCCTGAGCACTGTAATTACTTGTTATAGGAAAACACTAAGCTAAGAAGAGCATAGCACAGAGTTGCTTTTCTATTTGTAAGTCTGTGTGCAAAATAAACACCGACATTTAAAGTCAAAATGAATAATCGGTGTAATAATGGTGCTGAATTGGTCCAAGCTGTAAAGTGCCAGTGGCAAGACAAAGTCAAGTCAGTTTACTTGAACACTAACCACGCACCACAACTTGTCTGGGCCGCTGAGACTCTTCCAACAGTTGAAACAAAATGAGTCAGCCAATTCACAAAAATAAAATATGAGGCGCTTCTCATTAGTGAGCAAAATCGTCTCTTGTTTTGTCTGCTCTGAGGTAGCGCTGACAGGTCAATGAAATCCTGTTAAACACACTTTAAATTGCCCAAACAACTAAATCAATGATCATCTGCGATAAATACCCATCCTCCTGTCTCAGATTATTACTGGCAAAAGAAATAAAAGCTTTCTGATGGAGTTACCTGAATTTCTGTCAAATGCAGAGTATAACAGCTACAACAGTCATTTCAACCAAACCATCAATAAATCAGCATCTTCAGTTTTTGAGTGCTCTCTCCTAATGCAATAAAATACCTCTCTCAGGATTTTATAGAGGTCGCTTTACTGGTCACATTATTAGTGTTTAGTAGTATTAAAACACTTTTTTTTTTACACCAAACTTTACAGCATAGAGCAAAAAATCCTGACAAATTACATCGAATCTAGATCTTTACCTCAGCTGTGATAGTTATAGGATGCTTCCAGGAGAAAAGAAAGGCTTGCTGCCTGACTTAATGAAGGTATTGTAGCCATATGCTCTCAAGCTTTGATTGTGCAGGTAGAAAGTGCTCTATATGAATGTCGTGATCAGAGTGGGAGGCTAAAATGGTGATATAATATCAGGATGGGTGCTATTAATGCATTGGAAGACACTATGGGTTATTCTGTAAGTGTAATAATAATAATAGCAATTATAATGATGATAGGTTTTGTCATTTAATTATACTAGTTTGAAGATTTATCATTGTGTCCATTCAAATGATCGTAACATTGAACAGCATCCATCTATTTACTTAATAACCTTTACAATGGCGTGGTCGTTGATTGGCCAGAATTTTTCAGTAAGAAGCAGGAGCTTTCTGGTCATACTCAGTTACATATGAATGTGTTGTGAGGAAGCTGGGTAGTAAACGAAACCTCAGTAGGCAGGGCAGGGATGTGGAAACAGTCCTTTTGTACAAATTGATGGTCAGAAGTTGTAAAAGTGACATCTTGTTGACGTCCTGCTAATGCATTTTGGTGATTGTTTTGATACGTAAAGGTCAGTCAGGAGACCACTCATCAAAACGGAGGTGGACATGCTTCTGTCAATCATTAGATTTTTGCTCAGTGCATTTAAACTAAGACGAGGAAAGTCCAGTTAAATCAAGTGATTAAACGATGACTTTAGCTTGACTTAACTGTGCATGTAGAAGTAATTAGTGTGCCCCAAAATCCATGGCAGCTTTTTAGATATTTTAACAGCTGAGCTTGCATGCTGGCAACAATGGGCATACAAATCTATGACATACATTTTTGAATTTTTTTTTTTATCGCTTTCCAAAAAAAAAAAAAAAGAAGCATTGTAGGTAAAAAAGCTTATAAATTAGGGTGAACATATTCAGGTCGGGACATGTGAAAGATTTGATAAACTCCCCAAGACAAGGCTGGACAGGCCAGACACCCCCCAAAAAAGAGGACATGTCCAGGTAAAAGAGGATGTATAGTCACCCTGTTGTTGGTTGATACATGGTTGTTGAACTCAGCCTGCCTGATGCTCATGTTAGCTAAGCCATCATAACTCAGACCAGGGGTAATTGGTGTGTTCATATGACGTGGAGCTAACACGCTTATTGTTCTGCTAACTGCAAACAAATGATCAGTTTAGTCAGCAACAGGCAGTATATGTTATTTTAGTTGATGAGGGGAAATGTGTTTGTGTTATTTAGGACCCAGCCAATGGTTCTCTGAAGTTGAATCTTCGCTAGGTGAAAAGGAAAAGCTTATATATAAGCACGCTTATCTCAAGTTCTATATTTTTTCACTGGTGTGTTATCTTATACATGTATTAAGGGTAATGGGGACATAGCCTACTGTCCATTCACATTAGCCATTTCATAATAACTAGCTCTGTAGTTATTTTATAGCTGGAGATATTATGAGATTAGAGTAGATTATCCACTCAAGATGCAGATTAATATTATCTGTGTTTTATAGCTTCATATGTGGGAATACTTTTGATGTCCACCTTATTCAGAACCATGGCAGCCCGGAGATGACCTGACTTAACTTGAAGCACACAGTTTTGCATCAATGAAAAACTACCCACTGGCTCACATATTATCATCAACCTTACTATACCCATGAAGTTCCAGCTGTGCTAAACCACATTTACCTAAATCCAAGTGAGATTCCCTGTGAATATTTTATGGGGTGTAATTGAACAGAGCTGTGGCATCGCATTAAAATTAATGTCATGTTTGTGTCTGCTGCATATTTTCACCCAAATGATTGTAATGGAAATGATCATGTGCCTGAGCCTGCATATAAAGCGAGAAGCTGCTCCTCAGCTAAGTGTCTGGGATGCTAATAGGGAGATGTTTTATGGTCTGGGACACACAGAAGAGAGCCAGGGAAGTGCAGGATATACTACAGTCTCTCCGGAGCAGACACCTGGCTCATTCTGTGTGCAACCATTCCTCTTGTTTTGTGTCTGAGGCCTAGCTGAGATGGGTATTTATGGTACCAAAATGTTAATCTGAACACTAACAATACAGACACACAAGAAGGAATAAAAGCTAGGTTTTTTCCTGATTGCACAGCAAATTTTTGAGGCAAGTTTCTGGAAAATGGCGACAGGAAATGCAAATGACTGTTTGTTTTTATCCATTATCCTAGAGCCAAAATTAGAGGTTAAAACCGCAGCGACAATACAGCACATGAACCACTATGTTCTGTTCAGTAAATGAAATCATATCATTGTGGGTCAATGATAAGAGCTGACATGATACATATACATTATACCTTAAAGGCATGGTTGACGATTGGAGAGATTGGTAATTATAATGACCCTTATTTATATGGCGATCTCGGTCCTATAGTGCGAGCTTCACAAAATGAAGAGAAAAAAGAATGGAAAAAATCTGTTCATCCTAGCAGGTGCAGGGCTGCAAAAACATTGATTGATGGGAGCCATTCGTCCCGGACAGCTCCTTTTGGTCAATCGCCTGCTCCGCCTCTTTATCCAATCACCTTGCTGAATTCGACACACCCCTCTCCTGTAGTTCCAACTCGTCCCCTCCCACTCTCCTGGCCCTTCTCAGAGCTCTGAGTGGCTAAAAGTTGCGTAGCAGCTTAGCAACAGGAGCTGTGATGGAGAAGAATGCAAAAAAAAAAAAAAAACACTTCTGCTTGCCCCAGGTTGAACAGGTAATTTTTACCTTTTATTGTATTTTATTTATTACATAAATAACTCTTATTAGTCACTGCAGTGTCAACACGGTAGCTGTCAACGCAGCTGCAGACAGTGCTTGCTAGCAGAGCTGGTGTTTACTGTCACTAGTCACTAGCAATCTGACATGGTGAATTTGAAGCCAGCGTAGGATCCTCTGCCGGCCAGCTTCTTGCTCTGCCAGAGGGGGTGTGTCGTGGGGAGGGCGATACAGGTTCAGGGGGAGTTATCGTGGAGCACAGAGGGGAAAGGTTTGTGTGTGGGGGGAAAGGACGCTTTTTTCAATCTGCCTCAATGGCTCAGTTTTTTTTCAACTGCTTCTCACATCGTCAACCATGCCTTTAATTCTATGTGATTACTGATGTTAAGAAGCAAATATCAGCAAAATCCCTTAAATTAATTATACTGATTTCCTTTACTTTTCCAAACACTGTTGTATCAGCAGCTAACACAGAAAGTCATATGATAGTAAGCCCCATCATCCCAGTGAACCACATGTCATCATGCTAATTGTTCTTCCTTGTAGACACTTTGGAACTTTCCAGCAAAGTGGGGGGGCATGTAAAACGATTAAACCATATGGCTGTTGTTATTGAATGAATACACAGTGGCGCCTCATTACACACGAACCCAACAGAGTCTTTTGTCACCGCAGCTAACAGGAGCTGCCTGTGTGGTGCATCATGGGTACAGGCTGGGTAAGTCTGTGCTGCATTAGGCCTCTGCTGGCATGCTGCTCCATCAGAGTGGCAGCAAACAGATGGGGGAGGAAAGTTAAGTACATACATGTTGGCAGAGACATGCCGTGGTGTGCAAGCGTTCAGAATCATGAAGCTCATGATATTAGCAATAATAGAAATGATGAGCTGCATGTTATTCAGATGTAAACAGACCGCCCATGGGCATTTATTTATATTTCCTTTGCACAGGTCCTCCGAGAGTCTCATACATGCAATCCCTGCGATGGCCAGCTGTCCCTTTCTGCTCATATTTTTTTCAAGGATACCTGAGTAAAAGGCAAGGTAAAATATGCTTAAGTAAGAAAACACACAGTGACTGTGGCAGTCTCATGCATAAAGCCTTCTCTGCCTGTCAGAATTCACTCAGTCAGAATTATTCATCTTATTTTAATATCAATTTGAAGGTCTCATCTATTTGAGCTGAAACATGCAAAATCTTACATTTTTTAAAATTTTCTTCCAGGAAATAATTGTGAAAATTGCAGATAAAATTCTGTGAAGAACAGAGCTACTGCCATGTGCAGCTGCCACAAATGGGAACAGGTTACAGATGGTACCAAGACGGCTTCAAAAGCAACGTAGGTTACGTAATATGAGTTTACTAGTGCCTTAAATTGACAAAGTGTCATTCTGAAGTTTGATTTGATTGATGCCCATCTGTGTATGTCTAGACACAAATAAAGCTATTTACAGTCTGAACTGTAGGAAAAAAAGCAGGAGAAAGGCTCCATATGTTCAACATGAAACTGCTTATTTGAGAAAGAGGGTGGGATGGGATTTCTAATTGATTTTTAATGTCATCTTTCTGATAAGCACATTTAGCAGGGGTGCATGATTCGGAGACAAGTATTTACTTTCAGCTCCAGTTACTTCCTGAATTCACAGCCAAAATGAGACTTTTCCTCTTTTTGTCAGAGCAGAAAAAATGTATTCACATTTTACAATCCGAGCTTCTTCGCCAACATAACTCCGCTCTTCCTCTGCTTCCTCATGTTTATGCAGTGAGAGTTAAATTTGGAGGTCAGCCTATAGAAAGGATGCTGTTTTTCCCCAGCACAGACTCCTAGAAATCAGCCTATTTATAAAACTGACTGTAAAAGTTGAAAACCGTAGAAACAGGACATCACACCATTAACCCCTTTAACCCTGTACGTATCATAAGGTCCCCAAACAGTGTCTGTTTGATTGTTCAAGCATCTGCAGCCTTTGAACCTAAGCTGGCTGGTAAAGCTGATTCATGTTCCTGAGGATGAAGAGCTCTGCCTTAACCTTGAAACTGCAAGAAAATATCACAAAATCTAGAAGAAAATATTGAGAGTGGACTTCTAAAGAGAAAAAGTCAGATGGCGTTTTAATTATTGAAACATTGAGCAAATGCTTCAGTTTTCATTAGCTTGAAGCAGTATGCAACACTGCTGAATTATTCTCATACTTATTCTGACTCAGCCAGTTTAAAGATTCCATATGTACTTTGCCTGTTTAAACCACAACAACTAAGCATGGTCATGTATATAAATGTGTTGCATATTTAAAATGTATCTAGGTTATTTGACCAAGCCACTTAACAGAGTGATCAAAGAACCTCCTTTGAAAATTATGCATTTGTAAGCCTGCGTGTCTTTGTTGATCAGGTCCACATGTAATAGCTAAGTATTGTGTAACTGATTTATGAGCTATGGTTTTCCTTGCCGTCCTTTTGAACTTAAGGAAAAAGAAAAATGTTTATTCTTCACAAGATATGAAACTCACAACTGCGGTTTTGATATTTCTCCTGGGTTAGAAATGGACTATGATATCGCCTGTTACAAATTAAAGTTAAATCACTACAGCGGTCGAAGTCTTGAACTGTGAATTTATGGTAATATCGCTTCTGTACCAAGTGCTATTTGAAATATCAAAAAGTTCCTTTAAAATTAAACCAGTTATCTTCTTTCAGTTAAACAAAATTCACATTTAACTAAAAAACAGTTCAATTCAAAGCATTTAAATGGGAAAAAGAAACAAGGGTCCATAAACTCTCCTTTATGCCATGTTCTGCTCATGTTTGAATAATGAATTGAGCTCCCTAGATACCCAACATCATACAGTCCATATTGAGTACATTAGAATAAAACTGCTGCATTAAAATCCAAACTTTTCTGTCTGTTGACTTTATGAAGTGATAGCCTTTGATCCCATGCTTCTGTCAATAATCTGATCCTTGCACGGTGCTCGTCAACTGGAACGAATCACCTAATCCTGCTATGACCATAGCTTGACTTGAGTGGGAATGTAAATGCGCTGAAAGATTTTTTCAGACACAAATCTGAATTATATCTTAATAACGTGGGTTTTTTCCCTTTTCATTCTTTTTTCCTTCAAAGAAAAAAAAAACCTTCCTGTTTAGTCCTCTATGGCTAATCTGGGATTGAATTCAGACTTTTTATTGCACTATTTGGGGATTGTTTAATAAGAATGTCTGAAATTTCCAAATTGTTCTGCTCTTTCCTGTTTTAATGGGCAATAAACGAAGCACGGCGGTACCAGCAATCTTACAAAAATCACTCCAAGGACACAGAGATTTCTCGCCTAAGTTGAATTTAATGTGCATTACTTTTGTTGGTGCCATAACATTTCCGATGAGCTAAAACTACAGCTCAAGTTACTGTTACCACAAGACATTTACAATAACCAAATTATTGGAAAGAAAAGCAGAGAGAGGGTCAGAGAGTCAGAGAATTTGAGAGGCGTTATGTAGTATTCCTTTCTACTGCTCCCTGACCCCTCCGCTGAAATGCACTCAGGCATATACAGCATCAGAGCAGTATGCAAAAAGAAAAAAAGAAAAAAAAAGGCCATTTTGACTTGCACTTTGGGCAAATGGTGGATAAAAACAAATGTAAAATAAGTCCATGAACTATGAAAGAATTATGTAGATCCAGATAATCTCTTTACCTTCAAATGATTTAAAAAGCTGTTTAAGTTAAACTGTTGTTTGTTGTTTGAAATGGATCAGCGTGATGTAGAGTGATGGAGTAAAAAATGTAAGTGCACGAACAACAGTCAAACACATCGCTGAATACAAATGTGATGTAGCTGCTGCCGCTTCACAGATGTTAATAGAAGCAATCAAGTGGGGGAAAAAAAGAGAAATGGAGGTGCTTTCCCATAAGGCTATTTTACATAAACTCCAGAAGATCACACACTGATGGCTGCGCAATGAAGAATTCTAGATGAGCCTAAAAGCTCATTCACACTCCGGAGGCTAAATGCAGATATCCAGAAGCAGAGTTAACAAGAGCACAGGGGTTGAGGTAAAATAAAACTGCTCTCTGTAGCTTTCTGGATTAGCCTAACTTGGAATACTTATAAGAAATAGGTGGAAACCTCTTCCATGGCTTCAGCTGTATTACACATAGACGTGCAAAGCAATATAAAGTCTATAGTAACAGCTTTATATGGCATCTACGGAAAGTCTCAAGGGACATATCAATCTAAATATTGAGAATATATACCAGTCATAGGATAATCTGTTCCATTAGCAACATAAATGATGCAATCACCCACTCCATAACTCCCTCCAGTGACCTCAAAAATCAAGATGATTAAAGCTCAAGAATTTTATAAACGTCCATGGAATAAAACAAATATCAAATTGGTGCCTTGTCATGATATTCAAAAGCAAACAAGACCATTGTGGACAAAATTGATTTTGTTATAACCTGAAACTGATGCAAGGGGGGTAGGTACATAACAGCTAAATATTTAGAATAAATGATGCATATGACTTTTAAAACTAGGGGGCAGGATGAGGTTTGTGGATGAAAGACACTACTTCAGCAAAGAGGACAAAGTAAGCAAGGCCCCATTTTGTCCAAAGGAAGTAAACTGTGATAAGGAACTCATGATACAGATGGAAGTGTAGAATGCCAGACTGATGGATGAGACACATTCACATGACTATGAGTATGACAGCCACACTGACAAAAAACCGCTTTAGTTTCCTTTATGACCATGTTAGGCCAACACAAAGATCTGCACCCTATCTGCTCCCTGCATCACCTTGTGCAGCCCTGTGTGGGAAAAAAATCACATTTATAACCAAGCATATGTTATGTCACCTTGACTGGTAGCAGGTGAACTTGATATATGATCCCTGTACAAGAGGTCAGCGTTGACTCCTGGCATTATTCATATCCTGCAATGCAAAACAACCTTCTGTGTTGCACAGTACATGCACAGGCAAGCTGCAGAGCATAAATATTCATGTGACAGGATCTACAAACTTGAAACAGACATCTAAATGTACCTGTTGCATAATAATTGCTCAAAAATAGCAAAGTGCAATGCAAATCCCCCCTATGCTGTGTATACATCAGCTGAGATGGACAGATCAGGAGGTGGTTTGTGTTGAATGGGATCTAGTAATCAAAAGCACCATCCTCACGGAAAGGAAGGAAGGCAGAATGAAAGGAAATTGGACATAAAAAAGAGTGAATAATTGAACAGATGAGCTGATGACACAGAGCTTCCTTTTCTGCATGCTGACCTTCAAAGAGTGGTCGCAGTCTTGCTCAGATCAGGCTGAGCAGCGCAAAACCCCTCTGGATCCACTAATGATCTAGCTAATCAGGTTAAGAAATGTTTTTAAATAAGCCCTCTAATTTATTCAAATATTCGGTGCACATTCCCCATTTCATTTGAAATAATGAGAGACAAGGAGCGAGAAATGGGCAGAGACGAGGAGGGAGGCAGCAAGAGGGAGGGAGAGGGAGGGAGAGAGAGAGCGAGAGAGAGAGAGAGAGAGAGAGAGAGAGAGAGGCTGAAGAAAAGAGGAAGAGAATGAATCAGAGAGGACAAAATGTAATTTGTCAGCCTATTCAGACAGCCAATGCCTGAAATGAGAATTAACAGAGAACGCAGAAGACTGCTCTTTAATTGGACAAGGCCACTCTTGACATTTTCAAGCCAAACTTCGGTGACGATGATGGGAGAGAATGTGTCATAACTACAAATTATTCTCCCCGCCACCAGTACTCATGAGCTGAATCGCAGAGCTACTGCTTTTATTCTTTTACCCTTTCTGCACGTTTATCTCCAGTGTGATGTCCTTAATTATGCTGACAAGACTACCTTTCTTATCTCTGAGCTGAAGAAATCTACACCTATGTAGATATTGTTGACATATTTTTTTCTGAATTTTGAAATTTCACCTCAGATGGATACGATGATTGCATAAGATCTGTTGTAGAAAAGGAAGCTGATTTTGAGAATGCAAGTTTAAAATAACATTTTCAATTTTTGGAAATGGCTGAATTGATATCAGCTGCATTTCATAAAAACCTAACTTATTCCTGGTATTGTTTTTTCTTTAAATGTGCTATATAAATAAAGTGGATTATATTGTATTGGTATCATGGAACAAACACCAAACAGCTGACCTCACTATATTTGTTATATTTCCCTTATCCGCCCTCTCAAACTCACAGCGCACCACATGTTTCACAATCTACTCTCTAACTGTCTCTGGGCTTTCTACTCAGCTATAAAACTGCAAATTTAAACCATGGAAGCTAAGTTTGCACTCTGAGGAAGCCAATTTGAGAGTATTTTTCTGTCTGGGGTAATCTTGCAAAGTCTTGGTGGGTAACACGGATGAGAGGGCCTTTGAGCAAGGTGGTGCAACCCTTACTACTCAAAAGAAGCTGTAATTGCCAACAGTAGAGAAGTACAGCTGCTCTTTGAACAGTATGAAATGTATGTGTGTGAAGCAGTTCAATTGTGGACATTGAAAGCAGGCTCAACGTAAATGTAAGGACAAATCAAAGCTTAAATTAAATATTGTCCTCAAGTCCAGATGAGTCCATCAGTGGAGATGACACCTTTTTTTCAGGGACAGCATTGTCAGAGAGGAAAGTAAGAAATATTTCCAGCATATTGAGAGGACTTGAATCTCATCTCATCTGAAATAATAAATCTGTAATGAGGTTTATGATTTGTTCCTGGAAATAAAGCAGTACAGACCACAGAGCAGACCTTATCAAAAGTTACATGAGGGTGGGACGAAACTGAACCACTAATGGCTAAATGTCAAAAACCATTCACAATCATAGACTACATAAAACATGGTTAAAAACAGAAAAAGAAAAACACAAGTCTTCAATAGAGTTTTAAAGCCAATCTATAGTTGTTGCCATATTGAAAAAAATGCTGACTAAACCAAACTTTCAGTCAATGTAACAAAGAAAGCTACACTTTGCCGCCTGTGAGTCAAGTTGACCATGTGACTTGTGCTGTGTTCCAGTTTCCTCAGAAGTCAGATGTCAGAGCTGGGAATGACATTATACCCGAGTTGACAGCGTTCCAGTGAATAAGTTGGAAAACCAAGATAGACGCCTACTGTTAGCCGTTGTTAACTGTTGTTTACAATTGTCAGCTGCCTTTTTCAGTAGTTGTTACCAGTTGTCAGCTGTTGTTAGCTTTATCAGTTGTAAACAATGCACAGCACAGTATTTTACTCTTACAAACACCATAGCACTGTGTTCACAGTTAGACGTTGGGCAGTACATCATATACCACTTATTTAATTTCACAAAAACAAAACAGAAGCGCTATTAAATAATACAATATGAGAGGTTTCACTGTTACTCTTTACTGTTGATGCACTGCGCTGCCATCTTTGCTAATGATGTTGTTGTCAAGTTGGTAAAGATCATCCGATCTTTCCGAGTCGGAAATCCCATTTCAGGGGGGCGTTCAAGACTTGGAGCTCGGAAATTCCAACTTCTAAGTACAACTGGAATGCATCAATAATCGTACAAAAGTTTTAACTTCAAAATCTTAAAAACTGGAGAATTAGGTGAAAATAATCAGCTCCATCACGACTCGCAAAATGAGCCACTCAGACCAACATTTTTATAGGTTTGCATCAGCTAACCGCGCATATAGGGTATGCGCACCAACATGTTATGCTGGCTGGTTTTCTCCTGAATTTCAAAATATCCTTTTTTCATTGTTGATTAATGATGAAGTGGTGAGTGATAGTTTGTAAAATTAAATAAGATAAGAAACTGCAGTAGGTTGACCATCAAAAACTGTCAGCATCAGGAGGGTCACACTTGTCTTTTTGAATATAATCAATGCACAGCAGGAGGCTCGAGTGTGACAGGATGCTGAAACTACAGTCTCAACTCTGTAGCACCACTGAACCATGGACAAAACCCACTGAGGACCAGGGAGAGTGTCCCAACACTAAACTACTGAACTGTACTGACAGTGTAGCGAAGGGCTGGGACACAGTAACGCTGCATGGCTCATCTCACATTCACTGTCCTCAACAAAGCCAGAGTCGTGTGGAGAGAACGGCTTGACAGCTGGTGAACACACCGAAGCAGTCAATAATAAAAGCGGCGGAGAAAGGTCAGGGTGGAATACACATGCATAGTTCAGTATGAGGAAGTGCTGGTGCTGGAAACTGCTACTAGAAAATAAACAGCTTTAAAAGTTTGATGCGTTTTACTTGACCCAAACAGAAGTATTTCTCTGTAAAATGCAAGAACCGATTTATACAGACATATTTCCACTTCACATTCATGCTGACACCAATTTTCAATTACATTGCTTTTGACCACTAGATGGGAGTAATAACAGGTATGATAATCAGCATTGGCAAATGGTTTTTAAATCATCACCACAGGTCGGCATGAACCTAAGGTGTCAGTGGACTTCATTTTTGCGATGGCACTGGTAATTTAACCGAGCTCAGATTGTTTACACCTGTTGCACTGAGGTTTGGAGAGGAGGTAGGAGAGTCGATAACAAGACAACTTGCATACACAGAAATCCAATGACTTAAAGTTCCTGTGAGGAGTTCTTTGACATTCATCCAAAATCGACTGAAGTTCATATTGATGCTTTTTGATGATGTAAAGAAGCAAACAAGACCATCAGAAACATGATAGACTATTTTATAATTTAATTTTTAATGCTGGGAACCTGTGCAAGGGGCTAGGTAATCCAATCTAATCTAATCTATCTCTATATCTGCCTATATCTACACCAGGGCCATTATTATTATCCATATTATCCTCTCAAGCAGTCTTCAGTCAGTACGTTTACATGACACTCCAGAAAACCGAATTATTGCCTTATTCCGATTAAGACCGGACAACTGAAGTGCATGTAAACACCTTAGTTCGGCTATAATCGGAGTTTGAGAACTCTGATTGGAGTCGGAGAACTCCGATCAAGAGGCCCAGATAATGCGATTGGAATTCTATTTTCTGTACCATGTAACCAGCGTAGTCAGAGTATGATTGGACGAGGCATGTGCATGTGCGCCATGTCCTGGAAAAAAAACTGTAGCGTGCACCTCATCTGCAGAAAAAGTAGCACGTACATCATGTGCCACAAATACAACACTGTACGATCCTCCATCTTCTTGTTCGAAAATGCCTAGCTGCAGTTATAACCACTTCTGACGTCTGGCACGGACCTGCTGTTGTTGTTGACAGTTGTATGGGGTCGCCCCCTAGTTTTGGGGAGGAGGACACGTTCACATCAATAATTTGATTTTCTCAGCTGCACGTGTGCACGGACAAGGAGAGAAGTCCGATATGGCAAAAAAAAAACGTGAGCTTAGTCCGGTTAAGCTGTGCATGTAAACGCACTGAATGTTGAATGCTGATGTAGTCTACAATACTTAACTGCTGAAGAAGGATAATTTTTAGCAGGTCCAAATCACATATTTGAATTTCAACATGATGCCTGATGAATTCTGTGTTGTTTAATGTATGCGTATTGAGGGTGTAAATTCTCACCTTCATCTTTACCAGCTTTACTCTTGTGAGGCTAAAAGAAACAGCCCCATTATCATGAAGCCCACTAGTCCCACCCCCCGGACCAGAGACAGACTCTAGATCAACAATACTGCTGTCAAGGTGCCCTTATGCTAAAATATATCACCTGTTTGGACGACCAGTGGCAAACAGCCAGAGACAGGGCTGTAAAAGTCAGCACCCACAGGGGGAATGTCTGCACTTGATTGTGAGGAGCTCTGGTAATGTAAAAAGGCAGCAGGGCTTTTTTGTTGTCCTGGGTGGGAAAAAAAAATACTGTTTGAGAGGAAAAAAGGGGGGTGGGGGGGTTGAACTTTGGGTTCCAGGTCTTGGCTGTAAAAATCTTGCTGATTTGAGCTGATATTTCAGACCAATGCAATCCATTGCTGTCTCATAACTCACTCAGATACATATGTAGGAAAAAGCTTGAAGGTTTTCTGTTATTATTCCACATACTGTACATATCATTATCATTCATATAGTATTCTTCTCAACAAAGCACAAGCGTATGACCGTGAATTACAATGTCATCTTTTAATTAATTTCACTTTAGGCCCACAGTTTACTGCTTATCTTAATTGTGAAACATTGCTTTATAGAAAGCTTGATGGCCAATCTATTTCAGGTCAGTAATCACTCAGACTATACCTTGTACTTATTTATTTAAAAACCAGATTTCCAGCTCATTAAGACTGTGATCCTCATTCTTTCTCTGCACAATCCAGCAGGTTACCGTCTCAGCTGAGAGTTACATAACTGTATATCTAAACATGAAGTGCGGGGTGACAAGGCTTGCTGCTCGGTCAGAACTCCTGCTGGTTAATTGAATTAGATCTGTCGACATGCAGACAGGCGTGATGCTCGCTCGCTCTCTCTTTCTCTCTCTCTCTCTTGATACAGTGAGCTATATATCCAAACTCTCTCTTTATTCCCTGTTTTGCAAAAAGACAGAAAATCAAAAGAAAATTAAATCACACTACTCACAAAATAAATGAAGACTTCCCATCTCAAGCTGGTCCAACGTGTTGATTTATATTTACAGACATTTAAACCAAACTGTGAAAATCGTCTCCTTTCCTCTGGGACATTTTTGTATTTTAAAACAATATTTTTTTTCTGGCAGAAAAAGCAGAAGGACTCACTAAACTAAGAAGTCTTGCTGCTGTGATTTCTCTTCGATTTCTTCAAAGAGGGTGTGTCTTCATAAAGTATGCTGCGTCTTTGGCAGGCTCAAAGCGTGCACAACTCGTGCATTCCAAGTGATAACTTAATCTAGTTTGCTGGAACATAAACAAGAAGGAGAGGGTCTTTTTTTTTTAATAACTGCTTTTTTAAGGTTTCAGTCTTCTCTTATGCAAAGTCTGACATATTTGGGATACTCTGAACTCTGCTGTGAAATATATGAAGCGAGACTCCATGCAGAAATCTGGTATTTATTTCACTGATACGAATATGAAGATTTTTGTTTGCTTAAAGCTACTGTAAGTAATTTTCTGCCAATGTTAGTTTTGGTGCCACTTGTGGTTAAAGGTGAAAGTGGCGTTTTCTGATAAAAGCTGCCTTTAGAACTGTGAAATGTGTAACTCAGTGGGACTGGCAGTTTTGAAAAGGTACAATAAAGCAGTTTTTCAGAGTGCTGTAAATCATCTCATTCGACACCTACCCCCTCACAGCAGTAACAGGCATAAAAAATGACTACATAATATTGTCATCCCTGTCACTGATGGCCCTTTTTCACCAATATAGATTATGGTAAGCTATCACTCTTAACTGCAGTTTGTTTTATATCCAGTCAAAAAACTCCTTACTGGAGCTTTAAATTGTGTTTTCTCGAACACTTGTGGTCATCATCAGCAGAAAGGCTCTTAGTTGAGGGGAAATTGTCATTACATTGGCAATTCTTACTTGAAATACATTTATGTTTGAGAGCCTCAAATAGACAGTCACAGAAACGTTTGTGCATGTAAGTTGTGGACTATGAAATAATAACTTTACTTGTTTTTACCTCTCCCCCTTTTTCATGGCTTAATAATAGAATTGTAAACTTAAGTGTTGGCTGTGTTCTGATATTAACTGATGGGACACCAAGGAAATGATTTAACTCAAATTTTGGCTCAAATTGTTTGGCTCAAAATTGGTCAGATTTGTAGTGTTCATTGACTTATAAATCAAGGAGCAGTGAAATTACTATATCATCAATACTTATAGAAATAATGACTTGGATCCCTCAGAGGTGCAATATATTTATGAACCATTTTTTTAGTAATTAATCTGTTTTAAGATGCTAGTGTTTGAGAATTATTTAATTGAAATCTCAGTTGTTGTTTTTAAACCACTCTCAAGCGGCTGTATTTGCAGTACTCACACATTTCTTCATACAGTCACATAATAATGATACGTAAAACAATACAGATTGTGTTTTTTTTTTCTTTCTTGTTTTTTTTTTTGTTTGTTTGTTTAAGCTCACTTCAAAGATGCATAAACTTCAAGCCACCACCTATCCTGTAGGGGGGACAGTGAAGTTGCTCTTAAGCCGTGATGCAGACACTATTTTGGATACTCTTTATTCCTGCGCTTCCAAGATCCCTCAATAAAAAATCTAATTTCTGCATCTAAATATATTTTGTGAGCCAGCATATGACACTGTTACAGCTAGGACCGCTTTAGCTCTGTCTGTCTTCCCTTCCCTCACTCTGCAGGCTCTGTGCTGACAGCCCAGTGAACGCAGGTTCAACAGGAGGTAGCAGCTTGCTGCGGCTGATGAACGGTGCAGCACCAGACAACCAACGTACCTTCTGTTGCAAAGCAGCGCTTGGCCTCTTCAGGGCTGTCCTGCTCTCTGCTATAAAGCTCCCTCAACAGCCGGTATCACACCCAAGCACACACAAATTTGCACAAACCAAGTATACAAACTTACAAATTATTTTTCTTCAAAATGACCCAGAGGAGAAATGAACTCTATAGATCTTGTGGCACGAACATGTACTGTCTGCACTAGATAAACACATCTGCATGTTTTTCTGCTAATGTTTGGGTTTCTAGAGAAAAGATGAACACCAACATGGGCTATAGTTTGTTTTTAAAACTGCCTTCACACACACAAACACTAACACACACACACATATATACACACACGAGAATACAAACACACAAAATTGCTTCCCTTTCAGCATCAATGCACCCATTAGTCTGCAGGGCTGTGTAGCATATCCCAGCTGTGCGTGGTAGAATACTCTTGCATTCCCTTAATTTGCATGTTGGATACAAGCACCTGTCCATTTGAGTATCATCATACTAGAGTCATTGTTCTGCTGAGGAATATGTGCAACACTGTTCAGGAAAGATTTTTATTCCATTTTCAGGTTACGTAATATCAATTTAAGCTCTTTATGAGAGGGTGAAATGACTTTAACCAAGAAAAACCCTTTTAATTATTTAGGAGTCAACATCATCTGAGTATGAGAAAAGTCCTTGTACTCATGAATCTTGTTTGCAAATCTTTTAAACCTGATATAAATGAAGATTGTGCAATGCCAGTATATCAGATGTTAAGCTGAAAAAAGCTTTTGTTTTTATGCTTGTTTTGATACTGATGCCAGCACCCTTTTCAGAAGTGGCATGTCTATTATTGTGTTGAATCACGTCTCCTTTTCTGGAGTTCTCAAAGTAAAGTATTGTCCCATCCTTGCCTGATTAGGGATTTGAAATGCTCAACACTCCCGGTCCCTAACTTTGCTATCTTCGGTATTTACATAAAAAATTAGTGATGCACGATATGAAAAATTTCAACCGATACCGATAACCGATAATTTTCTTCTTCTCATGGCCGATACCGATACTGATAACCGATAAATTCATATTTTTGCATTTATTATAATCTTCATATAATCTGCAGTTTGTGCAGGATGCAGCAATTGAAAACGGATATTTTTGTTGCTCTGGCCTATCTAGAACAACAAACAAAAGTTATTGGCTCTTCAAATGTGGTCATTTGCTATAAATAACAATAACAGAGCAAAAAGCAGAACTTCATTTGATCCCCTGAACTGTTCAACAGAACTGTAAACTGTAAAGGAGCCATTATGAGCCGTTAGGCTTAGCATGCTGACCGGACTAACATCTGACGTCCATATGTCTGTGGTAAAACTCACGTGTAGTCCGTTCTTGTCGATCAGGTTGTGAATGTATGTGGCGACAATATCATAGAGTGCAGGAAGAGACACATCCGAGAAGAAGTGGCGGCTTGGGAGAGTGTAATGTGGCTCCAAGTGTGCTATTAACTTACGAAAACTCGGGTTCTCAACGACGGAAAAAGGCTGGTCGTCGACCGCTATGAACTCCATCACTTTGTCGTTAATGGCTTTAGCCTTTTCGCTGCCTCTTGAGAAGCTTTTGCAGTTTTCAAACGCCTGTTGTCATCTTATGCCACTGAGAGAAACGACCATGCTGGTGAAGACATTTTATTATCAGTCAGGCAGTGACGGGGTCAGGCTTGGGACCTGCGAGTAAGGCGCGATAGACGACGTAACCAGCGCGTCTCGGACGGGCGGCTACTCCGCCTGCAAACGTTACTCGTAATTTCATTAATGTATCGGATCTTTCTATCGGAAAAATGCACCTATCGGGTCGATAAAAAATGACGTAATTTCCCCCCAAATCGGCCGATATTTTATCGGTCCGATAAATATCGTGCATCCCTATAAAAAATTATTTTGTTGCCTCGGCTGATTTTTTTTACTATGCGAACATGTAGGCCTTAATACATTTTACAATTCGCACATATCTATTTTTAGTCGCAAATGCGAGTGAAACGGTCACACTGTTGAGCCCTGAATCAGCACTTGTGGATGCAGCAGCAAACTGTGTTTAGTGAGGATGGTTTTAGAAGACATTTTAAGCCTATGCAGAGTTTTAGACTACAGAGTCATTTTCTGAACAATCAACTTGTACTGTGCTACTGAATTACCAAAGTTCTGAGCAATATTATGCAGAGCCATTTTCTCGAAAAATGCAAAAACATTTGGTCACACAGTCTCTCGCAGAGTGACAAACCTCTTTGTAGTTTTACTTCTGAGATTTTACTCAGCCTCTCTGGATTAACATTTTTATATCTAGTCATGCCAATTTACCAAAATGATGAGGAAATGTACCTCTGGGTGTTTTATTTTAATATTTTGTAAAATACCTCTTATTTCTGGCAAGTGTAGTGTTCACCTGTAGTGAAATGTACTTTGTACCAAACCCGTCTTGCTTTTGCTGTAATACTCTTCTAATCATCTGATCTCACTGTGACCATTTTCACCGTTGTCCTGGCCTAATGATTGCAGACTTACACTGTGTGGCACACTATGCAGGTCACAACACTTCTATATCACATGGACACTGTCAATCAAGTATGCACGGTACTACGCCTCCGTGTGCCATCCACAAACACTCATTTACAATGTCACCTGCAAACCTCCAACAGAAAGCTCTGTGAGTTATTGCTCAGGTAGATATCCTCTTTTAAAAGGCTGAGGGCTGCTAAATTAACATCCTCTCTGTGTGTTTACACAGGAATGATGAGCTCTTACATCAGCTTTATCTGCACTCAGTAGTTAGCCATGTAGTAATTTACCGTGGTGTCAAATTAGGGAATTAATTCCTCTGTTGAGAGCTAATGTTCTGGGGAATGGTTGGTTGTAAAGTAATTGTGTCAAGTAACACATTTTCCTTTCACGTATGTGACTGAAGGTGTGAGATAAGGAGATTTTTCTTTGTGGCCATTCTCTACACGCAGAGTTACATAATACAGTTCTGAGAGTGGCTGTGGATTATTTAAATTGAAGTACAGTAGGTTTCCATGGTGAGTCCTCTGTAAGACAAGTCTATTATGTTTAATGAATAGAACTAAATACGGTTCTTTGACTTTGAACAAATTACCTTTTCTTAGTCTTGAATTAAGGTCAAGCAATAAAAATGTGAATTATGCATGACCCTTTTAATGGCAAAGGAGAAAGTGATCATTTGTGTGACGTTGCAAAAAGCTCCACCAGGCCAGAGACTGTCAATGGATTTCTTCACCCGTACTTGAAAAGTAGGTGGTGATGGGAATTTTGTGATATTGTGAGGACTAGCTAATTTATTAAGAGCATATGTAGCCCATGGAGGCCTTTTGACTAATGTGAATGAGGATAGTTTGATGAGACGGCAAGATTTACAGTACAAAAGGCAGTCGCAGAAGAAAGGCAGGGTTACCTAGTCAACATGTTGAGTCTATTTAACCACTGTAATAAATACTGTTCATGAGATGGAGAAAAGGTTAAGGAATACACATCAGTTACTGATATCGGAGAGTGACACTCTGTTCTCATTGAAAATGACCACAATACTAAACTAAAGAGACATTTGTTGTTTTTATACCAACAGAAGTATGGTACAATATACAAGAAAATTACAAAATGTTCACAGTAAAAGTCAGCCAACTCCAAAAGCACAAGAGACTTCAAGGCTCACCAAAACAGAATACAAAATGTCATCAGATATGGAGTGAATATTGAAGCAAATGAGCACAGAGATCCACAAATGAGCTGACACATCTACAAATGTGTAAGCAGATCAAACAGCAGTGCCAATGGCCACCTGCCATACACGGTAAAACAGGGCAGGTTTTATTGCTGGAGTATCATCTTCCTCTTTGAGTTATGATCATACATTCAAAAGGAACTGATAATATACCTGAGGGGAGCTGATTTCATTAAAATCGCTCTTCACATTAAGTCCAAAAAGTTACCTGCAATAAAGTGAGACACAATGAACCCGTGGGCCTGAGCTCAGGGCAAAGAAAATCCTCACCACATGCATTTGTGGACCAATTTATAGTCTGGTGTTGCCAGACGCGTAAGGGAGCTCATATTCATTTTCACTGGCAGATGGGTCTGGAATAGCTGTTGTTCTAAACCATTTCCCCTTAGTGTCAGATAAACTGACCCAATCACAGTCCTTCATTTAAAAATAGGGTGGGATCTCTAAGATGACAACACAGGATTGCCACTTCAGGGTATTCGTAAACAATCAAGATGGCAGCTTCTGCCACTGGATGGTCTGTCGAATACGTACTTTAACTCAAACAAGAACAAACGACTGCACTTTCAGTGTTCACTGGTAAGAAGGGTCAACTTTTTACTTTGCATGTATTAAAGGTGGGGTAAGCAGGATTCTGTTAAAGAAGCATCTTTTTTTGTGCTTTATAAACAAAAAAGCTTTTAATACCAGTAAATAGCTATTAGTTATTGATGACATTTGAAAATATAACAATATCACTGTGTTCTCTTATGCCGGTGTAGTCAACGGGCTCTTAAAACGTAGGTAGACCGGACTGCAGCCAAAAAGCCGGGTCAACATCAATGGGAGATGTTTCAGGATCTTAAGGACCCTGTAACCTTTCTGCTGGACAGGTAAACCACTTTGTGTGTTTCTTGCCAAACGGGACCTGCTGCGTGTTGTACCGCCACTACACAGTTTATCTCAGGTTCTGGAGTGTGTCGCTTTATCCTAGTTATCCTTTATCCACTTTATCCTAGTTGTAGAAGTCCTGCAGACATTGTGTTTGCTAGTAGTCTGTTGGCATCTACAGTAGCACCAATGCTTTATACTATCACATTGACTGGGCCCCCTTTGTAATTTTCTGAAGTATTTATTTGCAACCATACGAGCGAGGATGAGCGTCTGTTTGTGGGTGGGGCTTGCTGGAGCAGAGACGTAGGAGAGGGGAGGAGCTGAGGGGAAAACTGGTTGGGAGGGGTAGTGTTTACATTCAAGATTTCTCCCAAAAACTGGCACTTGCTCAGCTTTGAAAACTAGAAGTGTTGCATTGGTCATGTGTGAAAATACAGCCAATTGAGTGGCTGCCTTCAGTTTTAAATGGTGAGTTTATTTTCAGCTCTTAGGGCAACAACACCTGGATGTTTCAGCCATTAATAATCATGACAGCATTGAAAAATGAGTTCATAATTGCAGATGTGTGTATACATTTGAACATCAGTGTCAGTCTTTGTACATTTCTGTGTATGCATATTTGCATTTAGTTGCAAATGGTTTAGTTTTAATAATCGCTCTATAATATGACTCATCTTCCGCTTTACAAATCTTTTCTAAGTGCCCGCTCCAACCAACTTTCCTCTTATAGTCTAACATGCAGCAGCACAATAGTAGCACTGATTGAGGTAATGGCTCACTCAGGAGCCAATTTTAAAACTGCAAAAGATGACCAGGTTGTATAATTCATCAAAGGCTGAACATCCAGTGCAATCAGCCAGATCCACTGTCACGCACACAGAATCACCTGTCTGCAATGAGAGTGTGGGCTACTTGTTTTCAATACCTGAACGGATCACTGCACAACAGCTCTGCCACCGACAGCTGAGCCAAATTTGAGTTTTCATTATGCTGCTCTCACGCCAATAATACCGGGTACTGTCTGTCAATCAGAGCCCCAAAGGGAGAACCACCACCACCCACACCGTTAAATGTTACTTAAAATATGTCACAGCAAATCAAACGCTGTGTACACTCAATTAGTCTACAATAGATTTGAGTTGTAATTACTTCCATTGTGATTATGGCAGCGTGTGGTCTGCTTGGCTTGTTTAATTCAAGCATTACATATCATTACTGCTCTGGGATGTATAATTCTTGACATTAAAGGGTTTATTTTTTCTGTATCTAGGTCCCTTTCGTCTTCATTCATGTTTATTTCTGTTTTTTTGTTTCTCTTATTTGATTCAAAGCAGAATATAGTGTACTATTTCTCACTTTTTATTAAAGGCAAATTGGAACAAACCAACCCCTATGACAAAGTAGGAATGTGCCTGGAATGTAGAAATAAGTATATTTTCCTTAAATAAAATCATGGTTGTGTTTTATATGTACACAATTTTGATGACAAAAAACTGAATCAAAGTTTCAAGGGTGGTCCGTTTGCACACCACAGGGATTTATGCTCCTAACCTTGTCGGTATTGCCATTTTCTAGCCCTTGAGCAGGTGCTTAGTGCGCCATTTGGTGATATTATTTGCCCTTTAATGCTCCTGTTTGTCACGGCAATGACCCTTACTAAGCCTGTTTGATCCCAGCTGCTCCCCTGCTGATGTATATGCGATCAGAATGACAGGCCTGCTGAGGCGATCTCACCGCATGTCCTCTCCCCTCTCAGCCTACTGATCCGTTCGAGGATGCTCACATCCCCTGTGGTTGGCGCCTATTACAGCCAAGGTTTGACAACACTCGGCCGGGGCTCATTCACTTTCATTAAAACATGGGCTCCACTCACAGCTGGAACATGTGCCCGGCGCGGCCTATTTATCTCACTTTCTCTTTGTTGTTTCAAGCCAAATCATTGAAATGGCTCACTATTGTTAATGAGGTGTTGAAGCACAAGGTTGTTTTGTGGAAATATATTGAAGAAGTGGCTCAAACAATAGGTTGGAGCCTATACATCACTTAGGGGCACAAATTCCTCTCCTGGCTCTACAAATAACATTCTCTCTGGGAATAATGGGCCCATTGTGTGCACTCTCACTTTGCAACGCTTCTTTGTTTCAGTCAGCGTACGAGTCACCGCATGAATTTAGCCGAGGAGCATCCAATTATACTCAGCTAATGGGAAACGTTTAAAATAATGAACTGCTTAGAAGACCTTCGTAAACACAGAGGCCATGATGAATTAATGGGTTCATGTGGAATTAATGAGGAGTTCATTATCTATCATATCAGTTGTTAATATTTTAATTATAGATAGTATCTCATTAAAATTCAATGGTTCAATATTTGAGGTTATGCATCATTTCCAAAGAAAACCTGATCATTGAGTTCTGGGGCGAGGATGATTTACTGTCTTCTTGATAAAATCAGACTTATTAGCAGATTGCAGCATTGATTGATGTCAAACTGTTTGTGTAAGGATTAAAAAATGGATATGAAAAAAATAAAGAACCTTATTCATCCCACAATTCTGCTTTCAGACCTCCTCAAAATTTTGACAGGAGCTACACACTAAAAGATTTTTTACAACCTGTTCTAAAAAGGTGAGAGACCCAACACATGACGACAAATGATGACGGGTTTATAGGTATGTGAGGAGAAATATTGACCATTATCAAGCAGTCAGATCTTTGATTGAAAGGCTCCTCTGCTAACCTCTTGCTGGTTGAAGCGACAATGGCCATCAAGGACAAGAAGCTCCTGTGGTGCATGATAAGCATGGCTCTCCATTCGTCCACCCTCCTTAAGTCTACCAAGCCTTTGCTAATTGCCGCCATTGCACACACTGTACCTTCAACAGTTTAGTTGTTATTGTGCGTGGGGTGCAACAACATTGTTAACAAGGCACACCAGACTAACAGATCCCATTTAGCAACAACCAGAGTCCTGGTTCTTATGAGTGGAAATTTTACGTTATGAAATCAAGCCTGATTTTAGAGTAAAACAAACATGCTTGAATGATAGGATGTAATCAAGCTAAGTGCTGTTCAGCTTCCTTGTACATCTGTTGAGGTAGCAGCTTTTATTCAAGCTCCTTTTCCTGTCAGTTTGGGTGCTTCATAGGACAGGTTGTATAAAACATGTGTTGTTGCCACAAATCAACAAGTGTGTTCTCTATTTCAAGAGGTCCAGTAAACGTTCAGCTGATCTCATGAGTTAGCCTCTTGTGGTTGTCACACAATATGTTAGAAATACCATATTGTTCTTAATGATTAGATATAAAATTGTATATCGTAGAAAAAGTAAAAGTAATAATTATCTGGGTACAAACAAAGAAAACAGATCGGGAATATTGCACAAACATAATGTAGACCAATAATGAAAATCTAAACTGTTAAAGATATAAATTCTGAGGAGAATAGCTAAACAAAAATCCCTGTGGCTACCCCTGTCCTCAAAATGCAGCTTTTTAATATTGTAAACTTTTTAAAAAATCATGTCACTTTTATTTCTTTAAAGTATTTTGCATTGGCTCTTTAATCTTAGGTAATATTAATGGATGACGCTAAAACCCATTCTCCATTCTTATTGTCACCATGCAGCTGCCCTTATGGTTTAGCGATTCATGCCATGACATTTACAAATCAACGACCAAGATTTGATTATTTTACAAAAGTGGATTCAATTAAAGATGTGCAAAAAAATTAAAATAAATAATTAAATTAAAATAACAAATAAATAAAAAACACTCACAGCACTTTTACATAAGTGAACCAATCATTTTTTTACAGTCAAGAGTGAAAGTTCCCATGAGATTCAACACAGGACTGCTGACAACAAAATAATAACAGCAGCTGTAAATTGTGATGATGAGGATGATGATGATGAGGTGTTTCAACATGCCATTAGCAGGTCTGAGCAACAGAAAGCCATTATGCTGTTGACAGCAGAATAATGTGATTAGGATCATAATGCAGCTTTTACTATGCAAACAAAATGAACAGAAGGTCAAACCAATTAAGAGGAATTTTCAATAAAGAGGGTAGGATATAAGCTCGAATCAACTGACCAACAGCAATAGTTATTCTGTATGTATCTACTCTTGATAGATACTGTATCAAGAGTAAAACATTAAATACTGTAATGATTTTTTAATGCAAAAAAAAAAAAAAATTCTAGCCTTTCCTGCAGTTCAGTGTCTTAAATCCCTGAGGGTTATTCAAATGCTACAGTTGCTCTTATACACAACACAGAAGTAAAGATATATAAGAATAATGTTAATGAACTAGAGATGAAGTCCTAAAATGAATAAGAAATAGACAATAAGAAACAAACAGAAACAAACAAAAACAAATGGTTAGAGCAGAGAATTTTAAAAATCAAAGCCCCTGTATATAAAAAAGACAGAGTATTCAAAAGTACAGCTATGCACAAAGCACACAGGGTATAACAGTAACGTATATGTGAAAAGTTTACAGGACTGCAGTATAATGCAGTTGAAAAAAAAAAGACAATGCCATCCAGTTTGATCTCAATATTGCACAGTTGGGTTGGTAAAGCGATTGTTGGCCACTTTAGGATCAGATTGCAAGTAAGTTATCCATTATATATAATATTGTAGGGAGCATATGATATCATAGTGAATGAAAAAAGGAACAAAAATAAAAAGAAAACAGAGCCAGGTTTTCTTTCTTTTTAATAAATCAGATGTTGGGTCTGCTTCTCTCAAAGTGAGGATACTTTTGGAAAGAGCCCCTTGGTATAATGAAGTTATTCGCTGGGTTATTTTGGCCCACTGCTTCCCTTGCAGGGCAACTGAGGCTGTATTGTGGGCAGAACAATGTGATGACAGGGCTGTCCTTTGGGAACATCTAATTAGTTCCACTAGGGGAGCAAAGCAGCAGCGCACCGTGCCCTGATATTTGGCTTGTGCAGTCAGCGGAAAGATAGCCACAGGGCCCACTTTAATTGCAAAAATGCCACCAGAATGTGTGTCTGCAACTTCACCTGTCCCTGATCACGAGACCACGAGGGAGGGCCCATCTACCCGTGTGTGCGTCAAACACACACACACAGCATCAGTGTGTATTCATGTGTGCAAATGTGTGAAACTCGGTCTGAATAAATATGCATGCACCTGTGAGGATGTGCCTGTTTCAGCCTCCATCTCGTCCACTTTTGCTCAGCAGTACTGGCTTATTGATCGTGAAAGTTCACTACAACACAAGCAGGAGTTGATTTGGCCTGAACTTGATTCAGCTTGTTTGTGGGTTGGGGTTTAGGTAGAAGGTTTCTTTTACCCTGAAGGGATAGAAGGACACTGAGAAAAAACTGTATTTTTTTTCCGCTTGAGTTAGACCAGGAAAGTAGATATGAAAAGTGGGGTTGATTTATTTACAGAAGTAAATAGACGTTGCATGGCTTGCTGCAAATAAAAGAGCTGTGCAGCAGAAATATAGTGATAATTCAAATATTGTAATCAGCATTTTAATAGCTGGTTTTATCCTTTTTATGCTTGTATTTATGATGGAGCAGGTACTGAAATCAGCTCTTATTAATAAGACGGTTTTAAGATTTTCATACATTACAGCCACTAGTGTAAACAGAATATTTTATTGCAGTTCCTCTGGTACCTGTCATTGTCTTATTTGTAAGACTATTCTAGTGCGCTTGGGGTTAGATGCAGTTTGCCTCAACGTTTTCATTTTCAATATTAACAAGGGGTCATGACTGTAGCTGCCATGACAATTCAGCTATTTATAAACATAATTATGTGCCTATGCCTCCTCACTTAATCAAAAATGAAGGCGAAATAGTGCCATAACACATGCTGACATATTACAGTGGAGTTAAAATATTTGAATCTCAGGCAATCAGAGACGCAATCTGGCTGGTAAGGCCATAATATTGAGGATATACCCCTTCCACAAACATGGGAGGTGGGAGGTAGGGGGTGTTATGGCCTATACAGCAGCCAATCAGCAAGGGAACTCCAAATGTTTTGGCTTCACTTGCAAAAATACTTACAAAACTTAAGATCCTCAAGTGTGCAGGCTTTAAAATGTCTGGCAAAATTAAACTTATTTACAGCCAAATTTCCAAATGATTTTGGTATCTCATAGCTCATGTCTTTATTCGGATGTATATATTATATTTTGTACAGGGTACGGATTTCTCCTTCCATATCTCAACTATAAGCTTGAGGCTTGTCTGAGAATTTTTAAATGATTCTGGATTAGCAGTTCATATCACCTTCTCCACTTACATGAGCTGTCACTGAACACAATCTTGGGCTGTACACAAGTGTGACAATCTGGATTCACCCAACTGTATCTACTTTCATAAGAAAATGAAGGAAATATTGACTATAGGAACTCCAGCTAATACTTGAACTTAATAGGACAAACATAAATGTGCACAGCCAGCTAGACTGCAGAAACAACAACTTCTTTCTTTCAGCCTTTGGTAACTCCCCAATGACTTATGGTTCAAATGGTGATCGTTCTGAAATAAATACAAGACCGTCCGCTGAAAAGCATTTGCAACCCCATGACTGAAAAGTCAACTGAGTAGAAATATTTTAGATAGAAAGTAAAAAACAGTCCAAAGACCACTCACAATATGCAGTACAAAAGGGATACAGAGATGATGGTTAAATGCATCACTTTGGAGAACCAACCCTTCCTCTGTGGTTAAAAAAAATACAGGACTTTGTCGTCTATTAGATCCATGGTCCTTCCATCATAACTCTACATTTTGTGCACTGTGAAGCAAAGTCAGTGACAACACACGAGGTGAGTTAAAACATGATATGACTGCTGTAAGTTGTACTACAGACATCTGGAGCTCTGAGGTTTGTCCCATGTCATTGCTAAGCCTCACTGCATATCGGATTGATCCGCCCTACTTTTAAGTTTAAAGTGATCCAGGTCAGCTGATATTTGTGAAAAAAATAGAGATGAAAAAGAGGAGAAATAACATAAGAAAGCTGAGTTTATGTATGTTAAGTTCATTATCTTGCTCTGGCATGATCTGCTTCGAGCCTACAGTGTTTGATTTGAAGGTTTTGGGCAAATACAAGTATCTGACTCAGACTATGTGTAGGAAGACACAGCTGATCATGACATCCCTGGGCACAGGGGGTTGAATTATTGTCCATGTATTTGTGGACAAGCCTATGATGTGATACTATAATTCCCTGTAGCATTAACAAAGTAGAAAGATGTTAATTCATATAAAGATGATCAGTTTAACTGTAGCCAACTCATTTGAATGAGGAATGATGATCAGACTGACAAATTTCAGGTTATGATGCAGAAGAACAAGAAGCTCTACCAACACCTGAGAGTAGAGCTGGGTGATAAAACGATAACGATATATATCGAAAATTAATTTCCCTCATTACCAATATAACACTTGGTCAATATCCTTTTCAACAGTCCACATTCTGCCATGTTTTGGTAGACTACACGAATAGCCAATGAAAAGGGGAGTTGTTCCGGGTCGGCTTTGCGCTGAACCAATCATGAGCTGAATTAGAACCAAGTATCAAATAACTGTGTAGTAGCGGGCTGCAGCTATACGTAACCATAGAATTTTAACATGTGAAGCCGACAGTACCGTCAGTGAGAAAAAAAGAAAATGAGTGCTACCCCCGGCAAAGATGCAGATGAAGTCTCAACAGATGACGACATCATCGACAACACTAACACGAAAACGTCGGTGGTGTGGAGGTATTTTGTTTTTTTTGAGGTTGGCCATAATGCAGAGTAGTGTGCACAGCGAATTATGTCAAGTACAAGTTCTCGCAAAGTTGGGAAATACCTAAAATCTTTTTGCACCACCTGCAGCAGTGCCACGCAGCAGAGCACACACAATGTAAAAGGTTACAAACCCTGAGCGGAGCAAGGAGCCCGTGGCGCCTGTGTAGCCGAAACAGCCGACCATTCAGTCCGCTCTCTCTAGTACAATGTCTTACGACAAAACATCAAAGAGACACAGAGACCTCACAGATGCAGTGGCGTATTGTATTTCAAAAGACATGCTACCAATAAACACAGTTAAATTTCATTTAAGAGTAACAGGGAAGCTTTATGATGGACAGTCAATTTTTTAATATCGTGATATCAATATCGACTATCAATATAAAAAAAATAGATTGTGATAAACTTTTCCCCATATCGCCCAGCCCTACCTGAGAGAGCAATATTTACATAGTCAAAGTGTCAGCTATCAGGAGGACCCTCAGGATAACAGCTGTCGTGTTGCTTTTAACTCCGTGATACATTGAGAGACATGTGTTTCCAATGCCTTACACATAATCCAATGAAATAAATGCACAACAATACGGTGGATTCATGAGTCACAACATTATCACAAAGAGGCGAATCACAATCCATGTGATCCTACTGACTTTAATAAAACATGTGACTTTGATGACTCACGTGGAGAATCATCAACATTGCGTGTGAAGCCCCAGTTAGGTTTGGAGCACATTTCAGGGTCCAAGAATGTCTCAAAATGACTAAGTATGTTTGAACACTTGGCCAAAGTGGAGAACGGCAGCGTTTTTTACTTATCAACTGATACGCCAAACAAAAAAGTGCAGACTGTGGACATAATGAGGAAGAGAAAAGTACTTCTTAAAGTGCAAGTTCAGTTGTCTCTGTTTTGTGAGTGTGTTTGTGTGTGTTTGCTGATATCAGGGGTTGCACATTCCTCTAGTGCATGAATAAAAAATGTCTCTAAAGTCTTGGGGGCTGTGAATTATTGAGGAGGTGGTAACGAGGCAGACGAAGGGGCCAGGTGGAGGGGTTCAAAATATGTGTGTGTTTATGTGGTGTGTGTGTGGAGAGGAAGAGAGGAGAATTGAGGAAGGGTTCAGGGATTAGTGAGCATTAGGTTAACTTGGTCAACACCAGCTTCTGGCAAACACAGCAGAAAGAGATAAATATTTACTTACAAGAACAAGGAAATTTCTTCACAGTTTGCCCCCCCTCCATAATGTACACACATATACTCACAACCTCCAGCAGAAGGAAAAGCAACAGAAACAAAGAGACCGTGCAGCTCAAACAGAGTATAGATAAGTCAATAAAAGAGCAACTCAAAAGATTTCAAACAAATGAACGAAGCATTCGGGACACAAAGACAGGAAATTGAAAAATTAAGAGGCGTATGGGGGAGAAAGCAGGGAGTGGACAAAGAGAGACTGAGGCCAATAATTTCCAGGCATCTTTAGATGAAGCATTACTCAGAGAGCCACGATCAGTATCAGCCGGGTTCATATTCAGACAAATCAGCCATGCTTTTCAGGCAAAGTGGAGATGATCTTTGTTATCTTACACTCTCACTTACTGTGATCATTAGCTCGCTCTCACAGCCAGGGCTTCATTTATATAGAATGTGTAGCTGCTCAGGCTCATAAGTGCCTTCACTTTATGATGAATAATAAATCATCACTTATATCTCATTGATGTTATTGATAGTGATTAAATTATTAAACAGTGCTGGTTTATTGGGGCCCACAAATTCTCCAAGTAGGAAGAATTGCTGAGTAAACTATGTGGATGTCCAACAGACTGAAACACTCATTCTTGAATGTCTTTAGCAATTCTGCCCAGTGTGTTTGAACAAACTGCTATTTTCCTAATCTCACATATAGATATATAGCACAGCTAATATGATGGATACTACACCTCCTTTTAGGGCCTGTGTCCACTAATGACAAATTTTTTGAGCTGGTGACACAAAATCTCAAAATTAGCTAAACTTGTATAAGAGCAATTTAACACTGACCCTCTGCCAACTCTCATGTTAGCCGCGACAAAAGCAACCCCGGCTACAGCTACCCACTTTACATCGAATGCAGCATCCAGGGCGAACCAGCAGAGACTGCTTTGAGGGACTGAAGGCCTCTATTTGACAAGTGTCATAAGACCACGTCTGTAGATAATGAGGAGGTAAAGGAGGAGGGTAAACAGAGACGGTGCAGACGTTTCTGTGACAGCACACAGTATTAATTTCTGGGCGCGTTGTCAGAGTGCCCTTGAGCAAGACCATGGCCTTCTACGAGGGCTTCCCTTTTAAATTTAATACCACATGTCAGTTCATGTAAGAGCTCAGTGTCTGACAGGCCCCTGATTCATTGCGCATCACTGTGGATTAGTGTCATAGGAAAAATTCAAAGTTAATTAGCTAAAGTTTGAGTTTTTACAAAAAAGTTTTTTGAGTCTTTTTAGATCAGAAATGATGAGAAGGTAAGAACTAAAATAAGCTAGTAAAAAGCACATCAGTAGAGTTAGTTTATTTGTGCTTATCGTGCTGTTTTGGTCATGACAAAGAAAGATAACATGGATTAATTTCATTAGTCAATCCCATTAAAACTGACTCGTAAACTCTCAAATATAAGCTGTCACAAATAAAAATATTGAAATAATAAACCAATTAACCCTTTAAGAATGATTTGTCAATAATATGCCATGTTAAAAGTTTGTATCAACCAAATCCACTCTGTAAATGTCAAAGTATCCCTTTGAGATGCGTTTTCGCTTCTTGTTCCCTGCAGTTGCCAGTTTCAATTAAGGTTGGTTTCTTTTTACTTGACAATAGACTCATGCCACTCTGGAAAGCAAACACAATTTGTTTCTGATTCATTTGAAAAGAGTTGGCGGGGTTACATGCTGCTCTCTGCATGCTGTTCTCCACACTGGCAGACCACACTTTTTAAAGCTCAAATAGAAAAACCAAAGGGTACTAATGCTAGTCTACAGGCAGTCCAGACTGTGCATATGTGATGATAAACTCCTAAAATAATGCTCCCATTGTAAGAGGTATTGACTGAAAAGGTAGAAAAGAGGCTGCAGTGTGCATGAGTCATGTTGTCTGGGGTTAACTACAAAGCCCAGAGTCAGCGGTAAGAAAGGCTGCTTTCCCACCAGGCAACATGAAACACCCTTGAACATCTATCAGGGCCCAGGGGGAGCAATCTGGCAGCTGGTAAAGTCAAACAGCTCACCTGATGAAGTTGGGTCAGTGGGAGCTTAAACAAAGTGACAAAGCCCCTCCAGCCCTTGGGGGAAAGTCAGTTTCTCATGGTGGAGTAACTCAGAATCATTTGATATTTACTTTTTGGACTGAGTTTTACATTTCATCATAGGTATTTGTACACCTGATATTTTCCCATAGGCTAATTCACTTTAAAGAAGTGGCTGAATCAGTGTTGATCCTTGGATCACCAAAGAGCCAAGTTATGGGCGCAGACAACACCAGGGACTACATCTGCCTGAACCTAGAGATTCAGGACAGCCTCAGGTGAAGATATAAGACATTTCTTTTACTTGAGAAAGTACATCTATACATAGTGTTTAATGAGATTCTCGCTACAGCCATAATCTTTGATGGATTTTGGCAAACGGCACCAAACTTAATTCAAAGGTGTTTGAAGGGAATAAAACTAAAACTAGAGTTAGACATGACCCAGGGCTCTTGGGTCATAATAATGATGTGAAAAAGGTCTGAAATTAAAATGCTCATGACCTTTTTTGTCACTTAAGGTGCACTGTAGTGATATGCCACCATATAGGCCAAGCAAACAAGTGCAAGTAACTGCTTCACAAAAGCTGGCCAAACGACGTTTTTGAAAGGCGTGAGAATCACCACAGAAACTCAGTCAAAGAAGGTCAACAGAGCACTAGCTCAACAGACGGGAAATGACTGCAAGCCGATGAACATTGTAGAAGACCAGGGTCTGAGGAACATCCTCAGACTGCTTTTTCATCACATTGTAAATATGGACTCGGAAAATTATTTTGCCATGCAAGTAACAAGAATTTCATATGTGATTGACAGCAATAGACTTTTAGATTATTAAGAAAACAAATCCCTTGTTCCCTAAAATAATAAAAAGTGTTTATAAATAGAAGAAACAAAATTGTTCTATCTGCAAAGTATGATTAAAATCAGATTTAGGATTCTAGTCTGCAGGAGAAAAAAACAGAAAAGAACATTGGCCATAAGAACATACTAGGACATATAAAAGAGATAAGTAGAATTTAAATAAAATCCTTAAGGAATCTCAATAAAATCAAAAAAAATATTTACATTAAAAGATGACAATAATTTATCAGTCAAGAGAAAGGATTGTAAGGAAAAAGTTAAGGTTGGAGAAAAAGTAAGTGCACTCAAAAGACCCATGAAAAATATTATTAAGAATAATTTATACAGGAATGGTTTTTGCAGATATTACTGGTCCGGATTTGCCTTCCTGAATGTTTGTTGACAGTGAAACTGTTATGAGTGATTTTATGAGTCACTGGAGAAGCACTGACCCATCACACAGTCCACACCCACTGTATAAACAAACGCCATCCAAAAGCCTCTACATCTGTGTACTGCAGACACAGCACACATTGCAATGCTTTCTCTCCATTTGATCGAGCATTATTTGCCTTAATGTTGAGCTCAAATTAACATTTACTTTATTGATTCATTGATATTGTGTTAGGGCTAATGTGCCTTACATCTTCGTTTCGCCCTGCTGTTATCATCTCACTTTTACAACTGCAAATATCTCATTTACACAAAGAGATCATCAATCATCCAATCAAATCTAGACAGTGATGTTCATCTGCACTGGTTATGTGGCCCTAATCCAGATGCCAAGATAAGATAATTGTGTTAAACCAGATGTCCATCTGTGCGGCGTTAACTCATAATAAAACGAAATAAAATGTAACACAGGTTGTTGTTGTTGTTCTCCACAATGGCATGCTGTGCAAACAATCAATTACTTATTTTCTTTGTTTGAAAAATGCTATCCATAGACAACTGTACTCTTACTTGTACTCAATGAACCCCACAGTCTTTATTGTTTCTTTGAATATATTTCTACCATCGTCTGTCTGTATTTGACATTTACCAGGCGATAGCACACCAACCAACCTCAAGGCAGTCAAAGTTTTTTGGTGTGTGTTTGCAGCTCAAAGGTTTTTAACAATCTTTATTTCACATACCTGATTGAATTATATTATTTTTAATGCTACTAGTACTCATACCACTCTCTGCTTTCTATTTGTTTAAAAGTGGTGTTAAATAATGATAATTGAAGCGCAAAACGAACAGCTCACTCAATAGGAACCACAAAAAGCATCCCAGTGGTATTTACTCAAGTGGCTGGGCTTTAATGAAAACGAAAATGTTTTCTCAAATGAAAATATTCAAAAGAGAGATGGCCTGTGGATAGAAAATGATTTTGTCTCTGAACAGACAAGCAGACAGATCTCAGTGTTCTGGAAGAGGGGCTGAACCGAAGCAGGTGTTAACGGTGTAGTGGATCTACTACCCGCTTGACTCTTTTTGATGGATGCTGATGTGTGGGACCATATTTTGGTACTGGAAGTGTCCAGGTTTCTTCTTGTAGAGGTTCTGAACTTAAGGCATTTGCAGGTTTTGACTGTATTTGATTAGAGGACAAGAAGAGTCAAATGCTATCCACCATAGAAGAATCCCAAATCAGTGGTGGTCTCTTGACAAAGAAAAATTAAACATTCAACACTAGATTTTGCTCTTAGAGAAAGAGACTTCTTGCTAATCAGACTAAAGACAACAGCAGTGAATCAATAAGAAAGCCACAACCAAAAATCTGTCTTTGCAAACTGCTGTCCAAACCAAAAAAGCCCCCAAAGTTGCTCTAAGCTCCATAAGGCTAGAATTATCAGATGAAGGTTAATAAGTTCAAATTGACTATGTTGGACTCTGTGATAATTAGGTCCATTTCGGATACCCAAGAGCTGTTTAATAAAATAATTAAGGAAATGTTGGCAAACTGCTCCTTAAGCCTTCTGTCATTACCACAGTTTTGCAGGCGGTCATCTCAAGGTTGTTGGGAATACATGAGAATTGGCTATTAGTGTCCTTTCTGTTTGCAGACCCTTTAGTGACTGTTTTGTTGTCTTTAGACTGAAGGAAACTAACAGACAGGTCTCTTTAGGTAAATCTTTGTTGTAGAATGGGGAAGAACAGTTGGCCCAAAACACATCCCTGGGGTGCACCATCAAAATCAGGACCCCATCACAGATTAAGCTGGGGTTAAAAAGAAAGCTGGTTGGAATGGACTGGGTACAGGACTTGGACTAAAGGATGTTTAACTTTCATGCTTGAAATAATACCCACATGGAAAAAGTAATGGTTTGAAAACTGTGTTGACTTATAGTTGCAGATAAAAGAGAAAAAAAATGTCTTATGTTCATTTACGATGTAATTGTAATTTATCCATGGACCTAATCTTCATGTTAACTTTATCACTTTGTATTAACTTTAACTTTATCCCTCTTCTGTTCCTCTCAGTGTTGCTGCAGCTTCAGTGAAACTAAATTTAAGCCATTTTTGGTCTCTTCCTGAAATGACGGTGGATTTGACCAAACTTTGGAGGACAGTTTTAAAGACGCAAAATACATCAGTCACTGTGGAGCTTAATTAGTCACAACACCAATTACTAAGTGGTTTATACCCCCATAACTACTGTGTAATTGTGGTAACATGACCCAAGTGTCACACCAATCCTAAAGAAGGCTGTTGACTAGCGTTAATGTCAATTAAAGGTTTTTCATGAAGAGCAACTATCATAATGATTTTCCAGGTTGTTCATTGAAGAAAAAAATATTCTAAGCAAGTCTTGTGTACTTAGCCTTTAGCAAAACAACAATATACTACTTTGGTATTTGACATGATTTATATTTATACTTCGGCATGATATATGCCATATCGTACAGTAAGTACCCACATTAGAAATAATGTTATGCTACTGAACAGGAGTCAAAACAGTTGCTGTTGAATCATCAGTCTAGATATGGAAGCTGGTATTCATCACACTGCAGTGCTGCATTAAACAAAACATTTATAACTTTAACTGCATTCCCAAATCAGCCTGTCCATCTCTCCCTCTAACTCACTTGAATGCAGCTCAATGCAGTTGGCTCATAAACCCATGGCCACTTCAATATTCCTGCTCACCAGCTCAGCTCCTTTGAAAGGCACACATCATCAATATTACTTATTCCCTTTTGATGTGGTCCACTAAAATAATTCTACTTTGATCAGTGAAACACTGTATTATTGTATTTATGCAGCTGTTTGAAGCCTGGACTCACAGTTTTTTTTTTTCTCTCTGTTGGGGCCAATTCATACCGACCTGTCAAGTTAGACTGGAAATGCTCTGATTTTAGTGTGAGTATTTATAGAGTTGACAGCATATCTATGGATTTTTGACAAATTAAAGTTAAAAATCATCACAAACTGTCCTGGTAGGCGCTATCCTGAGCTGCCAAAAGATAATTAAAACCAATGAAGGTTGTTGCAAGCGCTGTCTAACATGCTTGTCCCAGATGTTACCCAACTTTTCAATTCAGTTAAGATCCTAAAAGCAATTTTATCATCAGTCTGCTGCCTCCTTTTACACCTGCCTCTCTTTGCCTCAATAGGACTGATTATATTGCTTGAATAGGAGTTGAGTTTAACCTTCACTTAAAGCTTATTTTCGGTATCTGCATATTGTTGCAATTGATGTGTTTAATCGATCAAAAAATCAGCTTCTATTCAGTAAAATTCACTGTATTTATAAGTCTCCCTTTAACACTGATGTTTAACTCAGAGTGTGAAACTTTAATGCTGCAAAAGTAACATCTGTCTAGGTTGTAAGTCGTAGATGTTTAAGGTTTCTGAAAACTGTGATCGATTCACTGCTTTCAAATTGACCAGGCAATAAGACACTATAACTTGTCAGAATCTTTAGAGAAATGGACCTTATAACATATTAACACAACAGGTCACAACTGCGATTATTAGCATCCAGCCCCTTACTGGGTAACAAAAGCGATAGCAAAAAAGTAGTTCAAGGACAATGTTTTTTTGTCTTGTTACAGGCCACAATGAGAAAGATCTAAATTCTAAATGTTCGCCAGGAACAAGCAACTTGCTGACTCACTTTCTCGCTGATATATTATTAGCTAGGAGGCAGATGTTGTTGGCACTATGTCTTAAAGTTAGCTAGAAGCAAGCAACTTGCTGACTCACTTTTTCACTGATAGATTGTTAGTAAGGAGGCAGCTGTTGCTGGCACTGTTTCCCAAAGGTAGCCAATGGGTTGTGTTGTTTCACTTTGAAGTATGGCCTCACACTCTTCCAGATTGCGTCCATTCATTGTCTTTTCAGTTGCTCATTTATTAGAGCCAAATTAATGCAGTCACCAAATATCACGACGCCATTTTCAGATCATTCTACCAGCGTATCTCATGGCTGCCTGGTTTTTTATTTATTTGTGTATTTTAGAGGGAAAAAAACACAACTTATCATTTCAACATGACTCAAGGTTGGCTGCTTTAGAGGATGTTTGAGCTCATCTGGTAAGCTCCCACCACCCACTGCAACCTCCGCTTTCTGGTGCACCACCTGGCAGGTATAGCATCAGATATCTGGAGCGTGTGGCAGCACGCCAAGGCCGAGCGCATTAATAGAGTCAAAGTTTGATGTGTTAATGTGTTCCTCTGCCAACATCAAGAGCACTGCGGGGCAAGCCCACAGAATGACAGACATAAAGAGAATGAGAGGGGGAGGCTGGCAAAGAACAGAGCGAGAGGGAGGCGGTGGGAAAGAAAGTAAAGGGCTGATGAAAAAGGGAAGGGAATGAGGAAGAGAGAGAGAAAGAGCACTTGACAATGAGAGCGGGGAGATGGTGTAGAGACAGAGAGAGGTGGAAATGCAGAGGGAGAAAATGAGAGGACCCACGGATAAAAGAAGAGGGAAATTAAAGATGCATGGTGTGGGAAGTGGGGAGTCCAACCTCTAAAAACAGGATCGCAAGCCAAAGTTTTTCTTTGAAATTAGTTAAAATGAGGATGGTGATTAGGGACTCACACAGGTCTTTTAATTCCCTCCTAGCATGAGCAGGAAGCATTAAGCGCCTGTGCAGCAGCCTAACCTTCAGGTGCTGTTCATACAGTGACTCTAATAGACAGCAGTCGACTATATTTAGCTTGTTGAGGGCTTTGCTGGAGAAGCTGCCATTGAGCTCATCCTCTACCAGCTTTCTCTTATAAATAATCTGCCCATGGAAAATGACTTGTCCTTGACAGCTTTTCATTTATGCATCATTTGCAATTGAATACATGGATTATGCACTTAGAAGAGAGTTAAAAAGATTCACTTTTCCTCCTCAAAAAACAGTCATAACTTCTCTCCCTTGCTTATTGTTTTTTTTCTTCTTATAGTTAATGGAAGAATGTATTGTGTGACATTTTCCACAGATGCAAATCCACGGCATGCAGCCTACATCTTTCTTCACTGTAGGAGGACCTTTGACTTGGCACCCTCTGCCGTGTTGATTAATTCTAATTTTAATACAATGATGAGCCTGCCACCAAATCAATGTGTCAGTGTTAATTGGAGTTTCTTGGCTTTTGTGTTAATTTGCCCCCTCTGGCTCTAATTGGGTGCTGACAGGCGATGTGTCTGTGGGTGGCTTCGAAACCAGGGTGGATGTTGGGTGGGAGTCGCTCATGCGGTGGCCTAGGGTGACAGGAAAGGTAACGGGTGATTGTGAAAAACACTTTTTTTTTATGCTGCATATGCTGGGTGAAAAAAATAACAATGCGCATCAACTCATTAGGTTATGAAAGAAAGAGATGAGTGTTTCCTTCAAGCCTTTTAATCAACATGAAGGAGCTTGTTTGGCTTATTCTGGAGAGTTCTTTACATTTTGTATTAGGATTGACACTGAAATAACTCATTATTTGTAAAACAGACATGAGCATTATGAGGCAACGTCGATAAGCTCTAAATGTATACGCTCGAAATTTAACATAATTATTTCACATATAAAAAAAAAAATGCAGGAGAAATAATTTGTTTGGGGTTGTAAAGATTTCGTTGAAATATCAAAATTTAGAGAGCAAATTTTTGTGGTTCACGCTGATAATTTTCCTTTTCTTTCTTTCACTGATGAAAACAGGACAGAGACAGAGACAGAGTTGTATTGTTGCAGGCTGGCATATTTGGCCTGAAAAGCTTGTTGGAATTTTGACTGATATTCTCTAAAAGTTCTCACATTGTGCTACGTCTCCTAATTCGATGTTTTGCCGTTTCGACCAAACATTACATAATTTGAATAAAAGCTGATAACATTTAAATCGTGTATTTATGAATGTCTTTTAGTATTGAAACAGTGCAACATAAAGGAAACACATTCTGCGCTGACGTATCGGTATTTGAGTGCTCTTGAGTGCTCTTCGATTTTGTCCTTCGCTGAGAATAAATTCCAGGTAAGAAAAATTTTGTTGAATGTCAGAGTCTTTTGAAAAACTCTATTGTGGGTTTTAAGAACACATTTCCGCTCAAGATGAAAAAGTTGATCAATGACTAACTATCTCACCTGCAGACTCTTAGCAGCACTCTCTCTTACAGTCTGCTTGCAAATAACCCCGTGTTCAGTTTAGGAGTCACTTTCCTAAAATTCCCTGAACTTTTGTTATGACAGTTTGCAGGGAAGAGAGAGAGCAGTCTGGTTTGTTATTTTGTGCGTGTCTGTGCTAGGGCTTTTCATAGGTTCACTCTCTGCACTAGCAAGAGAGCTGTGAAGGTGAGACAGCATGTTTTTGTCTTACAATAAAAGCTCTGACACTAGTCCTGTGTCAGCATGGTTTCTAACCGCCTTCTGCACAGCAGCAGGGAAAGATGGAGTTTGTGGGCCATCCTGGGTATCTTTTAGGCGTGGTGACAGTCATTCAGAGTGAGAGGTGTCAAGAGTGGGGCATTGGTGCACCCTCACCTTATTGGAAAAAGAGTTGGTTGTTTTCGAGGTTTAACTTTGGGCATTTTCTAGTGAAAATAACTTCACTTCATCACAGAGGGCCCCGCTAGAGAGAAATGCTCAAACTGAATACATAGGTTTCTCATCCACTTCACATTATCCTTCCTAACATCTGGCAACCAACCAAAAAAACCAAACAAGTTAACAATAAAAACAGACATCACACTGGTACAGTTTCCAGAGCAAAGATATAGTCTTATCATTTGATCAGAGGGCAAACTCACTTTAACCTCAACATTTAATCAACAATAACATCCTAACATTACACCCTGCTTTTCTGTTGTAAACTATATTATACTTTAACATTTTCTCGTCACTCGACCAGTTCTTCAAAACTGCCAAAGCCGATACCCTTGTTTTTTTGTGTGTGCTTCATGTCTGTCTTCTTCAATTTGGTAGATGTCTCCTCCTCTCAGCACCCCTCAGCTGTTCTGATTCAGATACAGATACAGATTCAGATTTATTTTGGAGTTGATTTTCAGATTTCGGATTTGATTGTTCTTTACAAATATACATTACAAATACATTCTTCTTCTCCAAGGTGTAGGCTGAAGCCCATGGCTTATTTTGCCTACCCTGCCATTTACCCACTCTTTTTGTTTGTAATTTGAGTATGACTGGTCAGTCACTAACAAAAAATATCAAAAGTTTTGTGCTCTCAAAATGAATAAAAAGCCGCACAAAAACATACTCCGACAAAAACTATCATCATTGCCACAGTGTCAACAGGCAGAGGTAAAATTTGTACAAGGCAGTGCTAGGCAGTGCTATGTAACGTCTCCTCAACAATATTGCAAGCTTCCATATGTGTGAAAATGTTATTCTAACTTCTCCAATAGCTGCTTTGTAGGTGATCATTATATATTTTGGCAATGAGGACAATCAAGCACATGATTTTTACATAGGAGACTCAAGTTTGAGTCAGTATTGTTGCCGTTTTAACAGCTGACATTAATAAATCTAACATATACTGTTTGTACATCCTGTTTATAATGTGTCTCAGTTTAAATAAGTATCTCAAGTGGCTGTTTTACCTAAAACAAAAACTTTTCTCTGTTTAAACCAATTAGTTTTCTTTATTAAACATCATGAAGTGGTTTCACAAAATCCACAACTGCCAATATTTTGTAGACTTAACTTCAAATTTGAAAAACACATCAACAATTACTTGCATTTGCTATTACAGCTGTTGCTGGTACTCTCCAAAAGTAAACTGTGTCATTTTTGAAAAAGGTTTGATCTGTTAGCATGTTGACATGTCTATTGTGGGGCTAGGATACCTTAAGCACACTGTTGTCCATCAAAATATTGTTTGTTCTGATACATGTTGGACTTTAAGATACAGTTACTTAACATTTTGGGTATAACATATATTCACTAAACAGAAATAAAAAAGTCAGTCAGTAAAAAGGAGCCATTAACTTTGAATGCTAATCCAAATTCTCACTGCATTTCCAGTGTCCAAGGTGATATGGTAATAACACCTCCCGTATCAAGACAAACAGGTGCAGGTTTAAAGCAGCTTCCCTGCAACCTTTAGGAGTGCTGATAACAGAATTATGAGACTAATCAAGAGGATCATACTTCACTCCCATCTGAGCAGTGTGCAACAAATAAAATCCCATCAGCCTGACCTTTGTAGGAGCGGGCTGTGGCAGAATGTAGAAAAAATTAATTTCTCTATCCTGAGTGGACGATTACTGAGGCAATAAAGCAGCTTGTTCACTGGATATATGCGGAAATATTAAAATTTGACATTTGAATCAAGATGTTTTACATTTGCAGAGGAGTGTCCAGTACTTTGGTACAGTAATATTGCATGGAATACTAAACGACCAACTTGCAGAGTACAGTCAGATGAGGCCAACATGTCAGCTAGCTTTGCTGAGCACCAACAGCTCCATAAAATGCTGCTTTTTTAAAAAGTCCAACTCAGTGCTCTCATTACTGAGGGACACAAAGGCCAAAATAGAAGCTCTTCCTGTTTTGGCAGGAGTACCTGGCAAGTTGAGCTCATTTCATAGAGTTGGCATACAGTAAACTCCATCTACTTGGCAAAAATATCATGGATGACTGTCTCCATGCAGCTCCAATTTAGAACTTCTAAAGTTCTAAGTTCAGATTAAATTACAGCGCCATCATTTCACTACAGTTAGTTTCTGTGACATCCTAAAGCTTACACTACCACTACATCTACACGCCTTTTAGGGAAATTTCTTTTCTGCACACAGATCATTAAAATTTCCATGATTCAAAGTGACACTGAAATGATTGTTTAAAACAAGGTCTGAAGTGACTCTCCTGAAACACAGGGATGTTTGGTAGAAAATAATGCAGTTTTAAAGAGAACACATAGACAATGTTGTGAAAGCCTGTACGAAGTTCATTTGTAGGGTAAAATATTGATCAAATTAGGAGTGTCAGAGCTTATTTATGCACGAGAGCACTGATGAATCCCCTTTTTTTGGCCACTTTGCATCAAAAGAAAATCGAAGTACAATATCAACCTTTTATCACATCATTGTCATTTCATTCACTAATGTGCAATTAGTGGTCTATCTGATCATTTTTGGCCTGTGTCCATTAATTGCATTTGTTTGTTTGTTTTTTACACAGGACACACCCACAACCTTGATTATATAGCGCTTCCCACTCATGTTTGCTGTTGGTAGGTTACAAAAGTTGTCTTGCAGAGCTCCCTGTCCTTTGTAGACTGTTAAGTCAGTTTTAAATTACTCTCTATACCTAATATTTGCTTTAATTAAAGGCTCATGTATGGAGTTAAAATAATGAGAAATAATAAGATTGGCTATTTTTATACTGGTAAACTTGAATTTCAGTGCTTTAAACTTGTTGGGTTCTCATGGGAACCACTAAGAAGAGCCCTGTTTTTACATTTTCAATATTTCCAAGTCAGGAAATGAAGATATTTGACTGTCACAAGTCAACAGGATGACATTATTTTTCAGAGGACACTGTTAAAGTAAGTGAAAGACACGATAAGGACTCACATCACAACAACAAAAACAGCTTCAAAGGGCGATTTTTGGACGCTGAGCACTTTAACAGTGAACTGCATTTATTATTTGTTTATTTATTTATGAAAGAGAAGCTGCAAAAACTGCTGCTCGTGGACACAGGTCCTTATAGCCCAGCATTAAGATTTTATAAAAGTTTCACATCCCCCCTTCATCCAGCTATTTTCCTTCTTTCCTCCTCTCCCTTCCTCTCTCCCTCTTTTCTTGGCTTCAGTCTCCTCTTCTCTCTGTATCCATCTTCTCTGACTTTCTCTCACTGTCTCCATGATGTCTCTTTTTATGGCTGAAACATAACCCAAATACTCCCATGAGGCAGCAGATCTGCCCTTTACAGAGAGAGCGGTGCACCATGGGTAGTCCTCTAAACAGTGTAAACAGCACTTCTTCTACGACTGCGAGAAGCTGCGAGAGAATTCATAATGTATGGCGACGCTGTAACAACATCGCAAGTAATTACCATCTGAGGGAAATTATACCCCAGCCGATGTAACAATGTAATTATGGGAAGATAGCGTGGGCTTTTGTTAACTTTAAGTATGGTGCATGACAAAGGGAAAGTTAATGAGTGTTTGTATGTCTCCTGTCTGATTCCAGTGGCTGACCTGGGCTTTCAATGCCGGCTCCTAAAAAGCAATCATGAGAGTGTCGAATTGTAATCACTGTTGGTTCATACTTTATGAGATGTATGTAATTATGCCGGCAAGTTGCACATTATATCCACCTCGAGATTATAAATGACTATCTAGGCTAATGCTACATTCAGAAGTGAGACACTTTTAGAAGCATTATGGCCACGAGTCACCAAAAAGTACGTCATTTGGACAAATATGTCAACCTGAGCTTTATGAAAAGTTTGGTTACAAGTCATGTTGCCCTTAACTATTTGAATACATGCCTTAAAAGAACAGCAAAACTATGCAACATAACCAAATAATGTTAAGATGCTTGTTCAAATCGTAGATACACTGGTTGCAATCATAGACTGTATATACTATGGACAACTTGGCTCCGCCTTTCGCCAGGATTTGAAACCGAAAAGCTCTCAATAATTCCGCGTTTTTTCTCCACTTCCTGAAACCAACATTGCGCAGTAGCATTGTACACATTTGGCGGGAGAGTCGCTGTGATGACGCTCGGCTTAAACAGTGTATCCCCCGGGTGAGCTACACAATCTTCGTACGCCCATAGGCTGTATCAAGTGTCAATCATAGAAAACTTGGACCCCCCAATAACTTTTTAAAAATGGAGCTGTACAGAAAAAGGAGAACTTGTGCACAAACCAGTCTTACAATAACTACATGTCAACATTGCAGGCAGGGGGTAGGAAAATGTATGTTCTGTCTAATAAATTTCCAAAGTTTGTCCACAGCCCCGTAAGCTTTGCTGGCGGTGGCGGGATTTATGACCTATACTGCAGCCTGTCACCAGAGGGTGCTGTTCTCAGAGTGGCTTCACCCAGTGAGGATGCAGACGCTGTCCATTCTAGATACAGTCTATGGTTGCAATATAATCAATATGACAACTAAATGCAAAAATTTATGCAACTGATGGTCTCTGTGCTATTAGTGTCGCTTTCAGTGTAGTGAAAAGACACCTAAATGTGATTTTCGACGACACCTAAAGTAGACTCAGCTACACTCACATGTTCAGTCATTGCAAGTGACTCTTTGTACAGGCGCTAAAACCATTAAGATCCCGTTTCTATGCTTGAAAAGTTGAGATGTTTACCATTCATTTCCAAGCTAGAGGAAGATTCAGTGATTAAATGTGCATTTCTTGTGGAATAGTTAAAGTTGCATCTCAGGTAGAGATCAGCAATGTGTGGCCTCACTCATTACATTCAGCTCTCAGTTTCAGTGTTTCCAAGTTTAAAGCACGTTTCAGTGCAATCCAACTGGCTAAAGGTGTTATGCAAAGCAGAGATGTTGATCTGCAGCATGGCGTCTGTGGACTGATGGTGATTCTGACATGTTTAGATTTCATCTTTAAGAACAAGTATACATACAAATGTACACTGTGAGTCTAAAATAGGCATTTTGATAATTAATCATGTCCATGGCCAAAGAGCAATCATGAAAAAAAAAAAATCTTTGAATTTGCAAATAGGTTGACGTCTTCCACTTGCCTCAGTAGTTCACTTGACACTTCTGGCACTCTTACTTTAATATGCTCTTAAAAATATAACACGCTCAATAATCCCTCCAGCAGAATAAAAAAAGAGCCTGTTTGAATGTTCACACACAGTCTGAAGAACTTATTTCTAAATATGAACATGAGACTGGACACAGCAGAGACCTCAGGGGGAGCCTGAGTCCAGGTTTGACAGGTCTGGACACAGAGCACAGCTTCAGGCCAAACAGCAGCTATAAAAAGCCTTTCCCTCCCTCACCTGATGTCCAGCATCAGTACTTCCTCTGCAGCCAGGGAGGCTTAAAAGAATGTCCACAGATTGCTATAAGCTTAGAGTGGGCCTCTGTGTGTACAGTAGCTGTGTACACACACATACGCACACACAAGTACACTTGTATTCCTATATGTTGTTATGAAGTGCGGTGGAGCAAGGAAGCCTTATCGTGCCCTGAGGTGTGAGTTAAGGCCTGACAGCTACAGAGGGGGAAATGACTTGAAGCACCTGGACACAATGTCAATATTTGAAAAAAGGGAACATGGTCCAAAAGTAATGCATTGCAAACCATGTGATGCTTTCTACCACCGCAGCAGGGTCATAGAGTCTGTCATATAACCTTTAATGCTCTTGATAAGGAGCCTGAAACTTTATAATCAGACTGAGTATGTGTGATATTACAGAAATATTGTCTCTGATAATAATCTATATTTAACGAGTTTTACAGAGCCCACTCATTTGTCATGCCAAGCAATAAAAATAAAAGTTTGATAAGAATCTGAAGTTCAGGACGAGCAGAACGGTGGCACAGCAGTAATTAAATTGAAGGTTGTTTTGAGGGATATAGAAAAATGAAAGTCATGGTCCTTTAATAAGCGTGAACATGAACTCAAGGAAAACTGACTTCCAATATAATTACATTTTGTAATTGCTGTCTATAATGCAGAATAGGGTGATGGGTATTTTTGGTGATCCTGAAGATACATGAGAGGTGGTTTGACATTGAATAATAAATACTTCCAGCACCAGAAAAAGAACTTTACATTACAGTTCCAACAAGGAAAATATGACATTACAGATGCTCTTAGAAAGAGTGAGAAGGAGAGAGAGGGGCTAAAAAGAAATAAGTGCTTTGGCACATGCAATTAAGTGGTAGCAGTAGAAGCAAATAGAAAGGGCCTATGTCCATTAAGCATCCAGCAGTGCATAGAAAAAAGAAATGTTCTAGTGTCTCTGTTTAAAGCACCCTCCGTCAAAAATAATTGAACTTTTGGAATTTAACATCACCTGTCAATGTCACTTTTTCCAATATGACCAATCAGAATCAAGAAGGGGCGGGAATTCTGATGTCAACTTCATCATCATCATCATCATCATCATCATCATCATCATACCAATGGCAGAGGTGAATAGAAAAAGAAAGTAACTACGCTCCCTTTTTGTCAAAAAAAAAGTCGAACAAGAGCAAACACACAGACTTAGCAATCACTGTTAGAGGAAGCAGAAGTGCCATTGGACAACTCTTCTGATGAGAACTACTTTGGAGTTGAGCCTGTGAGTGATTCAAGCCCATAAATTATTGTTAGTGGGCACAGGCCTTCGAGAGTTCACGATACATCGAACTGTGACTGTATATTGTGCCTTTATGAAACATTTTGCACAAGTAGTGCAACATTATTTCCAAAGGTATTATTGTCAACATTTTAAAAAGGCAAAAAAAAAAATGTTGGTAATACTTAATACAAAAACCATAACTTATAAATGGTAAATAGACCATTTAGAAATGGTAAGCAGATAGTTTATTAATGTTTAATCATCATTTATAAATAGCATATAGACCATTAATAAATTGTAAATTTTACTATTTCAACAACCTAACCCTAACCCTTACTTTACAATAACCATCTACGTAATGTTTATAGGTTGTTTATAAACCACTTATTAGTCATTTACAAAGTATTACAAGCATCAGTTGCGACTTTACAATAACTAGGCAATGTTTATAGATGGTTTAAAAACAAATATTAACCATTTACAAAATGCTACTGACACACATTTTAATCTAGATGTTTTACAACCAATATTCAAACCGTATATAAACCTTTGATAAATAGTCCATTAATAATTAATGAACAAATTTCAATCTTATTGCATTGCGTGTTAATGGTAAAGAAACTATTTACTTACATTAATAAACTATCTATTTGCCATTTATAATTGGTCTATATCCTGCTTTTAAAGATGATAAAACATTAATAAACTATCTATTTACCATTCATAAATTAAGGTTATTGTAAAGTGTTACCAAAAAATGTTTTGCATCATATTAAAGTAAACCTTATTATTTGCAGAAGAAAATGAGCTGAACATATCAGTTCCTCTTTTTTAGAAGTGATCTCCTACAACTCGTCTCAAGCATCCACATTACGCTCTCATCTTGTGTCCTGCTTTGGATGGGCATGTCTGTTACGAAGCCTGGTGGCCATTGATTTCCACAAAAAGAGAAGGACCAGTGGTGTTTACTCATCTGATTGGATGAGGCACACTGACCCCCTTTCACTCGTCCTGCCATGCAGATAAGACTGGCAGAGTGAAGGGAAAGGAGCCAGAGGAAAGAGGGTAAGTGAGCCTATCAAGTACAGAGGTGGATTAGATGTAGTAGCAGGAGGAAGGAGGAGGGTGGGTGGAGGACAAGTTGATAGTCAGACAGAACGCTACTTCAAACAGCTCTGTGCTGCAGACCCGATCAATAAGTAGATATGTCAAGTTAAGTTGTAAAGCCATAGAATGAGAGGCAGCGACAGGAGTGAAGGGAATAGAAAGGATCAGGGGCTTGACAGAGGGAGAATATTTGAAGTTAAGAAGAGACAGAAGAAGTTGAGAAAGGGTAAGAAGATGAAGCTACAGAGGAGGAAGAAGAGGAAGACGCTGAAGAGGAATAAAAGGAAGAACAAGACAAAGGACAAAGAGAAGAAAAATTAAACAAACCGAGGCAGAAAAGTGGAGAAGAGTAGAGGAACAAGGAGAGGAAGAACCAAAGGACAAAAAGGGCAAGGAGAAAACAAAAAAAGGGGAAGATGCGTTTGAATGTTTTTGAAGCTGTCAAACTGTTTTAAATATACATAACAGAATATCCGTCTTATCATCACTTCAGTGTACTCAATCATGACACAAAACAGATGCTCCAGTCTTTCCTGTAGGAGATGTTAGTTGTTCTATGCAAACACTTTATCCTATTTTGAGCATTTCTTTCTATAACCTATACTCTACAATCTCCTGAAATTGCTGCAGTCTGTTTCCTAAACCAGTATGCAAGAGCCGGTCTCAGAGGAACTCACTGAATCTTCACTTGATTGAGTCAAACATCCATCACAGTAAAGACATGTCTGCTCCCATTGATGTCAAAATGATGATGCTTTTGTGTAATCAAGAATTTTATGAACAAGCCAGATTGATGAACTCAAACTGATTCAGTGGAGCTACGCAGGACACAAAAGCTGATTGAGTGTGTGGTACTGACAGAGCAGGAAGCACAGTTTTATCATCTTTGTGCATACATATCCCATCATACTCTACTAACCAAGCTACAACCAGAGCTCAGCTTTATAGTGCATGTAAATGTACTAACTGCAGTTCCTGGTTATCATTTTCTTCACAGGTTGATCCTGAGAGTTGAAAAATGCAGTCAGTCAGGAAAACAGTCAGGCACACATGGATGAAGCAATATTCTGTCCTGCAATCCAGACAACAGCTGCAGAGCTGGTACAGCTTTAAATCAGTGTCTAATTTTCTAATCCCCTCAAAGTAACTTAAACCATTAGTGGTGGTAATGATGCTCCATTTACATCAGCTTGACCTAAATAGTGTTGTATCGTTCATTAACAAGTCGTTTAAAAGAACAGAGTGAACAACGTAAATGGAATCACTCCAAGACCTGAATCGTTCCTTTCTCAGTTCAGTCGAGCTCAGCTGCCAGCGTGGTGTGCTGGTCAGGAGTGGAACTACCGCCTTTGACTCTTTGGTGAAAGACACACAGCAAGCCAGCTAGCGAGTGACAAGCAGAGTCTCGTGGTTTGTTCACAGCGAATGAACGACATGCATCAGTCAGACTGTGAAATGAACGACTTTGAAATGACTTGAGGCAGGCAGAGGAGGCGTGCTGCTGTGTTGTTTCACTTGCGTCGCGATGCGAGCTGTAAACTTGGAATTTCCCCCTGCGGGACTAATAAAGGAATATCTTATCTTTTCTTATCTTATGATTTGGTGCCAAACTGTCTACACTGTATTGATTTACAATCTGTCAAATGTACTACATACGCCTACAAACTCCAAACTGTAACAGATTATACTTTGAAGCACACTGAACAGAGTCAATAGAGATATTCCCCCTTTATGAGGTATCTGCTAACATTTTTCGAATCTGCCGACTCAGAGGCATCTCATACACATAACTATAGTCCCTTTGGTATCAACCATGAGTTTCACCTCCCCTCCACTCATCTCAAACACACACTCCAGCATCCCCACCTGACCCGTAAGCATCTGAATGTCCCCATGGCCCTCACTCGGCCGCAGTCTCTGCTGCTGCTCTGCAGTCTGAGTGCTCCTTTCTGTCCTCTATGAAGGGAGAGGCGAGCCACCTATCTGCTGCTGTGCACACAATTTGAGATGACAGGTTAAGTGGCCTACGTACCCTCTGGGCCTGCTAATACAAGCCAGTAGGAACCTGCAGCCGTCCTGTGCTGTATGTGTGCTGGTGGAGGTAAGACAAGGTAAAGAGTGGGAACGTGGAGAGAAACTTTCTCCCATGTAACAAACTTGGCAAAGGTGGTGGACTGTCATGTGGAGTTTGGCATCTCATCTCAGGGTTGTCATTGTCAAACTAACAGAGTCTTAACATTGATATAACAGCTTGGCATCTCATCTCAGGGTTTTTATTATCAAGCTATTAGAGTTATAACATTGGCATAACTGCTAACGCATTACATCATTTACTATGGTGGCTCTAAACCAAGTTACACTCAAGGCCATTGGCTAAAAACACAGATCCGTAAATAATTTGTTAAATAGAATGAAAGAAGAAGAAAATATATTTTCTTTTCAAAGTGTTAGATCAGAGAAAATGGAGATATGATGCTTTAAATGTTGGCAAACCATTGATTTCATGTCAGAAAGTGGATTTTCTTTAGAATTGGAAATGTTTTCAGTCTAATAATTTATGGCTTGGCTGTGTTATCTGTTATACTATAGAGGGAAGTAATGGGCTATAACAGAAATGTACTGCAGATGAAATGTGGCTCAAAAAGAGCCTTCCCTTCAAAAGAAAAGCTTCGCATTATGTGGTCTGATAATTAGTTTAGTGTCTGGCCCTTTTTCATAGACTATAAAACAAGGATGTGGTCCTGGTGATGTCACCCATCTGTTTCTAAAGTATAGTTTTGAAGCCCGGTAATGGCGGTCACCAAGGTGAATTGGTCTGGTGACGCCAGCCTATGTATATTTTTCTAGATTTGTAGTCTATTTGGAGAACATTTGGGCCATTGTGGGTTTTCTACTTTGTCAGCCACCATACTCTGGCACTGTAAAATCAAAACAGGGGATGTATAAAGAGACGAAACACAGCGAAATGTAGAGGAAAACAAGCCATGCATATAAAAATTGTTGATCAAGTGCATGTTTTTTTATTCTTGACTGAATCCACTGCCTGTTTTAAACACCTATGCTGCTACTCCAGCTTTGGGATTCACACTTGAAAGAATAAATCTAATCCATGTGAGTGACAAGCCCCAGATTGTGAACTTGACTGAGCCAAAAGCAGGCATGACTTGCAAAAGTGCTCCTGCCTCAAGGTGAAAGATTGCATATTGTTATGTGAAATGGCAGAGGAAGAGAAAAGTGTTTGATTTGTTACATCGCTGATCAAAGTCGCTGTGCTTTTTCAGAAAGGTTTTGATTTTTAGCGAGAAAGTTAAATGTGAAAGTGGAGCAGAAGTGGAAGAGGAGATGTTGACACAGGTTGTCAGGATGCCCGATTGATTTCACACCTGGATGGATATGTTCCCCCTCTCCCTGGTATGAGCCAACTACACTGACCCAGGGAGGTAGTATCATAACCTTGCTACTTTTCCGGCCAAAAAGAACTGAACTACAAGTCTCACCCACCTAAAGGTCACTTTAGGTCACATTAACAAGTGATATATTGAGACAAGTGGGAAAAGGAAATTTAGCAGCAACATTTGGGCTATGATTCTCCTCATAATTCACAAACAGCTCGATTTTTGAGCAACAGCACGATCTCTGCAACCGTATGAATCACTACACATTCTGCTTTTTTACAGATTTAAAAATAGATTTTAAAACTAGAGATATAAATGTTATTTCCAGCTGATGGTTGGATCATGTCTTAAGCTGCCTCAGGCTTTAGAACATATGTGAAGTGCTTCTTGTTTGTTCTGCGACTGAGAGCATCGTCAAACATGCTTACATTGTATTACTGGATTTTATTCACACCTGCTAATTATCTGTTGTTTATTGAACTGTATGCAAAGAGTTTCAACTTTTCATAGGTTTTTTGTCTCAACAGAGCAGAGATATAAATTGTAAAAGTGACTAAAATGTCAATGAGAAAGTGTCATGATACACAGAGCCACCTGTCTAATACTGTGTTCCATAACAGCCCTGATCTCCCAAACATGGACCCAACTAGACCTCAGAAGTGATGTGGCATCTGACATTTAGATGTTGGCAGCAGATCCTTTGAGTCCTGTAAGTTATGAGATGGGGCCTTTATGGTCAGATTTGTTTGTTCAGCACATCCTGCATATGTGAAACTGGATTTAGACCTGGGGGACTTTGGACACAAAGTCAACAGCTGTTCCTTACAGTCCTTCTACCCTGCAGGATTACCATTTCCATGAAGGGGTTTGATCAACAACGTTAAGTAAGATAATCTGTGTCAAAGTCACACCCACAAGAAGTTTTGAACCAGAACATTGCCTAAATCATCACACCAGCACACCTGCAGTGCAACATGGTGCCAAGTCTTCTACAGGAGCAAGAAACCATCCACATGATAGAAAATTTTCTTCCACTGCTCCGTAGTCCAGCTCTGATGCTTATGTGCTCATTGTTTGATCAAGATCAGCACTTGGACTGGTACACAACTAAGTCTGACTTTTAATGCTGAGTTTGATTGGTGTACATTTACTGTCTTTGATCGTCAGTTTTAACAACATACTTTGGTTAATTTCCACAGGTAAAACAAGTAAATATTTACTAGGGATGTCCCGATCTGATATTGATACTGGACATCGGTTCGATTCCAGAAAAAAAAAAAAACAACAAATGTTGGATTATATCAGCCTGCATTTAAAATCTCCAATATAAGCACTTCCTTACAAGCAGTCCATTCCAGACTCTGCTCCAGCACCTCTATCTAGCAGCGCCCAGCTCCAGCATGCAGATTCCACAAGGTCAAAATAACAGTGTGTACTAAGGTACGAACAAAGTAGCAAGACTTGGCACAATATTGACACAATTTTGTACCGATATTGGATCAATATCAGTATCGACCAATACTGAAGGCTACACTATCAGTATTGTATCAGAAGAAAAAAAAATGTATCGGAACACCCCTAATAATTACTAGGTGTCTAAGTGTCTTTCCTGTGTCAATGAGGGATCACTTTCCCTGCTTCTGATGCCTGCCATGTGTCAACTGGTATCAGCCGCAGGCGACAAATTCTTTTAAGGTTACAAGGTATAGCTGATAAGTTGATGGATAGATAATGTATGGATAAAAATTACCAATCTTATTTTAGATTCTTCTCATAAATGTAAAGTCAGAAAGGCCTGTATTTGAACCAGCAGTGGAGCACTTGATGCCTTGTGTTTGACCTCATATCTCTTAGCTCATGGCGGCTCTGGACCATAGGCTAAACAGTAAACCAAACGCATAGATGAAGCATTTGTCTGTGGGCCCCTCCTGGACTGTGTGACAGACAGCAGTGGTGGGGAGATTCCATCAACCTGACAGGCGGCTTCTTGCAGGAGAAGAGTTAATTGCTGTGGGACTAGAGCAGCCTTCAACATCCATCAACAAAGCTCCTTCCAGCTCTGTGGGGTTGGAGGTTGGGTGAAGCACTGAGAGCAAGGGGATACCAGAAAGGGTTATAGAGGGCAGAGAGATGTGGGAAACGTCTGATTTCCTTTGACATCTCGGGCAAATAACCTTCACAACAAAACACCACTGCTGAACTGTCCATTGTGGGCTGGTTTGTATTTCAGCCTGAGTCACATGCTGCAGGCTGGTGAGCTACTGAGCAACTACTGAAATTACATCTTTGAAAGTTGGGCTATGGATCTGTTTTTGTCCACAAATGGGCCCATGAGATAGTTTGGCCACATGTCAGTTTGACACTATTTTGTGATCAATTAAAGAAAATTGCTGGTCTCAGCCTTCCCTGGATAGATTTCTTGGATACATATCAGCAATCTTCAGTACTTTAAAGGACTCAGATGGTATACACAAGCTAAAGGGAGAGAACAAATTATTATATGTGGTTTTTAGTAGATTTGGTTGGAACAAACATACCAAAGAGTCTGTTTTCTACAGCATTTACTGTTAATTGTATTCACATTGGAAGCTAACTGATAGACAGACAACAGGAGTGGTTGGGGCAGCTTGGTTTTGTTTTTTTGTACCCCTCTTTAAGTAGGTCCACTGTCTCAGCCCTCGGTTTCTTGACCTTTGCTGACACATCTTTTGTTTTCTTTTCATCAGTGATTGGATATTGTTGGTGGTACTGTGTGTGTGCAAATACACTAATATCTGTAATATCTGTAATATAAAGCTGTGATGTTGGTCAATAACAACCCCTGAGACAGCACCCACTCATATGCTTGGAGTATCTGTAGGTCACAGGTCAACAGCAGATACACCAGACACTTGACTCTGGCTTTGGTACTTCAGTTTGGACCAATCCGACAAACCAAGGAAAGTGAAAAAAGCTTATTTTGCTGATCTAATTTGTCTGTAGTTATTAAGCACAGCTGTTGACTCCATATACAGCCACACTTTTGTTGTACCTGATGACTAATGCGATCATTCTTAGAAATGCTAAAACCATGTGATTATGGTTCGGTCATCTGCTGCTGTGCAAAATTTCTGCCTTTCTTCCTTCCCAACCCAGCAGCGGCTTGATGGCTGTCTGGCATGAGTCTGGTATTTTAGCTTTGAATGTAACTTTTAATCTGTTAAATGTCTTTTACGCTGTTTTTACTTTTTAAATTGTGTTGAATGTTTTGCCTGCTTGTTTCATGTAAAGCACCTTGAATTGCCCTGCTGCTGAAATGTGCTATACAAATAAACTTGACTTGACTTGACTGGTCCTACCCAAGGTTTCTGCCTGTTGAAAGGAAGTTTTTCCTCGCCACTGTTACTCATGTTACATGAGATGGGCCAAATCCCATCTTAGGTTGGGTCTCGATAATTCATCAAACAATGAGCGTGGTCTAGACCTGCTCTTTTTCTTTGAAAAGCATCTTAGGATGACGACTGTTGTGAATTGGTGCTATATAAATAAAATTTGATTTGATTGATTTATTTTTATGATATATTTATATGTGTATAAATAAAGTGTTACCAAAAAATCTTCTTAAATGTTACTCAGAAGGTTGTCTCAGCAGCAGTGTTGAATACATAACAGTTTATTCAGGACATGAACGGCTGACTGGAGGAATAATGCGATGGTGCTGGGCAATGTTTAAGCTAAACTGTGCAGAAACAGGAAGGGAGACAGGTAAATCACAGCGTGATAACCCATCAAAAAGCTGAAAACTTTCAGCAATGTGCTTTTAAATAAAAGTGGTTTTCATATCAAAAGTAAAAATAATGTTTCACAAAAATATGCAGACAGCTGAAGAAAATTGTGCATTTTTGTTAGTTTTGCAGTTAAGACAGGCTCCTTATTTATATGGCAGACTGAGAGGTCTCTTCCACTGGAGGACATTTCCAGAGCTTCTGAAAGAATGAATACATGTCTGTTCTCCAGCAGCACATGTGGCTACTTCTGTCCTTTAAACACGCTCAAACCTCCTCCCCATGGTCTCACAAGGAGGCGCAGTTTTTGAAGCGAAGCCCTGAAACTTGATGAAACATTGGACACGGTGAAAACGGACTCACAGCTAATACAGGATGGAGTGCCTGTGATCCTCGCCAACAAGGACCCAGTGACACTCGAGCGCACAAAACACGGCAATTTCGATGAAGAGCAAAGAGGAGCAAGGAGAGAGGAACAAACCGTCCTTGCGGTAACAGAAATAAGAGAAGAGAGGGAGCGAGAGAGGATGCTAAAACAGACAATTTTAGTCAGGATGCAGAGTAAGGCAATTTCATCGCTTACCACCTTTCCCAAAACGTAGTCCCAATTGTGTTGTGTGTGCATATCAACCCTGTTTGACATAAAGCTGACTGTTTTGTTTCTATGGAAGTAAAAAAAAAAACAGAGGGACAGCAGAACAACAAGGTGAAAGTATGTAGTCAGTAGAAATATAATGCAGACTATAAAAATGCATCAATAAGCTCAGACTAAACTGAGGGGAAATAATTGTAAGGGAAAAGTTAATGTCATATCAATATACTTTTAAACAGCACTGCAGTCTATTTTATGATGGAGGGAAATTGCTTTATCAGAAACAAAGGAAAGAAGAACCACATGCACCACTGTCCTCTATAAACAAGACAAGTTTTCTTGTCTCTGCATGTGCAAGGGCTTGCAATCATTGACTAATACACAACTACAAAGGTTTTTAAAAGCATGTCAACGTGTTTCAGGACACTGTTACCTCCTCTATTGCAGTTCTGTGGTTACTTTAATCTATAAATTACTTATATTTACTAATCTACATTACAGTGTGTGTTTGATAGAGGCTCAAACAAAGCCTCCATCATTTTTGGGAAGCAAAGGAACCCTGACTTAAACTAGGTTGTTACCAGATAACTCCATGTCCTGAAACATGGTGGCTGATTTGACCATGGATCAGACATGTCTTACGAATCCTCAGTAAAAAGCACTCTACACTAATCTTAACCTCTGTTTGGTTTATATTCAGGCTCAACATCCAGGCTGCTGAGAAATACTTCTATGTGTGTTTCTCCTTTACATCTTCTGCATACATAACTTGGTTTTCCAGCATCCCAAGTGAGTTTGCAACACAATTGAAGGTGGAGATCCTGAAATAAGATGTAATTGCCTCCAAGGCAACCAACAGCATCAAATGATGGCACTGATGAGTGAAATCCAACAGATCTTGGGAGCTGGAGCTACACCTCAGAGAACAAAAGAACATGGGTATGGTATATAGTATGAAACCTGTCTGCATATCGTTGCCTGAGGCTAATAATCAACGAATTTCTGCCTGGAGCTAAACTGCAACATGGAGCCCGATGTCACTCTTGTATCATAACCTTGTGTGGGATTAAATCCAAGTACGGCTAAAAACAATTCAGGCTTTATGAACCAACAGAAAACAGAAAAATGAAACAACAATCAAAAATAATAGCGAAACATGGGATTCACATAACAGACACATGCAGCTAAATCTGTTTCTATTACTCGACATGAAAGATTTAACAAGACACACTTAATAAATACTCATATTGGTCCAGGCATCAAACTAAGTCCACTGACATTTCTGATTAAAGTCAAAGTTCTGCAGTTTTTTTTTTCCTGCTCACAGCACTTTACTCATTTTGTTTCCATCATGACACCAACAGCCCACCCTTGGGAGATCCTATAGATGAGAAATAAAAGCCCTTGTCACCTTGTGATGAGATGATTGTGACACCTCAGCTCTGACTTTATTAGAAACTTGCTCAGGTGTGGTTCAGAGAAAGCCGGTAGGCAGCATTAAAGGTTCTCTCGTTCTAATTGAATCACCTCAGATGAGCAGAAAAAGTGTAATAGTGTGGGCTCTTCTGATTCTTATATTAATTAACTAATTCCTTGTCTCTTATTCAATTATCTCAGTAATGGAACATATTTTTCCTGCAACTATGAACTTTTTTTTTTTTTTACTCCTCCACATGGTGAATGCTAATTCCTTCACAATGGGTGCTGACACCCTTTCTCTCTTCTCCCTTTTCTTTCCCTGCCGAGGAGCAAAGATAAGCGACATCACTCCCGTAGCATCCATATCTCTGGCCATCGCCACTCTGCTGATGTAGACACTAAATAAACTGGTAGGTTTTAGCAGATGTAATCAGAAAGATGTAGCTGACCTGATAGTGGAGGAAGGCAGAGGCTGCTGGCAGGCTGGACCACACTACTGACTACTTTTCAGTTCAAAGACGGATGAAAAAAGCAGTTCCTGCATTACTGCACCTTTGCACTCACTGCTTCTCTGTTTCTTCTATTTCCATGGAGAAAGACTGTATGAATATAGATCCTGCTTTATCTAAACTATCAGAAACATGATCTCCAGCAGTACAGTCTTTATAATACAAACTAGCATATGACAGGATTCTAGGAGTTTGGAGAGATTAGGTTTTTATTTGTTGTCTGAGTAGTATCATCTTTCAGCTTTCGCATAAAAAGGACAAGAAGATGGAGCACACGAAACGCCACCTTGTGATCACGTCTGGTATTAGCGGTCATCTGACTATCAAATTAACACAGCAATGGCAGAAATGTAAATGTACGGCTTACAGAGGGGAAAAAAACACACCTTTTTCACCAATAAACGCAGTCTGTGCAATATACAGCCAATTCAATGGACTTTCCAGTGGTGTGAGCTACCATCTTGGTCGTTCATAAATATGCTGAAAGGTGCTCCTGTGTTGTCATCTTAAATAAAGGACTGCGATTGGATCGGTTTTTCTGATATCGAAGGAAAAAAGCAGTTCAAGATCCACCGTCCAGCAAAAAATTAATATTGGCTGGCTGATGGGTCTGGCCACACACCAGGCCAGCTGACAGTGACATAATAGAAGAAAAGAACAGCCAAACAGAAGAAAGAAGGAGCCATTCCAGCTCTTTATGCCGAGACAAGAGAGAAAAGGTGAAGGAAGCACTCAAGTCTGCAGAGAAAGCCGCACTCATCTGTGATGGGTGGACATCACAAACCACAAAGACCTATGTGACAAGTGTGAAATGCAATCTTTTGTGCTACGAATTAATGGGATGTACAAGACCTCCACCAGTGTTCATACAGCTGCAGTTTTACTGAAGGCTACAGAGCAGTGGAAGCTGGTCTGATTGTCACTGTGGCAAATACAAGTTTCACTGTTATATCACAGGAGGCTGACATAAAACGTCACATTTGTTGTGGCTCAACCCTTGGATCGTGTCTTTTTTTAGGGCATTCATTATTATTTTGAGTTGATAATCACATTTTTGTAGATTAAGGCATCAAATTTGGCCAAAGTTATTATTTGTCTTCATACAAAAAAAAGAAAAGAAAAAGAAAGAAAAAGGAAAAGTAAACAAACAAAATGTTGCCCATTGAACTCAAGTGACGTAATTTAGCTCCATCCATCCTTGTTTGTCCAAAATCTGGACTACAAACCTCATAAACAGATTTTTGACTGTGTGACTGTGTCTTGGCACCAAACGATATATAACAACTTTTCCTATGCATGTCACTCCATCACCAAGGCTCTACATTTTACTTTTCCACTGTAATCCAGTACACTGTGCTAGCAACCCGCTTGCAGTGCTTCTTCCATGGATTTAGAGTGTTTGAAGCACTATTTCATCCACTAAACATCAATAGAATTAAATGAAACGATTTGTGCCTCTAGATATGGATGTCCCAAAGTAGACTACATGTGTAGAGGAAAGTTTGTTTGCTGCTATGTGTATGCACGGGTCTGTTTTCAACCGGAGTTGCCATGTTTACAGTCAAAATGTTCTGCACTCTGGGACTAAAAAAAGGGGGACATTTGGACAATATCAACTTTGCCCTCACTTCATGGCACGTGGATGGACATGAATGAGAATGCAAAGGGCTTTTCAATCAAAAGGTGAGAATTTTTCTATTTCAAATATGCAGGAAATTTATATATGCAAGTAATCAACCCAATCACGGTCATATTTTGGTTAAGGGTGGAAAAGCACTTTTCCCTGATTCCTATCATACATAAATCCTCAGAGTTTATATGCCTATATATAAAACTAACTTAACATGAACAAAGGCATCTACCCATATATGATTAAGAAGAGGATGACGGTAGAGGGAAGGAGGTAAAACTGTTGTGTTTTCCCCCGAATGGTCTCATCTTCTATGCATGGACACTATCTCGATAAAAATAACAGTGACATAGTGTACAATAACTGGCATTAAAAGGATCTAACACTGAACTCTGCCCTTTTCAAAAAGTTGAAAAATAATAATTTTAATAACACTTATCTGCATGTCGGATTTGTGAACATCCAAGGACAGATGGAGCTTAAAATGACAAGAAACTGAGGGGGTAAAGTTGAAGTATCAAATGTGAACATTTAGACTAATTAGTTGTATCTCTTAAACACTAATTTAAATGTGTGCATATGTTGCCTTTACTTTAAAATAAGTATATTTTCACTATGAGGTAATTCTCACCTCTGCTTGTTATTGTGAAATATGAATATGTGGGAGATTTACTCCAAATATCTGTTGCCAAATGAATCTTAAAAGTTGTTTAAAATTTTAAAGCAGCCAAAAGAATAACAGAGTGTGTATTGTTAGAGTAAACTCACTTCCCTTCTGTTTAATGTGCTACATTACATTAAAATGACTGATTCTAAATAAGCCTGTGTGGTTTCATTTTCGAAGAGGCTGAAAAAGATAACATTTACTGAGTACTCTCTCCATTATGAACCACCTAATATTCCATGCAGACCTGGCATTTGGTTTGATTGAAAGGCTGTCCACTGCCGCTAATTGGTCTGTAAACATTTTAGCAGACAGTACCGGTGAATATAACAGGTAGCTTGCTGTTTCCTACAATAGCCTGTACCCCTACATCTCCTTTCTCCTTCCTCTACTCTTTCCACAGGCCTGACTCTTTAATGTGTTTAATTGTCAGAGTAAAAATGTTAATTGCATTTCATTATGTATAATTTATGTAGTTTCAGTCGAGGGATTCTTTAATACTAGGCTAATTTGAATGGCATCACCGGGACCGGCTGCTGATTGTGTGGGCACGCTCTGAGTTGATCTGTCAATTAAGGTGGAGGCATGATGGACAGGTTGTATTTTTCACACTTCCTTTTAAACTCCTCTCAGAGCGAGAGTGTGTCAACACACAATGTTGGCTGAAGAAATCTAAAACCGCGCGGCTCACTCGACTCTACATTTGCTGTCACTTTACAGCACTGTAATTATCAACTATTGACCTAATTAAAAGCAGTCACACATCTGAATTAAGCTCTTTATGGGTGTCCTTCAGGAACTATTTCATTCAAGTTTACACTTCTGTATAATTAAGTGCAACAGAAACTGCAGATAATCCCTCAACACTACGCAACAACAGACAGTCTGCAGAGACTAGTATATGGTATATAATTTAGAGTCTACAGATCGTAACCATTTTATCTTGCTGCATGCAGATTTTGCAACATTGTGCTTCTGGTTAACCCTATACCAACAATGTTCTACAGTTTGTCCATTTTCCAAGTTTGCCATCTCTAACCTTTTATGTCATTTCAGGCCCTGTCCAGTCACCCAATCCTATTCCATGTCCCATAAAACAGTTCTCCAGCCTTCAGGCCTACTGCCAGGATGTGTGCTCTTTTTTTAAAGGTCGGCTAAAACAGATCCAGCAGATAAATACAGAATCCAAAACTTTGGTGTTGGGTGGAAATTTAATTTCAGGTTGGAACACCATCTTTTGCTCATGTTCGGGAGAGGTCGGCAGTTTCAAAGAAAAAAAAACAACCCCAAAGCAGACCAAGAATTCTTCATCTTTCATCCAGCACAGTTTGAGCCTCTTCTAAATCTCATCAGTCACCTAAATGTAAGTGTAGCTTGAAACCCACAAATGTTGTCTCTTAGCATCAACTCAGTTTCAACTAATAGAGCTTGAATCTACACCACTAGGTGCATCTTAGCAGAGGTTTGTTTAAGGATTCAAACCTCTAACTGTGAACACAGTACTATGGTGTTTGTAAGAGTAAAATACTGTGTTATGCGTTGTTTTCAACTTGTCAGCTGTTGTTAGCTAACACCAGCTAACAACAGCTGACAACGGCTAACAACAGCTAATAACGGTTGACTGTAGGTGTCCATCTTGGTTTTCTGACTTGTTAACTGGAACGCCGTCAGCTCGGGTCTAGTATCATTTCCGTTTCCAACATCCGACTTCCGAGGTAACTGTAACACTGCATAAGTACTACTAGAATATATTAGCAAGTACTGCCCATTCAAAAGTGATTTGAGACTTGAAAAAAGTAAATCAGAGATGACCCAAAGCTCGAGCAATGAATGATAAAATGACTAGATACACCGCTCTAAATGGTCCATTTTTACCCAAGGTAGAGGACTGAGGATTGCAGTAGCCAATGGCATACTTTTGAATATTTTAGTACTGAGTGGCCACTGATTATTAGATATTTCCCTGCCTGCCCGATAAGATGTGGTACAATGACATTAAGTGTTGGGGAAAATATAATATATGCTGTGATTTTGGAATTTTTATGTGAAAAGATGAAAAATGTTATCTTATTGGAGCAGCCAGTCATCATAGGTTATTAATATTGGCTAAAAAAGTTCATAATTTGCATCAGAATTAAAAAGAACAGGACTAAAAGTTGCCTCACAGACACAACATTACACCTGTTACTAGTAAAGAGTTCTTTTAAAACTGTGATCTCAACAGTTGATCGTCAGTCATTCAGCTGTTGTACTTTTACCTCATTTTAGACACAGAGAAAAACCCACGAAGGGTGAGACATATATAGTTTTCAATAAAGTATAATAATTTGTGGTGAAGGTTCCACCGCTAGTTCACTAAATTAGTGTTTCAGATCACCACCATGAGAAAAGCAGGAATGCAGCCCGCATAGCATGTCGATCAATATCCGTAACACACCAGACGGTAGTTATAATTGTTACAAGTCAACAGGTTACTGAGTATATGTTGTTTTAATGTTCAGTGCTGTGAATCGTGGAAAATCAATACACTATTAATACTACTGAACACACACCTTATTCTAACAAACGCATCCTTGGATGAATAATTAGTGTACGTACGTATGCTTGTGGGTACAGCCTGCGTATCAATGTATTCAGTGCTTAATGGATTTTATCCAGCCAAGGAAAAGATGACTGCTGTTTATATGAGTCAATCAGCTGAAAAATGGGGATTTAATCACCAGTTCTTGGTTATTAAAATGATTTCAGGCATCATAGTGCACTGTGTGTTTGCTTTTCTCTAGACAGCTTACTGCCATTGCTGTGACCCTAGAATTTTCAATTAATCTTCCCAACATATAGTTGCAAAAAACTGCCTGTACGTGCGATCTGCAAAGGACTCTGCGTAGAGGGGGGTGGGGGGTCAAGGGCACAAATAGTGAGAGCAACCACAGAGCAAGGCACAGCTGACAGTATATGGAGAGTAAGTGAAAATGAACAAAGCATGTGGACCTTAGTTTGGAGAGGGGGTTGGAGGGAGGATAGGGAGATTGGGGTGCAGGGATTGGGCTTTACTCCTCTTCCTCTTCAAAGAGGCTTGGATACTCTAAAAATATCTCCCCGGCAGCTAATCAGAGAAAGACAGGCAGTAGCAGCAGAGATGTTTGTTGTTGTTAGGCTCTTTTGGCTCCGACAAGCAGCACCATGATACACTGGGGGAAAGGGCCTGGACACGTCTGAGCGCTTTGATCAATAGGGTTGCAGTCCCTCTGAAATGCAGCCTGGATGGAGAACCAAAGACTTTTATATCCACTGATCTGATTGCACTCAGGCAATGGGATGTGGAGTGTTCATGTACAATGCAAGAACAGGATCTGCAAACAAATGGAACAGGATGAAGTTTGAGTGGCATTAATTGGAAAGCAGGATGAAAGCCCGTGACAACATGTACACACAGCTCTCAGCTCAGCTGATGAAATGCTGAAGTCTCATTTACAGTGGGCGGGGCTTATTACCACTCAACAATAACTGTTTTTAGTGGCTCTGGGGGTGTCGAACACACACATTCTCAATAATTATCACTCTTACAGCCACTTGTGCCTTTTGTGCTGTCTCTATCAGGCAAGTTATCATCCCTTAAAGTCTGTGTTTTAAGCCTAAAACCATCAAATCATAGTAATACGGCTGTCCTATCAGAAAGTCATACCACAATATGTACTAGAGGAAACCACTGTCAGATTTTACAGTCAGCTGCAAGCTTTTAACTGGTCATCCTCAACTCATAATGTCATTGAGGTCTTTCAAAGATCGAGGCTGCAACTCTTTCTTGTCTTCATTTTTAAGTAGACATCTAATTTTTCAACACAAAACTCTCACAGCACTGATCTGAGGAAAGTAAAACAGATCATAAAATTGTGAGGATGTTTTAAATCGCACATATAACAACCATATGGAGGATACTACGATCATGAAATATGGTGGCATCATGCATTCAGTGAAGGCATGTCCTGATTGAGGCTCCTCTGTGCCATAAAGTCCTCCAAAACTTCAGAAATAAGCTTTTTTTATTTCTTTCATGAGACGTCTATCAGCATGCAGGCTTTTTGGATGTTTGTGTTCCAAGAAATATTTGAAAATGAACCACCAACCTTGACACCACAGTGTGCACAGAAGGTCATACATTTTCATATCTGCTGGTGGAAAACAAACACAGACCGGCAAGGTTGCTGAACCTGAGCGTGAATTGTGCGGCCAGGTGACCCTTCATGATTTCTTAATTCTCAGGTTCACTTTCCAGCTGTTGCCTCTCAGCTGCCAACATAATGCAGGGATGTCAACATGCAGACCTTTCGGGTCAGTGTTTCTAAAAAAACTTCATAAAAATTCCAAAAGAATCGACAAAGGTCCAAGAAAAAGTCAATAAAGGAGGTGAATGCTGTGAAAGGTAACACTTTCAGGTCAGCTCTTGCTCTGTACTCTGTAGCCATCTGCTCTTATACCATTAGTATAATTTTCTTGTCCATGACCCTTCTCCTTTCTCTCTTTCAGGGTGAATGACGCTTCGAAATTGCCCTGCTGTAAGAGCATCCTTAGGCCAGAGAGAAAGGTGAGGATGTGTGGGAAGACACAGAGAGAGCACTTAATACCCTGCATCTTGAGCCTGGCGCACATTTCCTGAATCCATTAGAGCGAATGGGCTCTATACTGACTCTTGGAGGAAAACCTAAATGTAGTACTGAGTTGTCCTTACGCTTTCAGCCTCCTTGGCCTTGGGCTGACTGCGGCTGCAAGTGGATGAAAACAAGAGAAAAAGCTCTCAGAAGCAGCACAAGCCCCTGGGTTGGCATAGCATGGCTCCTGTATTCGTAGATGGAGATCGCCCTAAGGTGACAGTGCTTAGATACTGTGAAACCAAACCAGAAAATCAGAGCGCTGTCTCACTGCTTCGGTTTATTTATAGCCCTCCTGCAATAAGTAGAATACGCACGGTGATCCTTTAACACAAAACAAACTGGCTTTTTTTAGGCTTTTATGTTCTCTTTCAGTGGAATCTTTTCATTTGACGTATTTACGATTATTTTACCCATGGTAGTCCAGAGGTATTGATGAATGTACAGAATTTGTCTTTTGCACACCCACGCCTCACCCACAAAGGTCATTTTAATTACTAGACCTGATTAGGTATCTTCAGAGCACTTTGCGGGCGGGACAAATTACATCTTTATCATTCTTATTGGTAAATCGAGTCCAGTGACCTCATTAATTTCAACTCTGGCTCCACCCACCTCAACCTGAAGAGAGGTCTAATGAGCAAGTAATCAGATACACTCATGGGTGCAGAGGGTGCAAACACACCATTGTGTTCCCCCTGATTAAAGAAAATAATGTAATCTTGCTCTAGTTTGCATAATTAGGGCCCGAGCGTAGCTGCTAAGCAGCTGCGAGAGCCCTATTGTTCCTGATGGATTCTTCTTTCTTCTTCTTTTTCTGCCCCTTTGAACTGGAAAATGGCCCACTTCCCACTGGCGAAAACTCATGAAATTTGGCAGGACGACCGGGCCTGGTGAAATATTCGATATTCTGAAGTCGCCGAAAAAATAATATGCAAAATGGCTCCATAGCGCCCCCTAAGGTGAAAATTCACACTATCGAGTGTCACGCCTGTACGCTTTGTCAAAATGACACAAAAATTGACACACACATGTATCTCAATAAGATCTACAAAAAAGTCTGTGCGGGCGTATCTGCCAAATGTACGGTTAAAGGGCTATTTCGCATTTTTTGCCGATCTGCACACATTGGAATTTCGCTAACTCCTCCGAAGGCATTCGTTCCACCGGCACCACATTTGCTCAGGCCAATCTACACCCCATGGCCATTAAAAGTTGTACAAATCATGACGCTGCACCCCACAGTTTACGTTCTAGGGGGCGCCAAAGATAACCCAAAAATCCACAGTCTTAAAAGTCTTATAACTTTTTATTTTTGTCCTCACTGGCCTCCAAGTTCTCTAGGATGATGCAATGTCCAGCCATCAACACATTTGTGAAGGAATTTTTACTCCCCAAAAGAGCGCCCCCACATGGCAGGAGAAAAAAGTCCATTTTTTCTTGTCCCCTAACATTAAAATACACATTGATGAGTGTCACGCCTGAACGCTTTGTCATATTGACACAAAATTTGACAATCACGTGTATCTCAATAAGATCTACGAAAAAGTCAAAGAGCGCGTATGTGTATAATGTACGGTAAAAGGGCTATTTCGCATTTTTTGCCGATTCGCACACATTGGAATGTGGCTAACTCCTCCTAAGGCTTTCGTCCCAATGACACCAAATTTGCTCAGGCCAATCTACAACCCATGGCCATTCAAAGTTGTAAAAATCATGACGCTGCACCCCACGGTTTACGTTCTAGGGGGCGCCAAAGATGACCCAAATATACATTACAGCAGACAAAGTAGTTTTGCCCACTGAGTGGCGCCAAAGGGACTTGTCTATGGAGACTGGGAGTCACTATTGGCCGTTTTTGACTACTTTTGATTTTACCTTTATATTTCCTCTTAAAATTTTTTTACCTTGCCTTGCCTGGTATCATTTTTTTCAGCACAACCTCACCTGTGTGAATTTACAGTTATTTTATCATTTTCACATACTGTTTTTACACAATGGACCCAAATTCACACACAAAACATAATATCCGAGTGGAAAAAAGTAACATTTTTACTGTGAAAACCACAAATATGTGTGATGAACTGTTTTTAAAACTTAAACATCAAATAAAAATTGTAAACTTCAAAACATATGCAAATTTTTAACAAAGAACATAGTAATTTACCTCTATTTACATCAAAATGCAGGCAATGGCCCAGGCGTTCTTTGTAAAATTATTTACAAAACACTGTATAGTCTCACAAATGTCACTTTTTATTTATGCCACTACAAAAAAAACATGATGTAAATGATGCATGATGTAAAACATGATGTAAAAAACTTGTGTAGATCCTCCTCTATGTTAGTCCATGTGTAATTTTTCCATAATTCTTTGTTTTGTCCAGCATTTTTGTTAGTGTAACTGCAGATTGTGCTGACAGTGTCTATGGCAAAAAAACAATAAAACAAACTGAAAATGCCTCAAAATGAACCCCTGGTGGTCTCTGAGGGTGAAACCTGCTAACTGCTGCAGCTCTGTCAGCTTCAGTCTCCCATGCAGAGCTCAGAGCGCATGTGTGGCTCTGCACCCTTAGCAGCGTTGCTAACTCCTCAGTAAGGAAAGCCTACTTCATGTCAGAGTCTCTAAACTCCAGAAGAAGTCGATAAAAGTCCCTTTCTTTCAAAAAAAAAGTCGTTAGGGGGTCTGAAAAGTCATTGAATCTAACAACAAAGTCGCTAGGTTTGCAACTACGTGTCCCAGACTGCATCCCTGCTGAGAGTCCCTCCATCCCTTCTCATGTTGCAGGAAGAACGTAAGCGCCCGCCCCTTGTCAATCAGTCACCATATAATTTTGGATTGGTTGTTGTGGTGAAGTTTTCCACCAATAGGAGAGATGTTGTGGTGTGTTTTTTTTTTTCTTTTGGCAAGCCTTTTCCGCCTGTAAGAGCTGTCGCTAATGTCTGCATGCTATGTTTTCCTGTCTCATACAGCGCGATCGAGCGCCGAACGTGATCAAAATAAGCAGAAAAAAAAGTATCGCAGACATAATTTATCATAACTCTGGTTTTATTTGGCCTATCAACACAATTTAAAAACTGGTATATAGTTTAAGGTCCTAACTTTGGAGATAAGTTGAAATGGAGAGTCAACGAGGCTCCGTCTAGCAGCTACATCCGGTTAAATTTGTCATGTGACTTGAACGCTGGGGAGCGTCAATCGACTGCAGAGCCAGCAGACAAAGTAGTTATGGCCACTGAGAGGCACACATTTGTCATATGCTATAATCCTAACATATTTTAATGCTTTTTCTATTTAAACCTAATGGATCAGGGAGGCGGTCGCGCTGGGGGCGGCGCGACGCGGCTCGGGCCCGCCAGTGCCCCAACGGGGCCCTAGTGTGTACTTGTTTTTATTGATTCATTAACCCACCTCTTTTTTTTTTACCAGGAGGTCCTGTCGAGATTAAAGTTCTTGGAATATTTTCTCTACTGGTTTACCATTCGTAGCAGTCATTAAATCAATAATAAGAGTATGAAATTCATCTTTAATGTTTGTGCAGCGTAAAAGCATCTTAAATGTCTTCACAAGCAGTAAAAAATATAGATCCAGTGATTGTGATAAATACAATTAAAAGGTCTCTATAATCAAGGATTTAAAGTCCCACTCTAATCGTTTTTTTACTACTTAAAGTGTTCTCAGTGGTCTTTACAATGAAGTTTTTACCAAAAATCGCATTACCTGTGTCATTTTCAAGGGCTTTTCTTCTGCAGAGCTCCAGTAGATCACTAGCAATTCACCTTTGAGTCGTGGGCAGAGACAGCGCTGCTCTGCACACTTCCCCTCACGTTAGCTTGCAGCCTAATATTGCCGTGTAGTAGAAGTAGCAGGTAACAAGTAAGCTATTCAGCTCTTGGACACTAATGTTTTAAGGGGCATGATGAAAGCTAATATCATAATTAGCTTTCTTACAAGCATTGCAATCCCCTAACACGCTTGTTCCGCAATCGTCCTCTGTATTTCTCCGAGCCTGGCCTGCATGACGGGGCTCCGGGGGCGGAGCTTGGATTTGCTATGACGAAAATCTCACTGTATCTGAACCTGCTGTTTGAGTCTGCCAGAGATTCACAGCGATTTGACTGCAGAAATACTCAAAAATGCAATTTCGTACTCATTTTTCGCATGATATGTCCTGTGGCATCAGAAAAATGCCATATGAACATGTAAAAAACAAGAAAAACATGATTTTCATTGGAGTGGGTCTTTAAGGACTGTTTTCAAACATAGTTTTGTACTTTTGGCTGCTTTTGTACCCTCAGCGTCTGACAATAGGCTCACATTTGAACTGCCATAACAAGTAATTAAGGGAGAAATAAAGTAGACGAGTCAAAAATGGCTTGACCTACCACCTGCAAAAACCAAAGTATGTTTTTCCCTGTCCGTCTGAAGTTATCGACAGGTATTGTTTTAATGAGGAGCAAGCTGCTGAAGTGCTATGGAAACAGAAATGATACAAATATTAAGGTGCAAAATGACTTGAAGTTTGAAGATTTCCACAGTAATCAAAAGTAACCACAGGAGGAAAACATTACAGAAGCGGTTCATTCAAGATGATGGTGAATTTCTTGTCATGTTAAAAAAAAGGTCTGATTTCCTAAAAACTTCTGGCTTAACAATCGGGGGAAAATGAGGACCGAGAAGTGAATTTGATCCAGACTACAGCCTTGACTTTCTCCCTTGCCCTAATTTTCCAAATCAAACCCCCTCTTCAAGCATCTGCTGATTCATAAGCCAAGAATCCATTAGTTAAGGGCGAGTCTTGCCCTGTCTAAAAATACCAGTGGAGCAAGTGTAATGAGACGCAGTCAGAGCCAGTATTCTCAACCAGAGGCAAATTACACTCAAGTCTTTGGTCAGAACAGACAGAAGCAAACACACTGTCTCGGCTAATTGTAATAATCTAAATTAATTGCCGGCATACAAGACGCCCCTCATTGGTGGAATGAGTGATTATGTCGTAAGTGGGTCTGCCCTGTGGTGCACCAGGCATCCAATCTTTCCCCATCTAATTATATGGGGAGTTATCGTGTCCCTAATGACTTTGCGTGTTGCCTACTCCTTAAGAAGCTCAAGATAAAGGCGAGGACAAAATGATGTAAAGCGCATTATCGTTGGCAATGGACTCCTGGCGGCATTACTTTAAATAGAGCTTGATTCCCTCTTTGTAGCCGGGCTCTTTTGTGAGATATGAGAACAGCACTAATGAGTGCCCACACTCTTGATTTGGAATATGCCCAGTCTAATTTCTGCACAGGAGGGAAAAAGGCAGCTTAACAAACGAGAAGGGGAAAATCTCCTTTTTCGAGTTGATAAGTGGAAGAGGAATTTGGGTATGACTGCTGACATACTGAGGATGTTCAAGATGGGTTGAAGTGGAGGTTAGTGGTTAAACAACAGTTCATCATTTCGAAGGAGTTTTAGTCTAAAATCAAAGGATTTCGGACGTATAAAGTGGTAAATATTAAAATCAGTTTTTATTTTTGACGTCAATCCCAAGGATTTCAAGATTCGAGGATTTTTAAGGTTTCCAAACAAACTCTTTAATTTCTTCTTTGGTGATTACAAATGCAGGACACACAGTTATTGATGTGAGTGATTATTATCTCTGATTATTTCTCAATGTTTATGTTTATGAAATCTTGTATGATAAAAACTGATAAATTCATGTTTCCCTACTTTATGGGCTTCTAAATCCTATTGGTTTGGAATTACAAAACAGGCTGTTTGCTATATTTATACTTGACATGTAATGTAGTTTCACCAAGTCAGTGAAAGCTTCACTTTGGGAACTCAAATGACTGTGAGGACTGTAAAATATAAATATATAGACATATGTATTTATATTTCAGCTTGTTTTGTGTTATATTTTCTAGTCAGTATGAGAGTAAAAAAAAATTCTTGAAAGATCAAAAAGTGAACTTTTAAAACTGAGCAGATCCTGAGTTTAATGCATAGAAAGAAAAATAGAAAGAGTGACGAAGGATGACGTTTAGTGAACCTTCTACTGCTTGTTTCAGCCTACAGTCTATCATTTAAAGTTGCAAAAGGCTGCCTCTTTAAATGGACAATTTTACAACGACAGTCTAGCCACATGAACATTTCATTCTGTCACTTGTCTTGCCTTCTCTGTTTGTAAGTTTGGTGTTTTAAAGAATTTGCTCCCCATGTTTTCAAAGCTACAAACATCCTCAGCTTTGCTGAGATCTTTGGACTAAGCACTCCTCAAAGAACCACATTTTACCAACAGTGTGTGCTGGATGGATTATCCGTAGAGACGGCGGAAACACACAGTGGGCTGTCCATCAACTCCAAAAGTCTTTGGCCAGCATGATCCCATATCATCGAGGTCACCTTCTTTTATCTCCTCTCATGAAAAAGCCATCTATGGATGTATATGTTCAAATAAAACTTCAACATAAATCTTGACACAGATGCCATTCACATACTGTGTCTACACTGAATCTGTGTGCTGTGCTGTTCAAATGTGGCTCACAGCTTGCTTAAGAAAGTTCAAAGTTGTCTATATGGTTTGACTTTTCTGCTGAGAATCAAAACATCTGTGACTCCTAACTGCTTCAAAGAATTTACAAAGCCTCTTGGATGAATAGGGAACATCTCCAAGATGAAACAGCGAGTCCAAATGATGTAAGAACATCATTGTAGAACCAAAAAGATTTTGGAAATGGATCTGCACAAAAAAAAGTTGTCACATGCAAGACATGTAACATTTGTTATCCTCATAGAGTTTTTTTGGAGGGGGGATAAGATAAAGTGAGCATGTACCAAGTGTGTCCAACATTAGTGCAAAGAAGCTGCCTTCATGTGCACCATGACGAAAACAGATCTTGTATTCCCTGTGATTCACCTTTCTTTTTATTGTCTGCTTCACAGGCATTCAAAACAATTGCTGCACAGCTGCCCTTTCAACAGTTTGAGACACACACACACACATACACACACAGGTACGAACGCTTTACCTTGAAGTGATGCATCTGAAGCAATAAAGTGACCAATTTAACATCCTCATCTTCAACGTCTGCCACTGAGAGATAAAAGGCAGCGCTGTCAACATTACTGCAGAATGTAGCTAATAGCCTCCCAGCAAAGATGAAGCTCAGGTCTCAGTGGACCTACCATGAAAGTAGTAGTTTTATCTCTGGTGTACTCCCAGTCAGGCCAGAAAGATCTGCATGACTGAAATACACAAGCAGAGTCTAGTAGGGGTGAAAGAGTTACAGAGTGAGCGTTTGCTGGTTTGAGGACCCTGACTTGTCTTTTAACGGAAATATGAATAAGAGATAGAATCAGTAATTTCCTGCTAAGGAAGACATTCAGATAATTATGCATGAACAACGTTTGATCAACTGATGAGGTTGTAGGGACAATTCATCTTAAAACATTCAAACCAAGCTGAATGAATGTAAAATTTTTGCAGCTTTAGAAGACGTTTAAATCAAAAACAGGATGTTCCTCCATAAGAATGCACTCTCAACGCTAACCTTAAATGGCCTTCCTCCTCGTGTACGCCTGTGTTCCCTGCATCCAATTTGATGCCTACTGAATTGTTAATCAGCCGCTGGAATATTAAGAGCTGCTGTAATGCTGTTTTGCCTGGAGCAGCAATGTGATACACTAAATACCAAAAAATAAACTAAGGCTCCTAATGATTCATCGAGGACAATATTGATTTGCTGCGCCAGTTAATTACAATTAGAGGCCTTGCTTCAGCTGATATCTACACAACCAAAGTATCTTACTGTTGTTTCTCAAACTATTAAAAATGAAAGCAGATGGGCTGTCCTTTCGATTCTCCTTTCTCTATCTCTATCTCAATAATTTCCTTCTACACTGATGTTTTCCACACAAAGACAAAGGATAAGGAAAGATGAGGGCAAATGGAAAGGTGGCTTTATTGACACAAGCATGTCACATTGTGTGTCCACAACAGTGCCTAAAAATAGCCTCATAGTCACCACGCCCTTTACTTTAACTCTGAGTCAGCAGTTGTGTGACTCCCTGTTGTACTACATGATTGTGGAAATGCTACTTGAAAACAAACAGCAGGAGCTTCAGATGCACACACACACACACACACACACACACAGAAATTCAGAGCAGTGTATTGCCTTGCTTTATTTCTGTGAAATTAAAATTCAACATGAGGGATTACAGTCCTGCCCATAGACTGTATATACTATGGACAACTTGGTTCTGCCTTCCACCAGTATACGGATTTGAAGCTGAAGAGCTCTCAGTATTTCCATGATTTTTCTCAATTTCCTGAAACCAACATTGCCCAGTAGCTGTACGCATTTCACCACTTGCGCCGTAGCATTGTACGCATTCGGTGGGTGAGTCGCCAAGAGTCGCTATGATGACACTCTGATCAAACAGCATATCCCCCGGGTGAGCTATGCAATCTTCGTACGCCCACAGGCTGTATCAAGTGTCAATCATAGAAAACATGAACTCCCTAATAACTTTTAAAAATGGAGCTGTACAGAAAAGAGAGGACTTGAGCACAAACCAGTCTTACAGTAACAACATGTCAACATCGCAAGCAAGAGGGAGAAAATTTTATATTCTGTGTATTGAAGTTCTAAAGTTTGTCCACAGTGCTGTTCTCAGAGTGGCTTCAGCCAGCGAGGAGGCAGACGGCGTCCGTTCTATAAACAGTCCATGGTCCTGCCCCAGTGTGGCAACTCAAAAGAAGCTAATTTTGTCACACTGGAAGATAAATATTTAAGTAAATCTATGTCAGCTAGTCACAGGCAGTCTGTTCTCACCTGAGATGGCCAAAAAAGACGGTCCTAGAAAAAGCTTCAGAAACTGCATATTGCTAAAAACAATCAAAGTCTCCATACAGGAAGACAGTCAAAAACACATCCCTTCCATAAGAGACCCCACAACGCAGACTTCATCTGAGATACCCATGCAGCTCTTGTTGCTTTCCTCACTTTAAACTTTGCGTGATGCTGGTTTGGTGTTGGACATTCGTGGCAGTGGTTTTTAAATGTGCGCATATATTACACTTCTTCTGCGCCTGAAATGACTCAACCTCTTCCTAAAAAATGGCTTCATAGAAATCCATTTCGAGGGCAAGTCACCTGACCGAAATATTGAATATTTCCTGCCAAGCATCAAACAATGGACACCTGCGATGATTACTGACATAAGACAGCTGAGTTCCTGTAAAAGTGTAATTTTTGTTTTTTTAAAGAGTGGTACTGACTCTGTCAGAATCAGCAGTTTGCTTCATGCTGTAACTGCATGCTAAAAATGTGTGCACTCACAGGTCCCAAGGGCCACTCAGGATAAAAGCTTTCATCACATGCCATATGTTGAATGACATATGCGCTAAATACATCTAAAAATATCAAATACCAAAAACGGGATATTCAGAGTGGTGGCACTTTTCATAAATTTTTATGGAGTCCTACAGAAAAGAAAGTTCAAGTGCAGTACCATTTGCAGAGTAAAATATTTCAGTTTGAAGTATCAAAACACTATTCATAAGTTAAAGGCCTTAAAGATACACTGGTGGGACATGTCATAACAACAGTGTACAATTATGTATTTTCACTGCTCAAGTTTGCAAGTTTGATAGAATTCCCAAACTAAGAGCCATGATCAAAAACTGAACACACTCGTTCTTTAAAACCCTCAACCCCAAAATAATCCGTCCAACTTCCCTGTTCAAGAAATCGAATGTGGCCTTTTCTGTTCAAACACAAAACCTACAAGAGCGTCACGCAAGTAAGAGCCTGCAGTGCGATCTGAAGTGTGCTGTGGCTGAAGAACACATTATATAAGCATTAAGGGCTAAATTATGCTCATGTGCAACAGGTCAGAGTGGTGTGCAATGGCTGATACCTTATCTTGCTCTGTCAGCGGCTCTCCACTGTCCCTGGGATTAATTGTGTCTGTCCACTTGAGACAGGGATGTCACGCTCGTGTGTGCTGAGCTTCCCCCACTGTCATGTCCAGCTGAAAGAAAGGAAAAGAGAAGTTGGTTTATTTCCACTGTGTAACTGTACAGTGCTGGGTACATGTTAGCCAACAGTTTTTTCCCCTCCTTTTTGTTGTAACATCAAAACAACACATTTACCACCAATTTAACACATAGTCCAAAACCTGCAAATCAGCAAATGTTGAACAAAGGATGCTGATTCTGCAGGTGCCTCTCAGTCACAAATCTGATACGGTGGAGAGGAAGAAAAAAAGGATAGTGATGGGTTCGAATGCCTGTCTGTATCTCTGTTTGTATGTTCATATTTACCACTTTTCCTATCAATCACCCAGCTGTGTTAAATGCATGACTCTGAATGCCCAAAACCCCTTGACAATGGTAATCAGTCCTGATTATTTCCTAGCATTTTTGCGAATCATCCTTCTAAATACTCGATTCTTATTGTCTAGTCGGATGTAACCGTCAATGAAAAAGTCAAATTTAATGGTTATAATAGCGATTAAGTAGGCTTTAAATGTCCACACAGATGTCTTTCCTCTAACATGACTGTAAGCAAAAATAATCAGTTAAATGATTGTTATATTAGCAAGCTAATGATTGAACTCGACTGTAGTTAGAAAATTTAATGTTTGTAAATAAAATCATGACATCTATGTAAGTAGATGTGTGAGAAATGGGTTTATGTGTGGCAATTACTGTTACAATTACAGTTATTATTATTGTTATAATCACCAATCATCTTAAAAACAAATCATTTATTTAAAACTAGTTTATGAAACTTGACTGCTGACAGGCTTCACAAATATTAACCACACCTGGTCCAACAATTTCACAGACCAGCTACTTTGAATTGTGTACATCTATCTGTACTTGTCATACAACTTTAGGAAAATACTGTAATTGCTGATGGTTGTCTCGGTGGTTATCAATCTGTTCAAAGATCATTTGGGATTAGACTAATTTACAGACCGCGAAACACCTGAGACTAACTAAAACACGAGGCTGAACGTCACATTGTGCACTCATGGTATACTTTGCATCCAATTTAGTGACATTTTTTGGACAAACTGTAGCATGAACATTTTTTATTATTGTTTTCAAATTCAACAAATTGACTTAAGCCAACAATGGACTTACATTGGGAACAATTACGTCTTATCTAAAGCCTGAAATAGCTTATTAGCCTATGTTATAGACCTCCATTATACAAAAACACACCAATCTGTTGCACTTCATTACAACAAACAGGGACAATGGCTCTTTCCTGAGTCCACACACACACAGTCTGTTGCTGTTAACAGCCAAGTATGGAAGATGGAAAATCACAATCTTGTAATTATTTTTTATAAGAATATATTATTGATAATAAGCCAGTGTAGTCCGTAGATAGCCTTATCCTCTTGTGTGCTTCTGTAGCGATGACACAGGAGCACACTTGGCATAATACTATAGGATGATGTGTTTGGCATCTGTATGGTGTAAAAACAGGTATTTCATTGGTGCTCATGCTCTCTTGCTGTTGACATCTTGCGCTTGCATATCTTTCTTTCTGTGCATCAGTGTGGTAGATAAAATGGTTGGGGGGGTTGGTTATAGGAAGTCAGCGGGCAGACTCCTTGGTGGCACTGCCACGAGAGGGGGTGAAGACAGCTGGCTGGTAATTGCAGCTTGCAGTAATTAAGCCCTGAAAAATTAGCTGACAGTTCTGCAGCCTTGGTGCAGCACACCACCCCGCTCCTGTTAAGTTCTCCAACCCCACAGCTTTCAGAGACTGGGACTTCATAGCTGTTGTAGGGTCACTGAGGGTGAACAACCTGCCTGGTTTTCCCCGATGCCCTGTCAGGAGAGATTTGAATTGGTGTTTTCTTTGTGGCAGACGACAAAGAAAGCATTAACTCACTGGTGACAAAAGCTCTATCCACAGAGAGAAGGATGCTGCCAAACAAAGGCACATCATTATCACCTCCATAATTCATGCAGCCCAATACCTGAGCTCATGACTCTGGATCAATACTGCTATGTGAGCCTGTCATCTTCACATGTGGTCCCTAAGCATGACGCCATCATGTGCTGACCGGCAAAAAAAAACCCTAAGACCTCTACACACATTAGAAAGGGGAAGAGATAACAAAACTTTGGAGCAGCAGCCTCTACATTTTGCAAGCTGTTACTAAGTTACACAAAAATATCATAGCAGATCCGTCTTTTTGATTTGATTTTAAATGAAATTTGTCCCATAGGAAGATTTGTCTTCACTGACAATACATTACACATCTCAGACGACAACGGACACGACATACCCACAAACAATAAATTACATGCATAAAAATAACAACAATGACAACTTATATGACTGCACAATAGCGGACAGACAGATCAGCGAGGCCTGCTGTTCATGGCAGCTATGCCTGCAGGGATCAGGCTTTTCCCCAACCGAGCCCTCCTGAACTTACTGGTTGTGTACCTACGCCCAGACATAAGACTGTACAAACCAGAGGCCTCTTCAGAAACAAATGAGAGGGGTGGGGCATTACATTTTTTTCAGGGGGGCACCCTTATTTACACCTGTATTTTATCTGCTTCAGGCTTAACAGGAGCTCTTAATCACTCCTACAGTATTTAAATATATAGATAGATAGACAGATAGATAGGTAGATAGATAGATAGATAGATAGATAAAGTACATCTATCTATCTATCGAAATATTATTTTCTCTCAGTAACAAGAGGCATTTCATCTTTAAATATATAGAAAAAAAAATACAGTAGTGACTGTAGCGCTGTGTTCATTTATTATCAATAAAACAGAGGCCAGAGATGAAAAAGAGGTGTGTGTTTGGGGTTTAATGGAATGTAACCGCGAAGCTGCGGTAATGGATTGTTTTTCATGACGTCGACGTCATCACTCACATTTCCAGTCAGGAGGGTCTCGTGCTGCTCGCTGCCGCTCGTGCTACTGTTGCTCCCTCCGCTAGCATGAATGTTAACTCCGGCTTGACAGTTGGCTCCGGTGTTTAACTTCCTAAAACTGGAGCTGCGTGGTGCTGTCGGTAGTTCCTGTTCGCTCCCGTCAGTGTTAGTCGTCCTTTTTGACGAACAAAAAACCTCTTATATCCATTTTTTTCGATGCTTACCGGCGAGTCCGCCTTCCGCCGCGCCGACCCCGTCTATGAATATTTGAACTTTAACTCGGTCCGCTGCGGCCCGCCCCCCTTTACCTGTAATTGGCCAACACGTCGCCTTCGATCGATTGGATTGGTTGGTTTGATTGACATGTCGAGATAGAGGGGATTAACTGAAGATGGCTACTCTGACGGAAAAATCAAACCCCAAATCAAATTAAAGGTGGGGTAAGGGGGAATCTGTTAAAGAAGCATCTTTTTTGTGGTGTATATACAAAAAAGCTTTTGATATCAGTCAATAGCTATAAGTTATTGATGACATTTGGTAATATAACGGTATTGCTGTGTTTTGTTATGCCCATTTAATCAACATTTTACAATATTTGAGCGCCCGCTCTTTCTGACTGTAAACAAAGCCATTCTCCGCCTCCCCCAACCTGATTGGTTGTGATGTAGACGCTGCTCCCCCAAGTCGTTCAGGAGTCCAAACAAAGTTAGTGTGCTACAATATTGGACAGTAGAAACCAACCAGAAAGTACAGAAAACTGTCTGAATCCTCCTTTGGCCACGACTGCCAACACAAGCAATAAAACAAAGTAAATACCGGAGACTCTGGCAGAATGATGGGCGCTTAAAAGCCAGGCAAGAGCTAAAAAGCCAGGTCAACATAGCATAAGCAATAGGGAAGGCTTTGGAATCTTACAGACCCTGTAACCTTTCTGCTGGACAGGTAAACCACTTTAACGAAGTAAGCCAAGTGTCTGTTACAGAAGTGTTTGGTGTCAAACGGGATCTACTGTGTGTTGTAGCACCACTAAACTGTTGATCTTGGGTCCTGGAGTATGTCACTTAATCCTGGTTGGTTGTGAGGCAGGAAATCGCACAATGTTTGGACCATTGATACAGATAAGACCCGTCAGTTTTGATCCATGTTATCATGTAAAAAATGTAACAAAGTATTTTTAAAGAAAGGTCCAAACTGTCTCCTTAATGACTGAGATTTGCTGGGGTAATAATCATGTTGTGTGATTTCATTCACACAGATAAAATCCTTTAAACACTTCAAAAGCGAGAAAAAGTAGTGTTTTTACATTGCTTGGGGGTGTTTACTTGTAATGCATACAGGATTGCCCTTAAACCCATGACCCCTTTCACCGCTGTGACTCCTGATGACTTGTTGATTAAAATTTTAAAAGCACTTTCTGTCTGTCTGTCTGGCTGCCTCCACAGTGGGTCACACAGGGACTTGATGTTTTCACAAACTAACCAGATTCTGCTTCTTGATTTTGTTCTGTTTAATTTTTGAAGAAAATTCTAACCTATTTAGTCTGCCCTAAACCTGGAAAACACAGACAAGAGTGAAAGACACACACCAACTCATCAGTTTGTTGGTGCGCCTTTGAGCTGCATGAAAATAAGACTTACTTGCTCCTTTTGTAGTAGGTTAGAAACAGTCTGCATGAAGTCACTAAGTCATAGCCCAGATGGCTGTCAGTGGCTGGGGAGAGTGAACTGTCTCGCCTGTTCGCTACATGCACTGGTCTTTTGTTTGCCAGCTTTTCCTAGTACTCAATTGAAGCAATTATTCGCTCCACTTGGCAAACTTGTCCTCCTTTCACCATTTGAGTCGACAGATGATTTAAACGGCACCTACAGAACCACTGAAACCCAAAGCATTCCTGATTGGGACTTTAATTTGTCCAATTAGGCAGCTAATGAGATAATTTAGAGCTCAAGTGAACTTCGATAAAGATGAACATAGCTATCCAGGAAGTCCTGATTCCAGGGCCACAGTTTAACTAACAGAAGATGTTTAGGAAGTTTGAAATGTTGGACAGCACAAAAAAAGCCAGAAAAGTTCTGGTGAGTTTGGTCTGAATGATTCACAGTTATGGTGCCAAGAGCCAAGAACATTTACTCCCTGCTTTAAATGAGATATCTGCAGTTTTGTACAACTTACTCTTACGTATTGTGCCTCTGAAACTCTTAATACTTAACAGTTTATGTTGAATATCTACTTTAGGGACAACTTAGGCATCATGCTTACATTTTGTCCTTGAAGGTGATGCAATAAAAGCAAGGCGAAAAAATGGACAACCCTAGGAGTAAGGATGTGAGCAACTTTGACAAGGGCCAAGCTGTGATAACTAGAACCATTACAGTTTGGATCAGAACACCTCCAGAACTGCAGCTTTCATTGGGCGAGTTTGTCTCCGAATTTCCCTGATCTCGATTTATTCTATAGGATCTACTGGACAACAAAACCTGACCCGTGGAGGCCTCACCTGACAACTCCAAGACCTGATGATCTGCTGCTAATGTCTTGGTCCCAGACACCACAGCTTTAGATGCTTTTGGGGTCTGTGCTTTGTCAGGTTTTGGTCTTGACCCTCAAAACAAATGGGCTTTCTGACAGCCAAGTAAAGCACTCAGAAATTCTTAAAGAGTGTGCACTTATACTGAGAATAGTACTTTGGTTGGCCCCATCTGTCACATTGAATAGCCTAGCTTAGGGGGCCAAACTTACCAGCGTCCCTTGTGGCCAATACACTCACTAATAACAAATATCTCACACAAACCCACCTTACAATACAATAAAATAACTATCCCTACTATAAAAAATACCATCCCTTTAACCGCCCAATCTGCCCACTCCTTTCATGATATTTATTTTAACTGGATAAAATCTCCTTTGAGAGTCTAAATATAAACGTCTTATTTATAAAACAATTCAATCCCACTAATTGGTTCTGATCAAGAATGGCTCTCTATTATTGATTTAATTGAGTGAGTGTGAAACCAACCCTGCCAGTCACATTAATGGCTTGCATGTTGGCTTGAATGCCCGTGAGGTAGTTGTTTGCCGTCCTGTAAGCACATGGATCACTGCTTCCAAGGCCTCTTTTCTTCAGACCTGCTCTTTATTTGCGCTGAGATCAAACTATTCCCTCCATTTTTCTTCATTTCCCCATCTTCAAACTATGCTCCACAAACATGGACTAAAGCACACCAATCTCTTGGCTCAATATCAGAATGCGCCTTACAGCGGTTTTGTTTGAAGGAAAGATAGCAGCTGAAGAATGTTAATGCCTAAGCTGAGCTTCAGGGATTTCACTTCATCCTACCTAATATTTATGCACCTAAATAGGTGATCCAGCTTCCCGTATGGAATTGAAATACTGATAACAGATGATTTTCATAATTAACTTATGGCTGTTGGTGGAGGTTGTAATCACATTCAAAGCAAATTATTAGACGTGGATTGGGGATTGTGAAGGTCTGTGTTGCTGATTAATAATCACAGCTACTTAATCATTTTCCGTGTGCTTTCTATGAAGGAAGAATTTGTGTTTAGCTGTAGTTCAGAAAGATAGCAGACTATGTTTGTATCTGGGTACAGCATCTGGACTTGTTTCTTCAGGGAGACTTGAGAAGAAATAAGAATGTAAGACGCCGAGGAGTCCAATACATCTATTATACCAAAGAATCCAAAAATAGAGCTTATCTGCACAAACTACATAGAAATACACACAGCGGGTTGTTTCAAATTAAATTACCCTCTTGAGACATCTTTAAATGTTGCTTGTTAATCTATTCTTGATACTTGGCATGTATATCGGGCAGTTTTGTATTTTATGACAGAGTATTAGGGCCACATTAATTTAAAAAAAATTAAGACTTTGAGATTAAAGGCATTAATTTACAAGAATAAAGTAATTACTAACAAGAAAAAAATCCTAATAAAGTAATTACTTCTGAGAATAAAGTCAGAATGAAGTCCTTACATTCTTACCTGTTGTTTGATATGACAGTTGTTGAAATGAGAGCCATGGAGCATTTCATGAAAATGTACTTCAATATATGTTTCTCAAACAAGGAGATACTTAATCTATTACAAGTTTATTCTCGTAAGTAATGATTTTAGTACGACTCTATTCTCGTGAGTAATTACTTTATTATGACTTTATTCTTGTTAGTAATGACTTTATTCTCATAAGTTAACAACTTTAATCTTGAAGTGTTATTTTTTTCCATTAATGTGGCCCTAATAGTCTGTTGTAGGATTTAACCAAGCCCATAACTTTCAACATATAAGATTTCACGACCAAAAAATTAGAGAATTCAAACTGTGAGCGCTTGAAATCCAGCATGATTTATCTTTCATACAGCTTTTTTTTCTCTTTTCTTTTTTTGCAACATGCACATATTTTGCAGGTTACTTTTTTAATGTTCCCCCATCTTTAAACACAATAAAATGGATATGAGTTGGTATGTGTCATGGACATTGAACTTTCATTGCTACGTGATATAATGTAGTATCCTATGCTAGCTTTAAAGCAGACAGACAATTCTATGAAATATATACTTTGTACCCTTTTAGGAAATAAAGTGTGTATCTTATCCTTTTTTAAAGCTCTAAAACTTTATTTAACCTGATTTGTTTAGAGTCCCAATACAGGTTAATATTATCTTTTACCTTATGTAACAACTGTTTCAAGTATTAGCTAATGAGGACTTTTACAGTCAGACAACAAACCAGAACTGCTTTGGAGGGTTTGGATCAAGAATAGAATAAACTTTTGCAAGGATACTTTCACAAAAGTGCTAACATTGTGAAATATTATTGCATCTCTCAATATAGCTAAAGTCAGACATCTTCCAAACTGCCCCTGGATTCAGTTCAGGTATAATGCTTTCCACCTCCGGCCCCCAATCCAGTGCTGCTGAATGAATTTTCAATCAAATAAAGCTATGTGCTGTATTTGACATCCTCTACCTTTGGGCAAGTGTTTGAACACAAGAGGTGGAGGCGTAATGTCAGGCCAATTTCACTGCAGTCTTGCCAAAGAAAACAATAACATTGGAGGTGGCCCCTGCCAGCACTGCAAGGCTTTTGTCTTTGGCATCTCATAGGCCTCTATGACAAGGTTAAACTAAAGAACATTCCCTCGCCTACGTGCCTGCTCTGCAAAATGAGAGTTGACTGGCCTGCTTTTGCACCCGAAGAATTAATGTGCAAAAGCTGAGCAGCAAAGGGGCAGTGTAAAAATTCATGACTTATACACACATTTACACACAAGTGCACAGAGGTTCCATTCTGGAGAGTATGTACGCCATCTGAAGCTGGAATATTCAACCCTGACACCCCCTACCACATACTGCTGTACAGCAAAAATGTACTCCAAAGTAGCAGCTCACGTTTGTTGAAGTGGATGAGACATGCCAAACCTTGACCAGCTCAATAGATGTTAAAAAGACAAGTACAGAAGAAACTGCGGCACGTATCACAGGCTTTACCTTTACTTCACCTGCTGATGAGGTGATCCCATTATACAAGAAAAAAAAAAAAAAACAGAATCAGTGCTTTGGCCGTGAAACAGCTCCAGGATGATGTGACCACTGAGGATTCACACACTAGCTGTCAAGGAAGCCCCGAGTCGATGATTCTGCAAAGCAACACGAGTTGCAAAGTAATGGCAGATGGCTGTGATGGGGCTCTTTGATCTGGCTTCTGAAAACCAAATCTTTCCATGGCTGGTAAGTAGAGAGGGAGAAGGGGAAAGTGGCAGAGCTGTGAGTGGCTAGCTGAAGACTGACACTCCAGTTTGAAGAGCGGCCTCAGAGCAGAGAGTCTCCAGATAAAAGACTGAAACTTAGAGATACTCACTCAGAGACACAAAACAGAGAGAAGTGAAGAGAGAGCAGCTGAGACATTTCTGCAGACTGCTTCAGTCTCTGAGACAAAGATCTTCATTTTAAAACTGTAGTTACAATCTAAAAGGCTGTATATGACTGTAAAAAGAGGGCATGGAAAACTTATACATGATGTTCATGTGCATCTTTGAATGCCTGTGCTTCTGTGTCCAATTATTTATATGCAATTAAAATAACATCAAATCTATATGATGTTATCGTGTCTTTATCCATCCATAGTCAAACAGACTGTGTTGGATTGGACTGGATCATTGATTGCATTTGAACTTGGAAGATGGAGTGGGGAATTTTGATGTGTTCAATGCTTTTGTTACTTATTTATTTATTTATTTTCATAAGGCTGTGATCATTTGTAGTTTCCAGCAAAGGCTAATCATGCTAGCCTGGTTGCATGTGTTCATCCACCATCTGGTTCAGAACGGTTCCTCCATAAGATGCCCCAACATGTACTGCAGATCACGAGTTTTGCTCCCGACAACTTTACAGCAAATGCAGGTGAGAGCAGCTGATCTGTTTAGAACAAAATGGGGATAAACTCGAACTCTAAACAGACATGTGTCAGGATGCACCAGAAAGGTCAAATTGGATGGCAAAGGTACCTGGCCTATTATTATGTTACTGTGAAGTGACTTATTTACTGGGATCGAGATGTTGGTAACTTAAATTCTGATTAAATTCTTAAGTAATAATCATCACATTAATCATTTTGCACTGCAGAGGCAGTAGTTCTTCTGCCTAAGCCTCTTGTTCTGATTGCATTTCCATGAAGAAATTATCATAAATGTTCTTCCTTGAGCTGCATCACCCCGCTGCAGTCCGTAATAGACTGGTCCGAAGTCTCGCTACAAACAAGCGGCTGCTAGAAGAGAGTAGGTGAGTTGTGTTTAGTCTATCCGCCAAAGAAATAAGGCAAAGCTAAAAAGATGTTTGGTAGCTAGTACTGTGGCTGGGACCCTATATGTTCTGTTGATGAAGTTAGGTGCTGTTCTGAGCATTATTTGTGGCTATAGAGTGGTGTTTTGGTTGAGGTTTGTTTATGGCTCCTCAGACAGCTGTGTGTTTGACCCAAAATTAATTTTACGCCAGAATATCCCTTTAAAACAGTTTGACTTCCTGCTAGGACTATCTTTTTCATGTGCTGTTCATTGCTTCCAGTCCGACAAGCAACCGTGCCTAGATTATCAGCTGCAACTACAGAAGTCTCATTTTGGAGATTAATTCAACGAAATAGCAGTGTAAACCTTCAAATGCTGATTTTTTTTTAATAGGAATTGCACCATTATCTTTATGCAAAAAAACAAAACAAACAGGAAAAAAATGTGGCGGATATCCTGTGTCAAGGACAAATCCCAGCGGCTAGATCTCCTTTTTGACTGTTATCATTCCAGCAGTATCTTTTCTTTCACACCAAAGGGAATACCCCAAGGCCATCTCAGCATCACACTGCAAACATCACACAGTAAAGCTTTGAAGTAGCCTACGGCTGCAACCTTGTCAATACAAATCTGGTAAGATGCTCTCCGGCATTTGCCGTTTCATTTTACCCTCAGCACTCAACAGTTCAATACGCTCTGCTTGCTGCTGCTGGGATAATATTTTGAAACCCTATATTGCATAGAGTTTCAGGTTGTCACAAAGAGGACCGCTTTCTGAACCTCAACACCCCCACAAGATTGTGAGACATACATTTGGTCACCAGAGATGAGACAATGTAAATCTTTAACATCAATTCATAGTCTTTTATAACTTCCTGTCTTTTGTAGATATGCAAGGAATAACCTCCCAACAGGACGGATGTTTAGAAGATCAGAGACAGAGCTTTTACAACCTTCCCAAAACTGACTCCATCACTGACCATCTAAATTATCATCTACCATTATTTATTCCTATTATCTTATCATCATGTATTGCATTTATGTTGCAACATTATCTACCATGACATACACAGATCATTATTTTTCTAAGTTCTTGTCTGTTCGTGTTCCTCCAGAAATGGAGTCCCTGAAACAAGGATTCTAACTTAAGATATGATTTGATGTAAAATTGATTTGATAACTGACTTAAATGAGCTTTAAGGTTAATTTAATGTTTAATTTCTGAGTCAAATTTTACTTTTCTTTATTATTTCCACTTTTAAAGGTGGGTGGCGCCATCCACGAGTGCATAAATGTCACATTTTAAGATTACTGTCAAATATTAATCTTGAGACATTTATTATAAATTCAAATCGCTACAGGGTCCTTACAATGACTACACAGAGTTCATGCCTGGTGTGATCATTATGAGGAGCAGTCACTACAAATTGAAAAGGAACATGCAAAGCCTCATTAGGATACGTCTCATTTTTTTCTTTCATATGTTCAAGGCCAAAGATCATGAGCAGCTGAAAGGTTACCATTCACCTACTGATCACTAATTATAAATGCATTCCTCTATGACGAATGAAGCCTGTTAAACTCTGAGATTTTCTTTTTCTGTTTTCATCGTCTTGCAAATTTTGAGTGTAAATATAATGTACAGAAAGAAACTCACATTTTCTTTTATATGTTATTGCAGGGACCTAAGTAGATAAATGATAACTACAGAAAGCTGACATAGTCTGTGAGATGGTCGCATAAATATTGATAGTTTCAGACATGCTGTATCTGTGATACTGGTAAGATCAGAACCAGCAGAAAAGGAGGTGCTGGAGCAGAGGAGAGTTGTGAAGTGGTTGTGGAGGCAAGCAGCAAGAGAAGGTGGGTGACAGTCTCGACACATCTGCTCGTATTGAAAGCAGATGCTTCACTTCCTGGAACACTCTGAGACTCCTGGAAATCCTGGATATTGCTGGCAAGGCCGCATTATATGACATTTTCACCCTAGCAGCAGATTCACAGAAGGAAAAGTAAATCCACTTTACCTTTCTATTTGAGACTATAGGTGATGCGGCTTTGGGGTCGGCTGATGCAGTGTGGGCTGAGCTTGACTTTCGTATCCTGCCTGAATTATCGCAGTGTTCAGTATCATTGGGAGTCTGTAATATTTTGCTAAAAATGAGCAAATGTGATGTTCGAGCTCGTGCCATTTTAGATATTTACATATTTAAGCCACATAATACTTTCTGTTCATTCTTTTAATACAGTTATAAATAGATAGACATGTAAGTTAACTGTGTTTATTTGTAAGATTTATGGGCTTATAATATTTTTAACATATATCACATGATGCTTCACCTTTTTCTTGCCCTTTTCTCAATCTTACTGTGGTATTTTCTATTTACAGTTTTCCATAAATATCGTGATAAAATTGTAATTGGGATTTTTTATGGCCACAGTAACTGCCAGGTGAAAACTGATCTACTGACAGCCCTAATTTTATTTATCCCTTTGTTGAAGACACTGATATGACTGGTCTTTGATTATTAATGTGGATATAAACATGTTTTAAAGCTCCTACAAGGAGTTCTTTGACATTCATGGAACAGACTGGATTTCAAAGTAATATTTTTTTCAATATATACAAAAGCAAACAGCACGACATATGACAAGAATGATGATTTTTGTATCATAACTTTCAACGCCTAAAAATGGTGTGAGGGCTAAGGCGTCAGTCAAGTAGCTGAGGAAACAGTCTTGTTATCACAATTTCTACAAAAACACATTGAAATTAGTGTCATATTCCCCCATCAAAAGTCTGCAGGATGACAATTTTGTCAAGTCTCATCCTAAGCTTGTAGCTGATGACAGGAGCTTTCAAACGCAAAAGAATGAAATTTTAAAATTGTGATTAAAATGTGATAAACTACCATTTACTTTTGAAATTAAATGTTTAATTGCAGTTAAAAATGTATCATTTCACAGCTGTAGTAAAAACGATCCTATTTGCACAAAATGTAGACTGCAGGGACTGGGAACTGAACTACCAACCCTCAACTGAGAGAATTTTCAGCACTAAAGTTTTACCAGGTACTCAAACGCACACACTCTGAGTAGTATTCTCACAAGCACAGAGGTTAAACACTTAGATGAACCTCACAACAACTATCTGGAGACCATCCTGTATCATTTAAAGCAGCAATATCAGTTAACCTTTATTTTTTTGGCACCTCTGGCCTCTGGCCTCAAAAAAGCACTGTGTTGGAAACACGTTCTCACTTTCTGATGTGAGTACAATTGACTGGACTCTGTCCTTAGTCAACAAAGCTTGTTTTCACAGTTCAGGTCTCCGAGGTGGCACCATGCATCGCACAAACACCCCTTTCCACCCTGACCTCCGACTGAGAACAGTCTTCCACCTTGAGAGACTCATCACCTTACTCTCCATGCTGAGGGATGTGCTGAATAACAATAGCTCCTTTCACCACATATACACACTTTCTTTCTGAAATGTTGAAACACAGCCGTACGCTCTTTTCCAACTTTGCTCACGCACAAGACAACTCACACAAGGTTTAGTCCCAGAGATGTTGACACTCTTCAAACCCTCTTTGAGGCTCCCCCTGACAATCTGTGGAGGGAGAGAGAGGCGAGATGCTCACAGCTATTACACCTCTGCCTCGCCTTGTCCCAGCAAGAGGAGGGGGAGCCTCAAGGCAGGCATTGGGCCATACTGATACTGGCTGGCTGGAAAGTTAAGTCCGCCAATGGTAGAGTGGGTAACCTTCATGTAGGTTCAGAGACTGTGGATACAACAGGAATGGTTAGCACACGAGTCGGCAAGTTTATACAGTTTCTCTATATAAGATCAGCTCAAACCCGATAGTCAGCTTAGTAGTGCTCATGATAGCGCCACAATATTGAATTAATTCAAGTTCAAGTTATGAGTGAAGCTAGTTTTAAACTTGTATATGCTGCATTTCAAATACACTTTAGCGATCACATTTACTTTACGATTCAAGTAAAGAGTCAATCAGTTGATCACTTTTCCTACCATTGGATTGGTAAAACCAAAATCATGACACTCCATCTTCCCTTCAGCTAATTAATAATAGTTGGAAAGCAATCAGCTATTTTCATTTTGATTATTTTGATTTCTGTTTATCATTTCTATGTTTATCTATGGTTCACTAATTATAAAAGCTGCCTTGACAACCAATGCAACCTCAAAAATACACATCCTAGTCTTACCCACACTGCTTTCTTGTCTTTCTTAATTAAAACTGAGATTATCTTAAATGATATAAACATACCACACACACAGACAGTGGCAGGTTATGTAACTTATCCATAGAGTGTGGGTATTAAAAAGATGGCTTAATGTAATGTTTCTCTGTCGTGTGATGGTTTGCCTGCTCTGGTTTGGACTCAAAAAGTTCGTCTTGGTTGGTTAGAGTATTTCACTAACTGTCTGCCATCTTTCACTGTAAATGAAGATAAAAGTTGCGTGCTTCATCTAGAGTAACCCTTCTTCCAGCATTTGTAAAGAGATCAGGGTTATTTCAGGTGAATATCCTATGAAATAACACGCCAGCCTCAGCCTTTTCTAGGCATCCTGCCTTGGTATAAGCAGTTTGAAACACTCAAAGGTCAGGCTTCACAAAGCTTAATGTGTTTCTATTTAAAAACCATGAAACTAAAGTTGTCTCAGTTACATTTTGATCTCTTTTTCAACAGCTTTGGGTGAATGATAGAGGCTAATGTTTTTGATGAGATCTAATTTGACAGGGAGTGTAAACGTATCATTTTAAATCATTTTCACAGCGGCTTGACATGTGCCTCGGGTTGTGATCCCTCATTACAGCCTCAGAGAAGCTCCTCACCTCAGCTGCGATTTGAGGCTTATTAAGTATACCATGGACAACAAAAACAGCCTGTAGTGGTATTGTAATGAGTCCTCAATCTCAGAAGTCTTAAGACTTTTTCTCTCTATTATCTACTTCCCATCCGTCTATGCCTCCCAATATTAAATTCTTATACACTTACCTTAACTAAAGGTAAAGTAGGTGTTTAGTTATTAATATTTGTTTAGCAGTTGTATCCTAGTTTGCAGAAATTTCTTTTCTGTTTTCATTGAAATTATTATCTAAATTTCTTAATTTGGTTTGCTTTTATTAGTTTAGTGCTAGCTTTCTGTAATACATGATACTTCTCTCGGAAAAGACCAGAAATAACCTGGATCTAGAAAAACCCCACAATTATTCCAGTTGGCTATTTGCCTCGTCAGAAGCCAGATATGTTCAAATCAACTACATGAGTGGTGAAACGATACAGATGCAGCAATAAATGCTACTGATTTTGATTCTTTTTGACATAAAGTGCATATTATTTTTCACTTGCTGTTTTAAAGGTGTGATTTTGTATCATGGTGGCGGCAGAGAGACACCCCAGCAGCTTGATTATGATGTGCAAATAGTCTACAGTCAAAATACCAATGTGTTGATGAAAGACCTTAAAGTGAGGGTATTGTTCATTTTTCCAGACTCTATACTTCCTTCATGATACCCCTTTAATCACTTAACTTCCAAGACATTGTTTTGAGCAGCCTACATCTATTTTCTCGGATTACAACAATGTACATTTACTTCACAATTTGACACTTCGCCTATATCCAGTATGGACCCCCTCTTTAAAGATAATGCTGACAGGCCTAGTTTTACAGCATCCCCATACTCTCCCCCTCTATGGAGGATTTTCCCCCTTGTTTTCTGTGTGTACATTTGTGGTCATTTATTCTTTATACAGCCTGACCCTAGGAATAGAGGGGCACTATACCACATATGAAATGCTACATGACCACAAATAGGCTCCTATGGTGAAAGCGAGTCAGCCAAAGTTCAGCTGGATGATGAGAAGAGCTTCTTCTGTATGGACAGCAGAGGGTCAGACCTCGACTGTGATAGGGCCAAGAGTGGAAAAGTGAAACATATGAAAACAGATTGGAGGCAAGGGCACCTCTGAAGCCAGACAGCTACACACAAACACACACTTGTATGGCCTCTGCTTCAGTCATGGATATTGGGCCCAGTGTTTGGCCTACTCTTCTTTGCACTTGCCATTAGTGCGTTTTCCAACCCAGTTAGCAAAGACCTCAGAGCTCAGCAGCAGGGTAAAAAGAGGCACTCTGGGCTCAATCTCAACATCGAGCTGAGCACAGCTGAGTAACCATTTCTGGGTTATATAACAAACATTCGTAAAAATCTGTAGAACAGAGTCTGTGAGTTTCTTTTAAAGGTAGTTGGTTTTCAGACGGAAGAATTCACAACACCCCAGAGTCAAACGCTTGGTTATCTAACTGTGACAATGGAGAAAAACTGATCTTATTATTTCACAGTTCACATTGCAATTATTGAAAAAGCCTTCGGTTTGCAGTTTTTGTTTCTCTTGACTGTAAACTACACCCACAAAGTGATGGCCTTGATATAGACTTGATATGAAATTTATATTTTCAGAAATATCACCTGTTTGACTCGATAAACTTTACACATTAGAGGTCTTGTCTACAGAGGTGGGACAAAGTCACTGCATTCAGGGTCACAGGTAAGTCTCAATTAAGACAGGCAAGTCCTGAGTCAGGTCCAAAGTCACAAGCACTCCTCACCAAATGAAACACATTTTTTTTAACAGAGTAATGATCTATCAAAATTATACAACTTTAACTATATACACAAAGCAGCCTTTTAGATATCTTATATTTCAGCTAATCATCCCTTTCAACATTTAAAATCACTACATTTCCAAATACAGGGACAAAACTGTCAGACAAAGGTAGAGGAGTAAAATATACAACATCTTCCCATCAGATTTAGAGTAGGTGCAGAAAACAGCATAAAATAAGCAATGGTAGCTCTATTGTACGAAAGTACAGCGTTGTTGAACACGCTAACAAATGCTAAACCTGACCCCAATTCAACTACTCCTTGCCCATTATTTTGCCCAAGTTTCAATTTCTTAATTTCTGTTTCTATTTATTCTCTGATCAATTATTTACTTTTTATTATTATTATTTTATTATTATTTACTTTTATCCCCCCAAAAAAATCTGTGTGTGTTTTCTTGCTCCATTAGAACCCCAAAGATGAGGGGATTTACTTGTGGCCCTGCTTTCACTGTGCTAACAGTCAACCCAAATGTCTGACATGCCAGAAGTTCATCTGATCTGGTCACAATCGACCCTCATGCACTTCTTGTCCAGTACAAACACACACTGGAGCTGAACATGGACCTGGTGGACATTCATGGGGAAGAATTAGCAGCTATTTCAAGTCATATATAAGTCACTTGTGATCTTTTGTCACCTAAAGGAACTGAACTTTCTTGACATGGTTGCAGATAGAGCATCCTGACCTCTGAACCTTTAACCTTTAACCTTTGCATCTTAAGGTGATCTGAGAGGAGATGGGGCGGGATATTGTTCAACAGAACGCCCTGAAATCCCAGGTATTGGGGTTGTCAGTGAAGGATACCCAATAGGTAAGCTTCAAACAGCCGCTTTGATCAGCTGGTGTATTGGGCAGGGTGTCTGTCTCGGTGTGTGTGTGTATGTGTGCGTGTGTGTGTGTGTGTGTGTGTGTGTGTGTGTGTGTGTGTGTGTGTGTGTGTGTGTGTGTGTGTGTGTGTGTGTGTGTGTGTGTGTGTGTGTGTGTGTGTGTGTGTTTGGGGTGCAGCTAGAAGCCTGGCGTCTCGAGACATCAAGACGAGCGTTTGATGTGGAGATTCTCTCACTAGGTGGTATATAAAAACGGCCAGGGCTCCTGAAAAATTTCCACCAGCTCCTGTCCGTCACTGAGGCGCTGAGGGGGAAAATAGCGAATGGCATGAAGAGATGTTTGGGAAAAATATTCTGATTTTCTAATATTATTAATGAAATTATTGTTATTAATGTCATCATAAAATCAAAGTTTTTACTCCTTCTGCGAGTCAAAGTGATAGATTTGGCTACAAAAAAAAAATATGTCTGAGAAAGGACAAAATTAAAAAAAGAAGAAAAGAAACCCACTTTCAATCTAAGGACATCCAAGAAATGCAGGAATTCTCCTCTCAAGTTCAGAATTTCTCCTTTTAATCCCTCGCACTATAACACACACTCAGAGGCGTACAGCTCTATGTCATGATACGTGGTTTACAAGTAGATCGGTGGAGGGAATGTGGAGAGCCTTGCTCCTAGTGCACTTAAGCAAAAAGGCTGAGTGACTCAGCACATAGTCCTTGTCACGAAATTCCTGTCTTGTTCATTTTTCTGTGCGTGTTTGTGTCTGTGAGAGTGCGCCTGAGTGTCTGTTTGTGATAGGCCGGCTGTTATTGGCGAATGTGTTAAATTTGTTTCGCATGCTGTGTTAAATACATTAGTCCAAAAATAAAATTGCCACTGAGTCATCCCGCCATGTGTGTACGTGCACAAAGACAAGGTGTGTGTAGTGCATATGTATGCATGTTGGGGTGGGCGGCATTCATTTAACAAAATGAATAGCTCTTGGACTAAATTAAATTTCAGCTGGAATTAAATGATGGGAAGTGGTCTCTGTGTGTGCTACCAGATCGCTGTGGGAGGGCAATATTGCTAAAAGGCTTTTAGAGGATTAATTTAATGTTTTTCTTTTTTTTTTTCTTCATCTCTCTATCAGCCAGTTATTTCCTTTTTTTTTATTTCTTTGTTCCCCATCCAGGTGCTCGTAAACCACAGCACTGCTTTCCCGTTGACATTTAGTAGCTAGAAAATGGCGGCAAGCCAGCCAGCAGAGTCCAAGGAGGTGGGCTGAGTGTTTTGTTTTCATGTCTGGGGGAGGCATTATGGGAAAAAGAAAGAAACATACACAACATGCTGTTGTTGTTTTTTTAACTAGGACATGCTATGAAAGTTGTCTGTGAATACAGAAACTTTGCAGGTTTGATCCTTGCTTCAGATGTGTCAATCAGGAGCTGTATTCAAAGCCTCGAGAAAAAAAAAGGACTCATGTATCATGAAACACTTTTTTTAAGCCTTACATTTCAAAGACAGTGTTGATGGTATTGCACTCAGTGTAAGCTAAACGGTGAGGACAGAGGCTTGTATTTTAGACGGGGGGATCTCAGTGTGGCTAGTAGAAAGTGAATACATGAATACTGTAGCCAGAAGGGATTAAAATTTGCTTGTGGACTTGCTATATATGGACTTGTCCATAATTGGACAGGAGAGTACAGATGAAGACACCCCTCCTTACACCGGATCCTAAAAATGAACCCAAATAATCATAAACAACAAATCCCACCATAAACAGATAACTAAAATGTGGTGAGTAAACCTCGTCTCTCAAACCAGGCTCTGCGTATTACTCACTTTTAAAAGGTTTGGTGTTGAGTGGCTGTTTTGGGCATTTCCACATTAAGACATCAAACTTATTTTGCAGCACAGAGGTTGTTGCTTAGTTACAGATATCAAATGCATTATAGGGTATTGTGTGTGAAAGTTAGTGTTTGAATTGAGACTGTACTTCAAAAGTATGTTGTAGTTTTTAATTTAAAAATTCTTCATAAAAAGTTAACAATAGATAAATGAGTTCTGGTTTGTCTGCCCACACACTCCTTTTTTACCGTATTTATAAAGGGAACTTTGATGGCAGTCAGAGCATAACATTTAGATTGTACTCTGGAGCACTACGACAAACAAAGAGTCCAACATAATGCTGATTTTCTGTCACTTTTCCCAACATACTCCTATCCTCCTGTCATTATATGAATTTGAAGCCGAATTACTCTTGGTATTTCTGAGATTTTCTCCACTTGCTGGAACCAACACTTGCGCAGTAGCATTGTACACATTCACTGTATCCCAGCTACGCAATCTTCGTACACCCATAAGCTGTATCAAGTGTCAATCATAGAAAACATGAACCTCCTAATAACTTTTAAAAATGGAGCTGTACAGAAAAAAAGAGGACTTGAGCACAAACCAGTCTTACAATAACTACATGTCAACATCACAAGCAGGGGGGAGAAAAATGTATATTATGTCTAATTAATTTCTAAAGTTTGTTGACAGCTTCATAGGGATTGCTGGAGGAGGCGGGATTTATGACCTATACTGCATCCCGTCACCAGAGGGTGCTGTTCTCGCAGTGGCTTCCCCCAGTGAAGAGGCCGAAGGTGTCCATCTATATACAGTCTATGGCCTGAAACACTAAAATGACTTCATAAAAAAAAATAAAAAAAATCTTCAAAAAATCCCTCAAATGTGTTTAGAGTTGGTGGTTTATTTGATCGTTTGCAGCTAATAACTGATTTTGTTGTCTTTACTGAAGACTGAAAATGATGATTTTTATAAGAATATGTAAAGTCCTGTAACATTAATATAGTATAAAAATTAATCACTCAGAACTATGAGAAATACACTTTCACACATTTTTATTATTCTATCCAGTTTTGTTTCTCTAGCAGTAAATTCTTGAAATCTTCACTGGTTATCTGGCGAGATCTCAGTGTAAAGACATCACTTTTTGTTCTTTAAAAATACAAAATAATCAAGATTGAAAGTGTTGTTTAGACTGCTTTGACAGCTGCCGTAAAGTGGATTTTTTTTTTAACCTTCTCTATATGAGCTGTTTCCCCTTGTTTTCAGTCTCATGCACTGCTAAGCAGACTGTCTAGTCTCGGTCTATAATTACCATACAGATATGAGAGTGGTATCGATCCTTTCATCTTACTCTGGGCAAGACAACAAATAAGCATCTTTTTTTTCCCCCTCATACCTCTAGTTTCAATTTATGTCTTTGTCTTCTAGGTGAGCTTCTCACCATTAAACACACAAATTCAGGATAATTTTTTCTAACTGAAAAACAAACTCAAACTTTGTAAATTTACCTGGAACAAAATGAAAGAGGAGGCAGATTAAGAAGAAATAAAGACTTGTGCAACAGTCATCCAAAGAAGTATTATCTCAATTCTACTAAATCATCCATTGAACTAGCTGTAATAAATCAGTAAAGCTCCTACACATGTAGGAAGATTTTCCAAACAGTAGGCTCACAGGATGCATCTGAAATCAATCTTCAGCAGTCAAAACTCTGCACGATACGCCCTAAACACTAATCACCCACGTAACCCATCAGTCAATCAAATCAAGCAAACAATCTATTCCCCCAGTACACTAATCAATTTATCATGCAACCAATCAGATCTGGTTAACCAAAGGCTGATGATGCTCACAGAAAAGCATTAGCTTTCACTTTAAATTAGCAGGCGGGGGAAGGAGTGATGGTGGAACGATGGATATGATTCTGATTTGCCTGGGCTTGTTTTGATGACCCATGTTTGGTGAAATTATTGCAGTAATGATGCTGCGACAGTGATGAATCACTCCTGTTACTTTTTTCAGCAGCTGTGTCAACAATTAAAATATTTTTACTGTGACGATGCAGAAGCTGAACATGTTCATGAAGAGACTCAGGGCTTTTTACCATGCAGTGAAATCTATTTTACTCTCAGTTTGCCCCCCCCTTAAAACAGTTACAGAAAAATCATGAGAAAAAAACATGATACCAAAAGGTTTCTATAGCAATAATATTGATCAATAAATATGAGCAAAATGTGTTTGCTCAAAAGTGGTGAACCTGACAGAAAAGGCATCATTCACTACTTATTGTTGCTCATTTTCAAAGAGTAAAATGGTCATTGTGTCCAGGATAAGCAGCCATGTTAACATGAACGTTTTCCATTTTTATTTATAAGAGGAAATGCAAAAAGATCTCTCCGAGGTTTCTGACCTTTTCACCACCTGCAGAATACAAAGTCAAATCATATTCATTCATTCGCGTGGACTTTTTTTTAATCGCAGCCCTGTGAAGTTCCAAGGCCGAGGAATAATATTTCAGCTGAACTTGCCACATCTCAAGTTTACAGACTCCAAACAGAATGAAATTTGCTTTCCAGCTGATGTGCTTGTGGTGATACAGCTATTGGCTTTGTGTAACTGATCCTTTTGGCTCAATAAAAAAAGAGGAAAAATGACAAAGCCAGCGAAGCGCCTCGTCTTTTTCAATCACTGTGATTGTTGACACTTGGAAAAGTTTGGATGTTGCACAGTGATTAGTGATGCTGGATCTCCTCGGTGAGGGGGGTGGGAGTGGTAATCAAGGATAATTGCTGTGAATCGTTGTGATGTTTTAATTGTGCACCTGCATTTCTCAGTAGTTGGCTTCACATTCGAGCAAAGTTTCTTTTTTTTTTCCCCTCCTCTGCAGTAGCAATGGTTTTAGTTTGGGTGTTGTTTTCTTTTTCTGTTTGCAGAGCATCGCAGGTTCAATGCCTCTCAGTAGAAAAACAAAGATATGTTTTGAAAGGATTGTTGAATCATCTGATGATCTGGGATTGACTCAGTTCTTCACATATTGGTCTGTTTGGTCTTCACAGCACAATGTTGAGGAGGAAGTTAAAAAATGAAGTCAAATCTGCAAGTCAGTAAATCTCGGCTTGGACTCTTAAAGGTGGGGTAGGCAGGATCTGAGGTCGTGACAGTTTTGGGGGCGAAATCTTGAATGTAAACACTACCCCTCCCAACCAGTTTTCTCCTCAGCTCCTCCTCTCCCCTCCCTCTCTGCTCCAGCAAGCCCGCCCACAAACAGACGCTCCTGCTCGCTCGTATTGTTTCAATTAAATACAGATATAATGCAGATAAATACTTCAGATAATTACAAATGGGGCCCAGTCAACGTGAAAGTAAAAAGCATGGTGCTACTGTAGATGCTAACAAACTACCAGCAAACACAATGTTTGCAGGACTTCTACAACTAGGATAAAGTGACATACTCCAGGACCCGAGGCAAACAGTTAGGCGATGCTACAACACACAGCAGTTTGACAAGAAACACTTTTGTTACAGACACTTGGCTTACTTTGTTAAAGTGGTTTACCTGTCCAGCAGAAAGGTTACAGGGTCTGTAAGATCCAGAAGTGTCCCCTATCGTTTTATGTTGACCCAGCTTTTTAGATCCTGTCTGGTCAACCTTCGTGTTAAGCACCTGTTATTCCGCCAGAGAGTCCAGTATTTATGTTGTTTTCTTGCTTGTGTTGGCTGTTGTGGCCAAAGGAGGATTCAGACAATTTTCTGTACTTTCTCATTGGTTTCTACTGTCTGATATTGTAGCACGCTAACTTTGTTTGGGCTCATAAATGTTATTAGAGGACGTGGGGCATGCCTCACAACATCGGGGGAAGAGTGTCTGCCTCACAACCAATCAGGTCGGGGAGGCGGAGAATAGCTTTGTTTACGGTTGAGAAAGAGTGGGCCGCTCAAAAATGTAAAATGTTGACCAGACAGGCATTAGAGAACACAGTGATATTGTAATATTCCCAGTTGTCATCAATAACTAATAGCTATTGACTTATATTAAAAGCTTTTTTGTATATACACCACAAAAAAAAGATTTTTTTTTTTTTGGCATTTTCATGGATTCCTGCCTACCCCACCTTTAAATGTGTTGTAAGAGTGTTTTTTAAAGTATGAGGTAATGAGGGTCAGATATGCACAACAGCGCTCTAATAGATTATCATTAACAGCTAAGTGACACCTGTGCAAACCCTGCTGTCCATCCTCAAACTCAAACAATGTTGCTTTCCACTGTTAAGTCTCTGACGTGCTCTAAACAGTGCTTACAGGCAACCTCAGCTCACAATATTTGCTGCATAAATGAAGTGTTTTGCATCTTGAATCTTAATTCTCAGCACAGAGCATCTCCATGTGAAGTTTCATGGAAATTAGAGTCCCACTGAGTTTGAATTTGAATTTCTAATTGCAGGTTCCCATGTGTAATTTAATGGAGTTATCATTTTGCAGACATGCTTTGCATCAACAAATTAAAAGCTTCTTATACAATGTCTGATGATGTCAGCTCTCCGAGGGGAGTCGATTCACGGCTTTTATGCAGAGCAGCAGTCATCGCCGGATTAGCTGTAAAAATCTGCTTTTCTTGAGATTTTTTTATTAAGGGATATGTGGGGGGGTATCACTGTTTAGACAATGGACCACTCAGACAGACCGAGAACAAATGGGCGTACTGGCAGTGAGGTAAACACAGTCACTCTGAAAAAGACTTAAATTCCCAAAGACCGGTATGCTTTTCTTTTTGCACAATACTCTGCAAAGCCTCCGCCCTAATATCGACTACAACTGCAAGTGTCATCATAAAACACATCCTGATGCACATGCATGGTGGGCTTCCTTTAGACTCAGCAAATTCTCTTGCACAGCAAATTGAATTTCACACACAAGGAGTAGGAATGGTAAGTTTTTAAGCTACTGTGAGGAATATTGTCATTTATTTTGGTTGTTTCTGAAATAGGTTCAAATGAAAACTCAAGTCTGAGCATGACCCACAAAAGCAAACAAGAACGCAAGAGTCAATACAGTATTTATTTACGATTATTTGAACTTGTTTACTCATTTATTAAGCTGCTTCTCAGTAGGTAGGTGTCAGGCTGCAGGAAAAACTCTTCATTTATTATTTATATATTTGCATGCTGATTTAAAGTTAGTGACACGTTTGATTTGTTTGTTCTCAGAAATCATACTCACACGTGTGCAAGACTGAACTAGTGAAGATATGCAAGATTCTCTTTGTCCACAGCAAGCACCAAAATAGCCCAACAAAGGGCTGATCTACTAGAGGTTTGCATGTGCAAAAACATGTGCAAACTTGATACCGCAAACCTGATTTACTAACCGGTGCACTGAGGATTGCGTCTGTCAAACAGCGCGTGCAATCCATTTAGCGAGTTTGCCTTCATGAATATGCAGATTGTACGTAGATCATCAGACCATGCAAAATTCTGGAGCAGATGCAAATAGAATCATTTAGCACCTGCAATGTGATTTATCAAACCCGGAAACCGATTGCAGTCGCTGTTTTGCGTCTATATTTAGCATGTTTGAAAGGCACAAGCAAACTGGCACAGCGTTACACACAAATGGCTGAAGTAATTGCAGGGAGAAGGAGGCAAAAGCAGGCTTCTAGTAAATGATGGTTTTGGTAAATAATTAGGCCAAACATGGAATAGTCTTAAAAATCTCTTTTTCTTAATGATTTAAATTTTTTTTTTTCATTTCAAATATATTTTCCTGCATCTGTAAAGCACTTTGAATTTCTTTGTGTATAGATAGTGCTATACAAATAAACTTCCCTTGCCTTTTATGCAGTTGCTGGCTTCCCCAAAATGATAGGTGCAACTCCATGGCTTCAAACTTAATTTTCAATCAACGATCACTCTGCTCTCACAAACTCTCCACAGCGCACACAAAATCCTCACTTAAAGAGGGCGGTCTGCACCACTTTTGCACCTGTTATCAGTTGCACACGCAATGAAAGATCACTCGCAACGCGCCCACAAAAAGCACAAGCAATTGTTTTAATTTGTACATGCAATCAAGCATTCGCTATTTAGGATCTTAGTAGATCAGGCCCTTAAGACATACCGGAGCTTTAACCACGGTTATCTGCATGAGTTAAACATACAATCCATCAAAGAAACATTTCAAAACAGAGTTCAGTTTATGTTTCAGATAAAACAGGGAAACAGATGAAATAAATCTTATTAAAGTGGCTGAAATGGCCAATCAAAGGTATTACATGAACAGGAAACTACTGAGGACTAAGTTATCAAACTGTATTTGTTCCATATTTGTCACCCTGTTCTCAACAATGCAAAGCCTTTTCTTCTGACTCACATGAATGATTTAACAGCGTCTCCTCTGAGTCAATAATAAGGTACTTGTGAAAGCAGCATTACATAGATTTCAGTCTCCAAGCTGGCGAGCCTGTTTGAGCGTTTTTCCATGAAAAAGAGGATATTTGTTGTTCAGATGAAGCAGACGCTCCGATAATTAAAATACCAGACCTGTTGGAGTGTTGAAATAAACTTGCAGGCCTCGGTATTCTTGTAAAATAGGAGTGCTAAGGGTGTGATCATGCATTTGTGGCATTTTTATACTAATATGGATGATCTTTAAAGGATTTTCTTGGATAAAGTAAAGCTAAAATAACTGACTGTACTGTTACCATTTACTGTACTTTGCTGCTGAATCTAAAAATGATTTTTGTTGTCCTTGTAATTTCTATTTTTATCTATTCTGTGATCCTGGATACTCGATTTTTTAAGGTCTGTTTTGTTTCCAGTTTTGTTTTGATTTGTACGGGCTCCTCGAGGAATAGTTGTTAATACTGTGTTGTTGCACAGTGTTGTGCACAGCTAATAGGGATCCTCTAGTGTGAAAGGCAGGGGAGAGACAATGAGTCCCCCTTTTTTAGCAAGTAAATCCAGTTTCTGTGATGTTACTTAAACTTGTATTGTGCTTCATATAATTGTTGGTACCTAAATGTAGTCAGAGATGAATCAGTGACTCAGAATTTTAAACAAACACACGAGAGAGACAGCAGGCTTGAATAAGGATGAAACAGAGGGAAGGACTCTGAAAAGCTTAATGAAGAGAGGAAGCTGATGGGAGAAAAAGAAAAGGAACTGGCAAGGGATGGGAGGATGAGGGATGGTAGCCAAAAGAGGGCTAATGCAAGCAAAAAAAGAGGAAGAAGAAGAGTCATAAAGTGTGCATCTGCTTAATTTATAACTTATTTTTGTCCTGAGAGACACAAGTCTGCAGACTCTGACCTTCGGATTTCATCCTGCTGTTTTATTTCAAGGAAGCATGAATCTAATTCTGGCCAGGGAGCTTTGCTGCTTCCTCCTTTAATCTTCAACACTTGATGAAGACAGGAGGGGGGAGAGAGGGGATATAAAATAAAGGCTGATGGAGAAAGAGAGAAAGGTTGACAGAGAGAGAGAGAGAGAAACAGAGGACTGAGAAGAAAGAAGGGAGTGAGATGTCTGGATTCCTTGTTTTTAAGCTGCTCAAATTACATGCACACAAATTACAGACGGGAGGCTAGCACCACATTGATTTAGTGCAACTAATGGGCAAGAAATTCAGACCAAAACAGACTCAGACACAAACACAGACACACAAAGCAGACTGAAATCATTATTCTGAGAAGAGAATTGAAGAGGGATCAACAGTAAAGAGAGAAATGTTTGAAGATTGGCTTCCACTTTCAGCCACACCCCGCTGCACATTATTCCCTCCTGTAATCTGTGACCATGTGTCGAAGAGGCCGTTACAGGCATGTTGGAGAGGGAGCGGCAGCCACTGGATACCATCATCATGATGCCCTGTGTCAAATGCAGAGATGTATTTAAGCATAATATAGTGGGAGGGGAAGTGAGGGCGAGAGACGGGAGGGAGAAGGATGAGGCACAAAACGCTTTGGTTGTAGGGAGGAATGCGCCGCAGACAAATAGTGCCGTTTTATCGCCTGGAGGAGTAGAAAGTGCTTTTAAATTCATGCTCACTCTCCAGGAAGCAGCAGCAGTGTCGGCCACTAAGTGATTGCCAGAGACACAGGACATTGTAGTGTGTCTGTGTGCACAGCTTCAAAATAAATCCACTTTAATAAGAACACTAATGTGGCCTTCTAGAAATTTATTTCTCTTAAAAAAAATTATTGCACAATTTAAGGTAATGGTTGCTCGCTGAGAAGGTGCACAGTCCCATTTGTGATGTGCTAATGTTTATAAATACGTGAACTCAAGAAATAGAAAGTTTCTTTTCCTGAATGAAAATCCTTGCAGAAGCTTATTCAAGTTGAGAAAAAAAAGGCAAGGCCAGTATTTCAGAGTTAACCTTACAGGTGCAGGGGAGGATGCTGGGAGACGTGATGTGCCTGTCAATCCTTTGGGATACATTTGCAACACGCTGTGATTTTTTTACAAGAAATAAACTGCTATGACTGAGGCTGCATCTTTCAGGGATAAAAAGAGTGGTGAATATAATGCATGATGCATTAATGTGTATTTGTATAAAGTAAGCTTTGAATGACAAGTTAATATGTTTTAACAAGTGGGAACCTCTGTTGCTGAGTAGTGGGACTACAAAAACTGCAACCTTCAGCATCCACTTGAGGCCTGCTCCATCAGTCAAAAAATCCTCATTAACAGCGATGCTTAATATGTGACTTTACAGCATAAACAAAGATTTTTACAGCCTGTTTTTAAAAGTTGTTTGGGATATTTTAATCTTTAATTCATACACATAGACTAGAACACTAATTTTATTGTGACAGGGCCGAGTTGTCGAGCTGGCAGCCACAATGTAGCTGATGACAAGATGGTCAGAGTAGGGCTGGGTGATAAACCGAAAATTTACCAACACTGAAATTTACGACAATAACTGATGTCATTTTGCCCATATCGGTATATTCGGTGACAAAATAATTAATAAATGTTGATTTTGGATGTGAGAAGGTAGGCTATGGTCTCATGTCTGTCCTACATCAGAGACGTGACTCCACCCCTGCCAGTGTCTAACAAAGAGGGAAAGACAGGTGAGGAGAGTTGTAAGTTGTAGTGGCTGGAGCGGCGGCTGAAGTAGACAAAGTTTATGTGGGAGGGGGTGAGCAGCCTGTGGAGTAGTTGTTGTCCATTTATCGTTATCGAGGTGAACTGCTCAATATATTGTGATATTGATTTGAGGCCATATCACCCAGCCCTAGTCAGAAGCTTGCCTCAACTTCACCTCTGAGCTAACGTCTTGGTTGATCCAAAATTGGTTAAATATACATTTCCAACATTATTCTTTCTGAAAACATATCCAAAGGAACCATTGGATGACATTTTCCATGTCCTTAAAATCGTACTGTCTTTGAGGGAAGTTTATACAGTCGCACACAGTCTGTTACAGAAATGTATGCTTGTATTTAAGATGAGGGACTAGATTCACAGTCAGCAAAACAGTCTTATGAACAAAAACAAAGCTTTTATTCATCAATGTTGTTTTAGCAGTTCATCTTCTCACCTTTGTCGTAGAAAAAAGGTCACTGACGAACATTTCATAACAATTTTCACTTATTGTCAAATTAACACTTCACTACAATTAAAATTTAAGATTTCTCTTGTCTTATATTGTCATGAAAACAGCCCAAAGGCCACCAGAAAAGTACTAGTGGACGCCTCAGTCAGTTGTTATCTCCTATCTAATTCAGCTGTTCTCAGTCTAAGCTTATGATACCATGAAGCGATATGGATATCCATAGAGATCAGACTCAGCAGTAAGAAGAAATAAATACAGGAAATATTTGGTGACTACTGAGTAACGCTTCATGTCAAAGGCCACGGCTGCAACTAGGGCTTGTTTAATAATCTTGTGGAGAGGAATTCATCATCCTTTTCAGCACCATGGACAGCTACTCTAAACAGTCAAATCTCAACAGGCAGCTTCAGTGATATTTAAGTCTAACTTGTAAATACTGCCAAATCCAAGAGTGAATCTAAATGGCAAAACAGAGAACTGTTCTCCATAGATGCACTGTAACCAACTATCATTTACAAATGCTTTGTTTAGACAGAATATGACTTCGCTTTCAAATTACTTGCAGAATAGGAAAGTATGCAAGGTTTTTCCAGTTTACTTGTCACCAGCTAAACAAGACTCACAAATTCAGCAGTCGGGGGCATTAAATCTCGCAATCAATGACAATAAATATTACAATAGAGGAAACAAGTATCATGTAGACACTTGAATGATTAAACAAGATAAACAATCAAGAAAGACCTCCTCCCTACTCTCATTTTCATTTTTCTTAATTTCGCTTCTCTCATCTGTTCTCCTCCTTCCTCATTCTCCACCTCCCGCACAGCCACGATTGACATGTCTATCAACATGACAGCGCTGTGACAGGCAGCTCCCCGAGGTGCAACCCCCCTGTCCCTCCTCCGTGCGCGCACACACACCAGCACACGCAAACACACTTGCACACACTCTCTCACAAACCAAACCCACACCCTCTTCTCCAAACCCTTCATCTCTCTGCTTCTCCACTCATTGACGGCAGATTCAAAATCACAAAGACAGATGTGGAGTGATGGGCGGAGGGGCGTCTGGGGAGACACGCTATAGAAGTGGTACAGAAACGTGAGGAAAAGTATAGGCACAGTCAAATGATCGGAGGGGAAAAGTCACACAAAGTGCAAAAAAGTGAAGACAAAGGACTTCAAGTACAAACACCAAACTTAGGACCTGATCTACTAAAGGTTTGCGTGTGCAAAAACACATGCAAACTTAATAGTGTACGGAAACCTGATCTATGAACCGGATGCACTGAGGATGGCATCTGTCGATTTAGCATGTTTGCCTTCATGAATATGCAGGATGTATGTTGATCATCAGAACACGCAAAATACTGGGAGGAGCAGATGCAAATGGAATCATTTAGCACCTGCAATGTGATTTATCCAACCCGGAAACCGGTTGTGATTGCTGTTTTGCGTCTATATTTAGGTTTGAAAGGCACATGAAAACTGGCACAGCATTACATGCTGTCATTGTGGGGAGAAGGATGCAGAAGTGCCATGATAGACGCCATGATCCTTGTCTAAAAGCTCTTAATTTATTTCGTTGTTCTGGTAAATGACAATTTTCATAAATAAGGTCAAACACGAAACATATGAAAAAATATTGTCTGTTTGTCTTATTGATTTTAAATTGTTTGAATCCCTTTTTGATTTTTTTGTAGATCACCGGCAAAACATCCACTAATAGCACATGCAATTTGTTAGTTTGCACACACAATTTAGTGTTCACTATTTGAGATCTTAGTAGAGGGGGCCCTTAGACTGCATCGACTGCACTACTTTGTCTATTAATTCAAACAGTCTGAAAATCAATCCCTGAACCTACAAACATACACAGAAGTCCCTCGGTTGTAGTGGAGTAGTTGGTCATAGCCTCCAGTGGCATGTATTCAATGCTGAAGGTGGTTTCACAGCTTATTTAACCCCTTTACGTACCCTCTTACCAGTAATCATTTCCTCTTCCTGTCCTCTCCACATTGCAGTTTCTCTCGCCAATTCATAACAGCACCTAATTTGAATTACCCATGGCAGATTATGTGACACCCGCGTCATTTTGCAGGCAATAAATGACACTCACTTGTCTGTTTTTGCCAGAGAGAATTGGTTAGGAGCATGGTGATGCAGTGATGCAGAGGCTCTCTGTTCACCTTTAATACATTTAAAGTATGCTGTTAAAATTATCCTTATCCTCTGGTATCTGATTGAGTCAATTGAGATGCACAATATGCAGACCAATATATGAAAAAAGGGAGTAGCACAATAGGTTTAGTCTGGTTATCTTATGCTGGGCTTCCACCAAACGATTTTCACAGTCCCAGATTAAAAACTTAAAGTCTTAAGTAAACCTTTGAGTTTTACTAGAGTCGATTGTTAAGTTTAAGATGGTAATCTGCGCTGTTTTATATCAGTCTTTTCCTAGTCTTGGGTCGTGTTTGATATTATTGCAAGTCGCAGTGACGCAACACAACCAGCAAACAACAGATGAGCTCTGACAAAAGCAGAAAGGGAAACCTGACAGTCAAAACAAGAAAAACAAAAATGTATGAAGAATTACTGGTGATAAAAAAGGTGCGGATAGTGGAGCTGTGGGCAGATCAGCCTTGCCTATCCAACATCATCTGCAGGGTTTCCCCTACATGTAATGACGCACCGCCACAGCTAAATAAAAGCCGCCACACCTCAATAATAAAGTTTTTTTACGCGCTACTTTGCACTCACTATGTATCAGTATATGCGGCATACGCGGGCTGCTCAGCGAGGCACATGTGCTGAGTATTAGCATTAGCGATTTGCGAGTTGCCATGTGTGAACACACAGCGGATCAATGAGCCGCCCCCCAAAATCACACACCAACACATTTAGATCCCCCACTAGTGGGAAACACTGAACTGTCAAAAAAAAAAAGTTTTGTAAATAGTGACCCTGAAAGATTAACAGTCTTTGTAAAATCTCAGACTGAGACTAGGCTGTGACTAAAAACTCTAAACACTTGTCTTTAGATGTGAGCAGGTGTGAGCTGATAGTTTTCCAGGAGTCTTTTCCAAATCTTCTTAAGTCCTCTGGTGGATAGCTGGCATTACCCAAAAAAGCCTGACTTTGTTAAACTGCGGTCCAATCATCTTGCACAAACTTGTTAAGGACTTAAAGATTTTTAAATCATTCACAGAAGAAGACTTGACATTTTTGAATTACTAAAATCTGATCCAGAATCAGTACAATGTCACTTTGAGAACGTCTGCACACTGCACACAAAGCCTCATGTACACTACTGCTAGGATGATACTACAGATGCAGATATAGATTGCAGCAGCAGGAGGAGGGGGAATTACAGGCGTGTGGGACAATCCTTGATAGTTGTAAGACAGAAAATCATTAAGAACCGCTCTGTATAAGCAGACAGATACAGCCGCAGACACACATCACACAAAGAGAGGGTCAAGTTGAGGCCCTTAAGAGGGACAGGGACAGGCCTCAAACCCCCTGCCTCTTTTCAAACTTTATGTTTTGCTGGCAAACACTACTGACCTTACAACACACAGTGGACGTCGAGTGTGCCTCTGGGCCTTGTGAAGACATGTTTTGACTGCTACTGTCACAGAGGAGTAAAATAAAACTAAGTGTCAAGTCTGGGTATTAAAAGTCCAGGGGATATCCCGGCAAGCTGCTCTACAGTTCAGCCATTTACACATGGGGGGGAAGTACTGTCAGGGTTAGGAGTTCAACTCCCACTTGGGCTTGCTTTGTTGGAAATGTATTCACTCACCGTGGTATAAAGAGTGGAGATAAAAGCAGCCGTGAAACAACAGCTGTTAAAAAGTACTCGTGTTGACAGGCTTTATTTCTTACCTTTGATTCTTGAAAGCTTTGTAACAGGACGGTAAATACAGGAATAATATTGAACACAGATTTCTTCATTAGTCCTTATGTTGTTGAGAGCTCGACACTTCATAGCAAGAAACCAATGCAATCCTGACAGACCCAATTTTCTAGTTAAGTAGTTAGTCTGCACAGGAACAAAACTCCCTCTGTAAAAGATCCTGCTGTTTTTAGTATTTGAAGCCATTCAGATAGTCAGCTCATATTTTGGTATTAAATCCATGCAGACTTATTGACAGATCTCAGGATAGCTTGGGGCACCCACACAGAAAGATTAGCCCAGTGCCTCAAGTGTTTCCTCAGAGCAACCTGCCAATATGAAGAGTTCAGCTCTGTTTGGGAGAAATCATTACTCTGAGTTTATCATTCAGTACTTACATCGTACTCATAATAATATAACAACCAGACAGTTTTATACCACAAAACTGTAAATATTCATCTCAGCACTCTTAGAAATGCAATGACGGCCATGCTCAGTTCTAAAAAGTTGTACGATAAATCCAGCAGGTTTAAACCCTGATCAGATTATCTGGTCCTTTCAATCAACTTTTTTCTCTATCCAGGATCCAGTAATCCAGTTTACTTCTGTTATATTCACACAAAAACTGAATTGGATTGAATTTATTCTCTTCATTCAGGATCGAATAATCCAAATAATTTAAGACTTTTCAAAACCAACAGACTGTTTGAGATGATACAATGAAGCCTGGGAACGAGATTGGAAATTGCAAAAACAGACTTAGTTTACATTTTGCACTTCAATGAGTGTGACTGCCATAGACTGTAGACACTATGGACAACTTCATTCTGCCTTCCACCTGTATACGGATTTGAAGCTGAAAAGCTCTCAGTAATTCTGCATTTTTTCTCCATTTTCTTAAATCAACATACAGCAGGAGAGTCACCAAGAGTAGCTGTGATGACACTCAGCTCAAACGGTGTTTCCCATTGTACACCCATGGGCTGTATCAAGTGTCAATCATACAAAACATGAACCCCCTAATAACTTTTGAAAACAGAGCTGTACAGAAAAAAAAGGACTTACAATAACTTCATGTCAACATTGCAAGAAAGGGGGGAAAAAATATATATATTCTGTGTAATAAATTTCTAAATTTTGTTCACAGCTCCATAGGGATTGCTGGAGGAGGTGGGATTTATGACCTATACTGCAGCCCGTCACCAGAGGGTGCTGTTCTCGCAGTGGCTTCCCCCAGCGAGGAGGCAGATGGCGTCCATTCTATATACAGTCTATGGTGACTGCATTTTTTATCACCTCTTATACACGCACTGAGGAAAATACAGGCAAGGACTATAGGTTTACACACCAGGAGCGCCAAATTTAACATCTACCAAACCAAGCTTTAAGATCAGAGTAAAGGTGGATCTGTACCGCTGACAAAGCAAAAACAAAAAAATTGATCCATTGGATTTTTATCATTGCAAGGTTGATATCTGCAATTTTGAATCTCCTAACTGTTCTATACATACAATTAAATTTTGGCCCAGATAAACATGTGACTTTCATTGTGGAGACCTCAGATTCAGCGTTAAAACTCAGCTTCTTCTCAAACTTTCTGCAGACTTGCATGCTGTGTACTACTTTCTCAATAACTCATGTACTGAACAGAACTTGAAGGATTATTTCTCCTAAAAATCCTCACTGTCCATCTGGCCACTTGTCTGCCAACCTCCCACCATGCACACACGTACACACATACACACATACACAACTTCTCCTTAAAACAATATGGCAGCCATAATCAAAGCCTGAGGTTGGCCTCACTTACACATGATTAATTAATCGGACAAGCGTGCCAGATGTGATCAGGTCAGCCGTGATCACTCTGTAACATGTAAATGAGCCATCAGATTGGCCGAGCACCTAGCCTGTCAAAAAGTTGGCAGGTTACTGATGCACTTTGGAGGGATGCTCAACCTGTTCACAGCAAACATTGTTGACATCCCCCACTGCCACATTGCCTTTATAAATATTCCATGAACCACGGCTGGACGGCTGATATTTGTAAGATATATTGTCCCTCATCGCTGAGGGGCATTCTCCAGATGCCAAATATATTTCATTTGAACAGATGGAAATTGCGAAAGGAGAGATGGAGCGAGTGTGGGAGGGGAAATGAAGAGAAAAGAGGCAGGAAGAGAAAGATGATGGAGGGAGGTGAGCGTGAGCGTGCATGTTTATGTGTGTGTTTGTGGAAAACAGATCAGAAATGTCTGCAGCTTAATGAGCGCCGTGCGGTGAACCCAGAGGCCCGAGCCTGATCATCTGTGCTAATGGAGCGGAGGTTGCTTATGGCTGGGTGTAGCTTCCTCAGAAAGATACTTCATCAGCGCTTTGGGCTGCACCCAAAAAGTTTAATTTCTTTAACTTACTCTCCTTTATATCTTTTATCCATCTGTTCTTTACCATACTCCCTCTAGCTTGTGTAAGGTGTAGCTGTTGTATGTTAATGGCCGATAATGAGAGACAACTGGGACTGACAAAACCTAACAGCATTTTGTCTGTAAAAGATGTCTGTCTATGGCAGCAATTACATTTCACTAGACCAAGAGTCGTCCTCATGATGTTGCAATCTGTCCACATAATGGTTTGTCATAAACTCTGCAGGTTGTGCATGTGGTTTTTCTGAGGAATACTAAAGCAAATTTCCAAAATACAGCTCTGCTAATGATACCACGCACAATCCTGTGTGCTGCGGTCCAGCTAGAGGTCAGTCTGAGCCGTCAGACAGCCAGCAGTATTTATGTATTCCAATACTGTACAGAAAGGTCTTAGCATTGCCTCTTTCTTTCCTTGGCATCAGGTCTTGGGTGCAGGAGCCGTCTAGAGGGATGAGGTAGTTTTATTCTTTTGGCCCGCTCCCAAAAGATGACATAAGATTTCGTGTCCTCCAGAGCTGAGGGACAGAAGGGGATAGAGGAGAAGGAGAAAGGGGCTGAGTCACAGAGTCTGTGATGGAGGATGGAGGGTGGAAGTCTTACTGGAGTCCTCCACCCCTCTTATTATATACCTCCTCCATTAAACACTGTACTGTTGTAACAATAGCTTGTCCTACTCCTACTCCAAGAGTTTTAAGATATGTGATGCCCACTGGACCTAAAAGGATCTTTTTTTTTCTATCCAAGTCGGAGATTTTATCATATTCTCTTCTAAATACATGTTTTAAGAAGTTGAACCATTTACTTGAAGTGATTCAGAGAGTAAAAACTGTGATTAATGAACTCCACTGAGCACTTCTTTGCCTAATGTACCATGGAGCTTCCACATATTTTAAGCAATGTTCAGTGGCAAGCTGAATGTTTTTAATTCATGAAGACTTTCGAAGTCTAAAGGCATATTTTTCCACCCATTCGCTCAAAACTTGGAAATTCAAAACTTGTTTAAAGACATTTAACTCATTTGCTGCATGGCACAACTACAAGTCTAAAAAGGATTTATTCAAATGTTCCATGTAGCTGTAATAGACTGTTTACCTTGACCCTAACCAAACTAAAGCACAAGTGATTTTGATGGCATTAATTACATGATCTTTTATGTGTCCCAATAGGGAGAAGAAACACTTTTGTGCTAACTGGAGAGAAGCAGAGACTACCCTACAATAACAACTTGCTGTCAGAATAGTGGGACTCAGTGACAACACATATGAGATGATACCATCAGCTCACAAATAGCTGCAGTCTACATTCCTCACCATATAGTTCCCTGTAGTCCCAGAGTTTTACCAAGTTTATTTGGACTATTTTGGTCACCCTAACAAAATACACTTTGCTGTAAAAGGGGTAGCTCTATTACTGTGTCTGCTGGATAATGTTTAGCATTTGTTTCTTACGATCATCTCAAAGGAATTTGCATAAGTATCAAGGTTCACAGTTTATCAGGATGGACATGTCAACAGCTGATCAGAGCACTGCAGGCCCGGGAATACATATATACAGTGTTCAGCATAAATGAGTACATCCCTTCAGAGTTGTCAGAAAACCTTTAGTTTCCTTTCAAAATCAACATTTTCTATGTGAGACTATACATAAAAAATACTCCCCAAAATGAGGCCATTGATTGCAAACAGGATTTTTTAAGTTGCATACAGAAAAGTATTTTCTTTTCAATTTAAAATCAGGATGCAAATATGAGTTCACTCCAATCAAAGTTCTGAGAGCAAAGCTAAATTTTAGTTACCATGTCTCCCTTATTTTCATCTTATGGTAAATAAAACGTTATGTGAAACTCAGCTTTGTCAAAACTTTGGAAATTGTACTTTTGCTCATCTAGATATTGAGTAGTACATTACTTTTATTAGGGGGTGTGCTGACTTATGCTGGGCACTGTATATATTGTGTCTTCGAATAGCACCAATCAAATAAAGCTTGTTGAGTTCAAAATGAAGTACTACATATCTAAATACTGCACAAACTTACTCACCCTTTTGGTCAAATTCCCTCAGAATAAGCTAAATTGACCCTGGGCTGACTGGGATCCCTTGACTTAACATTTACTTTTGACAACTCAACATAAAAAACACTTAATATCCCTTTAAAAGCTGGCACAACACAATAAATGCCAAACAGAAATTGGATTCATATCGAAAATTAGTTTGAGTGACAGTATACAGAAACAAGAGCAAATATCAAGCTTCATCCACAAACTGATTGAAAACAACAGTGAATCTTATTGTGACCATGGAAACGTATCGGATGCTTTCAGTACTCACACCCCGAAGGTTACCCAAAGTGACAGCCTACATAATAGGATATCGCCATCCTGGGTCTCATCCAAACAAACTCAGCCTGCTGCTGCCTGCCTCTGCATCTCCCACCATCCACAAACCATAATGCTTTAAACCAAACAGACAGTAAAAACAATATTGCTTTATGAAAAATCTGTCCGCCCATGTGTCAGTGCAATCATACTGCAGGGCTTGTGACAAAGGCCTTTACAAATTATGTTAACAAACCTGCTTAGTAATATAAAAGACAGACTGACAGACATAGGGCAATATCCCAAAGGTACCTAATCCAATCGGCATTAGGGGCTAGTGTGTAATTCATGAGCAGAACCAGCTCTGAGAGGAGGTGTCATTAGAATTTTAGAAGGAGGTGAATCTCACAGGAGCCAATTTAAAACACCCACAGGTGATGGAAAAGCATTGTGTCTTATTCCAGCAAATTGATCGACCTACAAGTTATAGATGCCAGAGAAGAGAGATGACGGTAAGTTGTTTGAGATGTTGTTGCAGGATTAAAGACACAGGTGGATACTCTCTGTGCTTTATTTTAAGCATGCAAAGAAGATTTTGACTTTATTTCCACCAGCTGAAGTTTTTCTCTTTTTTTTCCCCATCCTTGCTGCAATTAATTCACATTTGCAGAAAACAATGATGAGATTCTGAGGAGCTATGATTTCCTTAATTGTCATTACAGCTGTAATGGGGAAAGAGCTTAATTGCTATGTGGGTGTTTGTTGAGTATGATCAATAGTAAACTTTCAGGACTTCAGAAATCTTCATTTTGCTTTTCAGCAGCATTGCAAAACTTGTGACTTTCAGGAGAGACAACAACTGGACTTTGCCTTTTTACTAAGTTATATTAGTTAGAATACTCTCCTCAATCCAGCATCTATCTTTACATGATCTACCTAAATCAGCATGATGGCCTGATCAAGATAACAATGCTTCATGTGAAGACCTCACTTAGAGCACAGTAGTTTAATCCACTTTGGAAAGAAATTTAATTACAATCAAGAGGGTTGGTTTTTTCTTAAGTGCCAAAAGCAGCCTTTCCTTGATTGGCCAATGTTGAGAGTTATACCAGAACTAAACGTGCCTACAGCCTGAAACAAACATACCTTTATGTAAATGTAACTCTTTTCTATCATATGAAGCCTAAAAGTCATGTGTAAATACAGGGTGGGGCTGCTTGAAATCATAATCAGTCTTTCAAAGAGTCTATCCTGTTTCATGGTGTTTTTATTTATTACAAAAATCAATCTGGTTTGCTATGCTGATTATTAGTAATTTAATAACTTTTTAAAGCTTATTCCTGACCTTTTTGACATGGAAATATAGTTTACAATCTCCCTTGTTCATATTTTCTGACCATTCCCTGACTCCAGCACAGTAAGGAGATATTTACGTTAAAGCTCCTGTATCCCTGGAACTTCTCATGTCAGTCGTGCTAAGCACAAAGCACTGTAGTGCCCTTCTTGTTTATCTCAGAAAAAAATCACATCCAACTCTTCGCAAGTCATTTTTTTTCTTTCCTCTGTATGACAGCTCCCTGCCAGATTTTACTCTGAGAGCTTTCAAACAGAGCAATGCAAGTTGGCAGCCTCTCAGCAGCCAGATACAGTGCTGTGTGCTGAGGCATGCAAGCACACTAACTAGCGCACAGATGGTGGTAGGTGCGTTTACCCAAGAAAACCACCCACCTGCATGAAATCAGATGACGGATTTTAACTCCAGACACTCAGGACCTGGATTGCAGACTGCAGACCAAAGCTGCTGCATAATTTAGCTTCAGATATGTGTCATTGACTCTGAATCTCATTTGCATTCGTGACTTCAGCCCTGTGGGTAGATGCCCTCCATGCAGGAATGGAAAGTGACCACTGTTTCCATTCAATCCAAGCAGGAATACTTGAGTACTAAACTTTAGGTGAATGATCAGTTTTCTTCTGCATTTTATGACAGTAAAAGAAAAAAAAAGAGAGTAGAGTGTTTTCAGTCCAACATAAATTATCTTCAATCTGTCAAGTAAATCAACTCTCTTTCATGCTTTGCAGCCATGTGAAATCATCCTGACTGACTCGTTCTATTAACAGACTAAAAATTTACCAAGTAGCCCTTTCCATTGCCTGGTAATTATTTGACACTTTTAATAAAAGAGCTGGTTCAGTGGTGATAATAGCCAAATATAAGTTCCTCATTACATGTAATTTATCAGCAGCGCTCTCTCTCCTCAGTGCAGCCTCTGTTTAATAACAGATATCCGACTCTTTTTATCTGTGGCAGTCTGCCTCTGTAGCCTCTCCATGACACCAGTGCAACGTTAATACCTTTCTGCTGTTGCAGCTGCATCGACGGTATTCAGAAATGAAGTGCCATCTACACACATAAACGCACGCACACTTCCCTTTGCCTGCCTTGCAAAAAAGCATTTCCTGCTTCTTAATAAACACACATAGAAGCACAGATATTCATAGCATTTGGGGAGCTGCCGACACTCGGGTGTTCAGAGCAGATAAGCCCTGTACCGTCTGTGGCTCGTTTCTCTAACCCCCCCCTTCCCCTTTCTTCTCTTCTGTCTCTTCTCCAGGGTACCGTCTGGAGGCAGGCCTCGGCTACAACACCCAGCGGAGTCACGAATAAGAGCGATGAATACCTAAATATCTGGAGAGAATAGCAGACAAAAGCGGACAATGTGAATCCTGGATTGCCAACCAAGGGGATGAAGGCGCCTGGGGAGATTCCTATCACTCTGGCACATGTAGAAAGAGAGTGAGGGAGGGAAAGCGGGGGTTGTCGACATGCTGTGGTGTAAGCCCAGGTTGAGGGATAAGCTGTTTGTACAGACAGCAGACAGCGCTTTCATTACTCGCTGTTTAGTCATGCTGTATTTACAGGGTCAGTGCCATGTAACTCCTGATGCATGGGAACACCATGCCAAGGAAGTATCACAACAGCAGCAGCAACAGGCACAGGGTTGGCGGCCGCCATGACCACAATCTCATATCCCAGCGAGTAAGCTTGGTGAGGTGTGATCATACAGTGTTGGCGCATGGTGTTCAGAGGCAGCCCTGTGAAAAGCCTCAGTAATTACAGTAGATGCTGTGAGTGGGTAGACAGTGTGTCTGCAGAGAAAAAAATTACTCCTTCAGCTCATCTTCAAGCCAAGGATGAAAAAGAAGACGGTACTGAAGCATCTGAGCAGCGTCAGCATGTGGGAAAAAAATATTCAAATGGGTTTAAAATGGTATAAATATATATCATCCCATAAATTAAGGTATGGAAGATAAATCTGAGCTCCATGCATTCAGTGAACATAGACGTTTTAGCATGCATACGTTGTTAAAATGCCTCAAATACCTTGTGAATCCCTGAATATCTTTTCTGTTTAAATGACTGACCCACATTGGCAGAAAGCTTTGCGGTTCCTATTTTTCCTTGTGTGTCATTACAATTAGGTATGCACAATAAACATGGGTTATTAATGGGTATATTCAGTAATTATTTAGTATTCTGATAATTAAATTTCCTGCAATAAATTATTGTGTAGAAGTGCTTTTCATTTACTTATTAACAAATTCTGACACACTGGCAGGTGTACGTGATCATCAATTACATGTGGCGAGAAAGGACAAGCTGACAATAATGTAAAAATAGGGCTTTTATTTTGAAACATTGTTTTCTGTCATGTGCTTATGCTGCATTCCAGTAGTACTCGAAAGTCTGAATTTCCAAGCTCCGAGTCGGAAATTCATCTGGAACGCCCTCTGAACTCGGAATTCCAACTCGGAAAGTTGGATGATCCTCGCCAACTGCGACTTGGCGATAGCGTCATATTCCAAGATGGCAGCGCAGTGCATCAACAGCAGAGTAACATTGAAACCTCTCGTAACGTATTATTCATTAGCACTTCTGTTTTGTTTTTGTGAAGTTAAATCAGTGGTTTATGTTGTGCTGCCCAACGTCTAACTGTGAACACGGTGCTATGGTGTTTGTAAGAGTAAAATACTGTGTTATGCGTTGTTTACAACTGGTATAGCTAACAACAACTAACGACTGCTAACAACGCCTAACAACAGCACTATGTCACTTCATTTCCCGAAGATAAAAACTATGCTTTTATTCTGAAGTAAAAGTTACTTCCTGTATATTGTAAGTACCCAGCCTAAATGAAAACAAGAGAATAGTTAGAAAGTATGAACGAGACTTAAGCGCTAACATAGTTTTTGTAAATACAATTTATCTGTAGATTTTAAAAGTGTGTTATCATCGCTCAAAAGGCTGCTACGGCTAGCTTGTTAGCGACAGCTGCTGCTTATTCACCTGTCCTCTATTTCCAACACTATGAAGTCATGGTATTATCATATGCCTATTTTTTTAAAATGATGTCAATATTTCAGTTTTTTTCAACATGACAGTTATTGTCAAAACTGCTATTTATTGGGATAGCCCACAGACCTCTCTGGATCTTTGCCAAAGTCTTGGGAGGGAAGAATTAAAGACTTCCTCCTTCCTCCAGTGAAAAAACTTGGCTGAGCTCCCATCACAGATTTTTGAAAAATGTTGAATAATGCCTCATTCTTAATAGTATCTTGGATTGATGGATAGACTCCTAATTGAATTACAGATTCAATTCATGCCTTGACATGCATTCTGCAATGCTGTCAAAGAGTAAGCCAAAAAACACTAATGAGCCTTTAATAAAGCTCGACATACCTCTCATTTTTAGCGCTAACAACTCTGTTCAGCTTTAGTGACAACTGTATTGTTTGACTGAAAACAAAGAGTTTGTTCAGATTTCTACAATGCGGGCTGGTATTCTAACTAAATTCACATGTCACAGAGAAAGAAACCTTTTTTAAGAAAAACTAAAAATCGAATAAAAAACAAAATCAAAATGAATACTATGAAGTAAGGCTCAGTGTAAAGAAGATCAGATGCCACATTCTGATTGAATTGTGCTGTTTCAATTATGGACATTCAGACTGGATTGCTAAAACTACCAAGTTTGGAATAAAGAAACAGCAAAGCACATTAAGGTGAAATAATAAGTTTGAATGTGGAGTGCTAGATTTAAAGAATGTGATTACGCCATCCATTCTCACATGTAACCTGTTTTGACTGCTGCTGTTGCAGGTGTAAATAAGAGGAGATATTAGAGCTATTAGAGCTTCAGTGGTCTGAACTGTGATCTGTTGGTACTTCAGTCAGATTTTGGCCATAAACTCATACCATTATTCTATGTAGTTCTCCTCATTCATGCATTGATAAATAAGAGATGATATATTTAAAAAATATCTCTTCTTCCCTCCGACTTATGATCGACATGTCCATTCATAAAAAAGTGAAGCTTGTGAAAATATGACATAGAAGCTGTACCGCTGTGCACGAAGGACTGGAGATATCTCCTCCTACAGGTTTTCACAGGATGTGCTTTCAAAGAGAATTCTGATGACCTTTGTTCTGACGATGACCCCTTTTGGCAAAAATGATAGTCCTGTTCCAGGATGAGGACTAGATGTGCCAAGCTGTATATGCTATGTGATAGGAAATGAATAAAATTTTTTTTAACACTACTTTTCTTTTTTTGTGTGTTTGTTGCTACATAAAATTATTACCGTATTATACTAATTTTCAATGGCCGGTGCTGATAATTACAGAGACAGTTGTAACCAGTACATATAATTATGACATTATATTTATTTAATATAATACTTGTTATGTCACATTAATACCAACAGCACTATCAAACTGCATTTTTTTATGCATAATGATATAATTTATATTGATAATATGTAAGTAGCTGTTTTAGATTTGATATGCAGTAATTTTTAATGAGAAAAACATATGAGGAAAGACAATAGTATGAGCTCACTATCAGCTGATACCATCAATCAGCTTGACTGAACCGTTGACCAATTAATCGTCTTACTCTAGCACTGATGTGATGGTGGATACAGAAATCTTCCCTCATCGTTTGGGAAGTTTGTTACCTTGACATAATTCCTACTCATCCACCACGAACAAAAAAAGAAAAAGACTCCCAGAAACGTCTGGTTCCCAAGGAAACTTCGCATGAGTCTTTGGCGCTATATGCTAAAGTAGTTACTGTATACATGAAGCTGTTGGCATATGACACAATATAACCTGATTCAGTCCATATCTGCTTCTTACTCCATGTTAGCTCAATCACATCTCCAGTAGAATCCCTCAAATGCAGATGTAAAGGTGGTTTCATTTCCAAGGGTTAATGTCACCACTGGAGTAGTTCAGGTTTTTAGTGCATGAGGACATTTATTTTGGATTTTCACTACGCCTTGCAATGACAGGTTTGTTTGTGTATAAGGGTATGTTGTGTGTTAGGTGTCTTGAAGTCATTTGCATTATTTAAAAGGACTTCATTAAATTTTCATTAAAAAGGAACACGCACCGTTCAGGAAAAACCTGTAAAATACAGACTTTTTCCTCTATGGCCTTAAACTTTAAAGATTACGGCAGAAGATATGTGGAAAAATAATATTTTAAAATGGCATACAGTATATCTATTTCCCTGTGGCTAAAATCGGGGAAAGAAAGGATTCATCATGATTATAGCAACTTTGCTGATTCCCTAGAGCCCACTCTGGACCCTGGAGGTGGTATTATAATATATGAGATGAGTACTGCACACTTCCCCACCCAGTCTACCTTCCCTCGAGCACATATACATCCCTGATCAAAGCAGAGCAGCTCCAGCTGCCATTAAAATCTTCCTCCCATAAAAATAAAATCCATCCCTGATGTGAGATGTTGGCAAATAAATGAGATCCAAAAAACGTATCACAAGAAAGCCTGTAATTACGCAGTTATTAGAGAAAAATGTTTGTAAAGAGGAGGGAAATGCAATTGGTGGTCTATGACAAGTATTGCTTTAGCTACCAACTGCTCTCCCTAATTAACTTCAACTTGATGCAGCAATACACACACCATATAATCAAGACAGCTCTGCAGTTCAGAGTCTTTTTCCCCTCTGCATACTAGTCTTCAAGTCTACAGGCAGTTTGTGTTTGATAAAGCTTCTCGAGTTATTGCCAAGACCTTTGAAGAAAGTTGGGCTACTTCGTCTGAGGGTGTGTAGGTATAAGTCAGGTCTTTGTTTTCAGGAATTACCAGCTTCGAATCATAAAGCACCTTACAGTACGTTAAAGACAGATAACCAGGAGTTATTGGGAGCGACTTATAGCAATGAGCTATATAAGGAGGCTGTTCAGTTGGGTTTGCTCCTCGGGAGGTCAACACCTTCATCTGGTTTTCTTTGGTTCCGATTTGAGTGAATATTTCAGTTCAGTCACAAATTTCTCTTTGTTCAGTGTCTGTCCACGAATCACCTATTTCCCCGACCTTCGACCCCCATCTTGTTTTGGGGTCCAATCTTTTCTTCATCTACCATTTTGACAGAATTATCAGTTATCTGTTGAGAAGTTTGAGTTTTCACGTACTTTTTAGAAAACACGAAGGCCCATTTGGTTCAAAATTTTTTGGAAAATGCATTTCGTTGTTCATTTTCCAATCTGCAGCTCCTGTCATTCAGGTTTTATTCTTGACACAGAACAGCAAACAGGCTCTATTGATGGGATGAGCCCAAAACACCATTCAAGGACAAAACTGTAAACAGCGAGTGGAAAAACTCTTATTTCTCGCCAAGGCCTGAAATTAACATCTTGACTCGCCAGCCTGTCTAAGACTTACCTGCCAAATGGAAAATCTACCTGTACTTGGCTTGACAAAGGGGGGTTAATTTTTGACAGAGTTTCCTGCTGTGTTCGAGCACCACATGCAAACTACTGGGATTTGCAACACAAAAAGAGAAATAGTGAGAAGATTTCATCTTCTCCTTTTGTTTGGCTTTAACAGTTGGCTACATCACCCAACACTGGCAAAGCCATTCTTGGGGGTACTGCTACACTGGTCTCTATTCATAAGCTTCCAGTAAATGTGAAGACATGAGCAAAATGAAAACAGGGCAACAAAGGCAGCACATGTAAAGGAAGTCTTGGCTGGATTTCCTACAATGATGATCAATAGATATCCTCAAGGCCCCAGACCTCCCAGTTTGAGAAATGGAACCACCCAAGGAACACCAGAATCAGGAGTCTTAGTGTTTTTGGAGATAATATGCAACATCAAACTGTCTTACTCTGATTTGACAGCCATCCCCAACATACCTTCATTCTCGTCTCACCGAGGTATCCTTGTTTCCTCTGACTTCACCCACATGTTCACCCACGACTGCCTGGTCCACACATCCTGAGGCTGCTGGCTGCAGGCACTGGAGGTGATAAAAGCCACAGAGAGAGGCAACCGAGGCACTTTAATTTAATCTGAGCAGTCAGCCATCTGTGCCTGTTTGATATCTTTAATATGTCTGCTGTGACGCCGACCAGATCTGGTTCGCTTTGGTTGAACTAAGTTAACTTTGATAGGCACTTGTTAAGCGGTTCTAGGAAGAGGCTGGGTTGATTTTTTCTTTTATCTTTTGAACTTTAGTTTATGCGTTTAACATTTAGAAGTCTTTCTTTAGGTCACTTTGTAATTATTGGCTACCACTGTTGTCTTTTTTAAGCATCACCTGGACTGGTTATATCTGCCTTTGGATGTTTCAGATGTGAACTTGAGCAAACTGTAAGTAGATTTCATGTGTCATGTGTTGGTTTGGTGCTTTTCACAGCTGTCTGCCATTATTCGCTCACTTCAGTCGTCCCTATTTTAGTTTTTTTTTCTTTTTTTGTACCTATTCAAAGGCCTGGAAAATGTTTTAGTCCAGACTTCTGTGAGTTGTTGAGGTGTCGAGGCTTTTAGATCACTTGAAACATATCTAGCCTCTTACACAACTCACTGGAGATTCACTCCTGAGTATTTTTTTTTTCCTTTTAAAACATTTTGTACAACAAAGTGGCGTCGATTTTATCATCTTCAACCAGATGAAGGTCTGCGCAACACTGAGTGGAAAAAACTGGAACCAAGGTGCCGCCGACCAACAACTGCACAAGCGTGCAAAGTGAAAAAGAGATACCTTTTGCACCATATTTTATATCCCTGACATTCAGCCTGATGTATTTGCTATCTCTGTGACCTTTTCAACAATGCTTGGATTAAATAAATTAAAAATATATCATCTTTCAAAGATTTTAGGTAAAGGGTAATGTAAATGGCACTAAGAGAGAAACTGTTGCAGATGAAGTCGGCAGTGTTAATACAATGTATGCAAGCATACACTGATAAGGTGGGTTAGGGATTGAAAAAAAAAAGGTTTCTAAGGTTGATTGACAAGAGCACAGTGTTAATCGAAAACAGACATATAGCACAGTTCTATTTGAATAGACGACCTAAGACTGGGGTCAACATTCAAAGTCTCTGGAAACATCCTCATAAATGCTATTGTAGCTGAAGAAGTCAACACTCATGGTTTTAGTGCTGAACTTATGCTGCTTTTATGGATGTATTTGCTTTTTCTCAACCATGAAGCTGGATACAGTCAGCAGGAAGAGCAGAGGACAGCAGTGGGTGCAATGCTGAACAAATACACAGTCATTTATCAGTTAAGTAACCTTGAAACAGCCATAATGGTAACACAGTTGGCGGTAAAACAGTGCTGCTTCTTCGCAAGGGCGGAGTGAATAAAGACTGTAATGGTTTGTGTTGTGTCTGTGGCAGCTGTGTTTTATAACAGGCTGAGACATCTGATTTAAGCATGGAATTAAACAGGTTTTATGGTAGTTTTATTGCAAACACAAGGATAAGGTGTTTACACCGGTGAGCTGCGAATTCGTCTCATGTTTGGAGTGTTGTTATTCACTTTCCCCAAGTGGGAGTGAATTTAGGAAAGTATTTAAGGACTCTGACAGGATGAGATCGTTGATGGACAAGTCCATTATTGTGAGGATTAAACCTTTGGTCTCCCCGGAAGAAAAATACTGTATGATTGGCGTTCTGTCTGATCTTTTCTCTCCAACTCAACTGAAGCATAGCGTCTGTTTTGAGATGCTGAATTGTTAAAGTCTATAGATCTGTTGTACAAGCCTCTCTATCACTCACTGTTGTATTAAGGTCAGCTTACTCCTCGGGGTAACTGTCTGGGTGGGTTTTGTTAAATATTCCACCCTCAGGGAACACATACCACAAGCACTGCGTTTTACCAATATTAGCATTGTGCATTACCAAGTGTGCTAATGTAGTCCATCATTATTTCATGGCACCATCAGTGCGTATTTGCATCATTCGAGGCATAAATTGAAGTCTGCGGATGCTCACTTCAGCCTCGAGTCATCTTTCAGAGAGGAAAAGTAGCCTTTCTCACAAAGATTATTTCACCCTACATGACAGTTGAGAGTCACAGCTAACATGTAGAGAGAGAAAAGGGGACAACACGCGATAAAGGACCCCATCCAGAAATAAACTGGGCACTGTCACACAACCTGCTCCATACTCTTGTGCCACAATGATGCCCCAGATTACGCTGGATCCTGACTACAAAGTCCTCTATATGCAGTTAAAAGGGAAACACTTCAAGCAGTACAACTAAATGTCCTCAGCCTGAACTGACACATTTGAAGACGTGGTTAAACAGCTTTAAAAAAACTTTTTTTTTCTCTTGATCCTGATTTTCCCCTTTGGCATGTTGGACACCAAGGTATCACCATAAAAGCGTATTAAAACCTAAGAACACTGTTTTAATTAAAGCTTCTGAGAAGATCTTTTATTTTGTGACTGGTCTCTGTTTCTATTGTCTTCAATCTGCTTAAGTATTTTCTTCTCACTGTCAAATGAAAAAAAAAGTTTGTTTTTTCAGTGGCACAACTGAAGACTTTTCCAGGTTATTTAAATTTCTCACACCTACAGCAGAGGCATCATGGTTAACCCACGTTACATACAAGTGTCACATGCTGGTGATGGTGGGGGTGTCTCTGGAAAGTATAAGTGTCTTTTAATCATGAACTCAACTGCGTTTTGTTTCTTTTGCACTGTTGGTCAATATCTTTCCTTCTACAAAACTTCAGCTTGTTACAAGGACCTTATTTTTTTTTCTTCTATAGATTATAAGAATATGGCCAATAACAAATGTGCAGCTGATAACACACTAAAATGACACATATAACTATCTATACAGACAAAAACAATATACCTACGGCCAAACCGCGATACAGCTCACTTGAAGTCCACACACTATATGCTGTGTCTGTGTATGTTTTAGTACATTGTTATTACAAATATATAATTTCTGTTCAATGTTGAAACATTAAAACACAAAGATCCTGCTGAAAAGACTTGTTAGTATTAGAAAATATTCATAAAATTTCTGTCATTGTGCTCGTATTTTAGTGATCATGGTGACATTCCCTCATACTTTTGTTTATGAAACATGGCATGGACATATAACTCAACACCTCCATCACCAGTTGCCCTGCGCTTCAGAATGTATATGAGCATTGTTTTACAGTGCACATTTTAACCATTAAGTTTGTGTTTATTGATCACAGACTGCATGTGGACGGTGGTAAACACCATGTTTAGGCCCTATTTAGTGCATAACACACCATTTATAAATGAGGTCTGTGGTCTTTTTTTAGGGCGGTGTAATGAATAGCCTCTCCTGTAAGGCACTGAGAACAACACAGTAGGTGTTGTGCTACTAATGCAGGATAGAGATTTCTACAATGGCTACTGTTGTAAAACAAACAGGGAGCATGGGTAGAAAGCCCCCCTTCTTGCTTTTGATGGATTGAAAGGCATTACATGGTGCTAAGCTCTGCATATATGCCTGTGGAGACATAAAAAAAAATTCAGGAGCCTGTCCAATATTTCACCCAGGCAAAAAACCTGGCTGGAGAAGGCACCTGGGGGGACAACCCCATACTCACAATCCACACAGCTAACACACAGGCCCCAGCCTCACACTACTCCAAACAACAAAGCGTCCCCCTTTTGTTGTTGACTGATCACTGCTGGGATTTGCTTTCTTATTCTGGTTCAGCTGGCAGTGCAGCCAATGGAGGGAATACATGCATTGCAGCTGGAGGACTCACTGACAGCAGCCTTGGACCTGGCAAACCTGCTTTTGTCTCTCTGCCTTTACACTCTGTGATGGAGGTATCAGTCCAGCTTTACTTTGAAAGGGGACTTTTGTTTCATCCAGATCCAGATAACGCCGTAATTTAGTCCAGCTCTGCAGCATTTGCATTGTGAGGGGGGCAACAAAGGCAGCAGTGTGACAGAAAATATGGGCATCCTGAGGCGGAAGGAACACAATCACGCCCAGTCTTCAATAATGCATTGCAGGGAAGGGTTGGGCTGCATGCATGTGTGAATGACAGAGTGCAGAGCATCATTCAGAGACTGCTTATGTGTACGCACGTCCCGGCAGCACTGGGTTAAATTGTATGGAAAATATTGATGAAGTGTACCCAGAGGAGCCGTAGTCCTGCCATGTCCAAATCAATAATTTAACCATCTTTTATTATTCTCTTTTCTACCTCACCAGCTCTGTGTTTAGCAATGTAGGCTGCTTCAGACATTTAATCGTTCAAGCCTTCATTGCAAACAAAACAATAAATTAAAGAGTCGAGGAAACATAACACATATTGCAATTTTGAGGAAGGATTTAATTCCGGGCCAATACACATGGAGATTGCTCTTGAACGGAGCGGAAAGAAGAAAAAAGATAAATCAGAGGGCTAAATTACTGTTTGTTGTTCTTGCTCTGTACTGCTTCACACACTTCGGGTTCCTGGACTTCTCCCAGCTGACAACAACATAACCATTATGTTTTTAATCTCCTGACGTGGAAAACGAGAGGAAAATAAAATTTCCATTATGTACTGAGACAAGAGAGACAAGGCAGTGGTTAAACAAAACACAGAACCATACAGCGCAAATATGTGAGGAACAAATTGCTGTTGCAAAGGTTCATCTCAAGTGAATTCCTCTTGATAAAATCCTCCTGCTCTTCATTTTCAGCTAGTATTAACTCCTAATTGCAAGTTGATCCAACAAGCACTGGATAATTGGAGGATATTAACCCTTTCGGATCTATCTGAAGTCTTTAAGGACGGCTAATGGTCACACTCAATAAGGAAAAACTGGATCATTATTACTTAATCCTTTCAAATCAGGTCTTATAATTGCCTCTATTTGTTCATTGTACAAGCTGAGAGGTCTGTTATCTCTTTGCACGGTCAGTCTGCACCAAATGTCACTGACGCAATGCAGCAAAACCTCACGACAGAAACACAATCCCGTCAAAGATCTAAGAATCTAATAAGGGTTAACGGCAGATCTATTTTTGTCATAATGTTTTATTCATAAGGTGTTAGCTCCTCAACACTTACTTTAATCACTTAAATGTGACTGCAAAGTGGAAGACCATGCAGAACTTGCTTGAGAACAACAAACCAAGCAGTTCCCTTCACCTCTTTGCATTAACTTACATTCAAGCAGATTTTTGCTCAGTAGGAGGTAGGAGGAGACCAAAATCGAGCTCAAATTGGAGGTAATGTTGGACTTCATCAGCAGGAGTAAGTCATATTTTAACCTGAAAGAACAAGTTAAAACTTGTTTAGTCCAGGCTCTTAGAGGACAGCATAACACTTAAATCCTCACAGCTCATAACGCCATATGATGTCAAAGATGTCCTCTAAGATTATCAATTCATTTACCTCAACCTTGTTCATTTCGAGGCTTCTGAAGGCTCATTTATGCTCAACGTTACATACAGAGCCGGATACAGATGGAGCTCTCCACTTGTGCTTGGCGTTCTTTTTGTCCGTATTTCTGCACATACCCTTGAAATTTACGGATACAAGCCAGACCGAGCAGTATCACCGGAAACCGTGAGGCAGTGTTGCTGCTGTTACTACCCAATACACATCTCTAAAGAGAAACGAAAAGACAATGGTGAGGCTTTTTGAGGACGTCATCAATTTCTCAATGGGGGGTCTAACTCGGTGTTGCGGTGTGTTTGAACCTGAATCCATTTTATGCCGGAATATCCCTTTAAATGGGAGCAAAACAGAACTTCTATGGAGTGGATGTGCAAGTTGATGACTAGAAAAACATATTTCTGACGGTGACTAGTCCTTTTCCATTGCTTGTTCTTAAAGACCGTTGAGGGGGTGAGGGAGTGAGTTATGGTGGAAGGGGGCTCAGTGAAGGAAAGGTGAGAGGTTCCTGTTTTTATTGTACAGAAAAAGATTATAATGGCCCTGAATGAAGGGTTATATCATCATGTGAGCAGGTTATTATAACTCTACTGTCTTCGGCACTGTCAGCCTTGTCTTTAAATCGCTCCGGTAAATGACGAGCCATCACAACACTCTTCATCCTCCGTTATTGAGCGCATCATCAGAAACATCGCAATGATTAGGATCATGTAAAATTCTAGTTATGAGTGACAATTAACGTCACGGCAGCTCGCCCAAAGATTTTCAGATACACGCAAGCACATGTATGTCACAACAACTTCAGATCTATAACCAGAGATTCAGCTGAAACTGAATGGACCTGGATGACACTTGAACTTATCTGTACTATTAAAAGAAAACATCTGACAATAAGAGAGACGTATGATGGAGTGGGAGTGGGAGGATTATATGAGATGGAGGTAGAGTGGGTGTAACGTTGGTTAGTACATTTCACAGAGGTTTTCATATGAACCAATCCACGCCCTCATTTAGTTCCCCTACATGCTATTGTCTGATGACACATCAGTGCCTGACAATGACATGAATAGCAAGATCAAAAGCCCATTTAGATCACATGGTCTGTGTGAGCAGATCTCTCTTTGAAGGAGTGACGTCAGCCTGCTCAAGGAGGGTGTCGGTGCCATGTGTGTGAAAACGGTGGGATTTTGATCGCTGCAGGCAAAGAGGGACCCCTGCTAAAACATGGCAGCCCATCACGACTGTTCAGGGATGCCTCTCACACTCTCCCCTCCAGCTTTTCCACTCGGCATGCCAAGCTCGATGACCTTGAAGCCGATGAGGGACCAGGGTGCCAGGTGACGAGGCTGGTTTGCCAGGTTTTAAACATGCCCTCATCACTGCAGAGCTGGCAGAGGGGTGGCAGCACTCAGCCCTCACCAGTTGCCACACACATAGACACACACACACTCGGGTAGTCATTACCTGAATTTAAACCAAACTGGAGGCGGTGTGGTGGTCTCACCCCCCTATGAAAACACCAACTAATTAGTCCCCTTACGACTTCCGAGCATGCTGAGCATGTGCCAGAACACTGTCATGTTCATAAATAAATGAAGAGCTGAGCAGATAAAAGAGCCATTATGTCCCGCTGATGGAGAGGATGTGATGTGGCTGACATGTTGGCGGACACAAAGAGGAGACGGAAATGCTGCAGATGTTGAATTGAAATGCAGAAAGGTGCAAACCATACATACTAACTCCTCATGTTTTTTTCAACACGTTCAGATGCCCACACAGTTTAGGCATGTCCTTTCACAAAAGTAGCACACGGCCAAAGATGACGGTTTATGATGCATTCTCACAACCGTTTTGGATCTAGTTTATGTTGGAGGTCGCAGAGCAGGAGAGGACTGTTCGAAAAGTCTGAACATTTTTGCATTTATTTAAATATATTTTCTTATTTTCAACTTTATTGTACAATAATATTCCTATTGAGTCCAGCAAAACAGAATCCTACAAAGAACAAGACAAACATCCAACAATAACTAGTAACCATGACAGCATCTGCAAACATTAGACACTGATAAAGAGGGAGATTTATTGCGATATTATGAAACAGACCTTTTCCTACATCTCTGTCCACATATGAACCTAAACGACAGACTGATAAATTAAATAAACAGATATATAAGAAAATTTGCTTTTCATTTCTCATAATTTCAAACCTCATGTTGAAATAAATTACCAAAGATAAAATGTCAAAAAAACCCTCCATATCTTGCAAAATATGGAGGAAAGAGAAAGAAAATAAACATTTTTTGGCCTGTTTTAGCCATTTTTGACAGTAAGCCTAGTTGCAGTGAGGTGACCGGACCTTATCCCACATGGAGTTCGAGGAACATCTATTTGTTTTGTAATTAAGGAGATTATCAAGAGAATAACAAGAGGGGAGTACAATGGGTGAACAGGTTCTAATAAGGAAGACTTCCACCCAAATTGGGAGTGTTTGCAAGTCTGGCCATCAACCAGTAAATTAGCAGCGTTCATCAGCATTCATTAAACACGTACAAACTGATCAGACAATCCTGAATCCCAATTTTTAAACCTTCCAAGCTCATAAAAGGCTCTGATTTAATGTGGCCCTGTAGCCAAGACCAGGCCAAGGCAAGCAGGAATACAGAGTGAGTCTCGGGATTGATGTACATGATTTGTCCATGAATCTGAAAGTTTCAGCTAGTGGCTGTTTTAGGAATTGGAAGAGAACATAAATCTACACAAAATGTGTAAAAAAAGTAATCTTGAAAGCAAAATGAAAACCCCTCAAAAGGACGAAGGAAAGAATATGAGGTGGCACAACTCTACAGCATGAATGGTGTCATTAACCTGCCCACTCTTTTTGTCAGTGGCTCTTACAGTTTCCTGCTGTGTGCAGACTTTGACTCAGCTGGACATTTAACAGACTTTTCATGAGGGAGTTTGGCAGGTTTAAGGCTGATTATAGTGCAGAGCATCTGTGTTATATAAATGGGGCTAACTCAGGTCATATTACTAACTCAGGTCATATTAGGTCAAGTCCTGGAGAAGCCCTGATGACATTATACTTGAACAAATTACATCAGGGTACAAAAGAAAACTGCAAAATGCAACACAAAAACGTCAACAGGTCAAGTGTTTGGATGAAAATTATCCACCACACTGTCATTAAGATCTCAAGCAAACGGCATCAAACACCAAACAGAACTGATGTAAAAATAAAATATAATTAGTGTGAAAAAACACACCCAATAAACATAAAGCAATATTATTTTTAAATATAAGGAGATAACTATATTCATATTTCATCATGTCTAAATTAAACTGATAAAATGTCAGGTAAAAAGGTGTATGATGTCTGAAAAGGTGCTTCATAGAGGATGTTTTATTTCAGCTGGTTGGTATTGACTGAAGGAGAACTAACCGTCTCTCTGACTGAGTAAATCATATTTTCCTCAAAAAGTGCCTGAAATTGGGTTGTATTTTCAGAGTTCTCCCCTAACAAGTTTTAAAAATCCCCGACTGAATGAAAGAGTGGGCTCACCAGTAACACTCTGCAGGCTATTGCACAATAAGACAAAACACTCATTAAGTCCATATTTCATCACAATTGTTTTTAAATCCATGACAAAACCTTCAAATAAGACCCTTTATGCCATTCATCAAACTTTAATACTATTTTTGTAATGGATTTCTCCCTCTACTGCTCTTTGATCGCGTTTCTCTTTTTTACCAGGGTTTTTTTTCAGGGGGACCTGGATCTACAGTGGAGGGTTAAAAGGGTTCTGCATGGTGCAGCGTGTGACTCTGTAAACATGAAATGTAATTGATTGTATCTGAGGGAAAATGTCATGAAAGGTGCATGCTGTGGCAGCTGGTGCACAAAAGCCCTGCAAGCAAACTGAAAGGACCTCCTGGCAAAGAAACAAACTAGTCTCATGACCAACAGCGTGGTGGATGCTTTCAAATGTGAGCTCGAAAATTGCTAAAATCACAACCTCCTGTTATCATATATTCTCTCCCTGGTGTGGAAAATGTGGCTATCGCTTTGACTGTGACATTAATCCTTGCTGAAAAGCTGGGTGATGACCAAAGCTGGGGGCAACAGGGTTCAGTGGCTTTCCACTCAGAGTAGGTGAGCTGTTAGTGGGGTTGAGAGGCTTGGAGGGTAAATAGGTCATGGCATGGTAACACTGATCTGTTTAGAAGCAGTATGAGGAGAGGACTGGGCTGTGCATGTTGCATTTGTTAAGAAAGGACAAAGGCCACAGAGGGAAGAAAGCTTGGGGGTTTTGTTGAGCAAACAAAAGCAGAAAAAGAACAGTGGAAATATCCACGGGCACCCTGATGTGGTTCTTAAGAGAGAGTCTGCACTGATGCTCACGGACAGTGAGGCCGCGTCCTCGGCCTCCTACTCCTCACTGGCACTGCTCTATTGTGCTGTCATTGCCAGTGGTGGATGGAAATAATGGGGAAAAAATAATCTATATTTGATTTCACAGTATTTTTACATGGCTTGTTTGTTTGATGCTCTTTAGTTGTGGAAATTATGCAGAGCAATGCTGACTGGACATACATAATTCAAGAAGAGACATCCAACTTTGTGTTCCTTTGCAAGTTGCATTTGTTCCCTAGATATCTGAATCCTTAAGCAAAAAAAAAAAACTATGACCAATTTCCAAAGAAGTTACAGAATGAAACTGTGCACTTGAACACCTAAAAGACAATAAAGTAACTAAACTAGTTCAAGTCCAATTGCTGCTTAACCACTTAGTGTTATTTCCCAGCTGTAATAAATAAAGGATTCGGATTTGTAAAACCCTCAAGGCAATTGTAATCAATTTTCAAATACAAATGCAAAATCAGGGAATCAAAGGGACCATTTCATTGGCTGTAAAAACCATTTTAATAATATATATGAATCTATATTTTATGTCAACTTGTTTATGCCTGTAGTAATAATCTGGACAAAGGAAAGTGAACCTGTAATTGTACAAATTAAAATTCCTTCAGGGTGAAATACTCTTGCTGGCTCTGTCAGGATTATAATTATTATAATCACCTGGTCACTGTATATTATCTCTAATGTTTTCAGATGGGAATGAAGATATTCCCATAAGATCGAAGCACAAATTCTCGTTAGACGACTCCACAACACAAGAGTTAAAAAATCCAAATCACTTTTTTTACAAATAGCCAGTCCGCATGAAGAAGTTGTAATTTATCATTGCTTCACTTGTTATTTTACTCATATTTACCAATGGCAATAGTGTGTAACAGTCATGTATGTTGTGTCTTCCAGCGTCCTGTCCTAGAAGTATTGGGCTTTCTAAACCAAAACTGCTTTCAAATCTCAGAGTGTGACACCAGGGAAATGGGTGAGGACCCTAAACTGTATTTAGGATAATTACTGCAATAATTAATTATTAGAAAATATCACAAAATATACAAACAAGATGCATCTTGTTTGAATTCTTCTGCAGTCATTACAATGCCATCTTGGAAATGGGCCTGACTGGCTATTGTTCATAATAGGATTTGATTGGTCTTGAGTGCGCTCTGATCTGGATTTATTGGCCTGTATATCTGTCTCTGCCCTTGACTTAGGGCCCACATTTCCCGCCTTTCCTTTCCCCTCCATCTGTATTCCTTTTTGCTTATTAGACATAGCAGAAAGTAATTATTTCTCAGTCGTTCCATTTGCCTGGCAGTGGGAGGCGGACTGGAGGCAAACCTCTTCTGCAGACTAATCGGCTCAGAGCAGAGGTGGCCGCCACTACAAACAAGTGAATGTGAATGTCTGGGATTCGACATGCCAAAACAATATATGTTTCATACATCCAAGTACTGGTGGGCCTTTCTTAAAAGCTGTCTCTAAAACCCCTTTGTCCCACACTCCCACAGCCACCAACCCGTCTTATTTCACTTGTCTGTTTCCTTCTAATTATAGCTTCATCATTTGTTTCTCCCTGCTTGGCAGTTCAAGCGTCTTGCCACCTCTTTTGCTCTTCCTCTCATGCTTAACCCTGCACTAATTTCCCCTTAGCTTCTTCTCAATCTCTCTCTCTCTCTCTTTTCCACTTTGCTTCATAGTCTCCACTCTCCCTAACTCATTTCTACTCCCTCCCTCTCCTCCCGCCCCCCCCTGCCCTCTGTAATAGCCTGCGTCTCCACTGGCTCCATCTGTCATGACCATGAAGGGCACGATGCCCGCTGCTCAGCCCAAACCTCGAAGCTGCCACTCTGGCCACTGGACTGAACACACTGGCATATGTGTTGTTCAGAGAGAATGGCGCTACAGGACCGTAGGACACACACACACACACAAACACAAACACACACACATACAAAAGGACATACACACTCACAGCCAGGTGGTGGTATCATGCATATGCAAAAACTCAAATGTGCATATCAATGCAAGTGCCAACACAAACACACACGCACACACTCTCTAAGCGAAGAAAGAAACAATTTGGGGGCCTCATACTCATTTTTTTTATTTTGCATTTTGGCTCGAACCATTTTAATACATGACTATGGTGGTGTGATGGTTTCAGTAATGGGGCGAATTATAATCATCTTCCTGAAATCAAGCAGTCGCAAAAAGCATCTAGATAAAAGGAAAAATCTGCAGCACTCCCATCTTTGCTGGGTGCGCAGTGCCTCGCATACATTTAACCCTTCTATGAACTTTACATCACGTGAAGCCTGTGTGTGAAATACCCGCCGGCAATCATGAGTCCTTCATTTTTTTGTGCTCCAGTGTTACGCTGAAGTCTCACACAAATTTAACAGGCAGTATACAAACATGTTAATAACAGCTGCATTTACAAGCTTTGCACACACATCACTAAGGCTAACAATGCCACTCAACCCAGCAACAACTATTTCACCACTATACTGGATATAAAATAAACAAATACATTTTGTAGTGAAGTGAAGCCAGACTTTTAACCCCTAGCTGCAGTCCCCCATTGTCCCCTTCTTGCAACTTTGTTTACGAATGGTGTCACAAGAGATGCATTGTCACCCCAACGCAGCAGGTCCTGGCCGATAAGTAAAATTTCATGTGGACTGCAGAGGTTTCACTGAGGTTTAATTCTGAAAGATTTATGTTGCTGTTCAGAAATAAAGCTCCTGTGGCTTACTGAATCCACAAATACCAGAAAACTGATACCCTGGCATAGTGAGAAGCATTCTGAAATTGAGGTCCTGGGCGCTGCCAATGCATAAATATTGCAGTCAGTGGGCACAGGCCCTTTTTAATTATTTTTACAGGTAAACTTAAAGTAAGAGAAGGCAATAAAGTAGACAATTGAATCGCCCAAATAGGGGCAGAAGTTGAAAATGAACAAAGACCATAAACTTTCTTGCAATATCATCATACACTGCACTGGAACTATGTCAAATCATGTTGTCAAATAGATAAAAATCCTAGACACATTTTCAAACAATTTTACTGCTGGATGCACAAGACAGGCTAAACAGCAAAAGCCCCAAAGTTTCTTGCACTTCTTGTTTTTTCCGGCAATTTTTTCACATTTTTTAAACTCCAGAGATTGCAACTTGGTGAATAGTAATTTAAAAATTCTCATCCATCACACCATTCTGTATTACTTTGTTGATAGTCGCAATAACAAAAAGTCAGGTTACAAAAAGGTACAACAACACAAGTAACTTTGTTCAAAATGGTACTATCAATGTATGTTTATGTGCAGCTTCTTACACACAAAGACAGCACACACACACACCCTCCTTTATGCATGCTTTACAGTTTAGCTTCCCTTCCCATGATCAATAATCGGGTATTCTTAATTGGGCACTCTCCCTGCCTCAACCTGAAATGTGATCAGCACGGCTGAGGTAAACCTGGGCTCAAGACTGTGTGTTCACGTTGGTGGAGGTGCACGTAGATGTAAGACAATCCTGATTTGAGTGGAAAAGGAGTGCCACAGTGTTGGGAGGCAGCCAAGTGGGTGACCTTGGATTGTTCACACATTGCAGGTAGGAACGCTGTCTAGAAATATGTCCAACATGGGAAATAAGGACTTAGGAAAATTATACCTAAACTTTTGATCTAGTGCAAAAAAAAATAAGAGAAAGAATTTGTTCTGAGAGCTTAAAAAATATTTTACAAACTCATAAGCATTTAACAAGATGTGATCTGTCTCTGCTTCTTCTGGCTTCGTGTGTAAATTCACAGAAGTGAAACTTCTGTTTAAAAGAGAGAGTATCCAAACAAAGCGCCAACTTTCCACAAATGCTTAATTGCACAGCTTTAGCTTTTATGGGCCAAAAGAATTAATTCAGTACTAGTGTATGTGTGGGGTTTTCAAATCATTTACTGGACATACTGTAAAATCTTCATTTTTCAACTTTTGCAAAAGATTTCCTTTTATTAGTCCATCACAAATTCAGCAGACGTGTATGTGGGATGCATTTGCTTCATTAGAATGATTAGTCCAACGAGAAAAAGTTGAGCGTGTTTGTGTATGTGCTGCTTTTCTTAATCTGTCACTGAGCTGCATGCGCCTCGTTACTATGACCACCCTGTTTAAATCAGAAAACTCCACAGTCAGTTGCCATTAGATACCACAACACATTACTTAAGACCGTCACTGACACCAGTTCATGATTCTCTCAAAGCTATACTGGAATGAAAACCCTCACCATACCTGCTCTCAAATCTGCAGCCTCCTCACAGACACAGTTAAAGCAGATGTTGTTTTCCTGAAAGTACAGACAATGCGATCTAGTCCTAGACTCAAATATAATGCAGAAAAAGACACTGATAAAAAGATCAGGATACGGACAATAGTTGTGTCTCTGAGTCTCTGTAAAAATTCCCTCCATGTACACTTCCCCCACATAATACTAGAAAGATCTCCTGAGAGAAAAAAAAAAAAAACACTCGCTTTTGGTTCAAGTGGGTCTGTTAGACTCCTGAGAAGACTAAACCTGGCCCAAGGGACTGCCGGAGTAAACGTTTTGGTTTTATAACCACTTTTATAAAAGGGAACACAAAAGCAGCCAGAGGAAAATCAGATTATTAGGATCACTATGCAAATGTGTACTTGAAAGAAGCATTCATATCCCTGCCATCTTTTTGTAGAAGAGGCTTGGAGAGCGAGAAGTAACACTTCCTCTAGGGCATCTGCGCTGCTCAGCCAGCACGCTAATATTAGCACTGGTATAGTAAATATCTCCCGATCCTCTGGTCTATCCAGTGTGTACTGTATAGATATGTATGTATGCAATGATATAGCACGGGGGTGTGTGTGATCATGTCAGCACGTAAAGTGAGATGAATGGTAATTGCTGTCAGCTCATAGATGTGAAGAAACCCTCTTTTTACCCACATACGTCTGCATCATAGAATATGCATGACACTACAGATGTATTTTTGCATATACGGTCTTTTTGCCTGCAAAGCTGCAAGGGGTCTGATGTCCAATAGAAGGAAAATTGGTGTCTGTTGCAACACTTTGATAAAATGAATATCCAGTCTTTACATTCTTCTATCATGAGAAACCTTCAGGGCTTGGGGCTTCGTGCAAATGAAAAAGTCCCATCATTTTTATCACAGCCTTTGACACTGATAGGGACATGGACTTGAGGCAAACATGCAAGGGACAGGCTCCCTTTGACCAGGGCTGTAATCTTTCCTTAGTGACCATACAGCGCACTGTGCATGCCAAATACAGTAGTGGCTGAACCCAACAGAAACTAGATTTCATGCAACTTCATGTGGGGGTGAGAGCATCTTTGACAACCACTTCTTCCAAGTTATTCTTGTTTGGTTGTGTATCTCCAGCAACTAGGCAGTAAATCAAAGAAGGTTGTCCACATACATGTGACCAACATTATTTGAATTTCTAGCTTTTTAGGACAGCACTACAGGTTGGAAACCCAATAAGCTAAGTTTTGATGGAAAAAAATATTCTCAAACTGTGGTCTTTAAAAAGACCAAGCACATGAGAAGTGATATTGACATTTATTGGGAGTCCCATCTGTGCACCAAGCAATTTCAAGAACAATTTTTTTCCTATATGCTCTGTTTAAGTTTCCGCCATCTTCTGCTAGCACTATTTGGCCTCCATCTCAACCTATTTTCTTTCCAGAACCTTTGCTCAACCAAGAAAGAGCAAAGCCTGGTCTCTCTGAATTTTCTACATTTCTTAAATATTTTTTGTGTTTTTGTCATGAATTTTTCAGCTGCTGATGGATATTTCTGCTGTGAGAAGAGTTTACTCAAGAGAAGAGCTTCTTTCATTGAGACAGAGCAAATCTAGATGACAACATCTCGCTCCAGCAGACATCTGGTGGTGTTTTTGTGGTTGCAATGCTGGTGCAGAGCTGAAGGCAAAGTTGAAAGCCAGGAAATGGAGATATAAACCCTTTCTTCAACTCAACTGCCCAACTAAAGAGACAAGATGAAGGTACTGGTGAAGACTGAGAAAGCATACCGTGAGTGCAGTCTTCTATGTTTTACTGAAACCTGGTTAAATCAAAACAACTCAGACTCCACTGTGGATCTACGTGGCTTCACTCTCATAAGATCAGACAGAGATGCTAAAGCTAGTGGCAAGAAGGTCTTGCTTTGTTTGGTAACCAGAGATGGTGTAACCCTTCACACATAAGTTTAGTTCAGTCATGTCATAACAATATTTGCATACATGTATTCTCCATTATATTGTTGCTGGGATACAGACTCAACACCTCAAGGCACTTGTACTAATACCAGAATACTTCAACCATGCCACCCTCTCTTCTCATTCGTATTAGCTCTGTTTTGATTTCAACCTCCATCTGAGGGACATAACCAGCTTCTAGCTCTTTAGCAGTAGCTCAGGAGGTAGAGCGGTCGTCCAATAACTGGAAGGTTCGCGGTTCGATTCCCCCCTATCCCAAGTCTGTCCATTGTGTCCTTGGGCAAGACACTTCACCCACCTTGCTCCCAGTGTGTGTCCTCCACTGGTGTATGATTGTGAGTGTTGTGTGGTGGTGGTCGGAGAGGCCGCCAGAGGCCACCAAAGTGTGACTGTGTGAGCGAATGAATGATGTATCCAATGTAAAGTGCTTTGAGGGTCTCTGATAAAGCGCTATATGAAATCTGATGCATTATTATTATTATAATTGTCCTACATCTTTTAGCTGACCTGTTACTGCTCCATTTGCTGCTGGTCAGGTATTGTACAGTATAATTAAAGGTACATGAAGTTTCTTAAAGGGATGGTTTTGTTGTAGTATTTTAAAAGTGGGGTTTTACTGTAAACCTAGCTTGTGTGCCAGGGAACCTAAAAGTTTTACTGAGGTTGAAGGAACTGAAATTTGGCTCTTTATACATCCATACAACTATCTGTTTCTAACATGATAACATCTCTTTGAACAGCTCTGGTATTTAAAAAAATAAGCTGTTGAATACCGAGTGAGCTCCTTGTGTTCAGTAGGCTGCTATCTGACAACATTCAAAAGTGCATCTGTTTTTGGACCTTGTGCGTTCAGCCTGTTCTTTGTGAATCAAACAGCCAGTGCAGTTTCAGCTGTCCATGGCTGGCCAGCTGCCCTTGAGGTCCCCTGGGCTGACTATCTGACAAGATACTTAATCGTTGCTCTGGGTGTGGGGGGCTGATCTGTCAGTAAACAGTAGACTCCTGAGAGATAAATGTCTTGAGGTGGTGCAAAAGTTTAGCTACAATGTTCCCACTTCTTCCTGTGAGCTTATTGGTCAAGATGTCAACTGCATTACTGTCTTTTGAACATTAGCAATAGAAAGTAGGCCTAGAATTTCACAAAATTTCAGAATCACAAATGTACTTGTTGGTTGTCAGAGTCACTAATATATTTGAAAGGACCATGCTAAAACAAATGGGATCTACAAAGGCAGTACAGCTAATTCACCTGATCAAGGATGGCATCAACCAGTGCCCATCCTTCACTTCAAGTTGGTTTTCATCCACAGCTACCAGCTTTAAGAGTACTGAGCAAAGTATTGAAAAGTATCTCCATGCCCTGCTGGCTAACAACCACAGAAAAGTATAATAACTATCATTAAAAGTACTACAGTACAACAAAAAAAAAATTATCTTCAAGGTGATCTCGGGACACCTCCCCATGGAACACAGTTGCTGAGTACAGCAGCTGTTTGGAGGGGGAAACAAACACGACTTTACGCCTGCAGTGAGAGACTTTCTGACTTTTTAAGCGACATGTACACCAGAATGTTCTCAGAACGAGTTGTCAATATGTCTTTGCCCTGGTGTTAAAAAGACAAATTCTTAGTACATTCATTGCACTTAATACCCCTGCCTGTTTCATATGCTGTCTGTATCTTCACATTTGGTACGTGCCTGGCTCTTTTCAGTACAATTTCATCCTGTCAGCTGTCAGAGAAACCTCGGATGAACCCCAACCGGATTACTCCACACCTGATAACTCCCTGCTTTACTTTAGAGGGGAATCTCGATCTCCATGCCCCTCCATGCTGTCTAATGAGTTGAGGGATAAGAGGCACACACACAAATAACACGTCCTCATTATAGTCTTTAGTTAATGAGCTTTCAGCCCCCCCTCCTCTCACTGTTTGAACCACCACTCTTCCATCCATCTACCCATACATTCATCTTACCTTCCTCGGTGTCACCCTGAGGTGTTTTCTTTGACATAAGGAAGGTATGGTGAGCTTTACACTCTCATACACACACACACAAACAACCACAGGGATCACAGGCACACTATGCAGCTTCACACATTGTCAGTCTTGAACACATACACCTCGGTTTAGGTTCAAGCAGTCAATCTCTATCATTTGCTGCCTTGGGGACCTGCTGTCACCGCTGACATTAAGGCTTCTCTTCTCCTTTCCATGTCAGAAGATGCAAGCAGGCAAATGCACTCAAAGCCTGCTGAAAATGTATAAAGGGAGAATAACTCCCAAACCAAAAAGTTGGGAGACCATGTAAAATGTTAAAAAACAGATCTGATGGTTTTCAAATGATCTAAAACCATTTTTCAGATTGAAAATAGTGCAAAGGCGGCATATTTAATGTTGCAACTAAGAAAATATGTATTTTTTCCTGACAGATACAAGCTCCTTTTAAATATAACAACTGCAGTATCTTATAAAGTTAAGACAGAGACAATAAAACACTCAAAAAGCTGTGCGTAAAAAAAACAACACACAGGCACACACACTTGGGGACTTTTCCCACTTAATGGAACGGATTTGCAACAGGTTAGTCTCATGGATATATAAAAAAAGACGTTTCAGAGAGACTGAGTCCCTCAAAAGTAAAGCTGAAAGACTGTGTCAGTTTATAGATAAATAATTTCAGATTGATGTTTGCTAGCATAATGTAAAGAAGTCGCATCTAATTAAAACATTCTGAGATTCTGAGAATATGGGGGAATCTCTTCGAAAGGGACGAGGTTCGAAACCAAAACTGGACAGCTGAGATCTCCAGACCTTAAGTTCACACCACATTACAAACCAGACTCTATAGTGGAAATCACTGCATGGGCTCAAAATCTCTTTCAAAAACCTGCCTACAGATCAGAACTTTACCATGCAAGGAGGAAACCAAATATATATGTTTAAGAAATCTCAGCAACAGTGTCAATTTATTTAAAGGACGAGGAAAACTGCCCCGTGATCTGACAAATCAAAAACTGACCTTATTTTTTAACTTATAGATGGTGGGCAGGATACAGTAGGTACAAAATATGATGGGAAGATTCTGGAGAAATCTCTGTTCAAAAGGGACAAGACCAAAAACCAACAGTGGATGGCTGTGATCTTCAGGCCCTCATTCAACACTTCATTGAAAAAGACTAGACTCTGTAGTGGAAATCCCTGCATAGGCTCAAAATCACCGATGGGCAAGAGAGTGAGAATGATGCAAAAATAAATGGCCTTACTGAAAGCAAAGCACAGTGCTAAAAACTTTCCAAAATTGAGCTTAAAATAGCTTCATTACATGGTGGAGTTGACCCTGTCTTCAAGGTTTGATCGTTCAGCTTCCATTCTTGCTCATCAGCCAGTTTCTCACTTAAAAGGTCAAGCTGTCAAGGATGCCCCGTGGCAAATACACTTTTTATTGTCAAGTACTCCATAAATCGCTGCTTCAAAATGGTAACCTTCCCTCAAGAAAAAAAGAGCCGTAAAAGTTGTTGTTAATGATGCCAGTGTCATGTCGCAAATAATCATCAATACCGCATCTCTCTAATAAATTGGGGGGTATTCAAAAGTAGAACCTCTTTGTTGTGACGCTAATGATGTTTACCCTTCTGGACAGAGAGAGTGAATCATGCTCCAGGCTCAAGTCTACTGTTAAGGCACCGTCAACTATCTAGTGAGGCACAGGCAGTCAATCAAAAGTTTTCAAAATAACAAAAGAATAATGATTTCAACTTCAGATTATCCTGCTATATGAAAAGGATGAATGTGGTAATAGTGTCTTAAAAGACCAAAAAACAAAGGGTGCAATCAAAGTCAAGAACTAGGACTAAAAAGACAAGGTTTTGGAAGAACAGGTGCAGGGTGAAAGAGGTGAAAATAGCAGGTGAGTACTAAACAAGTGCCCAAGAGGGCTGTGGGAGAGGGGGGATGATACTCCCTGTGTGAGCTTTCTCACCTGCCCCTGCCTGTCCCGGTCATCTGCTGCCATACGCCTGACATGACACTAACAGAGAGATGAAGACATCATATTGGCATCCTGCCTGTGCATCTCCCAACAGCTCTCCCTCCTGTCTGTCTCCATCAGCGTCTCATTTCCTCTCTCCTCCTCTCTCCTCCTCTTCACCGTCGCTCTGCCACACTCTCCTTTGTTATTTCCGGCTTTGTCTCTTATTTTGTTTCATCCCTTCGCTGCTGTTTTGCTGCTAACCTGTAACATCCCTCTCTCTCTTCGTATTCCTCATTTACTATTCCCCTCACCTTTCGCCTTCTTACACTGATTTACAAGAACTTTTTCTTTTTTTTTTTGGGAGGGACCTAAAACTCCCTTCTTGATCCACCTCCCCCCTCTCCCGATCTTCTACATCAGAGTGTCTGACTTGCACTTTCTTTTTCCACTTTTTCCACGACTTTTTAACAGTCTCAAACTTATATTCCATATTTTACATTTGAAAAACTATTCTGAAAACTTTTCCTGCAATACCTCGATAAATTGCATTACTGTTGCATTATGGTTGAGCTGTATTCATCTAAAAATAACAATCTTCAACTTTGTGTTCTAGTAGCAGTTTTACTGTATAGCTATAACAGAAACAGCATCTTCAATAATGTATAAGAGACTCTTATGATAGCCTACTCAAGAACAACATATGATGAGTCATGTCTGCAGACGGGCCGGTTTAGTACCCGGACTCTTCAGAGCCACTCTGTTGTAACACGTGCAGTATCTAGTTTGTGGTTGCCTCACTGAGATATGCAAGGTCCTGTTTAAAAAAGACATCAGCTGGACAACACGTATGTTGCTTCAAAGTCTGTATATATTATTTAGTATTAAAGGGATATTCCGGCGTAAAATTGATTTAGGGTCAAACACACGTAACACCGAGTTAGACACCCCCTTGAGAGATGAATGTTGCCGACTGCTTGCTTCTCTAGTTATACCAACTTTAGTAACGACCGCAGGATAGCAATACACGGTGGTCTGAGGAGCCATAAACAAACCTCAACCAAAACACCACTCTATAGACACAAATAATGCTCAGAACAGCACCTAACTTCATCAACAGTACATATAGGGTCCCAGCCACCAAACATCTTGTGGGGAGATTAAAACCAACTCACCTACTCTCTTCCAGCAGCCGGTTGTTTGTAGTGAGACCTCAGGCGATTCCATTACGGACTACATACGCAGCTCAAGGAAGAACATTTATGATCATTTCTTTATCATTTACTCAAAGTTATAATCATCACATTAATCATTTTTCACTGCAGACATGTTAGTTCTTCTGCCTTAGCATCTCGGTCTGATTGTATTTCTATGAAGAAATGATCATAAATGTTCTTCCTTGAGCTGCATCATCCCGCTGTAGTCCATAATGGACTGGCCCGTGGTCTCGCTACAAACAAGCGGCTGCTGGAAGAGAGTAGGTGAGTTGGGTTTAGTCTCCTTACTAAAGAAATTAGGCATTAGGCAAAGATGTTTGTGACTAGTACTATGGCTGGGACCCTATATGTACCGTTGATGAAGTGAGATGCTGTTCTGAGCAGTCGTTACTAAAGTTGGTATAACTAGAGAAGCAAGTGGTCGACAACATTCATCTCTTGAGGGGCTGTCTAACTCGGTGGTACGGTGTGTTTGACTCTAAATTATTTTTACTCCAGAATATCCCTTTAATGATGTCAAATGTGTCACATCCCAAGTATCCGCACACCTTCAAGGATCCTGGCTTTCAGACTGTGTATTTATATCAAACTGAGTGGAGGACCCAGCAACCATGATTTCTACAACAAAGGTAAATTTTTCATAGTTAGAACAACAATTTCAAGCTCTTGTGAGCACAAAGTAGATGGAAACAGACCCAGGGGTTTTTCTGTTTCGGTTGGTAGACAACCAACACTTTAAAAAATCTGTTTAAGTACTACACATGGAGTAAAAACCCACTAAGATCCAGTCACAGGGAGGAGGCGGATTCATCAGGTTAACCACTAGGTGATCAGACCAGGCTGGAACTCCAGCTCAGCCCGAGTAAATTTAAATTACTTCTAAAGTTGGCAGAGGATTGCATAAAATCTAAACTGCTCAGCAATTACAGATAGGACCAGTACACATTTTCTCACACACCTCTCACCCTTCCTGTCAAACTTTTCAGAGCAAACTTGAGACTTTAAAATTTCATACCTACCAGCTACTTCAAAAGGTGTCAGGTATGATAATCACAGCAAGCTCGAGCACATCGTGACAACATACCTTGTAAAAGTTTCGTAAAAAGGAGATGCACTCGAACAGTCACTTAGACATTGCTCAACTCCAAATTCTTACCGTCTAAAAAGTTTGTTCTTACTTACTTAAATAAAGACCAGAATATCCCTAAATCTTACTGAAAGTACACTTTGTTCATGAATATTCAGAAGGCATGAAATAGAAATGCCAAGTTGTGTTGCCAGTGTGAGCTACTGCTTGATGAACTTTTGGAAAATGCAGACCAACAGGATATTGGTCATCATTTATCCACTTATATATTTACTTATAAATTTATTGATGTGTTTGCCATGAATAGCCATATTGATCTCCAGGAAATGTATCCAAAACATCCACCCTGGCTCACCCTCTCTCTCCCTCACTTCCCCGTCTTCCATCCTGCCCGCATTTCTAACTCATCTAGCGGGAAACCGGAGTGCTCTTTGGTGGCGCCTCATTTCCATTTTGATTTCTCTTTGCCTTTGTAGTGGTTCATCATCTCCCTTCTCGCGGCCTCACCGCCCCTCAACCCCTGTCTCTTGACTCCCGTGGCTTTCATCTCTCCCCTCCTTCATCCCATCCTCATGGCTTGTTTATCTATTGGCTTGTTTGTACAGACGGCCACTGACCCATTAACCACAGCGAACAGGGTCTTGTCTCATCTCTGTCAAGATTAGAGAACATGGCTCAGATGTCTAGAAGGACTCATGTACATTGAGGGGGGCTTGCCTGCCTCTGGGTATCTTATCTTATCTGTGATGTTCGGTTACATGTTCCTTGGATTGTAGAGAGACGAGGAAGCTGATGCAGGTACTACTCAGTGTTGTGACCTTCCTGATAAAAAGGAACCATGTCTTGTAGGATCCAAAATTTAAGACTAGGCCTCTTGATGGATCTGGGAAGTTCATATTGATGTGACCATGCTTCAGACTACAGGTATGTTTATCTACTTTTCCTTGGATTTTAAAGACCTGACCTCATTCATATAAGAGGGAAAAGAAGAGCAAAGTCGAGATCATCACTAACTGAAAATACTATTGAAAGCCGAAAAATGAAGGTACATTTGCCTACGACAGCTAATGAGTTGCATGAAGATTATCAATACCGTATTTTCAGGCTTTATGGCAGTGCGCCTTATAATCCAGCACCATAATTACTTGTTGTGCTTACTGACCGATCTTATGTGGTACAATGTGCTCAAAAATCTGTTGAAATGAGTAAGTACGACTTTGGTAAGCAACGAAGTCGCTCCTCTCAATGGATATTCGGAGCATTACAGTACGCTTCGTCACTACCTGATCGGCCCCGTAACAGGACCCCTGAGCAGTCTACATGACTGCCTGACTGTAATGTCTAAACTAGAAGTGCATTCATGTAAGGCAGCCCGGGCCCAGAGTGTGTGCTAGCAACAATTAACCAATCAATGCGCCTTATATTCAGTGCGCCTTATGTACGGTATTTCCATTAGCTTGCATTTACTTAAATGTATCCTACATTACAATAGTACAACAGTATTTGAGCTTGCTACTGAACATGAGTAAAGTGGACAAGTGCCATTTGATCTAAGTGGATTCTAAGTCTAAAATGTTGCTGCATGTATTTGTGATGCTTATGTTGTTGAATTCGTGATGCCATTTTTGTGCACGCTCTCTTAAACCACAATTTGCTGAAGCAATGCGCTGGCATTGTTTTTCTTCCAAGATGAAAAACCAAAGACGGCATAGAGGTGAAGCTTTGTTATGTCAACACACTGTCGTCTTTGGCTCTAGATACACACGTCTAGAAATCCCAACAAGACAACAGGAGGAAAAATGAAAAGATAGCTGGTTGATACTATTGGGAATAACTGCATCAGAAAGACAAGGTTAGGACAGATGTGACACTGAGAAAAGCATCCTCAGAGACCTCCTGTTTTGCAAACTTCACTTCTATCCTTGGAAGACTGATCCCTCAGTGGGCTTATGCAATTGTCACACATCAGATATCACTGGAGGTGGCTGTATGAGGTGTTGATTGGGCGAATTCTGCACATCTTGTCAGGGTTTTGTCTTCCAATCCCTCATAATTTCACTCCTATTTGGTAAAGAATAAAAGACATTACTGTGGGCTTGTGGGAAATCCCGCTGGGACAAATACAAAAGCCTGCAGGGAGGATTACCTCTAAACGAACAGTAATGGATCAAATCAATGCATCAATGTAACTCGAGCTATAGCCACAAATCATGGGGCTCATCGGAGCTGAGTCCAGGCGCAGAAACAATCACAGACGATCAGTGCAGATCATTTACTGGTCAGATAAGTGGTGAGAAAGTCAAGTCTCAGACCACCACTCACACTGTGACCTGTTTTAAAATCTGAGTTGGATAGTTATGCCTTAAAAAGGTGTCATGCAGTTTGGGGATAAGTGCTTTGATAGGCCAAAAGTTTTCATCCAGATTATAATAATCAACTTTGCTTACAGTGGGGTTAAATCTTTGCACTTTTTTGAAACCATTAAATACCATCCAGCTTGTGTAGCACCTGTTGTTTGCTTAGTTTCATCATTGGTTGTATATTGACTAGGGAACCTGCAATTTAACTGAATATAAGCTGAACGAGCTCATTCCTTTAATTTTTATTCACTATTTATTTATACGTCATAAAACACCTGAATTAAAGGCTTAAAATTTGTACTGTTATGATGATAAAACAAATCCTTGTTTAGATATTTGAAGGATATAACTAATTGTTTGACACGTCTCCAATTTACTTTGATGAACATTTTTTTTATATATATAAAGCAGCATAAAATCAACCTCTCTAATAGTCCCTCTATTAGCCATTCAAACAGAGTCTCACTGAGCGTTGAAGTTTGCCTGCTGCCCCCTGTCTTCAATCTCTGATTTCATTTGGAGCTGTTAGAGATAATCGAGGATGACGTGAAGAGCTCACAAACTGCAGAGCTTGTTGAAGTGAACAAGACAGGATGAAAAATGACTCAGTATGTTGGTCATGTGCGAGCTGGAGATGAGACGTTTTTACATTTGGGAATGATGTCCATTTTCTCAGATTCAAACACCAGCGTGTGAAGATCCTGTCCTTTCCCTTTCTGTCTCAACGTTCATTTGTGCATCTTAAGTTACTAGTCTAGTTTTTTTCCCCCCTCCTTGGCCCAGGTAAGACGCTTCTGATGTTTTTTCTAGTTCAGGAGTGGCAGTTGAAGTCTTTTTTTTTAAAGACATCTGTGTGTAGTGGCTCTTGATGGTCAGTCCACTCTTTGTGAAGCCCTTTAATCCTCTCAAGCCTGTACTCATCCCTGCTGCTTTTCCAACCAAACAAACTCAAAATGAATGAACTGCAGACTCAAATGATTTTAAATCCAAAAGTTTAAATATGATCACACATAGATCGAATTTCCCCTCGGGGATAAAGTTCTTTTTATCTTCCAGTATATAATCTCCTGCAGACTTTAACGCCCTGAGGTATCTTCAACATTTGATCAGTTAAACCAGAGTTTTGATTAGTAGAAAGGATGTCAGCTAGTCAAGTTGAGCCTGCGCATGTCTGCTTCAGTGCAATATATCAGCGTCTAAGCCAGATATCTTCTGGCTTCACATCTCACAAACGGCTGAAATGAAGGCACATTATCCATTATATACAGCCTATGGCTGCTACCCCTTGAGCACATACATCTTTGAGAGTGTTGAAAGACATCTTCAGCGTTGCAGAGTTTTGATGAGCTGTAACTTGTCAGGGAGAAAAATCTGAACCAAGAGGTCTCAGAAGCAGAAAAAGAAGGAAGAGAAGAGATGAGGCGGGGGCATACAGGGAGGCAGGGGGGTGAGAGGGAGGATTGCAAATGGCCTGGAAAAGAATCGGTTAGTCTCCCAGTCCTGGAGGTGCTTCGACAATGGATAAGAAAACATTAGCTGCTGTGGTGATACATCTTTAATGGCACTTTATGGGCCCTGTCTTCAGCTAAAACAATTGAGCCATTCTAGCGGGGACTGGGTAATATACCAAAAAAAGGAGGCGACGGAGATGAGAGCTCTGTATGCGTGTGTGAGGAAGAAACTGGAGAAAAAGGAGAACAGAGTGGGGGAAACAACCCGGCAGAAGAGAAAAAGATGATTTAGCACAGACGTTAACTTGATTAAAATGTTGTTTTGGTTGCAGGAAGAGTGTCGTTATGCAGTAATCCATAACTGAAGCGCACCAACAGATTGCTTGGCTTTCTGGTCCTGCAGTGGTTCCAAGACTTCGGAGGAAAAGAGGGACATGGTAGTTTTATCCAAGAATGTGACATAAAAAGGATTCAGAACACGACATGTACTATGAATTAATAAGCAAATGGTCTCTAACAGTCTCCTCTGTGTGGATTTTTTTTTTTCAAACATGACACTGAATAAATAAAAATCATGTTCAAGCCTGTGTTGTTACAGTACTTGGCGATGCCCTTGATTCAAAGGTTTATATAGTGGAGAAGAGATGGACCGAAGCATAGTGACTGAGAAAGAAGAAACGCAGTGTTAGATCAGTTGTGCCTCAGAGCTTAGCTGTACAAGGGAAGCACATAAATAGCGAGTTTCGGTTGTACTACTTCTTACTCACACTGCATAGGCTTAGTTTTCACAATGATATTCATAAAGCCCCACAGTGTAAGAAACAAATGACTACGTTTACCACTGCAAACAAAATTACAGCAATCAAGTAATCGATTTTTTTCCCCTAAAGTGGGACATCAAAGCTCATCAATGCAAATCCAAAGAACAAATGTAATTATTGTAAACTAGTCCTATTAACTGTTTTAGTGCAGCAAGAATCAATTCACCAATTAAGAGGTCCAATCTGTGACCAGTAAGGTCCACTTTATCTCATTAAGTTTGTTTGTTTTCTGCCAGTAAGTAATGTGAGGGAGGTGAAACAACATGGTGGGAACCTTTTTAAAGTCAAAATCCCAAATGTTAGATTTTTTTCCCCCCCATTTTATAAATATTGTTTAAAGGGTTTGTTAAGTTTTTTTAAAGGGTGGTTTATGCTTTTACTTATTTACAACAACAAAAAAATGCAAAGTTATAATGTTTGGTGTCCATACTAGATGAAAACAAAGTTTCAAATCACAAGATAAACATATAAGTAACACTTTATTTGACGCCTATCTCTATTACTCATAATAAATATATGTATAATGCATTATAATCACATTATAGCACTGTATAACTATAGTGATAAACACTCATAAATGGTCATAATGCTTCAGAGCAATAATCATAACACAGTATAAAGCATTTTATTGTGAACTACAAGGTCTGTTATTATAATGTGTTATAACTATTAACAACAGTTGCATTGCATTATTTACGTAGGCATTGTCAGTGAGCTGTCAACAGTTATAACACATAATATCTGACCTTGTAAGTCATGATAAAATGCTGTATAAAGCATTATGGTTATTGCTATAAAGCATTACAATCATTGAATGTTTATAACTATAGTTATACAGTGCTATAACGTGATTATAACGTATTATACATATTTTTATTACACGTTATAGTGACAGACGTCAAATAAAGTGTTACCAACATGGGCTGTCATAATCCTAGAAAATAGATGTAAACTGCTCAGAAATGTAATGGCCAATGCAAAACCCAGACTGTTAATGCCACAACAAATGAGAGAAAGTTTTCTGACAGATCGAAGTTGACCATCTGGCCAGTTCATAGCAGTTTTTTGTTAATAATTCTTTATGAAAATGCTGCAAAACAAAGCTTAAAAGCTCCAGCTCGAGTACAAAGTTGGGCAGCACAATCAGTAAATCTTCCTCTATAAGGAGGTCAAGAGGTGGTAGGGATCAATGCCATCGAATCAACCTGGAGCACGAGAGGAAAGGAGGGGTGGGATGGAGAGATAAAACAGGAAAGGTGGCAGGGGTGTCGATCAGAAAAGGAGGGGAGCTGGGTCACCATTAACCAACAGGACAAGAAGGCCGCCGGGGCCTTCGATTAGCGCTCGCAGCAGTCAATAGTGGCTCGATGGGGCTCTCTGAGGGAGTGACAGTGAGTGGTATTTGTAGGGCAGGAGGCAGAGATGTCAGGGGGTATTTATGAGTGTGTGAGTGTGTGTGAGTGTGTGCATGTAAAGTAAGAAAAAAGATCCTCACCTCAGGTATACAGAGGACAGGGAAAGACAAAGGAGTCATGAGATACACCATGTCTCCATCAATTATTAAGTCGATCTTTCTTCACTCACAAAGTTTATTTTTGGATCCGACAAGTTTTATAAAATTGTAAATGTACAAATACACTCCAAAAAGCAATTATTCTGTGCTGACTTATTGAACAAACACTTCAGGAGTGAATCTACATTACCAAAAAAAATAAAAATAAAAAGCTCTGCAGCAACCCAGCTACTCAGAGCAGAGTGAGGCAGAGACCTCAGGACAACAGTAATGATCAGTAAACGGAGAGAATTGAACCATGCCTTGTTCATCTCTATAAAGCCTTGTAACCATCCTGTTTATGGACAAGTTGACACACATGCATCGATAGAGAGTGAGGTGGAAGGTGATAAAAATCTGAAATTTTCAAGCTTCCGGCCAAAACGGCTGAGTCACTGCAACCCAGTCTTCCCATAAAAACAATGAATTATGGTCCGTGGTCAATGTGATCGATCAGGAATTGGAATTGTTTTGTGTGTGCATGTCTGAGTATGTGTGTGTAGCTGTAATGATGCTTTTCGGATTCAGTTGCTGTCTGTCATAAAGTTGTTAAAACTTTTGATTAATATGATGAGGATCAGGACTGTCAAGGTTACACAACAGAATTAATAAGATTTTAAAAGCAGGAAGAAAATGACAAACAGCGCGGTCCGCTTTATAAGGATTATGTCATAAATCTGGTTATTCAGCTTCAGTTCAGCGCTGTTAAAATTAACTTTCCCCTCTCTTAATTTAAGTTATTGCACGGCTGTATTGTGTGCTCGATTCTGATTTGTCATTACACAGCAATATTTCAGAGTAATGGTGCACTACCCCTCTGTAGCAATACCTTTCTATGATTACAGATTCTGAAGGACTGACTGTAAACATGAGACAGAAGTTTGTTTTTTGACGTCGGTTTGGTCACAGCTGGGAAATCCAGTAAATTTAAAGAATAAAGAAGAAAGAGGCTGAAGATGCGAAACCTAGGGATCTACGAAAGTAAAGGAGACACGTGAAGTACACATATGGTATGAAATACAGCAGTGTCTCAGGACTGAAACGAAGTGGAAGAAGAAACGTCACAGACTTTAACGGTGATGAGGCAGAAAAGCTTGATCTGGTGTGGCACTGATTCATGCAGACCTGTTCACCTTGTTCTACTGCTCTGCCATTTAAAACGTTCAGCTTAATGTGAGTGGTAACAGCTAGAAGGGTTGTCACAATATCAGATTTTCATCTCATTGTTATCACAGCGGCCGTCAAATATCAAGAATACACAATTATTGCGATATTTGTAGAAAAGTGGAAAAGGAAGTAACACAATCTGTAAAATTGAAGAAAGCCAGGACAAAAAAACAAAACAGTTTAATTAATGTTTAGGGACTACAGATAATCAATTGATTAGTAACCCAAAGCTGTACCAGCGCTAATATTGTTTTAGGATTCACAATAAATCTTGGAAAAAGTTAGTTTTTAAAAAAGTTTCTAATCATCTCTCAAAGGACCGCTGTAGGCAGCATGCTAGCAGTGCGCTACTCCCTCTGCGATCTATCCACAGTTAAAGGACCACTATCATGAAGTAATCGTATCACAACATGCTTATTTAGCATAACACCAAAAGACGTTAACCATCAGTAGTAACATGCCTCACTGTCAGCTTGATATAACTTTTGATTTTGAGATGAGAAAAAAACCTGCTAAAACACTCATTTTATCAAAGCTACCAAGTCTTTTGTTACTTTGGATGAACTATGAAACTGTGAGGGAGAAATCAACAAAAGAATCACACCACAATATGACCTAAAATTTTTTATTTCTACAGTAAGTTTGTTTTTGCTCCCTCAGTATGGCTTCTATACCGTCCTTTATCACCTTCGGCTATTTATGCAGACACAACTATCATTGTTTTTCTTGCCTGAGAAAGCTCTTGTTTCCAACCCTTTCTGGTAACACTTTGGTTTAAACTCTGATGATATCTTCTCGATCTTTTCCAGCAGATTTTCATCCTGGTTTTCTCCCTTTTTGACAAATAACAACAAATAATGCTGAAGTGTATCCAGGTGATCAGCAGTGAGCTGTATCAAAATCAGTCAAGTGCAAAAAGCGCCAATAAAAACAGAGAGTATATTTCTGGTGGATAGAGGGTCCTTGTTGTGAGCTGTGTCTAAAATAATGTGCTGATCTCTAGACCCACATTCAACCCGCAGAGTGATCGTTAATATGAGACAGCTGTTCCCATTTGCTTTTGTTAACTAAGTCTACACACTTGATGTATTTCATTCATGGATAGACTTCAAGTTACACCATCCTCTGTGACCATATGTCCCATTGTCATTTCACATCTGCGCTCATCCACACTAACATTCACATTCCCCCGTTATCCTCTACAGTCTGACTAATGCACAGAGCCTTGTTTTATTAATTTTACAAATATCTAGCATCCTCACGTCTTGGTTAAATCATGTTAACATGGAATTAGAGATCTCTGACATGCATATGTACAAGAGCCAAGATAGAATACATATTAATAATACAAGGACGAAACTGTATAGTTCCTTCTCTTAATTAAAGTTTCTCAAAGATGGTGTCAAAATTAGCACTTTCTGCCACTTTGTGTTGTAAAGTATGTTGCATCACATCTTGTGAGCCGAGTATTAGGTGACACACCATCTGTTGACTTCAAACTGCATCAAAAAGTATGTTTTAATGCATTTCTTGGTGTGAAAACTCATATTTTTGCATCTTGTCTTTTGATATCCAACTCTACATTGCATATCTGTTGCTGGTGTGTTTTCCTGTAAATTACCCCCTTTTTCATACGTCCACATCCACATTTTTAAATGGTTAAAATGGTCTCTTTTAGGGCAGACCTGCTCTCTGAAGGACCTAATATCATGGTACTTCCCATCTAATTAAATGGTTTTCAGGCAAAGTCGGGCACCACTGTGAGTTACCAGCATTTTCATGAAGAAGTGTCTCTCCAGTGGTGTTGCACTGGCCCGCTACACACTCAACTCTGTGCCACAAATCTTCACACACTTACACACTGTTTTGCATTTTACTTTCCACTCTTCCTCCTCTTCTCTGTCCTTCACCAATCACACACAATTTCACTCGAGATACACAGTCCTCAGCCCATCTGTCGCTTGTATGGACAGCAAAGAAGAGAGGGAAAAGCTGTAACGTGTAGGTCTCCGTAGAGTGTGAGTTTGTGAGTGTTTGTGTGCTAAACTCCGTGTGTGTGTCCCTCCAGAAAGCGAGAATGATTTGATGTGGGCGTTTTGGTGTCGTGACACAATGTGATGTCTGCAGTGACCCAAATATTGGCTGTGGTGCAAACAGCAGGGGAGAGGGAACTGAGGCAGTAGACAAAAGACAGAAACAGAGTAACAGGGACGGGGAGGGGAGGGGTCGGATCCAGGAGGAAGACAGAGGGTGATGTTGTGGATACACTGTATGTTTACCTGCCAGCAGGATCACTGTGGCTCAATCTCCTCTCCTCGCCGCCTCTGTCCTCTGTGGGCTCCCTCAGGTGATACGAGCTGGCACTGTGCTGCTGGAAATCTTCACTGAGAGTCTAGGGAAGAAGGGAGGAGAAGGGATACAGGTGGGACAAAAGGTTACAGCTCCACAGTTAAGACAGCAAAATATTAGTCAACATGGTAGATTTTGATGTGCAAAATCCTTACCCAGCACTAAGTGTTCAAACTGGAGACTTTCCTTCTATAAAATGTGATTTTTTTTTTGGTGAGATGAAGACATTTAGATACCACTAATTGAAAAGGACTATCTTAAACCCTAACACAGTGACCAAGTTTAGAGTTCAGCACCATCTGCAACAATTTGAAGATTCATTTTTGGAAAGTCCGTACAAAAATGGAGTTTAAATTTCTTGAAGGCAAGTATGTTTCCCAGTTATTTATAATGCTGTATAGGGTGACCATACGTCCTCTTTTAGCCAGACATGTCCTCTTTTTGGGGGCTATCAGGCCTTGTCTGGCAAAGTTTATAAAATCCTTCATATGTCTGGGGTTTTGTATGGAAGTTTTGAGTTTGTGTCACATGGACTAACTGAGTTACAAGCACATAAAAAACACTCGACTCAACCTGAAAAACTCCCAAAATGAACTACATGTGACTCTGTGAATCCGCCCTGCATAGTAGTGTCCTCTTTATGGGGACTTTGGTCACCCTAATGCTGTATCATTTATATCCTGTGAATATGGTTGCAGATTTATAATTTGCTCAAGTATTTATGCTCAACTAAAAATCAATTGTGCACAGTCATGCCTTTCTGTTCCTCCAGTTGTGCATTGTAAGCATGTGTGGATACCTAGCTAGATGCTACAGCATGCTACTATGCTAACAAACAAATCAATCTTTGGTGAATTCAGTGAATTTACTGCCATCATTCTTATCATTTATCATCAACAGCATGAACAGGATTCACTAATACAACCATTTCACATTGTTTTTCTCTTTTTCTGTGACTCAAAGACTAAGAAATGTTTGTTGTAAAAGCACTCATCCATACCTGCAGGTCACGTGGTCAAACTTTCAAACAGTAGATAGGAGCTTCCATGTGGCTTTATAGTAGAGGGGGCTTGGACTGAACCATTACAAGGGGTAACAACAGGTGAAGAAGGAGGCTTTAGTTTTTGTAGGACACAGTCTCAAGAAACTATAAAATGTATGTAGAAAATATAACTGCGGACATCTCCACCTTTTCTTCAACAATTCCAGGGTCAGAATCCAGTCCTGAATCTACTGTCTGCTGTGGTTTTCATGTTACTTCCTGGTGTCAATGCTACACCTTTAAGCTGTGTGCCTGTGTTCTATTGCCTTTAATGGGAAAGTTGCCCCCACTAAGATGGCTGCCTCATTGGCACGTAGCTTAGTGTGCTGGCATATGTAGTCTTCTATTCATATCTGTGTACATTCCCACCTAATCAAGTTCCATGTGTTGTCTTCTTCTCTGTCTTTTTTTTTTTAAAATGCAGCTGCTGTTGCTTCTGTGCATTTTTCCTTTGCCTTTTTGTGCATTTGCTGCACATTAATTGCTCATGAAATTGTTCTGGCTTTTTGCAGCACAATTTTGCGGGCTGTTACAGATCATTGCCTTGAGAAGATTTTTTTTTTTTTTCATGTAGCGTCATACAGCACTGGAATAAAATGTCAAATGCAGAGCTTTTGAGTGATAACCAAAAAGAAGTGTAAAAACTAGATTTTATAAAATAAGAGAAACACTGCAAAGAGAAATGTAAAGCTCGAACACTGATTTTTCAAATTATAAGGATACATTACAGAACAATGATCTTTACTTTACCAGAAGAGCGTTGAAAGCCTATTCTTGTGTTCACCTTGAAATATAGAGGAAAATTGCGGCACTGGAAACGTTTCCTAAAGGAACAGTCCAGTCAGCTCTCTAACTCATCATATTAGCTCTAATCAACTACACCCACATACTTGTATAGTGGAAGTTGTACTGCAGAAAGAGCATAAATCTAATCTACTGTTAGCGGAGACAAGTTTTCTAACATGGCCTCATCATATGAGCAGATCCATTGCAAATCAGACAGTTTTGCCTGTTGTCCTCACTTAAATCTTGTCTCATCAGTTTTACTAACACATCAATCTAAAATCCTCCTTCTAGTTTCAGTAACTCTTCAAACCCTGTCTAGAGTAAGATGGAAGTGCAGCGCTAAAATAAAGCAGCTATCCATCCTGTGGTAGATTTGTTGGTAAATTTAAAATGAAAGACTTGAGTTTCACATTCAGTGCTTTAGTTGATAATCTGACGTGTGCAGCAGATGTTCTCATAGCTTGGAGAGACAATTACAGTTCCGTTTGTTGCAAGAGAGCGGAGTCTTTTATTTTGCTGTCTGATCTACAGCTTGTTTAAAGCAGTTATACATATGTATGTGAGTGAATATACCAACAGAACACTTTCATTCTCTACATGCATTGTTTTTTTAATGACCTGCATATCCATTATTCACTGGAAATGCATTACATGATGTAGGAGACAGCACACACATTTCCAAGGTGACTGTGGATGTGCATATTCTTCAAACAGAAATCCTTGTACTGGCATGTCTCAAGTACTTTGTATACATATCACCAAAATGCTGGTAAGATACACTCTACATATTGTGTTTAACATTCACTCTCACTCTCTCACTCACATCATGTCCTCTTGTCTGGTTGTTTTCTCCACCCTCTTCCCCCCCATTAACAATTTACGATTCATGCATTCACCTTTTTTTCTTTCTAGACTGGCGTCAACATAGCTGCATTTGCAAACTGAAGAAAGAACTGGCAAATAAGAGTGAAACAATGAGAGTGAATGCATGAATTATGATTAATCTGACAAATTTTACTGTTAATGCATAGTTAAAAGCATGTGCTTTCACACAAACGCACACATCTTAGAGTTTACACAAGCGCATGGAAACAAATACCAAGAGGGGTCATCACAGTCCCTTAGGACTAACAAGGAAACAATCTCTTTGTATAGGCAGATGTAATTTCCCCACCCATTTCCTCTGCACAGACAGCAATTACTGATCCTCGGCCAGCCGCTGAAGCTAATATCGCACCGATATGATAATCATAAGCTTATTGGACGGCACATTAAAAGGAGGTTTGGACGTCAAGGCAGAAGGGACAGATGGGGGAAGTAGGAACAGGACACACTCAGGGAAGTGCACACAGATGGACACCCACACCCATGCATGCTTTCACAATGAGGACACAAACACCAAACTGTCCTTTTCATCTTGCTTTCTATCTTTCACAAGCCCATGCATACCTTGGACAAAGTGTACCAATGTCAAGAACAACCACAGGAGTGAACAGCGCTTTAACTATAGGGCTCACTCTCCCTTGCTTTGTGTATAATTTACTGATAACTCTGAAAATAGCAGCACGTACGGAGAAAGGTGGGCGAGGATGTGAAAGCACTGAAATGGAAGAGATAGAGGAGACAATGAGGAAGACGGTGCAGAGATGAAATCACAGGACAAAAAATGGGAGGCAAGAAATCAACTGATAAAGAGGAGAGATGATAAAATGATTATGTTGTATGCAGCTAATGTGCTCCTCTTTGTGTGTGTGCCTGGAAGTGCACAAAAATACAGATGGTTTTGAGCTCTTCAGCATGTACGTACATGAGCAAAAATACACATAAATGCAGGTGCAGACTTGTGTTCACAAGTACATTAGATGAGCATACTTACAGGTGCAAGATAGTGTGAAATTGGGCATCTTTGCAAGTTCAGAGTGGTAGTGGATGGATTTCATTCTCATTAGGAGCTCTGCGGGGAGCTCTAAACAGCTGTTATAAGGAGGTAACAGTTGTGTTTAGTATTGCACTCAACTCTTGTGCTGCCAAGTTGTGTGACCTGAAGTCTCTGCTGGAAGAGCCCGATTTTCACTGCTTGACCCAGGTGTTGCAAAAGTGACAGGTTAAAGAATAGAGGAGCTTTCATTGCAGAAATTATTAAATTGACTCTGAAAAGTATTAGTGTGGATTAATACTCCAGTGATTAATCAGCCAAGTTAACATAGATTAAAAACAGTTTGAACTATTGAAAAGTCTTTGCTTTTCTCCTCCATGCTAACACAGGGAGTGGCTATAGTTAACTCACTCACTATTGATGATAAGGTGACCAGACGTCCCCGATTTCAGGGGACAGTCCTTGTTTTGGATGACCTGTCCCCGGCTAAGGCTGTCCCTGGAAATGTCCCTGATTTAAGCGTTTCATGAATGACAAAAAAAATGTTGTGTGTAGGCTAGAAAAACGGTCATTACAGTAGCTGAGTAGGTAGGAAGCAGGAATAAGCATGTTGCACACAGTCCTGAACAGCAATTTTTATGGTGGGGTTATGCGCTGCTACAAAGTAGTACCGAGTTGTTGTCTGTGATCACACAGCCGATGCCGCCACCACCTAACCCCCTGCTCTCTAGAAGTACAGGCCATAAAATCACATTTTTCTAACATTTTTACATAACCCTGGATGTCCCCAGACTTCAGTACAGAAATCTGGTCACCTTAATTGATAAGTACCTCGTACAACCCCAACTCAAAAATTGGAACTGTCTTTTTAATACCAACTGGTCTCCATTAGTCTTGGCACCACAGCTTTTGTTTTGGATTTGGGGTTGTAATAGTGAAAAGAAAGATTTGAAATGTCTTGAAATTCCAATATTTGTAGCTAGTTTGTTCCAACAGAGAACCACTCTGGCAGGTTTGGCAGAAAAAGCCGCACAAATAAAGAGCCAAGCTGTTGATGGCCCAATCTGGTCCAAGTTATTTCATGCAAAGCCAAAACACAACAAAGCCATACCTCTAACAAATGTAAGGAAGAGTGTGTGAACGCACAGACTGGTTTAAACAACATCAAGCAATATGTACATCTTGTTTTACCATTGCTCTTTAATGTTTGATTCTGATAGGCAGACATATGTCTGTTAAAATACTACAATAGAACAATCTAGCTTTGTGTCACATTGGCATACTGAGTATATTTAAGTGAACACAGGATTGGCAAAAGAATAGTTTGCTATTTTCAACAAATATGGATAAATGTTGGTTTGAAGTATAACAAATAATAGGAGATGGTTAAACTTAGTGCAGTTTAAAAAAAGACATCATAAGAAAATGTTGATCTCTGGTTTAATGGTGCAAAGGTTTGCTAAATAATTTGTCAGGATGTGACTTCTCTGCTTTTAAATATTGCATTTCAGGTACTCCAGTGGGCATTGTTTCTTACATTTTAGACACTGATGTCCACTAGTCCGATAGTTGCCAGATTCACATGTTGCTCAAGGAAGCTATTTATAGTCCTGCTGGAATGTAACTAATTATTATCAAAAATTATCAAATATGTTTTATCATTTCTTTCAATGTTAATGCTCCTCCAGTAATATCAGCTTAACATTTAATACAAACCCCTCTCTGAAGAGTTGTGACTCAGGGTCATAAGTAGAAAGAATTAAATGTAATGTAATCTTTACCACATTTTTGGTAGCTGAGTGGTGTTAAAAGACGTGACTGTTCTGTTTGTGTATGTTTTATAAAACCTGAAATGTTTACTCTCAAAAGCCTCTCCTCCTGGTGAAAAGCCCTGGCTGTGCGCAGTTTACATTCAACTAGTCTGGCTGTGCTGAATGAAAAGGTTTAATTGAGAACCCTTGAAGTATTTGTGCTGCAACTGTCAACTATTAACCTCAGTAATCAGGTTTTATGATGCTAATGTTTCGTGCTGCTACGCAACCGAAGCGCCCACCAGGCTGCTGAGTGACACTTGAGGGGGCAGGAGTGAGTGACAGCGGAGAATAGGAGCAGACAGGCTGACCAGATGGCTGGAGCTGAAGTGCCTGTAGTGCTGCGGCTTAATACCACAGGAGAACGTTCCAGGGAGGGATGCGGTGACGATGATACATGGTGATTTGTCATCTAGGAGAAACTTTATACACCCAGGTTAAACTCAGATGGTCAGAGACTTTACCATCCAGAATTGATGCTCATCCTAGCTACTGAAGATGACTGCTACACTGTGTTTTAGGGATCTAATAAACTCATGCTGGTACACTGAAATGTTGCACATACATGAGAAATACAATTGGAGTTTGCATGTCTTGAATGTGAAGTCTGTATGGAGGTTTTTAAAACATGAACTCAATATTTGCACAAGAGAGAAGATTTTGGGTGTCAGGGTGTTTTTGTAGTCTGAGCAGCATCTTTTATAGGCTTTACGCTGGAAACAGAACAAATATAGAAGAACACATACACCACAGTAGCTTTTACAGCCATCCCTTGACAATTTGGTCCTTCAAATCTCTTTCAACTCCAACTCTACTCCCATTTCCCTGTATGGAAATGTGAACCAAAGATGGTGCATAGGACTGTTTTGTGCCCGAAATCTTTAAAAGGTCATCTGTACGACCACTTGTGGACATGTATCTGCTCAAGCTGTGTGTTAACCTTAGACCATTTACTTTTGAGAGATGTTTCACCACCTCTAGAGGCCTCTTATCTGTAGACATTAAATCCATGTTGGACAAAGTGAGGGGCAGCAGTTGTTCAGTCTGAAAGGACTTCGTTTGAGATCCAAAGGGTGGCTGGTTCAAGTCGAGGTGCGGACCAAAGATTTAGAAGTTGGACTGAATGCTGGAGAGGTGTCAGTTCACCTCCAGGGCACTGTCAGTGTTCTCTTAAACAAAGCAAAGAACCTGCAGCCTCTTCACCCCAGCATCTCTCCAGGCATTTCTGTTAGTAGAGTTCCATTAGAGCATATGTGCATGTGTTCACATACCTGTCAAGGTGTTGTCCAGATATTGGGCTGTTAGCAATTGCCTTTTGGTCATATTATGTTCTACAGGAGTTCAGTCATATCATAACAATACTTGTATACATCCTGCCCAAGGCAACGGCTGAAGTTCCATGTGAAGTTCTCCACAAACAATTACTAGAATAAAGACTCAATATGGGGAAAAAGCTGGCTCATACACTTCATAACACTTTGATAGACCATGGTCATGTGTAGCATGTTCCATAACACAGTGAAAACCGAATTTTGCCTTGCTGATTGATGCTGTTTGTCTTCTTCTTCCTTGCCTTTGTCTTCTTTTTAGAGTGGAGAAGAATTGGAGTTGCCATCCAGTGCCAGGTTATACCACAACAATAGCCTGAGCGACTTCATTTTAAAAAGCTTAATTCTTCAACAGTTATCCTCCCGTTGCTCTGACAAAGACATTTAAAGGCTTGGAAGTGCATAACTGGTTGTCACTTTCTTTCAATAATTTTCCATTTTAAGTTGGCCAGACAGGATCAAGGAACTTCATTTCCAACCATTAAGCCGCCTCATCGATGCAAAGATGAGAGAGTCATTTTGGTGTTTTAAGAACTGCAGACAGGGCCAGTTTCTCATGACTAGCAATTATGAACAGTGCTTTTTCAGGAATACTTAAAAGTCAGGTTCAATTTGCCAATCACTGCTTTTACTCCTCCACAGTGACCTGGTAGTAGCTGGCTGTTGAGGAAGTAGCATTAATTTTGTCGAGTGTTAAATCCGTTTGAAGGGTGGTCTCTTGTGATGTTGGAGTTCAGCAGAAAAAGTTAAAAGAAATATTGAGGGCAAGTAAAGAAAAGGAGACAGAAAAGAAAGGGAAACAGGAGACTAAAAGAGAGGGAGATCATTTCTGAGCTGTTACAAGTTCATTACATTATTCATTGCTTATCCCCCACCTTGTTTGGGCTTTTATGGGTTTCCTTTCTCTTGTGATTATTCTCTCTCCTATTCCCCTTCTGTTCTTTATCTTATCAGCGCTGTGCAGGTGTTTCATGGCACTCTGGGAAACTTAATTTGATTATCAAGTATTCAAATCCATGGTATTTTTTTCTTTCTTCTCATTGCTCCTCAGCAATTCCCAGCAGACCCTCTTTTGCGGAACAATGCCATGACTGCTAGGACCTAGGACCAGTGAAAAATCAATTCCCTTCATTGTGGTCTCAGGTAGCTCTAAGGTAAAAGAGATTTTTACTGGTCTGCCACTGCGAACAGTTTTCAGTCATAGCAGGTAAATGACAAAGGTTACGTTTGAGAGTTTAAAGCGGTTGTGCACAAACATGGAGGTTTAGGATTCTGAAGCTTGGGGAGAAATGTTATCGTACAAACTGTTCCAGAAAGGATGGGTCAGAGTAGCCTGGTAATCAGTCCTGTTAACTTTGTGGTCAGTTGTTGCTGTAAGGGTTAGATTGGGTCAGTAATTCCTTCACAACTATCCAAAAGTAGCACAAAAAAGTGGAAACAGCTTGGTGAGATTCTGCCGTTTTTCATTTCCAGGCTTCATGTAGGAAACTGAGGAGAGAAAACGGTGACTCAGATGAAGTAAAGGGCTGCAGGTCAGAAGTGAACTAGTGCCACCTGCTTCAAGGACTACAGCCTCTGCTCATGAGGCCCAATTAAAATACCAGAAGTTTGATTAAGACCCAGTCCTGCAAAGGAAAGTATTAACTATTTGGCCGGGAATGTGGGAATGTGGGAATGTGGGAATGGGGCTGAGACAGAGAGGGTTGTGTTATGAAAAGATTCCACTCTGGGATGTGTGTGATGTGATAAAAGTGTGTCCAATTCCTTTATATGATGACAACCCCTCACGGACTGGGCTGGAGAAGAAAGTGAGTTCAAAATTTGGCAGGCAATGATAACATGTGAACAGGGCAAACAAAAGCACGACGACAGGTAATTCATGCCTGGCCAATAATGACCAATGATGACCACTTTAACTATTTAGTTCCTATAGTGTGCAACAATGTGGTGAACATAGCACACTACATATATAAGAAGTCTCGGCTGTCTAAACTACAAAACTCATTAACGTGACTTGAGAGTGGACACACAAGAGCTAACTGTAATAGCTCTGGTACCCTCACTGCAGTAGCATTACTCATGTAAAAGCCTTCCTTTGTCATTTCAGTGTTGGCATGTTTCACCAATCTCATTGTGTGGGTTCAATAACTCTGGCATCCATCAAAGTTAATGCTTCATATTTACTATTGTTGCCATGGCTGCATTTGTTTTGTTTTCGTATTTAGTCAGCTTGCCTTGTGATTGGCTCAGATTCCGTTCCACATGACGATGTCCAGAGCCCACACTTGGCCGTCCTTGGGGATCCCCCCCACACATAAGGATTTCTGATTGTAAATGTGTGTCATGATTTCTTAAGTTGGGGCATCTCAGATCCTCTTCCATGCAGAGAGAAGAAAAATCACTCTTAACACACATCACACCACAGGATAGTCTTTACATGAGGCATTTGCTGACTTTTGCCAGAAGGGGAGAATTGATCCCAAAATTGGCAGGATAACCTTATAGTGTGTACCCTGAACCCGTCACAGGCTCTGTGGTGACTGAAATTTACTGTTCTGGTCATACTTGTTGACAGTGAGCATTCTTGTATGGACACAGTATGAACATTTGAACAAAAAATGGAGATGTCATCTGGATGACGTTTCCAGAAAAATCATTGCTGAATATTGTGATTGAATATGTTGTTTATGTAACTTTTTAAGGTTTAATAATTTCTTGAGAGCTTATACTAGAATCGCTTCAAATTAACGGTGATGGTACCTCTAACTAGAGCTGGGTGATAAACCGAAAATTTACCAATACCAAAATATAGGACAATAACTGACGTCATTTTCCTCATGTAATTATGTTCTGTGTCAATAAAATAAATAAGTAAAAGTTGGTTTTGGATTGGTGTAGGTAGGCTACAGTCTTGTGTCCCTTTAAGACACTGTCCTATGTCAGAGACGTGACTCCACCCCATCCAGTTCGTAACGAAGAGGGAGAGACAGGTGAGGAGATGGAGGACGGTTCAAAAGTTGTAGCGGCTGAAGTAGACGAAATTAATGTGGGAGGGGGTGAGCAGCTTGTGGAGTAGTTATCATCCATTTACCGGTATCGAGGTGAACTGCTCAATATATTGTGATATTGATTTGAGGCCATATCGCCCAGCCCTACCTTTAACAACATATTGAATAGTGCCACTAAGGTTTAGAGTGTCCCTTTTCTGCTGTTCCCACCCAAGTTTTCTCACACTGCTCCTCAGTTGGATCATTGTTGTTAGAGAACGAGTCAGACCCTTCCTCGGAAAGGAAAAAAACAGTGGACTATTATGTTAAAATACCCCCTTCTGATGCTTCTGACGACATTTCACAATACAGTATGGTGCTTGCACTTGAAGCTTTTTTTAAAAGAAGTAAGTCTCTGAGCCTCGTACAAAGGCGTCCAATCTCAATCTGTTCTTTTGACGGGCTGAGAGAAACAGGAAGAGAAAGGGAGGGAAATAGAAGTCCTTCTTTCTGCAAAAGACAACAGATGGTGGGAGAGATAGCCAGTAACAACCGACAAAACAAGCTGCCATTAATTTCCATTCAATAATACATCATGTAAAGTCCTCGGTGCCCTTCATATTCCCCTCAAACATCAAATCTAATTGGCCTCCAGCAGCAACTACTTACAATTCAGTTAAAAGAGATTATTATTATGGAAATATTCATAATAGTGTGCTTGACTCATGGAGACGGAGAGTGAGCATGCTGTGCTACAGTGACTGTGTTGTGATGTGATGCAGGTTTTTCTGGAAATGTTTTCTTTTTTGCTGTAATTATAGAAAAAATAATCCATTCTGTGTCTGATACTCTCTTTCCTCCTTTCACAGAAATGTCAACATTTTCAAGACTTGACCTTTGTAGTCTTAACTACTGATTGTAAGCTGGGATTTACTGCAGAAGTTTTGGTATTATTGAAGCCAGTAATTGTGAGCATGATAAGTGTGTTGTGAATTGCGGCATGTAAGGAAACTCCAGCCAGAGGAGAGATGACAAATCATCGAATTTCCTTTATTTCTCTTGATTTCTGAGCCAGCAAATGTGATGCAGCAAAAAGTGTGTCATAAATTAGTAAAGGAAGAACTTCTAGCATCGTGACTTGTGTGACGTTCAAATAAAAAACGTCAGACATTTTTTTTTAGTTTTCTGAGTTTTCTCTTGCCAATTCAAAGAAGTTTTATTTTGCATCACCTCAGCTCCAGCTCTCAGTTTCAGAGACTAACAGAGTTTGTTTTAATTTGGATCAAAGTAGGATATGTGTATATACAGAAATGGTCTCCAAACTCAGCTTATGAAAAAGCAAGATGAGAGACCTGTTTATGTTCTGGGTTTCAGATTCATCCAGCTGAGTAAAGGGGCTAACCAGGTAACACAAAACCTTTATTCTGTCTCCACCTGTTCTCCAGAAGGACACACAGTTAGCTACCTGAGAGTGAATCAGGGAGAGAGACTACAATAATTAAGCACCCCGGTGAGAAACTGCTGTTAGCATTTCTGGGTGTCATCGGCTTCAGTCCCGCTTCCTTCCAACACCCTCTTGTCAGTCTTGATGACCGATAGTAAGCCATTGTGTTGTCTGTCATGTCTGTCAGTCAAGTCACAGCACGATTTTGTGGTTCATCGCCAAATCTGACACGGTGATCGTTCTGACAGACAGAAAGATCATGCAGTCCGACTTTGCCATTATTTAACAATACTCCAAGGACGAGTGAGACGAAACACAAACACTGAGATACGATGAGGCGTTCTCTACGGTGGCTGATGAGGATGGACTATTTGCAGCTCTCTAAATGATCTCTCTGGGGAGAAATGTGCAGCAAATGCAGAAATGATGCAACCTCAAAACATGTGCAAAAAGTACAAAACTGAATTAGCTTGGCATGGAGATGTTGCTGGTGTGTCTAGGTATTTTCTATTTTTTAAGTTGGCTTATTCAGAGAGGACAAGGTGATTGAAAGACGAAATATTTCCCCATATTTTCCTCACAACAACAACTATACACTAACAACTAAACAAAATCATTCTGTCTTTGGTTCCCAAAAGACTAGTTGTGCCGTTTCCATATTTTGGTTATGAATAGTTGTTGTCCTTATTGTCACAGAGCGTGAACGTTAATCTAGATGTCGTATTGAGAATATTTCAGCCACGGTTCTGACAGAAGGAATCTGACTCAGCTGCAAGTGTAATCACACCTGAAGACGACATGTGTTGAACTTTCTCACTGTTGCAGCTTCAGATTGCCGCTATGGCAACACTTACGGGTGTGACAGCGAGTGTAGGCTTCTCTGGTTCAGATCATGGCTGAGGACCCCATCAGCAAAGGATTTACGAATGATAATCTAGAACTTCTGAAAGGACTCCACCTTCATTGACATACCTGTACAAGTATTAAAATAATGTACTTTTATCAAAGTACATTACATGTTCGATTTAGTACTTTTGTTCACCACTTATGAGAACTTTGTGTTGCCACCTTTCTGTCAAATATAGAAGATATTTCAAAGTAAGAGAAGTGATACCTGTCCACCCTGTTGACCTTTAAAAAACTGAGCCCTCTGTTGTGTGTTTTTCTTGATGATCTGGAAGAAGACAAGATGATCAATACCTGAACTGTTGATGGTTCAAACTGTGGCACCAAGAAGTAAGTGAATGCTCCCCGTGAACTGACAGCTAAGAACTGCAGGTCTGACATATAAGTGTATGTGTGTGTGTGCAATGTTCGCAGATTGATTCACTGTGTGAGGCTGCATGTGTTTGCGTGCAGCATCCAGGTGCCTGAGAAAATGTTAGGTGCAGAAATAATTGGGCAAAGTAGGAAAAAAAGGTGAAGAGTTCAACTTGTTCCCATAACAACAGACTGATTTCATCTGACTTGTTTCTCTCCTATATATCATCAGCACAGCACAGACAGAAGGATATTAAAAAATACTAATTTGTACCTTTTTTTGTTGTTGTCGGGTAAAACATGGCAGCCTCTTTCTTCGTCAGTGTTTTACTTCTCCGCCACATTCAAGGCCTTGTGTTATGACTGTGCATTTTCATCTTTATTGTCTTTCCCTTGTGGGTTGTATTTCGATCAGTCTCACTTCTGCAACAGCAAATAAAACAAGTTTTCTTATGACACTGAACATATCACTATCAGAACAACTGAAAAAAACAAGAAGGATGTATGTCGGACAATTGCACAGCTCTGTACTGCTTGTTTGCAACTTGTGCAGCTCAAAACCCGTCTGCAAACTCTGGAGCATGCAAAGAATGCTCGGGTCAGTTTCAGTCTGATTGAATTTTTAACACAGAAGAGATAAATGATCCCTACCCGCATTATCCAGGTACGTTAGTCTAACAATGAGAGTTTAGTTTAGCTCGATCACAGTTGTACAAATGTGTTTCAGTCGGACTGAGGTAAAAAATAGTTATTTAGAACATGTTAACATGCTGTTTGTGCCTTCTTGTGAGCCTCATACTCCTGGAGTTTGAACCTATTCAGGCAAATCCAGCATCATTATACAACTGAGCACCTCACATCTGTGTAGATGCACCCTAGGAAGGATATACTGGACAGTTTTCTCACCCCTCCTTTGAGGACAATAAAAACAATGTTTTCAATTGTGTGTTCGAGTGCATTACACATATTTGGTGCTGTGTTGACTTAAACCATTTTTGTTGCATTTGCAGCACCTATTTTTTCTCCATACCACATGCATCAAAGCATTTCAGCACCCATCATCCTCAGTGCTTAAACACACACAGCCTTAGCAACCAAAGTTAAAAATAGTTCAACTTTTGAAACACCGCTGCACTCATCAATGTGACTCCTTGATCATTGACCAATCAGAGTCGAGAAGGGGTTTTGTCAATATAAATGGTGGTGGTCCATTTTGAAGAGAAACGCACCACACTCCTTTCAAGTCAAGAGTTTCCAGTTGCTCTTACTCATGTCAAGCTTTTCTTTTCAAAATGCTACTGAATGGAAGAAAATGAGACGTATAAGCATTATTTTAAAAACAAGTGCTCATGCTTTATCCATTCCTTCTTATGTTTTTGATCATAGTGTTTTGTAGTGGTGTTCTGTGTTGAAGCTACTTCTGGAATTTGTTCCTTCCCTTGATGCTACACCTTTTATTCCTGTGATCTTCTTTTTGGTGAGAAAACTGAAAATAATAAAGGTCTGGATTTGTAGCCTCTCATAAAAAAGAATGGTTTTAAAGCTGTGCATCATTAACTCGTTCACTAAGCCTCTCTCACATTTGGCTCGTTGGATTTCTCTGTTGTTGGAAACCAGGAGCAGCAGAGCAGTTTCAATAGAGCAGGTGTCCTAAAAGTTGGCAAGATCAGACCTCTACACTAAAAGAAAGTGTAGCAGAGATAAGAGTTGCACAAAAGATCCATAATGAATCCTAAATCTCATCAGCAGCATTTCTTCCACGTTCATTTGAACTGTCTACTGTTTCATCTACTCTATACCTTTCCTGCTGCCACAGCCCAGGAAATAATGAGACTGTTAATCTCTTAATCGCAGATTGCCCCGGCTAACATGGCCCCAGAGTGCCACTTCAGACTTCTCTGAACTGATCCAATCACCACTAATTGTTTTGAGCTGGACTGGAAATGACCAAAAGCAACAATTAAAAGGCTGGCAGAGGCCAGGGCTGCTTTCTGTTTCTCATCTGAGGCTGAAAATTGAGGCATTTTTGCAACAAAAATATTTACAAACTAAAACAGCGAGTCCTGGAGAAATTACAGTGAGCTTCAGCCACTGCAGCACTTACCGCATCCACTGCTGCCTCTTCCACCCACAGTATATCTAAAGAGTGTTGGAAATAAATGTAGGCTACTCATTATACCAAAAACACAGTCCTTGTAAATGTTTCCTTCTATATATTGTACGTCAGTAGCATATACTCTGTAACTGCCTCCTCCAGGAGCTCCTACAACAAAGTGAGCGTGTCTTTTTCTTACCTGGTTGAACTGACCTTAACACAGTGACCTATGGCCATGACAAGAGGCCACAACAAGGCTGTATTAAACTATGTTCCAAAGAGCTGGAAATGACAACATGATCTTTGTGTTGATGTTTTCTCGATGTACATTGATCAAAACTGGTGCACCAGCAAAAAGTTTTAACATTTTTTCCAATCAGCACCTAGTTTTTTCATTCAGAACGACATAAATTGCATTTTCACCCCCATTTTCTAAATCTGGAAAATATTATTTTCTGTTGAGATTGTTAAAGTTTGTTTCTGGGAAATATACAAATATTGTTTGTTGGAGTTCCTCTCAAGGATTTGCTGTACCATCATTCAGCTCAGGAAAAGGACCTCTGTGGTCTATACCTTAAATCTTTCCACAGAGCTGACCTGCACTCCCACGCCCAAGATGCTAGTCCTCCTCTGATCCCAAGGACTTAGTCCACAATTCCACTATCTGAGCTGCCTCCAGTCTCCTCTGTGGTCCAGAGTTTCTAGCCCTCTAGACTGATAATACACCATCAGTCAGTGGAAGAGTATCAGCAGCTCTACCATGCCGTGGAAGATGACATGTTTAGATATGTATGAAACAAAAAGCAAGAATCCACCACCATCACAGGCCCTGATAGGAAACATTTTACCTAACAACATAATATAATCGAGGTTCCTCTCAAGAACGGCCCTGCACTGGGATGCCATTTGATGCAGAAGCTGTGGGAAGGATTGGATGGCCCACAGTTGTGGGCGAGAATGGGCATGTTCATGTGAACGTTTGTTACGGGGCTGGAGTTTATCCATCCCTCTATGATGTAGACACGACATATGAACCACAGCCCGAGACTTCAACCACAAAGAGAGTGAGGATCTTCAAGTCTGCACTCTCTACTTGTAAATATCACTGTAGTTATAAGTTTAAGTTTAGATAGGAAAATACATAGTGGTTTAACTAAGTACAACAACCTTCAAGACCTTATCCGTACCCGACCTTGAGTCTCTTCTGAACTCCTGCCTCAATGACCAACAGTCTCTAACCAGACTAAAACTTGACCAAATATCCAACCCTGTCATCCTCCTTTAATAGCACACGTGTCCTCCAACATGTGCCAGCAGCTTTTACTGCCTTAAAACTTACAAACGGCTCCCACAAACATCAGCCTCTACCTTCAACTGTGGTCCTCTTTAGAGGAAGCTACCATTAATGCCCACAACTCAAGGCTCTTGACAGCCAACTGCATCATCTTCAATTTGTTGTAATCTCTACAATCTGCAGCCCAGACCTTCAAAAGTGATCTCTTTCAAGCACCAACAGCCTCCACCTCCAATTGCAGCCTCTGTCAAACTCATTCTCCATCTGAGGTATAAAACAGACCGTTTGCCAACACACACAACAATAGAAGTCTTCGCCGCCAAGCAAAAACAAGCTGCCACTAATGCCTTGATGTCACAGACTGAGACTGAAGTGTCTACAAGCCTCTTCCAGCAATCTGTGACAACCTTTACTTGCAGTTTTTGGCTAACTTTACCCCACGCCTATTCCCCTGTGGTGGAATGAATGACCAAACTCCACTGGATCCACAGAAAGTTTTAGACTCAGGCTTTTGTGAACAACTCAGCATTTGGTAGTTTGAAGATGATGTTAAGAGAAATTGATGATAGTGTTCAAGGTTTCATGAAGATAAAAGTTAAACCCTGTGTGTTGCTTTAAGCACTGTCAGTGTGATCTGATTAGAGCAGTTTTGTTTCCCTCTGTCAGGATCCTTGCTTGTGTTGTCTCGCTGATGTACGTCACTTTGAATAAAAGCATCTGTCATAAAATTGTGATTTTGTACTGCAGCAGCCACTTACTCAAACCCAAGTCTGTACCGGGAACCTGCAGTCACTTCCAGGACTAGATAGCACCTGCTGCCTCTGCCAGAGACCGTGGGTCGCAACTTCTTCCTGTACAAAATAAAGTAAAGCTGCCTCCTCTACTTCCGTCTCATTCTCTCCCGGCAAACAACAGCTGTTTCCACCTGCAGTTTGTGACCTTCAACCACAGGCTCTGACAAACACTGATAGCAAATACCACCACTTGCAGTTTTCAGCTTACAGCCCAAGCCGATGCCTCATATACCGTCTCTGCCGTGCACTCGAAGCCTCCACCTCCAGCTGAAGTCTGCAAATGTCCTTCTTTGCCACCATCACCTGTGGTACCAGCCAGCATCCACCCCCGCTTGCAGCCCACCTGCAGCCCGAACAAGCAGTGTTTGGTGCTAGACATGTCAGAAGCCTATCCAAATGGTTGTTGGCCCCAGCCTCCACCAACAGCCTACCTTCACCTGCAAGCTCAAGACCTCTTAGAAATGAAAAAGAAACATGAGTTAAACACAAGCAATCAGTAAAAATCAGTAACAATTAGTGAAAGGCACATCTGCAAAATAAAGGGAAAACAGAAAAAATGCGCAGTGAATGCACATGATCAAAACACATCCCCACCATTACTACATAATGGATCTGAGTATATCAACTCTTTTCCCTTAAATCCATGTGTTACTTTGTGGTGTGTGTTCATGTGTTTTGGACGTTTCTCTTCAAAAAGAAAAATAAGTGACAAGAGTTGTCTCTAAAGTTACCTTAGTAACCACAAATCCTGTCGCTCAGGCCTTTGGTGTGTGCCAAATGAAATGTTAAATAAAATGTTATTTCAGTACACTGATTTATTTCATCCTGGTTACAAAAAGTGTTTGCCTGTGTGGAATGAAAGTTGCTGGAAATTAATCCACATCCTGTCTTCTAGACAGTGGCTCCATATTTTTCTGGCTGTCAGTGCGTATAAGTTGGCTTCCCTTTACGGGATCGGATTGGTGGCAGTTGTAATCCTCAAAGAAAAATATCTCCATTTAGGCATAATTACAGCTGCCTCATAGTGAGTTTTTTTTCTGTAAGAATCTGCCTCAGCAGTAGTCACACAGGACGGAAACAGCTTGTTTTTCAATTGGCAGTTAAACAAACTACTTCTCCGTCATTCTGAACTCAGAATCCTGACAGAGGACCAGGCAGTGGCAGAAGCAGTATGGCAAGTAAGCTGGGCTATTTTGTTTTACCATGGGTTTGTTGTCTTAATTGTTCATACGTGCACGGATTTAATTGACTTTTTAGGCCAAATTATAACTTCTTTGCTTCAGCTGGTAGCCAACTCCATGAGGCCTCCTGGTACACTTTAAAAGAAACCAAAGAGCAAGAGAAGAGAGCATATTCCCTGACAGCTGTCCTGTCATATGGCATTTTTTGCTCTGTTTCATTCCCCTCCTCACTGCCTCATTGAAACCAGGACTGACATGTCATTCAATTTCAACTGACAGAATATGCCCACGGTAATATTAGGGGCTTTTGTCACGATGACTATTTAACAGAAAAAAAGGCTGTACTTTCATCAATATATAGTGGTGCAATAAAGAAAAAGACTAATGAAAATGCACTGCAGACACTAGAGGTCCAAAAGAAAGGTACTCCCTCCAATTAGTGGATAAATAATGGAGCTGTCTGGCACCACCATGCCTGATGGCTCTGTTTTTTAGTTAGCCTTACCTTGGTCTTTTCCCAAATGTAACCAAAGATTTTTGATACTTGCATTGACAAAAAAACATGTAGATGTTATATGTCCTCAATTTTGGCATTTCAAAACAAAACCATCTTGTCCTCTTCAAATAGACCTCTCTACAGTTTAATTTTAGTCAATAAATCACTGGATGCACAAAATTCAGTTAACGTCTCATCAATTGTTTGACTCTCCAGACTAAGGATCCATTTAAATTGTACCCTTTTGTAATTTCATGATGAAATCAAATGCCTTAGAAGTTTTTCTGTCAGCCGCTAAAAGACCTGTTCAAAGTCTCTAAATATTAAAGATAGGGGCTTCATTGCTTTATTTATTACTACCTTTAGCATTTATTCTTGACCATCTTTTGTTAAATCACATGACCTATGATTCTTTGCACCAACCTCATTTGAAGTGGCGCATCCCAAGACTGGAAGAGCAAACTCCAAAAAGCTTTGCAAGGGTTACGAGTTGGTCCACTGTCCGGCTACCAGGAATGAATCTGTTGAGCTTCGTGGTACTTCCATTGAAGAAGCTATTTCTTTTCAGCCACCCCCCTTTCAATTCAGTCGTATTATATTATACTGAACATTCATATTGTCGCTGTATGCAGCATACCAAACAGGTGGATTCTTTATTCCCGCCATTCATCTCAGATTATGCTTTGCATTTACAACTGTTGCCATGGTTGCATTTGTTGCGCTTCCTCTTTCCGTCAGCTCGTTTCCTGATTGGCTATCGAGTTGTCCTATGTGACAATAGACAGCGTGCGTAATTGGCAATCCTCAGGGATTCCTCCTGCTCATAAGGATTTCTCTTCATTATATTGAACATTTTAACTGTTTAAAATCCAAACAGGGAAGGAGGCAAAATTACTTCTAGCACACCTTACACTACAGGATAGTCTGTTAAGATAATCTTGAGAACCGTCTAATAATTTGGCCTTTGCTGACTTTAATCAGAGTGAACTTTTGTCAGGCTCAAGAATGAGGTACAAAGTATTTACTGGTATATGAATAAATGTTGTCCATGCCTTTATGTCGCCCTGCACCCCGCCCCCCAAAAACACCTTCAATTTTTCAGTTATGATAAACGCTCCATGAAAGGATCTTTAAATATTGGGAAACAAGTGTATGGAACCTAAGAATCTAAAGAAACATTAAGATAACACACAGTCACAATCAAAAGGAAATCTATGGAAAGACAAGGCATTACACACCGTACCCTTCCCTGACATGATCCTTACAATCTCCCTTCCCTGGTAACAATCCAACTGCTGCTTTCTTGCCAAAATGAGGCATGATGGGGAGTGTTTCAGGGGACGACAACCCACTTAAACACATCAAGATGGCATCTGTCTGTCGGAAAGCCTGCAAACACCACAGTCTGTATATGGGACAGAACAGCTCTGCAGGCAAGCTGGCTCTGTCTATTTCTGCAATCAGTGTCCTTTGAACATTTGGCACCATATGGGTCTGACGGTTTCATTCTATACATATTTTTATTTCCCCAGCAGCCGGCCGCTATTTTACATTTTATTTACCAAATGAGACAAAGAGGAGGAAGGTGACAACACATCCTTACTCAGCTCACCGTGTTCCCACTTAAAGCAGTGAAAAGGTAAATAAATATGCAATAAAAGGGCAGCATTTTAGCTATCAAGGCTAAGTGCTGCAGTTCAAAAGCACTGCCTGGAGATCCTGCTGTCAGGTCTGAGCAAGAAGCATTATTTAGTATCAGTGACTCAGGCACTGAAAGAGCAGGTAGTGAGATTTATTGCTTTCAAAACTGAATGTCTGAGCTGTGTTGTAATGGAACAAAAATGAAGCAGAAGTCATTTTGGCACTAGCATAACTGCTTATTGATAGCACATGTTTTCTTCTCTGGGATATTTGTGACTGGCCAGTGAAAACCAGTGAAACATGTGGGTTCATTCTCTTAATTCTTGGATAATTCTACACTCAAGAGGAAACCTAAAAGTTGTCTTTATTTTAACACAAACCAGAACAAAAAATAAGTACTAAACTCAAGCTTCTGACCGTTACAGAGGATACTACTTATGAGAGGAGATGCATGTGTGTCTGCTCAAGGACACATGGACGAGGAACATGGCAGTGACGGCACATATTAGCCATTAGACGGATTTGATCTTCTGATCTCTCAGTTAGTGGACAGAGCACCATCTGTTCAGCCAACTTTCACATTTAATGAGGTTTATCTCATCCCATTTACGCCACATGACATTACATTATATTATTACTACTAGAAATGATCCTATCTTTATTTTGCAGAATAGAAATGCTTTATTAAAAGTTGCTTTAAACATTCAATTGAATTATTATCCAATCCCACTAGCTGTGTGGTGACTGACCATTACCAGCATTCAAATTGTGTTAATTTTGAGTTTGTTCATAGTCTGCAAGTGACTTTAAAACCTACATTTATACTGGGCTAGCCCTCTGAACATGTAGATTACGTTTACACGTGCCTGACTATTTTCAAAAACGGACATTTCACCCTCTCCGTTTACAAAAAAACAAAACTGCATGCACACTACTACGTTTTCAAAAAGTTTTTGTTTACACTAACCGGTGTATACATGCCATCAAGAGCATGTCAAACCTGTAGGTGGTAGTGTAACGCGAAGCTCAAGCCCACATTAGCCAATCAGAATCCCACATAGCAGCAGCAACAACAACAACGTCACTTCCTTCTTTTGTAAAAGATGCAAATGCAAACAAATATAGAGGGATTGCACCAGCATAAATGCGACTGCTACTCTAAATGAATCCATGATCACTATAGAGTGTAAACATAGACTGTAGATTGTAAACAATGTCACATTTAACTCAGCACAATCAAATCTCTGTTTACCTCAGTTTTTCTCTGTTTACATGCAAAAGTGAAACAGAGTTTTCCAAAATCTCCACTTTGATCGGAGTTTTTTAAAAAGCATCATTTTCAGGGGCGAATTCTCTGTTTGCGTCTAATCAAATGGTGCAAACGATGATTAATGTCTACGTTTTTAAAAATAACTGGGTACGTATAAATGGAGCCTTAATCTGGGTGTGACTTAATATATCGTTGAAAAGTCTACAATCAGTCTTATCATATTTTAAGAGTTCCTGATCGTTGTAGACTGTAGAGAGCATCCTACATTTTCAACTACGAATTCGTGTCAATCACATAAATCAACCAGCATGGACATTCCCTGGTAACGTATCCCAACAAAGGCTCTGTGAGGGTTCATTTATTTGGAAATTGGAGGACAAACTGATTGTGACATTGCACAGCTTCCTCGGCTTTAAGATACCACCATGTTTTTAATGTTGAAACTGAAATAATAAGAAGACAGTAGGACTGTTCAGTAATATGTTAAAACATAGCAAAACTCAATGCTGTAGTCAACCTTAGCCATGTTTGATGTTAAACAGATTGAAATAATATGATAAAAAAAACATCTTCCCTTGCATCACTCCATATGTTTGGATTAAGTTATTCGCCCTCATTAAATAAGTAAACACAATATGTTAATGCAGTCAGAAAGGCATGAATTATCCAAGCAAATCATTTTATTTGTATTTAATGTGAACTCAACATAACTTTGTACTTTTACATAAACTACTGAACAGGAAGAAGCAGGTTGATTTTAAATACAGCTCTCTGCCGGCAGCTTCCTTTCTATTTTAACAGTCTTTTCTTTTTCCTTCCTCTTTTTTTCATTTTAAGCACATTTCACACGAGGTACATTATCACCTCTCACCAAGTGGCAGCCATTACTGTAAGAGTCGCCTCGTACATAGAGGCGAGTTGAGAAATGTCTTTAATAATTACCCTGTTTTATGTTAATCCATAAAAGTCACCAGAGAGCTTGTAATGCAGTTATTAGGGAAAGTATTTTCTCGTAATATCAGCGTCTGATAAAGCAGAGCAGTCAAGGTATTAATTCATATTGAGTGGTGCATTAATCCTGAAATGCTGGGTGAAGACAACACCAATGAGGATTAAGGTGCGTAATGCTCCATCATGCAGATGCTTTACCCCAGGATGATTAATTTATGCTGTTTGACTTTGGTGCGCCAATGCACACTCACTGTTATCCTTCATACCAATGAGGACCAATGATTCAAGCCCGTCACAAGAACCACAACGCACGCATACTTTTATCCCACGCATATCTGACAAACAGAGGATGACACAGATCCACACACTCAGGGGAGGAAACCAGTCTCAAGCTGTGACTGACCACATCTCTCTTAGATGAAAGAGAGTTATTCAAGCATTTTTAAAAAGGAAAAAAAAAAAATCAAATAATTGCTCATCCTGGCACAAACAAGATAACTGTTGAAAAATGCTAATTCTTCACATTGTGCATTCCATTACAGGGGAAGTGACAGCTTTTTAATATTATGATAACAGTGGGAAATAACGCTTCTCATTCAGCACACCCAGCAGCACCAGCATTTGCAGAGAGAGCAATTTGCATGCTGAATTTCACTGTGAAAGGCCTGCAGTGTTTTTAATCACTCGACATTAACAAATCTTTTAATTACCATTTGTCAACAACTGTGTTCAGAATTATGTCTGCTGCTTAATGCTGGGGGGTTCAAGGATGGTGGGACTTGACAGTATTTTCTATTAGCACTCTGGGTGGTGAATAGACATCCTCGAGATATATAAAACACATGAAAAAGCTGATTATTTTTGAGAAGGGAAATGGGTGATGCAAAGAAACCTTTAAGGGGAAAAATAGACTCATAGTGGGATGTCAGTAAAATGGAACAACATCTGCAGTGAAAGACTAGCTTACAGAGACTTGAAAAGAAGACGACTTGTATGAAACTGCAGTAGACTGACAGTAACACCAGTACTCGTATTTTTTGTTTGTTTGTTTTTTTTTTTTATGGAAAGCCACTGTCTATTTTCAGATCTATTATTATTCCGCAGTTACTTCCTTTATTGGTAACTGTGATGCACTGCTCACTTAATCATTTTTGCTACTATAGATCTGGGATGAGACTTGTGGGTCGCTATAAATGGCCGTTTGTGACATGTGGTTAATCTTGTGACTGATGACTGATGCAGGTAATAAATCGAACTGTTAAGTAACCACAGCAACCGCTAGGTAACTGAGAGGATTCAGTGTGTTTTTTAGCATACTACAGACAGCTATGGTGGCGTTGCCGACCCTGTTGGTACACTCCAATGCAAATAAAGCGATAATCTGGCTGGTAATTTGCGTACAAGAGCGTTCACTCAGCACTGGTCAGCATGCTCTAAAGCTGACTTTGGTGACATCAAGTTGTCAAAAAGTTTAACAGGATCAACTTTATGATAGAAAATGAAAGTCGAAAAACAAAAATGTGTAATTTTTTTGTTCCTGTTAAAACCTGCTGTAGAGTTTTAGGGCCACTTGAAAAAAAAAATTAAACAGTTTATTTTAAAAAGGTGTTATATTACAAGAAGAAAGTTGCAAGAAAATTAAAACCACAGTTTTGATAATAAAATCATATCAAAAGCATTGTAGTACATGAATAAAGTTGTTAGTGGTTATTATCATAACTTTATTCTCATAACAATGAGATTAATTACATGACATGATGACTTGATTCCTGTAACATACCAACTCTATTCCCTAAAATCTTTGGACTTCACTGTGATTTGGTGTTTATAAAATAAAACTTTGCTCTCCTAACATCTCAACTTCATTTTCTCATGACTGTATTCTGGTTACAGAACTACTTTTTACTTGAAATATAAAGAAGTGTTTAATGTGGCCCTTATACGCCATCATAAAACTCAAGTAAAAAAAAAAAAAAAAAGGAAAAAAAAAAGTTAAATTGGAAGAAATCCTCTGTATTCAACAAAATTGAAAGAACAACAGCGACCGCTACAGGGGACATGTTAATTTAGATTTAGAAGAGTGTTTTTGTTGTGCATAAAAGAACTTGCTGGATCAGGTTTCTTGACAGTAAATGTTTTTAAAACAGCATACTAGTTTTCCATTTGTGCTTGTGGAGCTTCACCAACAGGAGGGGTGAGCAAAGGCGCATTTCAGTGTAGACTCTATCACTAATATTTTAATTTCTAAATGCTGTACTGCTGAAATGTTGTACCGAAGACAACATTTATCCAGGTTTGCTTTTCCCCTTTTTTCCCCATTTTGAGATTCTTTAGGATCATATTAACTTTTGAAGAGGCAACATAGTTCTTGACTCATAGTTTCCAATATTTTATGCATGATAGTTGCTGTGATAGTTTTTTTTTTTTTTTATGTTATAAAAGATTCTCAAGCAGAATATTCCCACCGCTTTTCTAGTCTTAGTTGTCCTCATAAAATATTAAAGTCTCATTCAAAGTGCTGGACTGCAGTGGTTGTGGTTCACACAGGGCCTTTTTGGGGTTTTGAGAGGCTGTGTGTTCTTGCATCTCAGTTGTGCGTGCGTGACATCATGACTGGATGTGTGTGAACAGGGGGTAATGTTGGGAGGGAGGTTGTCTTTCATTGGTGGAAGTTTAAATATATTCAGGCTTCGGTCTGAGAGCCAACATGCCAGTGCACAATGTCACAAAGGAGGTTTTGATGGAAGGGAAAGGGAGAAGAAAAAGAAACGAGTGGTTTTGGGTCAAAGCATTGGATATCCTTTCAAGCCTGAACACTCCACTGGGCGTTTCAGCAAATGTCAAAGTCACTTCTGGCTGTGGACAGACAGCTTAATGGACCACAGCACAGAAAGTGTGGGAGGCCGATGAAGGAGGAGGAGATGGAAACCAAAGGCAAACATAAAGAAAAAATTGCATCCGTGACTTTTTTTAAACACCATGTCCAGAGCATCTACAGCGAGAGAAGACTACAGAAAATCGCAAGCTCGCTAAGACATTTCTCCCCACCTTTCACTCAGGGCTCTGGCAGCACCTATAGTTAATTTCTCTCTTTTTATGTTCTGCTTTGTTGTGGATATACGGGAGAAACGGCTCATGAATAGAAGCACAGCCTCAGCCGTCTGTGCACTCGCTGACAAACATCGAAGGCAATCGGAAATGCACAAAAGCTTGAAGGATGATGGTGATGAGCTGAAGGCCTTCTTTTTGGCTCGTGTTTCCAGCCAAGAAGTGTTTTGACATGAGAAAAAACAAGCCAGAAATTAAAGCGTGATTAGGATGTGAGCCATGAGAGTGCTTGAGAGGAAATTGTTGATGAATAGTTTTCTTTACAAACAAACTGACAGTTACACTGTAAGACTATTTCCTCACTTGTCAAATTTAATCCCCATAAAATGCTGCTCATGTTCATGCCAGCTATCTTTGTTGAAAAATTACTCTCTATAACTCAATTGTTCAGGATGTTTGCATATGAACTTGCGGACGTTACAGTCACACAGTAAAAGGTTAAAAGTTTACACAGTCGCTACGTCGCCAGATGTTGACTTATTTTCCCCGCAGCCTCATTAGATTACATAAAACACAATCAGTTTGTTTGGTTTAGAGTGTAATTATTGGAAACTCTTGATTAACTTCACAAATGGAGTTTATGTTGCTTGATCATTGTTGGCTTGTTTAATTCAGCTAGTCATTTGTTTCTTTATTTTCAGCCATCTGGTTGCTGTTCTGTCCTTCCTGGTTATTTCTATAAAACAGGACAGAGCCGGCTTTTATGCACAAGGCCGAACAAAAAATTACACCAGGTTTCGCGCATAGACTGTATATACTATGGACAACTTGGTTCCACCTTCCGACAGTATACGTATTTGAAGCTGAAAAGCTCTCAGTAATTCCGCATTTTATCTCCACTTCCTGAAACCAAAATCGCGCAGTTGCGTTGTACGCACTCCACCACTTGTGCAGTAGCATTGTATGCAGTCGGCAGGAGAGTCACCAAGAGTTGCTGTGATGATGCTTGGCTCAAACAGCATATCCCCCGGGTGAGCTACGCACTCTTTGTATGCCCATAGGCTGTATCAGGTGTCAATCATAGAAAACATAAACCCCCTCATAGCTTTTAAAAACAGAGCTGCACAGAAAAAAGAGGACTTGAGCACAAACCAGTCTTACAATAACTAAATGTCAACATTTAGTTATATAACCTATACTGCAGCCCGTCACCAGAGGGTGCTGTTCTCAGAGTGGCTTCACCTAGCGAGGAGGCAGACAGCGTCCATTCTTTATACAGTCTATGGTTTCGTGGCAACACAGTTGATCAATATTATTATTTTTTCTTTTTAATATGACCCAGTATTACTCGTAATAATAGCAAGTCAGTTCATAGAAATTTTACTTAAACTTTAAACATACACGATACAACGAGTGACTTCTCAACATTACTGAGTGGTGAGATATATTAAGGGCCTGTGTCCACCAACAGCAATTTTTATACTCAGAACACCTATTTGTCAATACAAAGCAAATATACTTTAGCATTTTCACTGCTTTGTGCCATGTGTGTAAAACATCCTCAGGATCAGCTGTTTATGTCACTCCACCAGCACTCTGTTAAAAATGGTGCAACTCATCCGTGGTGCTTCACCCTCAACCCACCAATCAAACAAACGGGTAGAAGACTTAGAGGATATTGGCTTTGTCCACAACGATGACAAACGACATGTTTTGATGGATTGTAATTTTATATTGCTGTCTCTAGTCTTCTCTCCGCTCAAATTGATTTTTGCTCTACATCTGAACATCCATTCACACTACATGTATTACTGATGGCAGGGACCGCTATCTAAAATACCCAGCAGCATTGATTTAATCCACATACAGATGGCAGTTTTGGGGTTACGTGTCTTGCCCTAAAGGACATTTTTTTCCCAAAGTGACTTCAGTATGTGGACAACAGGACTTCACCCTTGTGACGGAGATGACCATCTTTGCCACTGAGCCACAGCCACCATATGATGTAACCTCTGATCTAATTGGTCATTGCAGATGGTAAACAACAGTGAGACCAGTTCTGCATAAGGTTTCTGCCTATTTAAAGGAAGGGTCTCTGGTGGATTAAATCAGGCATCTGTAAATAACAGTACAAGGATCCTGACTTTTCTTGTGTTGTTGCAACTATAACTGGGGACAGATGGCTATCCTCCGGTATGTCTGGTTCTGCTTGAAGTATCTGCCTATAAAGTGTTTTTGCCAAATCTTCGCTCATCAGTGGAATATTATGAATAATACACCTTTGTTGTTGTCAATCTTTGAAATTACCCTAAAAATGATCAAAAATGACTGATATCTAAAAAATCATGTCAGGGAGAAGCTTTAAAATATAACAAAGTCAGATCAATGTAGAAAAAGAGCGGGTTTTATTGCACGCGGAGTATCTGTCAGTGCAGTCTGTATTCCAGCAGCAGCCTATCAGGTTAAGATGGGAACTTGCCAGAAGCAAAGAGATAGACAGTGTCTACAACTTCCAATTACCTGAGCCTGTCTAATCTGTAATTATAAATTAACTCAACAAAGAGGTGTAGCAGCCATCAACAGCACCCATCTGTTTATGAAAAGCAGTTGCTTGAAGAGCACTGTTCCACCTGGCCACTGTTTACAGTGCTGTCAACAACACTTGACGCACATCGTCTCAATTTACCCTGACGTCACTGCCGCTGCCCTCCAACTCCCCTCAACAGTCACATACACGCCTGGCTTCTAGGTAATTGTGATACACCACTATTTGTGTTGCAAGGCTGTTCTGTAGGCACTGTGCTGACTGTGTAAACCTGCAAGGGAAGATTTTCATCTTTTGTCTGTGGGGTAACCAGAGCCTCTCTGCACCTTCTATAAAAGGAAATCATTGAGGGGAAAAAACGTTTGATCAAAAGAACGTCATCTACTGAATCATGTCTTTGCCGTCCTCACGACTCTTAAAAATCCATAGAATTAAAGTTTTTGAACAGATACTACAAAGTTATTGTGATACTGACATATATAAGAGATAACCAGGTGTTGGTTGGTTTATTGTACTGAATTATTTTGTTTTCTGCTCATTGTTCCCAGTCTTCGGCTGAATCCTAGTCATGTAGTGCTTGAAAGTTAGAATAAATGTTTAAGTCCCTTATTGTTGGTAATATCTTTTTTCTTCGATTCATTTTTCACACAGGCAGATGTGAAACGGGGACATTTATTTAGATTGTGTTATCATAACTGCTTCGTAGGTGTCAAACTGAAGGTATCAATTTGCCCTCAGCTGATAATCAGATTGGGTTATCACTATCACCATGGCTATTGGAAACAGAGCCCAGGGCTAGAGTATCACTCTTGAATATGAAGGAATATGTTGGAATAAATGGTAAAGTGGCCGACGGTTCTTTGCCTCTGGGGTTCAGTTTCTTATCTAAGGATATTGGTATGTAGACTGTGTAAAGCTGGGATTGAGGCACAAGATACAGGTAAATTGGGTTTTCCAAACTTGTGGCAACAAATAAACCCATTTTGTCTTTTGCTAGTGTTTGATTTTTTTAAAAATTTTCACTTAACGTTTATAAATTAGATAAAACACATTCAGATCAGGATCTCTTTCACAAAGGCGGCCTGGCCAAGAGGTCAGCAGCACATGTCATAAGAATAGCTTCATAAAAGTTACAGCATAGATTAATACATACAATTCAAGAGATGCAACAGTGTTTTCAATAAGCGTGTGGTTAATCTAAGTTGGCAGGAATTGCAAAAAGAGTGTGTAGATTGGAGCTAAAAAATCATTAATTGTATATTAATCTGGTATCTCCATCTCCTCTATAGTAAAACATGAAGTCAAAACACCCCCTGGATTGACATTAACATATTTAACGGATGACATTTTTTGGCGTTCTGGAGAAAAAAACAAGCTTTGAAAATTGTATGATTATGTTGGTGTCTATTTACATATCAAGTTAGGAATAAAGCAATACAATAGAAGGGACTGGAAAGGTCAGATGTTGGTGTTATGGTTGAATAAGTGAGACTGTCTGCCTGTTACTACAACAACTACATAAACATGTGACCGAAAGTCGCAAGTTTAAGGTCACTCCTTAAACCATAACACCAGAGGTCTTGTCCTTATTATTACAAACCTCAAACTGGAAGAAGGATTACAAATCATGCTTGTGTACCAGTGATCCTGTTCAATCGAACCAATAAATGGTGAATCACTTTAGCAAAACTCAGAAGAAAACAGCAAATAAACTCAAGGTTAGTGTTGAAAGTTGATCATGCACAGTAAGGTGATTTAAAATAGACACAGATATAAACACAAACACTTCTTAATTCATCTAAAAAATAATCCACTTGCCTTTGCAACCATCACACTGTAATGATAAATAATAATATTCAAGGTTCCCCATGAAAAAGTGTATAATTTGAGTTCAACCACATCATTTTGCAGCTTGTTCTTGGCTGAATGAAGGTGTCATCACACCTTGAGTGAAGTGAGCCACAGTCAGGCCTGTTTGTAGATAAGGCATCTATCCTTCAGATACACAGCGATGACTTTGTCTGATTGTTGTTTCAGGGGCCCTGGCTTTGATGGCTCTGGCTGCTGGGATAAGAAATGGCCAAAGTGATGGAAATCTGGATTCTGTTTTTGCCAATTCCGTCTCTGGGTATTGATTTCGTCTGGAAACCTTCAAAGAGGAAGCATTTATGTCTGAAGCACAAGACAGTAGAGGGGTGCAGAGAGGCTATTGAGACAGTTTGGAGTGCAACTAATGTAGATTTGGCTCAGTCAGAGGGCTTGTCATTGGGATGAGTGGGTTGCCAGGTCAGGAAACACTTTATAGGCCGGGGAGGCGATGGGAAGATTTATTGATCTGACACACTTAGAAACGGAGAAGCAGACAGGCTCGGTTTCAGAGACAAAGTGGTGTAAGTTTTTCTCAAAATATATCTTAACTTCTCAACAAATAATCCGCATTTTAATATAAGTACTATTATAACTCAAAACAACTTAATCTCCCAAGTTCTCTCTCGTGGAGAAGGCTTTGGTACTTGAAAGAAAAGGTGCATTTACTGTCCTGGATTTTCTTTAAGCCCAAATCCCTGATAGTTATCTCTTACTTTTACTTTTAATTAAATGCAGCAGGGTTGCCGAGAGTGAAGTCACAAGTACAACTTACAGTATGTGGAGTGTAATGCGCCTCTGTCATACTTAACTTAAATGGCAACGATGAGAGAGTAACACTATTAGCTATCAGGATGACAGATTAGTTGTCTTTGCTACATGCTAACACAGATTGCCTCAGTAGAAGTGTGAGGAGGTTCACATGATCGCAGAAAGTGTCTGAGAGTATCAGCTGTCAGATTGTCTGTCATGATCTGAATTCTTCTCACATGTTTAAGCTCTCGAAACAAGTAGTTAAAATTATATTCATGCGCGATCTGTGTCAATCTCCTTTCAAAACGGTGCTTTTTCACAGTGACACCTCCACAACAACACGATGAGGTTTTAAGATTTTGTACAGATTCTGTGAGGAAAAAAGGAAAGTCGGGGCCATTTATCATGTCTCTGAGTGGTTCTGCCTTTGCGGGGGGACAGGAAATGTGTCCTGTGACATTTGGCCACATCATCTTGAATTATTAGCGCCTTCTGAGAGGACACAGGATTTATCACCGCTTCTGTCCCAACACCCTCTGATGCCACACCAAGCAGGACTTGTGAGTGTCCTCCAGGCGGGCTGTAACAGGCAGCCTGTGCAGGGCAGAAAACCAATACTCAACAAATTAGCATGGGTTAAACCAACTGAGTCAAACATTTTATATCACAGACTGACCAAACCCGCCGTCAGTGTTCAGTGTCATCACTTAAATCTGTCTAAAAGAGCACTTGTGCACAGATTTTAAAATCATCCTTAAGTTGCAGTCTGTCTCTTGATGGATAAGTGTAGTATGGAAACATGGCAACAGAGTCAATTCTCTGCACTCAAGCGTTTAACTCAAACGTGTTAAAGAAAAAAATAAATCCTGATCCTCTGGGTACAAAAATGAAACAATCTGACGTACACATACAAGCCATCAGCCAATTTCCCAACACATCAAACTTGTGTGAAAAAGGTGTGACATTGAGTTTGATGAGACATTTCTTGTTAATTCTCTTTGCTGTTTGAAGTGTTGAAGTGTACTTTTCTTTATATATGCAGGAAAACAGTTTATTTAAAGAGACATGAAACTGAACTTGGAGGTGGTTTTTCCCAGCTTTTTTTTCTTCGCTTTTTAATTCTGATGAGGCAAATAGTACACAGTGAGACACGGTACTTACTTTGCTAGCGTTTCCTGTAGATCTGTAAAGAGGAAGTTTTTTGTTCCCCTGATCATGGCTGCAGTGTTAATAGAAAGTGAAGAGCCTTATAGCCAAATAATGGACTCTTACCATCAGAGCAATCTTGTTCAGATCACCTGCTTGATTTACTACGACTCTAATTGTACTTTAACGGTTTACAAGAAATCATAATTTATATTAATGATACACCCAGCTGTCAGCCATCAGAGGTCCATAATAGCCCTGTAGAGAAAAGCCTTAGCTGCCACAACACTGACTTAAAAACATGCAGGTTAACCCCTTAGCTGGTTATCGGCCTCGAACCATTTATTTCACTCAAGCAACAAGTCTTCCAAGTGGTTCGACTAGCCCATCTACATGCACCTCTACATTGGTGTAGCAGTAATTGCCCCACAGACAGCTTTTGTTACAATGTCGACTCCTTTTTTCCTCCTCCAGTTTACTATTATCTGCCAGTTTCTGCCCTTTATCAGTTTCTACAAAAAACTGTAAACTGTACATAGTTCAGTAGCAGCTGCATTTACTTACATAGACACTTAGCTGCATGTGACTTTTTTATACTTTTACTTTCAGCCAGAGCTGACCCAAGCCCCAATGAGGCCCTAAGCAAAATTTGATTTTTGGGCCCTCTATTTGTGACAATTATATTGATTGCTGATCATTCACACACCTTCACAAATCTCTTTAACATTGCATGACATGCAAACATACCTTTATCTTGGCTTTTCTTCCTCTTTCATTTCTCTGCTTCTGAAGGATATGTGACATTGCGACATTGTTTTGTCCCACAGCTACCTGCTCTTTGGATGCTCAGTGCACATTGCACAGCAGAAGGCACATAACGGTAGCAGAGCTTTGACATATCAGCAGTGAGAATCATAGGCCTACATCAGCAGCAGCACTGAAATATTTTTGCTTTCTTTTATTTTTACAGTAATATATATTTGATCATACAGAAAGCATCACTCACACATGCAAAAGATAAAAAAATATTATTATTATTTTTAATTTTGATTGCTCCTGGGGGCCCCCTATTGGCCGCAGGGCCCTAAGCAGGCGCTTAGTTTGCTTATGCATTGAGCCGGCTCTGCTTTCAGCAATAAACTGAGAGTTGAGGCCTGCAGTATGAACCTACCAGAGTGCATGGTGTGCTGTTTGGTCACATCTTTGAGGTCTGCCTCTTAATAGACAATTTTTCACATACTCAAAGATACTTAAGGGCCAACACAGACTGATGAATAATGATAGATGTCACAGCTTTGCTCCAGTTTGCGGACATAAAGTTGTGTAAGACAGGAAAAAAGTCACGAGGTAGAGTGTGTGCAAGTTATATAACCTGTATCAGTCTATGTGGCCGACATGTGTGTAATGATCTGACTTTAGCTCTCTCTCCAGGGGGGCATCAGAGGCCGAGGTGCTGAACTCGCAGAAGCAGCACAGGTGGTTTGGTACATCCTGTCCAGGAGGCTTAAACCCCCCGGTGTGTGTAGCTCGGTGTGGAGCTGCATGGGTCCAGAAGAAAAGAAGCTTTGAGTCTGGCCTCGCAGTGAAAACTCTGATAATGATAGAGACAAGTGTTGCTCAAGACGACAGAGAGGAACCCTTGGGTGTTGATGAAAACCATGATCCGACTGCACCAGCGTGCTCTAAAGTCTTTCACTAGTAAAAATTTCTGTGCTGTTTTTCTCTTCAATAATGAGCTGTTTAGACCGCCATGGTCCCCTGTTGCTCACAGTGCTGTGTGTTCACTGATCCTTTTTCCTCATAGCTTAAGTAATCAAAGCCTCGGCCCCGGATAAATCAACAAGGGAATCGCAGTCCGCTTTGAAAGCAGCGACTTCACTCCCCCGGATGTGATCTGCTCGGATAAAGCTGTAGAGGCCATTTTACAGTTACAGTCTGAGGGGAGATAATCCCACCTGGTGTCACATCAGAGGAAAAGGAGGCTGCAAAGGTTATCTGTACAATAATGATCGCATCGAGGGCTCCCAGCACTCAAGACACTGAAACCTGATAGTCTGGTCAACGGTACCCTTTCAACGTGAAGTCGGATACTGACTTCCTCTCCGTCTCTTTTTCAGGCTACTGTGAGCATTTCTACCTTATCATGGTCCCTGTTCAGTTTTACTCTTTTACACAAACGTTAACAGAGTTCAGTTTATTGGACCTTCATGTAGTAAAGAAAGAATTTGTGTTTCTGAATGTTTCTTATAGCACTTTTCAAAAATAGTTTTTGGCATTCAATTTTGTCTTTTGGCATGAGGAAATATAAGATACAAGATGACCAAACACAGTGGTATTTTTTTTATTAACTTAATTTATTACACTAGAGTGACCATAACCGAAAACCAGGACAGTCGGCCTGGCAATGAGATACTCAAATGATACTCAAAGTTTACTCAAAGATGCCTTATAATTTCAATACATTTAGAGTTTGTCTCCTTTGTATTGATAGAAAATTATTACCAAATACTATCTATAACCAAAGACACAAATTCAGATATGCTTCTCAGAGGTTACTAAAGGTTTTATTAGGACAAGTCTCCAAAATAAAAGATGAAATACAGCAAGAAGTAAGGTCACTTCTGTATTAAATGAACTAATAAATAAATAAATAAATAAATAAGAGATGAATAATTTAAAAAATACCTCTGCTTTAATGGCAATCAAACTTTAACAAAAATAGCTTCCACAAACTTACAACAACTAGCTATGAAAAAACCTTATGTTACACACAATCATAGAACTGTTTTAGTTGATGGCAAAACTTTCTCAAATTAGACAAAAATTAACACTAACTCAAATGAAAATTGAGTTCCTCCGACTAAATCGACAAAAACTTAAACAAAATTACAATTTCTTTACAAAATGACTGACAGACATTAAAAAATACAAAGATTTGTCTTGACTGCATGTTGTCAGAAAATAAAAATTCTGATTCATTTTCCAAACCCCATTTCTTAAAATCATGCAAATGCTTGACACAAGTACAACCCTTTAAGATACCGTTGTCACCACAGCTATTTGCCTCACACTTCACCTCGGTTGCCTCTGTACCTTCCCTGTTCTGCGGTGTGGTGATTAAGTTGGACCAGGTTGCTGTGAAGCTGCGAGAAGTAATGAAAACAAATGGCTGTCATTATAACCCCTTCACATCATATTGCACAGGCTCCATAACAGAGACTGACAAGGAGTTTTCATCACCACCAACATGGTATGCTGGGGAGACCCTCCATCTCTGCTTCTGCTTTTTCATATTATGAGACTGTGAAACTGTGACTTACAGTTCAACTGCTCCCAACGGAGGAAATGTGGCAGATCTGTTACTGCAGAGCTCCGAGGGTAGAACATTATAGTTACACTGCCAAAGTAAGAAAGTTATTTCCCACTGGACCTGCCAATGCTGCAATGACTGCGGTCTGGTTACTGGAGGATCTTAGATGAAAATCCTTTGTGACTGTTTTGGGTTTACACAGTGTTAAATGAGTCAGTCACTTCATAAAACTGACCTGTATTGGTTTAACACACTTGGCAAACAAAACGACATGGTGATATTCAGATAGCAGTTGTGCAAGCGATAACATTACGTGGAAAAACTATTAAACAGACGCCAGAGCAATAACAAGTTTAAAAGATCCATAAATGAAGTGTTTCATAAAGAATCCCCGGACCCCCCTGGATTAATCCTTATTCAACCAGTAAGGTTAAGCCTGTAAAAAAACACAATAAACATCACTGAGCCTGACATGAGAGTATGAGCAACTATGTCACACATTTAATCTTCCATTTTCCAAACCCATTAGAGTTCACAAGTTCACAAATGTTAAATATACAGCTTTTATGCACACACTGATTCTGTTAAGAGGGTAAATCCATGTATGGAGCCGATTAACACAAACAGAGCCCATTAAGATAAACAGGAGGAGAGAAAATAAAACATTGCTGTCAAGATTTGATGGTTACAGATTTGACAGAACAGTGTATCAATGCTTTTAACAGTCAAAGAACTGAGAGGTTGCTACTAGCAACTGAAGACCCAGTTGAAAGTGAACTAAAGACGGCGCAGTAAATGTTTTTTTAAACTTTACCAGAGTGATGTAACTCCACTTGTTAGGTATGTTTTTGACGTCTTGTATTAATTGATTTCACCATCACTGCATGTTAAAGACTCTTCATAAAAAAGTTGTGTAACAAACTTTGCTATGGAAATTTGCTATATAGGTTAGTATTTAACTTACCAAAGCTAAAGGACAGAGCCTATCTTTGTGTATAGGTGACGTCAAAGCCAAGCACATGAAAACAAAATGTGGGGTTCCCCAAGGCTCCATCCTGGGGCATCTTCTGTTTAACATCTACACTCCCACCAGCCTATATTATAGAGTAAAAATATAGGTTAACATAACTATGCAGATGTCATACAACTGTACATAACAATGTCGCCTGGTAACCATGACTCCATTCAGACCCTGAGTAAGTGCCTTCAACAAATCCACGAATGGATGTGCCAAAGTGTTCCTCAATTGAACAAGGATGAAACTGAGGAAGTTGTTTTGGAGCCAAACGGGAAAAATCAAAGTTACAGATGAAGTTGTGAACTAAGACCAGGATTTTAAAAATCACAAAAAGATGATTACAAAGTTGGGCCAATATCACGTGAAAAACATATCTAGGTTTAAAGAACTTAAGACCCAGATCATATGGATTGATTTACCCGTCAAAACCTTCGCCATGCACCAGTATGAGCCAAAAGCTTCACTGATCTTCATAGTGGTAAATTAGACATTATGTTTGCGCCTTTGTGTGTATAACAGGTTACTGCACCAGCCTATGAAGTCATCTAGTCAGGGACCTCCCCCCTCCCCCCCCCCCCCCTCATATTCCTGTCAAGTACATCATGGGATTATGAACACATTCTCATGGCACTTCTCCTAATGACTCAATTATGTGTTTTGTACGCACACATAAGTTTTTAATGTCCCCCCCCTCTGTGCGTACGTATCTTGAGGATGTGCAGTTGTTCCTCTCCTGGATCTCTGTCACTTCCTACACAGAACAAGTCATACTTGTTCACCCTTTCATGTAGGAGGGCTGAGTCATGTTCCACCTCCTCCTCCACTGGTGTATATCTGTAACATCAAATCTTCAAATGTACTTTGACTGTTGAGTTTAAATCCCATCTCATGCCCCACCTCCCCTCTGTCACTCTGTAGTTCATTAGGAGCCATCTTTTTTTCTCCTCCTTGCACAAACAGCAAGCAGATAAGGAGGAAGATCAAACTTAATTGGGGAGGTTTAGCAGCGGCAGTGACAGCAGAGAGTGCCTCGCATGCAAGGAGGAGAAGGACCGGGTATCTCTCTGTCAGCTTTGCTTAGGGACAACAAAATCTAAATCTTTAACTGCTTCTGAAGTTCTCTGTGAGCCGCGCTGTTGTGACACGCAGCAGACAGAAGGCAGAGAGGAAGATTATAACACATAGCAAAGGTAACTGATGCAAGCTAATTGGGAAGGACTGCACTCCCTCTCTTTCCCCACAAACTCTGCACTTGTCTTCCACCCTCTTCCTGACCTGGAATGAAGCTGATGGTTATGTTTCCCTGTTGATGCGCTCCAGGAAAAAATAAGGGGGTCTCGTCACTTCCCTCTGTCTGTAAGACTGACAGCGTCGGGTGAATCTCGGTGCACACATTCAGCGAATCTATTTCAACAGATTGTGTGCATGTGGTGGAGTTGAGCTAAATTTTAACTCTCACTCCATGACAGCTCCTCACAGCAGCCGCATTATCTACAATTTGTTCAGGCACCAGTAAAGTGTTGTACCTTCAATTTTCGATCCTCCTGCACCCACATGTACCACCTCATTTTGTTGTTTACATCGACACGCACCTGGCTCCCCCACCTCCGCCCCCAAAAATAGAAAACTGAAGCCGTTAGTGGTCCTCACCATTAACCTTGTTATTTCTCTCGCTCTCCTTTACTTCTCTCTCACTCTCTCACATACACACATGCGCCAATGCTTTTGCACCAGCAGGCTGCGATGGGAAATAGAAATGTTCTTCTTTATTGAGCTGCGGCTTTGTCGGATGTCTGAGGATGGGAATGTATGATAAGAGGAAGAAAGAGGCTTCACTGCAGCGGCTCTGGGGAACGCAAGCCACTCTCGCTTTCACAGGAAATGGCACTTTGTGATCTCCTGTGAGCTGCAGCGCCAAGCTGTTTGCCAGGAGAAAGTGACCCTGTTGTAACTGTTTGTACTCAATGCTACATCAAGATGGGCTGTAATGTCGCCCATCAAGGGTGTCATGAAGAAGCTGATGAAACAGGAACCACACAGTCAGCCACAGAGGCAAGGAAATCATAACTTTCCATTTAGAAGTTTACAGAATAACTTAGCAACTACGGCATCTTGATCACGGTTACTATAGCAGCAGAGAGTCCTAAGATGGCTTTCCCTCTGCACATCTGAACAACATCACTGTCTAATAGCCTGAACTGCTAATGTTCGCAGCTCTAAACAAAAGAACGAGCACATATGTTGCCCCTGAGATCATTATAGAAATATCAATAATGAACACCATAAAACCAAAGTGGAAAAAATCCAAACACAATCCTTTTAGGATCCCATTGATAATAATCAGAACAGTGTGCATAATGGTGTGAAAATGTTTTATACGGCTTTGTGATGTATTTCAGCTGGGAGAATGCTGCTTCTGATCCCTGACACAGTCTCATGAAAGGAGGAAGTCATTAGAGAGTAGAGGGATGACTCAAGGGATCTGTGGACTGCTTTCTCACAGGGGTATTACACCAAAAGAACTGCTATTAAAAGTTGTTTCTGCAACCTTTTGTTTCACTAGATACAATAATGTTGCCTTAATACAGTACAGTTGGACTTCTCTTACATTGTGTTGTCTATTCAGTACCCTGGATGAATATTTCACTTACCTTTAACCTGTTTCCTTGTATTTGACTTAGATTTGAAAGATTTAACTATTTGTTCAGGAATAATCCAATCAGACCAATCAACATCAACCTATCACACTTGAGACGTGACTATGGTCGGAATAAAGTGAAACAAATCAGAGCAATCATGGCTGTGTTAAATTGTACTAACCTTCTGTTAAAATTCATATTAACTTAAAATGACTTTAAAAAGTACAATGTAATATTTAACTGTACATTACACCGCTTTTCTGGCAGGCTACTTAGATTCAAGACTTCCCTGAAAGTGCTTTGTAAGCGTCAAAGCAGAGGCATTTAACTAAGAAGTGTTCGCATCTTTCACGCAATGAGATGGCCTTAGTTCCAGTGTCTGTTCAGTTTTCCTAAGTATTAAAGCAAAAAAGCCCTCCAATCCAACTTACATTATATATTTATGAAAGCCTAGCAGCAATTTCTGGTGTTAGCGGACAACTTAGAACTACCAAAACTGCAGTTCCACGAGTGTCCACACGAGGCAGTTAGTGGGGCATAATCACTTTTAGTGACGATGGATACTGCTTACTACATAGCTAATATAGTTTCTTTAACCTTTAAGCTGTTTTCATGTTAAAAAAATCGAACATATAGTATGGCTTTCTGGTTGATTAATGGCATAAACTTGACTTCTAAAAAATAAATTTAGGACTAAAGCGCTCTGGGTGAATAAAATGTCAATGTTTAATTGCTCTTTCCATTCATTTCAGTCAGAGATGTTGGCTGAATGAGAATCATGGTGTTTGGGGTTTTTCCTACGTTATGGTGGATAATAGTGCCATTAAGATTAGTTATCTACATGTACCTGCCACTCTTTTACTGGACTAACGTAAGCAGGTAGATAATCCTGTTTTTACTTAGTGAAAAATACAAGATTGAATGAACTCATTCACCGTCTACTAATTTAGCTCAGATTGGCTTTTTCACTTCACTGCCTGAAGGCCAACCCTTCACTCCTCTCCAGCATCACCCACCTCCATCGACTCCAAAAAACATCATGACAGCAGCTCATGACAAACTCCATTCACCAATCCAAAAACTCATGGCTAACATCACAGAAGTAGTTTATACAAGCACAGAAGCTGTAGGTACTTCTTTTGCAACCTGAGTGAGGACGGTCACCCAAGTGGAAGAGTCAGGTAGCTACAATGACACTTGAAATCTAAAAGCAAGGTTGTTACAGCTGAGGGCAGTTACAACTACAGATGATAAATTATCACACACAGACATATTTTTGTTTACAGTTGAACTTGTTGCTTTCCTGTCACAAAGCTGCTCCTCCAACCAGCACTTTGCCACAACCTATCTAAAGGAGTATATTAATGGTGTTTATATTGTATCTGGGAGCCAATACCCTCCTGCTGCAATGAAGTAAAATAAAGCAAAGAAAGCAATTTCAAGTTGGTGAAGCTCCACCAGGGTTGGTCCATTACTTTACTGTCACAGCTGTGTAGCACAAAGCAGGCACTTTGTGTTCGACCATTTACCTGCCAAAGAACGCTTGTTTTGCCTGGTGCGACCTGTACCCCTTAGACCTGAACTCCCCTGCTTCTGAGCTGCTAAGACGAGTCAAATTTTAGTGATAAAGAGCTTCTTACATTCAGTTTCATCACAAAGAGCTTCCCAGCAGAACTAAGCGCATAAATAACGATACAAAACGGAGATAAATAAGAACAAAAGCACTACAAAGTGGTGTGTGTATATGCGTGTGTGTGTTGGAGTAGATTTGAGACCATAAGGCTTCAGCAGGGCAGTTTGCATAAGAAACACAGTCAGTAACAAGACTGCAGCAGAGCAGACCAAAGGAGAATAACTCCTTTGTAAGTTGATAGTTATGGCTTCTATATGCAAATTGTTTTTATGTAATATTCCAACTGTCTGATCAGCCCAAACAGGGAGTTTATCTTGTACAGTAAACAAGCCCTATAGATAGAACTGAAAGCCCCAGAACTATCCAACCCTCTGACTATTTATAAAGATGTAAAGCACGTCTCCACTGCCTCTTATTACCCAAAGTATTGGCAAGTGGGGCCACCGTATTACCATATGCACCGTCCAGCTAAATAAAACACAATTTACTTTCAAACAGAAAGCCACAGGCTGTCTCAGACAGCTACCTAAACTGGTTTGAAGCAGACATTCATTGTCATCAAAAGTTGCAATAAGTGTTACTCAATTCTCCGAAATGATGTCTCCTGGGTCCTCTGCCAAACGGGTTGCCTTATTGTGGAGTGACCATATGATGGCGCTTTTTGTGGCTTAAAGGACCGAGGAGGGAAACAGAGTAATGAGTTTAAGGCCTTTCACTATCATATGTTATTTTCATCCCATTGTGTGCCACTCTACTGGGTTCAACATGATGTTATATAAACAGCTTTTTCCTCTTGAGGTGTGCTATTAAGCAGCACAGTAAAAACTTGATTTGCATTGCTTATGAGCAGCTGTCACAATGTCCGTATTTTCTCTTGTTTTGATCCAACAGATCAAAAAAAAGTTTACAACTATGTGTTTGTTGGAAGGATCCAGGTCATCAGGATTTAGTGTGGGTTGTGAGTCCATATACCCTTATCCAAAACATAAAGTTGATCTTCTTTTTCACCAGTTGCCTTTTGATGTTGCCAGGTACATCCCATCCACTCTGTCGTCTAGAATAAACATACTGTCACGGTTAGAAATTTCAATCCCAACTCCCCACAGAGCTCCAAACATTACCTTGCCCAAATCATTCAAAGTGCTTATCCAACTCACTGTAAAAGCACAAATTCATCCGTCTGAATCTGCCTGATAGATCCATGTTCTGTTTAAAAAACACTTTACACAGCCTATCTTTCTGTTGTGATGTTATCTCTCCTAAAGCGAGGCATGCTTCACTCGGTTGCTCACAACACCAGCGTGCTTTGACATTTGACAGGAATGTTTTGGATCTTTGTTGGATGTTTTTTTTTTTCATGCTGATGCTGTTTGTAGCTTCTGACTGATCCTTCCCTTAATCAAAGCTCTTTTCGTTAGATCCCTGTTGAGCTTTTCTGTCTCTCTTTGCTCACTTCCAAGTCTTGCTGTTTCTCCTTCCCTTTTCTTTTCGTCTTCCTCAGCTTTCCATCATGTTACACATTGGTTTATATCCTCTTTTATACTGTCTTTTCCCTTTTTCTTAACCCCCTTCTTGCTCTACATGTTCCCTTTTGCTCTGTCTGCAGTTTTAGTTTCAGAGGAAAACATTAAGCCTTGTTCAGCACTAAAAGAACTGAAAATCTCTGAATCCAGAAGTTTGATTTCCCTGCTGAGTTTAAATGAAAACAGTAATAACAGGTGAGCGCTGAGATATGTTGAATGATGCCACATGACCAGTCTTCCCAAGGTACGCCAAAGTCAGTCTACATGTTGAAGTAAAATCATAGCCTGATCTGACCGACCCAGAGTTTGGAGACCTGTCATCCCAAAGATCGAGTAGTCAATGAACATTACCATTTTGTAGCTTGCAAGCTAGCTACATACAAGTTTTCGCTACTGTTACTCCTGCCGCTGTCTAAAGTTTTCTTAAAATCGTGTTATTCATTAACTAAATATAATAAAACTATATTTGTTTCTTCTCTTCTTGGGTGACCCAGGGCGTGTCCATAGCTGTTTGTATTCCCTTCCTTTAGGCTGTCTGACCCCAAATTTCCACCACATCCTGAAGTTCATGTGACAATTTCCACCGGTAATCCACGAAATTCGCCTCACAAATTGATCCGTAAGGAATTGGTGGATGGCGAAAATCATCACCGTTCTGGATTCGGTGGAAATTGGGGGTGAGGATATTAAAGCAAGTACAAAACACGCCACTTTGACGCCATTGTTTGGTTTCCCACAGTCTTTTTTTCTGGATGTTGTCCCTGCTACTCTTCCTTCCAATGTCATCACCTTGGTTTTGCTAACTGGTTAAGTGCCATCATGTTGTCCATCACACCCACTACGGGTCATGTAACCTTGGCAGAACTAGGAAAGGGATAATGTAAAGTGAACAAACGGTTATGTATCGTGTGATCATCCCTTTTTGTTGATGAGAATCGATAATCCTAGTTATGGGGTTTTTGACCCTTCTGAATCTAGTACTTGATATAACCAGGTGATGAGTGAATGCATGTGGCCCCGGAGTTAACAAGGTTGGGGTACTACATGCCAAAACTCACTCACTGTCACTGTTTCATTCCAGTCATGGTGGCTAATCTCTTATGAATACCAACCACTCTGTAAACCTCCTCTGTCAGGTGTCTATTGGCAACAGTCACATAGAGGGGGGAGGGGGGCTCCCATCGGCTTACTTAGTCAGAAGCGGGTCCTCAGCAGATGTGACGTGGGCCTCAGTCGGAAGCAGCAGCTCCGTCTCCATGTGAAAATATTCAAACTGCAGGTCCTGATCGGGTGCCAGATTCTCCTGGCAGCTAATCACCAAGCTCGTCTCACTCACAGGATTGAAATGTGCCTGTCATTTGTGGGTGGGAGGGGAGGGGGCGTTTGGGCTCGAACAGGCTGTTCTTTTCTTCACTCAGTATTTGGAACCAAAGGCATTAAGATATCGAAGTGAATTTGAGCTAAACAATCAGGAGGAAGACATGGACTTTTACATTTTGTTTCCTATTGGCCTGTTTGACCCTCTGAAGTCACATTTGTAAAAGGAACGAGTGTAAAATGGTGAAGCTAAAGAACAGTGTAATACTAGTTTTATGACTGTCTTTGCAGACAACACAGATATTTTAGGTTCTAGGGATGATCTGCAGCAGCTTTTAGAGGTAGTCAAGCAGAAAATGTACAAATTAAAATGCTGGTTTGACATCCATATGCTTAAGTTTTATTATTTTGGTAATTGTAAAATAAAAATATATTTTTGGAAAAAGATCATGTGTAAATTGATCAAGTATTGTTTATGAAAGCAAGTTTTAGGTGTTCAGATAAGCTTATCCGTGCTTAAAGGTCTTTCTTTATCATCTCTGTGTTAGTATGTTGAAGCTTAGAGGGACACTTATTCTATATCAAAGCACATCATTTTTTTTGGAGACTTTTTGTTAAAACTTGCTTCAATCAAGTACTTTTTTTTTTTTTTTTACCTTTTAGCATTTAGACCTTAAATCCAGAAAAACTCACAACAGAATTTTAAGACAGTGATCCAAAGTTCGAGGAATATCTAGTAGTTTTCCTGTATATAGCCAATGTAATCCTTAAAACACATTTGAATAAGAAATCCTGGCAGAGCTTGAAATGATTCATAATTTCAGTAACTGCACAGTTTATTCTAGTGTCTGTTAGATATTTGGATTAAAAAAATAAATAAAACCCTTTTTGCTTTTCTGGAGATGCATCCAAACTCTCTTGTCCTTTGACTGCAACACTGGGCCTTTTCAAAGCCAGTGAGACTGAGGCAACTGAGAATATAAACCTTATACTTATTCTGCTCGTCTTGTCTACACTTTAAGCTAAATTGCTCTCTGTTTACATCCCTATGAATTCTGTAGTACCAGTTTGCTATGGGATGTGCACAATAACTGACTAAGGAGCGGTCAGTTCCCTACCAAAGCTCACGCACTTACAATGCTTTTTTTTGTAAGAAAAAGGAAATGCATGAACAACCACTGGCTCCCCTTGTTTTAATCTTTTGGTGTTGTTAAGATTAAGGCAGTCTCCACTTTTCCATCATGGTTGCTCAGATAGTTATTCTAGTCTAGGATAATCAGATACTTTCAAACCACAAGTAGCTTCAGTAACCACATGGTAATCCAGTCTGCATATAGCATATAAGGAACCATATATGAAGAGTTCAAGTTGGTTCATGTTTCCAATAATTTAATGTTACACAGAAATGCACAGACTTCTCGAAAGTTCAACTAACTTTGGAGTCATGTTCTGTATTTCTCTCCAAACTCATTAACCCCTTTATATTGACAACACCCCCCATCACTGTCATGGTTGAGTCTGGAGCACCACAAATAGAAGTACTCTGTTCACATACATCTGCATGTCAACATCAGTGCTCTCCTGTATTCTTTACTTTGGTCTGACAGCATGACCACTGGGAGCGTCATTGCCCTTCGGCTTACACTCCCAATGAGGTGTAGCCTCCCTGCATATACTGCTGCTCTAAACCAAGGGGGAGCAGCAGAGGCAAGAGAGAGGGTTGACTTACAACATATTTCTAAGAGCTGCCTCTCCTCTCATCCTTTTTCGACGTGATCTTACTTTCCCGGTGTATTACTGACTCACTCACTGCTAGGGCTGTCAGTTTTTCTGAAACTCAACTTCGAACGAATACAGAACATGGCATGCAAATATTCAGATATGTTTGAATTTAGCTAACTTATCAGTGATGGCCTTTTTCGGAGCCCCTTGTTGTTGATCACAATCTACATACAGCTCTATCTTTGCTTCCACACCACCCTTCTCAGATGTTCTGGTGTTGCAGTTGTCTACTTGGTACGGCTTTGCTTGACCTTGGCCTCCATTTTTGTAGATTGATATCAGTGTTTCACAGAGGTCAAGAGTAAATGGATTGGCCAGTTATAATGAGAGAACTAGGAGATCGGACAGCCCGTTACAGTTCCATAATGAACTTTCAGGTATTGGTTTAAATTTCAATAAAAGTGCCAGTATACTCACTGTGGGCGAACCTTTACACCGTTGATTAAACTCAAAAATTTTTTCCTCTAGCAACTGCTTACTCGGAGCCCGCATTTGGCATATATAAGTGGGATATAGAGTGCCTAAAGTGCCACATGCTGGAGGGGTTCCTAGTCACCCTTAAAAAAAATCCTTATCTGGCTAGTAGCACCGGAATGACCAGAGCCTGCCCTAATAGGTAGGTGTCTTCTTAATGGCTGAATAAAAAGAGCTGTGTGATCAGCTAGATAGAAGTAGCCTTCCGATTGGCTGATTGAAAGCAAGTCTCTGATTGGCCAGATAAAAAGAGCCTTCTGGTTCGCTGGGGGGAGGCTCTGCATCCCTTCAAGATCTCCAAAATGGATTGAGCCGGTCTTGTGCTTGCTCATTCCTCTAAATATTTTCAGACAATCGTTTTAATACTGGAGGAGATGAGGTGCTGTCTGATGTTTTTAAAAGGCTATCCTCTTTGGTATTGGCTAAACTCTGTTTTTCAGCTGTTTCTCACTGACTCTACCTCATTTTGTTGCATACATTAAGATGCATATAGATACAAAAAACAAGTTTAATAACTATCAAAAGTTGATTAAAAAAAATGTGATATTTTGTTTTTAGATTTAAGAAACAGTTTTTTTTAATAGGTAGATAAAAGAACACAGACGAACTGGACTCAAAAAATGCCTAGTGTGAAACCACAACCACTGCAGTCCAGCACTTTGAATAGGACTTTAATATTTTATGAGCCCAACAAAGACAAGAAAAGCAGTGGGAATATTCTGCTGGAGAATCTTTTCGAACATAAAAACTATCACAGCAACTTTCATGCATAAAATATACAAAACTATGAGTCAAAGCTTAACAAAACAAAGAATATTTTTACTTTTAAAGTTAACATAACCCTAAAAAGGGAGAAAACCGACATTCAAACGAAGAATGAAATTTGCTTTTGTGTCACATTTCAGCAGCACATGTAAAAGGTACAGTGTGTAGAAATGGCAATATGAGCTATAAAGCTCCTTTGCTCACCACTCCTGTTGGTGAAGCTCTACAAGTGACGATGGCATTTGAGGACAAGAAGTTGTTCTTTTCTTTATATTTAGGTAATTATACTTCAATTTTAGTCTGTTCTATTATATCCCACTAAAAACTACTCTCTGTGCCTTATAGATATGTATTAGTTAACACATTTTACACAGTGGTCAAAACAAAAAAGTCAATGCAAAAAAGGTCTCAACAGAAGTTAGAGGTCAAGCAACAACTCTTGAACAGAACTGTGAAACCACCTCTTTTCTCAGCAATGTCGGCTGATTAATTTTTGCAAATGTTGAGCAACTGACTGGATTTTAACAAAAAATAGTTCCTCTAAATCATCATTGACAAGCTCTCAAAGTTGCAAACTCCACAAAAATACTGACTAGCTTCTAACAACCAGCCAGTGGTTGGTGTTAATTTCCCACTCCAGCAATAACCGTTTCACTTAATGACTTACAGCAGAGAGGGCTGTACCTAGAAAAAAATGTCTCCTTTCCTCTGACAAAATCTGTGGGGCAGAGGTGGCGTCATGTCTATTCCACATTAAAAAAGTGTCCAGGGTGACCATCATAACAAAGACTGTGGTGGGTGAGTGTAAGTATGAGGAGGAATCCCCTGGAGAACATTCTTTACCCTCTATGAGACAAGCTCAGCCCTCTCCACCCATCCATTATAAATGGAGTGTAGCGTCACCCGTATGCCTCATCCCTCTCTCTGGGCAGTCAGCGTGAAATATTCACCTGTTCCACTCCTTCAGGAGAGTGGGGGATTAATGGAAAGAGAGGAGCTGAGGGAGCTCCTCTGTCTCCAGCTCCCGTAAAAAAAAGGGTCTGAAACGCTGACGCCAACTTGCATCAGCAAAGACCCTCACATACACACACACACACACACACACACACACACACACACATACACACTGATGTGGGTGTGTAGGAGACCTTTCAGCAGTTGTCTCATCGCTCTCATGCAGGACAAATATGCTTTTAGCGTGTAAACCTTATGACCCTTATTGTCTTTCATTGAGTATTTGATAGCTAAGTGTGTCATATATTACAGCTTGAGAGTAGTTTCGAAACGTGTTTTACATACAGATGAGAAGATGAAATAAGAGTTTTATGTAGAATTATTAATATACACTTTAAATAAATGGGCATAGAACATAATATGCAGTTTACAAACTAAAAAGTAGTGTGAAGGAATCAATTTTTTGAACAGGCTGTATCTCAAAGAATTCCAATAAGCTCCGATCCAATACATAAAAGGGTTTCATTAATCCATCCATTATCTTTACTGCTTATCCCATTCTGTGAGCTGAATTCTCTATCTGGGTGAGAATCATACATTTTTGAAGTCTTTCTTTGTTTAGTTTTTAATGTGGAGAGTCATAACCGAAAAAAAATTATGAGTATTTGGTGTAACAGACAGTCCCTTGACCTCAAATAAAGAGTCCTGATAGGCGTGGACAGGCGGATCACTGGCTACCAACTAAAGAAATGAAGTTGATGCAATAAAACTGATTTAAAAATAGTTTTATTGGTGTAACTTATCTTTATTTATAGTGCCTCTGCTTCCATGGCAACAGATGCTTACCAGCTTCCTTGCAAGATAAATTAACCATTGCCGTCAAGGTGAAAAATTCACCTACTCTTTGTTTTAATTCATATTAAATTGAATATTTCTATTAAGGGTCACATTATCGACGGGGGACTGTAGGGCTCTTTCTCTGTCCTCATTCAGCTCCCCTCCCCCTCCTTCAGGCCCTGCAGTCAATACAGCTTTATAAACAAATGAGGTCGATATCACAACTTTAACATTCTTTCTATGATCACTATAACTCATGGTTAAAGCTATTTATAATTCAGCTTTCATGATATCACATTCTCACTTCATGATTATTATGGTCATTTAATATCACCATAACAATCGCTAAATTAGAACTTGCAATCAGTCAATCAGTCAGGAAAGTGAAGAACAGGGTGGAGCAACACATAACTTCAAGATCTGAACTCAAAACATTACATGTCATCATGCAGCCCTAATATTATTAAAGTATTGTTAGCTAGTGTTCAAGATGCTTTATTTTCTGTATTATAAAAAAAAGCTTTTATTTTAATGTTTATGTTGAGTTGCAAACGGTGTAGAAGGCCACTACTATTCCCATGTTATGAACATGTAACTATGCTTATAATGAAAACAATATCACTATCTCATGATAAAAAATGATGTTTATTATCATTCACAGTTATTTTTGCAGCCTGACTTTGTTGTAGTTAGCAACTCAGAGATGTCCTCACCTGCTGCACTGCAATGTCTGGACTGTAGGGGCTTGTTGCACAAACTGTGCATAAGTTTGGGTGAAAAGTCCACACTAAACCACCTATTGAGACTAGTTAAGTCTCAACAGTCTCAATAATTAAGGGCGGAACATGCAGAACTTTTTACTTAAAATGAAAGTATGTGATAAAGTTGTCCTAGTCTGAGTCGTTAAGTATTATTCATTGTTGTTATAGAGTTTTGACCAATCAGAATGGAGTATTTCTACACAGCCAGGTAGTAAGGGCTTTTAGCTGATCACATTTTTTCCCTTTTACTTGTTTTGCTGTTTTCTTTTCGTTGAATATTATTACATATTTTAAGAGACTCATTACCTCATGTAGCAGAAAAGTTTCCATAACTAAGTGAGTAATTACGTGTGTAGCCTTGGCTTTTTTGGAAGAAAACATTTTAGTAATTTTCTTTCTTTCAATGACGACAAACAATGGGTCCACAGAAGAATCAAAGTAGCCTTTGTTATGAGCTGTTTCCAAAAGAAATGAGCACCCTCCAACATGTACACCAGCGAATGTTTTACCTCACCTGAAAGCCCTCGTCTCCGTCACCTTTAGAAAGAGCTTTCTTACTTTAATTAGCGCCTGATCAGAGGCTGCTGTGCTCTAAACATCTGTTGCTCTCTGAAGCTTGCACGTAGCACTTGAGTGATTGAAGTGTCTCAGTCATACCACTGTGCAGATAGTGGATTCATGCAATGCTGTTGCATTTTACCCTGTGTTATTATGTGTGTTGTACGAGGGTGTTTGCTCCATCAGCTGTGAGAGGCTTGCTGTGACAGAAAGTGATGCACATGCCTGAATGTCACAGTGTGAGGTGTTGGGTGACACATTGAGTAATGATGGAGTAGTGGGAGGACAGATTCCCGCAAGGGACCAAATGTTCCCAAAGCCCTTTGCCCCCATGTACACAGTCAGCTTCATAACCTCTATTTATACACCTCACCACTGGAAACTGTCAGCATTGTGGTGATATATTGATTCAACAGGTCATTTTTTATGTTTGCTTCAAACAACTGGTTCACATGCTTTGACAATGAAGCAGCTCAGTGGAAATAACACATGCAGAAAGGTGTAATGGCTCAAGAAGAGATCTCATTTGCTTCCTGTTTTTGCAAATCTGTAGCTGTGAGGGTGAAAAAATAAAGAAGGAAGGTCAGAAGTGGAGAGAAGGAGAAGGAAGCAGAGATCAATAAAGGTATGGAACACATTAAATCACAATGTTGAGTTGTAAGGCTGACTCATTGATTTTCAGCAGTAACCCACCCCATAGAACACTGAATGGTGGACAAAGTTAACAAGATCGAAGCCTCAGTTCACTTGTCTGCTGCAGCAAACCTCATTAAATCTCAGGGGACACAGTGTGAAGGGAAAGACTCGGGGGATGGGTGAACCGTGTTTCCCTACATAAAATGAAGCCAGGAGGAAGGGAAACCACTAAAGAAATCTCACACTCCCCTCCCAAGGAAGTTCACGGACAGTAGCTGAATGATAGCCCCAAGAGAGGCAGTCAACACAAGATGTGAATCAGTCGTTCATCAAATGGAAGATTATGAGGCTTCAGTTTTAAAATGTTGGCGCACAAGTACGCATTATGGCCGAGGGTTCATTTAGAGGTATTCACATGTCTCAATAAATGCAATCCACTGTCAGTTTGATACCCTGGGCACCCTTCAATCATTCTGCTGTCCTCCATCAGCAGCCAATTCCCAGCTATTCAAATGAATAACCTCACCCGTCTTATCATATGGTTCTTTACCATTTTCACAGCATAGAGGTTTGCATCTGCAATCAGACCAACGAGGATCTTACAGACTGTTGCATAGGCTGATTTTTTTTAATAGTCAAACAGATATTTGTAATAATTAAGGCTCTTTTGTTTGCAAAACATTACAGATCCACTTATAGCACTCCAATAAAGGGAAATAGTTTCTAAGCAAGCTCTGATAACAATTCTGGTGAGTTGCCATTTCAAGATGGACAAATACAATAACATATAAAAGTTGTAAACATGGTAAAGTGGGTAGATGTTACATATAGTGTTGTGGATTGGCTATATAAAGTTCCCAGAAGAGCTCTTCAACTCAACCCACTCATGTTCAAGAGCTGCTTGTCTAAAACGATGACTATATACGTAACAAGAAAGTAAGGATGCTAATGCAGATGACAATGCATGCAAGGCAACCGAGATGATGGAACGAAGTTGCTAAAGTGGCACATAACACTACAGGCTTGGTTAAATTTGTAATAATTGAATGGATTATGAGATTGGGACTTATTAATATGAGTTTGAGCTGAAAAATATGTTTTTGTGAAAAGAAATCACTGTGATCAGCTCAGACAGAAAACTGCTCAAGGGTGACCGTGAGATCTTGGTATGCATCTTTCCATGTGAGAATTCATCCAGTTATCATTTTGAGTCATGCACATTTTTCAACGCATCAGTGCTTTAGATTAGAATTGCACCAGGAGCACAGTTTTTCTCATCTATCCTCCCTGAGTCACTCCATTGACCACTCAAGTATCGAGGAAGGTTTTTCAAAGCGCACGCTACGAGCCAAGCGTGCCTCCTACATGTCAGCCTGTTCAGTCGAAGGGGGGGATGGAGGGGTGGCTGGTTTGCTTGCCCTCACATATGAGCAGAGATTACACTATGCAACAGAAGCCGTCTGCTCTCCCCAGAGGGCTTGCTTTCTCAATGGTACACGCAGAGAGGATGAAATAGATGCCCCGCAGTTTCAGTTGCCCCCTGGTTTCTTCACAGTTCGGTGTTAATGGGAGCTCAAATGGTGAGCTCAGACCATGTTGGATGTGTAGGAGCGCAGTGGAGGGTGAGTCAACCCTGTGAGAGATACTGATATGAGAGGGAAGCTTGATTCTGAGGTGAGGATCTACCCCAACCACACACGGTGACGTTCGCCTGGGAGAGACAGCAAAGTGGATGAACAAATTATTTCAACCCACTTCACGATAAATTACCTTTCAGACAGTGTGAGAAAACACTTCACTCTCCTGGTGCCCTTGTGAAAATGTGTAGTGTGCTTAACTAAAGCAGTCAAAACTGTGTCTTACCTGTTGCTGTTATTTGCATAGCATTCCTCTTGGTTTATTCATGAGTGGCTTGGCCTAATACACGGATAGATATTGCTGCACTGGTCTGGTCTATACATATAAGTAGGTTGTGGATTCAGTTTATAAATTACCAGTTAGGTACCATCCTCAACAGCTGTCTCTATTAGACATTTAGAGGGTTCATAAAGATTTAAAGCAGTGTCAGAGGCACAGTACAGTACTATCAATGACCCCCTATATTAACCGATGTGAAGTCTCATACATGTTGACATTATCGAGGGCTAATCTCACTGTGAGATCAAAAGTAAGAAGAGCTGATACCGTGTCTCGCCATATGCTGGTGGATCAGAGGCATATGCAGGTACATGACAGGCCATTGCCTTATACTGGTACCCTTAGCAACATGCTGCCAGTGTACACGGCACATAGATGGTGGAAATGCAAAATAGTGATGAAATAAAGACTTGTCAATGTTACAGAGAGAGAGGAGGTAATCTCGTTTCGGTGTTGTAGGCAAGAAGTAGGGTTTTATATTAGATGCAGGCTGCTACTGGGAGCCAGTGGAGCAAGATGAACTGTGGAGTGATATGTGCTGTTTTGAGTTGGTTGAAAACCACACAGGCTACTGCGTTCTGATTCTGGATCATCCGCAGAGGTTTAACTGTGCAGACAGGGAGGCCTGCCAGTAAGGAGTTGCAGTAGTCAACGCATGACACTACAAGAGCTGTGTTGATGCTGTCCTGATGCCACAGAGGGCAAATCGACAGGACCAAGCAACCACGGGCGACATGAACCTGAAAGGTCCATTTGATCCAAGCTGGATACTGATATGTGGTTGTAGAGAGGGACTGTCTTAAATGACAAGAAGTTTGGTTTCAGATGGTTGAGCTGTCATTTAGAAATATGTGGGCTTCCTCCATCCATTTAGAAATATCACTGAGTCATGATGAGATTCAGGCAGAGACGGTTGTGTCATTTGGTAGAAATGACAGGAAAAGCTTGGTATCATCCGTACAGTAAGGATATGAGCATCCATGAGATTGGATCATTGTGCTGAGTGAGAGTGTATGCAATGAGAAAAGCAGGGGGGCAAGCTTCCTTGAATTATGTTGGGAAAACCTCAGATGACAATGATGAGTTAATAAAGTGGGTATTTGCAGGGTTGAGTGTGGGCTAAATGGCAAGCAAAAGGTTGAATGGAACTGGATCCAGTGGACAGGTTATGTGCCACGAGTCAAGAAGAACTCTAGAGACTTCTCCCTTGATTACTGGGGTGAATGAACTCAGTAACTGAAATCTGCCATACTTTAAAGGGCTAATCTATTGCTATTGACATAGATACAACTTCTATACTCATCTTGTTGATTGGTACAGAAGCACACATAGCAGTACTATATATAACAATGCATTGGTGAAAAGCAAATATTTTGTATGCCTGAATGAAAACATTTTAAAGTTAATTGCGCTGGCAATCTAGAAGAAAAATGTGTGTATTTGATGCATTCCCTATGTGGCTGTAAAGTTTAAATCATAAGCTGTATCAGTGTGAAAAATAGAGTCTGTTTTTGAAGGTATCTCAGAGGAGGGAAGCTTGAAATTGTCTTCCTGTGTGACATTTTCCACCGTGTTCAGCAAAGTCCAAGACTCGCTGTTTATGTGCAGATTTGCAGGTTTTTGTTTTTTTTTTCCTGCTGTTATGAGAGTTAGATTTAGCTTACAGACACTTTCATAGTTGTGAGGTAGGGACCCACTCCTTTTGAGCTATTCCCGTGGAGTGATGCTACTTACCTCCACAGGGCACCTAATTTCTTCAACTGAGGAGATGAAGAAATGAGGAGTCTTCAGTCACACAAAGTGTATTTTCCAAACTGCATAAATGCATGATCCTGACTTTATCAAGAGAAAAGGTACTTCACTAACCCAGACAAAGCATGTTAGGTAAAGCATGTGTCCCAGCATGCTTTGCTTTGTTTTTGCCTTGTTTTTTATTGATGCAGATGTGTAGGACACACTGCACTCACAATGAATGAACTGTATTTTAAGTGTGTTTAGTAAACTACATTATTCACTTTATCTGAAACCCAAAGCTGTCTGAGAACCACTCCTTATTGAGCATCAGTAAATTATTATATTTTTGTTCCACTTGATCATCATGATCCATGTTATGTGTACTCTACATACACCACTTTTTACTTCATGTGGGTTGTAGGCAACTAATTAAATAACTTGCTTCCGATTCTGAGCATTGCTGAGAAAGTAACAGATCACCAGACTGCTTTGGCGTGGCTCTTATCTGCTGAGATTTGGCATAATTAGAGATAGAGAAGATTTGCAGCTGAATGATCTTCTGAGAGCATGTTTAGATGCATAATTGTGTTTACTGGCTGAGGGAAAACAAGTCTTTCATCTCTTGCAGATAAGAGGGGTGATTTGTGGTCCACTTGGTGGCCTTTTCTGTCTATTCTCAGGTTGGATCTCTGGTTGTTTTGCTCTCTCCCCCTTCTCTCCTTCTCTTCCTGATTAATGCTAATGCTTGCTTAAGCATCATAGTTAAACTGGTAATAGCGTTTTGTCCTGTTTAGGGGATATCTTGTTAGGGCAAGATGAATGCCAGAACGCATGGGGGAGAAAAAGTAACCAGCATACGTCTTTGAAAATGTGTGTTAATAAGAGGTTATCCACATCAGATTATCCTGTTAATCCTTATCAAAATAAACCGAGCTTTAGTGCTTTCAAATTCCACTCAACCCTTTGATAACACGTTATTTGTTTCTGCATCACCACAGTAAAATAAATAAATAAATACTTTAACACTATGTGCCTCCAAAAAAAGTTAGGTGTCAGCAGGCAAATACAATTTTGTCAATTATGTACAACAACTTTGCATTATAAAAAACATGCATAATATTTGAAAGAATGACTTTTTCACCTTCTTATGAGGCGCTCACACCAAGCATGAGTAAAATCATCTACTTGCTTAATTCCCGCCAATCTAGAGGCGTGAATGAAATGTATTTACGTACTTTGTCTGCTTGTCGACTGTAATTTCAACGGTAATCCCTGCCAATTCAATCGGCAGGATCAGGTGATAGACAAAGGTTTTTTTACAATTTACGATGTAATCCGACCTCCTCACTCACTTGCCTCCAGGTGAGCTCCTTTTTATTCTGGTTTCGGTAACTGAAAGAAAAGCTATCTATAATTAAGGGCACTCACACATTGACATGATCAGTTCGTCCTCCATTTTAGATACCAGTAAACAACCGTCCATTCTCATACGTCACTCGGCAACTTTTGTGCTGATTAGTTAAAGTGACGCGAATATCCACTCAAGTTGAGACATTTTCAGCTTTCGACCAATTCGCCTATTTCGCGCCACCAGAGTAATAGGAGCGTCTAATCACGTCTTATATCGACTTAACATGTATTTCATTTACGAATGATTTTACTCGCGCTTGGTGTGTGGAGACAGAAAGAGTAATAAAATAGTAGTCAGACACCAAACTTATTAGTGGAAATCTTTCAATTTTAAATCAAAGCCAAACAATTTTAAAGCTCCAGTCAAGAACTTTTTGTTTGTTGATTTTAATACATTATAAAATGCCGATGATATGAGATGTCTCATTGATCTTCCTCATTTTGACCTGAACATGGCTCAAGAGTCGAGTCAAATTTGAAATGGTAATTATAAAATGAGATTGTTTGGTAGCGTGTTGTTCATTATGTCTCCTGATAATTAATTGGCAGCAGTCACACCCATTAAAAATAACCAAAGAGAAATGATTAGCATCACTTTCAATTTTGGTCTGTTTCCTGACCAACCAAATCTCCTAACAGCAGCTTTATTAAGTCAGTCATACAGTGTTACTTGATTCAGTGACATTTTTGCAATCAAATATTATTTCGACCTCAAAGGATGAACCAAACTGATAATTAAAAACTGAGAGCTGGTATTGTTCAGGCTCTGTAATGTGTCTGTGGTATTACTAACAGCAGCAAGTTACTCTTTGAGATATAAACACTCAAACTTTGATTTAAGTATTTTTTCCCGCTGAAGTAGCATTTTTGTAAACACTGAAACAGAAATTAGTTATCCTGACTTGTAAACACAACTTTGTTTGTGTGTTACTTCAGCACCTGGTGAGTGCAGTTGATTATCTGATAGTGTGCTGAGAGAGTACGGCGCTCCTTTTAAAGAATTAATTCCAGCTCAAAGACCCATCAATCTAAGGATATTACAGCAATCACATTAATCTGCAGATGTGCCGCAGATAACAAATGTGAATAGGTGTGAAAATCTTTAATTATAGCTACTGTAGTGTCATTATTTATGCAGCGAGGGATCCTCTGTTGGACTGATTTATGATTTTCATTCTTGTTTGATCCACAAGCAGAAGAGCAGACGTTTGAAAGCAGAGAAAGAGGGAAAATCTGAATTGAAAGATGAAAGTGGAAAAGCTGTATGCGGAGGAAACACTGGAGAATGCGCTGGCTTTGATCATTCTGCCATGAAGTCTGGGGTTTCTAGTTTGAAGGTGGTAAATTGGCGCACTTGGCCAATTACTATCCAGCAGAGTGCTCTGCAGACCACTGTAAATGACCACCGCTTTCTGAATCTTTAGAGATTCTTAAGCCTTTTTATGGTCATGTCGTTACGAAGCTCAATTTCAATCAAAGAAGTCAATCTAGTAAAGCATGCAGGTTTGGTTTACTGCAGTGTGAGTGTATTGCAGCACTTTATTTTCTTATTGGTTAGCATTTCAGGTCGTTCAACTTTCTGAAAACACTCTAAATTCCTTCAACAGTACTTATCAGGACTCAGAGTTTTATCAAGAGCTTATTCATTTTGTTGATGTGTCTCATTTCTATAAACATAGAGAGTTAGTGTAAAGGTTAATCTAATTTTACATGTATTTAGGTTAAATGATTGAAATGTTGGTCATAGAATACAAGCTAAAGCTCTTTTTGTTGTTGTCTTTTTGGCATCCTTCATGGACAAAGCACTTCTTTTTCATTTCTTGTCATTCGCATGATCAAGGAGCATTTTCTAGAAGAAATCTCATCTTTTAGGCATAGAAAATGTAAAAACCAGGCACTTTCTTAGCTGCTCACCTGACACCTACCCCCTTGCATTGCTGTCAGTTATTAAAAATCAATAAATAACAACAATCAATGCTATTATTAATTGTCTTGTTTGTATTGGAAACTTCAGTCTATTTCATTCATGTAAAAACACTCATCTCAGAAGCTTTAATGACCATTTTAATTTGACTTTTTTAAAGGAGCAGCCTAATTAGAGAAAATGGGTCACCCTCTTTATAGCTACAGAAAATGGTAGTTTGTGCTAGCTTCTGTCCATGTTAATATGAAAAGAGATTATATAAAAGGTGCAAAATAGCAACAGTTCAGCAAGGAAAATAGCTACTACATCAACGAACCTTCAAGGCCATTCAAGAGCGCAGAGCCTGAACAGCAGGGGCAAAAGGGCACTTCTCTTTGTTAGTATTTATTTCAAACAAACAAAAGACACATAAAAGGATAAGCATATAGTAAAGAAACCTATCCCATAATGCCTTGCCCTAGCATTTATGTTCATATAGCTACTTTGTACTACGAGACGTCCCCATACAACCATGCATAAGGATAGATTGAAATAGGAATTAGGGTCCAGCATTTTGTTAGGGTTATCAGATGGGCACCTCTTGGTGTTTTATTGAGTTAGGCTCAAGACAACAAGGAAGAAGGCTCAAAAGTTAAGCTGTGGCATCCCAGAACCACACCCGCCACATCCACACACCGACATAAAGAAGCAAAAAAAATACAAAGAGAAATGCTGGACGAAGAGCAGGAAACGCAATAAAAGGTCAGACGCCTGTTCGGGCAAGACCACACCCCCTGCTAGGTTAGGCTGTGTCATCCCTCCTCCTACTCCCTCATCTGCATGGGGTGAGAGAGAAAACCGGAGCAGATTATGGAGAAAGATGCTAAAGACAACAGGAAGGCCGAGCAAGAGCGAGAAGCCTGTTTGAGCTTGAGCTAACCCCTGCTGGAGTCGGCTGTGCGTATCTACCTCCCCCTGGGTGAAGAGTGGTTTGTGTTTGCTTTATATGCACTTTGTGTTTTCTTGGCATGATGTGTTTGGATTGTTTCACGCAGCTTCCCAATATTACTCTCCCTTTGTAAACCATCAACAAACTCATGGATATCCTCTTTGAAAGGTGCCAGTATTTGTAAATCTGGCTCACAAATAAACCCCTATGAAATAAACTATGAACCCTCCTTTCTCTTCTGTTGTGCTTGCCTAAACCGTCTCCATATTCACCACACAAAACATCCAAAGGCTTTACTACCATGAGGGGAAAATGATCTAAGGTTGCCAAATCCGCCTTACTTTTAGAAAGTCATTGGTTTCGAGCTGATGCAAGTTTTCTGAAAGTATTGCTCCCTGGATTTCACCTATCATTAGTAGTGGTGGATTTGTTAGATGAAAGTCAATGATTGGATTAGTTCAACTGAAAAGAGCTCTAATTACAATATATTAGACTGAACAAGGACAATGACTATGACACGTTTGACTTCTGAACAAAGACCAGATTTATTCTCAGCAGTAATCAGTCGGCTGAAAGAGTTCATGCCTATCCAAGCCTCCACTACTTCAATATGTGCTTTGCATAGTGTCTGTGCACTAAAGTGAAGTATTCCATCTTCTGCTGTCCAAATTGTCAGGGTCAATGGAGAGGAATTGCACTTGAAAAATCATTGACTGAGGTACTTGGTGTACATGGTTGTGTTAATTCTTTGTGGTTTGCCGTGCCATTGTTGAAGTTGACCAGGCATGAAATCCCATCGACACTGCTCAAAAGGCCAAGTAGCGCTGCTGTTGCTAGGAGATTAAGTTTGGAACAAATGTGTCGATACTGCCTAATGAAGCTGAATGGTCACTGAGCTCATCCTGAGCACTGGGCTGAGAGGCCACTTTCCCTTTTTCTGCTTATTTAATTATCCCATTACTCTGTGCTGTTGTAGCAGTGTGTTCAAGTTCTCAAGCCAAAAAGTACCAATTGTTGCTGAGATGTTCCAACCAAGGATTTAAAAGATGAACATGTAAAAAAATGGAGCCATAATGGGGGGAAAAAACTGACAAATCAAGAGCAGATTGTATGAAGTGCGAAATTAGAGGTCATTAGATTTACATTGGGGGATGTAATGTTATTACAGTGTTGCCCTAGAGAAAATATATTGAATGAAATTACTTTGCTCACATGTATTTCCATAAATCCTTATACTCATGCATGGAATCTATAATCCATGAGGTGCAAATTGACAGCCTCCAGACATACAACCATTATATAGGTGCTCATGTGAATGTGTAAAGGACTTACTCAGCTTGGCAGGTGATGGAGTGTCCTGTTACAAACCAACAGAAAAAAACAGTTTTTCATCATGGCCTTGATGGAAAAGGCAAATTAATTTACTTTTAGAAAATCTTTCTGTTTATTTAAAGAGAGGGGGAAGATTAGACTTAACAAAGAGATGACTAAATTTGTTTGCCTTGAAAAAAAACACCACTTGGAGGTTTATTGAATCACTATTGCAGCAGTGTCTCTTTGAGTTACTTGAAAAAATCCCACAATTTACACAGTATGTCAGGTGATTGACAAACAGCAGGTCTCTTGGAATCTTATTGCCATGTTGTGGTTTACTCTTTCAAAGCAGCAAATGAATCGATGCGGCAGGTGAAATCAACCCACTGAGTACTCATAAACACTCACATACACAGTATAATGTATATGAAAGCTAGTTTACACCTGCCTTAAATTGTCCTCATGTGAAAACAGCTGAACAGGCAAAACACAGTGAAGAGGCTTAACATTCCTCCTCCGTGCATCACTCTCTCACGCTGCGCAGGAGCTGCAGTAGCATAACGGATGCAACTCTTGCTAATAAGATGTTTTTCCCTGGCTCTAGTGGTGGACTGGAGGCCCCAGGAAAACTACCACCCACAATACTATGAAATTCTACAGGTGTAGAGTAATTTACGAATGGTTTAGCCACATAAATCTGGGAAATCACTGCCCACCTTTTGAAATATCCCATGGTACATAATCTGAAACAACAGAGGAAGTAAAGCGAGATGTTTCTGTGTGTTGGTGGGCGGCTGAGTGTTTCGGAGAGCTGCGTGGAAGAAGGTGCAGATATTTGTCCAGGGTCAATATTGTACATGTATTGTGTATTTTTGATAATTTGAGATGAAAAGAGGAGCATGCTTTTATAGTGAACGACGTATTGTGAACTCTAAAATAAACATGTGCTGGAAGAATGGATTATGCAGAGATGCAGCGTCTGTGTTTACTCTTGTATGTTATGTTTGCAATTATGCGCGATGGGGACAAAGGATTATAGACCAAGTAAGCCAAGGGTTTACAGTATGTTTGGTTAGCCTTTGTTCGGGAAATACAGCAAACATCGGATGTTAAAACTGGTCAGTTTTTTCTATTGATGGGAGCTTTTTATGGTGATGGAGGGTATTAAAGTCCCCCCTTACCTCAAAGGCATAGATGATTATTTTCTGCATGTTTTCTGCAGTAGTGGGTGTATTTCTATGTGCACATTGGATAAATCTTGATGGTTTGGGTGAATTTACTGATATTTTATCATTTATAGATTATACCATTGCATTATTGGCGATGTATTCCACGCTTAAAAGTTATGTTCGTGTTTACTTTGTTCGTAAGGATTGCCACGGTAACTGCTGTTGGCAACAGCTCTATTCTTGTCCTGCAGCAGTGAGGTGGGAACCATCTCGGGGTTGCATGGGCAACAGGGCACATTCTGCCTCCATGAGTTAATTGGGTGTGAAAACACACGAGAAACAGTTAGATCCTTCACTTCAGCCGGGAAGAAACACAAGGAAGGTACGATTATAAAAGGCACCCTTACACTGACAGGTGGGATAAGCAGGCATCAGCTGTGTGGTATGATTCTGCAGTACATCATACGGCAAAGACTTATCCAGATCTGCTATTTTGGGCCAGCTTAACAGTCAGTATCAGCATCTGTTCAGTCGTGACATGAAATAATGCTGGTGTTTCAAAGAAATCCATCCTCCAAATTTACCTTAGGAGAACAGAGCGGCTGTGACAGAAATCATTGCCAGGGCCAGCTGGAGGCATAAACAATACAAGCAGTCATCGAGGCTTGAGCCGTCATTGCAAACATAATGTTAAATTTACACCTATAACCAAAACTAAAACTGAACTGTTCACCTCTTGCTCGGCTTAGTTTCATTTACTGTCCTCTCTCTTTCTCTAGAGGACACCAAAAAGCAAACAATATGCCAAATTAGACTTCATGGGACAAACTGCCAAATAATGGGGAGGCCTGACCAATCAGCAAGCTCATCTTCATTATCTTCATTATCTCTGGCAGGTGGGTGTGGGACAACTGCTCTCTCTTCACTACAATGGCCCGGTGCACTATCCATTTTGCCATCACTCATGAACAAGACCAAAGATAGTTGGGCTCACTTACATGGGGCAAAGACTCTCTCCTCACTCAGAGAGAGCAGTCCATGTTTTACAAGGCCTTGGATTTGGAGGTGCTGACTCTCCTTCCAGCTGCTTTGCACTTCGCTGCAAACCACAAAGCCAACAGAACCACATCGTCTGCAAAGAGCAGAGATGGAATCCTGAGGCTCCCAAACTGGAAACCCTCCTCCTCCTCTGTGTTGTCCTTCATGATCCTGCCTATGAAAACCACAAACAGAATCTGTGACAAGGAGCAACCGTGGAGGGACCAACATTCACCCAGATTGTGCCTGACTTTATGCCCAGCATGCCGCTGTCACTTTGGGATCAAATGGCTGGCAGTAACAGACTGAAACCTCAAATTTCCCCCACAAGACCCCCCAGGGAACACAATCTTAAGCCTTCCTCATGTAGACTGGATGAGCAAACTCCCAAGACCCCTCCAAAAGCCTCACAAGGGTAGAGAGTTGGCCCGTGACCAGGGTAAAATCTGCACTGTTCCTCCTGTAACCGAGGTCTGACAATCAGCAAGAGCCCCCTTCTAGCCCCTCAAAGTCTCATGACCTTCAAACAGACATGAATGTCCTCTGTGATGTCCTCTAATCCAATCAGATTTTTGTCAGACTTTCTACATGAAGAGTTGAAATCATAAACTGTAGACTAGATTTGATGCAACTCTTTTCCGTGGATTGGTCAGATATGTGCGATGTGTGGGAGCAGATCGTCCCCTCACATTACCTGTGCCCTCCAGAAATGTGGTCTTGGGATTCGACTGATCAGAATCAAGTATTTCACACAGCCGGTTGAGGTTATAACTAAGGAGAATATAATCAAGTAAATTGGCTTCTGGTATTCCAAGATTTTCTTTGAGATCTGAATTCATTGCTCCAGTTAATACACTACTTCCAAATCTTCTTGTATTCTTCCAGTTTGACCTTTTTTGGAGTTAACTTATTTTGGGTAATATAAAGTCATGGGTCATTTTACAGTAAAGGAGTTTATGTTACCATGGTACCGAGTAATAACAGTCAGACAGAGAGACGCCTTGTCATGGGGTCAGGCCCTAATCAGACACGATAATGGAAAACAGACTCCCTCGTCTTCTTGTTTACTGAGCTACAGTAGGGACTCATCATTAGATTAAAGAGTTTAACTAAAGGTTAACCTAAGTTGCTGCTGCCCTGCAAGGACCTTTCCCCCCCGCAGTTTGAACTGGACTCAAAGGCAGACCAAGACACAGAAAATGGGGTGATTGTGGTTGTTTATTAGCTATCCAGGATTGAGCCAGGGAAGTGGAGTGGACTGGAAGGCAGCTGGAGTTGAGTGGCTGATGGTGCTACCAGAAAGATGGTTAGCAGGTTGTGGTGGTGTTTACTGAAGGACTTTGAATGATAAATGAGGGGAAAAAACTAGGTTTTTAGTGTGGCATGGTGATGTGATATCCGAGACAGGTGTGGAGATGGATCAGCAGCCAGATGAAGGACAACTGTGCCTATTCACATGAACACACACACACACAGCGAGAGTAGAGAGTCACAACGGAGACAGGGGGAAACATGGGAACATGAGGAAAAACTGGAGTCAAAACCAGAGCTGTGACAGAGAATCCTGCAGCATCCACATTCAGAGGGGAAAAAAAGAAAAAAGGCATATCTAAAAATAGTTTCTACGGGGAAGAATATTTGCTGAATAAATGTGGAGCAATGTCTGTAAGCCCGCCAGTATGAAGTTTAAATGTGATAACATGAGGTATTACTCCATCATGAACTTTGCAGATGAAGCGCTTCACCTTTCAGACTGACACAGAACAATGAAATGAGAAAAATAAAAACCTGCAAAGCAATCAGGGGAACCTGCAGGGTTATCAAAGATCTGATTCACAGATCAAAAGTCCTGGGCTGAAAGTGAAATCCAAAGAGAACTCAAAGGAAAATTGTTGGATGTACAGATGAGCAACAGAGCTCAACTAAGTCTTTCAACATGTGGCTTATAGTGCAGCCAAAATCCTTGACCCTTTAGCTATCAAGCTGCTCTATTTGAGCAGACCTAACCATGCTACTCTTTGCTAAGGGACATCTCCACTTTTTCCCACTGATCAGACTTCTCTTGTCACTCTGGAATTGAACCGCTGCCCGTTCAATCACTTCTGTTTCGTCACACACTTAAGACCACCTCTACCCTCACACATAAATCATTACAGTGTGAGTTACCAAGGCAAGGAAAAGCAAGCGCTGTCCGCTCTGCCAGCACCGATTCAACTCGCTTTACTGGCCATTGCATGCTGCAGAAATCCTCCTCAGAGGAAACAGTGATGGCAGAAGCGATTGACCTGCCAACCCTTCTGTGACGGCTGCGTGTGAGGGAGGTCGACAGCATGAAGGGTAGCAGGCATTTGATTAAAGCTTCTGCCCTATTTGTGGAAAGTAGAATAATTCCAGATGAGAGGACTCGCACTGACTTGTTAGGGTCACAGACAGAAGGCTCCAGGAGCTTGGCCGCTTCGTCCAGAGGGATCCACAGAATATAAATCCTCTGTGTTTGCTCTACAGCACACGGCACAACGATCTACTTTGTCTTCAGTGTGGCTTATATTGATCGAACAGGATTTGATTGTTTCATTTAAGACCATCTAACAATGTTCTTTATGTAAAGAGGCATTATTGGGATTACCTATTTGGCCACTGAATAGGGAAGAGTCATCTGCAGAGTTGTTGTTTGGGCACACCTTAAAGGGATATTCCAGGGTAATATTAATTTGGGGTCAAACACACAATAACACTGAGTTAGACACCCCCCTCGAGAGATGAATGTTGCAGACCGTTTGCTTCTCTAGTTATACCAACTTTAGTAACGACCGCACAATAGCAATACACAGCGGTCTAGCGGTGATGAAATGATCATAAATGTTCTTCCTTGAGCTGCGTCACCCCGCAGCAGTCCGTAATGGATTGGCCCAAGGTCTTGCTACAACCAAGTGGCTGCTGGAAGAGAGTAGGTGAGTTGTGTTTAGTCTCTTTGCTAAAGAAATAAGGGAAAGCTAAAAAGATGTTTGGTGGCTTGGACCCTATATGTACTGTTGATGAAGTTAGGTGCTGTTCTGAGCATTATTTGTGGCTATAGAGTGGCGTTTTGGTTGAGGTTTGTGTGTTTGGCTCCTCAGACCGCTGTGTATTGCTATTGTGGGGTCGTTACTAAAGTTGGTATAACTAGAGAAGCAAGCGGTTGGCAACATTCATCTCTCAAGAGGGTGTCTTACTTGGTGTTTGACTCTAAATTAATTTTACGCCGGAATATCCCTTTAAACTTTCCCTGAGTTTACCTCTATTCATGCAGATTTAATCAAAGATAGGTCATGTTATCTACTGTCAAATTATCAGTTCACAAACTATTCATAACAGTGTTTTTTATTAAAGATAATCCTTTCCCATTGTTGTCAAAATTGTAAAACAAGCTCATAATTTTTCTAAATGTCAAATGACTTGAACATTGTTCTGAAATTTGATTCTGTTTTTACGCTTCTTTTAACAGAAAAAGTCAAAACTACAGTAAAACTTTAAACATGGACTATTTGCCAATGTTAAAGGTGGTGCGTAATATTTTACTCCCTGGTCACATTGATCTTTCATTTCATCCAATCACCCTCTTCTGTATCTCATTAAAACCAAAGTCTTTGCAATGGCTCATTGGCATTTATCAGCTTTCCTCTGACTCAGCTGAATTTCCATTTATTCTTGTCCCTTACCCTTTTGTCTGCCTACATTAGAATAATGTAATCTCGTTTCATAATTTTCTTCCCGTCAGCCCCCCTGATTGGTTCTGGTTACATTTGTAGGACTCTGCCCTCGCTTTGTCTTGAACCGTGGACTTGGTCGCTTAACAGCTGAGAAATGGAAATGTTGCTGCACTTATAACAATGTATCATTACTCCAGTGTCAAATTACGTGGTTGGAGAACAGCTTTTATCTTGCCGGTTCTCCACAGAGGTGACGTGGCACACCATAAATGCCTGTGGCTAGTAATAGGACTGGGTGCAATATGAATAAAAATAAAAGCCGAGGTGATTGTGTTTTTTTAACTCTTCAACCTTGCCTGAGCTCAACGGGGTGCGAAGCATCAATTTCTGTCTCAAGTTTCTCATTCCAACAGCTATCAGTATGGAAATCAAATTGCTCCACTTCCTGTTTATGTTTCCTTAAAAAATGGGATGCTGCTTTGGTTACTCACCCTCTCATTGATAATCCCATCAGCCGCCTTCAACGGCATCTGACATATTGAATACCCTCGGTGCCGCTGGTGTGGCTTGGTGGCAATTTATGTGTTGATGGGCAGACGCAATCCATAAGCAGATCCCTGGACTCAGATGTTATAGTGGACCCTCCTTATGGTGGCCCAATCAATAAAGCAATGGGAAATGCCTCTTTTCTTTAGACCAGGAGCCAATCAGAGAAGAGAGAAAACAGGAGTTTAAAAACCAAAGAGGAGGTTGGTGGTGGGGGGAGGTACCTACGACTGAAAGCCACTACTGGAAGAACTTAAGCCTTATGGGAATATTGGATAGCTTACCACTGCACTAACTAAAGGGGAAAGGGAAAAACCGATCCACTTACACTTTAGTATCCGACACAGGCTGTAACCAAGAGTTGACCTTGTTTCTTTCCAGGGCAAGGAAATGTTCATTGAAAGGATTGATTTTGTGTCCTCTCTGTTAGATCTGTCCAAAGCTTTGAGTGTTAAAAAAAAAAAGGGCGTATCTGGACTGTTTTTCATGAAGTGGATTAAGTAAATGGTTCTGCTAGGACCATTTCTTAGGGTAGCTACTCATAAAGTCCTTCAGATTTATACTTCACAAATATAAAGTTAAAAGTTTCGGACAAGGCTACCATTATAAACTATGTATTCTCATCCCTGCTTAGGTAACACCAAGCTGGGTATGGATGACTTATTGACATTGGTGGTTGCCTTGTTTCCCTCTTTCCTCATAGCTCTGCTACAGGTATTTATGTCAATACAATATTATTAAAAATCATCACCTAGAATGAAAAACGCCCAGATTTTATGTAAATTTATTGAACTGGTTACCTTGGTAACGGCCAGCAGGACAATTTAGCTTGCATGCCAAACTAATTGCATACAGGACAAAAAGTAAATGAAATCTGAGTTCCCACACGTCCACAAGACAGAAGCTGACCACGCACAGAACATGTGTTTCCTGTCATAGCAACCAACATCCATATAGTGGTGTTGAGGGAATATGGTCTTTATCATAACTTTTTATTATTGTTGCTGTTTTTGATGACTAAAGAACCATCACCTGTCACAAATGTCTTTACATATCATAAGTAATAAATAACTCTTCATATCTTCAGGAACTGGCATCAGTACAAACAAAAGCTCAAACTTTGAGTATTTAACAAAAGTGAACAGAGTCGCTGCTGAGCACAGTCACCTAAACCTTCTTCTCATTTAACCTCGACGTTTCATTAAATGGCCTTTTCCCACCTGGAGCTTTTCCTAATATAAATAGGGGTAAATAGAGCATCTCTGAGGCCTCCTCAAGGTTCATGATCAATCCTCAGACTAAAGAGCCAGGACTTTTGTAAGCCCCCCTCATGGTGTCAGTATCATTAGTTAGTAGGACTGAATTAGCAGCAGAAAATAGGAAGGGTATCTCTATGGTCATTTCTATTCTAAAGTAAAATCTGTAATCTTTAAAATTGTAGTTCACACTTCTGGGTGATTTACAGTATCTCTTTACTGCGTGACTGATTTGAATCCTTGAGCATAATGACTTGTCATCAGTTTTCCAGTGAGGATACAACCAAAGAAGAAATCCCCTTAAACTCCTGTATAATGTATTAATACCAAAACACAGACAATAGGGCTGTTTTCCCAGCCTCTGTAAATTAAAAAACAAATAAGTCTCCTTAGGTAGCTGCTACAAGTGTCGGTTGTTCTTGCAGTTCCCAAGCAGAGAGAAGCATGGCACTGAGCAGCAATCAGCATCTTTGTGTTGTCTTTTTTCCCTCCTCCCTTAGTTGAACTAAAAGCTAGTTGTTGCTTCTTTGGAGCAATAGCACCAGCAGCATCTATCTCCTCCCTGGTAACCATTGCCACTTGCATTGCAGAGCTTTATTCAGCTTGCAGCTGCTTCTTCAAAAGCACAAAGTCCTTGACATCTGACAAGCTTTTGTCTCCAGTGCAACATCAGTTTCTCTGAGATGTTCCTTTTTACCATAAACCTCAAACTAATGGGAAAATCTCCATGAAGTAAAAGCAGATTACTTGGTAACAGATTACTTTGGGGAATGAGTAAATTTATAACAGATTACATAAAATGCTCGCTATGTTACGACTGAAAAAATCAAGTCAAATCAAGTGAAAAATCAAGTGACAGAGGCAAACGTCCATTGCTCACAATCTGTGCAAGTTGATTTTAGAATTTCGAGAGGGTGTCTGTCGCTCACTTAAAACTCATTCTGGACTAAGAAACACAACTTCAAAATCGCCACTTACATGCCTGTGACTGTGTTAAGATTTCAAATTAAATTCGACCTTAACATCAATGTTTCTTAAATGTCTTTGAACAGTCGGTGAAAACAAACTCTCATTCGAATTGCGTGGCTTTTCAACCGTGTCACTGCTGGGAAAACGCTCACTGGGCAGAAAGTTTAAAAATGCAGAGGCATATAGCTCTATGTTTAAAGCACACTAAAGCGGACTGGAAATGTCCCCTGAGTCAGCTGTTGAATGATGCTATAGCTGTACGTCGAGCTCTCAAGAACCCCTACCCCGCTCTTTCACATCCTCTTTCAGATCCGGCGTACATTCCTCCACTCTTGAAACCCCCTTTGCGGGATATCATCTGTATTTTTCATACGCCTCCTTCAGCGATATAAATTGCCGGCTGCATCAGTCGCTATCATGCATACCCTGGAGAGAAACAGAAAGAGCAAGAACGATGGAGAGAGCACACGCTGAGAACAACCTAGTGTGTGTACGTGTGTTTGTCAAGCACACTTACGTAGAGATGAGTAGGTGTGTGTAATTTCTGAGTACTTTCACGTTTTCTTCTGGGTGAATGTATGTGGGCACACATGGCTCGAGTACGTGCACCACCCTAGTGTGTGTGCGTGTATATAAACGCAGTGAGCGGGATTTAACAGCACGTGTCAGCATGTGGGTGGTTAAAGACATGTGGCTGCTTGATTATACATTTTGCGCGCTGAGTCTGTATCAAAAAGTACGGGCACAGAAACCAAGAGCAGGTCGCTCTCAGACGAGCACCGGTCCAGCACTTGACTGCAGAAACGTCAAAGAAGAAAGAGTGGAGAGGAAAGGAAAAGGAAGAAAAGCAAGACAGGGGCATGAGAAGGGAAAGGAGGAGGAGGAGGAGGAGGAGGAGTGTGTTCACATGCGGAGGCGGCAGGCAGCTCATGCTGGCTGGTATTCTTGATGTAATTTGTGCGCGACGGTAATTGAATGTACAGTCAGATGAACAGGATGCCCAGAAGATCTGACTTCCCACACAAGCAAGCGAGGAGTTGGTTGTGTTGGCAGCATTTGTACTGGATGTGTGTCTGATGTGAATTTTACCAATCAGTTGCGTGATTACACAGTTGATTACAAAATAAAAGCTCGGTCCTTGTGGCAGAAATTTGGTGCTTGTCTCCTTCTTTAACCCCTTTGTGAGATATTTTTGTATATCCCTGTGATGCTGCTTTAATGCTCGCACTGTTTAAGATCCTTTTATGTAATGTTTGACCTTATTCAGAAATATATTCATGCTATTTATTTAATGTAACAAGGTGTGACTAATGTTCAGTGGGATGATCCTGCATGTGAAAAAAAAACAAAAACGTGTGATGGATTACAGATGTATAGGAAACACCTCGTTGGGTTAATCTGTTGCTGTTGAAAATTGACTCCTCCAAAGGATCACATCTTCAAGGGGATGATTTCAAACTCCCATGGGCCTCCAACAGAGACGAATCAAGCCCACTCTGTTAATCCCTTGTTCCAGAATTATAGGCAGAATAAATCATTAATCATACAACAACTACACACATCGTTTCATGTTTTTGTTCACTTTCTTCTTAAAAATAAAAGAACTCCTGTCTGACAGCACCACCGTACAGATCTGCCAATAGCTAGACGATGTTGCTAGCTCACTGGTGCTATTTTCTCATGCCATCGCTGCCAACTTGAGCATTTCTATGGCAACGGCAGAATCTCTAATGGGTGATAACTCACAAAAGATTGTGGGTTGTGTGGTGTTTCACAAGCAAACTCATAAATAAAAGGCAACGAATTGGACTGGGATTGACTAATGGCTTGTACAGGAGCATACAGTTGTTGCACAGGCTGATAGCCTGAGTCTGCTGTTGCTAATGGTCCTGTATCATTAAGTTTTAATGGTTTTATTTTCATGTAAGGCACAGCTCGGGCTGATACAAATGGTCTTTGAGATGTTTGGCGGAAGCAGGTGATAAAGTTGGACGGCTATGAAATTAATCTAAAAAATGAACCATACTCTGATATTCTGGGGAAGGCAACAAAAAACAATCTTTCATTCACTGTTTGAACCTAAATGAGAATAAACAATGAAGTAGACGCTCCCTCATCTAAGGTACCAGTTTAGGATCAGATGCATTCATACTCATCAGTGACATTTTGTTTGTTTCCACTCAAGAAACTCTGCAACTTCCTCTCTCCATCATGCATGTTTATTTCTGCTTAAAGGGATATTCCGACGTAAATTTAATATAGGGTCAAACACACCATAACACCGAGTTAGACACCCCCTGGAGAGATGAATGTTGCCGACAGTTTGCTTCTCTAGTTATACCAACTTTAGTAATGACCGCACAATAGCAATACACAGTGGTCTGAGGAGCCATAAACAAACCTCAACCAAAAAGCCACCCTATAGCCACAAATAATGCTCAGAACAGCACCTAACTTCATCAACAGTACATAGAGGGGCCTAGCCATAGCGCTAGCCACCAAACCTTTCTTTAACTTTGCCTAATTTCTTTAGCAAAGAGACTAAACACAACTCGCCTACTCTCTTCCAGCAGCCGCTTGTTTGTACAGAGACCTCAGGCCAGTCCATCCACCGCAGCGGGGTGACGCAGCTCAAGGAAGAACATTTATGATCATTTCTTCATGGGAATGCAATCAGACCGAGACGCTAAGGCAAAAGAACTACCACGTCTGCAGTGCAAAATGATTAATATGATGATTGTTACTTCAAGGAAATGATAAAGTAATGATCTTTACACACTTATAACATCCCACTTTTCATGTGAATGTCTCAGAGGTTTGTACAAGATGCCCCACAGCAGCTGTATGACAAGGCCAAGATTGGATCACTGTGAGTGGTGGAGCAAGCAGGGCGAAACAGTGCTGTGTGTGTGGAAGAGGAGCTCCTGCAACAACAACACAGTACACCAGCTGACAACCTGCCTGTCATCTGTTTGGCTAAAGTCAGAATGAGCATATTATTTAAACAGCTTTGTTTTGTCTTGTTGCTTCCTTTGCAGCTCCTCGTTTTATGCAGTGTCTGATTCTACCACTGTCAATTATTTCCAATGTCATCTCTGTTCTGTTCTGGGGTTTTGCTGCTGCTCTTCCTGCCTTGGCTTTTCCTGTATGCAAATAAAACAGCGAGGAGGTGTGCTCTCCCAGCTGCAGGCTTTGGCATTCCTTTCTGAGAGCCCACCGAATGGAGTCATGCCGCCAAATTAAACTAACACATGCAAATTGTTAACTCTTTTGACGAAAGCAGTCCGGACTGAACTCAATGTCAAATCACTCGTTGCACCACTTCTATTACAACATCACAGGATCAAAACTACCAAGGTGAACTACCAAGGTAAAATGACAGCAGAGCTGCACTGTGGCGCTTTCGCAGACACACAAAATGAAAAGAGCTTTCATTCAAAGAAATAAATCTGTTTGCATGCTTTTTAACACACCATGAAAAAGGTATTTCCATATCCCTTTTACAGTGTTTTGCTCATTTTCGTCTGTTTGTAAACTACCAAGCCCAGACTGTTGAATGTCCTTTTTTCCTTCAATGTAAGTCTGTTAAATGCTGTAAAGATTAAAGTCCTTGAGAAAAACTCATCCTTAAAATTGCAGCTTTTTTCAAAAATGGAGACATGGTTTCAAATTGACAGAGCAAACTGTATGTGTGAGGCTTCACTCGCTGTGTATTAACTTATTTTCTCACTGTATTGTTATTTATAGCGTGATTGTGTAAGAACCAAACAGACCTAAGATCCAACAACTCTTGGTTTACAAATCTGTGGGAGGTCATTTGCCAATCTCCTCTGTCTTTCTTTTTACAGCACACAGTATGCCTACACTCGTATCGTAGGCTACCCTCGTCTCTCACAATCCACCCCCTTCACACTCACACTCACATACACAGGCTCACACACACACCATTATCCCCATACAGGAAAAAGGCTGACTCACTGCCGCTTCATTACTCAAGTGAGTTATGGGTGTGTTTACACACACACTGATTGATATTAACCCTCTTTGTTTAAATCTCCCTCACCAACAGACAGCGGACCGGGGCCAGGCAGCGGGTTGGTCTACTTGCAGGATTGTGTTGGGGATGGGGGGAGGCAAGAAGGGAGGAAAGGAGGGAGGGGCCAACTGACCAAAAAGCTCACAGTGCCCTCTACTGATGACTGACTGTAAAATCACCTGGAGCTATCTCTGCACCCCTGTTGGTTTTCCTCATCTGGTTCCCTCGCTGTCACAAAATAATTAAAACCTGTGAAAAGCCTCTCTTTAAAATAAAAGCCTGCTTGAAATGCTCAATCAGTCATTATTCAAAAAACTGGTTCCTTCCCTTTTTTTCCTCCAAGCTTTGTTGCGGGGATGATTTCACTACACAGACCATCTGTGATGTGATGTCTGATGTGATCATTTGAAAGTAGGCTGTTTTCTTTGTTCTGCCGTGGTGGATGTTTCGGCTCATGCTCATTAATTTGTGCTTCATACTCTTCAAACAAAAGTGGGGGATCCGTCACTTCTTGAGAGCTGCAAAGTTAGAGCGTGGAGGGAGGAAGAAATGTAAATCATTAGCTGGAAGCTGAACCAGAAATGAGGGTTAAATGGACTTTTATTTATTCTGATGATTTACTGATGATAACTTGTTTGGGGGTTAAGATGCAGCACCTGAAAACAGCAAAAAATCAGCCTAACAACCCCAATGTTTTCTCTTAAATTACAAATAACTCACTTCATGATGACACTTCATATTCATACTGTGTGAAAGATGGCTTTAAGGTGTTCCCAGCTGAGTCTTTACAAACTGTATATCTTGGGCTTTGGGGGAAACACACTTCACTTCACATGAGTTTTTCTTTTATTCAGTCACTTTTGAAGCAGATGCGACATTTTTCAAATGGTATTTATCTCATTTGAGACTGAAGGCTTTTCATTTATCTGACTCCTTGTGATTTCCCCTTTCACATTAGATTAACTGAGCAGTATTAAACAGTCCAAGACCCTGTAATCAAATCCCTCTGCTGGAAGAGGAGCTCATGATAAAATGCTGTGGTGTCATTTTTAATCAACTGAAGTGAAAACGAGTGTTTGGGGAGTCCCTCCCTATCGATGTCAGCCTGCTCCAGTAAAACAGGACATTCAAGGACCTCTGGCCCTAAGCTTTCTCCATTTGATGGGGTCAGTCCAAGGTAGGAATGGAGCCAGGAGACCGTGAATTGTGATTGTGTTTGGCCTCAGTGGTAAAGGTTAGGAGATCAGGAGTAGTGGAGGAGAAGGTCATAAAGGTGGAGGTTTTGATGAGGACAAATGCAGTGTTCCAGTGTCAGAGTCGTTCAATCATTTGTCTTGTGTATAAATGCTTTAAACCTTTAAACTCATCTCAACAGTATCTGCATTAAACACACTAAAAATAACTGGTCGGTAAATTCCAGCAAAGATCACATGTTGTCAGTTTGTTCCAGTTTTTCCCTTAAAGCTCCTGTGATGTAATTTTTTGTGTTTGTTGACTTTGGCGCCCCCTGTGGACAAAGTGGTTTTATTTAGCTGGTTTGGTCATCTGATAATCCTACAGACGCTTAATAATTAGATCATCTAGGGACTCACACATGCACTTGATTCCTAAATTAGTTAAACTGGTGGACTATAAATAAAGTTGCAAAGAAGAACTCCAAACAAAGATAGTGAGAGACTGGATAAGTTCAGAAAACATGTTTTAAGGTTATCTTGTTATTGACAACCTTGTTTTTTGAATGCAATGATATGAAACAATACACTATAAAATTAACTTTGATGTAGCAAGCTACGTTTGCCACATTGCAATAGCTTAGCTTGCAGCATTTTAGCTTTGGTCTCGCTTACTGAAGTTTCTCATAGCCTAGCTAACCTTTCAAGAGCTGCATGCCCATAGTTTCTCCTTTCTCTGTTTACTCCAGTGGTTCTCAAACTCTGGGGTCATGACCTGGATGGAGGTTTTGGGAACTATCAGTCACCCGATAGTTGCATAGAAAAATTGAAATACTGAAAATAACATATGACATATCTTCAACTACAGTTAGTTTTTCCCATTGAAATTGCTTGTGCAAAGACAATGTTTTTCCAGACCAGCAGTGCATTGGTTTTTCACAAAATAAAACCTTAAACTATCTATAATTAAAATGCCTGCATTTCTTCTTTTCAGGAGGATGTGGAGGGGTGCTGTATCTTCATTAAACTATTACCAATATATGCAAATAAAACGTGCATATTAATCACTCTACGCTAAAAGCCTTTTTGTTTTACCTATAGGGAAGGTTTCAGGGTAACCCTCTGAGAAAGCATTCTCATTAGCATTTAATTATTAGCAGTTATTTATGTTCATGCATTTATGATCTCTCTCTCTCTCTCTCTATCTCTTTCTCTCATAACTATTTATTTAATCAATTCATACTGAGCGCCCTCCTGTCTTAGTTACAGTGTCTAGATTTGCATGTGATTGAAATGATCCAACATGTACAAATGTTGCAGGGATATTTAATCTAATATTTAATGAATTATGCTATTTTGCCTTTCAAAAACTGGATGGATATGTATATTGTGTGTTAGAGTGTAATTTGCCTCCATTAAGTGCATTGATGTAATAGTTGAATGTGACCCACTACAACCCACATCTGACTGAAACCAGCTCAGGTAATGAGTTATATAAAACATGCTGTAAACGTTTCTGCTGCAATGTAATGTCAGATACCGAAACATGACAGAGCATCCTTTCTTTCACAAAAATGATCGTTTTTGTCTTCCTGTTAGTCTATAAATGTTGGACATTGCATTTAATGACCTTTCAGGGCCTACACGTGTGACCGAAAGCATGAACATTTTTAATAAACATCAATCACTAAAAACCCACGACCTTGCTCTTTTCTTGATAAAAGCAACATATTTGAACATAGAGGCCTTACTTAGTCAAGACCCACATGTCAGCTGCTAAAGAGGCAATCACGCTTTACTGTTCAAGCACATTCAAACACAAGTGTCTACACAAGTGAGTGTGCGTCTGAGTGCCTCTCACCTGCGATGTGATTTTAGCGTGAAGGGTGCTTCGGTCAAATGCTGCTCATTTCCAACGCTCGGCTCACTCACAGCCTCATCTGACTGAGCTCTTGGCTGCCTAAACAGGTGGCAACATCGAGAGCCAACTCAACCATGTAACCCTCCGCTGGGCCTCCCACCACGCTCCTACAGGAGCACATCGAGGATATGCTGTGATACAACAATGTGGCTGTATCACCTCCTTCTAGATTAAATAGGATATGAAAAGTGTGTTTAAGTGACCTGCTAGGCTTGGACTACAGCTCACATCTCATTTGAATCAACACGTTGTAGTCTGCAGATTATCCAGAAGGGTTTGTTTTTTTTCTATTGCTTTTGTGTAAGAATGTCCACGTGATCACTAACCAGAATCCCTTTGCTAAAATTTGGCTGAATTGCATGTTGCTCGTGAAGCAGCGCATGGTCTCAGCGTATTGTCAGGCAAAAAGGTTGCATGAATCTTTCAGTCCCTCTAAGAGTCAGGTGCACCTGCATACATGCCATTTACACAGCATATATCAGCCTGTCTTTATACACACACCAGGCTTAAGCCAGCATATTGATGCATGTATGGATTAATGTTATATCCATTTCAACAACCCCCCTGAACTGCAGAAATGATCGAGGACTTTCCAAAGTCATACATCTACACATGAGACAACAGTCACTGCCATTATCTCCTAACACTCAAGACCAGCGGGGGACAGACACTCATGTATACGTAGGATGTTTACCAACCAAGAACTAGAGCAGAAAATCGTATTTTTGCCACAGTGTCAACAGGCAGGTAGTGAAATGCGCTGAACTCCTCTCCACTAAGTGATTGCAACTGGTTGCCATTGAGAATTTATCACAGTTGTTATCCAGTTTTGACCAATCAGAGGCAAGTATTGGGAGGCTAATATAAAATTTCGGATGTGTGAGTGAAAAGAGGTGATAGATTATTGAGAGAACTGATGCCAAGTTAATTTTTGTCAACCCATTGACATTTAATCAGTGTTTCCAAATGACTATTGAAGAACTTTCACTTTTCAACCCCCTATAGTGTCTTCTCAGTGGTGCTCATGGACGCCTTTTTAACATCTTTAAATGGAAAAGTGCTCACTGGGGTGTTAAATGAGCAAAGTTTTACAGCAGTCCTTATCTGGTTCCTCTTTATCTTGGCCACAGTTAAGTACAAGCCAAGCAAGAAGTGATATAAAAGGCAGCTAAGCTCATAAAAAGATGTTTACATAAAGTCATCCTATTGAGAGGTTATTATACACACACACATTGTTGGCATTTGTGTGTGTTTTAAGGCTTTGTTTTGACACCGTCTTGCAGTAACATTAACCGCAGAGCACAAACACAGTTCAGTCTTTGAAACTCTTTCTGTAAAGAGGATGGCTGGGGCGAAAAAGAGAAGTACAGAGAAAAGAACAAACAGTGCAAGTGCAATACTTGAATTTACAGGGTTCCTACGCAAGTACGGAAAGTATGGAAAAGTATGGAAATAAATTTGATCAATTTCCAGGTCTTAAAAAGTATGAAAAATGAAAAATAAAGTTTGGAAAAATATTTATGTTTCCAGACTATTACCACAGTTCTAAAATACTGTTTTCTCAGATAGAAAAGTAAATAATTCTAAAAAGTTCGGTATGGAAAAGTATGGGAATTCCAACTGTGTAGGAACCCTGACTTTATGAGCATTGTCTAGTTTCATAAAAGAATAAAAAAAAAATCAAGTGTTTATACATGCATTATAAATATCCAAACTTAGTGTCCAGGAATAATTGTGGTGGTCTTCTCAGTTTAGTTTTTTTCCATGAAGCATTTCTTCACTTTCTCAGATATTTCATAAACTTTAAAATAATCCTCCAAATATTGCTTTCTCATAAAAAATAAATAAATAAATGTGTACCCTGGGTTTTTTTTTTCATGTGTGTGTCTGTTACATAAGTCTCCTCATGTACCGCTAAGGTTGAAAATGTAAAGGATTATAGCTGTAAAAGACCACCTTGCCTGTGAACATCACCACCGAGGAAAGCGCTGGACCGGCCTTCTGTGGAGAGTAAATTACTTCAAAAAAGGTCATGAGTTGACATTTATCCAGAAAAACTCTATAAACAGAGGCTGACACCATGAAAACTGGACCTGGTTTTTATCAGCGGGGATCTAAAGACGAAGCAGAGCTTTGAACTTAAGCTTGGGCATCATTTTTTTCTTTTTGTTCTGCTGCCGCTTGATTAAACACGGATGTGCAGGAGAAAATGACAGTCTTCTACACCTGGTGGGTCTGCTCAGTGTGTGTACGTGTGTGTATCAGGGGAAATAAAGCCTCAGTGGGGAACTCTGTGTAGCTGATGATTTTGACAAAATGATGGAAGTCATTTCAGAGATGTCATTCAAAGCCAGACACTGAGCAGAGCTTTCAAACACATCAGGATAAGAGCATTAATAGTCATCAGAGCCGTCATTTATTCAGAGGGTAATTTGGATTTATGTCACTGAGCTTTCTCACACATTTGGGGAAAATTTACATTTTTCTGTTCAAGCGTTCACGACCAGAATATAAATTATCTACATCTTGGACACTGACTGTGAAAACACTGGCAGGTCTGTCTGCTACATACCTGTGCAGCATTCAGACGCTCACACCAGTTTCAGCCGTTAAAACTCTGAATCAGTTCTGTTCTGTTGCTAATGGTTTTGTTTGCTTTTAGACACACAACATGAAACTTGAGTTCATAACATTTTAAGTGTGCCTCTTTATTATCTTTTTAGACTTAGGTTCCTTTCGTCACATACACAACATTTTGAGAAGTCTGAACCCAATTCACATACACAACGGCCTGAGCATACTGTAGGCTGTGTAAAATGTCCATGTAGTCTGTATAGTCACCCAATGGTTTATAAGAAAATGTTGGATGGCCAACAGCGGGCGCCATGGCGTTCTGATATAATCAAAGAGGTGATTCATTCTACTTCTGTCTTGTTTTTATTTACCTAGTTTGTATTGATGGTTTGGCTCTTCTGTTTTCTGAGGGTTACCCTTCTGAGCGTATTTTTCACTTTGTCCATCATGTCGTGTCTTATGCCATTAGTTCTTTAGTGAAAGCTTACTATCATAACAGATGTGTTATCAAAAACAATCTCACCCAGTGTGCATGAATAAAACACCAAAATAAGTTTTGAACCAGGCTGTGAGCGTGTTTTATTTTCCTGTAAAGCTGCTGTGAGGAACCTCTGGTGTGTGACGATATATAGATGGTCCCCCATGGACAAAGTGATACCTCTTATCTCTCGCCCAGTACATGCAAAAACAAGTGTTTTTTTATTTAGAATCTACAGGGGCCCACAGGAGCCAACAGGGGCCAACATGAGCCGGTCTGAGCAACTTTCACTGAGAGAAGATTGTTATTTTTGAAGTTGTGTCATTTCTGTTTTTGCAGGTCGTTGGCACTTGTCATCCACTGTAAGAACCTCATCTTGTTTTCTTTAACATTAATATATATAACTCATCATGTGATTGCCATGGAAAAAAAAACTGCTGTTTTTTTGGTGTACTGTCAATCATCTGGTCCTTCACAGTGCTTTATCAAAATACCACAACATAGAAAAAGATGCTATTTTCCTTTGGAGATGATAAAAAGGCATCAGCACCAGTTTTAGTCTGTTTCTACACTCATTAAGAACTCCTTACAGTGTCTTTAAAACTGGCATTTTGACATGTAGCCTAATGGGATTTCCTGCCAGCCTTGTGTGGATTCTCCTGGACTGCTGTTTTATGCACTTCCTGGCTTCAGTTTTCAAAGATGCTGCTTTGCATTAGAGACAGAGTTGGCCGTTAAGTTAGAAAACTCTGGGACTCGTCAGCTTCAAGAAGGTAAAGTTAGTTCTTAACTTTCAACCATGGCTTGTTTTTGAATTCTGTGAATCCATTTTCTTCCATTTCCTCCTGCTGTATGGAGGGAAGGTGTTCAGTATTGAACCTGCCACATGAGTGAACACAGCAGCGCTCTAAGTCGAAAACATAACTCTGGCTGAAGAAACTTGCAGGAAGCTGCTCTGTGATGTACAAACATACAAACAGAAACGAACAAATTCACTCTGTTCGATGCTTCCCTGCTGCTGTTGTTGTTGTTGCCTCCACACAGCAACTAAACTAAAAGTTCAAACTGAGAAATTAAAGATGAAGTTAGTCGTGTGTGAAAGGGTCTTAAGCCTGTGTTTGTGTGTACGTATGTGCTTTGTGTGTATGTGCCACAAGCCAACCAAGCAGAGCCGCGGTGGTCAGACTTTTGCCTGGAATCACAAAGCTGAAAAGAGATAAAGGAGCAACTCAATTCCACAACAGCACTCGGGCCCACGCCAAACTACAGCTTCCAGGAGGCTCTTAAGCCTCTTACAGGACTGGCTTCTCTCCCTTCCCTATCAGAGTTTTTATTTTTTTCTCAGCCTCCCCCTTCATTCATCCATCTCTTAGCTGAGACAGTGTCGGCAGCAAGGTTGGACATCAATGCAGTAAGCCAAGCATGATAGAGATTTTGGATTTACAAGACTAAAATTGCAGAAAATCAATCAAATGAAACTTTGCAGAGGTAGAGGAGGGTAAGTACAGGAGGCCCTCGGGTGTGCCCAAACATAATTGTGTGTGAGAAATAAAAAATAAACATCAAAAGCAAAACTGCACTGCCTCGACAAATACGCACCAAGTAGTGGAGTGGGAATTGCCAGTGATAAGTGAACTTGTTCGCAGCAAATTTTACCGAGTTGTTTCTTGAGGGAGCTTCTGGCTGCCTGTGATCATTTCAGGGACAAGTACACAGCTCACACTTGGCAGTATCACAGCGCTCCGCAGTCAGACATGTAAGAGGAGGCGTACGAGTGAGTGTGTGTGTGTGTGTGTATATTCATGAAACACGCAGGCCTCTCCCCTTGCTTGAACCCTGCCGGAGATTTAAGGTGGCATGAGCGTCTTGTGTCTTTCTTGTCGGCAGCTGGCACAGATTGCAGGCCTCCCTCCTCCCAGCCAGACGGAGTGATTGCTTTGACTCCGCCTGTCTTCACACAGCGGGCCTTCATCCAAGCCCCCAACAGCCACAGGCCTTGTCACAGTTAATAACATTGGCCCCAAAGAATCTCAACCGACTGTGCCTGCCATAAATTCTCCCCCCAATAATTATTGATTAAATGCTTTCTCCTTAATAATGAACAGGCATAAATCTCCCCCTTCTTAGAAGACAATGAATGTAATCTAATCAGAGACGTGCATACCTGCATCCCTGATGGTTGCTCTGGAAGTTAAAGTGAATTCCATCAAAGAGGATTTATAGCCTGACATTGTGAAGGGGGGAGAGAGTTACAATGAGATGTATAGAAATATGCAAAGTAGAAGAGAGGGAGTAAAGGGAAGACGCTGATAGAACTACTAACGCCGACTTCTGGGTAATTTACATCCTGATTGCTATCAGCACAGTATATCATACATTACATGCTTCTGTTTGTCTAGAAGAGGCATTATGATATAGTGCAAGGGACGTACGCAGTCATATATGACAGGCCGTACGGTTACAAAATGACAGTCTATATATGCATGTAATCTATAATCAGCGAAGGTCTGCCAGAAACAATTACAGACTAGAGATGACTGTGCTGACTGTTTCAAGCCTTTTATTTCAGACTGCAGATCAGATCTTCATTTCAAAGATAATGGAAAATCTATTCACAATTATAATTAAATGAAATTGACAAAAAGAAAAATAAATAAATAAAGATATTAGATAACTGTTGTGTCCAACTGGTTGTCATTGTTGTGCAAAATTGTACTAATATGATGGTTAAGTTTTGGGCATATTCACAACAGTCGCTCCAAGTGACAAAATTCTAAGAATCTCTGAAGTTTTTTAATGAATTTCCCTAAAAGTTAATACTACATCTTCGCACATGGTCATTTTCTCATGTCATGTTAGCCCCATGCTGATCATATATGGTGTAACAATGAGCAGTCTACCTGTTCAGGTGTAGTAAACAAGTGTGTCACAAAAACTGCTTCATCTATCAGAAGCTGCAGTGTGGTTAGCGTGTATTTTTTAAAATTATATGAGCTTTTTTTCTTTTTTTTCTGTTTTTGTTGATCAACCAATCACAGCTTTTAGAAGACTAAAAGACTCATACCCAGCAACAGGTTGAACCCACACCTCCTCACTGAGATAAAAGTTTTTGCCCTGTTCTTGCTCTGGTTTAAAGTTTGTTCGCTAAATTAGGAGCTCTCTGAATCTGGGCCTGGGTGATTGAATCAAAAGTGACCGATTCATCTTCTAAACTGTGAAGATTGGGATGCTACAACATTTTGGTCATCCATCAATTCAAAAATTTTGTTTTATTTGCCAACTCCTGCGTAAGAACTAGAATTGAATGAAAAAGGACAAAACATACTGAATATCCTGTTTAATAGAAGCAACCTTGCTCACCTTCTAACAGTAGCTTACTGTTTCTTCCAATCGAATCAAAGCACATGCATGATTTCCAGCACAAAGTTTTCATATAAGATATAAATAAACTGTAATTTTATTAAAATCACCTCCCAGGAGAAAGGCAGATAACGTTATGTGGGCAGTTGCTTCATTATAACCATGTTTGTACACTCTCTTTCTCTCTGTTCAGTTTCACCACCTTGTTCTGATAAAAAGAAAAATCTCTAGTTTCTCCTTCAATGTAAATACTGTATCTACAGATTATAAAACATGTCAATAAGGAGAGAATATGAGAAAGTCCTCAATCATTGAGGTAGTGAGTGAGTGGTCCACATCACCTTAACTTGTTTTGACTGCTCGCGTGGTATGACGCCTCCAACCACAAGACCAATTTGCCCTTGAAGGACATCGATCAATGGGACCTTGCGGGATGTTGGAAGGAGCGGCGGACAGAAAAAGAGAAGGGGAGGAGGAAAAGGGAAAGAAAGAGGGAGTCAGAAATGAGCCGAAGGGATGTGGCCGCTGGAGAGCTAACGGATCGATGAGTGATTATCGGCCGTTAGGATTTCTCCAACCTGAAGCTGACGACTTCACAAACACTCTCCCTCCCATCATGCAAAGCTATAATAGGTTGTATTTATCGATCTCAACAAGTTATTTCATCCCGCACCATGTTTGTAAAATCCTAGAGACTCTAATTCTGTTTTTATCCATCTATATGTGGCAGCCATCAAATGTGAAGCATGTGGACACAGTTTAGGACCCAAATCAACACTAGCATCTAGGGCTGGGCGATATGGCCTCAAATCAATATCACGATATATTGAGCAGTTCACCTCGATAACGATAAATGGACGATAACTACTCCACAAGCTGCTCACCCCCTTCCACATTGACTTCGTCTACTTCAGCCGCTACAACTTTTGAACCGTCCTCCATCTCCACGCGATGGGGTGGAGTCATGTCTCTGAAGTAGGACAGCGTCTTAAAGGGACAGGAGACCATAACCTACCTAAACACATCCAAAACCAACTTTCATTTATTGATTTTTTTTGACACAGAATATACCGATATGGGCAAAACAACGTTATTGTTGTAAATTTCTGTCTGTAAATTTTCGGTTTATCGCCCAGCCCTACTAGCATCCCCTGCTCTCGTGTTTATTTTCTGTTTGTTTCTGTTATTTTTAGTCGATCGAGATGCTTCCTGAGAAAGAGTTGGAATAAGAATTTAGGAAAGAAATATACCTGCTTGAAAATATGACATTTACCTTGACTGTTGATGTTGTGGTGCTGCTATTCAGATCATGTACGCCTTAAAGTCTTTTCACTGTTGCTTTTGCTTTGGTTCAGAAATAATGTAGTCTGCTATAGAGAGATGGTTTTTCTGTCAGACCAGGTTTTATTTCTGCTGAAGGCCATCTGTATGAGCCTAAAATTCACTCATATCTCACAAAAACTGACAAAAATGGCAAATGTTGTAACCTTATGTGAAATTACCCACAAGTACTTGTTGCTTTAGTTGTTGTGAATTCTATCAAAGGTGCATTAGTTGACCTATAATAACACACGGCATAGATTTGATAGATGTGGATCCTTCTGCACCTGTCAGCTTTTGTTTGAGGACAATAAGGCCTTTCGGAGGGATGGATGACTTCTCAGAGCTTTCATGGTTGATGCCCTCATGTAGCTTTACAAACTATTGCCCTTTACTGTATTTCTGCTGCCAAACTGAATGCACATACCTCAATACGTCATTATTGTTTACCTTCTCTAACTTAGTCATTTCATCTCTAAAGCATGCCTGTTCGAAGACCAACAAGTTTATCTGTCATATTTCAACTTCCTAGAGTCCCAAAGACAAAAAAGCCCACTGATAGGAAATCCAGTTTTCCTCCATCAACCTTAATTTCCATGTGATCACAGATCAAACTGGGACTTCATTCAACCAATACTTAAAATCTTAAAATCTAAAACAAAAGGAGGTGCATTCTCTTGATGTGCATATGCAGCTTTTCATGAACAATGGAAAGTAAAAAAACTGACTCTGAGAAAAGCAGAGAGAGGGCAGGGAATCAAAGCAGTGATAAATTGAAGTTCTTAAGGGTTTATGTCACTTTTTTTTTCCTCCTCCTTTTCAAGCCGGGCTTTATGAAAGGCTTGACTTCTGCCAGCTCTTTGAAATAACTCAAAACATATTCCTCCTTTCAAGAAGAGGAATTAAATCACATGCACTGTGACAATATCCCTCCTCGTATGCTCCGGACGCTTCAGGAGATAACCCCAAGCAGACCTCCCCCTCTGCCTGTGGAGTGATTTCACCCGCTGAGTGGATCCCTGTGGTCTGCTCGCCTTTGAGCCTCTGATGAAAAGAAGAAAAAACACACATGCAGCTGGGCCAAACACACACATATTATGAATAGTAGTATGGCCGTAGTGAAGCATATCATCTGCAACAGATGTAGCTGCACTTTTATATATATGTGTGTGTGTGTATATATATATATATATATATATATATATATATATATTATATGTATGTATGCCCATTGCTTTCGAGGACATGAGATAGAGACATGAGATATAAGCAGCACAAGAACAAGCCTTGAGCACCAATAGAGGCCCAGATCTACCATACCAGGCAAGATCCCAGGGGGATCTGAAACAGTCCAACACCTAACAGCAGGATGTAAGATTCTGGCAGGAAAAGCATACATGGAACGCCATAACCAAGTGGCTGGTATAGTGTACAGTGTAGAATATGGACTGGAAACCCCGAAGTCAAAATGGGAAGACAGACAAAATGGTGATGGCCAACCAACTGGACATTGTAGTCGTAGACAAACAGCAGAGGATAGCCGTTGTGGTGGATGTCGCCATCCCAAGTGATACCAACATCAGGAAGAAGGAACACGAGAAACTAGAGAAGTACCGAGGGCTCAGAGAGGAGCCAGAGAAAACCTGGAAGGTGAAGGCAACAGTCGTGCCTGTGGTCATTGGGGCACTCGGGGCAGTAACCCCCACACTGGAGAGGTGGCTCCAACAGATCCCTGAGGAAACATCAGACATCTCACTCCAGAAGAGTGCAGTCCTAGGAACAGCTAAGATACTGCGCAGGACCCTCAAGCTCCCAGGCCTCTGATAGAGGACGTGAGCTTGAAGAAACACAATACTGCCCAGGGTGGGCAAGGGAGAGACATTTTATATACATGTACACCCATTCAGAAAAAACACAATCAAAGTATAAAGACAATTAAACAAGGTGGACAGGATTAGCATTACACCAGCCCTCAATAACAGCTCAATGCAAACATGGTAAACACAGACAACACAGGAGGTGACTCTCCAGGCGGTGAGAATAACCGTGTTAACAGCATAGAGGATCCTCAGACGTCAAAAACATCAAACAAACATCAAAAGAGACCTGCTGGTCTGTGCAGACCTGCTGGTGTGACAGACAGGAAGGAGAGAAAATCAATACAGCACACAAGATTTGCAGTTATTTGCCTTTTTATATAAGTAATCTTATATTCATCATGTTTTGTTGTATTCAACTAAGTTAAACCATTGTTATGAATTAAAAATGTATTTTTAAGAGCTCTTTGGCCAAGACAGTAAACTCTCTAATAAAAAGAGAATAGCTACACCTTCAAGCATTATACTCGAGGTGATCATAAAAAATATATTATTTACTTCACCAATCTATTAGATGTTGAAGGAGAAGACAGAGCTGAAGTTACAAACTCTTTAGCTCTTCCTGTGACGGCAAGATCATGATTACAGTTACAGTTGTTTGCTCACATAGTTTCACTTCATTAACTTGGTGGTAAAAGTCAGGTTAACTTTACATCATAAACTCTTTTAGCTGATCAGTGTGCTGCCGGTGGAGGAACGGTTAGTGTAACAAATTGTGATTTTTTTTTCAAACTAAATTACCTGGTAAAAACGAGAGCCAAGCCTCTGAACCAAGCTGAGAAGGATCCTCTGTGGTTTTTACTACTGACAAGTATTCCTTATACAACTATACGTTAAGAGAAAAAGAATAAACTTTCCTTTAAGTAAATGTCTCCCAGAGTTTCAGCCATCTTTGCACACTCATGTTTCATGCCTCCTCCTACTCTGTCAGTGAACAGTGCTGCAGAAAAGCATGTAGGGGATATTTAGCAAACACTGTGTTCATGCTATTTAGCCACATGTGATCTGCTTTGTGTTGCAAATGGATAAAATGTCGCACATTACAATGAGTGCACAAGATGTGCTTGAAGCATTACTGGGCTTTTTTTCAATTTAAAGTCTATTCATGCCTTATCAGGAGGATTCAGAGAGCTTCTAGAAACAGCAGGAAAACATCAAATCTCTATTTTCTGTGTTAAGACTTCAATCGTGTGCATCTCTTCAACATCTCTGACTCACTCTGGTAATAAGCAAATAATTCCCCCTGATGTGGCACAATTTTTCACACCGAGGAGCATCTTTCACCAGCTCTTGTGAAGTCCGTCATTTCTTTGATGCCTCATGTTCACTTCACACGTCGAACATTCGAACAAGCTCTGTTCTCTCCGGGGAAAAAAAATTACATGTGGCAGGATAAAACCAATTTGATATGGTGGCTGTGTGGTCCCCAAACTGTCTCTAATCCTCTTTCCCTCTGCAACATAGTTTCTCTCTTTCCATGCTGCAGCATTGAGTTCAAATGATTGACATCATAATGGGCTCAGCTAAATTATGATAGAGGTCAAATTAGAATTTAATCATCTCCCTTTTACCCCCACTCCCCTGAGGGCAAAATGAATAAACATGATTTCATACAAGACTGATGGGCTTGTTATGCAAAAACTGTGATAACTCTCTCAATTTTTCGCTTTTGTTACAGCTTCAAAGAGTAAGTGAGGGAGAAATAAGGGGAGGTGGGTAATAAGAAAGGCTGAGATATGGAGATGAAGTTAGCGTGAGAGATACCGCCCTCATTCAGCTCTTCTGTTCTGCAGTCATACTAGGAGGAGGTTTTGGTCCATCATGATTTTTAAGGTCCTGCAACTTTGTCAGGATTTTCTGGCCTTAAAATGCGAATAAATAAACAAACAGAAATGAATGAAATATAAAATTCTCTGCATTTTTGCAACAAATCCCAATATTTTAATAAAGTTCTGTGTTATTTTATTTATTTTTTTGCAGGCAAAAACCTTGAGCGAGAGGCGCCGGCTGACCTTTGGCATGTACTGAAGCTACACTACTTTGACACGTCATCCTCCACTCTGTGTTCCCTGCATTTTTTTGCACCTTCAGATGCCCTTATTTCAAAAAAGGCTAAAATGATTAAAAAAAGAAAATAATCATAAGCAAAACCAGACTTGTTATGTAGGATTATATGACCACCTTTAGAATTAGAAAAATTGTGACATCTGGGTCATTATAATGTCTCAGATAAACACTTGGATAAGAATATAATAAACAGAGTTTTAATCTGAACAAAAGGGGCAAAGGTTCCTGTTGTTTTACATTAAACAGCCATGTTTACACTCACTCTTGGTGGCAGACTTAAATTCAACCTGGTCTTCAACCACTGGTCTGTAGGGACGCACCGATCCAATATTTGCAATACCTGCACAGTAAACGTTCTGAGGGGCAGTGGTAAAATTTCAGGTTACAACAAAAGGTAATTCAGCGCGGCTTTTCTGTATCGGAATTGGATCAGTATCAGCTGATACTAAACTGTGGATATCTGTATCGTATCAGAGGTGAAAAAAGCAGATCGGTGCGTCCCTATCGGTCTGGCATCTGGGGTCCTCTTGTACATTTGATTTCATAGAAAAATGTTGTGCCTCTAAGGAACAAAGCCAGGAATCTAAGGATTTGAAGAGGCAAAACCTGCAGTTCTTTAAGAGTCCACTTGAGGCTTGGAAACCCATTTCACACTCACGTTAAAATGCCTACCGTTGCTGCAAATATATATATTTCCCAACCATATACACAGTTCTGGGGTCTATTTCTGTAATAACTTATTTGTCTTGATAATAATCTTTAGTATAATCACGAGTTTCATATAATTTTATGCATGAGTGTACTGATGGGCATTGTTGCTGTCAGCCTAAATGAAAACTAAATGCCCACCTCAGCTCCCTCGTCTGCCTCTGTAAGGGCTGACCTAAAGTTAGGATGAGTCAGCATTTCTAGAATGACTACCACCATCATTATAACACTCTGTTGACATCACTGTGAGTGTTTTATACAGACCACAACCAGGTAAAGATTGTCTAGAGTCTTTAATGATGCCATGGGCAAACTCCAAAACATAGAAAAGTTCATCTGATGACAAAAGGAGAGCTGCTTGGTATTTGTGGTTAAATTAAATCTTCAAAAACTGTCTAAGGCGATCTGAAGAGATGGTGTGTAATCAATTAAATCATGAATTAGACAGAGATTAGTACTTATCAAGCAGCAATAAGTTCATTTACAGTTTTTTTGTTCATCATTTCATCTTATATAGCATTAAATGTTTGGTGATCTTGGATTAATCAAAACAGGCCTGCCCTTTTTTCTATACACCGGGCCACCTTCTCTGCACAAACTTCATTAATAAAGCATTAAATTAATTACTTAGCTTAGTTCCAGTCCTCTGGACCAACACCCACATGTCACATTTTAGAGAGAATTAATAGGTCTGCTGCTGGTCTCAGGCACACCGAGCCAAGGTACTGCTCTCTCTTTAAGCTATAGCCTCCTTCTCAGCACCTTCAGCCTCACAGTGTTTCCTACTTAAGAGTTTCCTTAATCACTCTTGCTGTGTTATCAATAATGTAAAAAGATTTCACGAGGCATTCAGGGAAAGAAAACTAAAGACTCTTTATTTATAAGGAACATTGTCTTTCTTTCATCAGCATTTCTCTGTGAACTCGCCTCACTTTGTATTAATTATGTCAGGGTACATCTATTACTTTAGGCAAATTAAGTCCTTCCCTACAGAAAATGGCTCAGAAATGTCCATATTAAATTCAGAGGCATGATAAAAATTGGATTCACTTTCAATGTAAGTCTCCTAATTTTAATCTTATCTGATTCTTCTTTTATGAAAACAACTTCTTAATGAATTTGGCATGCCGAGTGAGAGCAACAGCTGTTTAATTATAGCTAAAATCACCATAAATCAGCTGCAGCAGTTGTCAAGAAAATCTTTAAAGAGTGATACATTTCACAAGATTTATGAACACAAAGCAGAAACAAGCCTTCCCCCCATGAAAATTGAATTATTTTCCATCTTTTTTCGAGATAACAAGGCTTATCCTGTTAAAATTATAAAATCGACTAGAGATCTGAAGACATTGGCGTTAAAAAATAACTGCAATTACTGTTGTTGACACAGGTAAGCTACTGTAAATACAAACACAGCATCGTATACCCTATAGGGGAGTCTCAAGGGCAAAATCCATACTGGGAAAACATGAAACAACCCGAGTCTGATAATAACAGTCTCCCATCCCTCCATTCTCCTTCACAACATCGCTGGATCCAATAAGGATTACGGAGCAGAGGACATGCTTGTTTTGTTGTCGAAGCGCCTCTGCTTTGGAGGATGAGTATTTGTCTGCAGTATCGTCCGATCCACTTAGAGGCGGGAAACAAATACCAGCAATATATTTAATACCCCCAGAGATCATGTCGCAGCAGGCCAAGGGGGTCCAATCGTTCACGAGAGCTCGCAGGCGGCACAGGGAAAATAAATAAATAATTCAATATCAAAAAGGAGTGGAGCATTATGCTTTAGTGGGCAATAAAACATGTGGGTTGTCAGGAATGGCAGCTGCTACCTACAGAAAGAAGAATACCTGTACCTCGATGTGCGTGGAGAGGAAAGGAGGGAACACCAGGAGCAAAGGAAAAGGGAGATATAAATTTTCACGGCAAATGAACTCCCCCCATCTCGCCTTGCTGAGTGCACAAAAGGCCACTGAGACGATTATTTCTGGGCTCCACCTCAGACCCCGGGTGTTGCAGTGGTAAAAAATAAAAATAAAAAAATAAAACACGTCCTCTTTAGTAGCCTCTGAAGGACAGGTGCCTGTATGGAGGCTTTGTGGCACACAAGTCAAGCTATTTAAGTTGAATAATGCAGCTATGTAATTACTGTGAACAACACTGAGGCACTCACGGCGACTGAGGCGCCATTTATCATACAAGTTATTATTACTTACGTTTAGCCTGATACAATGGTTAGCATTGAATGAAGGGATGTAAAATTACTATGTGGTTACTGTAATTACAACAAAATGATTTTCTTCATGGTAATTGTGTTTATTTATGAAGCAGAGCAACAGTGAGGCAGGTAGACACAAAGAGCAGGGTGTATACGACAGCGTTTGCATGCATGTATTATGTACCGTGTGCACCTGAATACACATCCACTCATTAGTGCACAAATGCAGAAGAGATGCCCATTAGGTGGTCTCCAGATGGCGTTTGATTAAAAAAGAGCCAATCAGAACCTGAGTAGAGTCCGCCGGTGCGATGCTGCGCGTGTACAAGCCGTGTGATATAAAGCGGCTTTTGTGTGTGGAGAAAAAATAATGAAGAGACACCCAATTATAAAACTGCTGCCTGCGAGACCAAAAAGGGAATAAGCAGCTTGATCTGAGCGGAGACACAAGCCTATTCATATTTGAGGGTTTTGTGAGTCAAGTTGAAGGTTATATATACGTTGACGTCGCTGAGTTGTGACAAAGACGCAGAAAATCTATCTTGTATTCATGCAGAGAATAAGTTTTGATTTTCTCACAGATAAAAATCATATTTGAACTATCTTCAGCTTTAAGCTCCTGCATTCAAGTTTAAAACAGACTGAAATTCATTCTGATACCTCTGAATGACGGATAAAATGAAACAAGCTCATCAGCAACAACACTGATCATTTCCACAGTGAATTTTTAATGCTTGTCAGTACTGCCGCAGGGTGTGCGTCAGACTCTTTGAACCTGAAAGCTTGTGAAATAGATACAGGTGTCATCAGCGTAAAAGTTGGACGAGGCATTTGGCAAGTTATTAACCGGGTTATTGGCATAGGTGAAAAATAAAATAGGTCCTAGTAATGAACCTTGGGGCACACCTTTTGGTGTCCTTAAAGGGATATTTCAGCGTAAAATTAATTTACGGTCAAACACACCGTAACACTGAGAGACCAAACAAAACTCACCCACTCTCTTCCAGCAGCCATTTGTCTGTAGCGAGATCTCGGGCCAGTCCATTACAGACTGCTGCGGGGTGACACAGCTCATGGAAGAACATTTATGATCATTTCTTTATCATTTCCTTGAAGTAATAATCACCATATTTATCATTTTGTACTGTAGGCACGGTAGTTCTTCGGCCTTAGCTTCTTGGTCTGATTGCATTTCCATGTGTATTGCTATCATATGGTTGTTACTAAAGATGGTATAACTAGAGAAGCAAACAGTCGGCAAAACCTATTGACTATAAACTCACAATGCTAAATAAGAAGGGGGGAGGGAGTTATTATTATACCATAAGATCTAGTGGTTGCACTGCAGGGCTGGATCACAGAAACAAGTAAGACAAGTTTTTACGCAACAAGGCAAATCTGTGCAAAAGCATATTAAATGAGAATTCAAGTAGAAACACCACAGCAGAGTGAATACGTGTAGTAGGCGCCTGTAGAGCCAACGCTGGATCATTGTTTGTCTTATCCTGGCCAAAAAGCCCAGCACAGTAGATCTAAGAAGCTATCTCTTGTTAGTTTTTTTCTCCTTATTTATTTATTTATTTATTTTTTTGTGGATGGTAAGAAAATTTGAGGTTTGTGTATTCTGTAAATAATGTCATGGAGGACTTTAATGCTTTTGTGTCGAGATTATTGTCGATTGAAGAAGTAATTTAATTTTTTTTGTTTGTTAGTCTTTTTCAAGTCAACTTTGTTCATCATGGAGCATGAGCCCCTACTCCTGGTACATCAACAGATATTGAACTGACAGGTTTTGCTAAGAATGATAAGACGAAGAGACACTTGACAGCTTTACTTGCCAACAACTTTCTAAAATTTTTCCTCATATTTTTCAAAAAGACAGGAAACCCCAACTGACTCAGTCATTTTTAGTCGCTGTGGATAGCTAAATTACTAAACTGTAGAACTTCTAAAGGCACCGCTCTCATGATGATAAATGGAGATCAGACTTTGCATCCACTAAACCGAATGAGGTTTGACCTCAGCTGAGATAAACCTATTTATAGAGAAAGTAATATCAAGGCTTGGAGAAGGAGCTTAGCAACAGGCACTCCAAGCAACTGAGTTGCTAGGGCTTTAAAACCAATGTATGCTAACTAATACAACACTGCAGTCAGGAGATGGTGGATTAGTTTAATGTGGTTTTGAATAATTAGACATGTTCTTAAAGTAGCATCTGAACTGCAATCGCTACTTGACATTGCAATTCTGGCATCTCTGGTGTGCTGGCATTCTAGGCCTCTCTTCAACTTCTGATTTGAGCTCCAGAAGTTTTTTTGGTTTAAGTCAGTATGATTGAAAAAAAACCCATAAAACTGAACAATGATCCCTTTTAGTCATCGGTATGGAACATTCAATATACCTAAAGTGGCAGCTTTTGTAAATGTTAGATATAAACAGACGCAAGTTCTTGTCGGGTGACGTAAATAGAACAAATCGAGTGGATTACACCCAGAAATTACGCAAAATCATGACAAGTCTAACATGCTACCTGCGTCGTTCTCTTCATTTGCGTATTCCCAAGAGTTGACTAATCTGGACTGAAGCAAATCATTTGTGCTGTAATAGCCAATCAGCATTGGGGTAGCATTGAGGCGTCATACATCAACAACAGACTAGTGAAGGTTCATTTAACTGGAAAGCTGGCGATAAAGAAAGCTTGACGGTGCACAGCTACCTCTGCTTTAGGATACAACTTGATCTCAATATTGAAACAGGAATTTTTAGTCGATCCTTTCAGCTACTGAGATGCTTGACCTGGAGTAACCTGGTTGACGTGCCGCGCTACTGAGTTTTACTGTGAGTTGTGATGATTATTGAAAGTCTGTACGCTGTTCCTCAGATTCAGCAAAAAATTAATTGGGATGAACATAATCAAATCCACTTTGCCATTGATATCAAACACTGAACTAACAAGGAAAACGCCGGCAGTTCGCGCCACAGCGGTCAAAAACCCTTTGCACTTCCGGGTCAAACACCTGCCCAAAACATTGACATGGCTACCTTTATCTTTGAGTCCCAGATAACAAGACAGCGACACCGACAAGGGGGTCACCTTTTTTATTATGGAGGCTTATCTGGTATTGTCATGTGAGCTTTGAGGAATTTGGCTTCAAGTACGCTCTCAAAACATTGCAGTGTACCAGTGTGGATACAGATTTCTATTCTTGCTAAGTAGATCAGGCCAAAGTGCCGCAGAAAAGCACAACGGCTTCAAACATTCGGCTAAGTGATGAACAAAGGAAGAGCTAGAAGTGAGCTTCTGAGAGGGTAAGATTTGTTGTTTTTTGCAGTGGGGAAGTTGTAAACAGGACGATGCAGAATTTGTTGAATAATGAAGTGAGAAGCTGGAAAAAGGTGAACCATGCAGCAGTGATATGGACAGGTTTAAAATCATAAAACATATTCAGCAACACTTCCCTCAGAATCCAAGGAGACGTGTTGAGGGGACAAGGTTACCGAGACAATATGGTGATAGTGGGAGGATAGGCACTGAAGATAGTGCTCCCAGCAATAACCATCTGAGGGGTCAGCCAGGGACTTAACTCTGGAGGAACTGACTTTGTGGTGAGAAGACAGATGGGTCAGTTTGGGCAGACAGGTCAAGTGAGCTGTGTATTTCTGACCTTTCCTTGGACAAGAATTAAAGCAGTGATTATTGTTTGTAGTCTGAACTTCTAGATATTAGCCGTGTCAAAAGGTGACTTCTTGAGGGATTTTCTCGCTTAAGTTATTCCTGAGTTAAGCTTACATGAAAACTCTGGCATACAGCCAGATGTAATCCAGGAGCTGATGATAAATGCAAAAAAAAAAAAAAAAAGTACTGGTCTGAAAAATGTGACAAAGTGGTATTGGATTAAGTAAAGAAACTTAATCTGAGGAGTGTAGGTACAATGGAGTCATATCACCTGGTAACAGAGCGGTTGATGAAGCAGAAACTGAAGATTTTAATATTGTCAATCCTCTATGAGAAATATTAAGGAGGGAGCGATTTAGAAGGAGTGGATTAAGACAGGAAAAAGAGGGCAGATAATATCTTCATGGGTTTAAAAGCAGACTTTTGCAGCCGTACAGGAAATGTATCTTGATAATGTCTTTTATAGATGAGAAGCTGTAACAACACTGTTGCAGGCAGGTAGTTAAAAGCACCATCTAGCAACATTTAAGCCATTTAAACTTCTTCTATGTCATGCTAAATCTAACATACTGACGCCAATTATATTAAATAGATTTTAAGCTCCAGCCAAGATCTTTTCAGCATTTTTTCAAACTTCATAAACAGAAAACTAAACTCCATACAGCAAAACAGAACTGAAGAAGATGTCTTCCTGGAGTGGCCCCAAGCTGTGTGTGTTTGTTTTGATGTTGTCACTTCTTTGTTTGTGAAGACAGTATGGAAAAAAAATCTATGTTTCTTTTCCCTCCTCTGCTGTAAAGAAGACACACAAAACACTAAGAAAACACACTCAGGAATTGAGTTTCAGGCAGCCACCGGGTCAATTTACAATTCCAGAGTACAAAAGGAATTTTCAGCGGTGCAAAGGTTGCCATCTAAATTGGAGATAGGGACGATATTTTTCTACAGGTTTAGAAATAGCTCTTGTTTCAGCTAGTTCAGTAAAATGTTTCTGTGAAGCACCGTGCTTTAGTGTGTATGTAGGTGTGTAGGTGATGAAGTGCACAAGTATTCTTGTTACTCTATAATCTTCACATCCTCAGGAAATGGCTGTAATTTGGCTCTTCTCTGTGGTTTCACGGTTGTTGCAAAATGTTTTAATTTGAGTTTTCTCGAGTTTCAGTTTAAGGTGCACAAAACTTCATTTTCTGTCTTCAAACTGTGACGTCTGTTTAACAAGCAGAAGTAACACAATCTCTAATGGGTGTGACTACAGTCAACTTTTGATGAGTTTCAGCTTCTCTAACTCTTTCACTCCTCTTCCAGCTGTTAGTTGAACCTAATTAACTTTGATAAGTTTCACTTTATTAGATTGTTGTGACTTTATGTAATTCTATCACTTATGGGTTTCTTTAAATCAGATTTTGGGTATTTGAAATGAAATATATTTACTTTCAAAAGAGAGTCACAGTATGCGGTCTCTGTATTCCTTGCTCTCAGCTTGATTTTCTCCAGAGCAGCTAAATTAGACCCCGAAGACTCGGTTTTCTGCTTTCATGCTCGCAAACTCCACAAGTAGACCCCTGCCAGGCTACACTCCATCCAGCAATGATCTTCAACCAACTACTGGGAAAACACTCACAGCAGGAAACCCGAGAGCAGGTGCCCTGCATGACTCATACTGATCTATGGATATTCTTAGAATTGAGTTTAAATCAGTGCTAGCTAATGTGTCCGCCTACACCAGACCTGCCTTCTTCTGAAATGAAAGACTTTTGAACTTGTACAATCAAGAGTTTGCAATTCAAAGTTAATAATATATGAGGATATAGTACACTGCATTTTGACCGAGGATGATTTAATTAGCTGGATCCAAACTGGACTGCATTTATCTACAAAGGATTGAGCGCTAAACAAAGACACACGATTTGGGGGTAAGTTGTGATAATGCCCACTTACTTTATCAAGCTCAGCAGCTGAAAAAAACAAACAAATCTGACCCCATGTGAAACCGTTTCAGAAAATGTGACAGTAGCACAGCTTGGCTCTGGACAAGAGATCACAATGAAGTCGACCAAATTCATGCAACTGCTGCTGTCAGGGATGTAACCATAGACTGTATATACTATGGACAACTTGGTTCCACCTTCCGCCAGTATACGGGTTCGAAGCCAAAAAGCTCTCGGTAATTCCGCAATTTTTCTCCTCTTCCTGAAACCAACATTGCGCAGTAGCGTTGTACGCATTAGGCAGGAGGGTCACCGAGAGTCACTGTGATGACGCTCGGCTTAAACAGCGTATCCCCCAAGTGAGCTACGCAATCCTTGTATGCCCATAGGCTGTATTAAGTGTCAATCATAAAAAACAGGAACCCCCTAATAACTTTTAAAAATGGAGCTGCACAGAAAAAAAGAGGACTTGAGCACAAACCAGTCTCACAATAACTACATGTCAACATCACAACAAGGGGGGAGAAAAATATATATTCTGTGAAATAAATTTCTAAAGTTTGTCCACACATCCATAGGGATTGCTGGAGGAGGCGGGATTTATGACATATACTGCAGCCTGTCACCAGAGGGTGCTGTTCTCAGAGTGGCTTCACCGAGCAAGGAAGCAGACTTCGTTCATTCTATGTACAATTCTATGTATAAATGTAACATAGCTCTTTAAACCAACAAGCTTAATAACCAATGGCAAGTCGAACAACATGCTAAGTTTCCAGAAAACTAATCACTGAATAAGATACAATTACAGAACAATCTAACAGCTAAATTGCTGGATTTATGGTTATCAATCTCTCTTAAGTTTTCTTAATCGAATGATGAAGGTCTTACAAGGATCGCTAACAAACACATGCACCATATAAGTCACACTACACCAGATCAACCAATACAAAATTCAACTGCAGTAGCCTAGTTAAACCTATAGAGGGCAGCCACCATGTGTACTTCTAACACTGAGGGTTTAGCTACACTTGAATAAAATGTCGCTGCCTATCTAAAGGCTCATTTCATTGATTTTTGTCAGTCATATAAAGTACAAATAACTTCCACATTTCAGGTTTGAATTGAATTAAATCATCTCCAAATGAAAAATGCAAATCCATGACTATTGGGACAGTAAGAACTAGAAATTCTGCGGTTAAGAGCACGTACCAGAAACTGGTATTTTTGTCAATTGTCTACATTTCCATGCCTAATTGTTTTGTACTGCAACAGCAAAGCCAGATACAGGGATAACAGCTCCGAGAGCACATTTAGATTTTATTTCCCTCCATCTCTACCCTGAATACATTTGTTTAGGTCGCAGTGTTCTTTTAAATCATGTCCTCCTCTGTCAAGTATGGGAAGTGGGCTCATTCCTATATGGCTGTGGTAGCAGCAAAGAGGGGAAACAGATGCTTGTGCGCTCCTCCGGGACTCCTCATGGAACATAATAAAGATGCCATCTGACAGTTCCTGCTGTCAAACCACTGCTGGCTACACAGCTTCTTAACTCTGCTCCCTCAGTGTTTGTTGTGTTTGAATATAAGTAAAAGGGGCATATTCTCTTTAGAGGGGATTCAAGAGTCACAGTCGGGGCATGGGAGACAGCTTTTTTTGAAACCTTTGGTTTTTGTAGTGACACAACCTGTGCACCAGAAACACACTTTAAATCAAAGTGTGTCTCACACAGTGAGAGCTATAGGAGTGTCGCCACAGTTTATGTAGTGGATGTTTAAATCATCCCCAAACAGCATGCAAGAAATGATATGGCAGTGTTAGAGACATCCATCTGGATGTGTTACACCTACGACACCTTGAAGAATCCTCAAGGGTTGTGTGCTAATGAGGTGATAAAGTACAGGGAGATGAGGGGAGTAAATTGGTGGTGAGGGCCGAGTTAAACCGCCAGGGTTTGTGCATGTTATCTGCTTTAAATCCATGTCACAGACGAGCTGCTGCACAGCGGGGAACCTGCAGCTGGAGAGGATCCAAACTAAGAGAGGCAGAAGGCTGATCAAGTCCTCAATCTCCATCTTCCATCCTTATTTATAGGACATTTCTGCATAACACATTAACGCACACGTACAGAGTATATTTTGCCACATTTAGATGTGAGTTGTTGGCATGTTAAAAGTGTTTAAGTCTAGTAAATAAGATTAATATTTCCACATTTACTGAAACTTCGCTAAAAGATTAAAAGACAATCAAAAACATTATCTAACAAGAACACTGAGTGTGAGATCTGTAAGGACGATGTGTACAGGTGCTTTAAATTGTAGCTTCATGGTTTGAGACTCACTAGTTTTATCTTTTTAGCTTGATTTGCAGCTCATGGAGAGCAACACGAGCATAGTTCAATATGGACGCAGAATAGCAGCTCATTTTCTTGGAAAATCTGAGAGTGACTAACAATTACTGAGAGCTGTGTGTCAAGGCAGCAGACATGCAATTTTCTTCCAATTCAGATGTAGTTAACGGTGCTGATAATGCCAGCTCTTTTTGAGTATCTAAAGTAGTTTTATGAACAGATCATGTCCTTGTCCTGTTTATCATATGTCCTCACGTGAACAAGGTTGTTATGGGACCCCTTTCAAAAAAGTTCTTTGTGACCTTAAATTTTCAGATGGTTCCTTCAGAGAATAACTTTACATTAGGTATATTAAATTGGTTTGAGTAACACTAACCAAGTGCATAGAATTGGATAGGGACGCTATGGACATGTGCCTACCAATAATCAGCTACTACAGTGTACTCCCTATCAATACAACCGCTGTCCATAGTGTCCATCAATGATTATGGCACACAAAGGGTTAACAGTCAGTCTCTGCAAGAAGTCCCATCTCTAACCAAAATATCGCTCTTCGATTGGCTGCCGGTTTCTCGGTTACGTACGTGTGATTGGCTGTCCCCGCTGTCACTACATCTGCCTGTAAAAGTTACCTGCTAGTTGGACCAGATGGGAGGCAGAAAGTGCATGTTATCTGCAACTGCGAAGTGGAAGTTGTCAACATGTTCGGCATATTGTGCCTGGGTCACATCACCATCATCGGATTTTAATTTTTATATTTGTGTTTGTGGCGGTTTGTGTGCGTGTGTGTGTGTTCATGCGTGCGTGTGTGTGTGTGTGTGTTCATGCGTGCGTGTGTTTTATAGGATTTGAAGAATGTCAGGAAGACAATTTTGGTTCCCCACCAATGTTAAAATCATACCTACTCCCTTGACACCAACTCATGTACTCAGCACTATGGTAACTTTCCAGATGAGGTACTTATACCATAATATAAAGCCTACTGTACTTGACATTTCAAGGAAATGCATTTGTTGTCAAACACCTGGAAATGTTTGTTCCCAAGAGACATGATCAATTATCAAACTGACAAATACAATACATTAGTTAGCGGGTGTAAAAGGATGTCAATAAACATGAAAAGATGCAGGTCTTACAAGAACCTCAGAGAGATTGGACTACCTCTTCTTACATTCATATAGGGTCTGTATTGAAGATAATGTCAACTCAGACTCAGATAACTTTACATCATTCTGAATTTACCCAGTTCACATAGGTCAACAAAGAAAAGACCAAAACTAAACAGAGATAAGTCAAGGTTTTTTCATAAAATTTACTTCAATTTCTTTGCAAACTTCTCATTTATGTAATTAACTGCAGTATATTCCATCTTGGTGATAGGAAAGCAATGACAAAGGCAGCAACCGCAGGAGCTGTTGGTGTACTAAGCTTTAAAGTGTTTGTTGTGAATCTGTGAAGTGAATTATCTCCCGAGAAGGATGCAGACGTCTCAGAAACATCTTACTTCCGTCCTTTGTTTCATTAGTGTTTCATCTACTCTTCTTTACCTCTTAGCTTTGCAGCACTGCTCCCTGTTTCTCCTCATTACCTCCTGTGCTCCTCAGTTTAGCAGCAGTATGCTCTTTATCGCTTTAGATTTTTCAATTAATCAGGCTTGCTTCATGGCTCATTGGTCAGCTTTGCACCCATAACGTTTATCTGAGTTGAAAGGAAGTGAGACAATCCACAACAGCAACAAGAGAGAGGATACAATCAGCTGAAAAAATGGTACAATGGCACTACTGGAGCCGTGAAACTGAGACCTTCTAACAATAGCTCTGTTTTTATGAGTTTAAATTTGTTGACAAGCCTCCACAAGTTCAATTACGATGTTTGTGATATCCTTGTTTTTCACTTAATGTGCTTTTCTGCCTATTAAGCCTCTGCTTTATAGCCTCATCCAAAGCTTTCTGATAAGGACACTTAGTGATATGAGAAAAAAAAGAAGAAAGAAAGAAAAAAAAACAAGAAAAGGCTTCTGTAATATTCAGGAGTCCACTCTCCAGTGCACAATAAAGAGTAAATTCACATTTAGAAATGAAGGGGTCGAGGAGAAAACAAGTGAGAGATAGAAATGGGAGAAATCTATGGTGTTGTTTGTTAGTGGGAAGCTTAGGGCAGCTCCTGCTTCCTGTTCACCATCGATTGGGGTTGTGATTAATGAAGCAGTTACCAGAAGAAGAGATCTATACGTGTCTCTGTCCCAACATGTCCCTCAATGACCGTTTGTTGATGCACCCATCAGTCATGTCACTCTGAGGGTTCCTTTTTTTCCTCTTATTTTTGATTAAACAAGGCTAGGGATGGGTTTCATTGATACTCCATCAATACCCCAAATGCTTATTGATACTCTTGTCCATAACTTAGTGACAAAAATGAAAAAACACGACATGAGAAGATGTTAAATGATTGATCAGTTTTCATTGTAGCTTCTCTGTCCACAAAATAAAAACTCAGAGTAGTTTGGTTTCTCTCTTGTTTGACTTCTCACGTGACTATGAGCAACTATGGCTCTTTTAATAAAACATGGCAGTGTTGTCAACACAATAAAGGATGTAATAACATTGCATTTTTAACCCTTTCAGTCTATTGAATCCCATCTACAGCATTAGGCTGAGGGACCTTTGAGGATGTATTTGCAATCATGCTAGCAAGATCAATAGCATTAGCCCTTCTGCTAAGGCTGTCTATCAAGGTGCCCTGACATTAACAGTGGGTTTGATCCAGACTGATGAAAAAACACTGACGTGGACTCAGTGCCATGATCTGGTTTCTGAAAGGGCCTTCTGAAGCTCACCAGTTGTGGTCACCACATTGGAAATGCTGATCTCAAGTAATGCCGCGTTCCAGTTGTATTCAAAAGTCGAAATTTTCAAGCACCGTGTAAATTCAACTGAAACGGCCCCAAAAGTCAGATTTAGGACTCAGAAAGTTGGACGATCCTCATCAACCCCAACTTGACGACAACGTCATAATCCAAGATGGCAGCGCAGTGCATCAACAGTAAAGATTAACATTAAAAGCTCCCGTAATGTATCATTTATTAGCACTTGTGTTTTGTTTTTGTGAAATTAAATAAGTGGTTTATGTTTTACCGCCCAATGTCTAACTGTAAACACGGTGCTATGGTGTTTGTAAGAGTAAAATACTGTGTTATGCTTTGTTTACAACTGGTATTGCTAACAACTACTAACAACCGCTAACAACTGCAAACAACAACTGACAACCACTAACGACAGCTGACAATTGTAAACAACAGCTAACAACGGGTAACTATAGGCGTTCATCTTGGTTTTCAGACTTGTTAACTGGAAGACCGTCAACTTGGGTGTAACATCATTATCAGCTCCAACATCCAACTTCCGACTTCAAACCTCCTGTTAAACAGCCTTTAAACACCCACCTGTTACTTAAACCATGTACACACTGAACTTTACAAAACTATTAACCTTAAATCAAGCAAAACTGAGGATCCTTTTTTCTTTAATAGCAGGCTGTACCTGTTGCTTTGCTTTTGCTTTATATGAGGATGAGGTTTCATGTTATGTGGGAACTGCAGTTCTTATCAACTCCACATTGTCTTTTTTAACGCCGAAGGCTGCAGCTAGTTTTGATCACATATTTTCTTGAACTCCATTAATCAAAGTCGTGTTCATATTTAACATTTGTCTCATGTACTTGACATTCATCTCTGGTCATTTAGACTCAGAAATGGTTCATTAAGATTCAAAGTGGCTCTCTTCATATAAAATTGACTATTACCTCTGCCTCTGGTCTCGGGTACATGTTACCAGCAAATGGGGTCAGCAATGGATCACTTCAAACCATCCTGAAGCCATCAGTTGCTCCCAGTAAGAAAGAGATGTTGGCACCATCTGGGCCATTTTGAAAGTCCTTTCAAGCGTAACACTCGGCACATGGTACTCAGACACGTCGAGCTACTCAGTACATATCTAACACCAATCCCTGCATATGTGACAGACGCCCTCATGAGATGATATCCCAGCACAGAGTTCCCATCCTTTGCTCTAACTTTCCAAACACATGCCCAAGTTGCAGTTAAGAAAGTTTTTTTTTTTTTTTTGCCAAACTTCTCCAAGTGCCGTAACTTCATCCCCCTGAGGAATGCCAGCGAACAAGAAAGAGCTAAAGGATCATTGTGCATGAGCAGAAAACAGAGGGGAGCATCTGAGCTTAAGAATCTAAAGCTAAAAGGCAATGTATCTCCGGCTAAAAATAGACAGAGGAAGAAAAGAAGAGTGAAGAAGAAGCGGAGGAAGGAGCTCATTCGATCGGATTGGACTTCTGAAAAAAAAGAGTTGATAAAAAGGTGTGCAGGAAAATGAGGTAAAGTTTTTATGTGAAGCACAAAGAGTGAAGCTCTTCCACCGGGGTACGTACAGCTGCTGTTTGAGGTTTTTTTGCAGAGGGAAAAAAAAATCTTCCTGCTCTAAAGTTTCTTTCACTGAGCTGTGAGACTGCAGTGCAAATGGACGACTGAGCATGCACCGCACAAAATTCATGGCAATCACTTTCCTCACGTGCAGCTTGTGAATGATTATCAACACGCTCACGCTATAGACTCAGACGGAGGACCCTAGACCGTGTTGGAGTCTTGGTTGCAGTATTTAAGGTCTCTAGTAGCCCTCCAAGAGGTAGACGTAGGCCGCTCTAGAGTGTAGGAAGTAGAAATGACTCAAAACTCTCTTCTTTGATAAAGTTTGTGGTTGGTTCTGGGTTGACTACTCCCTCGTCTTTGTATAGAAAGTTTTCCACAAGACTGTACCCCTCACCATACTCGTGATCTCAATAGTGACACTCTATCTGCGACAGGGTCCTCCACATCCGCTTGTAATACAGTTGCATCTGTCAAAACGGCAAAGTAGGTTAGAGGGGAAGGGGGCATTTGTCACTTTGCTCACTTGCAGCTCTCCCTAGCGAAGTGATGCCACAGAGCAGCTCCCCACCCACCTGCTGCTGTTGTGATCAAGAGCAACACGGTGGAGGCCTCTGAACATGACACGTCTCGCTTCAGTTTGTTATGAGTCATGAGGCTCTTAAAGGAAGTCATGATATTAGTTCAAGTCTGGGTGAAAGATGGGATGACAAGAGAGCTACTGAAATAAAACACTCCAGTGTGAAATGTGAAATAGAGTTTACAGAGAAGATGACACACCTCTCTGAGCTGCTGCATCGTCTTGAAACTTTCCAGTAAATAATGTTTTACAGTAACGTCAGAAAGAGCAAAAGTATGCCTCATATATTGAAAAGGGTCTATTCAAGTACTAACTTCTTGTAAATATCATTTTAGTTATTCTACAAACTGCTTGTTGTTCAGTCTTACAGATGCTACAGTTTCAACAAAGTGTAGAAAACAATGTAAACCCGTGTCGGCTAAATACTTGATTCTGATTGGCTGAAATTCATTCTCAAATCACATCATATCAAACCACAGAAAAGAGACTCCTGCTATCAAATAGGGGTGAGAGAAAAAATCGATACAGCATAGTATCGCGATATCTTGTCTGGTGATGTATCGTATCGTCTCATTTACCAAGTATTGATTTTTTTCAAATTAATTGCTAATATGAAGTCAAATCTATGATAATAAAAAAAAAAAATCAAGGAAAGTCAAATGCTAAATTTGCTACATAGTTGAAAAAGTGTATGAATCGTATTATATTGTATTGAAATACTCATTGTCTTGCAAAATATTAAAAATTGCAATAATATCCTATTGTGGCCAAAGTATCGTGATTATATCGTATTGTTGGGCCACTAGTGATTCCCACTCCTTCTATCAAACCCTTTCCAAAGAGACCCATTTTTGTGTCACTTGTCTGATTAATAATTTTAGGCTCAATCAAACCATTTTCAATTTAAAGAGGAGGATTAGGGTTACTAAAAAAAAAGAAATTATTAGGTCATACTTCTTATTTTAATTGACTTCTTTTGCAGTGTTAATGGTAAACAGCAGCCAAAAACAAGATCCTCTTGATAAACAAACCCAAAATAAACTTCCTGTCCATAATAAATTTATACTAAGAACAAGGTTTCAGCGCCGAGCACAAAGGAAAGCGAAGCGTTGTGTTTCACAGCTGTTATGCTGACAGTAAGAGTGAGGGCATTAACAGAAGAGAAATGTGTGACCTGACTCCATCAGAGAAGAAAACAAAAGGTGGAAACTCAAGCGCACAGACCTGAACAGAAGACAGTCTGAGACAGAAGAGCATTGTGTAGTAAAAAGAAAGCAGCCCATCCAGACTGTTGTTTGTTTTCTCTGAGGGAAAGTTAACTGAGGACAACCCGTGTGAGAATATTTCTTTGAATACTTCCATTTAACGTACCAGTGCGGGGAAAACAAGCTTTAATGCAGCATGAATGTAGTCATAAAAAGGCACCGGGTCAAGTTAAAGTGCATTCAATAAAACCTTTTGGTAATATGAAAATGACGGATTCAGCCCAATTGTAATTGACTTTTTGTGTGTGTCTGCAAAACTCACCACCAATTGAGTTTGCAAAATTCATAGTCCATTTTTTTTGCTGCTACATAGCTTAAATAAGTCTGCAGTGAAGATTATAAGGTTAATTTCAAGTTCACGCAAGACTCATAAAGGAAAAATTAACCAATTAACCAAGCTTAAGTCTTAAGACGTCATTTAATCAAAGCTAAATGGTCTATTGTTCTTAGGTACCCCGGTCTTTGTCTTGCAAGCTGACCTCCTTTGCCCTTACATATTAAAATCCCCCATTTAGAAAGTGCAAGACCTCCATTAAAGTGGTCAAAGTTTTCAAGGTGGTATTGCAGCTCATGTTGCAAAACTGTCAAAACAAGAAACAAGTGTAAAGTATCCGATATGGATGAGAACCTGCTACCAATTTTTGACTAAGAGTAAGTATGTTAAATTTCTTTCTCACAAAGCTAGAGAGTCAAACTGTGCTGTATTATTCATTACCTTTAGAATTGCTCGGCTAATTACAACATTAAGCCGATGAACTTTTTCACCAAACTGTATCCTACATCTGCTACTGCCTGTTTCTTTTTTTCAACATCATCTTCAAGGGAAGCTTAAATGAAACTCTAACAACAGACACAAACACAAAATCATCACAATGCCCCGGAATCCAGATAAGATTAAATAAATACATGGCCTCCCCAGTTGCCTGGATGATAAAAATCCTATATTGTGCACTGTTGGTGTTACATTCAGGTGTCAGCATGGTACACCAGTTTATTTATAGCTACAGTGCAGCAGAGATTTTTTTTTTAGAGCAGCTCGATGGAACAAGAGAACAGCAAGATCTTTGTTAGTTTAGGGAAATGGAAGAAAACCCTGCAACATTACTGTGAGTTTCAAAATGATTATTTTGACTGTGTGTTTTTACTCAGTGTATAACTTCATAAAATGGCTTCCTCACAGTTATAGTAGCTAAATTAATAATTAAAAAAAGGTTTATATTTGTAATTGTCGACTGAGCCAAAAGGACCTGTCAATCATCAGCAGCATCAGCTCTGTTACTATGACGATTTACTCTAATTTCAATTGTTGTTTTGCCTCTGAGAAAGAAACCAGACAAGTGCGAGTTAAGTACAAGAGCAATAAACTTACGTAATGTTTGAACCACCATTCATAAACAGCTTTAGTTTTTAAACATGTATTTCTCAGGTTTATATACTGTAGTTGATTAATTGGATATATCTTCGATTACATCCAAAGCTTTTCCTAAAACGTCAAAGCTTTGACATATTCACATGTCACTAATTTTACTCTGTTATAACACCACTCTCTGACCTTTATTCCTGCTCTTTTGCCATCTTCTGATGGGACTTCAAAGCCCACAATCCATGACAGAAGTCAGCAACCTTTGACCCTCATCCTCTCTGAACCAATGGGATGGCTTACAAAGTGTGAGCTGATCCAAAGGACGCCAAAAACAGAAGTTTGTAGATATTTCTAATCCTAAAATCATTCAAGAAGAAGCAGGAGAGTGATTATAACCCAGCTGTGAGAGGAGTCTGTATTCAGCTGCAGGTTTGACTGTTTTGGCAGAATGATAGCCCCCATCAACAAATGTCAGAGTGTGCATGAGCCAGTACCTGTTCCTCTGCAGTTCAATAGCTACCACAATCTATAGTGATGCTGGGAACCCACCACATATTGACTTCTGTCCATGAGTTAGTAGAGAGGCTCCCATTAGGGAAATCGCTCAGGCTGAGAATAAAGCTCTCCCTACGGCCACACAAACCACAAGGGCACTGATATTACAACCTCACATATTACTGTGCTCTCTGTGAGCTCATCAACGCTCGCCAAAGTATGCATTCAGGTGGAATAAATACTATAATGCTTTTAGATTATACCATTCGCACCTGTTAGGTCCTAATTTTCTCACAGTCCTCATCATGGTCTGTGCAATTCAGTTTAATTTCATTGGCGTAGATGAAAACGACAGCAAAAAGCCATTCAGACAGAAATTTCATATCCCTGCATGACATGAGTAGTTTAAGGGAATAAAAACACTTGGAAAAAAAAGATTGATCTTAGGTTATTTTACACAGCTAAACCCAGGATCACAGAGTTTGTAGATAAACCATTTTTATCTGGTTCCCCAAGTGGAGCTAACAATAGCAGAGCTAGAACCGACGCACAGTCTGCGTAAACCTTTATCTCCATCTTCTGTATCAAAATACTTCCAAACTGCAATGAGACAACATCTCTCATCTGTAAATGTTTACATCTAGGAAGCAGAGCATCATTGCAACCTAACATGATCGAAACATCAATTATTTCTTCAACCAACCGCCAGAATTGGGCTCAAGTTCCTTTTTGCAAGTCCAAGTCAAATCTCTGGGAGGCAAGTTCTCTTCAAGTCTCAAGAATCTGAGTGCCTTGGTAAGTCTTGGTTTCAACAAATAACAAAATAAACATTGAGCTTTCTCTTGGGGATGAAAAACGGGAAACTCTCAATTCAAAAATATTCTATCCTATTTGTTTTACATTAAGTCACATATTAATATTAATTAATATTAATTTTAAGTAAGTTTATATACTACTTTTCTGTTCTTTTATCCACACACACCTGCAAGGACCTAAACTTTTGAACTGGGGGGGGGCTAACTGAGGGACTGACTTTTGCAGCATTACGTAAATAAACAGTCAGTCATATGAACAAAGTTAATTTACAAACTAATATCACTTAAGTTTTGAGTCCAAGTCTTCAACTGTAAGTTTCAGTATCTGCTGAAAAGGATCTCAAGCCACGGGTCTCTTATTCTTCTCATAGCTTTGCAGAGACAATGCTGTTTTAGCATTGAGGCTGAATGAGGTATAGAGCACACTAACTGTAACACGCTGCTGTTCCCCGTGCAGAGAAACAGTCTGTGAATGCCGTGTATTGATATCTGTTTATAATGTAACAGCCCTGTTAGTGTATTTATCAAGGCTGTAAAGTCAGCAGTTAGAGAAGCAGCAGGAATACAAGGTGGATAGCGTTGTTTTGTGCTCTTAGATTACTTTGCATAACCAAACAACACTTATCCACTGAATACTGATTCACATTCTTCTAAAAGATTCATGGTTTTAAAACCTTGTATCACACTCACTCAGCAGCTCAGGGGCATCTCATCTATTGTTCCAGAAGTGCTTTAAAGTTAGCACCTACAGTTGTCAACAGCTGGTACATAAGGTTGATTTCATTCTCCTGCCAGATTCCTGCACCCCCCTCTTAACACACACTTTTCCCTCTCACACAAACACACACCTGCCTCTCCACCGCATACACACACACACACGCACCTCTCACTTTCACATTCTTATTTTTGCTCCTGTTATTTTGTTTGATAGAGATGCCCACACAGTTTCCATAGCAACACTTAAAAAAAGGATGTCTTCGGGTGTTGCCTGATAGGAACTAAGACGGAGGATAGAGCGGGAGAGAGAGAGAGAGAGCACTGAGCAAACAAGCACTTTGAAACCAATCCACTGTGTGTTCAGTGTACCTGGATGTTTTAAAACATTAATAAAAAATGAGCTACGACAAGGAGCCGTTGAAAGAGCATCCCATCACATCACAGCTGAATGATTTTTCACTTCAGTTCACTGACCTTCCCCAACACTGATGTTTGTAGTTTTTGTGAGCGTTGTCTGAAGGACATGTAAAGTGTGTGTTTATCTGATAGCATGCAATAGTAGTTTTCAGGGTCATCAAGCAAAGGGACTGAGGACTGTTGCATGTGAATAATGGACCTACCTGTAACCTTTCTTGTCCTTCCTCGTGTGCATCGTAGAAGTGAGAGAGAGGGATCAAGGGTGTTTGTGCGTGCGGGTCCACCTGTTGGGCACAGGGAGGAGAGGCATTAAAAGATTGCATCTGACCCCACTGAGTAATAACTTCTTAGCGGCTGCAACTGTGCATCAGGGAGGAGGACTGGCTTTATCTTTGCTTGACAGCCTTTCTTTCATCTCTCTCACTCCTCTGTGCTCTGCTTCATCCATTTGCTTCGTTTTCTGTCATCAGTGGTTTAAGTCGAGCTGAGCATCTCCCTCTTTCTCATATCCTCTGTCCACACTCTCATATTGTCTCAGTAACATTTTCTTCCAGCTCTGTTTTACAGTTGTGCTGATCATGTTTTGATACACTAGTATGTGATGTGTCTGCCACATGTGACTCAAGTTTACCTTTAATCATCTTAACATATATGTTAGGAGGTTTTTCAAGCTCTTTTTAATACAGAGACTCTAAACTACAGAAGCTGGTATTAGATTTGCAGAGCGACTATTTTTTATTTGCTTATTGGGCAAAAAGCTATTGTGTTGATACATCCAAAGCTATTTTTGTGGAGCTGTTTTACATTATGTTGTGTTTTAGAAATGTGTAAACATTTTCTCAACCTGTTTTTTTAAGGATTTGAAGCAATTTGAATTGACGCTTTAATTGGTTTTTCAGGAATGGATGATTTTTTCATGTTAAACCTAAAGACATACTCGAGGTAAGTCTAGTCATTTGATACTAGAGGTGAATAATTCTCTGTATAAATTTCACTCTAAGACAGGCCACGCTAACTGGATCTCAAGTTTGTTTTAGTTGACATTGCCAAAGAAGTAAATAGGTCTGAATGTACATTAAAACATCCTCAGCGTAGAGCAGAAGTTTTTCATTGACTCTTGTCTGACAGATGCTGTTCCTAATGTTTACAACATTTTTCATACAAATGTATTTTAGTTTAAACATTTTTAACTTGACAGTATCATTTAGTGGCTGAAAATGGTGAAGATGGTTCCTGGTCCAAACCCTGATTAAAACCTTTCTGTTCAAAGTTCTTATGTTCTTGCCATGTGTGTTTATTTGGCTGACTGGTAACTATAAGGCTGCCAGTAAGTGTGAGTGTGCTCGTCTCTTAGGGCCATTTTATACAATTAATCCATGCAGTGTAAGTCTCATTGTTCTTTTCAACCCAATACAGTCATCATCTTTAGTCTCAGCGCCCACATAATGAAAAATAGTCAATGAACTTGCACCTCTGTTAGAGCCTACAGGTGGATTGGTTTTCTAATTAGGTGTGGTCAGGGATGTTGCTACCTTGGGAGTGCATGAAGCAACTGTAGCATAGTTTTCTCCTGCCTTTTAGAGAACACATGACTGGGAGTTTACATATTCAAACACACATAAACACACAGCAGGGCTCCTACTCCTGAAGAAATAACAGTTTTGCAACAATTTTGGTGTTAATTATGACATATTTTCATATCTCTCCATCTAACCACCTATCACAGTGATACAGCAGAACATGAGTTCGGATAAAGACTTTATTTTATGTTTTATTATTTAGATTGTACAAAAAAAAAAAAAAAAAATTTTGGAAACAAAATCATCTCAAGGACATGTAATTGTGAAAGACACGCTGTCTCTAAATTTGTCTGTTGTAATATAAATTTGCTTTGAATTAAACTGGATTAAAATGAAATTAAATAAATGAAACATTCTGTAATTGAATTAATTGTTCCTTAATTGTCTTGGTGGCAAAGATATCATAAAGCATTGACATAAGTTATACAGTTTTTTTTTTTTTTTGCATTTTCAGTCACAGTAGAAGTCAAATATACTAGCTTGAGCAGCTTATATTCTAGTAGGCAGGCTGATATCCCCTGTGCTCGTAGTAAAAGCCTGCCTGCAGGTGCGCCTGACTCTTAAAGGGAGTTAAAGTTGACGTACAGATTGGTTAGATTGATGTTAGGTCCAAAACACACCTATAAATAATGAACCATCCATGACTCACTCAGAGACCAGACTGTGTCCCTATTCACTCGTTAAAAGTAGCCATATATTTTCTAATTTATTCTGCGCCATAAGCTTTTAACTCTGCATTAATACCTTTTATATGAGGCCTTACATGTAAGCCCTGTGAGGGGCTAGTGACCACTGCCCAATGGCAGCTTGGATTGAACTTCTCCAAAAAAGTATTATAGTGCAGTGTGTAGATGTCTGGCTGCAGAAGAATTTTTACTTTTGAATAACAGGACATATTTTCAGATTCATCTTTATTTCTGTAAATTATATATTCTCATGCAGATGAGGTTGAATAAACCTATTTTCAACTTTGTACTGCATACTTTTGTTTTTGCACTAATATGCTGAATGCCAAATCTCTTTTTCCTCCATTACCTGGAGCTGAGAGAGGGATGTCTGAGACTAAACACACACACACACACACACACACACACACACACACACACACACACACACACACACACACACACACACACACACACACACACACACACACACACACACACAGACACAGACACACACAAACACAGGGAGAGGAGACAGAGCCAGTTAGCTGATGGTGTGCTTGTCTGCTGTCCCCCTCACACCATCATTAGGAAAAATGAGATGAGGCTCAGATCAAATTAAGGGGAGGTTCAGGAGAAAATGCTTCAGCACAGAAAGGTATATGACATAATGGTGTTTCAGTGTGTCTGTAATTATGTTGTTTCTCATGGGAGTTCAAGGTATGACAGATGAACCCTATAAAGGAAATAGCTGTGTTATTCTGGACTCTGGCCCTGCGACAAGGGGGAGATAAGCTCTTGTATCATTCAAGGTGATCAGTGGACCTTGCTGTGGCTTGGTGGGGCTTTCTGTTACCAATGTGACAAGGATTTCTTGGCAAAAGGCATCCAGCCGTGATACACATGCACACACGGACAGTTGTTGGGCAGTCACAGTGAGGATAATAGGAGCCATTTTGTCCTGTTGTGTGAAGGCCTCAGCAGTGATCTCCCCCACTGTTTAACACACAAGTAAGCTGCAGGCGCATCTGCAGAAACACAAGGACACGACTTCAGAATAACAGTTATTTATTCAACAATGCCGGGGTTGCTACAAGGTTTCTAAGCCTCAAACTAGTGAGGGCCTGTGTCCACTGACTGCATCATTTCACTGGAGTCCAATGTTTTCAGCCCTCATATCCTCACCTCAAAATCACCCTCAGCATCGGCTGCCTTGTGTCATAAATCCCTCAGCTGAACATAGTTCAACTTTAAGATCACTGCTGTGACACTGATCCCCAACCGACCAATCAAAATCAATAAAGGACAGACCTGCTGATGTCATTTATGTCAATGTCAACGGTGGAGGAGAAACTCACTGGAAACTTTTCAAGGAGTGAAATTTTTGAGGTCCAAAGCAATGACTAATGCTGCATCGAGTTACCTCAGAGGTCAGATGTCAGCGCTGAAAATGACGTCACACCCGAGTTCCCAGCATTTCGGTTACCAAGTTGGAAAAAAGCAAATTTGGAGGCCTGAAACAAGATGGCTACATCTACAAAAGTTATTTTAGCCCTTGCCTTATATTCTGACAAGGCAATAACTTTCGTAGATGTAGCCATCTTGTTTCCACCTCCCATTTTGCCTTTTTTCGACTTGGTAACGGAAACGCTGGTAACTCAGGTGTGAGGTAATTTTCAGCTCAGACTTCTAACTTCAGAAGTAACTCGAAAGCAGCATGAAGCTCGGGCACAATTACTCCCTCTTGTTTTCACATTTCCTTTGCCTATTAAAGCAAGTTTTAAGCGAACAGAGCACTGTCGATCAGACCTAATGGCATTCACAAGAGAAGCAACAGTAGGCGTTGAGATTCACTCATATCAATTCTGTGGTTGCTGCCAAGAAAAGGGCAGTCGGTGAAAGCAGGCTGTTAAATTTAGTACCTCACAGGTGTCTCCAAATAAAAGTGCAATGGACACATATGGGCATTCATAATATAAAGTGCTGTACTGCACTTTTACGAGAGGCCCTAACTGTGCCTGCAGTGACAGGTGCGCTTGTTGGACATTTAGTTCACTAGACTCTGAACTGCATCGTCATCCTCGATGATATAGAGATGACCAAAACGATGAATTGTCTATGTTCTCAAACATATCCCCAGAGCAGAATAAAGTGAGGCTTACATGCATAGCAATAAAGTTAAGTCAAGCAAAGAATGGCATATGTCAAATATAAAACTGATGTCACTCTGGTAGACTATTGTGGACCAGGTTGCAGATGAGTAACCTGTCCAATACTGCCCCACCCAATCAATTCAACCAGTTACAGGAATGCATTGCTTGAATTTTGATGGACAGGTAAAATATCACAGATTTTGAGTGCCCACCATGAACATTCAGCTGCATCTCATCTCAAAACAAGCAAAAACAGTTCATTCATTCATCAAAGTTTGGACAATCAATGGTGTACTTTTAGCTCATGAACTGAACACCGATGGTATCTCATTGTCTAATCGTATAGTCTGAAGTGAAATGGTGTGGAGGCAGACTAACCGGTCAGCAGCCTGACCGTCATCATTCGCTGGTTCTGCATCTGACTGCAGTATTGAATATCAGTGCAGCCTGCAGATTTTAGGGCCTCTGTAACACATGGTTGGGTCTCATTGCACCATGACATCCTGCTACACCCGGATAAATAACAGTTTATGTTCCCGAGCTCGTCATTCCACACCAGCTGATATGTAAGGTTGCGCAGGTCACTCCCCTGCTTCCATCACCCTGCACCACATCAGCAATATTAAACAGGTAAAGTCTTGGCCAGTCCTTCTTTTATTTATCACCTGAGCCCTATCATCCATGAAAAGTGCTGAAAATGTTGGGATCTGGGGGCCCCCGTAGAAGCAAACCCATCCATCCATCAAGTACACCCACTCTTAAAACCTCCTCACCCTATCTCCTGCTGTTCTTTCTGAACCTGCCATTGGATCTTAATAACTGGTGAAAACACTGGCTCTGTGGAGGAGACAGCAGCCTCTCTGCTTCACCTCAGATGATAGATGGAAGATGCTAGGAGCATCATATTGTGTGGAGTGTGGATGCTTGGGTGAGTGTGTTTTTATTGGCGAGTGTTGGAGGTATGGGTCTTTACTCTGAAAGATTGTTTTGAGCTTAGCATTTATAGCTCTGCATCTGAAAAGAGAGGATACTTTCTCAGTGCTCACTGTTTCATGACTTTAATGTCCTGATTCAAATGCTGTTGATCTTTCAAATCATGTTTTACACTGGAGGCGTGTTTCCATGGTGTTTTCTATCTGTATTTCCAAAGTTTCTTATCTTGTTTCTTTTTCTTGGTTAAATGCTGTGGTCATGGCAGAGAGTGAAAGTATCTCTACTGAGGTTCGATTGTGGGTTTATCTATCCATCTTTGCAGAATTCATGAGGTTGAGTTTGATCAACTACTGTGGCATTTAAACCTCACAGCAAGATCCTGTCTGGAATTTGTCCAAAGGTACTATGTCAAGGATTTTCTCTTAGTAAACAGAGTCCATAGACCTTCTTTTGCTGGCAGAAGTAATGAGCGAGGAATCGAATGCTGCAAACACCTGGTCATCTGTGACCAATGTGATAGATGGTTAGAAGATGAGAGGTGAGTAGTAAAAAAGAGGTATTGACCTTTAGTAATGACTCTTAAAGGTGCTTTTTCTGAGAGGTGGTACACCGATAATCAAGCAAAACTGCAGAAGTAAGTGTCAGAGGAACATTTGGGGTGTCTAATGCATATACCCAGGTTTAAGAAGTCAAAGTCTAAATAAATGCACTTAAGTTTAGCCAAATCCCTCCCCCAAAACATTGAAAAACCCACAAAGAATTGCATTGAAGCAACCGAGCCCCTGAAGTACTTTTACACTTAAAGTGTAATCCTGTGCTGATGGTGTTCGGAAAAAAAGCTATTATTGCAGCTCCAAGAATAGTCGTGGCACCCTGCACATTTTTCTCATGTTCGTGCTGTAAGCACTGAAGATGATCTGAGCACTGTTAAAGCTTTTACTTCAGCACCTGAGATTTAATAAGATTTCGGGAACATAATCTGTGGTAATTGTTCCAGATGATGTCGATGGTTCAGATATACAGTATGGCTGCTGAATACGAAGTGTAACCAGTATAACAGTTTGACCAAAAGTGAAGCCTAAATTTGCATGTCATCGGTTGTCAAAAATTGTATCACACAAGAAACACAAAACTTGAATTATTTGTCAGCTAGATTGCAACTATTTAATGTTTCTTTAGTGTTTAATTCAAACATTAAATAGTGTCAACAGTAGGGTGACCATATTCTGACTCTCCAAAAAGAGGACAGGACTACATGGGGGTGGAGTCATGGAGTCACAGGAAGTTAATTTTGAGAGTTTTTCAGGTCGGATCGAGTGTTTTCTATGCGCTTCTAACTCATTAAGTCCACGTGACACAAACTTGAAACTTACGAACAAAACCACAGACATTAAAAGGATTCTATAAACTTCCCCAGTCAAAGCCGGACAGCCCCCCCCAAAAAGAGGACATGTCTGGATAATGGAGGACGTATGGTCCCCCTTTAGTAACAGGTCTGAGATGGAAATTTAAATTCTTCTTATGACCTACAAAGCTCTCCATGGTCAGGCACCATCATCTCTAAGAACTCCAATTCCTTATTTCCCCTCCAGAACATTGTGGTCCCAGTATGCAGACCTGCTCATTGTTAGGTCTCTAAAACAGGACTGGGTGGTAGAACTTTCAGTTATCAGGCCCCTCTTTCCCTAAAATCATCTGTGAGCCAAGGTGCAGGATGCAGACACCCTCTCTACCTTTAAGAGTCCAGGCTTAAAACTTTTTGATTAAGCTTATAGTTAGCGCTAGTTCAGGTTTTGGTCACCTCTGCTGATAGGTTTAAACTGCTGGGGGGTACTGGCACATTGAGCACCATTCTCTCCCTATCCTTTCCTATCTTTGTCATTAACGTTTAATCATCATGCCCCATTAGAGTCACTAATACACAGTCTTTTCTGGGAGTCCCTAAGCCTCCATCATGCCGTAGATTCCTCTGGATCGCTGCTGCAGACATGTTGATGCTGTGGACCTGCCTGCTTTCCAGCTGCTTCAACCATGTGCATTAGTCTCACCTCTGTCCATCTCTCTCTTTCTGCATGTATGTCAATCCTTCTCTTAACCTGTTACTGGACTTGAGTGTCTTTATGCATGCAGATTTATTTCAAAGTAATTTCCTTACACTGGGACCACAAACATGGCTAATGTTAGCAGAATACCTTGTATTTGAGCAGGAATTTTAATCTGGTGTAGTTGTCTGCTATTTGGCCCAAAGTGAAAAATAAAATCTCTTTTAAAATCCCTGTATTAAATTTAAAAAGAATCTACTTGCACCATAACTTACTGAATATTATAGTGGAGTCACGGTAAAGCGTTACTCAGTAACAGCACTAGTGTATACAGTGGAGTGTTGGTACATAGCTGTGGCATTGCTTTCCATCAAGTTCAAGTTTGGTGTTTGTCAGCCTCTGAATGCCTTTGAATACAGAGCAATTACTACCTCTCTGTGTGTTTTGATCCCTGCTGCTGAATAAAAAAAAACTCCAAAAGCTACAGCGTCATTGTAAGCTTGTGAAGGTTTGCTTACACCGCCTACAACTATGTGTGAGAGGCTCAAACTGAGATTGTTATCAGCCAGTGCTCTGATATTTATTCTCGGCGTGGCAGCTGCTACCTCAGTAGGGGGGATTCACAGGCCTCAGAGTCCTGCCTTTTACATCACGGTACAGAAGGGGTCTAGGATTTAGCTGAGGTGACTCAGGTTCCTTTCAGCAGAAATAAAAAAAACAGGTTTCAGAAACATTGTGTGGACTGAAGGAAAGGTCGATCCTCAAATGCTGATATAGATGTTTTAACGTTGTGTAAAGTGAATACTTGGCAGGAATTTTAAAAAAGCAGAAGCATTTTTCACATCTTGACTTGGGCCTGACCTATACTGGAGCTTTTGCCATGTCTGATAACTGGGTGGCTCCATGTACATACTTCTTGCATCGTGCATCAAGTTTGTTATGATTCTATTGACCATCATGATTGCTTTATAATTTTACGTCACTTACGAGGAAAAAAGGTTTTTCCTTGACATCTCTTCTCCATGAACGTCGGTTTCATGTTTCATTTCCATTTGATAGTTGTCAGTGTTTCTCTTTCCTGCATTTCACCAAAGCTATTTGGCTGAAGATCTTTTCAAAGAGAGAAAATATATATATATATATATATATATATATATATATATATATATATATATATATATACATTTTCTATTTAACTGTTGGCTGCAGTAATGGCCTGTGTCCAACATTTTTTTATGCTGGCAGCTTCTGTTCTCAGTTCAAAACCAAGGCAGTTCAGCTTTTTTAGCATCCTGAATCCAAGAACATTCTCAGTTTGTTTTTATTGTGTTTACACCCCTCAGGTGAAAATAGATAAATGGTTGAACACCATCCTTCTTGTCATTGTCACTTCTTTCTCACTAATCATTTACAACGAAGGACTGTATCTACCAATATTAACCTTATCTACAATGATGGCAGACAAGAAGCTAATTGTGGTAAAAAGAATTTCAAGGTAATTTCAGAGTTGATGTTGATGTTAATGCAGCTTGCAGTTCATCTCCACTGTTTTTTCCTTAATGCAAAGCCAGCACAGCTCTACTGACAAACATGTAAGTTTTACAATTGAAATAACTTGATAAACACAACCCGAACAGCTTCTTAAATAATGCTATTCAGGCTAAAAGAGCTACAGCACAGGAAAGCAGAAGTGTATCAGACAGAAATACAATATTTTCTAATAAACATGTCCACAAAAGACTACCGTGCTCCTCTCTAAAGCTAATGAATATGAAGGAGGTACAAACTCATGGATATTTCAGAGGATGTCTGTGATGCGAAAGTGTGATTTAATGCTTTCCAGTTTGCACTGCTGCAGTGAACAACAGGCATGTTTTAGTGTTCAGTCCATCCCCATGAGAGTGTAAACACTGGTGAGGGCTTGTGCTGAAATATGCCTGTTGTTGACTGCTGCTGTGCACACACACAGAAGCATAAATTCAAATTCAATAGTCTGACTCATTAGAATGTTTCTTTTGTACAAGCAGACCAGAGAGCGCTGGTGTTTTGTAGATATTCCACAATCAAAAAGGGAAACCTTGGTCTTCTTGCAGCATGAGTGAATTTTTCTTTTGCAAAACATGTTTTTTTTTTTAACATGTAGAACATCTTATTTGCTTCGAAGTGCTTTTATCATAATGGTAATGAAGTCCTTCAAAGCATAATTTATAGCTGAGTTGGAACCCGGCTATTGAGTGACTAACAGGTGCATGCCTGGACTGGCTAAATGCTCAATTCTACTGACCTTACGGTAAACTCTCGATCCGTGACCTCTGCATTAATTTTTACCTTCAACAAGGCGTGTAAGAACCTTACACAGGTCTACCTGTCCCTGTTGTGGCTTCAAAGCACTCCCCCAGCACAGGATTAATTATTGAGGACTCTGCTGTGTGCTGCAAATGTTCTAGTATGTAACCAGCAGGTTAAAAATGCATGCTTTCTTCAGAACCTTAATTGCACATTGTGGCCAAGACAGGAACAAATACCTGAGGGAAGCACTGATCCTTCCACTCCTGCTGTGGTGTCTCCGCTTGTTATTTTCACCGATGTTAACTGTGTGCTGTGCCACCTCTGTGTTATGTAAGCCCCCAGTAAAGACTCACATGTCACCAGGATTGTGAGATTTTCATACTGGGACTATTTAAACTATCTCAAATGTAAAGTCTAAAGTGTTTTAGAGCATTTCCCTGTTTCCACAACACAAAATCTGGGGACTAAGCGAGGCACAGGGTACAAAGAGGTTGTATTAAGTCCCTTAATTGCTCATAAGTGTGCCCTGATTCAAACTAATCAGTATGTCTGCAGGCGTGCTGCAGATTCCAGCCTTCTTACTTCAATGGACCAGGTTTGAGCTAGCATATCTACCTTTTATTTTACCACTGTGCCCATAAAAAGGTAGAAAATACACAAGGGTTGTTTCGTGAGTCAATGTACGGATAAATGTTGAATCCACAGCTGAAACCAAAGTTGCAAGCACTGTGCAAGAATCAAGTCATCATATTGGCGGAAGTACATCTGCATCTGCTAAAGTAGGCGTTGATATGCTCTCTTATAGCTTGTAACTATTGGGCCACCTCGCAGTTGGCCTGTTACACTACATACCAAAACAGCCAACAAACAAGTTAGCAAGAGGCTAAAGCTAAGTGGTTGTTTATCAAACAGTAAAACAATTTTATTTACACGCAATCAGGCTTGCTTTAACTTGTTTATGCTGTTTGACATCTGGGTCAGACCTTGGCATGTGAACAACAGAGCATTGATCCCTAACATTATTATCTAGTCATGTGTGACTTTGAGAAATTTCAGTTAGCCTAATTTTATCCGTTTTAGAGGTCTCGTTTCAGTCAGACTAACTCAATAAGCCTTTCTTTTTTCACACTGACTGTGAGATGATTTTAGAAAACCTGCTGTAGAGATTGTAAATGTTGTTTTGCTTAAGCTATGGTAGCTTACTCACTCCTAAATAACTGCCTTTCTTTTGTCTTTATTAGTAAAACTGCCTTGGTTTGGGCCATTACTGCTTCGTCCTTTAGATTTTCCAAAGCTTTCTGGCATTATTGATTTTACCCTCAAGTGAGGCACTGCACACTTTCATTCTCACTAAAAAGAAAGTCCTGTAATAAACACATCATTACTGGAGTTATCGTTGACACTCTTTACAGAATTTATACCAATCAGGGTTTTGTGGGATCAGAATGGCTCAAAATATCCTCTGCTTTTTAAAATCAGAAGAAGAAGGGGAGAAAAAAATACACAGATGCATGACACATAATAAAAGCTGGAACAGTGCCTCGGCCCATTAACGATAAAGGGGGAAGTGGGGGATGATAGGCACGCTAATGCATATTAAGCACAACAGTATTGCTGGCAACTACAATCACTAGTCTTTATGTGAAAGAGGCTTTAATGGATAATTGATTAAGCCATAAATTAGCACCCCACAAACAAGCAAATCAAAAGAGAGTAGACAGGCAATTTCTCACAGGCTCCGGATGTCTCCAATGGAAGGGGAGGAGGCAACCAGAAGGGTGCGAGGAGAGGTGCTTGATTTGTTATGTAGTGTACGTGGGTAACGGATATAAATACACATCAGCTGGCATGCTGCTGTATTCACTTGGTAATGTCCATCTGTCTATCTAGTGCTCTACTTTATGAAGATTTTAACGCTTGTGAATATATTCTTTCACTTTTAGGAACATCCAATAACCATTTATTCTTTCATCCCCTATGCACCAACTCAACAACTACAACATTGTCCATCCATGTATTTGCACAAGACAGCTGTTTAACTTTACCCACCCATTCATAAATGCTGTTATTTTTTGGGACACTTTAATTATCCATTCTCCCACTTACCTATCAAGACTAAAATCCACATCCATAACTTAACCACTAAGTCTTCACCTCACCTCAGGTTTTTCAGGTATGACAAGACAACATTTGAAACTACACTGAGATTTTACTTCCAAGCTAAGCCTTGGAACGGTCTCCCCCAAAAGAGCAAGTGTCCAGACTCAGTGGGTTATTTCTCAGAAACAATTAAAACCCATTTATTAAAAAAAAAAAAACATCTATAAGTTGGAATAGATGTTGCAACCTGTCCTGATTCACAAACAGATCACACAGCTTCTGCATTGACCAAACTAGCCTCAAACTGACATTGTCTTATTCTTGATGCATGCTTTACAGAGTGCACTGCAGAGAAAATGTGTGCATCAGTAGTGTTTGCATATATTTAAATGAGCCATTATGTATTCCATATATACATATATATATCACTTTTGTATGTGCCTCTTTCTATGCAAATGAGCCTTGTGTCAGTTTTGTACAATGATAATGGATGCAGCCTCTTTCTTAGATAGAATAAAGACATTTAAGATCTTTAAGATAAAGGTAAAAGGTGTATAAACAGAATACACCAAGTTTTTTTAAATGTTTTTATCCACTGTTTTCTTGATGTATTTTGTTTGATGTCTTGGTAAACGTTTTCCATATATGCAAGTGTAAACCTCTTTCCAGCAGTCGTCTTTAAAGTTGGCTCGCTCACCTTTTTCCATTTATCTGTCAATCCTCTCTCTGTTTTGAGGTTTCAGTAGTCTGTCCTCTCTTGGTCAAATTAATAATTTATGAATTCCTCCTTTAACCTCTTCATTCCCCTATCCATTTATTTTTCACTGGATTCATTCAAACCACATCAGCGTTGTTTTTGTTCTAAGTCACCAACAAGCGTAACCTCAGACAACCACAGTCGCCCTGCGCAGGACCCTCCTCCCAGGAGGGAGTGTTTCCACTGGAGAAATACAACGGACAGAGCCAGCGGGCATTTGACATTTCTCTGACATTTCCGTTCTCCCCTCTCAATTCTTTGTACATACACCTACTTGTAAACAGTATGATGGCTTTATACAAAAGCTTGGAGAGTTTTTTTTTCTAACAATGAGCAACTGGGAAGCACATAACCTTTTACAAGGCACAGGGAGCAAAATGCAAGACCTCAGAATCCCCCCGTCCTTTAGATCTCACTCCCTGCTTCTGCCGCTTCTGTCTTGTACTGTGTAAAATGAAATACTGCACCTGGGACTGGGTACGCTGAAGGAAAACGATACGTGCAAACATTTTAAAGCTGCTGCAGCTGGTCCCTTGTTGCACTCATTTCCTGCTTTGTGTTTATATTTGGTGTTAATTTTACATGGCCTACAGTATCTGCCACCACTAGACTCTCTATTAAAAATGAATGATCATGGTAAAGCCACAGACTCTTTAACCATGCTGCCTCAACTGTGCCTGCAAGTTATTATTGAAAAACGTTCTTCTCAGTTTGGACAGTTTGCTGCCCCTTTGAACTCCCAAGGTGCGGTCTTAATCTATTATCAACAGGAAGTAAACCAAATGAAGAAGTTAAGATCCTGTTTTAGTTGGAGATTAGTTTCTGTTTAGCTTCTAAGCAGCTACAAATTCTCAGATTTGATGTAATGCCAGAGACAACAACAGTCAGGGGAGATTGGTACATATAAAATGCATTTATTTACAATGACGATGCAGATAAACTCGGTTTCCTCGGTATTTTACCTCATTATATTTAAAGGGATATTTCGGCGTAAAATTAATTAAGGGTCAAACACACCATAACACCAAGTTAGACGCCCCCTCGAGAAATGAATGTTGCAGACCACTTGTTTCTCTAGTCATACCAACTTTAGTAACGACCGCACAATAGCAATACACAGCGGTCTATGGAGCGATGCACACACCTCAACCAAAGCGCCACTCTATAGCCACAAATAATGCTCAGAACAGCACCTAACTTCATCAACAGTACATATAGGATCCTAGCCACAGCACTAGCCACCAAACAGCTTTTTATCTTTGCCTAATTTCTTTAGCAAAGAGACTAAACACAACTCACCTACTCTCTTCCAGCAGCTGCTTGTTTGTAGCGAGACCTCAGGCGAATCCCTTACGGACTACAGAGGGGTGCCCAGCTCAAGGAAGATCATTTATGATCATTACTTTATCGTTTCCTTGAAGTAATAATCATCATATTAATCATTTTGCACTGAAGATGCTGTAGTTCTTCTGCCTTAGCATCTCGATCTGATTGCATTTCCATGAAGAAATTATCATAAATGTTCTTCCTTGAGCTGCATCACCCCACTGCAGTCAGTGATTGACTTGTCCAAGGTCTTCCTACAAACAAGCAGCTGCTGGAAGAGAGTAGGTAAGTTGTGTTTAGTAGGCAATATTCATCTCTCGAAGGGATGTCTAACTCAATGTTATGGTGTGTTTGACCCAAAGTTAATTTTACACCGGAATATCCCTTTAAGTTTACATGCCTTACCCTTTTTCAATATGTTATTTTCATCCCTTTTATAACAAATTTTAAGGATTTTCACAGGGAGCATTAGCGGGGAGGGTTGAAGGATGATATGCAATAAGTGAATGCAGCCTCTGTGTAATAATGTACACACTCTTGCATCTCTGAGCTCCAGATGACAGCCCCCCTCCTTTACTGTATGCATTATGTGTAACTGTGTGACCATTATTTCTGTGATCCTGCATCAGTATTTCTCTCATCTTCCTCTCAGGCTCCCTTGCATACACATGCACAAGCAGACACACAAAGCTCAAACACAGTGCGCACCCTCGTGCATCACCCAAACAAAACCCTTTCAAATTAAACTCTCTGCATACTGAAATAAGCATGTGGGGTTTTTACCACATGCAGATGAACTGTACACATTTATTCACATTTATATACACACACTGTTCACACTCCATTAATTAATCATCGCCTGCAATCCCTGCCACCGCAGTCATAATTATGCCATCATTCAACACCGTGGAGTAACTGAGCCTGAATGGAAATGAGCCCGTCGCTGTGGCAATATCTCGACAACATTCAAATCGTTGTCTTCCCCAGACCTTAAAAGGTCAGCTCCGTCCTCTGCAGCGATCTGATCAGAGAGGCAAAATACATGCATGTTTGTACAAATCCTTGAGAAAGTCTGCCTTGTATTCCAGACATGTTCTGTGCTGCTCGTCGATCATTGTACATTCATTATGATAATCTCCTGCTACACACACAGCAGACATTAAATGAGTTTGCAGATGATACACAAATGCTATAGACCATGAATTTATGGAGCAATGGATCAGTCGTTCATCCTCTTTGCTATGTGTCAACATTTTTGGTGCATTGCGAGTATCAAAGTTTTACAGCTTGTGCGGCTTTATGAGTAAATATGATTGCATGTTGTCTACTAAATGCTGAACCATAACAGTGTTTATTCATCACATGAGAGGATTAGTTTCTCTATCAATGATGTGGTAAATGAGTGAAATCTTTCTGCACACCCTCTTTCCCATAAGCCATTCAAACCCTTATACATTCAGTCTGCTTATATTTTTCTTATATTTTCCACAAGAAAGAAATCCTTAAAATCTTCCTCTAACAAGTTCTTGTCTGCTGCTGTTATTTTTCAGCCACATGAATCCTCTAACCCAGTTTTACAGATTTTCATTTACATATTTTCTACTTAATATGTCTGACTGCTGGATATGTCAAAATTGCTGTGTTCATAACAACCATTTTCTCTTTTCTTATCTCATGCTCAACTCCTCTCTGCTCTTCTTTTTTTCCTGTTACCACTTGCTGCTGCTGCAGCAGTTTTCCCACAGGGATCATTAAAGCAGCATAACTTCACACACTGGCAGCCCCGAAACTGTGGTGAAAGAGAAACATGCTGGAAAAGTTTTCGCTCCTGCCCTGAAAGTTAAATCTGGCGAGGTAATATATGTAAACTGCACACAGAATGGTCATGGAAGAAATTTTACACTTAGGTGACCCGTCATGCAAGTGTAGCTGAGTGTCCACAGAACAAGTTTGTGCTGAAAGCTTTCAGTGGACACTGCAGAGTGTTTATCTAGCTTTGGTGAGCCCTGAGGGAGAAACATGTGTCACCACCCACACTGCTACAAGTAAGTTGGTCACAGTCACTCAGCCAGTGGAGACTGGGTTTGTTACACTGAGCTAAGGTTGTTTTTTTTTTTTACTTTTCCAATCACAGGCAACGTGAGGTTGTGTGGTTTTACCGGTATGCAGAACCAAGAAAAGCTGTAAGAGTCGGAGTAAAGAGATTATTGCTTCATGGATGTGCTTTGAACCAAAACCATAGAAATAAGCTGTTCTCGTGTTGTAGTCCATTATTCTTGCCCAACCCCAGTCCTAGGTTTTTGTTGCACCCATAGACTGTATGTAGAATGGATGTTGTAGGTCATAAACCCTGCCTAATCCAGCGATCCTTATGAAGCTGTGGACAAACTTTAGAAATTAATTACACAGAATATATTTTTTTATGCCCCCTGATTGCGATGTTGACATGTAGTTATTTTAAGACTGGTTTGTGCTTAAGTCCTCTTTTTTCTATGATTGACACCTGATACAGCCTATGGACGTACTAAGATTGCGTAGCTCACAATACGCTGTATAAGAGCATCATCACAGCGACTCTCCCACCAAATGCGTACAATGCTACTGTGCAAGTAGAGAAAATCCCGGAAATACCAAGAGCAAAGTTGTCCATACTATATACAGTGTCTGGTTGCACCTTGCACCCAAAGATTCAGACATGTTCAGTCAAAGCAAAGGAAATATCTGCCTCTCCTTTTTGTGCTCAGAAACATTGAGGTTTAGACCAAAGACAAAAAAAACCCAACAGATATGTCTTCACAGACCCATCAGCCAGCACATACATTCATATTCACGAGCATGTTATTCTACCACTGGAGGGCTTAACAGGCGATATCGGCCCTTTAAAACAAACCGAACGATGTCTTTTTGTTACAAAGAATAAACGACTGCTCATACAACGCTGATTGTCAAGATAGGTATGTATGTTTTCCTCTGCGTGCTCCTGTCTGTTCACATTACTGTTGATATGCACTTCATCACACAGTAAACTGATTGGTTGTAGGTCTGTAAAGTCACCCCCCAGGAAGAATGGAATCAATTATGCAGCTCTAGACCCTTTCACTGAAGTGAACTGGTCTGGTGGTATTGCATTGTTCAGAGGGGATTTCTCCAGAAGAAACTAACTACCAACTTTTCATTTATGACTAAAATCCCCACTTCCGAGTACAACTGGAATGCATTTATCACCACCTCGATGTGGGCGGGGTTATCCTAGCAAGGCAACCAAAAATTCCTGTGATGTCATTTGTATGCAAGACAAACACAACCCAAACGCACGGTCACTGTTGCCCGTTTTAAAAATGGTGGGTTTGATTCTTGTGAAGGAGTCGCTCTAATGGCTCATCCAGTGACGTCACTCCCTGGCCAGTCCGTGGCCTGCATTCTGTTGATGTCACATTTTCAGCTCAACTTGACCCACTTGGAACCCCGACTGATTAGGTACTAAAAAGTACCTGATATCAGGTACTATCATAAAATAGAAAACCCTGAAAATTAAGTAGAGTTTAGTCCAGTAGAGCAGAGAAGGAGCTTGTGGAGCAGCACCATAAGACTGCAATCTAAAATAGCTGACACGATTAACTGTCTGCTGAATGGAGGCCAGATTGATCAGATTTGATGTGCTTTGGGAAGGCAACCTAAAAGCTGATTAGCCCAGCAAAACTGAATCACACAAATCTGTTACGCAAGTCGAACTTTTTTCAAGCCAGTGAATGAGCATGTTTTATTGTTTGCATCAGCAATCACAAATTGGCATCTCCTACTGCAAACTTGCATCTTGCTATTGACTCTCCATGTGATGTTGTCTGGCTTTCAAACCAGATTAAACGCTACTTTAGTGCTCATTGCCATAGTTGCATTTCTCCTTTTAATTTTCTGTGTGCAGAGAAATATCAATACTTGAATTACTTATGGATATAAATATGGATCCTGCTGTCTAGTTAAGAATGAAAGTGTTAGTTGTATTGTGTTAAAATGATGTGATACCTGCATTTTGCAAACTAAAACAATAATCAAAAATTCTGTTCATCCTTGACAGATTTAGCAATTTACAGTATAAGCATCATCTCTGGATCCTTGAGTGTGTTTCACCTGTCTTTACCCTCACCTGACTGAACACCAGGCCCACTGCCTCTGGATCCATACTGCTCATCAAACTACAGCAAATTGTCCTGATTGGCGGACATGAAGAGGAAGTCAGACTGCTTGGGTTCCTGCCTGATGCGATTTATTGCCCTGCACACAACAGACTAATGGCCCGTTGGCTGCAAACAGGGAGCAAAGAAAGACTGCTGCTGCTAATGAGGACTGTCTGTGAGGAGGAGGCAAAGAGAGGGAGACCAGAACTGAGAGAGAGAGAGGAAGACAGAGAGAACAACACAGACTGAGAGGGAGGGGGGACGGCAGATGGAGCGAAAGGGGTGAGAGCAGGAACGAGAGACAGAAGAGGTGACAATGAGCGAAAGAAGAGGAGAGAGAGCGGAAAAAGAGGAAGAGAGAAAGAAAGTGGTAAAACCGAGCAGTGTTGGTCAGTGCTGAGTTACAATACAGCATTACACTATTTCTATTTTACACTAATGCTCTGTTATTTTAAAATGTTGGAGGTGAGCGTGTCTGCTGCCATAACAGGAGAGATGTTTCTGTGATTTGTATTCTGTGGAGGAAAACAGCTTCCTGGATCCTGTTTTGTTGTCAGTTATCCTTGTTAAAGTGCATGTAATGTATCATTTGCTAGCAAGCGACGTGTAGGACAACCCCCGGAACTCACCTGGGTTTTATTAATGGAGTGTAAACTATGTGGTTATGTTTTTAGGTTTGGGTAGATTTGGTCTCATTTGGCAGATTGTCGTCTACAAATGATTTAGTTGGACAACAGGTATTTTAGCAGCGCTAATACACAGCACAACAGCACTGGGACCTTTCAGTCTATGTCTGTCTGCTTCTGGTATTCTGAGTACTGTTTATTAAAACTGCAGCAGAGGGTCTTAGTCTTGATGGATCAATCGCACAATCTACTAAAACAACAATTATCTCACCGTAATTAGCACAACATAAAGATTGCATGAAGCAAACAGCTGGTCTGAGGTAATGTGAATGCATACGCAAATTAGTGCGAACACTGACAAATATTTGTGTTGCTTGGCAACGTCCAGTTCTTTCAGGTCACAGAACTGGGTGTGTTGGCTAAGGCGGCACAGCACATAACATTTTTAGCTTCATCCAAATGAACAAACCACAAAAACCTGAACTTACAGCAAGAAATAGAATAAAAGTGCTTGTGTACTTCCTTCCTCTGCACATGTACATTTCACCTTTTCGGTGGAGGTTTGGGAATAATATCGTCACACCATTTTGATGTACCGTATTTACCGGACTATAAGTTGCTCCGGAGTATAAGTAGCACCAGCCAAAAAATGCTTAATGATGAAAAAAAAAATACATATACCGGTATAAGTCGCATTTTAGGGGGAGGGATTTATTTTACAAACTCCAAGTCCAAGAACAGACATTTCATCTTGAAAGGCAAGTTATAATAACAACAACAGAATAGAGAACAACAGGCTGAATGGGTGTACAGTATGCTAACGTAACGCAGTGATGGTTATTCAGCTACATGAAGCATACACACTGAACTCAACAGGTGTCTGGTATGTTAACGTAACATATTAACAGTTCAGAGAACTATAAGGTAAAGAAGATAACAAAACAAGTTTATTAGACTCTCCATCTAACTCGATATGAATTAGCGTTAGTTTTACATTTTCAGTGGTACAGAAGTAGCAGATACTGGCACACCAGCTTAGAGTGCCCTCTAGCGGCTGTTAGTGTAAAAATAACAAACATGTGAAATTATATATTTTAATATATTTAATTCGCACCTGAGTATAGGTCACAAACCCAGCCAAACCATGAAAAGAAGTGTGACTTATAGTCCGGAAAATACGGTATCTGAAGCTAAAGTTTAGACCAGTTTTCCGCAACGTTTAGGTTCATGAGAGCCAGCCAAGTGGTGGGGAGAGACTTTTTTAGATTAACTTTGAGTTAAAGTGAAAAAAGGGGTAAAACATATTGGTTTGCGTAAGAGAAGAATTTTGTTTAGTGAGATTGACATAGTTTTGATGTTATAAAAATATGATTACTGATTTTTAATTGAGCATGTACCCAAATCAAAACATTGCATTCATCTGGTTTATTTTCCTGTTTTTTCACACTATGAGATAAAGCACAGAAACAAACCATATCACGTCTGATTTTTCCAAGTATCACAAATCTGTCATGTTTGAAAAGTGACATTTTTAATAACACAAAAGCTGATTATTTTTTTGTTGCTTCTTGAAATGTTAGAAGAAGAAAAAACGCCAAAGTGAAGAAAAAAAGTGTGAAAGGAAACAGATGAGGTGAGAGGAAAGGATGTCAGCCTCAGAACAATGTGCACTCGCCTCTGACAGATCCCACTGGAAGCACACAGAGTCTACCTGAGCTCCAGTTTGACACACAAGCAGACGGACATGTCCATGTTTGTTCAAACATGTATACTACATACACCGCACACACAGAGGCAGTGAAGTTTATGGGCGCCTTGGTAACCATGGAGACCACCGGCTTGTGACCAAAGGGTTTCTAGTTCAAATTCTTGTCTCTCCTACAGGGATGAAAGTGCTCTGCCCACCTGCAGCACCGTGCCTTTATAAGGATATTAATTTCCAACAGCTTGAGTAAAAGCTGCTCAGTGGCTACATGTGTGTCTGCAGGCATTTGTGCTACCCACACAATGAGAATCATAATGCATGCTAAAGCACAGCAGGGAAGAAAAAAACACATGTAGGTGACGCAGTCCGGTAAGGTTGGAGTGCTTCTACTGGTTGTGCAAATGACTGGCTATATTTACATGCTGCAAACCTTAATTCCTATAGCAGCTGTGCAGGTGATGGTGTTCACATGGTAACCGAACCACACCTACGTGCATGTTTATCCTGCTGTTCAGTGTTTGTGATCAACATTATATGCAAAATTTATGAGCTGTACTCGTGCGTGTGTGAGGCAGACGCTGTGCACTGCTGAAAAGAAGTCAAACAAAGAACAATAAGCCACACAAAAATAAGAAACTGTTCATGTAAAGTGCTCCATGCTGGTCCATTTTGGTCTCAAAATCAAATAATTTGAGTTCACAACCTTCCCACCTCCATTTCCTACTCTTTTACAATGCACAAGTTACCACAAAATTAAAAGACATAGATATATCAGTGATGACATGGGGTCCCAGTCTGCACAACACCTCATCAAATGGAGCCATTAAAGGCATGGTTGACGATTGGAGAGATTGGTAATTATTATGAACCTCGTTTATTAAGGATCATGGTCCTTTAGTGCGATCTCCACAAAGTGAAGAGAAAAAAATGGAAAAAATCCATTTACCCTAGCAGGTGCAGGACTGCAAAAACATTGACCAATGGGGGCCATCCATCCTGGACAGCTCCTATTGGTCAATCTCCTGCTCCGCCTCTCTATCCAATCACTTCGCTGTTTTCCACACACCCCTCTCCTATGTTTCCGACTCGTCCCCTCCCACTCTCCCAGCCGCAATTTTTTATTTTTTTTCCTAATGGGGAGGAGTTTGTGTGTGGGGGGATGGGATGCTTTTTTCAAATCCACCTCAACGGCTCAGTTTTTTTCAACTGCTTCGCCAATCGTCAGCCATGCCATTAAACCACTGGGGGTAAGCAGGATTGAAACAAACAACATCTAAGCAGCCATGCAGTAGTTTAGCATTAAAGTCATCAACACAAAGATGAACCTAAATGAGTATCTCCTTTTAAAGAAAAGAGGCAGCTTCTCTCCGTTCATCTGGCAGGTAAATTTCTCTGCTAACTTTCTTTACATACAAGAACAACCCAGGTGTCTATTTAATGTTTGTCTGGTCGATGGAGCATCTTGAAGTGCCGTTGAAAATTTGAAGCAGTCTCATACATCACAATGTTTCACGTCACATTTGAGGCTTCCTTTTGATCATGATCTTTTTGCCTCGCAGCCTCCTCTCTTGTTGTTAGCAGTCTGCATCTGAGCTGAACGCCGAGCCTGAGACACTCATCACAGCACATCACAGCATGATGCAACACAAAACTCCCACTTCCCTCTATTTTTTCTCTGCTTTCCCCCCATCTCAACCCCAAACTCACACTCCACCCATTCCAAACACCCACACCTCTGCAAGCAGGCTTATTAGCAGAGCTAGAAACTTATACAAATGGTTCTTTATATATCTGTATCTGTCCCTGCAGGAGCCACAGGACCTTTGTCTACTGTATAAACAGCATCCTGACTTAACTGCCTGTGCTCTGCAGTGGAAGGTCTCCAGGGTGTTAAGGTCCGCACATGGAGTTATTCCCACAGCAGAGCAGCAGAGCAAGCTGTCACTGGCTTTGCAAGTAGGAGACACAGAGGCTAAAAGCCTTTTCCTGCCAGGGGAGCGAGGAGTCAGAGGAGATGGACAGGAGCAAACGAAACATCACGGCCTGCAATCAAGCTCCAGAGGAGAGTGGATTTAACCACCAACATTTATAGTTTTATTCTGTAACATGTGCGGCCTGAATACAGAACGCAGAGCTCTTACTTTATCCTCTGCATTAATGCTGTAGTATATTCCCAACAAAACTTAACAGCATGAGAAGTATTGTTTCTCACTGGCAGTAAAAAAACAAAAAAAGGTGTTCCTATCACTTTCTTGAGGCCAATTTGAGTCCAGCTGGTGAAAAATGAAGTCAAGAAGGATTCAAACATTAGTCTAAAGTTGTTAATTGCTGAAGAAAAGTAGCTCTAAAGTGTGTCATAATATGTGCTGACATGTGTGCAAGCTGAGAAACAGTGTAAATACTCATTTAGGTTGAACAAAGACGGAGAATTTTAACTAGGAGTAAGAGACAAAACTGTACTGACATGAATATTTAATCCCCTCTGCATTTGACGCTGCATCTGAAATCTCAGAGCCAAGACTGTAGAGTGACACCTAGTGGCCGCCTCAGCACCAACAAAGCCTCACACACACACACACACACACACATCTGTGGCTCTTTGCAGCAGTGCACCTGGCAGCTTCGTCTCAGTATCGAGTGCTGTCTGTCAGGGGAGAATGTTTCTAAATAAACTAGAGATACTAGTTTAGTCATTGAAGCCGCTGACAGCCTTGTGCGCCCTCACATGTTTAATTTCTTGTCATCTTTTTGAATCCTTTTCGCTGGTTCCTCCGTTTGCCAGCTATTTTCATCACTACCCCTCTTCTGACGCAACAGCACAGCATCCCTCTCGTCACTTATTACCGTCAGAAGAAACACATGAATCAAAATTGATGCTGCTGAAATCCTCGCTTTGATCTATTATTTCTAACCTTAAGTCGAGCTCACATTACTTAAGATCATTTATGCATGTTATGTGTGAGGAGAATATTAACTTATTTGGCTCTAAGTACGAGTGTAATGTAGGAGATCAGACTGCTTCGCTTAGATGTAAATGACCTTGGAATAATAGTTACACAGCTGTTCAAACAGAAGGGAAAACTCTGCAGAGCATCGCGTCACAGTATTAACCAAGAATCAAATCAAGCTTCACGATGAGTTACATTACAATAAGTAAATGATTTTGCAGATGGCAGATTTCAGTCTGTTTTAGCAGTAGTTTGATTTTTCTGTACTCTCATGTCATGTGTTAATTGTAGTCCCCATTACTGAAAGATAAGGAGGTCTGTTCAATAGAGATACCAGCCTCAGAAACCACGAATGAACAGCACCTTAGATTAGAGCCCACATAAACGTCGAACTGCAGCAAAGAAGCCACTTGTGATGAAGAACAAGAAGAAGAAGAAGAGAACTGCTTGGGCCAAGAAATGCATGGAATCGATATTAGATCAGTGGAAATCTCTACTTTGGTCCTGAGTCTGAATTTTCACATCTTTGAGAGACATGAAAAGGTGGATGCTTCATGGATAAGAGAAGGTGTAATGGTGTTTAGTCCTTTATGCTGTTGTTTGTTTTTTCTTCTGAATTCAAGGTACATATATCCAGCATGGCAACCACAGCCTTCTGCAGCAACACGCCATCTCATCTTAGAGGGACCGTCATTTATTTTTCAACAGGACAATGACCCCAAACTCACCTCCAGGCTGTGTAAGGGGCTATTTGATCAAGAAGGAGAGAGTCGGAGTGCTGCGTCAGATGACCCGGACTCTACAATCACCCGACAGAAATCCACTTGAGGCGGTTTGGGATGGAGTTGATCATCAGAGTGAAGAGAAAGCAGGAAAGAGTTTCTCAGCACCTCTGGGAACTCCCTCAAGACTGTTCAGGGAGACTGCTGAAAGGTGACGACGATGTCTCCAACGTGAAAGTCAATGTAGAAAATAATGAAAATCAGACAAAACTGTTGAGAGAGAAGTTATGCCCAAACTTTTAACTGGTACTGTATGTACACATGTTTTGTACACAAATCCAAACCGCTAAATCAACCTAGATGGACACTCATCTAGGGCTGAAACGATTCCTCAAATAATCCAAGTACCTCAACTACAAAACATGATCAAGGAATTTCTACCGCCTCAAGGAATGGTTTAATTTTTACAGCTCAAAGCGTGGTGTTTTTCTCAAACTAATTTAAATGTGGCACAATGCACTACACAGACGCAAAGGAAGAAGAAAGAGGGGGCAGACATGTTTGATTTTAGCAGCAGGAAGATGGAGGAAAGACTTGACGATGATAAAGTGAAGATAAAGGTAAAAAGACAGAAAATGTCGAAAGTGTGCCTGAATCAAGATGAACACTGTTATGTGTGAACACTCTAAGACAGTCCTTACATACCACAACAGAACGTCTTCAATGCTGCAACATCTCTACCCGAGACACCCAGTTAACTCAGAGAGTGGAGGACATGAGACAAGGTAAAATTACGTTAAGGTAGAGTGACCAGATGTCCTATTTTCCCCGGACATGTCCTCTGTTGTAGACCATAAAGTGAGTCTGGGCAGAATTTCTAAATCCTAGATTAAATCTATGATCTCATTCATGACGGAATCATATTTGAGCCCCCTCCACAAATTCACATCACAACAGGAAAAATTACAACAGGAAAAATTATTTGATAGCTGCAGCCCTACACTCATCTCTCACATTACAGAACTAGAGGAACTTTGTTGTTTCCACTAGTTTGCATCAGTTTACATTGTTAGTGAAATTTTATAAATAGGTTATGAAGTGGAGGTGGGAATCACTAGTGGCCCCACGATAGATATTATCATGATACTTGGGCCACGATGCAATATTATTGCGATTTTTAACATTTTGCAATACAGTGAGTATTGTGATACAATATATTGCGATTTATGCAATTTTTACAACTGTTGAGCTATTTCAGCATTTGTCTTTCCTTTATGTTTGTCTTATTTACGCTGTATTTTATTTTCATGTAGCACATCTTGCAAACCTCATATATATTTGTTGAACTAACTTTCTCCTTTATGATGTCACCTCTGCCAACCTCACTGGACAAATAGTTGATTTTAGTTTTTCATTATCATAGATTTGACTTCATATTAGCAATTAATTTGAAAAATCGATACTTGGTAAATGAGATGATACAATATATCACCAGACAAAATATTGCAATACTATGCAGTATCAATTTTTTCTCTCATCCCTAGTATTAAGAAACGATTAATCGTGGTTATTGAAAGTCATGATTACCCTGCATTTATTTAAAAAAAGGCATTTTTTGTCTGCATTAAACCTGATGCATCCTCTCAACCATCTGCGTAAATTAACATCTGTAACAGACAGAATTAATGCCACATCAGACACTTTTATTTTAGCCTAATAAAAGTCACCATATCATTCAACAGTAGGTGCTTTCCTCTGGTACTTCCTCTTGATTTTTTTCATATGTGCACATGTCAAAAGCTCTTTAAGGTAACTGTGTATTAATAGAGTAAAATTAAAAACACAGTCCTAAGAAAATAAAAGGTACACAGTTTCTCTTGTTCACCTCAAAGGGTTGCCTGGAGCACGGCTGTGTTGCTGCTCTCTGTACTTGTACCTTTCAGATTGTTATTGACCTGTTTTCTTGCTGTTTACCCTTTATTCAATACATTGATATGAAACATCAATTTGAAAACGTGTGTGATGCATGTTTGTCTTTACAAATCTTCAATCTCACTCCATCTAAATCTTTGATAAGCACAAAAGCCGGACTTTTTTTTAAGTGCTTGGATGTTATAAAACGCAGTCTCATAGCCACAAAACTATCGTGCGGGAAAAGAGGACGAGCGTGACAGTGTTGTGGGTTGTTAAATTTGTTGCAACGTCTCAAAATCCTCGTGCGATAGAGCAGTGTTTATGTTTTTATTTTCGTCTTTGATTTGCAATGACAGGGGGAAATAAAATCTTTCATTTTTATTTTACTATTCTCCTCCTTCCAGCCCCCTCCCTCTCTGACCCTCCATCCAAAGCAGCCATACCTCCCCTCAGCCACAGTGGAAGCCATCTGACACGCTCCATTACATTGTGCTTGTTCCAATTAAAGCTGACACCATTTGCTGTCAAGAGCATGGTGATGCCCTGCAGAAAGGTAACACACCCCCTGCTGCACCTGCCGCCCAGGGGGTTTAACTGTTTCTGGATGTACACTATGTTGTTACAAGAAGATCTATACTGTCAGATAGTGATCCAAAGGTTGGACCTCTCCTGCAGGAACATGTGCGCCGGGCATATGTCTTCACAAATTGTGTTTTAGAAAATTAATGGATAAGTAATGACACCCTCAGTCATAGCTTTCAGTGTTATCCATTCAGCTCAACATGGATGCAAGAATAAAGAAAAGTAACAATTATGAGAAGGACGACATGTATTATCCCCCTCAGGAAAATTCAACTTTTCATGACTTCTTTTTTTTTTTTCAAAGTTACATTTTGGGGCATTTTTCGCTGCATTAGCTCAACTATTTGAAAAGAAACAAGAAATGCGGGGAGCAGAGAGCGCAGCAAAGAGCTGAGGCCAGGATTCAGACCAGCGACTGCTGCGATTACGATGAGAGCTTCTACTCATTTTGCGCTTAGACTGCAAGGCCTCCAGATCCTCCTTTTCATGACTCCTAAGTAAAAGGCGGTAAATAAAAAACAAATGAGGAATCCAAGTATTCACTACGAAAGTTTTATGGATCAGGAACAGTCAGTGCCACTTGAAGCATGAAATGTAGAAAGTTGGTATTTTTCAAATTTAACTGCGAAAGATAAAGTGTCTGTAAATGTTCACGTCATAAATTTAAAAATTAATAAAATCTTGTCTGTAAAAATCTGGGCACATTTTTCAAAAGTAATATCTTTAAATTTAAGTCATAAAATGGGTTTAAACCATGACGGTTAAAAGAAAATAAGTGCTCTTCAGTTTGTGATCTTCGAAACATTGGAGTTGTGGAAAACCTAGATTCAAAAGTAAAGAATTTTTACAAGGTGGTTTATATTCTGAGGCCAAAGAATGGTGGATCCTTGCCCCAAGTAGAGAAGTTCAAGTATCGTAGGGTCTTGTCCATGAGATGGCAAAATGGAATCCTGAAATTGACAGGTGGACTGGTGCAGTGTTGGCAGTACTGCAAGGGAAAGCTTTTTATTTACCAGTCCATCTTCTTTCCTGCCCTTACCTTTGGTCATGAGTTACAGCCAATGATCAAAAGAATAAGATCTTTAGGTCACCGCAGATACAAGTTTGGACATTCAGAGGAAACTCAAGAGTAGAGCCACTGCAAAGGAGATCCCAAGGCTCCTTCTTTGGGATCCATAAAGGAGGAGCTGGAAAGTGTTGCTGGGTCAAAGAAGGACTGAGTTCACTTGCTTCCACTGCTGCCCCCACGACTTGATCCAAGATAAGTGGAAGAAAATGAATGTATGGATTGATGGGTTATATTTTACACCTTTTGTCATTATTTACACCATCAGCTGAGACCTACTTAAAATAAACTAACACAAATTACTCCATGGATACAGACAAAGAAGTCTTGGCTCGACCATCACTGAAAGGCTCTGAGATCAGTTCCATATTTGGTAATCCATAAAGTCTAGATCTGAACAGATTGATCCAATCTGAATTTGGATTTTCAAATTTAGAGCATTCTGATCTAGATTGAAACTTTTGAAGATCCAGGCCCTGGACTTGACTGAAGGTTTTGCTGAGATATTAGTGATGTTAGTGACGTATCTTCACGTCATGGAGTGCATAGCACACAGCCATGAATAGGAAAAATATCCAACCTCTTTATACCTTTCTGAATTCCTGCAGTATAAAAAAAGCTGGGAGTTAAATTTGATTCTTAGTTAGAGGAAATGAATCACTTTGACTCGTTTCACATGGTGTGGGGGAACGTTTAATGTGGAGGCCTGAAACAGCGCGCTGACTAAGAAGAATCTGTTTGGCTCTCAGAGCGATGAAGCTGAGCAAAAGTTTATCAGCAACCTTTTCCTTTGGCTAATAATACTAAAACACTGAGCCAGCAGGCCAATGACTCAGCGTCTGACTTCAGACTGAGACTTTAAATTTAGACCCACAGAAAACCAAATTTAAACCTCTGAATTATATTTTGCAAGCTTGTCATATTAGTAAGATAAACTCTTGGCCTCACTTTTTTTGTGACGCTCTCTGGTGAAGCTTCTCTTGGAAAATCCATCCATAATGACTGTTTATATAATTTTCTTTGACTGGAACTTTTCTCTGAACGTCTCATCAAGCAGACTGATGTTAATGTACAGAATCAGGGGACAGTGGAGCCCTCGTGAAAACTTATCTGTTCGGCACTCAGAGCAATGAGGCTGAGAGAAAGTTAATCAGAAGACCCCTTCTTTGATGAAATGACCCCGAGTAAAGTTGCGGAGAAGCTCAATATGTTTCCTCTGCAGCGGGCTGCAGTCCACCGACCACCCAGAACCAATCTGAGGCTTATGACGGTGGCAAGGGAGAAGATACATTAGGCCTCCCTCCAGCGGGTAATGAATGGAACTAATAGGAAGAGGCAATCCTGGTCCACACCACTAATATATGTAGAAAAATACTGGATGCAGCTCTTCTTGTTTGTCCCTTAAGAAAACTATGATGCCAGTTGCAAAATGTAGCTGTTTGATCCTCTGAGATATTAATAAAAGTCAAATCGACCTTCCTTTGGCGTTAAAAATATGTCCGCTATGAAAACGAATCTTAAAACATATTTGGGATAAAGTCTCAGCCGCTCTGTAGTTTTGACTCAAAACATAGACCCTCACATGAGCCCAACTAGTGTCCCAAATCCTGCAATGGTGGAGGCAGGTACCACCAACCTGCCTCCTCTGCTGCCATTGAGGTTGGTCAACCCTGATGGGCGCTCTACATAGATGCTCTTTGCTATCAGTGTGTGAATGTGGTGTGAATGGGTGAACGTGACATGTAAGGTTCATGCACTTTGAGCTGTCAGAAAACTAGCAAAACTGCTGTGCAAGTTTAGTTCATTACTCATTTATAAAAATAAACAAGAATCCACACTCTCATTATCATTATATTTGCATCATGGGGTCTGATAACTGCCTCTAACTCCAAGCTTCGCTGCATTTCTAAAGCTGCAATCTGTGTACATACCTCTCGCATGATGGGACAAGACACATTAGAAATCCATATGGTAGTATGATTCATAGCGCCAAGCTCATAGGCTGCAGTCCTGAGGCTAAGCCCCGCCCCCTGACCTTTTATAGGGGTTATCTGGATGTGTGTATAAGATTAATACCCAACAGTGATCAATAAACAATCAAATTAGCTTCATTTGACTAAGCCTGTGGGACTTAATTTGACCAGACCAGCTTTAAACAAAGTCCATATAGCTGGGCCGGAGATTTAATCTAATTATAGTTACTGAAACATAATTCTTATTTTTGATACAGAAAGATTTAATCCCCTTCATGAATTAATTAAACTTAATCCTTTTCAAGTTTTCTATAATAATTCAACATCAAATCATCACTTGATTTACCCGGACACACTAATAAGTCCCACTGGAAACCTCTTGTCTACCCTGTGAAACAGTTTAAAACACGATATAATTTTCCCCATTTTTCAGCCTAAATCCCAGTTGCAGAAAATTCCGGCCTACTTCTTCAAACTTGCCTTTTCCTCGGACTTCCGCTACACATCAGAGTGATGTAACATGTCAGCATGTCAGGCAATTCAGCATCATCTATTTATGAAGGCTCATAAAAGGGAATATCGGAGTGTCACTGACCGTTTGGCATGGATATTTCTGATTTGTCTGACTCAGCCTTATTTCAATTAATTCATAAAGTTGATGATCGGTGAAGGATCACAAATTCTCTGAAGAATAGAGTGCTGGGATTGGATGACGTAAGGACTTCAACACACCACAGGTGAGGGGTGAGAGGAGACAACTAACGACAAGAAGTAAACCCATGAGGCTGATACCAAAGCTGGTCATTCGCAGACGATTTGAGGCCTGAGAGAAACCTTCAGTTTGTATTGAGTTTGTTTCCCTGCCTGGACAATTTCTCCCCTGCTGAATTTGTCCTGAATGTGTGCAGTGTAGTTCTTTTGTAATAGATGATAATGTTGATTTTTTTTTTTTTTTTTAAATATGCTATTGGAGGGATTTTTGCCTTTACATGGAGCAAAGGAGAGACTGGAAATGTCAGATTGACGTGACATGTAGGAACCCCTCCTTTCTTGCAGTTACGTGTGGTTGGGCACTTACTCTTGCAGACACAATACAAAAACATGTTTGGAGCGAGTCATTTGTGCAAATTAAGTAAGTAAACACACGACGTCCAGGTGTCCAGATACAAGCAAATTAAAGAATTGTATTTGCATTTGGTGTGGAAGTAGCAAAAGGTATTACCAAAAACTATACCAGAATTATCAGACTTCATGCTAGCGTTCTTATTTGCCTGCTTGGTTCATAATGAGCCATCAAGAAGAAGTTCAGTGTGATTCACAACCAGCTGAAAACTACACACATGCGCTTTAATTGTGTAGTTTATTATAGTATAGAAAACAGCGCAGTGCTCACAATGATCTAGCCACAAATGAGGATTTCTGCAAGTTGACTAAAATGTACTTAAACATTTCTTTCCTCAAAGACAAATCAGGCTGAATCTATTACAACTCTTACTTCACGCTGCTTCAACAAAATCCAAAGTAATTTATTATTTTCATAAAATTAAACCAAAGTGTTGGGCCTTGTGTGTCGCACTCTGTTTCTGTGGAACAATGTGCCATCACAATTGCCGAGGTGGCACTACAGTCAACACAGAGGACCCGAAAAACAGAGACGGAAATCAATTTCAGTGACTAGACTCACGAACAAAACCTCATCAGTGAAGAAAATTGCTTTTTACAACTACTGCAAATTGTAGGCTTTTATAAATTTTGCAAACAAGACAGGGGTAATGTCTGTCTTAAACATTACGCTCAGCATTACTGCTGTTAGGAGGTGCAGTTTCAGTAATGGGCTCGTCTGAGTCTGGGATGTGTTTGTGTGCGTGGATGCATATGTTTGTGTGTGTTTTGAAGTAAAGAGGGTATCCAGATCTGATTTAATCCAACATTTGTCTCACTGACAGCCTGATCACACAACCACAACCTCAGTTAACTTGTATCTATGGACACTTCAATCACTATGGAGTTTTTTAAGCCAGATATGTGAACACAAGGAATATGAAGCCAGATTAACTTTGAACTCCGTGCTCTGAATTAAATATGAAACTAAAATGAACAAGCCTACAGATTTAAGCATGTTTAAAGGTATCAAAACGCAATAACAAAAGCACTTGTGAACTGTATTTTAATATTGATCCATAAAGGCACTGTGAGGAGTTATTAACGGATTAGTCTCACTCAGAAAAAGAGGCCTAATCATAATCTGAAGTGAAATGAGATTTTGAGCAATAAAAATAGTTCTTTTATTATACTGAAGTTTTGTACCTGCACTCATATTGGATTTTCAGAGAGTTGATATTTAGTAATCACCTGAAGTGACCTTTAAAAACCTTTAAAATGACTTTTTTTTCTGTTGAGGCATTATTTTAGATGGAGAAACTCTACAACCATGACTTTACTTAGTAAAATAGCAAAATGATTGGGGTTTGGTGAGACACTCAGATTTTATCCTCTGTGGCCCTCTCTGCCTCAGTGGCAATAAGGAGTTTTCACTTTTTTAACACTTTTATTACAAATAGTATTCTTCTACATTACTTAGGCATGTCTGAAAATTTTTATCACAGGCTAACATGCTGCAACCAAAACATGAGGGCGCTTAACATTTGTTAATTTCATAATTAAACACACTGTATTACACTCCAGCTGTGCGAGCGAAAGGCAGAACGTGACAGACAGATGTACAAAGTGGATGTGAATATGGACATGAGTGCAGATGGGACACATAAAGATTTGATCACAGAGTACGACACAAACGGCAGTCTCGGTCTCCGTCAACAGAAAGAAATAGTGACAGTCGTCTTCTATCCTCAGCAGGTTGAACATGCCTCCAGGGATCAGCATATTAACCTTAGACACAACTGTTGGTAAGGACGCCGTCGCCTGTGGCATGAGTAGATAAGATGTTCTCAGCAGGAAGCTTTCGTTTGAAGTACCCGCCCTGATGCCAAAACCACCAATAATAAAGAGGAGGACACTAACTTGGTATGCTGTCCACAAAAAAACAAAGATCTTACAAGTCATTTTATCTCCTTGATGAAAAATCTTTAGTATCCTGAGATTTCACCACACCCCAACAAAATAACTATGTAGAATTTAATGTTTATGCTGATGAAGACGTGATAGGTAACATTTTACAGCTACATTTGCTGACTTTTTCAATGCAAACTAGCAGTATTAAATCATAGCTCACAAATTTTTGAGGTTGTTATGTTGCAAGAAATACTTTTAAAATCAAACAAAGAAAAGAACTATCAAGAAGATCTGTCCTCCGTTCATTTGCTTACATGAGAAATGCACGTCCTCTCCATCCTGGAAGAAGACCGTTGCTTTCGTCAAAGGGGTCATCAGAATCAACAAAACGTGATAACTTCTCACAATGCCTTTAAAGAGATATTCCGCTTCTCTAGTTATACCAACATTATTAACGACTGCAGGATAGCAATACACAGTGGTCTGAGAAGCAATAAACAAACCTCAACCAAAACGCCACTTTATAGCTACAAATAATGCTCAGAACAGCACCTAACTTCATCAACAGAACATATAGGGTCCTCAAGGAAGAACATTTATGATCATTACTTTATCATTTCCTTGAGGTAATAATCATCATATTAATCATTTTGCACTGCAGACGTGTTAGTTCTTCTGCCTTTGCGTCTTGGTCTGATTGCATTTCCATGAAGAAATAATCATAAATGTTCTTCCTTGAGGACCCTATATGTATTGTTGATGAAGTTTGCTAAAAAAAAATTAGGCAAAGCTAAAAGATGTTTGGTGGCTAGTGCTATGGCTGGGACCCTATATGTTCTGCTGATAAAGTTAGGTGCTGTTCTGGGCACTATTTGTGGCTTTTTGGTTGAGGTGTGCATGTGGTTCCATAGACCGCTGTGTATTGCTATCCTGCGGTCGTTACTAAAGTTGGTATAACTAGAGAAGAAAGCAGTTCATCTCTCAAGGGGGTGTCTAACTTGGTGTTATGGTGTGTTTGACCTTAGATTAATTTTATGCCGGAATATCCCTTTAACACTTGATTTGCTTTATTAAAAATATTTTGGACTTTAGCAGCAACCCTGCTTCAAATAAAAAATAAGGTCTCCCAGTTGATTTTCATTAGTTTGTTAGCAAAACATGACCTAAACCAAAGTACGGTCAGATCCTGTGAACCAACCTTGTTTTATATTTTCCTTTATATTATAATTTCTTTTCCTTACAGGCATTGTAATGATTTAAGTGCTCACATTAAATGTCCCTTTTATGCTGCTTTTGGTCAGCCTCATGCATTTTGCTCTGGGAGGTCAGCTGTGAGAGTCTCATCTTCCAGGAAAATCCTTCAAAGCAATTAACACCTAAGAAGCCTGAAGGTGGAGCTTGTCAGTAAAACCTAGACAGCATCCTTATGGCCAGTGGCTGTGGTCTGAATAATGCAAGGTCACAGCCTCCATCAAAAAACAGCTTTAATTGCATTTCCATCCGTACTCTCCTGGTTCTGCCCTAAGTGTATTTGTAGGAAAACATGTATTCTTGAGATCCGAGGGGGAATGACTCGGGGGTATAATCAATCGTCCTTCACATCTGAGGAGGCATAGATGTGTATATTCAAATGTGTAAGAATACCTACAGGCACATGTGAGATGAGGTGTTGGTACCGCATGTACTCCGGGTGCAATCATATGTGCCTATATGGCTGATGTACCACAGATGAAGGCCCCAAGCTTCTATCTGCCACCAGTACGGAGGAACAGGAAGCTGACAGCTGACTGCCCCCCTCCTCTTTTTTTTTTTCCCCTTTTTAATTCATATTACTTGCACTGCCACAAAGCAATCCCTCGGCTCCCTTTCTGCTGACTGGTGACTTCTCTGAGCTGTGGCAGATAGAAAAGGCGAGGAGGAAAAAAGAGAGGAATCAGTCCTCTGAGAAGTTTCAGTCGTCCTTCTACCCCTCCAACTCCCAGACTGCTGCCCTACATTTCCTCAGCCTGACTGAGCTTTAGAGCCGGTGTAATTTGTATCTAACGCAGCTATTTCCTTTTAAGCAGACAAATGATTCACAGGAGGGGGTGATTACGAATGTGTCTGCAACATAAGGAACAACCAACCAAGAAAGCAACCATTTACCACCGAGGGGGACAAACTTGGTTTCCTCTACACTTGAGGAAACATTTACTGCTGCAGGATCGCTGCTTCCCCATTTTTCCCGCTGGAGATGTGGCTTAGGCTTGGCAGTCAAAGGGGGAGTTGAGTTGAGGGGCAGTGACAGAAGAGAGACATGGAAGCTGGGGAAATGGTGATACAATCAAAGGAAAGAAACCTTTGTTTTAGCCCCCTCGCTGTATACTACTGATTTGACGCTTTAACAAGAGACCAAGGCAACATAAGAGTGAATTCCTGATGATAGAAAGATCATTTTTATCACGCTGGATGTGCATTTTTTTCAATGTCAGTTCACATATTTTGGCTTATATTAAAAAGGCAAAACAACTAGAAAGCAATGCTGTAGTATTCATGGTCCCAAGCTGATTAATTATCCTGACAATAGTTTGTTATGAATCCTTTAGGAGTTTGTAGTCTGTATGAAATATTTTAAAAATCAGTCATAGGATAGGGTGACCATATATCATATCTGAAAAAGGGGACACAACTAAGCGAGGGCGGAGTCATGGAGTCACACAAAGTTAATTTTGAGAGTTTTTCGGGTCAGATCAAGTGTCTTTATGCGCTTCTAACTCAGTAAGTCCATGTGACACAAACTCGAAACTTCCGTACAAAACCGCGAACATTTGAAAGATTTTATAAAATTCGCCAGACAAAGCTGGACAAGCGTGGACAACCCCCCAAATAGATGATATGTCCAGGTAAAAAAGGACGTATGGTCACCCTATCGTAGGATGTCATAAAGCATGCAAATATCCATATATTATTGGTAGTTGTTGTTATGGATAACAGAAAGTGCAGGCCTGAGTAGAGTCTCAGAGCTGTGAGTATATTCATCACGCATAAAAACACAATATACACTGATAAACCAAAACATTACAACCACTGATGGGTGAGGTGAACAGCATTCATTATCTCATTATACTGGCACCCCTCGGTGAGTGGGATATGCTCTGCAGCAAGTGACCATTTGGCCTGGATGTTGATGTGCTGGAAGCAGGAAAAATGAGCAGGCATAAGGCTGTGAGCAACTCTGACAAGGGCCAAATTGTGATGGCTTCAAAACTGGGTCAGAGCATCTCCAGAGCAGCTCCCGTAGTATAGTTCTGGTCTGCAGCAGTTGGTCTCTACCAAAAGTGGTCCAAAGAAAGGAAACCAGTGAACCAGCAGCTGGGTAATGGGAGGGAAGGGGAGGTGAAGGCTTACTGATGTGGGTGGGGAATGGTGGTTGACCTGTGTTGTCTGCTCCAACAGAGAAGTCACAGGAGCTCAAATCGATCGAAAAAGTTACTGCTGTTTCTAATAGAGAGGCGCCAAGCACAGGTCAAGCTGGACAGGCCATACTAAACCAGCTGTAGACAAAAAAACAGCAACTAAAAATCCACCTTTCAGCCCCAAATTGAGCATAACTATGAGTAATTCTTATGAGTTAATCTAGTCAATGGGGAATTACAAAATTAATCCTCTGTGAACCTCTGTGTTAAATCCTCCTAAAAAAAACAGCAATTTCATAAGGGCCTCATGGTGGATTTCTTAGTTTTTGGACCCATAGGATTAAACAGGCTTTTCTGAACTGTGAAGTAGGACTTTTCAATACAACCCTACTGACAACACACTTTTAAAAACAAATTAAATGTTGATATCATGCTTAAAATAAGCATGAAAGTACGCAGTTGTGGTCCTCTCACAGCTTTGGAACCAGTCCATCAGTGAGTTTGTACATGTGACATTTTTATTAATCCAGGGCGCCATGGACCAGAGGACTCTGGACCAGGTATCTGCTTTAAATTTTACACTCTAAAAAAACTTTTTAAAAGGTAAGTCTGGACTGTTACCTATTACCAAGCGGCCTCATACTTTATACATAGTTTTGAGACTCCTAAAACTACTGTAGATGTTTAATCTGCCAATGAAAACCAATATATATAAATCATAAATCACGTTTTTTAGTTAGTGTAGGTAACCAGAGATGCACCAGTCCTTTTTTTTTTATATCCAATCTGATTCCGACACCTGGGCTGAGGGTATCGGCCGATATCGGATACCAATCAAATCCTACTGTTGAATTAACGAACTGTATACCTTCCCTGTGAGTGAAGGCATCAGGCTTGACATTAGCCTGGTTTTGAACACTGGATTGGCGTCATTCATCAGATATCTAATCCAGTTAATTTGTCAATATCAGAGCCGATATCCAATCCAAATATCGGATCAGTGCATCCCTATAGGTAACATGTTTCTCTATCCTTGTCTGGCTGTTCCTCAACATGACTGATTATGTTGTAATGTTTTGTGATATCAAGATATCAGCCCATGAAACATCATCACAGGTGTGTCCTTTCAACTACTAAACATTCAGGTCTCTAAAACAGAAAGCAGAACCAGTCCCTCAAAGCAATAAGAGGAAGCTGGCATTAATAAACAAGCTGATGTCCACTCTGACATGTGAAGTGGACCGACGCTGATAAGAGCTAAACAATTAACTTTCAGAGAGCACTTAGCGCAGAAAAAAGCTGAGCGCTGACAGTGAACTGTGAGGTAGAGAAACAAGCGTTCGATTGGAAAATCATTTGTGCATCCTTGACAGATACAGAGCCATAATCCTGCCCTGGGGGATCACAGTCCTTCAGTATTGCATCCCCAATAATAAAAGCATGCACAATCATTTTCCTGTGTTTGCTTCTGCTGAGCAAACCTTCACTTGACATCAGAAATTGAATACAAGGGGAGCAGGGATCAGCATAATGCAAACACTTGTGAGGAAAATAATGATCCAAACAGTAAAGAGCGATCCCTACTGAGAGGAGAATTACGACTCGGTTACACAAGTACAAGCTGATCGAGCTCTCGCTTTCCACTACATTACAGCTCTCATCTCACAACAGGAGAGACACTTGAAATATGAATTGACTCCAGTGGTGTTCACTTTATTTAACCAACAGCAATCATGTTGGACTTTGAAAAGGTTTAACACTTTATTGAGTCCTGTTGTCTTCTCATTAAATGTGCCAATGAGACAACAAGCGAGGCTGAGGTAAAAATCAATGAAGGGAAGAAAAAGATTAAAATCTCGGTCATTAAGTTGTTTTACTGAACTTAGTGTACTTCACAGCAGTCACCAATTCTGATAATGTATACATATGGTGAATAAGTTTAGCAATACTGTAACTCTAAACCCCTTAGACCTGAACAACCAAAAGAATCACATCAAATTAATCAAGATACAAACAGCTATAAAAGGATTAATACAAAACACAGCAAACTTGCATTAAAAGGTCCTAAACTAACAGAGATTAGCCAGAAAATTTTAAACTTACTGATGCTGTTTCCATTACAAGGGGGGTATAATGCTTTTCCACATTTACAACAAAAACTACAAAGTTACAAAGTCTGGTGTCCATACTACATGTATGCAAAGTTTTTTTCTTCATAATCTTAGAAAATAGATGTAAACTGCTCAAATCTTGGATAAACATGCGAAAATGCAAATCCACAGTTTACGTGCTGGATTCTGGTGTAAGAATTAGAGACTCTCCATACTGGTTCATTTGAGCTTCTGGCAACGCGTGTGAGGTGACACCCACAGCAAAGTGGGGTAACCATAGACATAATATACACACACATATATATATATACGTACATATATGAAGTGTATGGGGGTAAGGCTGCTTAGCTGATTGACCACTATAATGGGAGCGGGGCCAAAACATCAAGCTCTGCCCTCAGCAGGCTTATGGTAAGCCTCCAGAGTGGTGGCCAATCAGAAGAACGTAGGCTCGTGGAGGGTGGGCCTTAAAGAGACAGCGGTGAAAATTAAGTGTTTCAGACGGAGGCTGAAGTAATGTCAATGTCGATGTCAGCTTTATCTATATAGCACATTTAAAAACAGCCAGTGGCCTACCAAAGTGCTTCATAGAAAAATAGCCAGAAACAATAAAAAAAACTATAAAAACAATAAAAGCATATTGTTTTTGGGTAGAGGGATTGTGGCTACAGCAAGTTTAAAACAAATTACAAAAAAATTAAAAGCACAGCATCCTCTCCTCCCAATGTCTCATAGTCCAAATACAAAAGACTCTTTTGAATTAAGATATTTGTGAGAGCATGGTCCTCAAATAAGAAGTTGATCTAGATAAAGGTCAGAAAGCCCAGAGTGGACCCATTTTTAGTGAATAAATACACATCGCTGAAGAGAAAATTTGTAGAAAATTATCAAGCTGCTCAAACTCAAACTCTCTTTTTAAATGATTAAATGATTTAAATGATGACTGAATATCATAATCGTTTCATGTCTGATCACTGAGAAAAGGTCTTTTATATTTTGAAAAAATCCAAAATACTTTCACATAATGAGTTGGTGGCATTATTTAGAGAGAGAGAGGTGGGCTTCAAGGCCTGGACTGCAAAGGGAACTATGTAAGTTCTGGCTCCACCTCAAGAAAGCTGTTGTGTTGACAATGTTTTTTTGTGCTTTTATATCTTCCACCAAACCAAATATTAATCACAAAAGATTCTCACCTGACTGATGGGAATTTAAGAGACGAATACCTTATAAATTATGTTAACACAAATTACCCAGAACAGAAAACTCAAAACGATTGACTGATAGAAAGAAAGCAGTTTTTCCAACAAGAATATCTCTGCTTGTATGTTGTAGAGGAGCCAGTCTGTCTGTATGTATATGGGTATTTAGTGAGCGGAGATGAGTAATGATTCTTGGCACGTATCATTCAAGACACATCCAAAAAGTGTGACTCATCTTGATGGTGAAGTTTTCCTTTAAATCTCTTGAAAACGCATGTCTGAAAATGGCAGTCCACCGGATCTGTTTAAGGTATCAGATTCACAGTTACGCAGCTAAGGAATATGCATATCAAGATAATATTGTTAAATATATAGTATATTTAATTTAATGCCTCTCTCTCTCTCCTGTAACACTGGGTGTGAAAAACATATTAAAGTCTCTTCGATGATTTTCAGCCTGACCCCTGGATTGGACCAGCCACTGTGTCTAGCAGATAAAATGTTATCGTTTCCTGTTTTGCTTACAACCATCCCACAGGGCGTGTAAAAGCCCTGCTGGTGGAAAATGTGGTGGTGATGTAGTGGCAAAGCTGATTATTCACAGTCACACCTCGCTGCCTCCACTCACTAAGTGAGAGTGATCACATCGATACCACATCCTCCAGGTTGTCGATATGCTCCTCTTCCTCAGCGCTTTGCACCTCGAGTGGAACAGGGGAAAAACCTGGTCGTTTTAACATGAAGGTGTGAATAAATTCAATAGCTAGCTTGTTCATTCATTAGGAAATGTGGTTGGGTTTAAATGACAAATTACACAGACACAAAAGAGAAACAAAACCCCAAACGAGAGGCGGGGTAATGCCTGACGACTTCCTTATAGTCCTTCAAGATGAGTTTTATCACATTCAATAAATTATTTTATTAAGAGGACACAAAATCCCACCCTCAGTGTTCAAAAATGTTATAATTCAAGTCTTAAATATGTCTGTCCTTTCAGATATTTCACATAGAGTGGAGGGAAGATGTGAAATGCCATCCAAAAGGATATGAATGCACAAATTTTGTGTGCATGTTTGGTAAATTTGGAGCAGCTGTTTTACTTCTCCGTGTGATTTTCAATTAATGCTTTGCTGTAGTCAAGTCGACAAACATCAAGTCCAAATTGGGTGACTAATTCTTGCCAATTTCACTTTAACAGTGAGTAAATACATCTATCTTCACTCGTTTACAGTAGGGTGACCATACGTCCTCTTTTACCCAGACTATTTGGGGGGGCTGTCCTGCCTGTCCGGCTTTGTCCGGGGGAGTTTATGAAATCCTTCAAATGTCCGGGGTTTTGTATGGAAGTTTTGAGTTTGTGTCGCGTGGACTTACGGCGTTCAAAGCACGTAAAAAACACTCGACCCCCACCTGAAATACTCTCAAGATTTACAAAGTGCAACTCTGTGACTCCTCCCCTGCGTAGTCGTATCTCTTTTTGGGGATTCAGAATATGGTCAGCTTAGTTTATAGTTAAGATCAAACACAGATGAATGAGTGCAGTAGTGGACATTTTGGCTTTAACTGGTTTACCAGTTTATACTTTGTGCCTCACTCGCTAACCAGATAGATAATTCATCCCCAGTGTAACTAGTGGATAATTTCACACCCATTTGTTTGCTGACAAGTTTTACAAACCCTGACTGGTGTTATAAGTGGGTATTTTGGTGACAACTACTGAACAAATGAATGTTTTTTAAGCTTTCTCTGCTATCACCAGTGGAGATTTTTGCATTTACTTTTTAACATGACAGAGTTTTTTCTGTCTCCTAGTTTGCACCAGGCTGTTAACATGTTTATTTTTGCAATAAAAATAGGTTGTTGTGAATGGATGTGTAGGTGGCTTCCAGTGCTTTTGCAGCCAGCCTCTAGTGGACACTTGAGGAACTGCAGTAAAAAGCAATCCTCTATCTGCTTCATTTCTCGAGACCAGAGGTTTCCATTACATGAACACAGTATATTCTCATATGAGCACTGCCAGTTGAATGAATCATTGAGGCCTTTTTAAAAAAGGACTAGCAAACAGCTTCTCCATCAAGAAATAAGTAATAAGTACTTCTCTCCATCCTCTAGGCCTCAAAGCAGTCAGCGCTTGAGTCCAAGTTTGAGTCATCAGTGCTCGAGTCCAAATCAGGTCATGAGACCTGAGAATCATGACTCTAGTCAGTCTGAGGGAGTCCTTGACCCTAGTACTTCAGCACTTCTTAAATTAAACATTTACATCCGGACTTGTAGGGTCTGTGTGGATTTTATTAAGTATAATAAGATATTCTAGGTAAAAACGACATAAATACACAGTAAAATGTAAGTTTTTTCAGTCCTCCTGGTTCTGCTGCAACAATTTTTATCATATTTTTCCATCGTGAAACTGCTGGTTGTAAGTCTGCGGCTCTCTGTGCTTACTCCTTCCCTCTGTGTAACACCCACAACAACAGGATACAACACAAAAATAGGCAGTCAATACACGAGGATATCTTCCCATTAACACCCACTTAGAGAGAGAGAGTTTGTGGTGAAAGGTCTGAAGCGTGAGCAGGCAGGTGGACCTACAAATAGGAGTTTGTAAGACACCGAAAAAGCTTCTAATGCCTCCACTTATATTATATATAAACCGGTGCTCACGCTACTCCAAGCACGACTGCTTACCTGCAGTCTACAACTGACCTTTGACCTTTTGCATTGAACAAAATTCGCTTCAAAACTGTGAAAATAAAAATGGGTCACAGCTTTGAGCACCCGAGTGTTCAGGAAATCCCTAAACTTTGACTCTCCAAAAACTTTCTTGCCAATGATCTCATTAGTGTCTTGGCAGCTTGTGGGACAAATTGTCCAGATAAGTCGATCCCCAGTGCCGAGGAGAAGCACCGTGAAGCATCACTAGACATTTTAAAAGGCCCCCGTCTCATCCGGGTGAGTGCCTCGACAAATAGGTAGGAGAGGAACGACAGGGGAGAGAGAGAGATGGAGGTGAAGACAGAGGTGGCAAAGGAGGAGGGTTCAGCCGGGCGGAATGGAAACCCTGTCGAAGGTTAATGAGCAGAAAGATAATGTTTTAGCTCCAAATACAACCCTGTCACTATCTGCAACCACAGCAGGAGGGATTATGGGAGGAGTAGGGTGTCAAGTGTACGAAGTGTGCATGTGTTTGGCTGTAAACACACCTGAAAGTGTGTAGTTTGGTGCATGTAACCTCAACTTCTGAGGCGTTTATCTCTATTCAGTCATTTCGATTAAATCTGGACTGTACCTGCAGGTCCCATCAAAGTCACACCTCACAAAGTCTTATTTTTGACAGAAGTGCAGACAGATTTTCACCAATCCAGAAAAGCAGGGCAGATGAAGTGACGTAAAAGACGTGATTCATGCCGTTTCACCAGAAGACGTGCCTGGGAGAAACTGGTACTGTCACTTTGATTTTATGTTTCTGCTCCTCCAGTTAGCTGCAGTAAATTTTACCAGCAGGCCTGCGCTCTCCAACATTACCAGACAGCGATAATACAACATGTCTGCCATAATTTGTTCCCACTGCACCTGCCGTGGCAAACACAGTTGGATACCGTGTTCCTAAACACTTATCCTGCTGTTGTCCTTTGTCTTACACTGTTGATTTGTTATTTCAGAGCTTTCATTAGCTTTGTTCAGACAGGGAAATGGAGGCGCTGCAGCTGCGCTACAAATCTCTGCTACTTCTGCTTTATCATGCAGATAAACTGGAGAATAAACAGTGAGCAAATGAAATGGAGAAGACTGAAAATATAGACAGCTGACAAAGTTGTTGTTGGTTTGTAAATGAGTTCACAAAATAATACGTTATTCTGCCAGTAGCAGGGAAGTGTTGTGATCTTGTTCTCTAATGAAAATCCTGCTTTAAGCAGAAGCTTTCTTTGAAAACTGAACTAATGTAAAAGTTTTAAATTATCTACAGCACAATGTGCCCAAAGCATTAAAACAAGAATTTCTTATTCTAGTGAAATATATATATAAATATAACGACAATGTTTGCAGTGTGGGTTTGTTACACTGACAAGAGCATTTACTAAAGCTGCTCAGTCACAAAAACTGGAGTATAATGTTCGATATAATGTTTCCCATTCAATATACTGAAAAAGACTACTCATATCAAATAAAATATAGGTAACGAACAATAACAGTAAGCTTTTTTCATTCTTCAAAAGTGACGGTTTTATTTCACTTTTCGCTTTAGTATTTTAGTTAAAAGTTCTCTTACCTCATTGGCATTAACTCTATTCCAGCCGATCATTGCACAGCTGTGTTAGGTGTCTGATACTTATTGGTCTTTACAATAGCTACAAAATCTTGATTTTTATGGCAGTTACACCCTTGTACACGCATAAGTTTGCAGGAGAAAACAGATTAATTTGACCTGAGATTGTGAAGAGTGAGGTGGGGAAAAAAATAGTGAATGAAAAGGAAGGAGAGGTCAAAGACATGAACCCATAAAGGCTACTCTAGTCTATGACAGAGAAATTCACCAAATTGAAGATGGTTAATGAAGTTAACGCTGAGAATGTACACGCATCGGTACATTAAATAATACTAGTTTCTCACAGTTTTAGTGCAAATGTCAACCACGTATCAAAATGATTCAAAGTCTTTTTATATCTTACAGCCCTGTACGAGTGTTTGTGTCCACGGCCTCTGTAGAGATCCAGTTCACACAGAGTACAGAGTAGTGTATAACCTGGTGAGACATTGAGGTTTCAGCAACAACAGGGCGACAAAAATGGTCTTTTGTTTGTGTGCTTTCAGGGGTCAGAAGTTGACTGAGCCTCTTCCAGTTGCACCTTCTGGGGTAAGTCTGGGCCTGTATTGGAAAGTTCTAAAGAATGGTGAAATGAGACTCCAAATAATGTTGACCAAAGTTTACTGACCTTTTCAGTTTTTGAAAGATACAAACATGGTGAAAAAAGGCAATACAAAAAAAGGGTCGCTTGGTTTCTCAGCGTGTCAGCTAATCACATGTCGCTAGCGGCTTCTCCGAATATATTTTTCTTTCTATCAACTTCACACAGACTGACTAGAACTTCCTGGTGACTCCTTCAAAATAAAAGCAGCGTATAGTCTTTCCAAAATAAACTCAAATAGTGCATATCAATGCTGAAACATGCAGTAAACAATTATGTTTCTCAATATGTTTTTGACTCTAAACAGTGCAATCTTCTTTTAACTATATAATACTTATGTAAAGTACTTCCTTTTAATAAACATAAATCACAACATGCAACAAATCACAACATTCTCCCGCCCCATGAACAATGTTCATGAATACTAATCTATGCCTGAATCAAGTTAGGTTATTTCCAAAGGATAGATCAGTTGCACAGGTCTTCTCAGTAGTGTCCCTGTAGGGGTACGAACTGTGCATGAGCGTGGCAGTCCATCTCGCCCTGGAAACAGCTCTTCAATCCTGCCTGTTTTCCAGATTTGCCGAGGCATTTTGTCCTCTCCAATCAGCACGACGTCTCCCACTTTGAGCTCAGTGGGTTTGGATGTGTCACACTTATATGCTGATTTCAGATCCAGTAGATAGTCCTTGCGCCAGCGGGTCCAGAAGGTGTTTAGGAGTCTCTGGCGGTACTTCCATCTGCGTCCCATGTTCTCTCTGCTTAGATTGGCTGACTGAATTTCTGGAATCTTAGTTTTTGGTGGTAGGGAAGTCAGTCTTTTGCCGACCAGAAAATGAGCGGGTGTCAGGGGTATGGGCTCATCTGCATCATTGTGCACATATGAGAGTGGCCTAGAATTCAGCACAGCCTCCGCCTCTGTGAGAGTGGTGGTCAACTCCTCAAAGTTCAGTGAGGCCCTCCCTAGGACTGTTTTTAGGCATGTCTTCACTGACCTCACGAGTCTTTCCCAGAAGCCGCCCCACCAAGCTGCTCTCTCAGCAATAAACCTCCACGAGATGCCCTTTTCGGTGAAGAATGCAGTGAGCTCCGGTTCCTTGAATGATCTCCATAGCTCCTTCAGATCCTGGTCTGCTCTTTTAAAGGTCTTGGCATTGTCAGAATAAATGACCTTACATAGCCCACGTCTTGCAATGCATCTCTTCAAGGCTAAGAGAAAGTTCTCTGTGGACATGTCTGATACAAGCTCTAAATGCACTGCTCTAGTGACAGCGCATGTGAACAGTGCAATGTATGCCTTCTTTGTCTGGCTGTTTGACTTGACGTACAGCGGGCCAGCGAAATCAATGCCCATGACTTCAAAGGGTGGGGACTCTGTAATCCTGTCTTTTGGTAAAGGAGCAGTAACTTGCTGAGCTGGTTTCACCTTTAGTCTCTTACAGATGTGACAGCGTGCCACAATCTGCTTAACCAGCTGTCTGCTTCTCAATATCCAGTAGCTCTCCCTTATCTGCACTAGAGTATCCCTGACCCCAGAATGCATCACCTTTTCATGGTAGTTTTGAACTAAGAGCTCAGTGTATCTGTGTTTTGGGGGGAGCACCCATGGGTGCTGTTCTCTGAAACTGAACTCCGACTGTTGCAGCCTTCCTCCCACACTGATAAGGCTGTTCTCATCAAGGAATGGTTTCAAGTCCTTGATTTTTGAATCCTTATCAAGTTCTTGTCCTGATTTCAGTGGATTTAATTCTTGGCTGAAACCTTGCTCTTGTGTCACCTTTATCCAGTACATTTCAGCTGCAGTGAGCTCCTCTGCAGTGAGCTCTCCATGGGTCCTTTGGCTTGAGCGGGCATTGTTCACAAACCTCTTCACCCACACAGTTAATCTGAACACTGTTCTCAGTCTACTGTACTTATCAAGGTCTAACAATGGTTCAGCTGGGTCAGTGCTAGTAAATTGTACTGCTACTGTGAACTTAGTCCTAAGCTCAGCATTTGCCTCCTCAGCAGTACAGTCCTCCTCAGTCTCAATTGTGTCTGTTGGTTCAGCTGTCAGTGACGTAGCAGGCCCGTTCCACCACAGCTGACTCTGGATGAGATTGTCCACACTCTGGCCTCTGGTGGGTAGATCAGCAGGGTTCCTTTTGCCACTGATGTGTGACCATGATTCTGGGTTCGTCAAATTTTGAATTTCAGTCACTCTGTTTTTCACAAAGGGCTTCCATTTGTGTGCTGTGCTGTGTATCCAGTGCAAGGCGATCATCGAGTCTGTCCACATCCTGAGCTGATTCTTTTCCATCTTCAGGGACTTAAGCAGATTGTTTCCCAATCTGGCTCCGATCAAGGCTCCCATCAGCTCTAAGCGTGGTAAAGTTAGTTTCTTTAGAGGGGCAACTCTCGACTTTGATGCTACAAGGCTTGTCACAATTTCCCCATCCTGGTTCCTTCCTTGCATGTATGCAACAGCACTGAATGCCTTTTCACTAGCATCACAGTAGACATGTAGTTCCAGTGACTGCATGTTTGGTTGGATTTCAATGTGATACCACCTGGGAATCGCCACAAGGTGGAGCTGTGGCAGTTCTGAACACCACCGGTTCCATTCCTTTGCCAAGTCTGGGGGTAACTGGTCATCCCAACCAATTCCCCTCTCCCACAGTCGCTGGAAGAGGTGCTTCACCCTAATGGTGAACGGAGTGAGGAAGCCAATAGGGTCAAAAATACGAGCTGACGTTTGCAGCAGGCTTCTCTTTGTGTTTTGCTTGTCCTTCAAAATGTCTAACAGTCCATTTAAGTCAAACACAAAGTGATCTTCCTCTGGTTTCCACATTAGACCTAGCACTTTCAGTACATTCCCACAAGTGACAGGTTCTGTAGCTTGTTCGAATCCATTCTCTGTCCATTTTGATTTGAGATCTGGTGAGTTTGTGGCCCATTTACACAAGTTCATTCCAGCAGCAGACAGAATGTCCTTAGCTCCTGTTGTGACTGAATAGGCCTCCTCCACATCACATGAGCTTGAAATCAGATCGTCTACATACAAAGACTCTCTAAGTGCCTTCACTGCCTTTGGTTGGGCTGCATCATACTGTTGGATGTGCTTCCTAATGGTTGCAGCTAGGAGGAAGGGGCTTGGTGAAACTCCAAATACCACTCTACTCATTCTCATGATGCGCAGCTCATTGTCACAGTCCTTAGTGGGGGGTCCATGCAGCCACAAGAACCTGACTGAATCCTTGTCTTTGTCTGCTAGAGCTATCTGCAAGAAAGCCTTGGTGATGTCTGCAGTGAAAGCTATCTTGTGCAGTCGGAATTTGATAAGCACATCTAACAGATCAGGGTTTAGGTTTGGCCCAGTTAACAGACAGTCATTTAGTGAGGGGCTTCCAGCCTCATGTGATGAGGCATCAAACACGACTCTCAGCTTGGTCGTCGCTTTCTCCTCCCGGAGTACAGCATGATGAGGTAGGTAATATTTCACAGTTTCTGTTGACTCTGCTGCTGAGTCATTCTCTGAGACATCCTCACAAATTCCCTGCTGTAGGTAATCCTCCATCACATTGTTGTACCTTGTGTACAGAGTGGCATCAGCAATCAGCTTCCTCTTCAGGCTCTCAAATCTTTTCTTTGCAACTCTGAAGTTGTCTGGTAGAGGTGGGCTATCTGGTCGCCATGGTAATTCAACTTGGTAGCGACCATCATTGAATGTCACTGTCTGCTCGAAGCTCTGAAGAGCCTCCGTATCATCTGGGTTTTCAGCTTTGTCATTTACAATGCCCAGTGTTTCTATTTCCCAAAAGGCATGCAACTGTTTTGAGATCTGAGTGTCCTCATCTAGACTGATGTGCATGCAGGTTGTGTCTGTTACACTAGACATTGGGACTTGCCCTTGTACAGTCCATCCAAAGGTGCTTTCTAAGCCCACAAGTGACTCTGTTAGCCTTTCCACCTTGCCAGTCATCACCTTCCAGTAAAAGTCAGCTCCAATTAAGACCAACAGCTCGGGGTCCTCAGCATCCTCTAACTGGAAATCTGCCAGCTGCAGACCTCTCCTCTTGAATTCTCCTCTGATGTGCTCTCCAGGCACTTTCATGACAGCAGTGCACACTTGAGGGGTCTCAACTGCTGCAATTTCAATTTTTTGCTGTGTATTCCACACATTCTCCAGCACTACCTTGACAATGTTGCGCTTTGTTGCCATGGGACCAGCAGATCCAAAGGTGTGGAGGTTCAATGTCTCTTGCTTTAATACTGGCAGTTTCAGTGTCTTCACCAGGTTCTCGTGTATAAAGCTTCTTTGACTGCCTCCATCTAATAGGCAACGCACTATTTTTCTACCTGCTGGGCCCTCTGTCCTGGCCTTAACTGTCTGAAGCAGCACTGTGTTGGGTTCATTAGATTTTGGTTTCATTGTGCTAGACACCGAAGAAACCACAGCATCTGTACTGTTGCTGTTAGCAGCGCCTGGCTGCACTTCTTGATCACAGACTGACTGGTGGTGTCTGCGACCACACAAGGCACATGAGACACCTTTGACCTTACAGTATTTGGCTATATGTTTGGGGCCTAGGCACACATAGCATCTTCCCATTTTTTTCAGTTTTTCCTTTCGAGCAGTCACTGTGGTGTCTGAGCAGTTTTCTGGCTTATGACTGGGACTGTCACAATACACACAGGTCTGAGGGGCATTACTGGCTGTGTGCAATGCAGCTGCTGAGGGCACAGTTTTGAATTTATTCTCATTGGATGGCACTTGTTTTGTGAACGGTCTGTGACTTTGGGAATGGTCCTTTTGGGAGCTGCCTGACCTGGTCAGTTGTAGTGCTCTCTCTCTACTTTGCACTTCATTTTGCAGGAATTTAATTAGCTCAGGCACCTTCCATTCACCATCAGTGTCCAACGTGCGTGTGTAGCCTAATGCCAAGTCATCTGGTATCAACTGCAATAATACAGGGCATAGCAGGGCGCCATATGTGTCACTGTGAACACCTAGGGACTCTAGGCTGCGAATCTGTATTTCACATTCATCATAGAGAAATCTCAGTGCTACTATATCTGAGGATCTTTTCACAGGTGTCAGGGTTAGCAGTTTTGACATGTGTGCACTGACCACAATGTCCTTTCTTCCAAATCTGTTCTTGAGCAAGTCAATTGCATTGTCGTAATTACTGTCGGTCAATGTGAGCCCTGCTACCGCTTTTGCTGCTGCTCCACTTAGGTAGGATTTCAGATAAGTGAACTTTTCCTTCTTACACAGCGCATCATTGTAGTGGATAGCAGTGTCATATTGACTCCAGAATTCTTGCCACTGGCTTATTTCTCCATTAAACCTTTCAATTACTAACCTGGGCAGTTTAACAGTTTGTCTCGCCAAGGAGTTATCAGAGCCTGCACTTCCCGCACTAGTGCGCCTACTCACGTACTCCTCCCGGGCACCAGGGCTTCTCTGGATCAGTATGCTTGCTTGTGTTTTCCATGAAATAATGCGATCCTGATATTCCTGTGAGGACTCTAATTCAGAGTCTAATTCCTCCGTCACAGTTTTCTCTTCAATGCCTCTGTCCAGTTCCGTTAATTGTCCCTCCTTGATCGTTAATAATGACAGCATTTCACGCAGCGAGTCATAGTCCCTTTCGTTTTCCCCTTTGTTTGTTTCCTCTTCCATACGAGCCAGTAACTTTGATACTGAAGAACGGACTGCTCTTCTCTTCTTCTTCATACGTTCCATGGCGTCGGACATTTCGTTCGTTACTTCCAATTCAAAACATCAAAAAAGTCACTGAGATCCCGGGTTTCGGCACCAAAATGTATTGGAAAGTTCTAAAAAATGGTGAAATGAGACTCCAAATAACGTTGACCAAAGTTTACTGACCTTTTCAGTTTTTGAAAGATACAAACATGGTGAAAAAAGGCAATACAAAAAAAGGGTCGCTTGGTTTCTCAGCGTGTCAGCTAATCACATGTCGCTAGCGGCTTCTCCGAATATATTTTTCTTTCTATCAACTTCACACAGACTGACTAGAACTTCCTGGTGACTCCTTCAAAATAAAAGCAGCGTATAGTCTTTCCAAAATAAACTCAAATAGTGCATATCAATGCTGAAACATGCAGTAAACAATTATGTTTCTCAATATGTTTTTGACTCTAAACAGTGCAATCTTCTTTTAACTATATAATACTTATGTAAAGTACTTCCTTTTAATAAACATAAATCACAACATGCAACAAATCACAACAGGGCCATATTTACAAAGACGCCCCAGTAAAAGTCTAATGGCATTGGTAGCTCAATGCTAACGTTTTTTTTTTTTCTTGGCTGTTTTTCTGCTTTTACGTGAGTTGACAGGGATTGTATTAGATGTGATACCGCAGAAAGAACTTCATTCTGTCTGCTATGGGACTGCACTTAAGGTCAATATATCTGGTCAGTTATAACAAAACAAGAAATGATCTATGTTAATTCAGTTATTCTGCTCACTCCCCAAACACGTGTGCCTGGAGATCCACAAAAATTTAATGCAGTTTCTTCAAAGAATACGAGCATTTCTCTTACCTTCATAAAAAAAATACATAAATATCTGAAATGCATTAAATCACAAAGAATAAATCACTGAAGCAATAGAAATAATGAGTTTGGAAAAGGTAGTTTTCAGAAAAAATGAGGGGGAATACAGAGAGGCACTGTTTAAAAAGATTACCTGAAACCACTATAAAAAGAGAACGCCATGATCATTCAGATTTCTTATTCATGTATTTATTTATTTTGTTCCTTAGTGTGGCAGGTGATTCTTCTCATTTTTCACCCCTTTTAAAATTTGTCTTTCTTGTTTTCTGTCCCTGTAGGATTTATGTTCAGAGATCAATTGTGGGACTGATGTTTATTGTTTGGAGAGCCAGCTGGGATGGTAATGATTGTTGGGATGGCAGTTTTGAAGTCGGTTTGATGTTAGACACGTACGTTTTGTCCTTTGTTCAAGCTGTACCTGTTATTAATACATAAATAAACCCACAAATTATATTAAAATTTAAAAAAGACAATTTACAAATGTTTTAGACAATGTTCTGCAAGACTACCTCCTACTGCAGCACCAATACTATGGGCTAAAACAGTTAATGTCCACTCCAAGAGTGGGGCACACACAATAAGATCAATGTGGCATTTTTTGGGTCAGCAATTAATTATTCCTCCTCACATGTGGGGTCTTTGATGGTTCGGATTTTAAAATCCTTTAGTATTTGCCAGGCTTTAGACTACAGACCTAACATAACTTTGAGCACAGCTAAAAAAGGGAGTAACAGGCATACGCAAAAGCAGGAAGATGTTCATTTTAAAATCAATACCAGGTTGGATTAGCTCTCTGGGTCCAGCTCACCTTGTCGGAGTTTCATTTTGCTACAGCAGCTCCCTCACATTTTCCTGTATGAATCTGTGGAAAGATAATGTGTTTTGCTTTTTTTTGTTTAGCTTTTCAATCGGCGCTGCAATTTATACAAACTCTTAGAGAGCCATTTTTGTTTGGATGTCGTCTAATAAAATTGATTTATTCAGCATTCAACACATTCGTCATATTCATAGAGAGAGCAAAATCTGAGCCGAACTTCTCACTGATGTTTGTGCCGCGGAGATGTTTTTGTACAACAAAGGGATGCACAGGTATTTCTAGGACAGGCCTCGGAAAAAAAGAAGAGAGGAGAGGGGGATAAAAGACAGACAAAAAAAAAAGGACCAAGCAGTCCAAGCCTTGGTGTTGAGTCCCTGATAGAAATGCTTACATTTGGCTTTCTGAAAGTAACAGGTAATAGCAGAAGCCAGAAGCCAGAGAACCAGCAATTTGGAGTTATTTTTGCCAACCAATTTTAGCCATCCACAGAGCAACAAGCTTCCAACTTCATAAAACACTTATCCTCCAGAGACAGAGAGAGGGAGGGAGAGAACGAGGGAAGAGGAGGCAGACAGAAAGAGAGAGAGAGACAGGAGGAGAAATAACAGAGAGAATTGATCATGTGTTCAGGGGGTGTCAGGGAAAAGAGAGAGGGGTGGAAACATGGAAACAAAAATGAGAGGATGGAAAATTGGACAATCAAAAGCTCACACAAACAGAAAGCAGACAATTTCAGAAGGCTGTACAGATGTACATCTAATCGATTTAATTTTCCTCATTGTCAGCTGAGTCAAACACACACACACACACACACACACACACACACACACACACACACACACACACACACACACACACACACACTCAGAGGCTCTGGGAATGACAGCAGGGAACATTATGAATACAGTAATTGTAGGAAACATCTCAGATGGCTCCAGCATGTTAATATTGAATAATCACTCTCGCTCTCTCTCTCTCTCTCTCTTACTCTGTCTCTCTCGCTCTCTCTCACTCTCTCTCTTTCCCCTGTTTTATTGACAGAAAGAGAATCAAGGCTGCTAAAAGAACAAATTAGAGGGTTGGTGGAGGAACACTTCCCCCGCGGCCGAGGGGACTTCAATTACAATGGAGAGCCGTGTTCGGCAAAAGCGAAAAAAAATAAATAATCATAATAATAATTCAAAAAAATATACAATCAGAATTGTCTGCTGGATTTGCTGCTCGCTTCTCCCCAAGAATCAATTTGTCATATTCAGAGACGCACGTATATGAGAAGCAATCTATTTCACACTCTGAAAGAATTACTCATTTCCAATTTTCCTTGTTGACATTTGAGCCGTAGGGGTGGGGGCACTGTTTGTTTGTGTGTGTATTTTTGTGTGTGTATGTGTACTGTAGCTGCAGCACTGGGAACTTCTTTTTCCCTTCATCTCTTCTATTCGAGCAGCAAAAAAAATGAAGCCAATACGCCACAAGCTGCAGTTCCCTGAGCGTCCACTTGAGGCTGTCTGTAAAAACAACAGAAGCCCCATACTACGATGGAGTATTAGCGCCACATTAAAAAAAATTGAAGACTTAAAGTAATTAATTTACGAGAATTAAGTCGTAATCAAGTAATTACTTACGAGAACAACGTCCTTATTCTAACCTGTTGTTTAAGATGACAGTTGTTGAAATAAGAGCCATGGAGCATTTCATGAAAATGTACTTCAATATAGGTGTCTCAAACAAGGAGATACTTAATTTTTTGGCACATCACCACTACATTATCATAAGTATCATTATGATTTTATCATGATTTTATTCTTGTAAGTAATGATTTTATTACAACCTTATTCCAGTACGTAATAACTTTATTACGACTTTATTCTCATTCGTAATGACTTTATTCTTGTTCGTAATGACCTTATTCTCGTTAGTAATGACTTAAATCTTGAGGTCCTCATTTATTTTTTTCTTAATGTGGCCCTAATACTGTGTCGTACCATACACACCTATTTATTGAGCAAAAATAAACATTTTCACAGCCCATTTTTCTATAACTTGTTTTAAAGATATTAAGATTACAAGTTTTGCGGTATCAGCCAGAAGGCTGAAAGCCCGTCACATCTCCACATCTTCACCTCTTGTTGGGCGGACTCACAGTTAAGGTGAGTCAGCATTTTCAACATGACAACTGTGAATAGAAGGCAGTCACTAAGATAAAATTATCTTTCATACAGTCTGGTTTTACTACATTTTTTTGATCCTTTTACACTTGCATCCTGTACAAATTCTTGAACACACTCTCTTCCTTTTCCTCTGTCTGCTCTGTACAAACTGCATCAAAAATAACAAACTTAAATAACAGATAACTTTTCTTACTTGACTTTATACTTTATTGCAGACCCGAAGGTTCACATCAGCATTAAAGCTGTTGCATTTTAGCTTGGTTTGGTGGTGTGATAATTTGCTATAATAAACAACACAAAAACCTTATCTGGATGCTTTATGGTGATAATGTATTGTAAGGGGGTGGTAATACATCAGGTTATCCTGCTTCAAAGCCGCTGGATGACAAACAAGCAATAAATCTCTGTTACCAAAACTGAGCAATAAATAATCCCATTAAAGTTGCAACTAATGACCACAAGTATTATCAATAAATCTTCCAATTATTAAGAGTCAATCACAGGGTCTTTAAAATGTCAGCTCACAACAAGCATCATATTATAGCCATGGCCCATCGAGCCCTATTTGCAATCATTGCTGTGCACTGGACTGAATGACTGGTTTGTTAAGCCTGTTGATGATGTTTTCCATCATATCACGTCACTTATTGTTTGCATTGTGGTGGAGGATCCTGTTTTATGCAGCTGGATGTTTTCGATGAGTCTGTAATGATGTTTGTGTTGACCATGTCTGAAGAAGATGCAGTAGTTAGCAGTAAATAGATGATCCTCTTCCTGTAGATGTAAAATTGTTTATTCCCAGGGTCTGTTTTCATGTGCTTATGATTATCTGCAATACAAATTCAAAACTTAAACATTTATGACATACAGCTATGATAGTAAAATCTAGTTTTGATGCCCTGAACCTGCAAAAATGTTCAGATTTAGTTTTAAAGCAATTTCAAACAAAAATCTACAAATGTGTCCAAAAAAACTGCATTTTTCCAAAAAAATGTAAATTTTGTCTTTACTTTAAAGAGTTTGTGCTCAATATTTCCCTCTCTTTTGCTGTTTGCTGACATATTATATCATATTTTAATTTTAATGTCTTCTTCCTTTCTATCTACCTTAAATAATCTTTTTCTCCATATGGTCTGTCTCTTCCCCTCCCGCATTCTCTCTCAATCACTCTCTCCCCCTCCCTCAGCTTGGCTGTGCCGCCAACTGGGGTCAATTAATCATCAAATACTATTTGCATATTTACAGTGAGGCTAAGCTAAGCTGATTACCAGTCCAATAGCCGCTGATTCAACGGGGCTTATGCTGTGAAATAATGTGATGAGGATTTGGGGAGAATGGCTTTGGAGCAATCTGATTGGCCCTCATCCCTGAAAGCCTAAATAACAGCGGCGTGCAACATCAGTGACCTTCACAAAACACCCTGCCGGTATTTAAACCCTCACGACTGCAGAAATTGATTCCCCTCTCTCACCTTGTATTCTCTCCCCTGTACTTCCTGCTACTGCGTGTCTCCATGACAGGATTATAAAAGGAACATACAAGTCCGAGCTACACTCTGTGTAAGTGACTGAGTGGACACTAAAACTCAGACATGTTATTTGTCTGTGTTTTGCAGGTCTTCCTGGGTCAAACAGGTCCACTTGGTTTCCCAAACCTGGTCTGTTGTGATTCCCAATTCATACTGCAGGCCTTAGGGGTCTGTAAATACAATAGACTGAATATCAGGGTGACCACTGAATCTCCAAAAAGAGGACACAACTACACGGGGGCTGAGTCACGGAGTCGCGCATAGTAAATTTTGAGAGTTTTTCAGGTCAGGTCGAGTGTTTTTTATGCGCATCTAACTCATTAAGTCCACGTGACACAAACTCATAACCTCCATACAAAAATCCGGACATTTGAAGGATTTTATTAACTCCACCAGGCAAGGCTGGACAGGCCCCAAAAAAGAGGACATGTTCGGGTAAAAGAGGACGTATGGTCCCCTTGCTGAATATGGTGTAGCAAGTACTTTGTTAGACAGTTAAGCCAAAACTTTCAGAGCTCCCCCTGGTGGCTGGCTGCAGTATAGGTCTCCTCCATGATTCAAACTACAAAATTTAAATACACATTGAGTGAACATTAAAAAAATGGGTTATTTCTGATTGAGCAAATGTGACTTTATGGTTATAATGGTTGTTTTCATTAACATATAATCTGAAGATTTATACATTTACTCATGTTTCTTGTTACCCACCAACTAAGATTCCCAAGGAGCTCATTGTAAACTTAATTCAAAGCAAAAATCAGTATATAGTAAAATTTGATTCCAGTTACGGGTCAAGGTTATTTTGGCTGGGCCTGTTCACATTTTTTTCCCCCCATATTATAATTCATTCGTTAAAGTATATTTAGGAAAGGACAAATCATCTTTTACCTGATCTGACCAGTTTATTATTAGGTCATTTTATTGGGTTGATTGATGCATTTAAGACACTTAATCCTGACATCCTTTTGAGGTGACAAACAGATACTTTGTAGTTCTTCACGATCTTCTCAGTGAGAATAATTTAATCACTGCAGTCACCACAGCTGAGGGCCAGGGAGCAGCTTAAAATCTCTTAGGATCACACCGAATGAACTTGCTGTAGCCTTTTCATCAGTCTGTCTCCAAACACCTCCTCACCCCTTGCCTTAGCTCACCCCTTTACCCCTGATGTCACCTCTTCCTCCTCCTCCTCTTCCTCATTCTGCTCTGCTCTTGCTCTCCTCCACCCTCTTTCCCTGCTTCATAAAACGGGGCGAGGGGAAGAGGGGAGGTATTACGCTGGGATTAGGTCTCAGCCAGCTTTAATTCCACTTCCTGAAATGAGATCCATGGTGCAGCCAACGAGGAGGCTGCTCACAGCCCTCACATACACACATTCACACTTATCACAAATACACACTGACACACACACACACACTCCCGAATCTAAGAGCCTACTGTCTTCTATTTATATCTGGGTATGTTTGTGTCAGTGGAAAAACAATAGGTGTAAGAGACAGTGCTAAAAAAGGTGATTTTTTTACTTGCCTTATTTCAGAAACTGATTCGTCATACTCATCTCAGAGCATTCACCTCACACAGACACACGACTTTACGGAGACATTTCACATTCACACTACGCGACAGTCATCACAGCAAAGACACCTCAAGTGACACATGTTTTACCTTGTTATGTCTATTATATGTTTGAAACACAAAGGTAGTCTCTATAATTTTAACCATTCATGTCTGAAGAGGCGTTTGCTCATTGACCCTGTTGGATCTTCCTGGATTCAGCTTCCACGTAGACAGCTAGGACTGGTCCACCCGTCTATTAAGACAGCCATGCTTCTAATCACACAAACTCACACAGGAGCTTGACACAAGCTGCTGTTAAGACAATTATTAACAAACATATATCAGGTTTGAATTGCTATAAATGAGACATGTTTAGTGTTTTAAGCAATCAATAGAGCAAAGGACAATAATTAAAGATTGCTAACTTGTCTGACCGTCCACAACCACAGAAAGAATTGAATTATTTTGAAATTTAAACCAGTAAAACTCACAGTCATGGTGACAATTATTGTTTCCTGTGATCATGTCACTCATGAGTTTAAGCGTTAAAGACCCACCACGATGAAAATCATGTTTTTCTTGCTGTCTACATGTTCATATGGCATTTTTCTGATGCTACAGGACGTATCATGAGAAAGTGAACCTCTCACAGACGCAAATGGCAGGTTAGATTCAGTGAGATTTCCTACTTGGCAAATCCAAGCTCCGCCCCCGGTGCCCCACTATGCAGGCCACACTCAGAAAAGTAGAGGATGATCATGGAACAAACGTGTGCTTTAGCGGATTGCAATGCTCATAAGAAAGCTAATTATGATATTAGCTTTCATCGTGTCCCTAAAGACATTAGTGTCCGAGAGCTGAATAGCTCCTATGTTACCTGCCAGTTCTATGACACCGGCAATGTTAGGCAACAAACTAGCATGAAGACGAGTGTGCAGAGCAGCGCTGTCTCTGCCCACGACTCAGAGACGAATTGCTGATGAGCTACCGGAGCTCTGCAGACAAAAAGCCCTTGAAAATGACACAATGACACATGATTTTGGCTAAAAACTTTAAGTGAGACGAGTGGGACTTTAAAAGAACTTAATGTATCAACATATATATGTGTCCACCATTATAATGTCAAGACGATCCCTTAAAACTTGATTGTTTTTATTGGTGCTCTGGTCCAATGGAAACTGGTGTTAACTTTGATTTGTAAAGCACGTTTCAATAGTTAAAGAAACATAGGGCTTTACATACTTAGTGCACAACTCACCATACAGACAGGTACGCATATAAAATTATCAATGAAAATCTGTGTATTTGGAACCTGATAAAACAGACCTGACATCCTAAGGGAGACTCCTCCAGATTTGCGGAGTCGCCACTGCAAGAGCACAAACACCCCTGGATTTTAAATATGGACAAGGAACTGATAAAAGACCCAGATCAGAGGATCAGCTGCTGAAGTAGGGGCTTAGTATTTCTGTGATGTATTCTGATGTTGGGCCATGCATGGCCTTGTAAGTAACTAATTAAATTTTGAAATTGATTCTGTACTTTACTGGAAGCCAATGAAGGGGGTAAGCATTAGAGTAACACCGGTGTTCATGAATAAAACCGGTTAAATTTTTAAAATCAGTGTAAAATAAACTGCATTGGAAACAGAGATTGAAACATTTCTAATAACCAGTGTTTCCATTTATTAAAATACGCAAGAGAATTGTGAGTATTGGCACATATTCAACGTTTACATTTACATATGTGTGTTTAAGAGAGAGAAAGGGTGTGAACACATTAACCAAATTTTATCACACATGAACATGTGGAGTTTTACTGCCCCCTAGTGGTGACATATAAACACAGATGACCAGTTATAAAACGAGAGACTGCAGTCAGTGTGTGAGGGGGAGAGAGAGAAGAGGAACAGATGAGGGGAGATAAAGCTGATAGAGACAGAAGAGGAGTTCTCGACAATCAGAGCGAGAGCCAAAAGAAGTGAGAGGAAGCAGGTTTGTCAAAGTGGTTGAAAAATCAGACAGACGGGGCACAGGCTCGGTCACACTTGAAACTGTCTCTCCAAACACTCGCCTCCACTCTCATTCACTCGACAAATTCAATGCTGTGTTTCCTCCCGGCTGAAAAAAAAAGTGAGTCTATTCAGTGTGAGACACAGAGTGTGACTGACCCGCTCCAGAAATCCAGATCGATTTTGTCTTTTCTTTTCCAAACTGCGAGGTAAAAGCAAACAGGCAGCAGGGTAAAAAATAGGTTGTATATAAGTGGGTGTGGTTGTGACAACTTGAGAGACATAGAAGTGTGTGATTTTCATCTTCGGATATAAATAGCAAGAAGAAAATAAAGAACATGAAAGAAAGAACGGTACAATAATGCAAATAAGAAAAAAAATCAGTCCTCAGGTAAAAATGGCATCATCCACAACAGATGCAAGTAATTCAACAGTTTGGAGGGCTGGGGTGGTGATTTTTTTTTTGTAATTTCATTTAAATAATGATAAATATGAGCTTAAAATTTGTTTTGTATAACAAGCAAAAATTATTGAAGCATTGCCAAATAAAGCCAGCATTAACGCACAACACGTATTAGAGCCACATAAAAAATTAAGATGTCAAGTCATGAATGGTGGTAAAATCTCTCTTGTAGTAAGGTTATATTCAGTCACTATCTATTTAGTCGCTGATTAAGTATGAAGCCAAGAGAGAAGCAGGCAGACAGACAAGCATCTCTTACCTTGGCCTAGAAAAAGACTGCAGCTCTTTAGTGTTTAAACAAATGTGGACACTGGCAGCTGACCAACGAGGCTGACAGTGTCCTCCATACTCAGCTACTGACAGCGACTTAAAAACAGCGCAGGTAAGATGTCTTCTCATGATATAACGTGTCATCAAAGCAACAGAGATACCGAACAAAATTCAGCAAATCCTGCAGCTCATCACCTCCCCGGTTTCTGAGCAGCTTCTTTGTTTGAAACAGGAGAATATTAAGGGTGAAACTGCAGTAACATTAGGCTGCTTTGTTCTTTTATGAGGCAGGATTTGGGAGCTTTCGTGTTGGATTTTCCATGAAAGCTGTGAATTCCTTTCCAGCAAGGAAGTTAAATAACATTTTCATTAGAGGAGAGAGGATGAGAGCTGTGAGCAGAATTTCTGAAGGCTTTCAAATGGTAAATAAAGCTTCAGTGGCAGCAATGGGCATGTTGTTCAGGGGACAAGGACGACTGGCAACTAGAAAATGATGTTAGTGGGAGGCATTTAAAGTCACAGCTTGTGTTCATTCTCCCACTGACACCTGAATTTCATAGAAGTAGCTGTGCCAGGACTTAATGAGAGTTGTCAGTTATGTACATTGAGAAAACGGATAAAGATATAATAGTTAAACTTGCTCCTGTAAAAAGGGAACAAAAGCTGTCCCAGTACAAATAAACACCGTTTTAAAAGAATAGGTTTGAGTCCTGGTTTGACAGCATCTGGCACCATATTTTGGCACCGTTTCTACACTACGCTACAACCCAGTTGGCAGTGATAGGAAAAAGGGACTGCAAGTGTAAATAAACCACGAGCGCAGAAATGCATTCAGAAGAGATTTAAAGGTTTAAAACTGCTGTTTGAAAAGATAAAGTTAGGCTCTTTTGATTGGAAAAGCCTGTTCCTGGTGTCACTTCCTGCTGTGTGACAGCCCTCAGCTACAGACGATGAGCAGTGTCCTGCTCTCCACCTGGGAGGGACGACCAGCCAATTACATCTCCCTCCCTTCCTAAGTCCATTAGTCACCTCATTACAAAGGCCTCGCTTCCCTTAAAGGAGAGTTCCATCCTACTATAACACTTTATCACATTAGCGCTTAATTAAGAATTATGTCCCAGCATCTTGGTTTTAATTATGCCAATGCCTGGCTCCATTTGTAAAGTTACTTTATGTAGTGACATGTAGCAGCAGCCTCTGCAGGAAGGACAGGGAGGGAGGGGGAAGAGGCGGTGGCCTTTTGTTCGAGTAATGAATTTAGTTTTAATTATGGAGGAAGAGACAGCAAAGCTTCAAGGCTTATTTAAAGGAGTTAACATTGATGCACTCTAAAGTAAAAGGGGGTCTTGATGAATGTGGCGTGTCACAGTGCAAGGCTGAATTTAGATTTACAGAAGTTTCCAATGCAGACATAAACGGCTGTGATGCAGTCGGAGTGATATGAGTGCTCTCGGTGTGGCTACTCCATCTTACTCACTCTGGAGTGTTTGTTTTGAAGATGGTGGATAAGCTATCAATGAAGAAGATTGTGAGGCTGAAGGTTTAGTGCTCTGACTTTTCTCCAGGCAGAAACTTGTTCCTCAAAACACAATTAACCGTAACAATAAACATGGAAACTTCTGCTACTATGAGCTGAAAGTGGGAGGAAATCAAACTGGCATCAAATACAGTCTGAGGACACTGAGAGAGTACGGGCAACAACCATAGACTGGACATGGCATCAGTCAGTTTACATGCACAGCTTAATCGGACAAAGCTCATAATTCGTCTTTTTCGCCAAATCAGACTTCTCTCCTTGTCCACGTATACATGCAGCTGAGAAAATCGAATTATTGACGTGAACGTGTCCTCCTCCCCAAAACTAGGGGGTGATATGGATCTTTTCAGCGGCGCCATTTCCGAACTTTTTTTAAAGATGTCTCCGTTCTTCGTTTTGCGACCATTCATATACTTTAACATGTCCATTTCTTTCAGGAGGGAAAGCATAACAGCACTCTCCCCGTTGTTCCAAAAGTGGACATTCTTTCATGCTTCAGCCATGTTGCAGTTGCTTCTGAGTCTTAAGTTCTTTAAATGGTAGTGCCACTTCTTCTCTGGTGTTTTTGTCCCGGGGTTACGTGGCGTGTGAACATATGCATTGTCTGAACATGCTCCGACTACGCTGGTTACATGGTAGAGAGGATCAAATTCCAATCTCATTATCTGGGTGTCTTAATCGAACTTCTCCGACTCCAATCAGAGTTCTCAAACTCCGATTATAGTCGGTGTTTACATGCACTTCAATTGTCCGCTCTTAATCGGAACAAGGCAATAATTCGGTTTTCTCGAGTGTCATGCAAACGTTCTGAGTGACATCACCCATCTGTTTCTGATGTGGTATTATGGAGCCAGTCGGCAGCCGCCATATTGGTAATGATGTCTCAATTGAACATTCTGTCAATCTAACAGAGGTGGGTCTTCGGCTTCGGTGCAAATGGTTACAGTGTGCCTGCCTTTGTTTGGAAAGTCACGTCCCTTGTTTGCTAGTCGAGGTGTTGTTCACAACAACGCATCCATACTATTCAACCACTACATTTACACGAATCTCTCCGATGTTCGTTGTGATTAAAGGATAAAGCTTGTTAAAATTTGGGGTGTGAGGAGAACCCTGGAGGAATCTTTCACACTCAGAGTGTAAAGAGGGTTTGCAGCAGCGAGGAGGACTCGTTTTCAATTAGCAAGAAAACACAAAGTAAAGGGTAAAGTGGGGGTGGATAACGGGGGTGTTGGATGTGATAATTACCCAGGGGGTGAACACAGGATGAGACAAGGGGCAGGGATGATAAGAACATACCAGGAGGGAGACAGCATGTTTCTCTTGGGGTCTTTCCCCCCTTAGATGTTAAGAGTGAGGCAGCCAATCAGAGACAGTGACAGCTGATGTCTCCATTTTCAGCCTCCACCACTGGCTCATCTGTTGCATCAGCGCTGCAGATGTAGCTCTCGGCACAGATTGATGTTCATGGTCGTTTCTATAACAGCTGGAGTCAAATCCTGAATCAATCGGTGTTTGGATTGGGTGTTTGCGAAATGAGATCTGCCGTTTGAATAAGATGTCAGCCCCACTTTCAACATGATGGATTTGGTCCTATTTTCCCCTGTTAATACATCAAACATGGTGTAAGCGTGATTCTTTGGACTGTGTGCAGAAGGAGGAAAAGTAATTTTCCCTCCGAAATGAGATTGTAACACCTGCTCTAACAAGTCAAACTGAGAATTTTGGTACATTTTTACAAATAAAACTAATAATATCGTTGTTTTTTAATAATTCCACGCATCAAGTCTTACATTTTTTTAAGACAAAGAATTGAATATTGGATGCAACTATAAATCTTCATCATGCATATATATTATAAAATATGAAGAAAACTGAAGTCATTGCAGTAAAAATTTAGTTCCTCAAATGTCCACTTGAGGCTAATTGTAGAAGCTTAAAAGTGAAATAGCTTTTTTCTTTTTACATACACACACACTGTCGAGAGTTTTGATTTTTGTGAGTGTAAAAACTTGACTGACTTATGGTGATTGTTTGCAAAGAGACTCAGGACCCACTTCAGCTCCAGTTCTGTGTGAGTCTAGATAATTACATCTAGGGTACATCAGCGTTAACTTTATGGGGACACCTTCAGTATTTAAACCTGATGTGGTCCCCTTTTGAGTGACAGAATTGTATGTCTTGCTAATTAAACAACTTCACATGCTTTTTCTTTTTTGTGTGTGTGCGTGTGTTTATGTGTGTGTAAGAAACAAAAACATCAAATGATTTGCATTAGGGTTAGCTGAAAAAGCTATGGGCGTTCAGGGATTGCGTAGCTCACCCGGGGGGATACGCTGTTTGAGCCGAGCGTCACCACAGCGACTCTCGGCGACTGCGCGGCCAAATGCGCACATCGCTACTGCGCAGCACTGGTTTCAGGAAATGAAGGAAAATCCCGGAAATACCGAGAGCTATTTGGCTTCAAATCCATACACAGGCAGTACACAGCGGAACCAAGTTGTCCATAGTAAATACAGTCTATGTATGGGATACATCTCTACAATGCAATCCTGGACCACTAAGGATCTTTTCAAGCAGATATGTTGCATCTGCATGTCATCTCCTGACTCAAACTCTATTCCTGTCGATGAACAGGCAACTTTTAACGGTAACAAATGCGTCCTTTTCTATTAATATCTGCCTATTAATTTTTAAGAGTCTCGGTAGCACTTTAAACAGATGCACACAGAAAATGTTGTGTCTGTGTGGCTCATTTAATTCAAATAAATCCCTTAAAAGAGGACACAGGTGTGGCGAGTGGAGAGAAGAGGATAATTAGCGGCATTAAAATATTCCCTTTCCTCATCCGTCTCAACTTCTATAATTAAATCTCTTTCTCTCTCACAAACACATTAACAGCCATGCAGGCACATTCACGCTAACACATATAGGAGACGAAGGGCACACACATAAGTATGCAAAAATACAGATGCGCAGTACACACCGACACAAGAACAGAACATTTATGTATTAGACGTGAACACCTACATCTGTTCAGGGAGGCAGCAGAGACACATATTGTTTTCTTTGTCACGTCGGGGTTCAATATCATGACTGAGTAGGTGTTAGCGTGACATTTGTCCAATAAGGAATTCAGCAGGTGTTGATTTAGCTGTGAAAGAAGACACTGGAATAAGAATTGATGAAGGAGTTTCTGGAAAACATCTGCACGCTTCCCCTTCAGAGGAAAAAAAGGTGTCCAGAGCTTAGCACTGAGGATAACACGGATAGAAACATCTTAGTTTTGTTTATTAAAATATGGATATATTAGGTGTGTTTTAGGGGAATGAGCATTTCTAACAGTCTTTTATTTTGGCAGAACTTTCAGGTAGTGTTTTTTTTCTTCCTTTATTTTTAATCCCCACTCTATAGATTTCTTCAGTGTCAAACAAGCACTTGTTGTTTGATGAGTCAACTTTTTCAATCATCCTCTGTGGACGTTTGTCATTGATGTTTATCCTCACAGACATTGCACCTAGTTCAAGGAAATGTGACCATGCCCAATGGATATTTTCACCCACGCACTGTGATTGTTTTTTAGTCATATTTTCAGTCCAATGGCGGTTTGCTGAGAGGAGACTTGATGGTAGAGAGTTTTTTTTCATTACTCTGAAGTCATGATGGAGGTTACACTGGAATCCGAGGACTATACAAGATTGTATTACCTCACCGACTGACTCAATTTTGTTCTCTAACGATGCCGCCCCAGTCATGAACTCGCTGTAGTACCTTATCAAGACAGGTCAGCAGTCGAGACATTTTGTTGCTCCACTGAAAAGGCAAAAATCTGTTAGAGCTGATAAATCTGAACTGAACCTCTGAGGTTTGTATGAGAAAATATTCCTGCCTCCATTTCAAAGTCCCTTACCTCTAGGTGTTTATCTCGAGGTTCAGCAGGTCACCTGGTTGTTAGTATGTAAGAGACAATGAGAGAACATGGATAATCCGCTTGGTAAGCAGGACCCAGTTTTGAGGTTTAAAGTACTAGTCAGATTTATCAGTTAGAGCTAAAATAAGCAGATAAATGTGAAGAAAGCTGGAAAATTTCGACTGAACTCCAAGTTAAACTCTCACATCAAACTCTACTAAAAGCTGTCTGCATGAAAGGTTGTGCTGAACGCTCATTTCTTCTTTCCTTGTCCAGATTTTTCACCTAACTTCACCACATCCATCCTCAACCTTTACTCCTGTCTTTGGAGCTTTGCAAACCAGCCCCACCTCCGTGCTTTCACCGAGACACTCATGCAGAACATCCTGTTCAGGTCATCACTACAGGAGCTCACAGTCATTAGACAGGTGGAGGAGGTGAAAATACTCCATGCAGCAGAGTTCGACCTGTTGAATACTTTTGTATGATGGACTGAAGCTTTAACCTGGACTGACTGTCTGTCAAGTCTGAACTAAATCTACCCAGTGAGCAATTTTCTGTTGAAAAGACCTTAAAAAAGGCTGTGGGCTCCATAAAAGGACCTTAAAAGTTCTTTTACTGTTCAAAGTAAAAGCCTCTATTAGTCATAGACTTTATTCAATGTTTTTGTTTGGACAAGAAATCACAGTTATTTTATTAAAAAGGTTATTTTCAACAGAATCTTAAAGGGATATTCCGGTGTAAAATTAATTCAGGGTCAAACACACCGTAACACTGAGGTAGACCCCCGAGAGATGAATGTTTCTGATCACTTGCTTCTTTAGTTATATCAACTTTAGCAATGACCGTAGATAGCAATACAGAGAGCAACAAGCTCAACTTCATTTCTTTATTTCCTTGAAGTAATAATCCCCATATTAAACGTTTTTCACTGCAGACATGGTAGTTCTTCTGCCTTAGTGTCTCGGTCTGATTGCATTTCCATGAAGAAACGATCATAAATGTTCTTCCTTGAGCTGTGTCACCCTTCTGAGTCCGTAATGGACTGGCCCAAGGTCTCACTACAAACAAGCGGCTGCTGGAAGAGAGTAGGTGAGTTGTGTTTAGTCTCTTTACTCAAGAAATTAGACAAAGTTAAAAAGATGTTTGGTGGCTAGTGCTGTAGCTGAGACCCTATATGTACTGCTGATGAAGCATTCTGAGCATTATTTGTGGCTATAGAGTGGCTTTTTGGCTGAGGTTTGTTTATAGCTCCTCAGATCGCTGTGTATTGCTATCGTGTGGTCGTTACTAAAGTTGGTATAACTAGCGAAGTAAGCGGTTGGCAACATTCATCTCTCGAGGGGGTGTCTAACTCGGTATTACAGCGTTTGACCCTAAATTAATTTTACACCAGAATATCCCTTTAAGGTGCAACCAAGGGGGGTGAAGGTTTCCAGCTTGAAGGGCCTCAAAATATCACCTCTGCCTTTTGCAGATGATGTGGTTCTTTAGCTTTTTAGAGCAGGGACCTCCAACAGTTGGCAGTCAAGTGCAAAGTCACTAACATGGGGGTCAGCAAATCCAAGGACAAGGCCATGGTTTTCTGTCCAAAACAGTGGATTACCCCCTCTAGGTAGGAAGACCGCAAGAGTTTACTAGAAAAAAACAATACCCACGTAAAAACTGGGCATTAAAGAGTCAGCAGTAGAACGTTTACACTGGCATTCAAACTTTTGGGCAACCTGTGATGCTGGACCACATCCTCGGCGCCACTTCAGAGGCCTGTGACGCTGAGAATTTCCATAAAAGTTGATTATAATCAGGTAGCTAAATGGCTTTCCTCGAAACTCCACACACTTTGTGCACTTAGCCAAACAAAAATTACCCTGATGTGCATTTGAAAAATAAACCCACTTAGCAGCAGCTGCATGGCAGTCACAGTAAAATTATGGTGTGACTTGCCTGCAAAGTGAAAATGATGAGCGCTCTCAGTTCACAAGTTGAGAGTTAAGAGTTTCGCGAAAAAATAAATAACAGCGGAAAAGGCTGAGCTCTGCTGCAGTGAAATCTCTCTCTTCAAATGTAATTAAAAAACGTGTGGCAAAGAAGTGAATTAAAGGCTCCCAGTAGCATTGATAACCCTGGCGTGCCAACAAGTGAGGGTTTTAAAAGTCTCCTAATGGGCTTACTAAAAGGGCTTTAATATGTTTTCTCCTGTAAATGATCAAAACTCCTGTTCAGTAACCTCAATAATGATCTTTATCAAGGAATGAAGGAGGAAATGCTCTCAAAGGCTGGGAGGGAAAAAAAAACACCGGAGGCAACCGCACTCGGATAGGCTAAAGGCTAATTGTGTTGGAAATGAGATTTTAAGCGTCTGAATTAGAAGAGGTTGCAAGAGAAATGGGAGGAAAATGGAGAGAAAATAAGCACAGGTCACAAACAGATAAGCATATGTGCTCTCGGAGCGCGTGACTGTGTGTTCATGCAGCTACTTAAACCACACACGACGCCGTCTGGTGAAGTATTAGGCTGACTAAGAAGAGCAAACCTTGTCATTACTTAGCATATTCATCTCTCATTACAGTCATTTAGACACTTTTCTGCAGAGTAGTTTACAATGAGTAACACAAGCAGAAATCAGCAAATAAAAGTGATAACAGATGTTGCAAAATCTTCCCCAAAAATGAAGAGAAGGAGAAGAAAGTATAACAAGAGTATTAAAGTGCAAGCAGAGGATGTAATAAAGCTTCTTGAACAGATGAGTTTCCTGGTTAAGTGTGAAAAAAGGGAGTGATGTGTGTATTTAAATGATGAAGAGAGGGGAGAGAGCCGGGCTGGAGATGTGGAGAACAGTGTTTATTGCCCAAGTAAAGGTCTAAATATGATGTAGCATCTCCAGCTGTGCACTCAGCTCTGTCAGTGCGTGTGGTCTGCATGCAAATCCAGGCTGATGGATGAATCTGCTCTGGTCCAAAGGGAACGAGGCAAAGAGGGGTGAAAAAAAAAGAAGGCTGCGGTCGCTCGAAGACTAATGGGCCGATTAAGAGCTTCAAGGGGGCGGCCATTTATTTGTTGTGTGTGACTGGATGAAGATTCACTTCATTAATAAGGCCCGGCACTTACCAACAATGTCTCCACCCCCCCCTCACTCTTGCTCCCTCTCCTCTTCAGTTAATTGTGTCTGCAGCGAGAGAAAACAAATGGAGACTTAGGAGAAAGAAAAACAGCAGCAGAGTTAAAGAGCTGCAAAACATTCAGACATTCACAGCCGAAAGTTTCCTTGGTAGTACAAGGTTTGGGCATGTAATGATGCATTTAAGTCGAATAAAAAGGGTAAATTTCCTGTCTCTCAGATCTCAGTCAATTATATTTGCAGGGGAAAATGTAAAAACCTGTCTGTTTGTGCAGCATATTGGTAATTATCTCATCTGCAGTAGAGGCTATAAGCTTAACAAACTCTTTCAGAGAAATAAATAATCATCCTACTGATGGTCTTGTTTACTTTTATAAAAGCCATGGGTATAAATTTCTGTTTGTTTTGTAACTATATAAAAATTCCCCACAGGAGCTTTAACCCTCTATCAGAATCCATCACAATCTACACCCCTTTTAGTGTCGCATACGTGACTAGAAAATCAAAACTGTGAGTGCAAAGCATTATTAGCATTGACTTTAATAAAGAAGAGGCTCCTTTACAAGCATAAGAGAGTTTTAGAAAACAACTGCACTCCTCCTATTGCAAACAACATCCACAAAAAAAAAACAAATGACACCAGGGACAAACCTGATCATATCATCTCAAATCAACCTGTGCATTTAGTTACTGATGCAAAAACAGCATTTTATGTTTGTGCTCCAAGTCGATAAATATTGCGGCAAAAGCATCAGTTTCCATTTTAGCCTGGGATCAAGAGCAGGGATGACAGTTACTGGGCAAAGATATGAGAGTGACCTGAGAAGCTACAGGACCCAAACCATCTCTGACAGAGGACAGTGGAGTGAGATCTTGTCCTTCAAATCAGGTAAAGACAGCAGAGCTGGTAAGAACATCTCCAAATTGCTGATCACTACAAAGTAAGTTTAACTGGTGCCCCCTGTTGACACATAGACAGGGCTGTTTCTCCTGCTGACACCAGTTTCTGGCGTTAAGAATTGCATTATAGACTGACGGCGGTGAGCTTTCCACGGTTTTTCACTGCGTGTCACGGTGGGAGGGGCTGGAATCTACGTCATACAAGGTGGCGGGAAATGAGCCGGCGCTGTTTTCGGGCTAGGAGAGATGGTTAAACTAGCATCCACAAGAGAATGTGCGGCGTCCGCATCACCGCGTACCGTCTTTTAGAAGAATGCAGATATTTTCAATATATTAGATAGATATTTTTTTTCAGGGTGCTAAATGTTCAGGGACAGTTCGGTGCTCCATGACAGTTTTATTTGTTGTTTTGTTAGCGGCAACCACGATGGAAAGGAGCCAGAACCTTTGGTTGTCAAAACCACCCTGCACAAAACTGGCAGGGTATGAGCGGCAAGTGCTTGCGACCAGAATACCAGAATTAGTGGGTGTGGCCTCTGAACTGCGTGGCATGCCAGCACGCATGTATGTTGCGAGATAGAAAGAGGAGCGAGCGGAGAGCCCTGCTTGACGCAGAGGAGCGGAGAGATACATTTTTCATGAAAGTAATGAAACGATTGCGAGCTTTAGAGTCTGGAATTGTGCAAATGATATTTTATGGGCCATTTTGATAAAATAAAAATTGAACATATAATCTACGACTTCAATTTTCTGGGTTGGGATCTCGCCCCGCCCTGCCAAATACACTATAGGAGAAAACACTGCATACTGTACATACACCTGCCAGAGTCCTTTTACGTTGTCTGACATTATATTGATGTTATTGCAATTTATACAGAGAACTTGAAAATCAAACAACACACTCATCCAAATCAAGGACACCTAAGGTAATGGTGAAGCAACACAGACTTAATAAACTCTACTAATGCACACAATTACCTCTCATACTGTCATTCAATTTAAGTATTCGAGATTAATGATTTATCCTCATTACCAGCACTGTGACAGAAAATTTTTTGAGGAACACAGTGCCTCTTAAATGAGTGTCATGCTTTTATTTTGAAGTATACTACTCCTGGTAGACCATAACTTACAGAGAAGAGATAAAACTGTCAAAAGAAGTGTTTAGAAGTACTGCAGCTGTACAGTAGCAGTACTGATCCAGCTAAGCTGCTGATGTAGAAATTTACCAGCCAGATGACCCTCAGGGTGCAGGCCTATCGGTAAAAATGTCTAATGGCAAGCATACCACAGCCAAAACAAAGCATGTTTCTTTTTTTGTTTGTTACATGCAGTTTTGTTCTGTCATTTTTTAGTGCTCAGCTGCTATTTAACATCTACAGTGCTATAAAACTACCACATCCAGAGTGGAAAGAGAGAGGAATCTGCAGGAAATGAATCAAATAAAAGAATAAAAGAAAAAAAATGAAAACCTTCCAGACAGGTCAATAAGTCAAGTTTCAGCCTTTACAATGTCCAATACCTCAAAAGTAGCTTTATATGAGTTCCTGCTTTTAAAAAGTCTTCAAATACCAAAGGCTAGTTTTTTGAAGAACTTTGATTTCTGTCTAAAATACTTCATTTCAGCTCTTGTTGCTCTAAGGCCTTCCCTCCTCCACTGTCATTAAAGCCTACATCAAGGTAACCAGCAATTCTCGATATAAAATGACAGATTATGATATATGCAGACAATCAGAAAATCCAAAACGACCAGACAATCTCCAGGAACAAAGAATAGGACATTACATTTCTGTTTGGTGAGTATTTTGTTTATTATTTGTCAATCGGTGGCATCACAAATGGAGCAAATCTCGCGTCCCTCCCATTTGATTCTAATCTGACTTTTTAAACAGGCTGTCCACAGCAGCCATTAATAATGAAGATAATCCTTGGATTACTTCATTTGTCCTGGTGTATTCATGTAACCAAAGGATTTAACTCCAAAAATGAATGTCCAAATATAAAATAACACTGTACATTTATGGTTATGAAATGTTACACTGTTTATTGGTATAAGACTGCCTTGTTTTACTAACCAGCTCTGTCTCATTGAAATTGTTTCTGCAGGATTTCACATCCTGTTAGTAGCTCGAACAGTCAGATGTGAAAATAAATGTGCTCCAGCTCTTCTTTTACCTCTGCTTGATAAATGAACAAACAAACAAACCAGCTGTGTCAACAACAAAGCAGTAATTGAGCTAACCAGACATAAGCAGAAGGCAAATTAACTGTGGTTGATGGTTTTGCTGATACCCAGTTTGGCCTCCAGGGAGTCTTAAAAAAAGGTACAGTTACATTACTGGAGTCTTTTTTTATCTATAGACAGTAATAAAGATCAGACACCTCCAACTCTACGGTCCAGTCCCCTTGAACAGGGGACAGTGTCGACAGACTGAGCTCCACTGAGTCATTATGGTAATACCGCTCCAGTGATGTGATTTACTGGGCAGAAATGTAATAAAAGCTTAAGGCTATAATGGAGTCTGTCATATCAACCAGCTTGTCAACATAATTGCCACTTCCATCTGCAATTAGATCCCACTGCACTCTCTGAATTCCATTATCATGTGAGCCATTCAGCTGTCTGATAGTCTGTAGCAGGTTAGAGGTTTTTACTCTGGTCCTCAAGGACACTCTGGAGGAGACAAACTCACTCCTCACTCTACCTGACATGAACTTTGAACTGTTACTGTGTGGTCTCAGCAGCCATGAGAAGATGTTCTCTTTGGGTTGTTTATTCTTAGCATTAGAAAGTTTCCTTTCCTGTCTCTAAACCACAGTTGAGACAGCCTAAACTTTTGCCTTTGAGTCCTCTTTTTCACGTTTCTCCTTAGTTTTACCCCTGGCTGGGTTCAACAGAATAAAGAAATCAAACTCTGAAGTTGTTAAAGTAATTGCCAAGCTGGCACATCCCCAGTTCCTCTGCAAAGACACAGCGGGCACTTCAGAATGTTAATGGCCACCCTGATCCACGGAGGGCAATGCAGGGCTGGCATATGCACAGCTAGCAGTGTGTATGTGTGTGTGAGGGAGATAAAGAGCACATACCCACATTAACGATTTGTCCATAAGACACAGATTTCTTGTTCTCCCACTGACCTTCTCTCTCTCCTCTTCTATCCCCCTCTTGTTGGGCGTCGTCCAAATTTAGATGCTCTTAACGCTGAGGAGTCAAAGTGAATCCTGTTAGTCTCAGGACATGAAGGAGGAAAACACCAGTGCTCTTAAAAACAGCTCCTGGAGATGATCCCATTGAGTTTGTTAAAGGACTACTTTTATCCCTGTGGCAAACACAGATGACGTGACATCATTGTCTTTCTGAAGGAGTTTGATAATTAAGCAAAATCATATTAGTGCAATAGAGAGCTGTGGCATTGAATATCAGGAAGGCCATGACCCTGCATCCAAGATCATCAAAGCTATGACAATATTCAGCACAACCTGGAGTGGGATACAACAGTCCTGCAAGGGGCGTTATCGGTCAAGAGCTACAACACATAGTTCATGTTCAGTTCAACATCTTGACTGTGACTGTAAACTGTACATTAATCTGTGTTTTCAGAGAAATCAGTAAATTTGGAGTCTGCTGACCGCAAGCAAGTATAAACAAAGATCTTCTACTTTTTGTAAATGAATCAAACAGTGCTCATGTGCTGCCTCTTATAGTTTATTTTAACCTCTTAAATGAAAACAAATTTCTTTCTATGCGCTTGCAACCAGATTTAGTTCTTGAAACAGAGTGAATAACTTGCTCTCATTTCTGTGAGTGGCAAATACCACCTTAAAAGAGTGCTGACTTCTTGAGCTAGTAGAGCTAAGACACGCACAGAAGCAATCTGGTTGTTCAGGCTGTGAATATGAGATATCAGTATGTCACCATTTTAACACTGAATAACTAAAACATATATCAGCATTAGAAGAGCTAACCACTTTAACAATAACAGCTGTGTAATTCTGTCATTTGACCCTGTTCATCTGTCAGGAGGCAGACTGTATACCACTCAGTCAGTACATTTGCATGGTCAAAAACATTGAGTTATTGCATTAGTTTGACTGGAGGTGGCCTTTAAATGCACATAACTTATTTAGTCATAAATAGATAGATAGGTTGTATTGAATTGTTTGCCTGAGATTTAAGCAGTACTCGAGTTCAGGGGGGATGAGGTGGGACGGCATCTCCCCTTGTGATGAAAATGGTCAAAATCATCCCCCTCCTAAAACGGCCATCCCAACTTTACATCCCTTGAGTCGTTTTTGTCAGTGAATGTGGAAATATTACTACTATTAAAACATTAGAAATATTACCGCCATTTTAAAGTTTTGCGCGCGTGACGGAGCGGCGTCCTCACTGACCGCGGGCAGCGCGTGGAGCCACACACGCGCGCGCCATACATTTCCCTCCCCGCCAGCGTCGCTAATTCCCCACGAAACAGCGCTACTTTTCCTTCTCCCTTCTCTGTTGGACAGGCTAACCAAGGGTGCACACTTGGAGCTCTATCAGTAAACTTAAACATACATTCACACAGATATTCATCTCCCCACTTACTTGCTGGGCGTCCATTCACGCCATCATGTCGTCTCACGTTTCCAAATGAGGAAACGGAGCGCATTATTTCCGTGTTGTATATAGGCAGGTATGGCGGGTCAAAGTGGTCACATGACGCGAGAAAAATTAATTCCCTTGTTTCTTGCCACGAATCCCTAAAAATTAATGCTCCATTAATTTGTATCAAAACTTCGTTGAAATGGCAAGAACTTACAGAAAAGGGTCTAAGAGTAAAAAATAGTTTAAATGTGAAAAAAAAAAGTTTTTTCCTAACTTGATAACGCCCACTGGGAGGGGCTAGGGGGGCTTAAAACAAGGCTTCCCGAGTTTGTTGTATGGAAGGTAAATGCCAAATGTACTTTTATTTTGCTGTTGTATTTTTTTTTTTTTTTCTTTTCTCTTGAGTGAGAATCTTGAGTTATAGTGGAAATCCTGCCTTGTTGGCATTTTCTTTTTTGCCTTGTACATTTTGTAAATAGTAATTGTTTTTTGCACTTTTGTAAATATTTTTGCATTGCACCTTGGAAGACCGACTGTAAATAAATTCTATTTTCTGCTAAACCTGTGTTTTTCCACTATTGTGATTGTTTGAGCGAGACAGGGGGCTTTGCGTATATTTAGTTAAATACTCTGGGTGAGGCGGCACCTGTGAAAATGACACTTTTTTTTTCTTTTCTTATAAAAATTACATCAGTGAGCAGCGCTGGTGATGCTGTTGCGATTTCAGTATCATGGCCAAGTGACATGGACAGCTCAATCTGTATGTAATATAATAATTATCTCTGTGCTTTAGTAACAATAAAATGGATACACAGTTGGTTTCCCACCATGTGCACCGTCATCAGAACAAAATATCTGTCCCAAATAATAAAATCCACCATCCCCCCTGATTTTTTTTTCACAACTCAACTACTGAATTTAAGTGTGCGAGTGAGGGGAGCACCAATTGTTTTGGCTTCATAGTTGGTGGACACTTGTGGTGTTACAGCCTATGGTCAAACGTTAATATGGCGTGCTCAGAAAGGGCTTCTACAAGACACCCCCAACTCCTCCACCCATACAATGTATAAAACTTGAAGTCCACGTCCACTTGGAAACAAATTCAGAGGTAAACGCAAACGTTTTTTTGTTGTACCTGAAGTTTCATCCACACAGAAGTGGCGTTTCAGGTCCCAGAGTGCAGAAATCTGTAGATGACTACCATTTTGTCTCCATGTGGTTGCCTATCCGCGATTTCTTGAACCGACAACATCACATAACATAACTCTCTCAAGGTCCTGCTCTCCTTCGCCTCTGATTGGTTATTCCCTATGGCTGTGAAATGTCATCATCTGTTGGGTTAGGGTTAGGAGATTCAGAAGTGCGATAATGCTCTGTAATGTTCTGTTCGATGTACAGAGCCGACAGTCCACGTTTTGCTTGAGCGTGTGATGACATTTTCAGATTTTCTAGCCAATCAGAGGCGAGACTTTCCCCTACCATCCTACAAAAAAAACATTGCGCGGGTCTAACACACCTTAATATGCATGTGCCGTACTCTTCTTCTGCCTACTGGTGCATTTCCAGGGCAGCGTTACAGCGCTACTCACTGACTTGGCATATAATGCACTGGATCGTTTTTTGCAGATTTTCAGTTGTTTTCAGTGTTTTCCTTTTGAAAACAAAAACGGAAATAAACTGTTTTCATTTCCATGTGGACAAGACCTAATACTGAGCTTTTACGTGAATTATAACAAACCAGCAGTTTGTTAAAATCTGACTCTGATGTTCCCCTTAGCTCAGACTTTTAGCTCATTTTCCCATGATCCATAGGGTTAGATGTCTAAACACTGCTATGATCCATATGACAGTGTAACAATAAGAGAGAACTTTCCGCTCCCACATCAACCTCCCTGAATTTAATAACACAAGTGAAATGAAAATATGAGTATAGTTTCTTTATAGAGTAGTTCGGTTTTTACGTAGACTTCATTCAGAGGGAGTTTCAACTGATCTGAAAAGGGGTTTCTACTAATTATATCTTCTAAAATTAACTTCCCAGGCAGGCCAAGCATGCCAGCTAAAAAAAAAAAACCTTCACTTCTCTGCTGTGTGCTTACTGTGCAAATCCAGAAATCCTGCCAATGAGAATGAGATGCTGCAGTGAGGAATAAACAGCAGTGTGGCTGTTTGCACTGCCAGTTATTGAAAATACACAAAAAATCTATCAGTCTGAAGAGAAGGAGGAGGAGGAGGCAGAGGGTTTGCTCTGGGTTTAAACCCCATCATAAATCAATGCCACTAATCTATACAGACTAGTTTAGCTTAATCTCTAACCCAAAGTCATATTTGTCCAGTGATCTAACTAAGTCACCCTCACTGTTTGCACCAACATATCAAGATGATTAAAACAGGTGATCAATACTTAGTTGATTTTTCCCCAATTTGAATTCACATTTCTTTTCATTCATACACTCTTACCTTTAATACCAGGTCTGAAAATCAAAAGATGTTAAGAGACTTTTTCATTGTTTTCAATCTTTGGGCCACTGGACACAAAAACACACCAAAAGCTGGCGACTAGCAACCCACTTTAATCCCTATGAAATAAGTTTTCTTGATGGATATCATTTGGATACAGGAGCACAAATGTGTTCCGAAATCTCATTTATGATGACAGAAAAAAAAAAAAAGAGGAAACATAAATGTGGCATTTACAAATTTGAATCACAATACACAAGGCCTGTGGTATGTACAAGGTGACAGTGTTGGAAAAACAGTAAATCAGTAGTCTTATATCATCAGCATGGCACTTCCTTAGCATGAAATGGCTGTATCCTGGCTGTAAGAAAGACTGAGCGGAGAACACCGGGAAATATTCCAGAAAGTTAAATTAAGGAAGATATTGTCATTTTGTATTGGCCAAGTGTGTGAATTCAGTTCAGAAAATGAACATAGAAAGAGCACAGCTATAGAAAAAACAAACAACATTAATATACAATATTGATTTATACATTTAAACCAATAATGATACAAAATTCAAGATTTTATAGGGTTCCTACATATTTTTCTTCTTTTTGAGTACAATACATTTTCCAAACTTTCAGCCTTTAAATTGACTTCATATTTTTTTGGCCAGATGATTTGCTATCAGAAGATATGTGGGAGTAAACAAACAAATCGCTCAGTAGAAAGGACAAACAAATATTCACGGGCCGATTCTGACTAAAGTTTATGTCCGGGGAGTGTTCTGGGCAGTTCGATTCTTCTCAAAGTGTGCGAAGGCTACGATGTCAAAATATTTTTTTTTCCCACGTGTAGGAACCCTGAGACAGTTTTGGGTGTGGAAAAAGTGGAGCCGCCACATGACTGTTTTTAAATGACGTCCATACATAAAGATCTCATCTGATAACTACTGTGACACAAAAGTTCCAATGCATCCTGCAGACATTTCTACTAGTGTGTGCATTCAACATGTTTCATCTATTACAAATAGTTCTTTCAATAATTCACTAAGACATTTAAATACTGAGTTTCCCCTACAATACACTTTTTTTTTTTACCCCATTCCCATGTTTACCTCTTCAGATATGAAAAAAAAAAGAAAAACACACCTTACAGAAAATATCCTGAAGATGGACAATGTGACACTTACACCAGTTTCAAAGCCACAAGTGGCCAGTTTGAAAAATAGATATTTTAGTTGCTGGTTCATTAAATCTAAAAAAGAAAGAAGGAAAAAAGTGAAGTCTGTGGCCTCTGTGCAGAGAGGCAGTTATTATAATTAGATTCCTGTACAAAGAAAACGGGAGTGTGCTGTTATTGAATGAACACGACGAGGTATGGAGTTGGTACCATCCATTCATAATCAGATGAAGAGGGAAAGCTCAGCAGCTTACTGACGACAGAAAAAAAAAGCAAAAAAGGCCTAGAAAACGTCAACAAACAATAATAATAATTATAATAATGATAATAATGTTAAAAAAAAAAAAAAGACTGTGTCCTCTTTAGCTGTGGCTCCAGGGAAAAGCTAAAGCACCACTGCAAACACATCAACTCAAAACTAGAAAAGTTACATGCATTAAAAGAGTGCTTCTGTGTTTGTTTCCTGCTCTGTCCTGAGCTGCCAGAGCTGATGAAGGAAACAGGTTTGTCTGTTAATGCTGCACTCGTCATAATCGACCTCGGTTAGCTTACTTCTTGTTGGCTCAGCCTGCCTCCACCGTCTGAGGAATAATGTAGTGGAGCTGGTTTTAATACAGGGGTCCTGGGCCATTGTCCTGAGGGAAATGTGAATTGAGGAGAGTCTCCATGTAGGAGACGTAGCCGGTGCTGTGCATGTAGCTGTCGGACATGTGCTGGGGTGGCAGGGGAGGGGACGTAGCGGACAGGAGGGGGTCAGAGTTCAACGTCGACTGAAAAGGGGTCGACTGCGGAGTCAGCGTGGGGTCCGACGCCAGGGTCGACTCGCTTAGGGCGTCGGAAAGGGCAAGGCTTGTGTCCATGGGGGTTTCAGCATCCATCTGAGTACCGTTGGTCGGGGCCGGGGTTGAGGTGGGATGGGAGACGGGTCGTGAGGTCGGCGGTGTATCAATACTGCGATGTTCTGCTGGTGGTGCTGCTAATGGGGCTGTCTCCATGGGAGTGCCAGCAGGCAGGGCGCTTTCGGCTTTGCTGGAGGGCAGGCGGGGGCGTTTGGCTGCTTGGGCTTCATCTGCCGGGGGAGCTTCGTCCTGTGGTGCGGGGATGGCCTGAAATCAGAAAGAATAAGTCGAGCCTCAAATTTGAAGACAGAAAATGATCTTTAGAAGATTTTAGCTGTGAGAGAAATTTCTTATCATTATCTATGGGCTAAATTAAAATCCAACTGCATGATACCGACACTACATACACACTAATTTCATCTCTAAATGGAAATATTAACTGTATTCAAACTGCAATACAAAGTGTTCAGCTACACTGGGAGAACAAGGCAAAAACACAAAGAAACAGATCACTCTGTATTCTCACTCTCATCCCGGTCAGACCTGAGGACCTCATTCACATTAGCTGCTCCATCTACTCGCTGAACACCTGTATCAGCCCCTGGAGACCTCTTTCACATGATTGAAGTGTTTTTCTGCTTAAGTTTGCACAGGTGCGACACGAGCGAGGGCTAATTGGTAATCAGGGTGTCGCATTTTAAAGGCAAGTACTACCAGGTGAACTAAGTGGGCTAAAGGATGCAGTTTGTGATTAAATATTTGCAGATCTGTGATTTAGAGTGATCTTTGAGTGGGACCAATTAGTTTAGACTCATGTTGTTGATACTTCAAGTTCTCAGAATCGTGAAGTTTATAGTTTGGTTAAAAAGAGGTGATTAGAGCCGCAGAGTGATTCTTTTCACCTGTGCACACAAGGAAATTATTAGCTGTTGTGCAGACATGTCTTGATGTAAACATTAACTTTTAGCTCCATATTTCTGATATCAACATGAGCATGAGATCCCTCACAGCCTTCATCATAGTAGGCGTAAGCTTGAGAAAATTAGCGACGACAGAAAGCTGTAATTTAGCTTACCATAGGACAATGGTTCTCAAGTTCTTTCCTCGAGCCCCCCCTGTCCTGCATGTTTTGGATGTTTCCCTGCTCCAACACACCTGATTCAAATGATCAGCTTGTTATCAAGCTCTGAAATGGCTTAATAACGAGCTGATCATTTGAATCAGGTGTGTTGGAGCAGGGAAACATCCAAAACATGCAGGACAGTGGGCCTCAAGGACTGGACTTGAGAACCACTGCCATAGGATACAGGGTGACCATATTCTGATCCCCAAAAAGAGGACACAACTACACAGGGGAGGAGTACACAGAGTCACACGAAGTAAGATTTTCGGGTCAGATCGAGTGTCTTTTACGCGCTTCTAACTCAGTAAGTCCAAGTGACACAAACTCTGAACTTCCATACAAAACCCCGGACATTTGAAGGATTTTATAATGTCCAGGTAAAAGAGGACATAAGGTCACCCTAACAGGATAGCTTTGCTGCACCATGGAGATTCACGATCTCATGATTTTAGCATCACACAGTGAGACTTAAGTTCTCCAAACCCATTTCATCAGTTTTGAAATTACACTTGGAGCTTCTTCTGTGAAAATGAGATCAAAACTATCCCCTCCTGGGACATCAGAGTCTCTGTGAGCAACATGTTTGAAGTCCAGGAATGAGACAAACTGGAACAGTGCTGTTTTGACTTTTTACAACTGTAACATAACCGGTACTGTGAGATCAGAGTTTCATATCGACGTTTGGTGTTTGGCCTGAAGATGCCTGATTAAATGATGAGCATATCAAAGGTCTGTCAGATTATGTAACAGCAGAGAAAGAGTTCATGATTAAAAAAAAACAAAAAACTTGTTGTACTTCAAACTTTACTCAAAATTAATGGAGGGTTTTAAAAGGTTGATCCAGTCTTTGCCTAAATCCATGAAATGCTCTTCTGGCATTTCAGAAGCGACTCCACAAACACTTTTAAAACAGATTTTTGTCAAAACCATCAGCCTACACACTTTGTCCAACTCACGGGTCTTTATTGTCTGTGGGCTGCAGTGCGTTGGTGGTTTGCCTGAAAAAATATTTATTTCATCTGGAGCTACTTAAATCGAACAATCCCAGCTACAGTCAAGCCGCCGGGACATTTTCCTCTGACATCTACAAAGTGCCAAACGTTTCTTCCTTTATATTTTGTCCTTCCAACACTGAGAGAACGATGCATGCAGCAGAATATCGTTGATTCACTCACCAGTCTGGCTCGGACTCTCTTAGGCAGCTCCTGGTCCAGAAAATGGATCTCGGAGTGTTTAAGCATCAGCTGACTCTGGTCCTGAAACTCCACCTGGATGAAAAAAATGAAACATCAGATTTATCATCTTGTAGTTTATGTCCTCTGAGTAAAATCAAAGACCCGAATTACTAGTAATTACTTTTCTAGCATGAAAAAAAATCTGGGGGATAAAGTGGCTTTGTGAGCAGGAACACAAAAACGTTCCCCCAGAGTCACAGATGGAGTCGCAGCCATTACAAATGTTTCCATCAACAACCGTGCACTCTGTCAAAAAGTCCTTGACCATCACACTGAACCCTAAAGCTGCTCACTGAGTGGATGAGAGCTCCGGCTTAGTGTTGTTCTAGCATTAAAAAAAAGGGACAAGGTCGGGGTTGTGGACTTGACACAGTGACCAGCTGGAGGTTTGCTTGTTATTCATCAGAACTGAGCTCCTGGTCTCAAACAGGACTGTCAGCGGTAGAGCTGAAATGTCACAGAGGTAGCACAAAGTATCTTCATGAAAAGAAACCACTGAAATAACACAAGAGATATATTTATGAGGGTGTGTCATGTGAGATTAACAATTCATACTAAATGCACTCACACCAGTTTGTTCGTTTTTGACCGTTATGATATTAAACATATGCGTAAAACCGTCACCAATGAGGATACACGATCCAAACGGGGTTCAATAGATCAAGCATCTGATGTTTTTGTTGTGATGCACTTTTATAGAGAACTTAACTGGTCTTTGTGTGTCATAAAAAGACTTTCAGGTTCGCTCATAAAAACGTGCCCCAACAGGATAAACGATCTCACTAATCCCCGTCCTCTAGGAGATTTCTAGATCTGTGAAAGTCAAGGATCTTCAAGATGGCTGCCCTCAACGCTAGTCTCCTTCCATTCAGCATTTTCCACTCGGTAACCACTCTGCATATTTTCCCTATAAACTCCCCAGCATGCATCAGTGATGCTAAAATCTCCCCTCTTTATGATTTCAATGCTACACTGCATCAAAATGCTCCACCACAATCTACAAGGGCAGCCATGCTTTCCACGCGATGATAAACACCAGAGTGGGAAACCACAGCGGAGGGTAGCAGATCTGTTAGACAGAGGACTCCGTTACCCAAAATTCACAGGTTTAATCACAGCGAGTCTCTCCACAGAAGATGAAAAGTGGAGATTGTGCCACGGCTCATAAAGTGTTTGCATTTCTAAATCCAGCTGTCCAACTTGACCTGAATAGTGTTTTCTTCCCCTCACCTGATAAACCTTGTGGGCGTGCTGTTTGACAAAGGAGGCGTTCAGGACTTGACCATCAGGCATGCTGACCAAGATCAGCTCTCCTGTCTCGGGAGGACCGCTGCGCAGGCAGTCATGACTCTGCAGGAGGATGAGGACAGGGGTGGAGAGGAAGAGGAAGAGGGAGAGGGGGGAAGACCAAAATAGGTGAAGAATTCATAGAGGATAGGAAGAGAACAATAAGAGATGCGCATGTGTGATAGTTTTCTCTATAAGTGGATTTAGGTGTTAAAACTCAGCTGGGAAATTCACTCACCAATATGTTTTCAGGGTGCAGGTTGTCGCAATATGAGCCATCGTCAAAGTTGACCTCGTAGTATGTTTGAGTTGCCATGCCGATGATGTTACAGTGGTAGTACCAGCCGTCAGCGCTACGCCCAATCACCCTCTGACCCAGAGTTGGACCCTGTGGGACTTTGGGTGCCGGTCGAGGCTGGAAATGGGGAATAAACACAAAAAACAAAGCATTTGAGATTAATAGTCTAGTCTGCAATGTTTAACAGAGAGCCACACGACCTCCCTCTGAGGAAGTAAAATGTCCTTTGCGCCTCAGAATAAGAATTGATTAATATATAAATAAATATGTATCTATAAAGTGACTCATACTGTTATTCATTTAGCTATATATACACTTATGATTTTTATTTACTGTCTATTATCTCCATTTCTATTGTTTTTGACTGCATTTCACCCTTTCTAATTACAACTGCACAGTGTGTCTTTGTCTGTTTTTATGTCTGTAGTCGGCTTTGGTTTTACACCTGACAACATCCTGCGCAGACACAAAAACCTTTCACTCATCCAACAACAGACACGCTGACTAACTGACGCTCACACCTCATCCTTTCTGTTGAGAAATCATTTACTTTTGTCATAAATAACTAGTTTGAGTTGACCGTGTCCTCTCCCTTCCTTTTGTTATGACTTGTGAGCCGGGTTGTGTCACTATCTATCTATCTTTATCTATCTATCTGAATGTGTGTGTGTGTGTGTGTGATGCTCCTGCTCTCACACCACCATGTCACGTGAAACCCCCCACTATTACATTATTTTGGGGTGTGATTGATGTGAAAGTACAAAAGGAATAGTAAAGGAAAAACTTAGTTCTGGTGTCAAACGCAACTGACTCAAACAAAGATCGAATCATGCAACAGTTTGTGTTTATGTAGCTCCAAATGCATTCAGTGGGAACTCAGAAAGTCCTCTAAAGAGACTCAAGCTTACAACAACTTTAACCTAAAGTGATGTGAACAGGATTTCAGCTGTTAAAGAGACATTCCCACACAAGCAGCGGCTTTAAAAGTCATTTAAATCATTTTCTCTATCTTCTCTTTGCCTCCTGAATAACAGCGCTCTCAGAGATTTCAACGACCAGATGCTGTTTTTGAACTGAGAGTTACAACAGTGGCTCCTGTTCTCAGTCATTTCATTATTAAATTGGTGTAAAACAGGTTAAGTTTTCTTTAGCGAGCCCAATAAATTAGCTACAATAAAAAATATGTTTAAAAAAAAAAAGACACACTGACAGACGGTCGCTGTCTTGATTTTGTTGTTACCTTTGGAGGGACCTTTTTATGCCTGTGGCAGGTGACGGACACCACGTAGGGCCAATCGGCTGGCTTTATGACGACTCCAGCAATTTGGGCGCAGGTGACATGGAAGGAGGTGGCGCAGTTTCCGTAGGAGCACTGGATGCAGGCGCCGCGGTTCTGAGTGGAATTCTTGCTGTGGCAGAAGACGCACTTCTACAAGCAAAACAGATGATACAGACTTTTGTAAGACTTGATACTGTGTTGTTGTTGCTGTTCATGTTTTTTCTTCACTTTTTAATTGTGAGTTGCGCCTCGTTACAACCAGTGTTGTTGGCACTGTGGTGAGACTCTCCACCAGCCTCTACCCAAAACATCAACAGTTTCTTTTGTCAACTTCATTCTTGTAAAGAACAGCAGCCTGAAGTGTCATCATCACTTTCAAAACATCGATTTTAATCCTTTCCCCCTGAATTTCTTCTTCTTGCAGTCTTGCATCACTTTTTCAACTCCTACTCTTGCACAATAGCACAAGGACTTTGCCGTTTTCCCTGAAAGCATTTTCTTCTCCTTTTCCATTCCTTCTACTCTGTCCTCACATCTTAAGTGTGAAATTACTACCAGCCAACCAAATCTCTGCCTTTGGCCGGGATCCCAGTCTACTCTACAGTGAGACTTTCTGACATGTGCAACCCTGCATCTCAAACATTATTGACTTCTTCATTCCTGTTTACTATTAATCACTTTCCCCTTACACTCACACCCTTTCTTTACTCACGCTTTCCCCGCTATAGTTAACACAAAGGGAACAAGGGTGAGACAGGCTGGAGGTGGGGATGGAAGGAGGAGGAGATTAACAGCGTGTAAGGGGAACCTGCTCTGTCATATTGAGTTATCTTCTCAATACACCAGGCTAGAGGTGTTTAAAAATACATCATCTCCCTTTCAAGCGCTAATGAAAACATTTATCTATTAAGAAATCTACTGCCAGCGGATGAAAAAAAAAAAAAGAGTGGAGTTTTATGTGTCCAACTTATGACAACATGGTTCGATCTGCCAGAGCTATTACCCGAGAGCGCCGACAGCTCGCTCATCTTGTGTGACTGCTATCTTTCTGTGCACTTGTTTTATTGTGATTATCTATCATCCCACACTCTGTCTGCTTACTACCTCACTCCCTCTCTCTCATCTGTCCGTCTCCATCCTCCTCCTACTGACAAAGCACACCGGGAGCAGCTGTAGCCTGGCACATGGTAGATCAATAAAAAATATAAATTCTTTATTAAAGTGCCAATAGTTCATTTCTGTACCGGAGCGGGGAGTGGGGAGTGCAACAGCTCTCAACAGAGCTGTGCGATATTTCACCAGCTGGTATAGTTTATAGTTTTGGCCAGCTGGTTCACTTCTCCTCCGCGGGAATCACAGACAGGCGCCGGCATGACACCAGAGCAGCGGGGGGGAATCAGCATCAAAACACAATGGTTGTACGTCAATATGATATCCAGAAACAAATTTATTAAACCCGATTGTTTAATTGAAAAATGTCCGACTCAGGCCCTTGTTTCTAGAAACAAATCAGCACACTTTCTCTACTCTGAAGGAAAACCAAAACGCTTCCAAATCGAGGCGGCGGCTGCATCATCTACAGATGAAATAGTTGTTTATATGTTGCAGCTGAATGGATCTGAAGTGAGAGTTTTAAAGGTTGAATGATGATTTATGTGCGCAGCTTGCTGTTATACGAACAAGAAAACAGGATGCATCTTGACTTTAGCTTTAGTTTTCTGTTTTTTTCCCCCTTTTTTTGATAGATATATATATATACACACATGCGTAAATGAATAAATCAGAAAACCAACATTTTCGAAAATTTAAGAAAGAAAAAAAAGTAAAAATAAAACAAAAGACAAAAACAACAAACATAAAAAAACATCAAATTAACAAACAAAAAAAAAACTATAAAAGAAAAAGATCAAGACAAAAACAATATATCAAAAACGATACCAATCATGCGATAGAATTTCCCTTTATATAAAGATTCTTTGTCAATTCATAAGCATATACATATCTTTATCATTTACCTCTGGGTATCATTTACGATTTGCCATCTTTCCATAATCTTAACATATATGTCATTTTTTTCATTGTATAAATATTTTTTAGGATTGCTACCCACTTAACCTATGTGAGAGGGGCGTCCCGTTTAAGCCATCTTAATGTTATTGCTTTCTTTGCCGCCATTAGTACAACATGTAGGATATACATCATTTTCCTATTGAGAATGACATCTGGTTTCATCCCAAGAATCGCTTTCCTTAGCGAGTTCGACTTCTAGTGTTTTATTCACAGTAGCAAAAGCAGATTTCGAAAAACTATTCAACAATGTGCATTGCCAAAATATATGTAGGTGTGCACTCTAGCTTTAGTAAAGGTACATCCTCCGAGAGTTCTTGTGAATTCCTGAAAAGTGTGCGAATACTCTCTATCCCTACAAAAAACAAAGATAAAGTGACACACACACACAGCTTGCTGATGATGGTGCGATGTGGTCTTGTTACACGATTTTGTGTTCACCGTTGATCCGCCTCGTCATGTGAATCATTAGACCGCAGAGATTCCTCATGTGGTGTTTTTGAGGAAAGATGGAGGAAACCTGCTTTAGCAGAAAATGTTACCCAGCTTGTCTTTGATAGATTATTCAGAGAAACGCTGAGAAAGATGGCCGACATTATTTGTGGATTTCTTATATTGCACCAGCAAGCACTGCTGTTCCCTGTGAAGAGGGATCAGGTGTACAGAGGAGAGGCAGAGACTGAGAAAAAGAGAGGGCTGGAGTTGTGTGCAAAGACAGGAAAGCAATGGGAAAATTGCCTCTCGCCCGCAAGATCGATGCACTTCATTTGTCGTAGCGAGAAATGACGACTGATTATTCAGCTGCTCCTCTCAGCACATATGTTACCCAACGTCCTACATGGTGCTAAAAAAGGACGAAAAATCAATCCACCTGGGATAGAGGGAGGCTCACGAAGAGAGCGACAGATACAGAGGCAGTGAGGAGGAAAGGCTTACACTCAGGGACAGGCTGTCGAACTAAAAACAGATACAGAGAGCGGATTCTGCTGAGACAAGAAGATGAAGAGCAGTTACAAACTTGTCTGAACAGAGAGAGGAACTCACCAGGTCTTTGCGTGATTCAGGAACAGCGCTGACGTCCACCGGCTCCCTCTCGCTGGGGTTGACAAAGCGGGCTTCGGCTACAGCTATGGCGCAGATGACATGAACCCACCTGGTGACACAGAGAGACACCAAAAATACATCAGGCCAGAGGAAGCACTGCTGCACATACAAGGAGAGTGATTATACTGATATAAGTAACACAAAACCGTGTGTCTCATTTTCTGAACTTATGTAGAACTTTATTAGCATTAAATCTAACAATGCCACTGTTACCGTACCAAATTTGTCACTGTTACAGGTAAATGTCCGTCCAACAAGAACAGGTTCCTTTCAAGATTTTAAGAGCATTAAAAGTGTAAAAAAAGATTCCCTTTATGTTACTAAAACTTTAAAACATTATTAGAATAATTCACTAGGGCTGGGACGATATGCTTTTCTCCCAGTTCGATTCTTCTACGTTTGGATGCCGATTCGATTTAAATTGCGATTCTACGATATTGTCAATTTTTCAGATTTTTAGTCTACATTTTTATTTTTAAATTTTATTCATAAAATTTTTGAAAATTTGATTTAAAAAAAATCGCAATACTTACATGAATCAATTTTTTCTCCCATCCCTATAATTCACTTGTAAAGTGAGTAAAATGCCCCCCCAAAAAAAACCCAGGATATGACTCTCACCGGCTGTCAGTTGTGGTCTTCAAAGCTCCTCCACGCAGGTTACAAAGACAACACTCCTGAAAACACACAACACAAATGAAGATGACATTTAGTCAGTGATGAAAACAGAGTTAAGAGTGACACTCTCCTGTTTCGGCTAATTCAGTCATTTTCCAGACAATAACAACAGCTAATTTCATCAAACATGAAGAGATGGATCTCTCCTCCCGAAGCTGTTTAATAACCCTGAAGATATTTCTCTTCTCCTTTTCTCATCTTTTAGTGTGATCATTGTGCTGCTCACCACTGTCCACGCTCCTGCTGCACACCTGGAACACATCCAGGGATCACTGATGGAGTCTGGTTTCACACCATAGCAACCTGTAGAGAGAGAGAGAGGGAAGAGATGAGCATCTTCAAAGCTCTGTCTTTTAATAATCTGTATTTGATTGACTAAATCCAAGTTTAAGATGCTCCGGTCTATTAATGTTCAGTCAAAGTGTGCTCTACTCTCCTCTATATTGATGAACTACTCTGAAACCACAAAGAACAGAGGGGTTGCTGTTTCACGCTTCTTTCTGCTTCATGTCCCAATATCAATAACAGCACTGCTGCTGCGAGCTCAAATCTGGATGACTCATGAACTGTATTTTTGTGAAGGTGCACTCAAACTTAAAGGATAATAAGAGCCAAAGAGAGTGTTTGTACGTGTTGGTGCATGTTATAATAATCTGACAATCACAAATTTTAGAATTAGACCTCGATGGAGAAGTGTTTTGTAATGTCACAAGTCCTTTAAAGTTGTCTTTCTAAGTGAGGAAGGGCATCTAAGGACAGAAGAGAGTTTGTTGTGCTGATAGGTCTCTGTGTTGCTTTAGCGTCCCCTTAGCTAGTTTAACCCGAGTCAAAAACAGTTAAACCAAGACGCTTCACAAAGAGACGCGAAGAGGGAATTGAGAGACAGCTTGTTGCTCTGTTGTAGCTGAGTCTCATCTTCTGTGCTTTCTATTTTCCCAACACTATTCTCAGGGGTTCAGGGACACAAAAACAAGCTGAACAGAGAAAGCGAGTAGAATGCAGTCGAGTCTGTGTGTAAAAACTGCCAAAACTGTGTACGGGCAGTAACAGAACTCTGCGGTGTGCCCACAGCTGCTATTTACAGGTGAACAGAGTCATGCCCTGCAAAAGAAGCTGTGTTTCAACTGTGCTTCTGCAGCTCTATTACCCTCATTATTCCACTTTTTAATGTCGCTTCATTAAAATATAAACCAAAACAAGCAAAAAAAGGAGACTTCTGAAGACTTTCCTCGAGTAAACCCAAGGATCCTCGCACTGACGGCTGGCTTTGCTTTAATGTAAAAGCTGTAATTAAATTCTCTTTGCTGGAAAGTTTCCTGCAGCTGCCAGAGTGTTGGCTTTTCATAAACAGCATGTAAACACGCCGTTGTGCTCAGATTTATTTTTACTGTGCGTCCTAAAAAAATACGCAGGAAAACACCTTCCTGCTTAACTAGGACAGCTGTCTCCAGGTGTTTTTACACACAGCGCACACACACACACAGCGTACACACACTGTCATTCTTCCCAGTGTTTGGGAAGTTTTATACTTACTGGCATGAACCTGCATGTGACATGATGAGCAGCAGAGCAGAGGACTGGTTCCATCCTCTCCGGTGTTGTAGTTGGTGGGTGATGGCTCGGTGTTGCCTGCGCCGACGCTGAAGCACATTTCTGACACCAGTGGACGAGTGCGGCTGCCAGGACGGGGAACGGAGTTGCCCTGCGGTTCGTTTGGATTTAATAAGTCTCTCTGCGGCTAAAACAAACAGAGATAAAACATTACTTTTACTCCAGATACACCCAAATCACCTAAATGCAAAAACTGTCTTTGAATTTCTGCCTGTGCTTTTTTTTGCTGCAGTGCATGGTTGTACCTTTGTGTACGGGCAAAAGAGCGAGCAGATAGAACAGTGAGGTTGAAGAGCTGCCACTGCATTATTGAAGGCTTTCTCTGCCAGGAAGTTGGGGGAGTGATTCTGCCACAGATGCTCCTGTTTCTTCATGTCATTGTCCATTGGCATGGGGGAGGCCAACTCTGCAGGTAAAGAACATAAGGTCCTCAAAAAGGAAGACACCGAAATTCTGCACAGGAGAAGAATTTTGGAAGCTGAAGTATCTGTAGTGATTTTATTTTTCTCAGAGGCGCATGTGAAGCTTTTTGGAAAAGCACTGGGATCTTTTTAATAAGGGAGCCCTTGCCAGGAGACAAAAATAGTACACTGTGTAACCCAGACAATAAAAAACAGCACTCCTGATATAATTGGCTGATGAGCACAAATAGCTCAGGCATCAACAACTTGCTGTTGTGGTTTAGGATCAATTTTGCAGTAAAGCCCCTGAAGCGTCTGATCCAGGTCGTTTGTTGAACCCGGACAGAAAACAAGAAGGAACTCCTCTCAAGCTTGAAATTTAACTCTTTCCTCTCTACTGCCACCGGCTTTCCCTTTGAAGGACGGACGCCGAGGCTGGTCCCCTCGCTCTTGACTTTAAATGACTTTGAACGCAGGTAAATGGAAGTCATGATACCCAGATCCCAGATCAATAAGTGTCCGTCAGAAAATGAAAAGAAAAAGACAGAAAAGAAGGAGTGAAAAGAGGCCTGGGCTGTTCCGATTTCATTATTCCCTCGAGGAGCTTGTTTTTCTTCCCTCCAATCAATAATAAAGACAAAAAAAGAAAGCCTCTACTTCAGTTTTGAGTACGTGAAAGAGAAGACGATGAATGAGCTGCGAAACAGCAAAGACAGAGGGGAATAGTGACGGCTCTGGATAAATAATGTTAAGAGAATTATGAATTATGAAAAGAGACATTTGACAGCCTTCATGCTCCCTGCCGCTTTCTTTATTACTAGATTTTCAGTCTGAGTAGGTTGGTGGGTTCGCAATTAAAGAAGGATGACAACCCTTAACTCACAATGAGAAATTCTCAGCGTTGAAGAAACGTGAGTAAATAACCAGTGAAGGACGCTAACCTGTGTCGCCTGTCGGTTCTTTCTTGACGAGAGACAAAGGCGAGCGCATGGGCGGCTTGGTGAGAGGATGACGGCGACTCTTTTTGACCTCTGTCGGCATCTTCATCTTGGAGTAACATGCCTGATGAAAGAAAGACGAGAAATTTAATCTCCAAGGATGCAGTAATTAGAACCTTTTTTTTTTTTGGTTGTATAAGATTACATTGATAATCAGTTATGATTCGACCTCTCTGGATTTATTTGAATAACTAAATTAAATTGACCGTAAGCTGAAAAGGTAAACCAAAGTGACGCTCACTTCTGGCTTGGTGTCTGCAGGGAATTCACTCTGTCTTGGTGACAGAGGGTTTGCATCCTCCTGAGGTGGCATCGAGCTCGCTGAATAAACTTTGCCAGATGTAGCGAACTGCTCAAAGACTTCCTGAAACCCACACATTGTGTTTTGGATATTTGACACCTTCTTTGTCTTTTTCTGCTTCTTTTTCTCGATGTCCTCCAACAGGTTCTGCGGTTTGGTCTCCAGTTCTTGTGCTGATGGAGAGAAATGAAAGGGGAATAGTCAGGGTTGTGTTAACGTCATGTCAAACATCATGAATTATAACCTAAGAGCTACTTAAGTATCGGGCTTTTGTGTGTATCTCTGTGAGGATTACATGTAAAAGTTTTAAAAATGCATCGAAAATATCTGACAACTGTTGCCAGATGAAAAAAATAACGTGATGGTGTGAGGTTAAAAGAAAGAAGAAAAGAAGATCTAGATGATAAGTTCTAAATGCATTGTTCTCCGAAGCTGAACAAAAGCTAGCCCACCTTCCTCTTAAATAAAAAACTGTGTGATCTCGCTCACCCTCTACGGCTGAAAACTCGGCCGCTTTAGCCGCCGCCTCTTGCTCTTCGCGCTCCATTGCCTCCAGGGTCATCATGGCTTCTCGGGCTAAACGCTCCTCTCTCTCCTGCCGCCGTTGGGCCTCCCGTTCCTCCACCTGTCGCTGGTATTCAGTCGCGTTCAGCTCGATGCCCTCCTCTGCCAGCACCTTCACCTCCTCCAGCTTCAGGCGACGGAACTGCTTCATTTTCTGCATGGCCCTGAGGTGGCGGGGGGGAAAAAGATCAGGAAATGATGCGACCCTCGTAGCAAAATTTTGAACATGTGGATGTGTGATCATTAGGTTTTCTACAACACGGGTACTTTGATCTCTCACCTCCGCAAGAGGTTTGCGCGCAGGGTTACACGATCCTCCCTCCAGCGCTCCAGCTCAGGGCTGCTGAGCACCGTGGCCTTAAGGTGATCTAACACAGTGGTGTCTTTACCCTGCTTCCAAAGCTCATAGCGATCTGGCTGCAGGCAGCGCACAAACACATCCATGGAGATCTTCACCATGTCCTTACGGCAGGTGCACTGCAGAGAAACACAAACAGAGGAGGAAAGGGTTGACTGAGGGGATGCAGGTACGCCATCAAAGCCATTATATTCTACAGTAAACAAAACTCCTGATCCCCCTCAGGGGTAGAGAGCTGCTGTATGTATACAAACAGAGCAGATGCTACAGATAGCACTTTTAGCTACACTTGAGAGATTTCTGACTGAAGACTCAGAGTTAAGTGATTGAGAGAGGAGGAAACAGACTGTAGCAGACAGTGAAGGATAATTTCACCATACATTTATGTATATTGATGTATACAAGGATTTGTAAATTGGCTGGGATGGCCTTGATACATAACTAGGGGTGTCCCGATACAACTTTTTGACTTCGGATACAATACCGATATTGTAGCCTTCAATATTGACCGATACGATATTGGGACAAGTTTTTCACTCAGCTGCCATGTCTTTTTCAGACTTGTACTAGTACTGTGTGTACTAGTACTGTACTGTTGTTGTGATTTTGTGGACTCAGCTTGCTGGATCCAGGTGCTGCTAGATAGAGGTGCATGAGCGGAGTCTGGAATGGACTGCTAATATCGGAGATTTTAGATGCAGGCTGATATAATCCGATATTCGCTTTTTTGCTGATATCGGACAGATATCAATATCGTATCGGGATACCCCTATACATAACCTCACAATTGTAAGAACTTCAGCTTATCTCAGTTCCCCTAAAGAGTTAAGTTGATCTTAACGACTGCCAAGAAAAACATCTTTGAGTCCAAATGATAGTAATGGCCTGGTCAATTTCAGAACATTGAGACATGTCCTTGGACAACCTCCCAGAGGGTCAGATATCCAACAGGAAAAGCCTTGCACTTGTATACACATCTAAAGGACTCATTAAAGCACACACACACTTTAGAGTCAAACAGTTGTAATACACAATTCAATTCAGAATTTTGAAGTGAGTGAGAGGGAAGCCTGGGGCTCCTCTCCTCTGGTTTGGTCGAGACTCTGTTTGTCATCTGCACTGATTTCTACATTTGCACAATAAAGACGTCCAGACTGCTCTTCAGATCTCATCCTGTTTCCTGTGCATTCTTTTGCTGCATATCATATGTGTTTTTCACGACAACGGATAATTAGGAAAAGCAAATCAGGACAGCAGCAGATATCTAACTTTACAGGGGGACTGCTCCTGAAGTCAAATTTTATGTAATCATAGAAAAATTTCAGATTTTTTAAGCAAATCTATCAGTGTGTTAATATTTATGAGAAGAATTCAAATATCGATAATGAATAAAATTCTTCTCTGGTTCTACCAAGAACTTTTTATTTGCTCAAATTTAGCATTTAAACACCATGTGTGTAAAAAGCAGCGATTATTGTAAACCTCATAGACTTTTTCACTACAATTCGATCCTCATACAGAGGAAGGAAAATGTTGAAGCTACTCTGACTCCGGCAGTCGACCAATTTCAAACTGTAAATACTAAAAAAGGATGTCTTATTACTGTATGGTGTGCACCACTGCACTGTGCAAATGAACCAGTAGAGTGGGAGTGCCTTCATTTCTGTTAGTTCAGTCAAAACCATGTTAAAACAAACTCAGAGTAAATTTGACACCAGCAAACTCAAAGAGGACTTGACAAATCTTCATTATGAAACTGCAGATCAGTCATTTATTCTACGGAGTAGAAAATAGAGAAACAGAGCTGGAAAATGAAACCAAAGCACAAAATTTCAGAGGAGGAAAGTGACAGGTGCAGCAGAAAGAAGTTTGAGCTCCAGAGGAAACAAACACAGATAGGGGACAAAGGGGGAGATGAAAATATTTTCTTTTTTTGCGCCTTGCTTGCTGTATTACATTCTGGCCCTATTATTTCCTGAGCAGTGCAGAAAGCCTTATGTTCAATTACTGGAAACACAGCAGCTCACCATCCCCAGAAAAACAATATCCAGCCTACAACTCATCTCGACACCACTTGACAGACGGAAACATTAAAATATGTTGGAGGAGGGGGGTGCTGGAGCAGAACGTGGGAGGGCAGAGAGGGGCGAGCGAGTACGGCTGCGGCTGATTGTTACCATCCTGAAACCGTCACTGAAAACAGAAACTTGTCAGGAAACATGCCAACGCAAAATAAATATTGTCCAAAAAAACTGATTGCACCTTGCACAATGTTCAGTTTTCATTTGTTAAGAGGAGACAGGCCCGTTTTGCTTTTTTTTTTCAAACTATTAAGAGGTTATGGAGATTGCTGCCACCCTCAGGGTTCAGACAAGTTGCACTTTATTATTATATGAAAACTTAATTAGCCATGGGAAACAGATTTGGAGATGCACAGGATCTGGGAAAACAAAACTCAGCCTGAGGCAGGCAGTCGATGAGCCCTGAAGTGTACTCGGGCTCCTAATGAAGCTAAATTGTTAGAGCCACAGAAAACTCAGAGCCCGGGGACTCTCAGAGGATCAATAGACTCAGAGGATGTGCAAAGTAGCAACAATAATGCATCGTTTAGGACTGACCTGTCTTTCTTCAACAAAACTATTTTGACATTTTGTAAATCCAATATTCTCTCTTCTATTAAAGCGATAAGGACAGAAATAAACCAAAAGATAACCCAGAGAATGAAGAATGGGGAGGAAAGTAATTAAAAACTAGATTTGCAAAGTGCACTATATCCTGCACAGCAGGGCTGTATATCATCGAGCTGCTCATGCTGTTTAAAGGAGGCTCAAGTTATCTGCAGACTTATAGCCTGTGTCTGTTCCACAAAGGGTTTTAATGCTGCAGAAAAATGCTGACCAAGATTAACTAATGACTAAACTGCTCTTCATTTTTTTCTCTCTCCAATTCATTTCCATCCATTCTTTATCAGCTAATAGACTCTTCCATTAAACAACAGCCGTTTTAAAATGCAGAAATTAAAGATTAGCAGTAATGGATGTGGAAATGTGGAGCTCCGGCTTGTGTTTTACTTTAACAGCTGTATATATCCAACTGTGTGCATAACTAATAGTGTGTATAGCATTGTACTGCTGCTTATACTCTGATTTTGCTGTGATGAAAACAGAGTTCACTAATGTCACAGTCTGTCTCAAAGACTCTGGTCTATTATATTCCGGCAAATTCCGGCGTGGATTGAAGTTAGGGTCAAACACACCGTAACACCAAGTTAGACACCCTGTCAAGAGATGGACGTTAACGACCGATTGTTCTCTAGTTTTACCAACTTTAGTATCGACCGCAGGATAGCAATACACAGCGGTCTATGGATCCACGCACACACCTCAAACAAACGCCACTCTATAGCCACAAATAATGCTCAGGACAGCACCTAACTTCATCAACAGTACATATAGGGTCCCAGCCACAGCACTAGCCATCTTTTTAGCTTTGCCTTATTTCTTCAGCAAAGAGACCAAAAACAACTCACCCATTCTCTTCCAGCTGCCGCTTGTTTGTGGGGAGCCCCAACAAGTCAATCACCGAGTGAGGTGGAGTTTCGCAGCTCAAGGAAGAAATTTTATGATCATTACTTAATGGAAATGATCGGCTACACTCGGTAATTGACTCGTCAGGGCACCCCCACAAACAAGCGGCTGCTGGAAGAGAGTAGGTGAGTTGTGTTTAGTCTCTTCACTAAAAAAAAATCAGGCAAAGTTAAAAAGATGATGGTGTCTAGTGCTGTGGCTGGGACCCTATATGTACTGTTGATGATGTTAGGTGCTGTTCTGAGCATTATTTGTGGCTATAGAGTGGTGTTTTGGTTGAGGTTCGTTTATGGCTCCTCAGACTGCTGTGTATTGCAATCCTGCGGTCGTTACTAAAGTTGGTATAACTAGAGAAGCAAGCGGTCGGCAACATTCATCTCTTGATGGGGTGTCTCACTTGGTGTTACGGTGTGTTTGACCCTAAATTAATTCTATGCTGGAATATCCCTTTAAGGTTTCCAATCATTAGCATGTCCTCTGATTGGACTGGGTAACCCAGAGCCAATCTTGTATATCAATGGAGTGAATGAATCTATCTTTTGCATAAGCTCTACCGTCAACGAAAGGAATTATTAATGAACTGTCGTTGAATATCACAGTGATCCTTGGTGGCAAATTTCACAAGGTGAGAATTGGTGAGAGTTTTTATGTGAAAATGACATTTTAAACTTTACTTTCTGTGACACGCAGGGGCGGGGGTTGATGTGACAAATGTTGCCTTTGGGCAGGTGCAAATCTCTCGAGCACCATGAGTGTGAAATCGCATGTCGGGGAAGTGATAATGAAGTCCCAGCAACAAATTCATCTCAGCTAAAAGACATGAATCTCTCAGGTAGCAAAGACTGATCCTTCTCTATCATCTGCTCAATAACGCACTTAGCTCGCCACAGAAATAAAACGGTGTATTTTGTTTATTGGCTGTAGTGGACAAATTTTGTGCACAAGATCTAATAAACATTCAGCATATCAAATTCTCGGCTCGCAAAGAGAAGACAACTGCAAATCCTCTTAAGAGCCCTCTGCAATTCACTTTTAAGATTAGAGTGATGTGATTTAGACCGAGGGCCGGGAGGATGATTTCACTTCGTCTCAGACTGTAAAACTTACTGTGGAAGCTCACAGGAGCAGCTGCAACAAAGTGTGACTGAGCACCAAACCAAGAGAGAGAGGGGCTTTTAGTGGGAACACCACAAACCCAGAACACAGAGACGGTTCTCGTTCAACACCATGAGGAAATATTTGCAGGAATAATCTCAGCCTTTTCTCTCCAGCAGCAGTGATGGAGTGGATTCATTAGTTATCTGCATTTAAACTTGATATAAACGTACGTTCTGTTGGTTATTAGATTCCTACAGCGGTCAATGACAGTCTGTTTGAAGTACAGAGAGTAAAACGTTGAATTACTAAAATTAAATGGCTTGTATCGGATGTGTAGTCAGAAAGGTTGCGGAAAAGGTTAATTAAGACTGCAAAGCCTGAAATAATGGAAGTGTGAGTACATGCCCACACAGCACACAAGGACTGCTGACAGTGAGTCTGTGTCGACCGCTGGTGTGTGTTCGCTTAGTTGGTCAGACAGATGGGTCAGCAGTTGGGGAGCTTGTATTTAAGAAGACTGAGACATAAAGCACGCCAAGGCTCGCTCTCTCCTCCACTCTGTCGAGAGTTGGCAGCCCCTGAACAGTGACAAATTCAATCCGCAGCCCTATCGTTCACTGTCCTGTTTGGTGCTGACAGAATAAAGCTTGGTATGGGGGGGGAAGGAGGGCGGGCGAAGGAGGGGAGACAGCCAAACGAGTTAACAGATGACTGCTCGAGCAAAAGACAGAGGGAGGAAGATGGAGGGAGTTAAGCTGAAGATCCAGAGAGAATGTCAGGCTTGATTCTCGCCAATCAAGCGGCTGGAGCGTGCAAGCTTGTAAAACTACTAACTAATAAGATTTGATGGAGTGAAATCATCACTTTTATTAGGGTTACGGTTATAGAAATTTAGTGACTGCCAAAAATTAAATAACATGCCAAAGGAGACGAGATTGCTTACTTGGCGCATCAGTTAGAGCACATTATTGATCTTTGGTATACTGGCAGTAAAGCGTCTGTGAGGAACTTTCTGTTTATGTCACTTTGGTTGTAGAAAGAGTGATATTTCTTATCTCTTTGCTGATCCTGCGCCTGAGGTAACACTTTCTGGCTCAACAGGTGTCTCCAAACACATTTTTTCAGCCCTATAGAATCTGGACTAGAAGTTTCCAAAGACTTCTTGTCACTTTCGTTCTTCTTGATGTTTTCTTTAAGCTTCAGCGAAACTCTTTGTGACAAGTTTTTCTTTTTCTCGAGGACTTTTCCAGAGGAAGACCCGCATATGTGTTTCTAGATTAATCTGTTCGTCTGTCGTCCCCGTCTTTCAGAGATCTTTAAAGTACGACATGTGTGCCCATCCTGCACTTTGCCCAAATATTTAGATCCAGACCTCATCAGGTGTTCAGCCAAACACTAACCTCGCCCAGATCAGGCCTTCTGCAGACTTCAATTCACACTAGTCTTCCAATAAAATCACCAGACTTAAAACAACTGCAGTCCACTAACCGCGATCTTAATTTCATTCAGGCTCCTCTCACAAATTCAGCCCGTTTTGATCAGCTGTATTCATGCATGCAGCTTTTCCAGACTTCCCTCACCCTCACTGTCTCCCTTTTCTTCTTCTAGGTTCTTTGATACGAATAGGACAGAGAGCAGGAGGTCTACATCATCTCACAGGACAAAGCACCCTCAGAAAAATTTTAGGAAATCTCCTACCTTTTTTTTCTTTTTGGGCCCCTGAGAGTCGTCTCTCTGTGGGACGGTTGCAGAGTCATACTCCCCCGATCCCCCAACACGAATTCTGAGCTGGTTCGCCATTATGTCGTGGAAAATATGTAAGGTACGCAGCAAAATCAACGCACAGTTGACAGTATGAGATCTGAAGAGCAGCCTGGGCGTCTTTATCGCACAGTTGACAGAGTCTAAACCAAAATCATGGGAGGAAGCCCGAGCTTTCCTCTCCCTTACTTTATGCTGTCGAGTGTGCGCGTGTGAGTGAACATAACAGGCGTGTTTTACAATCTGCATCTCTCAAGTGTGTGTGTTGCAAGTGCGAGTCTTTCTGGCCTGATAGCCGGAACCCTGGGAGGTTAGCCAAGGGCACGTCTCATTGTTTTGCGATTCCACAGAGCATTAGTATTTCCGGGAACTCAACTAAACTTCCTGGCGGTCATTAGGATCGACTCAACTTTTGGCAAACTTGGAAAAGTTCAGGCTGACCTCACAGTTGTTTACACGGTCAATCCTCCAAACTATCTCAGCCTGTTATAGATCACTTATAGAAGTATCAACAGGGTTCCTACACAGTTGGAATTTCCATACTTTTCAATAACCTACTTTTTAGAATTATTCTTGTAAATCCCTACTTTTCTATTTTAGAAAACAGTTTTTTTTTGTACTGTGGTAATAGTCTGGAAACCTTTATATTTTTCCATTCTTTATTTTCTATTTAACATACTTTTTAAGACCTGGAAATTGATCAATTTATTCCATACTTTTGTCATACTTTTCCATACTTTTCATACTTGCGTAGGAACCCTGTATCAATAATTGCTAGAACATCTACTCCCAATATTTACTTTCTCCTTGCAGCTTTTCTATCCAGTCAAACAAGCACTGAAATCTCTTCGTAAAAGCTTTTAAAGCTCCTGTGAGGAATTTTCTGTCTGTAATGACCTTAGCGCCTCCTGTGAAAGTCTTCTTTTGTTATCTTAATCACTCACCTTCAAAGTTATAGTGGAAAAAGTCACTACAGCTGTTTCTTTATCAAAAAAAAACAATACAGAAATGGTCAGTCTTGTTATTCATGGTCTTATTTTGGATCAGAGCGAGTTGTATTTCTTCTCTAAACGATCTGGCACACAGTCTCGGGTTTACGTATCATGTTTTGTTTTTGACTCGACTTCATTCTTCTGAGTGCTCTGATAGTTTTTCAACTCTAACCACACACTCCTTTTCATCAGACTGAAACTAGTGTAGAAGAGATGCTCTATTTGGGAGGGAAGGGGAGACTGCTGGAGCTTGGATTACTGGTTCTTAAATTACGAGTAGCCACATGGGGAGAGTACGAAAGCCGAAAAATTAGAAAGAGGGACGAGAGGGGAGATGTACTTGTGCAAACTGGCAACTCATAAATCTGACATGCAGCCAAGTGGAGAGAGAGAGAGAGCAGCAAAACGGGGGAGCAGACACACACACATTCGCAAATTTGCAAACACTCACACAAGGGGAGAGAGGAGGAAGTGAGAAGGAAAATGAGGTAGAAAACAAGAGGGGAGGTTCTTCTAAAAGGACATTGTAGTTGTGCTCCAGTCCACAGCCAACCTGTGCCCTGTCAATTTCATGCTCAGCAGCACGCAGGCAAAGCTGCAGTTTGCGTCAACTGAAAGATGTAAGGGTACGGTTAGTGCCGGTAACAGATGGCGTGCGGCAGACAAACAGACATGGCTTTAATGTTTATGTGATATGATCTATTTCTTCATCCTTTCAGAGAACCAAACAGCCAGAGCAGGAGGGCTGCAGCATCAGATCAAACCTCCTCAAGTACAACAACTACATTTGCCCGTGTAGCTTCAAGGGTTTCACACCTTGTTTAGAGCAGATTTACACCGCCGGTGCTGACAGCCGAAAACTTTAGCTGGAGCCAAAAGAAACCTGCTGACTCAGCATCCAGACTCATCACCCACAACTTTTTCACAACAAAAGCACCACTTCACTTAAATCTTAAAGTCTTACTGCATGAAATCTTGAGCAGTTTATTCTCTATCTGCTACAAAACTGGAATAAAAACCCTGGGAGTCCAGTTTCTTTTACCTGGGTGGCCATCTTGCCGTAGTCCACCCAGCGCAGGGTGGCGAAGTTTGTGGACTCTGCACAGTTGAAGCCGTGGTTGAAGCCGGCGTGGTAGCCGTAAGGAAAGGTGATCATGAACTCTCCTTCGTTCTGAGTTATCTGTTCACAGAGAGTGAAAAAAAACAGGAAAACAATTATTTATAAATCATAAATCAGCATTTGGTGTAGGGGTGTCCCGATACGATGTTGATATCGGATATCAGTCCAATATCAGCAAAAATTCAAATATCGGATAAATCGGCCTGCATCTAAAATCTCAGATATCAGCACTCTGATACAGGCAGTACCTCTATCGAGCAGCACCCAGATCCAGCATGTGATCACAACAACAGTGTGTACTAAGGTACTAACAAAGTACCAAGGAGTAGGAGTGATGTCGGCCCTGTGGCAGTATTTTTCATTAAAGTCCTAAAAAGACGTTGCAGCTGAGTGCAAAACTTGTCATGCAGAAATTTGTCCCAACATCGGATCAATATCGGTATCGGCCAAAATTAAAGCTACAATATCGGTATCGTATCGGAGGTAAAAAAAAAAATAAAAAAAAAAAGGTTATATCGGGACACCCCTAGTTTGGTGGTTTTAGTCGGTTAGTTTATAACACAGAAAAGACTGAAAGGCTAAACTTGCTTTTGCTCTAAATAACAAACATCATATTTTCTTATTCCTGACCTGCAGCTGTGACTCGACATTTTCAAATTCTTAAATGTTGTCTAGTTAAACTTTCAAACCCCCCACCACCTAAAAAAAAAAAAAAAAAAAAACCTGCAGTTGAGGTTTTGAAGTTTAACTCCTCAGTACCAACTTTTCTCTAAACTTTTCTGACTCGCGAGCGAAATTAATTCAGCCGAACATGAGTCATGACTGCTGCTCCGAGTGTTGAGTGTCTTCCCATGAGCTCAGTGTTATTCTGAGAGCGTTTAAAAATGTGAGGACAAGTTAAGCACATTCTTTTTTAATGCCGTGCCCCAAAACTTAAGCCTTATATGCCTGGCTGAGGATCTCAACTTCCTTGTGAAGCCTGGATCCAGGCAATCAAGAGACACATCAAGCCAGATAAGGTGACAGGCTTGAGAGGAGGAACAGGGGCAGAGGCTGAGAGCGGGAGATAAACTTCCTCAACTAAAGGCAGTAGTGCAGATATCAAACGTCCCTTTTTGGCTCTTGCGAGAACGCAAGGAGGCGGTTTTATTTTTAAACATGAAACGCGGGTTGTACTGTTAGGTGTGTAAGAAGTAATATGTTCGCTGTGATAATGACATCCTGAGGGGGGGAGCAAAGGGATAAATGGGGGGTGGGGGGTAACCCTCTGCTGACAGTGAAAAACTTTGAAGGAGAAAAATGGCACAGAGGAGGCATACAGTCCTCCATTAATTTCTCTCTGTGAGAATTTATGTTTCCGACTGAAAAGAACAAAAGCAGAAATGTGGAAAAAGCCAATTCATTTCCCATCATGCCCACAAAAGAGGACTGGTACTTACACTATTATTTCTACCTCCTGTAGCAGCTGTGATATTTGCATGAAAGCGGGGTCACTGACATTTGTCATTTAAAATAGACCCGCCCTCTTTTGCAAATTACGCAAAAACAAGGCAGTAAGGAGAACTTTGAGCTTCACAAGATTTTCTATCTTTTAATACCAGCATTTTTGACATGTCTTTAGGTAGGGTCGGAGAGTTTTACAGTCCTCAGAGACAGAGATAAAGGCACAGTCGCTTCCTACAGCAGAGGAGAATAAATAATGAACGATGAACCCGTTTTTAAAAGGTAGGCCTATGCTTCTCTCTTCACACTGGCATCTTTTTTATGTCATTCAATGATGGCTACAGAAAACACATTTAATCACACAGAGTGACTTTTTACAGTGAAAACATGTTGCTTACCCTGTCAAAGGGAATGCCATACTTCTTCAGGATGGATGGAGAAATTAGAGTCATCTTGTGGCGGAGGAAGGCATCGCAGCCCTGGGAGCTTCCAGGAAAGAACCCTGCAGAGGGGTGACAGCCAAGAGAGTCTGTTTGAGAAGTTCACTGACACACCGGAGGAAACAGCTGCAGTCCAATCAAATGACTGAAAACAACAAAAACAACTGAAGCACTTCAACAAAGAACACAATGAAGATCACAGAAAACCTTTGTGATACAATAACATTCAAAATATGTGAATGTCAAGGCAAGTTATTGCTGTTAGTACTGTTCAACGGTATCACCCCCAATTATTCTTTATGATAAGAAATGCTTTAACCCTTTAATGCCTTTTGTATCATATTTGATACATACTTTTATGATACTTCAATCAAATCAATATGATCAACAAATTACAAAAAAAAACACCTGACTACAATCTGATAAATGATTAAAAAAAAAAAGTCCTCTTGTGGTTAAAAAGTTTCCAAAAACATCTTATGTAATAAACGAGATGAATAAATATATTTGTTAAATTTTAAGGACAGTTTGATTTTTTTTGGTTTTCAGTAGCAAGTGAAATAAACATTTCATTTCCATAAAAAAACTGAATATTCTGGCAATAATTTGTGGTTTTAGGCATTAAAGGGCTAAAATTTAATTTTATTAGACGTCCTGCTTGTGTGATACTCTAACTTTACTCAATGAGCTCCCAGTCTACCTTTATTCTAAGGCAGGGGTTCTCTACCTTTTGCGAGCTGGCCCCCCCAAAGGTGGTCCAATGCAGTTTTATATTTTTTGAGATCACGTTTCCTCCGTTATTTTATATCGGATCTCCGTTAAACAGTGGTGTGGTGTGATGAGCTCCAGTGAAAGATGTAGCTTTGTGAACACAGGTGGGTCTGTGTGGATGAGAGGAGACAGGTGTGTAGATGAGGGAGACTCTGGTGATGAAGTTCATACAGTTAATACCGATGTTTACATCAGATCACTGCTCTGTGTGTGTGCATGCATGTGGTTAACGTTGTGAAGGATCCTCGGGGTGTGAGCCTCTCTCCCTGCTGTGACTGGTCATCGTTTGTCCCGCTTGCTTGGTCGTTTGAGTGGCTGGGGCAAAATAGTAAGAAACTTTTATTGACACTTGCCATGCCGTGCTGCAGCCACTGGATGACATCGTCTGTAAATTGGTCTATTTCCAACTGCTTGGGACTCTGCTACATCTCCTTTGTATGAATAGCCGGTGAGTCCGCACTCTCCCCCGCCTCCTGTCTTGTGCTCACGCTACCCCAGGATGGCGTCCGTGCCACCCCCCTTGGTTGAGAACCACTGCTCTAAGGAGAATACCGGGTTATTTGTTGTTATGTAATAGATGTGTTTTTATTTAAACCTGTGATGTCTCTAAAACGAGCCATAAGAAAAGTGCTAAGTCATGGATCCTGCTTTTTGGAAGAACGATGAGTTGGCAGGTATCATTAAGTATTAAAAAAAAACAAAAAACAAATACGCGTTTCCAATTAAAGCGATTTCTCCAGCAGTAATGTAACCGTGTGTTTGCTGTTTTATTGTTAATCCCACAACTTAGAAAAGGAAATCCGGTTCCCAGCTGACATGCTTGTGCATTCATTTGCTGCCTTAAGTGCTGAATAATCGCATCAGCGCTGTGCATGTTAATGTATTGTTTGTGTACCTCCAGGTTGGATTTCAGAGAGTATCTGCTGGATTGTGTTGTCAGGGGAAAAATAGCAGTACAGCTAAAAAAAAAAACAAGAATGGCTGCCGTCACTCTCATAAAACCTTGATCGTATTCATCACACGCACAGAGAAACTGCCTGAAGATCATCTTTGCAGCAGAGGCAAAATGTTTGTGTAGATATTGTGATATTCTCCTTAAGCAGCAGCAGCGATACAGCCAAGACTGGAGACGGATGCCTGCAACTGTTTGAAGTGGTCTGAATTATTTAATGCGTCATAATTAATTCCCCAAAATAATACACGAATGTCTCAAATGGATGTGCTTTACTTTTTTTATCTCTCTGCCCTCCAGGGTGACTCACTAGAACAACATCACGTGTCTGAAGGTCTTCTGACTTAAAGAAAACACTAGAATTGTCTTCTGCGCAATTTTTTTGTTTGCAACCGTCTCTCCTATGAAAGCTGTTAAAACTTTGCAATGTTACTCTCCGTGTTACAAAACAACCAACCTACTTCCTGCTCTGAGATTATTATCACTCCTCTGACATTTTGGGGTTTTTCGAAGCCTTTACTCTCTCTAAAACAGAGGCTCACTTTTGCTCTTGGAGACAGAGAGGCTCAGGCGGCCTCTGCATAATCAAAAGCCAGAGTTTCTCCTCCATCACTTTTTCCTCTCCCACTCTTTACTGTCTGTACCCGCCTATGCCTCAAAGGGGGGTCCATCCGAGCCTCCACCCAGTTAAACTTTAATGTGACTGACAGTATAATCGGCGCTCATTTCATCCTTCATTTTCCCTGCATTGTTTCAGCTTCTGTTCCACCCTACAAAGCAAGAGAGGGATAGAGGGCCTCTATTCTCTCATCGCCTGCCTGCTTGTTGGAGCTGATAAAGGTGAATAATGTGCCGACAGAGCCCGGGTATTAATCCCCATTAAAATGCAGCTGGCTCTCTGAGCTCTCCGCGGGGTAATATTAACTTAAAGGCTTCATTCTGTCCTTTTGAGTTTGAAAATTAAGTTCCTGCCTCCAACCGTGCACCCGCCCATCCCGTCTCCGCCCAACCACCCAATAAGTCCACAGCCATGACGAACATAATGCAGAGATGAGGAGCGATAAGAGTAACGTCTGTCGCTGCGCCAAATGTTTGTAGAGGAGTTTTCAAGTAACAAGGCCGCTGTCCCGCCTCCATTAGGTGTTCCTACAACGCCCATAACTGCCTCTTTAGGACGTCGTAAACAGTTGGCTACCTGTGCTGACGGCGGCTCTGATAGGTCAGTGGGTGCTTGTTAAATAACGTTGGCATTGCTTTCCTCCCACTGCCAGCTGCTTAGATAAGAGGAGGGCTGGAAAATCTGACTGTGACTGAGAGCTCGCTGCCAACATGGAGAGTGATAAGAAATGTCTACACTGTGTGTTTTGACTCCGGTGCTGGATTTTTCAAATAGTGACATCCCTGTTTATTCTGAACCCCTTTGAATCTGTGAGGGTTTGGTGTAAAACTAGTTTAAAACTCCCATTTTTCTAACAACAGAAAATTACTTTGATTAGACTGGAAATGATAGACAATCGAGGGCATTCAGTTATGCCTTTAAAATATTTAGAGGTGCTACAACACAGAAAAATCTGTTATCAGTGTTAATCATTTTTTACGTCAAACTGATCTATCAGGTTGTTCTGAGAGGCCAATAAAAATGAGGTAAAAATGAGGTTTGGTATCATACGTTTATAGACTGTATATAGAATGGATGTCATCTGCCTCCTCAGTGGATGAAGCCTCCATGAGAACAGCGCCCTCTGGTGACAGACTGCAGTGTAGGTCATAAATCCCGCCTTCTTCAGCAAAATTAAAGAAGATGTGGACAAACTTTAGAAACTAATTTCACAGAATATAAATATTTCTCCCCCTGGTTGTGATGTTGACATGTAGTTATTATAAGATTGGTTTGTGCTCAAGTCCTCTTTTTTCTCTACAGGGTTCCTACACAAGTATGGAAAGTATGGAAACAAATGTGATCAATTTCCAGGTCTTAAAAAGTATGGAAAATTAGAAATAAAGTATGGAAAACTATTTATGTTTCCAAATTATTACCACAGTTCTAAAATACTGTTTTCTAAAATTGTATTTCCAAAAGTAATTCTAAAAAGTAGGGTATAGAAAAGTACGGAAATTTAAACTGTGTAGGAACCCTGTGTGCAGCTCCATCTTTAAAAGTTATTAGGGGTTCATACTTTCCACAACTGACACTTGATACAGCCTATGGGTGTACGAAGATTTTATTGGACATCCGTGGGATACGCTGTTTGAGCCGAGCGCCGTCACAGCGACTTTCCCACCAAATGCTACTGTGCAAATGCCGATTTCAGAAAATTGAGAAAATCCTGGAAATACCAAGAGCAATTTGGCTTCAAATTCATACAATGACAGGAGGTGGAGACACGTTGTCCACACTATATACAGTTTATAATAACGTCCATTTATGTTCAAACTAGATCTATCAAAGGGTAGTTGAAAGCTAGCTTAAGTTTCATTAGATTGGATTAATAGTGTTAAAAATGGCTATCATACTTTGGCCCTTATCCTATCAGTAAAATATACACATTCAAAAGCACTGAATGTTTACCTAAAATAATTTCCCTCATTTATTGCAATATACTCAGATTTATGACATTTTGATTTATTTTGCAGCCTTGCCACAGTTTCTGGATCCTGTAATGTTACGACACAAACACATGGCTGAATCTGCTGTTTTTCTACAGCACCTTCTGGCTGAATCAACAGTGAAAATTTGGGATCACTGCAACGTGCCTATGTGTTCAAGATCAGAGGATGTTAAGTGTTAAGTAAATAAGATGAAACAAGTCATGCTGCTGTTTTCTGCTGCAAAGTCAGAAAGAAAAACTGATCACTGTGCATTAAGTGTTCGTCATTTACCTGCAGAAAAAAAAGATGATACAATATTTTTTTTATAATAACAAACCGCCCCGGTGAAAATCCTCTGAAATTGCTTGTCAGCCACATAATGTTTTTCACATTTTTGAGCCACTCCAATAAAAGAGATGGACAGCAAGTGACAAAGGCTACACATTGGTGATTATTGATTTGCTTCCAGCTCCTCACATCAACAAGGACGAATAAAATGTGTATTAATGTAGTTTGGACCGGGGAGCTCTTCATCGTCATCCCTGTATTTCACATCCATGTCTGAGAAAGATGCAAAACACAAGCTCATCCTTTATTGATCAAAACAGGGGATAGAAGAAGGAGGGGAGGAGTGGTTGAAGTAAAACAGAGAAGTGTTACGTAAGAAAGAGCTGACGATGGTTGGAGAAGAACAGAAAAGACTGAGGTTTAAGACTCCAGACTCTGCCGAATTTCAGAGCCAAGTAAGATTTAGGAGCATTTTCTAATGTGTCTGAGTGGGAAATGCTAAACCTCCAAGAATCTGCTCAACACCCAGTCTTCAATCAAACGTTTCCTCAAACATCCTCTCCTCACAACTTAGCATCTTCATGGTTTAAGTGGCTGCACTTATGAAGTGTATCACGCTGCTTGTCTCTCTGGTGCACCACTTCAGCGCAGTCAAGTGACAAAAGAAATTTATGTTTCCCAAGACGATGTGAAGGAGGGATATTGAGGTTTGTCACCCACTGAGTACACACAAAACATTGTCAATGCGTGGCCCACGGGGTCTAACACACTGTTCATTGTGAGCAGCCCTGTTCCAGACTGGTGGAGAAAGGTTGTTTTATTACGAGGGGGGTAAAGGGTTCTTAACAGCGTTGTGCATGCTGTGCTTAAGAGGGCTGGGGCCAGGTGTAGCCGAGAAAAGGTAAACAAGTTGGCGTGCTTTGGAAGCGTAAAATATGCAGCGAAAAAAAGGTTTGCAATTAAAAGCGAAGTCGGGGTCTTACCTTGCGCCAGCCGCTCAAGCCTCTTGCCATGCTCAGGTGGGACGGCATACCTGCAGACAGAAACAAACAGGAGATCAGATGAGGATCGAAGGATTTGGAGAGGCCGTTTTAATACAATAACAATTTTCATAATCTGCAAAAAAGTCAAAAACATGCTGTCAGACATCTCATTCTCATTCAAAATACTCCGTTTGTGTGAAAAGCATTATGCCATGGTATTATGCCATTAATTAAGTAAATGTAAACGCTCTGCCCTTAAGGTTGTATTCAAGATAATTAATGGAAAATCTTGAGGGCTTCTTTTCTCGCATCGCTAAGCAATATTTACGGTCCGTGAGTGGAGGACGGCGTAGCGGCAGCACAATGTCAAAGACAAGGATGACACAAAATATCTCGAGCTTGGGAAGTGGGGCGCTTGTAATCAAGGTGACAAAACAACAAACACATTATGAATTAACCTGTTAAAAAAGGGGGACACACTCAATCGAAGAAAGTGTCTTAAAATAACAGAGATTAACGGGAGAGTCATTGTATTGTTATCAATCATAACACTGACTGCTTTAAGGTTCTCAAGAGACACGCGCAGCAGAATGACTGTGGAAACAGCAGGAGAGGACTTGTGGATTATACTCTAAATGACAGACAGTGCAGATAAAAGGACAAGCTGACAGAAATACACGACGAAATACTGGAGGAGGCAAAAACATGTGCTCCAAGTTTGAAAGCAACTATGTCACAGGAAGTTGACCTGCTCCATGTAAACAGATGGAATATGGGTCAAACATGAAAACTGAAAAACACGTCTTGTACATTTTTGCTCTTCAGTGGTTTCTGTTGTTTAACCTGCCAAGAGATCAGCAGCACACATCATAATAAATGCCATAGATATAAGGGAACCAACAACAAATTCACAGTTTAAGTGCAACAAACATTTTGGGACAATTACAATTTAAAAACACAAACATTGTTCGTAGGATTCTCGCTGCTTGGTGAATAAAATGGAACGAAAGTCTTTAAATGAAACCAGTTCTGTTTGTATAGTGTTTCAGGCTGTAAGGGCAGCACAACAAAAAGACTGTTTCCCCAATTCAGTTCAGTTTGTTACAGTTAGATTTTTATTTTACTGATTTTTTTTCTAATTACTATATTTTGGGAACGTTTATTGTGTTGTGTGAACTAGATTTGCAGACCTGAGAAAGACTAGTGAGGGAAAATGTCACCAACACCTAAACAAGAGTCACTAAACTTTCTTTACCTGTGAATGTCGACCCCTAAGTGACACAAGAATATACTTGTGCCTACTTAAGGGACTGCAGCTGTTTTTATTTGTTAGTTAATTGTCTGTTTTCAGTCACTATCACTGGATGTATGATATTAATGGAGTAACACTGGTACAGGATTGTCACAGCTTAAAAAAGTTCATTATCATATTGGCTGATGTAATTATCAGCAGAAAAAAAGTGATGCATTAAATATGTGCATGTGCAATGACAGCTTAAGTGTACCAACATGTATATATGGAATAGATTATATACACATCTGTATGGAAGTATGTTGACAGTATAAACAGACAGCAGACACATCAGTGAATGTATATATTTTTTTTTAAAGTGTGTTTATTCCATTATTAGTTTGAAAGTATCTACAGGAATCCATTGTCTTGCGTCTCTAGTTTTTAGTTTCACTTTAGAAAGTAGAGACGTGTCGTCAGTCTCCCTATAGAGCGAATGCTTTGAACATGGCACAACTTTAGCTGACACAATAATGTCAATCACTCAGAGGCTGTCCTAGATTTCTGCGATGTCTGGATGTTTGAAAAGTTTAAGTATGAAGGGAAACGGGAGGGTGGTGGAAAAGATTAAATGACCAATGAAGGGCAGGACAAGGAGAAATGAGTGTTTTGGGAGTACTGGGTTATTTCACTGCCCTCAGCACTCAACATCTTAACAAATGAAATTACCCATAACATCCACCTCAACCCCTCTGCTCTCTCTCTCTCTCTTTCACACACACACACACACACACTTTTTTGACACAGTCCTTACACAGTTAATGCTGGAGGGATGTTGATGTAACCTTCACTAGCACTTCTTCATTCAGCTGAATTGTGTGTACTGTAGTGTGTGTTTGTTTGTTCCTGTGTGTGCGTGGTTTGTGTTTTATCATACTGTTTCAGTGTGACACAAACACATGTGGTAAGCTCTGTCAAGTCTGTACCATTACGGCAAATGTCAGATGCTACATTTGGAAAGCGAGTTTATTTGTGAAAGGGAGTGGGAGGCAGTCGGCAGCACACGGCTTCTATCTGATCCTTTTGTTTTTTGGGGTCATAAAATGCTTTTTAGTGCATTACTGCAATCATTCCCTCTGGGTTACTTCAATCTCCTAAGACGAGAGGTGCTGAGCCAAAGGTGGGAGTGGGGGGGGGGGCTTCAACAACCATGTGAATATATGACATGGAGAGAGGAGGAAGAGAGGTGAGAATAAAAAAGAAGGAACGAGATGGAGGGAATTTGAGAGGCGTCAACACGAGGAGACCAAAAAAAATGAGGAACAGGAGCGGAAGACAAAGAGAAAAATAATACACAGTAAGTGGAAGAAAAGACAAATTCAGTCAGAGGTGCGCAGACATGGTGCCACACTGCCACCTGTAGACAAAAGCTCAGAGTTTCACAGAGGTGCAGCGTGGATTCATAGGAGGATCAGCCATCACACCTGAGGTTTTCACGCTTTTGAGAGTGAGCATGTGACCTCTGATTAAATAAAAATACACTATGAGAGGAAAAAGGTCATCAACTTGAGGTTATTAGTGGTAGATTTAAAGGAGGAGACAAACCACTCTCTCTTTTTCTCGGTTTTGAAACCAAGTCCAGATCATTCTGTCTCTCAGTTTGAACATGTGTTTAAACGTCGGCGCTCCAAAGGAAAACCACATCAGCACAATAGTTTTACAGCAGGTGATCAGATCAGATTTCAATTATTGTCTCACTGTTTTTCACTTCACCAAAGAGAAACATCCAGAAATGTGAGTGCTGACTTTAACCACACAGACTGTCCTGCATCTCTGTTTCTCTAACACCAGCAGATCTTATATTAAAGTGACCCTTTAGTGAGCAATACTGAGCGTTATAACGTCACAGCTTATTGAACAGACGTAACCCCGCCACACTCATAATAGGGATATTTGACTGGAGGTTAATTTAGGACAAACAGGGTTTAGTTTGGGGGTGGTATAGTGATGTGTTACAGCGCTTGTGCTTAGCTAAACATGTCAGGGATCTACCGCTGTTCCCCAGACAAAATTGATATTGATCTCCTCTTGTGACTCTCAGAGAGAAAGTGAATAAGTAGATTTCCTAAATCGCTCGAGTCCCTTTAAAGGTGTTTTCTCTAAAAATATTCATACATCAGAGCAGCTTGCACCAAAAAACATCCCTCGGATGATCCTCTCCATCCCAGCATCAAACTAAACAAATCAGCCGTTCGGCGTGTCTCCTCCTGTTCCCTCCCTCCTGCAGCCACAGTTGCCGTGGCAGCAACACGTCCGTCACTCCAGCAGCCGAAAAAGAAACACACAAATACAACGACACGCAGCAAATGAAAGTCTGAACTTTTCCTCTTCTGGGAGGAAAAGTTTGATTTGTCTGTAGTGGGCAGGAGTTCATGGCAGGTGAAATGAAACTGTCAGGACAGCATGAGAAGTGGTGAAGCAAGTGTCTGTGTTTTAAATATACACCAGAAAACAACACTTCTACAACACTTTAGTGGAGGTGTTTAACTTGAAGTGTTTGTGATGAGACAGAAAAAGCAGATAAAGGTGATTCTATCATATGCACATGTAAACACTGTGCCATAGGGGAGAGTGGGGTAAGTTGAGCCAGGAAATTGATCATGTGACCAAATATTTAGGAGATGGGCGTCAATTCATGGAGTCTGTGAAGGTTAGAAGCACATGGGTGAAGAGGTTAGACATTTATTTCTAAAAAAAAAAACATTTTTCCCTCTTGAAAGTGAATTTAGTCTGTCATAAGTTTTATTGGAATTGTGTTCAGACCAAAAAAGATCATTTTAAATTAGTTTTTTACATCAATTGTGGTATCTATGAGCGACAACATGAGGTCAAAAACCTAGCATAAAAGTCCACCATTTTAGATTAGAGGACTAATAAAGTCATGATGGTAGTTCAGGGGTAAGTTGAGCTCAACTGAAAAAGTAAAGGAGTCTGATGGATCAGAGTTTCAGTTCAGATTGTTGAAATGTGTTACTTTGTCTTTTCAAAAATACAGCTGTGAATGTTCTGAATCACTTAAAGACATTCTCATGTTAAAATGGCTTTTTACAAAACAGCTTTTTAGCAGTTAAATGCAATAATAATAAAGAGAATTATTGGGAGTAGGGGGGGTAGTAGGGATACGACTCAACTTACCTCGCTCCGATGGTCAACTTACCTCATACACGGGGTAAGTTGACCATAGGAGACCACTTTTTTTTGCCATGCAATATTATCAAGACAGTTATGTTTACATTCATTCTGTTGGTTTGCAGGGATGCACAACATCCTGAAATATATGCAGATACACTAGTTAGAGACAAAACTATGATTGTCTTGATGTAGTGATCCGAAATATGAAAAATGGCTCATCTTACCCCGCTCTCCCCTAACTGTTAAAATCAGTGCTCTAGTTTGGCCCCCCGAGTCCAAAGGTCTGTGCTGGTTAGATATTACTCCAGTAAAATGCTTATGTATTGTCAGTTTAACCAAACACAGCTCATATGTGCCATCTGTGCTTGTTTACATCCTGATCATAAAGCACCACAGCTTCAGAGCTATCGACACCAACAAGAGCTACAACGCCAACTAGTGGCAGGTTGATGAATTACAGAGTAGATGACATATGACTTACTATTAGGGCCTAAAACAACTACAATATCACTGACCCCTAAAAAAATGACAAGTTATTATCATGTTGTACTTTTTAGTGTTATGTAGAGAGAAGCATAAATGGAGAGAAAACAGATGGTATCACCACGTATCCAAATTTAGGTTTTCTCTCTTTTGACTCTCCTCTCAAAGGCCAAAACAAAAAGACACTACCAAGACACTATCAAAACCTTCGCACCACTGAAACTAAGTTGAGGACTGATCGATTTTTAATAAGCTCCTCCCTCACTTGAAAGTTGTAGCCTGGGTGCACTTTATCCCCTCAATTCCTTCTTGTCAGCCTCTCCCTCGCTGCCCTCTCTTCTGTTTTGAGGCCAATCTTTTTATCTGACAGCAGATCTGACGCCGTGTGTTGGGGCAGAGGGGGATTCAGCGATGAAAATGAAGAGAAAAAGAATGATGGGGGGCTAAAGGCAGAGAGAAAGTGACAGACTGCTAAGGTTGAGATCTGTTACACATCAGTCGGTGTGTGTGTATGTATGTGTGAGTGCAGCAGTGGTCGTCTTTATGGTGAGGCCTGACTTTGATGGGAGCAGAGTTGCAGGGGGACTGGACTTAATTTCACATACGGCTGCACCATGAGAGCGAAGGCAGTGAGGGGGTGTGTGTTTTAAGGGGGTATGCTCTGTTTAACAGCCTGTAATTACCCCAACACACATCGGTGTGGATGTGAAAATGATTCAATTTCAGAAAAATGGGGGTGTGAAGGCTTTGTGAGCACGGGAACAAATGTGGAAGAGAGAACAAAACGAGGTGCCAAGAGAGCGCAGGAACAAGGAGAGAAAGGAGGATTTTACTAGGGGAGAAAAAAATAGTCTGCATGTCTCCAAGCAGCATGAATAAATCCTGACAAATGACAGGACTGATGATCTGGGTGGAACAAGTAGGACTCAAAAGAGGAAGAAGTGGAAAGCAACATAAACATTTAATCCCAAACTACGGATTCAGCAGGTCCATTTTTTTCCCTCACACCTACAATCATCCTTTTCTTTGATGGTGTCGCTCAATAAGTTGCCATCACCCTTTACCCATCAGAGAAAATAAACAATTGCACCTCTTGAACGTGTCAAATGACATGATTATCAAAGTACTGCATTCAAAAGTCACATTGAAAAAACATTTCACATTTCTGCTGAAAGTTTTTCATGAAAGACGGACGAATCGTAACGCTGACTAATCAGAGTAGAAAAGGAAATTCAATCTACTAGTAAGAAAATCTCAAACAGCGCTGTCAACATGCCGCCGGTGAATTTACAACATAGTTTGGGACACACACTTGACTCGACTTTTCAAGCTGCTACTGAGTCTGCATGAGCTAAAGCCAGCATCTTCACTTTACTCATGAAGCAGAGGCGGGTCCAGCTAACACTTGTGTATTTGTGCTTCAACATGCAGCAACTCAGTTTCAACAGTATCAGGAAGCGAACGCAGCACGAGACAGACAGGGCGGCTAAAGAAGAGGTGTGATTCAATCATAGAGACTGATCGGGTGATAGCCGCCAATTGTACATCAATTATCATAAGACATAAAACAGAAACTTTCAGTGAGTCAGTAAGAAATTTGAAAGTTTCCTTTGGTTGCCCCGACACGTGCAGTGTTTCCCCTACATTCATTCAGCCGCTACTGAAATTTCAAATGATCATCAATATCAATGCGCCACTAATGATGTCTACTCCCACTGTGTGAGCACGACACACAACGTTATTTTCGACTTGTTTTGAGTCAACAACGAGCGCATCAAATCCTGTGGACCCTCTCCTATCAAGATGAAAGGCAACGTTCAAGCTTATACTAGTGATGGGCACGGCAGTTCTTTTAGATGTACTGAATCACTAGAATCAGTTCACTAAAAAGATTTGTTCAAAAGATTTGTTCCCTGAATCACCGAATCATTCAGCGCTAGGAAGGAGAAGCCTGTGACTTCGACCTCCTGAACTGATACACAGCTGAACGGTTCAGGATTCAGTTCAGATCAAAGCTTCTGGAACCGGGAGACGAGAGTGTTCGGCTGTGTTGCTTTGACAAACAGGTTTGTAATAATGAGCTTGTTTATAAGTCATGATGTTTTAAGTGTACTGTCCTATGGTATGTTTATCAGGTCTGCTTGGAAAATTGGGCTCAGCGAGTGGTTCGTTCACTGAACGTTTAGAAGAATTCACACTGAACATTCACTGTTCCCTCGCAAACTGCTGCAATAGTAGGATGCTGTGGGTTTTATGGGATTTGGTAATTTAGCCGTTAAAAAAAAAATACAAAGTTACTTTTGTCTGACAAAAATGATACCAGAGAGTGTAGTTCAATGCGTGATTCGTTCACCAAGTGATTCAGACATCGGTGCATGCCGTCCCTCGTTCACCGGATGCTTGCCTGGCAATACTGCGTGCTATAGCAGCTGCATTGCTGAGAGCTCAATAGAAGTGAGAAACAAACAAACCACTTGAGGGGGTAATTCGGTTCAGTACATTCACTTAAGAGATTCGGTTCTTTTGAAAGAATCGTTCGCGAACGACAAAACACTAGCTTATACACTGTCTATATAGCAAGTATCATCCGTAGCATTAGTAGCATTAATATCAATGCGCCACTTGTGATTTCTACCCACACTGTGTTAGCACAACACACAGCGTTATATGAACTGAAAATATCATGACCGTGTGCACACAGTGACAGTCTATGAAACCAAACAACAAGCTTAAACATGCCGGCTGTATGGAGGTGTGATGAAGGGTCAGGAACAGCTAAACTGGTCATGACAAAAATGATCCAAGTATCAGATATCTGCAAAAATCCTGAATTGTGCATCAGTGTCTGTACTCAAAAGTAAAATAGCACCTCGAGATGTCGTCCTCTGACAAAGAATAACCTCTCGAGAATTCTTCATTTTCATAGATTCACATCCAACCGAGAGCCTCTCAAAATGAAAAATGTGAAATATGTGACAGAAAAGAGCAGAAGAAGCTTTTCTTTTCAAGTGCTCTTAACTAAAACATCTGCGGCCTCTTTCTTTCTTTTTCGGTTTTCGCGTTTTTCGTCATTGAGTAGATCACTGCCAAACAAAAAAACTCAATAGCGCATCAGTGGAACATGCGCCAAGATCTGGGTTTGAGACCAGCTGAGGATAAAGAACCAGGAACATGGAAAAACCCGCACTGAGTTTTTATAAGCATGGCACTGCCAACGCAGGACTTAGCCTGCCAAACTTCAGAGCGGGAATCACAGCTTGGTGACTGTCGTTTTCATGCACACACAGACACACACACACCCAGCCTGCAGGTTGTAATGATATCTTCCTGCTCCAAGTGTGTGGTGTGAAAACGAGACAGATAGATGATTTTTAATGAGATCACATCACAGAGAGGAGGAACTGGTAACTAAAGCCTACACATCCCGACACACACACACACACACACACACGACATTCAGCACTCCAGGAGGCAGACAGGAGAGGGAAAACGGTGGAGGGAAAGCATGCTGAGACAAAAGTGAAGACAGGTGAGAGAGCAAATGGAGAAACTAACACACACGGGCACACAATATAATCTGCTTGTGCGATTGTGTGAGCGTGTCTGTGTGTTTTTGAATTCTTTTACACTGGATTGACTCTGCCCGCCACCTGCAGAGCCACGGATGGAAAACAACATGATGGGAAAAGAGGGAGAAAACAAGGACACGCACAAAGAGAGAAGAATCAAGGGGCAGAAAAGCAAGAGAAAAGGGTTTCTTTTTCCAGCAGGGTGCACAAACCTCCGAGACGGTGGTGAGAAAATCAGGAAGAAATCGAATAATGGCGCACAAATTTAAGCGATCAGAGAAAATAAACTCTCCGGTCTCCAGCTGCCACAAACGGTTTCAGAAAAGGTCCTGTTTGTCCAAGTTTGATCAGGATGTGATGCAGTGTTTTTATTTTGCTCAACATAAAGCAGAGGTGAGTAACACAAACTGTGACTGTTGAGGAACTTTGTTTTCCCCTCTGATCACTTTGATTCAGACTCAAAAGAGGATAATATCTTCAAAAAACACTTAAACATAAACAAAAGATGGTAAAGGAAGAGACAACGAACAAAAGGCAGCCCCTGAATTATTCATCTGGGGTTTCTACTTACATTTAAAAGGTCAAAACCAAACAAAACAAATAACTCAAGCTGAGTCTTATCATTATTCTAAATCAGAGGCCCTCAGATGTGTGACCAATGAGAGGTCTCCGTTTTGTGAACACAACAAAGTGAAGCCTGCCTCGACACAACAGAAGTCATCTGTTTTGTAGGAAAAACTGCCATGTGTAATAACAGACAGTATCAGAGGTGAGAAAGTAACAAAGACGCCCACGAAAACACGTCAAAGTTCCTCTGTCTGACCGCTGTCTACACTGTTTGGCTACAAGGTGTGAATGCAGCGCCATGAATAATCCTCAGCTCAAAGACGATGACCTTTTCTTTATCCAGGTTGTTGTGAGTGGGCCCTGAAAACCTCGGATCTGTTGAAGTTGAGGAGATTTATTCTGGGGTTCACGGTTCCTCATGTTGTGTCTGACTTCCTGCTATGTGCTGAATGGATGCCTTCTACTTTGGTATATCTGGTGAAATCAGAAGCTGTAAGCAGAGGTCCCTTTGATGACGGAGTAAATATGCTACACAGAGTGGAGCAGGTGGAACCGAACACACTGACTGGAGTGAAATTTATCAGCTCTACTGCCGTGTAGACACAAGTGTAAACCAAATGGCTCTGTGACACTAAAGTCTGAGAACCCGTTTCTGTTGGGACTATTATTTACTAGAAGTTATCAGTCTATTGAAGGACTCTTATCGTGAAATCCTGATGAAGAGTTTTGTTATGCAGTGTCTAAACTTGCCCTTTTTCTTTGACGATACAGTCCTGAGATTTTAAACTGATTCTGTACTAATATTATTTGATGGGGAATGTTGAGACATAACTGTGGGAATCTTAACTTTAAGTTTCACAATAAAGATTCTAAATGTGCTATTTATTCTTACAGCCAAACTAGACAGAACACCAGCTGTGTGATATGACCGTCATCACCCCAGCCCACTCGTTTTTCTGTTGACAAAACCTGCCTAATCACCACAAAACATGGAGGATAAGTCCTCAAACATTCCCACAGAAAGGTCTCTTTCAGCAGTTGTAAAATTAGAAGTGATTCAATTGAATTAGAGATCAGAAAGTACCCCAACAAGCCTTTCCAGAGCACAACTGAAATCTGGCTTCAACGATTCCTGCTTTATCTTAAATGGAGTATAACATGGCCGCAAAGTTTAAAAATCAAAGATTGACACAATTACGGTATTTACTGACTAGCTTTGAATTAAAGTGGATAAGACACGTCACTGACCAGGACTTGGACTGCCCAAAGTGCAGGTAGTTGATGCTGTAAAGGTCCATGTCCTCAGTGTGCCAGGCGAATGTGGTCTTCCACATGCCAAAGTAGAGGTAGGGAGTGTTGACGCCCTCGATGACGATGCCACACTCCTGCTCCACCATATCCAGCAGTGTGTTGAGATGGCCGATGTTCCACTCATGGACATCCTGACAGTGATAATAGACATTTTTTTAGATCGCCATGAACAGATATGGTCTGCTTACAGCACTCAAAGTGGACCTCAGAGTCTGTGAATGACCACCAGATGGTGCAATAGTCAAACACAACTGTTCATGCCACTATTTTAAAAACCATTTACAGAAACAAAGCCATGAATAACAAAGTCATTAATATTTTTCAGAATAAAAGTAATGTTTATAAGCCTGCTAATCTGTTGAAATAACATGTTTTTATCTTTACATGTCTCTCTAACAGCTCGGTTAGTAGGTATCAGGTAAAAAATCAAGCGTAATAAAGTCAGTGTTTTGACAGCTATTAACTCTACACACACGTATCCCTCACCTCGTCATATATGGAACCACTAACATCTGCACCATAAATGGGTGACACAAACGTCAGGTTCTTCCAGTACTTCCTCTCCAGGTCATCAAAGTCTTTGTGTCGGGGGGTGCAGTACCTGAAAAACAGAAGCAGTCGTGTTGTCAGCAGCGCTTCAGTCACCGACATATAGCTTGTTTCCTAACTTAAAAAGGATCCAAACAGTAGAAATCAACCATCTCAACAGGCACAGCTTATTCTCTGCTGATGTTCTCTGATCTGAGATGGAAATCATATTTAATTCTTAAAACTGATTCTCTAAGTGCTTTCAGTTGATTCACAGAGGGGAGGCAAAAATAACTTGGACACTGTTATTATTCTTATTTGCAATAAATCGAGATCTCATATGACTATATCTTACAAATCTGCTCAGTAGACATGTTGATATCATTTAGATGAAGGACCACTAGAGGGCAGAAAAGATAGCTTCACAATTATCAAACCCAAAGCTGCATTTAGAGTCTAAAAGAACAAGTTAAATCTCCCTGTTTAAACTTTAAATAAGCAGAGAGTAAGTTTTATTATCAATAAAATAAGTCCTATTTAAAGATCTGACTCTTTTTTTAAGCTATAGAAATGTGGAGACTTTTTGTTTTTTTGTTTTTTTGCAAGAGGAATCAATATTTTATCAAAACCAGCAAAACGTGGAATTGATGTGAGCATGTAAACTTTACAAAACATGTCCTGGACAGTGAAACTAATGTCAAATGCTCAACATCAGCCCCACTTCCACTTACATGAGTGACGACATTGACACACACAACAACATCAACAGCATGAAGAAATGAACCCTCTGTACACTTACTTCTTGCTGTTGGCCATCTTGCGGTACTCTCCGACGGTCATAGACTTCTTCTGGATGTTATACTGAGTGAACAGACCGGACTGTCCGGTCACCACCTGTGTGATGGGAGCTGGGATCACCATGTCCTCGATGGTGTCGTAGCACCTCCGCGGCTTCCAGCCTTCTGGAGGAATCACCTGTTGAAGGAGGTAAATAGACATCGTTCATATTTACACCCAAAGAGTATGGCATCTTCTCAAAAAAATTGGGGAACAAATACCAAATATGACAAGCTGATTTTTTTAGATCAAGCAACCTCATCTGAACCCTGCTGCCACTACACATTTAGACAAGCTAATTTTATAGTTTTATAAACAACAGCACAACTATTATTACTATTATTTTTTATTATGTGGTGACAGCATGGTGTGCTTTCAGTCACATGACTTTCATTGCATTTCCTTCTATTTGAATAGTGCACATGCACACAGCACAATGCTTATGATTCAGCCCTAATAACAGTTATATCTGTGTGTATGTTGCCCCACCTTTGCCAGGCCAGCACGGTGAGCTCCTTGACTCTCCATGTAGACGATATATTTGGCAAAGTCTTTGAACTCCTCCATGGTGGGCCTAAAAGTCATGATCTTGCAGCTGGGGTTCTTGGCGCTGACTGGTGGTGGTGGAGGCAGAGATGTCGGTGGCAGCTCAGAACCTGCAACAAGGCAAGGGGCCGGGTCTGGGACTGCAGGCTGAGCTGGGATGAGACTTGGAGCAGCGCTGCGTTCTGTGGTCATCGCTGTGTCTGGGGTTTCAGCTATCGCTGGCTCCTGGGTGGGAATTTGATCTTGGGCAGCACCAGGGCTGAGGACAGGAGGAGAGGCTGGAGCGGTGTCAGGGGGTGAGGGTGGGGCAGGGTGAGGAGCCGGCACCGTGTCCATGGGCATATCGGTAGCCATCAGGTCTCTTAAAGGTTGCAGGTAAACCTGGAGAACAGTCAGAGGATATTTAGTCTATTTCAGTTTCTTACACACAGCCAGGAACTTTGGTAAAACCAAATATATGAACATCTACATGTTAAGCTGAAAGACTAGAAGTGTTTTGGTCTAACAGAGAATCAAGTGTTGTTGTTTTTTTTAATTTACATTTCACAAAATAATCCAACTTTTTCCAACATGACTGTAAAACATATGATGCTCTGGCAGAAGCTAAGCAAGCTAACAAACTGTTGGCTGGAATAGAGACCATAGAGTGTGGTGATTTACTTCTCTGAGTGATCTCAGATCTTAACAGGAGCAGGAGGTACATCAATTGAACATAATATAAAAATGACAGAGACACACACTTTCCTCCTCTTCTCAAACTAATGGAGAAAGTTTTCACCAGACCACAACAGCTGATGCTAACTGTCTATGCAGTCCCAACCAAACTTAACAAAATCATCAAACAGTCATTCTAAACGCACTTAACAGTAACTTTACTGATGGTGTTTGATGCAGACATTTTCATTATATATTCAATAACTGAGATTCACTAAATCTTTAATTTACTCAGATTACTCATCCAAATTCCCAAACCCAGAATGCAGTTTCACATTCTCTCTCCTGCATAACCAGAAGTCCAGAACACAGATGTTTCATTTACTACATAAAAGACTAAGAAAGGCGGAAATTTTCTTCTTATGACTTGAACATGCTTCTTTTGTTCTTCACTGGTTTCAGTCTTCTTTAGCTCTTTATTTGCTGTGATTTATAGTTAATTATTCTCCTGCCTGTGAAAATCCAAACATTTCAACATATTCTCAGTATTTTTGCATTTCTTCTTTTTGAACTTTTGCATCACATTGTCCAACTTTCCTGACCTCTCTACCAATGGCCTGATTGTTATATTTTAATTCTGTCTTCTCGTGGCTTGCTTTGTCTGTCAGAGCACTATGACAGAAAAGGTGCAATATAAATTGAGCTGTTATTATTATTATTGATAGTGCAGACCTTGTACCAGCATATTCTTAATATTTATTTCAGGAAAACTGAAACAACTTATTGTTTATGAAAAAATTTGAAGTTAAATTTTGTTTGATAGAAGTGTTTGTTGTTGTTTGTTGCAGCTCTGCTCAGGACATTTTTAGATCTCTGTTAAAAAGAACAAATATCATTAGATGATCTAAAATAATGTAGATTTTACAGTTACATACTTTTGTAACTCTAAATATACAGCAGTCATACAATGGTTAGTGCTACTTTGATTACAGATAATAGGAGGTAATTGTATTTAGTGAAGTCAGAAAAACATATGACCGCAGTGACGGGCAGACTTCAAGCTGCCCCATTTAAACTTAATTATAACATTATCATGATCACAGAGACAAAGTCCTACAATGTGTGATTTAGTTCTGCAGAACTGTTTACTGGAATATTTCAGGATAAGTTGAACGGTTGTTTGTTTTTAATGATTAGTCCAAACTGAAGCTTCCCAGTCTCCCTGTCTTCAACATGGCTGACTGAATGACTTTGGGAATTTGGACTGTTGTTTGTCAAAATATTAAAGATATCAGATAAGGCTCTGGGAACTGTTGATGAACATTTTCACTTCTCTTTAACTTTCACTGACAATACAGTTCTTCATAAATGAGTCAATCATTACTGGGTATGAGGAAGGTTGTGGGTTTCTTGCAGTCCTAGTTTGATAAAAAAAAAAGTTTCAGAGGAAAAATAAACAAGTTTTCAAAGTTCCAGAAAAAGTTATAGAAGGTGAAAGGGCCTAAAATGAGTCTGAGAAATATTACAATCTAGGATCCAGACTATTAGATAAACTAGAAGCATCAGTGACCTCTTATAGAGAAGGAACTTGACTTATTCATTTTCAACTTAAAAAACTACATTTATCCACCCAGATATGTGTCATTCAGACACTTGTTTGAGGGAAACTTTTTTAGTTTTTATTCGTTCCACTCATGGCCATTTTTAAGCATTTCCATACATACAAAAGGCATTTAACAAAGGTACCACAGCACATGACCAGAAAAGAGCAGGTAGAAGACAAAGCTTATTTTACCTGCCCCTCAACTGTTGCTCATCAAAATCAACAAGTTATTCCTTAATCTCCTCATGGATGTGAGTGATTATTACAGTGACAATGACAATCAGTCTGTTTGCTCCAAGGAGGTTGGAAATCTGAGGTTTAAATGTTTAAGAACCAAAAGTTGCAGTAAAGTTGCATAATTTATATGGATTACTTCTTTCAGGAGATAAAATCAATGCATTAAAAGACACAAGGTGACGGAATAAATCCTTTTACACACAAAATGGAAAGTCACAGGTGCACCTTAAAAACACACATCAGCCAAGTGATCAAAACTAGCCCTCAGCATGGGATATTTGCTCTGACACACTAACCCACATGTGTAGATCGTTGTTAAACTTATAAAACACGCACAAAACACTACCTCCTTTAATATGCATTTAATGCAAATCCACAGCCTTCACCTTATATCAGCACTTTCCTGACGATTCCTATCTAAACTGTGAGTTCCTAAAGTAAGGCCATGCAAATGGAAACACCATTGACTCATTTACATACACACAAACAGGAATCATACCTTAACTTTACAGCACAAAGTGTTCGTTACTAAATAAAAACGGGGCATAAAGGTGTTTTATTATTATTATTTCACATGCTAAGACCCTTTTACGGACGGTAGTATTGAAATGACTGAAGGCCAGCTGACCCCCAGCTGTCTAACCACAACAAAAAGGGGCCTACAAAGCCCCTTTAACTCCACCTGGCCTTAAACTTGATTCAATATCACAGCTTTCCTCTTCAAAAAGAAGACCCAATGTCATAAATGTCTCGAGTAAACTGTCTGCAGCTGTAGCTGATTCATATCTTTGCCTAGACGAAAGTAAAACCGAGTTAGCTGAGGGCGACGGTGGCTCTGCACATCCACATTATCTGTTAGCATTTCCTCCAAGACGACGAACAAAAACTGTTGCTAAAGCACATCTGAATGATCACGATATGAAACCCGCATAATCCCTAATGCAGTATGACAAAAGCAAAGGAAACATTAACGCAAAACCACAGCAATAAAAACGCGGACAGACCCTGCACCGTGAAGGTATGATAGTCGAAGCTAACGCTAGCTAGGTCCCTGCAGCAGGATACTTCCATATCTGCATTCAGAAAAAAAACAAAACACCGCGACGACAGACACAACACACAACACAATTACACCGGAATACGCCTTTATGACTGAACAAAATCAATTCAAATTGGCGGATTTTACCTCCTGCTGCAAAGTTGTATCCTCTCCCTGGTTTGTTGAGTGGATTTTGTTTCGTTTTGGAAAAATCCCTTGATCGATTTTCCTCTAGCATTAGCTTGCCGAGGGTAAACTGAGTCACGCCCACTTCAAAAAATACGTGTCGCGATTGGTTGAACGTCCCGGATGATATAATTAGTTGTCACGAACCAGGCGACGTAATTGGCTTATTCATTAAAGGACACACGCATGCGCCAATGAAAATGGATGTCTGTTATTACTCGTCCTTGGTGTCCGTGCTAAAGCGACGTGCACACCGAGCACGTAGCTACTGCCGGTGTCCTGCTACAGGCTGCTTTACGATATACAATAAAATAAAATACATGCAACTATATAAACTCTGCTATCTTTATGATCTTTCGGACACTTAAACTTTTCGTTAAAACTCTGTAAAATCAACATTTGAGTTGAGTTGATTTTTGTTTTCCCAAGAAAAAACACGACAAAGTACCTCATTTTCATTTTTTTATTGAATGACACTTAAAATGTATTAACAAATCGTTGCACTTAACATGTGCAGGCAATTCTAAAACTACATATCACAGCTAAAATGGACTAAGAAATTATACAATTTTCGAAAATATACATTTACCAGTCTATGCAAATCTTTGTCTCACGGTCAAAACTTGACATGCTGGCATTAGAATAAGCATTTACACACATTGCTATTGAAATTGAACAGGCATCCTGACAAATTCAGTTAATTAAGTTTATTCAATATCAAATTTCAGGAGCAATGCGTGAAGTTTTTGTTACGTTTCAACTTGATGCAAGCATTTTCTGTTTTCAAAGAAGTCAGGCGCACTAAGTGACCACTAGAGACAAAAACCTGACCATACAAACCCCACAAATGGCAGTAATAGGTTACAAAAGATGAAAAAGTACAAATTTTAGTCTTAGAAAAAATACAAAAAGGGTTTCTAGACTCAAGGCATTGAGTGTAAGAGACAAAGACTAAAGAGCTAGATACATGGGTGGTCTACGTTATACTCTTGAGCACTTTAGTTTCTTTGGGCTTTTAATAAAAACAGGGGTAATCCAAACCTTTACCACAAAATACAAAGGGCTATAATGGCTTTAAGAATATCAGGTTAAGTTTAAAGTTTTTTTAATATAAATCATCACAATTCAGGGTGAGTGTTAGGAACCACTAAACAAGTTAGAAATGTCCAAATATGTTTGTTGACATCATTTCCCATTTCGACACTTACTCTCAAACAGAACAGAAAAACGTAACTTTGGACTGGTTGAGTCCTTGCCCTCATGAAAGGTCACCTTTACATGTCATTGAGCAGCTTAAACTTCAGCTGTTCTCAGCCAAGGGCCTACTTCAGTACTCATGTTAGTGCAATTGCAACCGGGGGCCAGCTGTTACCTTTGAAACTCCGAAGGACAATATCATGTTCAGCCTGAGTTTTTGGATTTCTTTGTTCATTTGCAAACACTGAAATAGACACAAAATTCGATTGCTCCAGGTGACGCATTACTGGGCTTTCCAGCTCAGGTGTGAATGAAAACCGAAGATCAGATTTCAAAACTAGTTGCTCCAAAATCATGACGAACCACAGCTGATCCAGATTTTAAAAAAGCTATTGTCTAAAGAAACATTTTGGGCTAACAGCTGAGAAAATGTCAGAGCAAAAGATCTCCTGAGGACGTGGAGGATTTAGTTTTAAGAAACAGTTAACGTTAGTTAATGGAACAAAACAAACGCTGGGAGTTACGTTTTAGTTGTGGGTATGAACGGAGTAATGATAAAATTACAAAAGAATCAACAACTAAATAACATGGCAGACCCCAGGTAAAAAAAAAAAAAAGAACTATAGCATTGAAGTCCTCAAAAATTGTTGTTTTATAATCATTAAAAATATATTAAGAGAAACTGATTCTTTGTTGCCCCTACTGAAATATTCCCCTTACAGTTTACATCAGAGCTGAGAAAGCAGAGCCAATGATCATCGTCCATTGCTGTAGCCCGGGAAAAACTGATTTAGAATGGCTTGCAGAGGTTTGTTGACGGTCATGGAGTAGTTTTTGCCCAGGTCGTGTCTGCAGGCCGGGCAAGTGTACACCTCTGCTTTGAAGGATCGTTGGAGGCATTCCTGGAGTAAAAAGAAACAGCTTTTAGTTTGTCGGTGGCTCTGCTGCTGGATTTATGAGTTAATTTCCTTCATAAAAACACCAGCACCAATGACAGTCAATGACTTACCCTGCAGACATTGTGTTGACACTCTGTGGTGATGGGCTGAAAGACCACTTCTTGGCAACAGATGCAGAGGAAAACTTCCTCGACTTTGTTCAAGAATTTCTGCAGCAACAAAGAATTAAAACTCATAAGACATGGAAACTTTTTATGGCCACATTTCAGAGCTTGGTGGATTTGAGCTCAGAAGTCTTGATTAGCAGTTTTTCAGCTTGGTTATATTTTTGATCATGCAAAACAGTAGAACACCAAAGCTTTATAAACAAAATTACATTGCATTTCATTATCCACCAAAAAAGTGACTGAAACAAGTAAAAGCTCTTTTGGTTTGGCCCTTTTTCAGTAAGAATAAAAATATGACAGGATATCATCTCATAGTCACAGACTTAAAACAGCGTTTAGCTCAGATTTTCCAAATTTAGTTCAGTTTTGTTCTAATCTGTATGCAGGACACACATGGATTTCAGCACCAAAAGAAACCTGTGCTAGAAAATAACACAGCCATCCTCACCGGGCCGAGAGACAGTGACTCCTTGGCTTCATCCCACAACTTCTTGTTTTGCTCGTCATTCTTGATCAGAACCTTCTGCTCCCTGGTCAGTTTGTATTCCTCCACCTTGACTTTCTTAGGAGTCTTGGCAGGTGAAATTTTGGGGGATTCTGAGATAAAGACAAACAGGTGAAATTACCTCATGAATTCTGGGGCTCTCATTATCTAACAGGAGTTTAGGCTCACCCAAGTCGAACACTTACCGCTGCTCTTAGACTCTCTCTTCCTCTTCGCCTTGCTTGGTGTGGCTGTTGCCACAGCTTCTTCTTCTTCCACTTCATTTTTGTTCTCTTTCTCCTTTTGATAACCTGCAGGATACTGAAAGAGGGAATAGAAATTCGGTTCTTGTGAACAAGCAGCCCAAAGCGTTGCTGATATTTGCAGTCTCATATCTTTTAGCCGCAGACACGGACTTTCAAAACTCTTGGATCTTCACACACACATTTAGCAATCTGAGTGGTTTAATATTGCCCTGCTTCTATATGAATCACACCTCATAAATGTGAGCTGTGTTTCATTGAAAACACCATACGAAAAAAATCAGCACTCACAGATGTAAAAAAAAGTGGTGGTACGGCAATAACCCCTTTTCTCATTGGACTGAGAGCTCATCATATCCAAAGTTCAGTAAAAATAATTCAACATATCGTACGTTGGATATGAACGATTATCTCTACCTGCATAGTGAGGCCGAGCTTCTTGATGCGATCCTTTCCATCTCTGGTCCACGGTGCCGGCTCATCATCGTCGCGCTTCAGGAGATATCTCCAGACCAGAAAACCAGACTTACCCTTGGCTGGCCAATACTTCACCACCTGAAGGGGGTCGAAAGCACATATCAGGAATGTGATATACAAGTGAAAAAAAAAAAGAAACTCATCAACACTTGCAGACTTTTAACCACAGCTAGCGGAATACAAGTCGCCTTAATGCAACTTTGAAATCTGTTGTTGAATTGGAAGTAGCACTTCATTGTTTACTGTGCTGTTAACCAGAAGCTGACACTGTATCTCACTCTAAAGTAGAGGCACAGATCTGCTAATAAACATAAACCACTACCAAAGCTAACCAACCGGGGTTCATGTAAAATCAACAGATTGAGAAGTTCATTACAAACATCAGCATGGATACTTTTAACCATTACTCAAACTGCAGCTATCTGAGCTAAGCAGCTGTGTTATTAGTACTTAAATGATCTTTTTTCTGTTTATTTATTCTAGTAGATTTTTACAGTTTAACTCATAATTCCAGCGTTGTTGCACCAGGGGTCAAATGTGTTGCTCAAAACCATCTTCAGAAACCTGCCTAGTGTTCCCTCATACCTTGTATATTCCATCATATCTGTTTCCTTCCTCTGGGGAGTATTTGCTGTGTTTGCGACCCTTGCAGTTGCGCACAACTCTAACCGGTTTGCCTTCCTTCCAGTTCTTGGCCTCCGCACCAGTTTTGTCGTTGACGGGGACGTTGCAGTTGAGAGCCAGCGCCCTGATGCAAACAAAGAATCAGGATATTTAAATTCAAGTCAAGAAAAAAATCTGGTACTCCAGACATCCAGCTGAAGCAAAGGGCAGTCGTGATATACTGTATATTGTGTCCTATTTGACCATACCGGTTCATGTGGGTAAGTGTCTGATCACATGACTGCTCAGCAGTTCTCTTGTTGCCAGAAAGATCTCGCCCTCCAGAGCCAGTGTAAGTAAACTCGTTGCCATCATCCTACAATGTATGACACATCACAAACAGTTTGAGTTTGACAGCAGAGTTTTAACTCGGGTTCGATGTCATACTAGATTTAACAATTCTGTACAAATCCAAATCAACGTACCACATCGTCTTCATAACCTCCGGCCAGAACCAAAGAGTAAGCTCCATCAGTGCTCCTTCCATGAATCCCAGCAACATGAGGCCTGTGGACGCCAGATTCACTGACCTACAAAACCCAAAGAGGTTCAAAATTAAAGCCTTTCTGTTCCCTGTATAAGTCACTTGCAGCAGGAAGCAGAAGACAGTAATAGTTCCCCTCTCCAGTTGTGTGAACTGACCTGCACTCTGAACTTCCACAGGGAGCCGACAGGGATACCTGGGATCGGGCCGTAGTGGTTGGACGGGACAATGGTGCACTGCTTGGTTCGACCAACACACGCCATGCCCTGGTAAGAGAGGATAAAAGTTTCACTTTTGAGAGCTTGAGTTTATAACAAAGCAGGCTGGAGGCTATAATAAGTGCCAATGAAGTCTTTGCCCATTTTGAAGTAACTAAACACCTAGATTTAAGACTATTTCCTGGCAGCACTGAATCAGCACTCACTTTGCCCCAGTCCCTCTGGCTGGAGGAGCTGGCAGACGCCATCTTTGCTTTCTTCTTGCTCTCCTTCAGCTTCTCTCCAGCCAACACAACCTCGCTGGCGTCATTACGACAACCGGGGCAATACCTAGTGGTGTGTAATCAAACATCAAGTCAAGATGATAACTCCTCCACTGATGTCAATACAACTCTTTCACACTGAACATCTCTTAACTTTATATTCAGACACATGTAAGGAGCTACATTCCCGAAATGTGACGATCTGATTCTACTGACCAGTCCTCGTCTTCTGGGATGGTGGTGAGAGGAGGGTTCAGGCAGTAAGTGTGATAGGCCATATCACATTCATCGCACAGCAGCTGCTTGTCAGGATCCTGTTTGATGCCGCAGATATGGCAGTTACACCACTGACAGTTTTTCTTGGGGTCATCCTTACAGTGTTTGCACTCAGGTCCGTTTGATCCTGGGAATTAAAAGACACTTTATTAGAGATCCAACATTTCATGTCGGTATTGGTCAATGCAACTTACTGTGTAGATGGCTTTTAAAACAACACTGTTCTACAAATTCAATGTTTGATCCTTAAAACTTACTTTTTAGGGGACTTTCAGATCCAGGAGGGGCATCAGCCAGAGAACCAGGCTCCTCAATTTTGTAGATTTCAGTCAGGAACATGATGCGGCAATCATTCAGAGAGTCACCAGCATCACTGCAAACAAAGAACGACTTATTTTAAATGGCCTGCAGATAAGTAATACAGCAGCACACCCCTTTAAATTTTTTATGCCATTGTCTGAAACAGATAAAAGTATTCCATCATCTTGCATGGAAAATAACCAGTATAAAGCAGCCTAGTTCACTAACCACATTAAAAACACAGCAGGAAGCTTCCATCTTCCCACCTGCTACTCTGGCCTCAAAAACCCACAAATCTTGATGTATGTGTAAAAAAATGGGGCCACAGGATGATCACCTGTCACTGCAGCAGGATCGAAGTTTAAGGTTTAGTGAGCCATTACTTACCCGAGGATAATCTTGGCACAGACCTCTCTCTGGGTACGCGTCTCTCTTTTCTTCTTGATCTCTGCATCATACCAGTAGCCGCGCTCCTTTGGGTCATCTGGGTTGTAGTTGACCATGACGATCATCCCTGGCTCCAGCTGGTGCCACTGGTAAACTGTGCGGGCCCGAGGTCTGACATCCTTTGACAGCAGCTGGATCACCCCGTTCTCTGGGTAGCTGTGAGAGTCGAAGTTATCAATATCAGACGGCAGTTTCAGAGAGAAGCGACACATCAACATCAGGTGCTTCCTACACACAGTGCTGCCACAAAGTTTGGATGACTGCTGAAGATTAACTGTTACTGCTGCAGAAATACAAATACACCTCTAACATTAATGTTCCTCCATCACTTAGAGCTCAAAAACAAAAAGAGCTCCGAGAGAAAGAGCTAGTCAGTGAGATGAGTTTTTTCTAAACCTACTAACAAGCGTGGTCAGTTACTCAGCATACAAATTGTGGACTTTACCCTCACTGTGTAGGTAGACCTGAATGTTAACAATGTTTGACCCAAATAGAAGTATTTTTTTTCTCTCAGTATACGTGTAATAAAAAGTCTGATCTTCTTAAATTCAGCATTAAGGAAGTAATTAAATGCTAAAATTTGTTTCAACAGATGGCACCACTTTTCTGCAAAACACATGTACCCCCCTGTGACTGAGGCCAGACATGACTCATCCCTACAGTGCCAAGAGGAGGTTAGACAGTTACAGGATGAACTAAGTAACACAAAAGTAGATATACTTAACTGAATAATTAAAAGAGAATTACGCTGTCACTATAGAGAAACAGTTTTTAATGCAGAAGTGAAATATGGTGTCACTAAGTGCACTGTCCAGAGATGAAAACCACAGAAAGATCGTCTTTAACAGTGCATGTGATCAGGGTATCAGACTCTTCAACTCTCTCATTAACTACAGGTTAATGTTGTTTTTACGATATTAGATGATATTCCAACATCAGCACCATGAAGGCTTCATTAACGCATGACCGTATTATGTATCATGTGTTATCATGTCATTTGAAGGTAATGTGCCATTTAGTAAAATAAAATAAATCCCTCTCTACAATATGAAGATGGTAATAAACCTCCATGATAAACAGTTTTACTAACTCGACCTGACACACTCACTCTAAAAATTATGTCAACAAAGTCTTTAAAACAGAGATACAGACTTACTCTTCGTATTTAACATGGTACAGTATCTCCTCCTCCTCCTCAGCCTTTGTGGTCTCCTCTATGGGGGTCTTTGCGGTCTTCGTAACATTGACAATCTGGGCCTCAAACCATGCGCCCATGTTCAGGTCTCTTGCATCCACCAGCTCATTGATCTTCAAAAATCAAAGAAAAAAGAAGATCATTAATAATTAAAACTTTATTTAAATATTATTTAATATTTAAGACTTTTCAATATGTGTTTTTTTAACTGAACATAATCTCGGCTGAATTTGGAGCGTTAATCCACAACACAAAACATGCCACAAAATAACACAGAGTGGAGTCAGCTTCAACACATTCAGGCCACTCCACCTTAACTTGTTCAAACAGAGTTTACCTGGACCTGTCACGTCATTATTTCACCATGTCTTTAAAAAGGCTTGAATTAGTTTTGCACTTGTGTTTTGAAAAAGGCACAGTCCAACTCATCTAACCCACAAAAAACTGTTCATCACTTCTCCCTTACAGTAATATTTTTCCCCTTGCTGGCACTAAATGTGTTGCAGAAGTGTATATCAACAACCACAATTTTAAAACGTACCTTGTAAAATCCGAAACCTGGATCTATGAGCTCTAGGGTGTTTGCCTGGGCAGACGTGCCGGCTGTTTGACCCTCAACCTCGCCGTGAGTTGAGCTTTTGTCCGACTCACTCTGGGTTGAGCCGCAACCGGAATCAGAGTCAGAAAGTTCCGCTTCTTTGTCCTTGCTTTTGACGACATCCACAGGGGGCAACTTCTGTCTTACAAGCAGCTGCACAATGTCATTTAAGCCCACATTGTAGTCAAATAATGTATGTCCATCCTCCATCTGAGATTAAACAAGAACATATAAGACATGGTTAAATGGAGAAACACAGACCAACATTCAAGAGAACATCTCTGAAAAGCTTTGAACAACGCTGCTTCACCTGCTTGCCACGGTAAAACAGCCTCTGTCTCTCTGGTTCCACCTTGAAGAGCTCCAGAATTTTTCCACGCAGCTCGTCCACTTTAGTGAGCTTAGACAGGGAATCCACCCGGTGGGTTACCTTCCCATCCATTGTGCGCACCTGGATCCACATTGCAGCTGCCCTACGGCGACAAACAGACCTCCAGTCACTGTTATCATTATTATTATTATTACACCCCAAAGATGGCTTTTTGCTACACATGACTATTGTCCAATCTGATTTATCAGCTTATCTATCGACCCATGCGGGCATCTTTATATTGAACTGGAGGAAAACCAATACACTGTATAAAGAATTCTTGTAATGGGTATTTGTAGTCTTTGACTGAATTCAACTAAAGTTTGCTTTATATATCCATTGTGTAGTTTTCCCCCCTTCTTTCTTTCATATTCTGCTGGTAAAACCATGACTTACAATTCTTAATAAAGGGGTTTAAAAAATGCATGCTTTTGCTCCGGTGTTCATGCGTCAAATAACTAAATTTTGATGGTTTTCGTTTGTTATCAATGTGGCCTGAATGCAGTAAAATCACATAGTTTTTTTACGATCTTATTTTGTGCAATTTGATATTTATTCACTTTTGTCCATGCTGTTCCATGGTCCTCCTCAGGTGTTTCTGAATATGCTCTGAATGCAGAGATGCAAATTAGGGCCTGACCAATTTATTGGCGAGCCGATTAAATCGACCATATTTAGCCTGTTAAAATAATCGGTAATCGGCCAAAACTCGCCGATTGTCGCAGATATTTTCAGAAATAAAATGCGGAGAACGAGATTCGGTTTGACTTCGAAAATGTTCCGCCATTTGAAAAGTTCCCTGACTTATCCTGTAGATGGCGCAGCGACCTCATGATAATCTTCATCCACTAACTACCTCACAGCACAGCAGAGTGACGGATCTGTAGTAGGCAGCGGCGGGGACGCACGGAGGAGAACCAGTTTGTGAAATACACAATAAGTCAACAAGTTTCAGTTCAACCCACTTCACGATGTTCCCCGCTGTGCTGGTCTAAGTCACGCCGAGTTAACAGTGAAGCACCATGTAATATGCAAGCTACAGTTAGAGTTAGCCATCTGCTATTAGCCTTGCTACACTGTTAGCCGTGCCAGTAACGGTAGAATACACAACAGTACACAATAAGTGATCGAGCTACTTCTCTTACTGAGGCAGCTGCATGTCTCCAGATGAGACCGGACCGGAAATGATTAACGTGAGGTAAGACGCGGAGGCACCGATTGCCAGCAGGGGGTTGAAACTGTATGCACTTAACACAAAATACCTCATTCTTTTTTAGCTGTTTTAGCAAAATTTACTTAATTTAATTAAAAAAAAAAATAAAAATTGGCCGATTAAATGGTAATAATAATCAGTATCGGTATCGTCCTCAAAACATCCATATCGGTCTGGCCCTAATGCAAATAAGGCAAATTTTTCATTTTGCTGGTCTCCATTGTGTAAAATTTGATTTGATATTTTCTTACATGGCACTTCAGAAGTTGTCATCCTCAGTTCATCTCTTCTGAAATGCACTTTACTCAATAAAAAAAGATGTATTTATGTCAAAGATTTGAGTTTTTAAAGGTTTTTTTAATAAGAAATAAATTTGCTTGGTTTCGAATTTTATAAAAGTGGGTCCAAGAGTGAGACTAGTTGAGAACCACTGATTTAAAGCTTTGAGTTTCTTCATTTTCAAGGCTCAAGGCTGTAGAAACTCCAGTCAAACGATCATGACACAAGTTTGTGAGAGGCAGAGACATGCTTTCGCCTGGTCGTGGTCTTTGTATTGTCCTGCTGTCAGCACTGGGCTGTCACTTGAGCAGAATATTAGAAAGGGAGGGAACAAGCTGATTTGAATACAGTGCGGGAAACTGAGCTCGTAGCCACTCCCAGTTCTTTTAAAAGCAAGCACATCCGGACAGGAGGGAGCGCTAGCAAACAATGTGCCACCGTTCACTGACAATAAAACACACCGAAACGCCATCGTATTTACCGTTTTAAATCGATAAATCTCACAATTTCACCCTGATTTAGTCTTAGAAACGACGGTTGATATTTCAATGATCTGAGAGGCGAGCGCATGCTTTTAGTTTGACGCTCTCAGCTGAGGTCTCGATCAAAAAAATAAAACACCAGCGAACAAAACACGAGTGAAAACATAGGAAGGAGTCAACTTCCTCTGAGTATTTAGTGAAATTTAATCGTCATCACGCAAATACTCTAAATAAAGACGTAAACACGAGACAATTTCCACTCAAGACAACACGTAAAAGCAAGAAAATACGCGTCTCTATTTATGTTAGCGTGATTCTTTTGCATCACATGAGGCGACAAAGTGCTAAGGCTGACATAGAATTTACATTTTTTACTGCAAAACGTTGAATTACTGCGAATAAACAGCACAAGATAACAGGTCAGCGTTGACAAGTTCAGCAAAACCACGTTACTACTTATTGTTGAAGAGCTTTCAGCTGGTATGCTGCCAGTAAAACATATTTAATTTTATTTATCAGCAGGAGAAGTAACTCATTAAGCTCACATTTTATTTTAATTTTTTGCATTTAATTGGCAAGAGTGCTTAATGTAGTCAAACGGAAACGAGGTAGGACTTTGTCAAGTTAGCTAACCATAGTAAGCTAGCTACTGCAAAAAAGATATCAATGAGCATGAGCTTAAAAGTTGTCAAAACATAAGAAAAAATGTTTTACCTGTTTAATAGTCCAAGTAAAAACAAGAAATTGACGTTTTGGAAATAACGCGCACGGTTTCCCCCAATTAACTTCTCCGCAAGGATTGTACGGCCAACTCTTGTGCCTTGTTGGAGATTGATCAATGAGTTATTCTTCAAGACTTTGATATCCCACCCGCTCGAAAGTCCTGCGTCGCCGTTGGCTGGTTTGCTCGGAGGAAACGGAGCTCATTGGGCGGCGGAGCTGTCAATCTGAAATGTGACTGGAGCTTAGCCTCAGCGCGCGAAACAACATTCTCGTGGGTGCAGCTCGCCTTCTGTCGTTTATCGCGAGATTATGTGGCTCTCAGTAAACACCGGTAATCATGGGGGACAGATGGTGGTTCTTGTAAACAACCCTGCGGGTGAAGCTGCTTTTATGGATGAAGTATGAGTGTTTGGTTTTTCTGTTTAATAATGGGTTTCTTAATCTGTACTTTTGTTTCATATGTTTAACTCCTGTAATGATCCATCGATTTATAAAATAATATTGTCTAATCAATGATGTAAAATGAAGTCACTCCTGTATCAGCAGGAACTGAAATGGAATGAGACAAACCCAGTTTGACCAATGACGATAAGAAATGGATTCACGTAATGGAGGATAAGATCTGTGATCAAGGGGGGAAAGGGAGGACTTTGTAAGATTCACATGTGCTTAAATAGGGGAGAGTGGGGTAAGCTGAGCCAAAGGGTAAATTGAGCCACCCCCTGTTGCTTGGAAATGTGACCAAATATTTAGGAGATGGGCATCAATTCATGGAGTCTGTGAAGGTTAGAAGCACATGAGTGAAGAGGTTATTTGAAAAAAAAAAAAACATTTTTCACTCATGAAAGTGAATTTAGTCTGTCATAAGTTTTATTAGAATTGTGTTCAGACCAAAAAAAGATCATTTTAAATTTGTTTTATACATCAGTTGTGGTATCTATGAGCTACAAAATGAGTAGTAGGGATACGGCTCAACTTACCCTGCTCCTATGGTCATCTTACCCCATACACGGGGTAAGTTGACCATAAGAGACCACTTTTTTTGGCATGCTATATTATCAAGACAGTTATGTTTACACTCAGTCTGTTGGTTTGCAGGGATGTACAACATCCTGAAATATATGCAGATACACTAGTTAGAGACAAAACTATGATCCCCTTGATGTCGGATCTGAAATATGAATCTTACCCCACTCTCTCCTATACAGCAAATTGATTAAAAACTTCATGTTCACCTGGTCCTTGCCACATTGATTTACAATTTGCCTTTATCAAAGGGGTAGCACTTCACCAAGGACAATCAATGAAACCTACAACTGTTATGTGAATGTATTTTTTTATTTAGTGAGAAGAATAACATAAAAACCGAGTTTTAAAAAAATATTTATTGCATGACATAAAATAAAATACTGAGGCTGCAGAGGAATCTCTAGAAATATACATAACCCATGCAAGATCTATCTAAAAGCAAACTGAAAATATACCTTTTTAGTCTTGCTTTTAACTAAATTTTATATCTTAATTTTATATCATTAACTTTGTTTAAGTATTTTAACATTTATCTCTTAGTTTTAATGACAGGATCGTCTTTTATTGAGCTATTTTGGTGTTCTTATGTTAGTATCTTTTACTGTTGTTTTTATTTCATTTTATCTATTATTTCTTCAATTTCATTTTATGTTACTTTATTTTTAGATTTAAAACCTCCAGTGTTTCCCTACTTTGAATTTTAAAATGGCATTTCCTCGGTGCGCACATTCCTGTTAAATATAAATTGAGCCCTTTATTCCTCTGCTATGTAAAGCACTTTGTGCTACATCCTTTTTGTATGAAAAGTGCTATATAAATAAAGACTGATTGATTGATAAATGTCTGCACAGCGACAAGTGTACAAGGCTGTTTCACATGGCTTAAAATGTATAGGTTTACAAGTTTAATCATTTAGATACTAGATTTAAGCGAGTAATGTCAGGGTTAAATTATCAGTATTTATTCCTTATCAATCCTCCATCTAGCCATACTCTACATCCATCCATCTTTGTAGATGCCCAGTTGAGATTAAAGGGAGCTTTTTGGACTAGTGTGTATCTGTTTGTCACTTCTTGGACTAACAGTTAAACTGTAAGCACGGGAAATGAGTGAATAATGCTCTCAACTTCCTCTGCAGAAAGAAAGAAAAAAATCCTCCTGGCTTTAAAAAGTTAGCAGACTAAGAAAAAAAACTGAGTGTGGCCTAGGAGCTGTATGGAGTCTCTGGTGTAGTGGATCCAGGACAGAGCTGCCTGGCAGGGACTGAACAGCACTCAGAGCTCAGGGAGGATGACAGGAAGTGGACACGACAGGCCAAATCGTCCAGGAAATCCTTTTGTAGCTTGGTTATTGCTTGAGAGAGCACGACAGGGAGCGACTGCACACTGAGAAGGATGGAGTCCAGTTTGTCTTCCAGAGCTACAATCCTCCTGTCAAGCTCTTCACTCCGATGCTGCAGCTCTGACACGAGATCATACATCATGTTCTGAGTCTGGAAAACAGCAGGGAAGTCAGGTCAGACATCTGAGTTTGTAACAGAATATAGGGTGGGTGAACGCTCAACGAAAAAAAAAAGCCCAGTATATGACATTGCTACAAAGGTTCAAGAAAAAAAGGGTTTTAAATGTAGGCTTTAATTAACTTACATTCTAAAAGAGTAAATTTAGATTTCTGGATAAATTCCCTTTTATCTATTTTCATAATTTCTTTACAATTTGAGTTTCTCGATTTACATTTTTCAATAGTTGGCTAGGTCATTGGAGGACCTATTTTTATAGAGAAAATTTTTACGCAGAACCTGTTGAATTGTGTCTTTGTGTCTCAGTGGCTTTACAATCAATAAACTGAACAAGATAAACACATGAAAAGAAAAAATTATCTGAGTGAAATTAGTAAAATGCTCTAAGTTACCATGCAGTATTTTTTCAACTTTAATTCAGTTTGAATTGTCCCTGTGTTTAGTTCTTGGTGCTGATATTGAAATAAATAACTTAAAAGAAGACATCTATTGAAAAATCATTATGATGCAGCAGTGTATCATGAATTTATGGTCGGTGCAGAGACCCTTCCCTCTTGTTGTAGATGAAAACTCAAACACTGTTCATGTGTCAAATTCCCATAAGCATTATAAGAAAACAAAGTAACAAACATTTTGGTTTTCTTTTGCTCTATTGTATTAGATTTTTGTGAGAGGTGCTGCACCTACTGACCTTAGCAAGATCAGCAACTGTATTGGCCTGGTCAGTAAGTTTCCTTTGCTCCAGTTTGACTGTTCGCAGTCTGAAATTATAGAGCAAAAAACAATTTTATTTAATGTAAAATGTAAAAAAGAGAAAAAAAAAGATTATGACAATAATAATAATGATTTGCAAGTCATTGTAACCCTAAAATATTACTGAAAATAGTGCAAAGACAAAAAAGCAAATGATGAAGCTGAAAACTTTTATTGTTGTTTGACAAATATGCTCATTTTGAGTATAATGACAGCAACAGTTTTTAATAATAATAATTATGTCAACAAAATGTTAATCTCTATGACATTTGTGAAAACTCATTTATACTCACTGATGGATGGCTTGCAGGAATTTGCGTTGATGGTGGCGTACTCTGGCACGGTCGATCTTTTTGACCAGCTTGGTGTGTTTGTAGATGAGCCACGTCTCCCTCAGCACATTGGCTGCCGTGTTTTTTATCTGTCAAAGAAAAACACATCATGTGTATGAAACATTAGGAACATATAAACAATGTTTCTATCCCACTGCGCACTCAGTTTACAATATTTTGTCATAAGATAAATTTCCCAGGAAAATAATGTTAAGACTGCACTATTAGAGTTTCCATTCAGAATATTTTTTTGTCTATGTTTGAGTCTCTCTGACCTTTTTGTAAAGCTGAGTATCCATCATGAAGTTATGGACGTGCTTCTCAGCTCGGGTGAGTTCCGATTTTCGTGCAACAACCGCAACCACTAAGGCTGTGCACCCCGCTCCCTGAGGAGGAGAGGAGTGGTTAGTTACTCTTTTGCAAGCTGTGGTCAAGTACATCATCATCTACATATGTGGGATTTCTAAAGAAGGAATTTAAATGTTGCTGCTTGAGACAGTCTTATGAAATTATATTAGATTTTAAAGCTGTAATTATAATAAAACAAACTGATCTAATCAACATGCAACTCTTCAACAGTCGTGCAAAGAAAGGCTTTGTATTTGAAGATGTTTTGGATTAATATTATGACTGTAAATGAAAAGCCAAAACAAAGGTGGGTGTGCCGAGTTTGAAATGATCTTTGGAAACCTTACCATGATTCCTGTTAGCAGGCAAACACCTTTCCCACAGTAGGTGTGAGGGACCATGTCGCCGTAGCCGATGGACAGGAAGGTGATGGAGATCAGCCACATTGCACCTAGGAAGGTACTGCTCACTTCTTGGGCATCGTGATACCTGTAGAAAGAGGAGATGATGTAAATCTATTGTACAGCTCACATACTTCCATCACATATTAAATTTAAACTTATGTGACTTTTTGTTCTTGGTAGATTTAGAGATCCAGAGCCTGATACCTCTCACACACACGCACTGTCCAGGCAGCTATTATCCAGCAGGTCACGCTGAAGACCAGCAGAACTGTACCAGGGCAGATGGTCATCAGAGTCTTCATGACAAATCGAGTATCAAAGCTGATCTTGTTGAGCGCCCCTATGCTTCGTGAGGAGGCATCTGTGAACAGCTTACTGTGGAGCAGCATGACTCTGCCAATTAGGTAGAGGCGCAGGAACATGGGCACGGAGAGGATGATGTCGACATCAGCATCCGCTACCGATGCCGTGTAGCTGAAGGCCAGACGAGCTGTCCAAGTGAACACGTACTGGCCTGGGATTGGATGGATGGCGCAGATAAAGAGCTCCAACACAACAAACAGAATACGTTCAAGGGTCATAGCTATCCTCCAATCATCTGCTCCATTATCAACCATGAAGAGCTGCAAAAAAGAGGAGAAGATAATGAAATGGGGTTTATGAAAGGAGTAAAAAACTCAGATGTACAAAGGCTTATCATTTTCCATTCACATACTTGGATTTCCCTGGCGTGATACATCACAATGAGCCCAAGAAGAAGAGCAGTGGAGAGGCTGATCAGGCCTTTCAGTATGTAGGAATAAAGTGAATCCTGGACAAAACAGAGTGGAAAACATAAACCACCGAGTGAAAACAACCTGAAAACTGAAAGTAAGGTTGTTAATGGAGACAGTACCTTGCTGTAAAATCCCCTTGAAAGCTCTGTCTCAATCACCATGACAACGATGCCAAACATCCCACAGACTAACGCGTAGTCACTCAACTGTTTACGCTTCCCAAAGAGCGCTCTTCTCTGACCTAGCCGATAACTAATGTCCTTGGTCTTCTTCTGTGGTGCGTTTCCTTCCTCCCTGGACAGGTTCTCACTGTTGGCTTTACTGGACTCTTCTCTGAGGACTTTGGAGAAGGCGTCCTCCAGGATAGCACTGTGAAGAAGCTGAAGGGGCTGCTGATGGCCTGAGTGGATTTCTGAAAGACTGGATGTTAAAGTGCCATGGCTGCTGAGCGGGTTCACTGCATCCCCGTTGACTATGTCGCTGGTTTCGAAGGTGTCAGAAGGTGGAGGGGTGCGTCGAGAGGGGGCTTGTTTTGATCCACTGTGGTGCTGAGCGGTCATCTGCAATAAGAAGACCGACAGTAAGCAAGGAGCGCGTGACATATGAGTCAAAATACTTTATGCTGCAAGGGAGAATTTTGCAGAAACAAGAAAACATCCAACACTTCTACAACCCGAAACTGAATTTAATCTCAATTTCTTTCATTAAAATCAAACAGCCCAAATGGAGATCATTATGGGCTGGCATACCATTGACATGTGTGAATTTGTGGTACGTCTTGTGACTGAAGTAGATTTTCAGGTGGAATTTGGTCCGTGCAAATAGTCTACAAAAAAGTGCAAGTTATGGGCGATTTTTTTAACTTATTTAAATTAAATTTAAATTTAATTAAAAACAGTGGCTTCAAGGTTTTCTTCCATCTCTTCATCAGAAAAATGTTTACTTGGAAGTTTCTAGAGTAGGGAACTGCCTGCTTTGAATTTGGAAAGCAAATTTTGGTAAATAATCATGCTTTTTAATGCAATGCTGTTTTTAGATCATTATTGAATTGTGGCTGATTTACAGTTTGATAAGCAAATCTGTCTTAAATCTAAAACATTACCATAAAAAATACAATCATTATGGTCTCAGTCGTATCTCTGTACCTTAAGTTGTTGCCATCTCAGAGTCTCCTCCACTAAATCCTGGTTCTCCAAGGAACTGAACTGGCTGTCAGAGAAGGACTGCACACTTCTGTTACCAGCCGTAGTGGATGACCTCTTGGCGCGTAGAGTGCTGGCTAAAGGATCGTGAGGGAGATGTCGGCATTTGAGGATGGAGGGATCCTGAGCCGACTTGCAGGTTTGATCGCAACTTGTCGAGCAGTAGGAATCTTGCTTTTGATACTGCTGAACCAACAGAGGCTCTTTACCAAAAATCTCCCTCCAGTTGAGCTCTGCAGGGACAATGGTGCGAGGATGTTGGTGGAGTTTCAGGGTTGCCTCGGCACGCTCCACTGAGTTCAAGGGGATGTTGAATAAATTTGGGTGCGCTGCTTGGTTGCTGTCAGTCAGTTTAAAATGATTGCAAGGCTGTTGCTGCAATGGATCACTTCGACCTTCTTGGCCACTGCACTGGAGCTTGAAATGATCCTTTGGATGGTTGGTTACTGGTTTTAAAAGATTTGTTTGCTGTGGTAAAACCTGGCAAGAGGTCGGATTTGGGGTGCTTTGAGTGAAATGTTGGGTTTGTGGTGAAGTTGAGAGGATTTTGTTGTTTGAAACTCTGGAGAGGCAGTCTTGAATTGAACCCTGTTTAGACTGCAGATGAAAACTGGAAGCGTCTAAGTGCTGATCACTACAAGAACAACCACATCTGTCGTTGTGGTTTGGATGTGAAACACTGGTCCCTGCCCTCTCTGCTGATGCTGAACCATCTCCTACACTGCTAACCTGGCCACAAAACAGCAGCCAGTCCTCATCGCTCAGCTGTGATAAAGTGAGGTTCTGGGTTTTCAGTGGAGACATCTGGGCCGGAACCCTCATTGGACTGATTCCATTGGACCGTTCGTGGGGTGAGGATGAAACTCGACATAGGCTCGACTCCTGTGGGGAGGAAGTTGGGTCCAAAGAGGTGCCTGAGTACCGGTCATGCAGCCCCTCGGGAGTTTTTGTGGAAGGTGATGGACCTCCTGAGGTGCAGTGCTCCAGGTCTCCGTCATGAAAGACTTTCCCTGTTGAGTCAAGGCGTCGAGTGGCATTGGTGGGTTTAACTAGAATCAGCCTCATGGCATTACTGCAGAGATGAAATAGTAAGAAGAATGACGTGCAACACAGATCCTAAAAAAAGTTCAAATGCAAATGTTCAAATGTTCAAATTTGCTTTTAAGAACGTGCTCAGATGTAGATATGCGGTACTTGAAGCATCTCAGATTAAAATGTTTTTCTTTATTTTGCCAATTTTGATTTTGCTTGAAGTGTAATTGTGTGGGCAAAAATGGAACATACTGAAAAACAAAGTCAGCATTGAGTCGAAACTAAATTCAAGGATACCGTGGGGATTAAAGCAACAATTAGTTTAATCTCAGACTGTGATCAGCTGGATATGAATGTGAAGTAGTCTGTCAAAATCAGATGTGCCCCCCACCCCCCTCTTGTTATTCCTCTGTGCATGAAAAACACAATATATTTCAAAATCAATTCCACACTTTACAGACTTAATTTTAGATGTAAGGAAATCCAAATTATGAAGCGTTATTCAGTCGGGTCTAACACGTACGGTGTAAATGGGTGGACGTTGTCCTATGTTGCAAAGTATTTCATCACAGATTACATTCTACTCCGGTTATCATTCAACCACTATCCAATTCATAACAGTTGAAATCGTCGACCTGCAAATGTATATTCAAGCATCCAGTAACATTAATACTCAAACATAACAGCATGAGAACTGTAATTATATCTTCTACCTAATCTCTTCGTTTATTCTTTTTTAAATCTTAACCTTCCACTTTAACATATGTCATATTTTTCTTCAAAGTTAATCAAAGAAAAATAAATCCTGTTACCTGTCATCCTTACCTCCTTCTCATGTACGCTCTCTTTCTCTCAACTTGAAGAAGCAGGTCATCAATGTCTGTGGTTGAAGAGGAGAAAGCTCGAGTGGATGCTGGACAGTGACTAGTCTCCTCACTACAAACACTTGATAAAGGAGCTTTGGAGACGCTCTCCTTTGAAAGTAATCATTAGGATTCAACATGAAGAAAGGAAAGGGCAGCAGCTGCTGGCCCACTAAAGGGTTTCCATGCAAATGGACAGAGAGTGGGAGGGTGAAGCCACAGGTTGGGAAGTGGAAAAACAAAAACCTGTAACATCAGACCGGCGTGTTAAGGCGGGACATCACACAGGAGCTCAAAGAAACCCTGTAAAATGGAAGAGCACTGATTAGGTTGCTAGGAGAGAGAAAAGGAAGTGGTTGCTTTTAATGCAAAGGGAAAATAAAAGGTCAGTTGAACTTGTCATTGAAGCTTTGTTGTTCAAAGGCCTTCATACGCTCTCTTATCTTGTCCGCCACAAGAGGCTGGAGGGACAAAGGCGGCCATTTTTAATGTTGAGTTCAAGATGAAAGTAGTCAGTGGTTGCCTAAATGACAGACCAAATGTAACAATTGATACATTTGAATGTACATGTATATAATGATTACATACATTTACATATATTCATGTTAGATAGACAGCGAGATGGACATAAAACTCTGAGAACAGGAAGGAGGAAAAGTTCATCTTATAGTCTCATCTAATCCACCATCAAAGTTTTGAATGATAACTACCTGAAACTTTTTTTAATTCAAATAGTGACTGAATATAACTATTTGGAATGATAGTTTGTCTACATAACTTTAGTGGTAGTACACAGTTGATTGTATTTATTTAAACTTGTTTATCTGCTGAAAATAAAGCACAAACTTTAACCAATAAATACATTTTCTGTATTTTCCGCCTTTATTTTCAGGGCTAAAAATGTCTCAACCTGCTCTGCTACTTTTGTTGAGGAGCTTTTTTTGAGCACAATGAGTCTTCTCCACTCCACTTATCTTTTCTGACAATAACATAATCATTTTTTTGTTTTTTGTCCCTGTGTTAATTGCATTTGGGCTGTGGACGCTCCTTATTCAGCTGCTTTCTGTCTCTTTATCTGGCATCAGACAAAAAGCTGCAGCCTGCTGCCTCAGCAGCTCAGTATATAAATGTTGCTGCGCTGGAGAAAACCTTTGTGACTGACTGCAGCACTGGACACTGTTGCTGGACCTATAAATGAATGCCAAACTAATTCAAAAGCAAGGGGTCGGTCTCTGGCGGGAGGAGAAAATGTCTGAATTTTAAAATGAAAGAGGACAGAGAGGCGTTTCTTTAGGAGTTGATGCTGCTGTTGAAATTAAATTGTTGAATTCTGTTGAGATTCTTGTTAAATTAAATTTGAAAACATAGTGTGTGATATGTTCTGCTGTTTGTCTGACTTTGTCTAAAAGAAAAAAAAGATCAGGTTTGTCTATGTCCCGGGACAAGACTTGAGCCTCCTGTCCTCAGAAGGCAACATCCGCTTTCATTTCATTAGTGTGTCAAATTGAGGAGTTAATAAGACGTCGAAGAAGTTGCTGTTTAAAATGCAACAGGTCTGTTATTGAAGACAGGCTGAGCAGATTTCAGCCAAAGTTTCAGGTCTGGAGTGGATTCGAGAAGGTCTTAGAGAACACCTTCACTGGTGTTCGGCACGGCTCTGTGAACCAGGTTAAGGCTTCGTGTAAAACTACTTTCTGTACAACTAAAATACACATCTTTCAGTTTGAAAAAGCAGCTGTAACCATCTCCTACTTTGTCTTGTGAAATCGTGATAGACAGTGTCTTTAACTGGTTGATATAAGTATACCAAACCTCAGCTGTGTGAGGCAGAAACTAACTCCTATGATAAGCATTTACAAGGTCAGATGAGCAATAACATATTTAGACTATGTTTACTTCTTCATGTGTACCCAATCCTCAGTGCTTTCCTCTAACACCACAGTTCATAAGACAACCCCAAACCACAAAATCATTTCTACAGTTCTACGTTTTTCTGTTTTTTTGCTGCACTTGACAGAAAGACTCTTCTGTCTCTCTTGTCGTGTGTACTTGACAGAGAAAATTATCGATCATTTCTAGCCACGGCTATCTTTAGTTTACCAGAATATTACTTGTCAGCTTTTTTTATTTGTATCTCAGACACAAAACTGCGATGTGTCAAAGCAGCTGTTACAAAAAAAGGATTATCTTCAGTGTGTGACTTGATATGTGCCTCCCAACAGCAAAAAGGAAGTCTGGAATTTAAATGAACAAGAAAAACTGATGATCAACTGGTGAACTTTAATAAGTTACTCTGAAACCATCTGGCTTTCCATCTCCCCAACGTGCAAGGAAAAAATAATCAGACTTTTTATTTTTATTAGATGTTTAAGTGTCTCATTAGAGCCTAAGTGCACAAATATGGGGTTTAGATGTGACCTCAATAGGGGAAAATGAGCTTCTCCCTGCTTGTGAACGGAACAAAGCCAACTCCTCTGGTATTGGAGAGATTGTTTTTGGGCAGCTGGTGGTAAAGCCCTCATCAGCAATGCTCATTTTTCAATGGAATTATTCAAATTTTGGAAAAAATGGAAGTCTCAAATGCGCACCAGCAGCCAGTTTTCAAATGGAGTAATCGAGGGAAAGAGCGCATTCATTTTGTGTTGTAGGCAGTAAAGCGTTGGTTTAGGGGGTTCTCTGGCGCCTTCATCCACTCCTTCTTCAGCTGTTGCTTGAGCTGCGACAATCTCATGTTGGGATTCTCTTGTTTTAGGCGGGGCATGTTGGCTTCTTCAAAGGCAGCAAACGCTGCTTTCATCCTCCGCTCTGGGTGATGGTCCAGGTCCTCTGGCCCCGTGCTGGGAACACAGAGTAAGAGTGTAAAAATCGGTTGCTTACATTGACAAGCAACTTTACGATTTCAAAGTAATCACAAAGACTATAAAACAAATGTTACCTGAGCACTGCAATGGCATCTTCTATTGTTCTGGCTTCCACTGTTCCCTCTTCAGGAATAATTCTGTTCACGTTTTCCTCCAGTGGAGTATCCAGGTGACTTTTTTCTGTTTAAGACAAAATCAAATTTTGACCAGGATTGTCTCATAGTGAGTTGAATTTACATGTATGATCTTTGAAATAGCTAGTGCTCCTGAGCTGTGACTGATCTCACATTTCCAGTGTAGTCTATCATAACCCTCAGTCTGAACTTTACCTTTTGGCTTAAGCTGCTCCTGCGCTGCTTGTTGCTGCTCGTTCAGAAGCATCTCTTCAATCTGGGCTCGGGTCACCTTTCCTCCAGCAGCCGCCGCCGCTGCCGCCGCCTCTTTCTGGGCTTTGCCTTTCATTCTGGCATTCTCCTCATCCAGAAGTCGCTGGTTTTCCTTTTTCCTTTCAAGAAGCTCTAGCCTCTTTTTCTCTTTGTCATCCTACAAGAAAAATGTTTGAGATAGTGATAGCTACACTGAGTTCACGCAGTAAGTACAACGGTTAACAAGATGACACTCATCTTGAAATCAATATGCATTGCCACAAAAATTGCTAAACATTTTGCCAAAATTAAAGAATTTGGGATAAGTCCAAACAGGAAACTCTACTCTATTTAATTTAAACTAAAATAATCAACACAATACATACGAGTTAACCAGTTACTCTCACAGCATCTCTGTTTCACACACAGTCATGAGACATCAGACCAATCGTGTATTTTTGTGAGCAGGACAGTCGGAGCAACAAAACTGACTCAGAGGGTAAAACAAGCCAAATTAGCGCTCTTTTTGACATGATCTTTTGTTGGCCTTCGGTAAAATTAAAGGCTAATACAGATCCAGCCAAGTGCTAAAACTGATATACCTTTCTTTAGATTAGATTAGATAGAACTTTATTGATCCTTTTAGGAAGGTTTCCTGAGGGGAGTTAAAAAATTACAATAACTAATTTGAAATTTTTAAATCACAAATTGACAGTTACAAAATGAAAACATTAAACTGACCAGAGCGGCTGTGAATATTCCCATATTGAACACAGCACCACATGACTGAGTCAGCTCACCTTCCTCTGCTCCTTTTTGAGTACATGTTTGTCCGTCTCTTGCCAAAGAGCATCTTCCTCCTGCTGCTTCTTGCGGGCATCTGCCACTGCCTTGGCCTCAGCCTTTCGGGCTCTGGCTGTGGCTGCCTTTGAGTTCTCACCCTGAAACTTCTTTGGCATCCCAGCAGCTGCTCTCCAGCTAAGTGGGAGGGAGAAGAAAGAGAGAGAGAAGGTTCAGTCTGGGAGACTGGTGTGGACACTTTTGGATGTTATTTATTACATTCATGAGGAAACAGGATTCCTATCTGGAACTGGCTTTGAGTCGACCAAGTCCCCCAAACTCTGGGGTAGTCTTTATTTTGACTGAACTGGAACAATAGGAAGTTTGTGTTTTTTAATGGGTTATAAGGCACAGCTGTTTGGAGGTACAGAAGTAGGAGGGATCTACTACATTTACTATACACAGAGAGAGACTGCTTTCACTATGATACTACGGCAACTAACGTCTGGAAATAAGGGCTAGCAAACACAGAAGTTAACAAAACAGATGCGTTTCAAATGGGGAATAACTAAAACATACGAGAAATCTCAAAAATCATACAAACTGCTATATTTGTTTGTCAATGTAGCTTGTTAGCCATAGCTAGCTCATGTTAGCCTGATGATCAGCACTGGTTTACCCAGGAACGAGCCGGTTATTCCACAAAAAAAGCGACGGTTAGAATCAGACAAAGAAAGGAAAATAGTATCTCATCGGATCTTTAAACTCGTAAAAACTGTTTCATACCAGTATGAGAGGAATAAACGTGTCGTAGAGAGACAGCGGTTCACTGTTGTTACGAAGAGGCATCAGCCACCTCCTCTCTGCGGCGAGCGCTGATGACGTAGGCCGTACGTCGAACATGCAATGGCGTAAAGACCAAAACCCATGCCAAAACCATAGACAGATATATCTATATATATGAGAAAGGCGTTTATATATTTATATATCTATGGTGAAAACTTGGAAGAAAATAAGGCAAGTCTTTCAATCTAAACTCTTGAACAAATGACACTGGGGAGATTTAGAGTCTCGCTTTTATCAAGCTTTTTTCCCTAAACCATTTAGACGTTGTTACTGGGAGTTTGAGATTGTTTTAGATATCTTCACATTGGTTCTCAAACAGTAAGAGTGGAGAGAATAGGGTTAGGGAAATGGTGAAAAGTCCTTATTTCTAAAATCAGTAACACCATCACTATCACCGGGTGATTTTTACCTGAAATACAGTAAAGGTACTTGTCATCAAAATATATCAAAATAGGGCCAATACATGACAAATCAAAGTAGTTTTCCTTTATTTTTCAACTCTGCAATGTATGTCCAAAGAGAGGGGGAATAGTGCCATGAGAAGCTGTAAACTTAATTTCTGGGGCATGTGAGTCTTCCCTTGTCTTTGGCACAATAACATCTGCAGGAGAGAGAACCAAAATATGGCAGATTCACTAATTTGTGATAGTTATTCATAACCACTGTGCTAAATAAAGATAGCATGTAAATTCCAGGACCACTCTTACTGACCTTATTCCCTACATGCAGCTATAAAATCCATCCAAACCTACTTTACCCTCTATCACTATTGCCGGGTGAAAATCACCCGAACACATGCCTGTAGGAAAAAGCAGGTTTTGGATCTGGGAAACAAATATGCCTTCAAAGATGTCAAAGGCAATGCTGAAGCTACCCAGAGACCAGTGGCGATTGCTCTAAGACTGCAAGGGAAGCTCGGCTTCCCTTAAAATGTCACCCCCCCAAAAAAAAGAAAAAGTGGTGAAATACGTACTGCTGTGTGTACATTTCATTAACTAAATACGCACTAGAAAGCCTTCATCTTTTGTTCAGACACTGTGATAAGAAGCTGATAATTATAGCTAACCGGCATAACTTCGTTCTCATTCATCCTCGCAGTGCCTCAGCGCTTTAAACAGCCGGACGCTGGGCTTCTGCTGGCTTCAATGTGGAAGCTAAAAGTGGGTTGTTCCAGCAGCGAAACTAGACGCTCATTGGATAAATGCTGGGCTTTGTCCCGCCCAATGGAAGCTAAGCTTCACTGGAGTTCTATGGCGAGAGGGCGGTCCCGACTTTCTCCCGGACTGCAAGCTTCTGCATCCATGATTGGATGAGCTGTCTGAGGCGAAATCCTTTTTTGATTGACAGCTAAACAAGCGAATCAGCGATCTTGAAGAATAAAACATCTACCAGAGCATTTTCCAAGTCATTCATTCCGTTGTTCTTAACTGCTCCGGAGACTTTACCGATCCTCAGCGACTTCTGTCTTTATTAAAAACGACTGCCGTTGTGTTTGGCGACTCTGTTCTGTTACATACTAATAAACAAATACAATTATGATGTAGGCCAGAAAAATGAGCTTCCCCTCATTGAAAGACCAGCAGCCGCCACTGCCAGAGACCCATGATACTCAGACAAACGCAACATAATGAAAATCATGTAAACATGTTTGGTCGGGTGAAAATCACCTGGCGATAGTGTTTAAGGGTTAATATCCAAAAATACATTCCTCTTTGGCTTTTACAGATTATTTGTTAAACATTTATCTCATTGTAACTTTTACTATGGCGTAAACAGACACTTTAATGTTTAAATACCAATCAATTCTGAAAGAATACCTAAAGGGCAAAAAGAAGATATTTTCACGTTTCTAAGCACGTATTTTTATGTATCTGGGACTCTTTCATGGCATTGAGACTCAAAATTGTTGTGGGGCATGAGGATAAAACAGGTATTTGACTCATTATTTTATAGACACAGACACAGAGGAAAAAATAAATAGTTACCATTTAATTAAGATACACAGTTTACATGAGTGTTTGAAAATAGGAAATGTTACTTTGTTGTGTCAAAAACATTGGTCATAAAGAGTCATTAATGCATTTAGCTGTAAAACAAAGAAGAATCAGGCGAATGTGGGCGTGTCTATGTACACAAACATAAATTCAAAAGTCATATAAATTCAAAAGTCATTGTTACTCTCCTCCAGCAGAGGTGGTTTCATGCCACCCCTTGAGATGCGTGCACCTCTGGACATTGGTCCCTCAAGACTGTCATCCTCCAACTCTTTGCTCTCTTCCTCCTCTTCTTCACCTTCGTCATCGTCCTCATCATCCTCATCCCCATCAATCTCACTGTCTTCCGTCTGGAACAGGAGGCATTAAGCAGGATCAGAGGTTCTGACTGTATTTACTCTGGCATTCACTGAACACATAATGTGGCAGGACAACAAACACGGACAAGTACTCATTCTAACACCATCTACTGTCCTACATGAATATCAGACAGGGCACGGGGGTCTAATTACTGAATTAACTCTTTTGCTGTGATGAAAACAGGCTCAGACCAGACCAGACCTGATTCACCACCAAAGTCAGAGTCAGTCTTTGGATAGAGTCTTCAATTATTTACTCAATTTAAAAGAAAAATCCAGTACAAACAAAAAATACTAAATATAAATACTATTTGCAAGATTTTAGGGTACATCTCTTCCAACTTTTTACCAGAATGAACACAGTGACAATTATTTTGGAAAACAGGGTTTGCATTGCCTCCTTCTTTTGTTTAATATATACTTTACAAGAGGTTTTGAGAATGGATTTTTCCTTTAAATACCTGAATAAACAAGGATCTAGGGGTGGGGGGCGGGGCCTTAAACAAACCTTTCTCTTTCGTTGTTTTTTTGCATGAGGCAGTCTGGAAACAGCTAGAAAAGGCTTTAAAAATGTACGTGCACGACAAAGAAAAGTCAGATATGGAACAGATACAAGTTGGAAACCAAAAAGTGAAATGAGAATATAATTTGAGTCACACATCTGTCTTAAAAATGATGTTAACAGCAAGGAGGACAGAGAAGACACAGAACACTGTCTGCGGATGTTGAGAGCAAAATCAGCTTAAAAGCCATGAAAATGTAGAGCTTCAGTGTAGAAACAGAAGAAGACAACGTGGTCTTAATGTGGCCAGCAAAACTCACCTCATCACTGTCACCACCTTGCATGTTTCCAGTGAACCGTGCTCCTCTTCCTATAATGTGAATACAATCAAAGCTAATTTAACATTGCAGCACACTGTCAAATCTGAACATATATCAACCATTGAGAACCACGAGTGAAAACCATCAAAAAGAGAGCAGAGCAGATGGATATGGTTTACTCCACAATGAGTAAGAAACTTAAAGCTGACGACTCTGACTCAGATTGACGCATTCTGCCTGTTTACCTGCCATGATGCCATTACGTGTGGGTCGTGGCTTAGAAGGACGAATTTCTTCCATGTCGCTGTCTGAACCCTCATCCTCTGGAACATCCATGTCAGAATCCTCGTCTTTTACTGCAGGAAAATGTTTTCTGATTTAAAAAGTCTCTACAATCATATAAGGGATTGAGACAATGTTACTACTTCTTTTCTTGCACATTGTGCCTTTTAGGATCTTACAGGAGCTCCTCATCTGGTCCCCCTCCTCCTCCCGTACTTTGTTCTGCATCATCCTCATTGTGTTTTCAGCCTCCTGCAGCTTGAAGAAACAAATGCATAAACACAGAGTACTGTTGCAACTTTGCAATTTTTGTTGCTATGCCAGTTTTGGTGTCTTTTGTTGGGTCTTATTTTTTTTACATGACTTCAGGCCAGTGTGTTCTATTTCAAATCATCATTTTTGCATAAGCCATTTTATATAAGCCACATACTTAAAGCACTAGACACTGACTGTTCTCTGTGTCACACACACACCTCAAACCTCTCCTGCTCCAGTTTATGGTATTCATCCAGCTGGGACTCCAGAAAGCAAAGGTTCCTGAACTTTTCCACATATGTCTCATATTGTTTCTGCAGTTCTTCCTCTATCTTCTCATATTCATCCATGAAGGCCGGCCTAGAACATTGACAGAAAAACAGAAACAACCTTTTTCAAGAAGGTAGCACTTCTTTACATACTTCTCAGTTTTTCCCCAAGGTACTGAATTTAAACTTTGAGAACATTACATATAAATTTGTTAAAAAAACTGCAAGTCATTTCTACCATCAAGCATTTCTGCTACCCTCCTGGACTGACCTGACACTCTTTAATGCCTGAAGCCTCTTACGAACCCTCTCCAGCTCCTGCTTCTTCTTTTCTATCTTGGCATCGAGACTTGCTTCATCAGAAACCACATTACCGAGCATGTCTTTGGTCTTCTCCACACTTTCCTTTATAATGAACACAAAGTCAGCAGACTCAGTACCACAGCAATGACTACAAAGTTTGTGTTGAATGAGAAAGTGAAGATTAACAGATCGAATACAAACCAAAACTTCCTTGATGGCAGCTCTCAGGGCTTTCTCGGTTTCATTGATCTCCAGAGGTCTGGCAATGGCTGCAGTTCTCATTTCCTGGAAGGACATTAAAAAAGACAAACAGAGGAGAAATCTCCTGCATTAACTTTTCATACTGAGTGTCCTGGTATTATATAGCTGTTATCCTCTGAGTCCAGCAGCTTTGCTCACTTTAGGAAATCAACCCTCAGCATTCTACCAGATACAACAGCACTTAAAGTTTAAACATTTATGTAAGATTAGAGAAATATGTTACATCTGGCCTGGGCCTAATGTGCAACTGAAAAACCATTCAAGTGATTTTCAGCACCATTAATGACTTAACTACAAAAATATATTCCTAATCACTTTGTTGTCTTAAACCTAAACTTTAAGACTTGGTGTTCACCAGTGTTTCTCCTCACCCTTAGTTCAACTTCTTTTCCCAGCAGATCATACAGGGATGCTCCTTTAGATGTGACATCGGACGCCAGCTGCCGAGCTGCCTTAAGATCTGAAATCTAAAGTGAAGAAAGTCACACCCAGTCAGTCATAAACAAATACATCTCTTCTGCAGCACAGTAACATCTGTGAAAGTAAACAGCTTAGTATTTGCTCTTTTGATCTGTTGTAATTGTTATCTATCATTGATTCAAATTAGAGTAAACAGAGTTCCTCACACGTGAGCTCAGGTCAAACTTGAACTTGCTGTTATCCTCCTCGTTCTGATCTCCCAGTGTCATCTGCATGGTCTTCATCGCACTGTATAACACTGTAGTGATCTTCAGCATCTCTTTCACAGCATAGCCATCAGCCTGGTAGAGACGCTTGGTGTTTAACTTGATGTGAGCCTTAGTCGCCTGCAATAATGAGAGTCCATGTTCAAGACAGACGGACAGCTAGCTTTTCCTTGCTCAGAGTCATCTGCATTCTCTTTGTATATTTATCATTCATATTGTCATCACCATGAACTGGGCCACAGCTTTGATGAAGAATATTCTGTCTGACTCTGTGTCCACCTCAGTGGGAATATCCGTCTGAGGCTCATATCTACATGCAGAGAAGAAAGAGAACAAATTAAAAGGTAGCAGGGGGTAAAACTTCATTTTTGTCCTGCTTAAGTAAAAGAACAGTTACTTTAGAGACATCATATTTGGGTGTAAGTAAATGTACCTGTCCATGAATATACTCTGTTAAAAACAAAATGAACTTAAGTTGAAATGTACCTAAAGCACTAAGTACTTACTTTTAACCCATTACTATGGGGGTGAGGTGGGGGTAAGATGAGCATAAAAGTAACACTAACAGTTTTGATATGTAAAAAGATTTGACTTTGCATTTCCAGGATGAACTGACTGAATATTTTGACAGCATCTTTTGTCAGTATTGCACACTGGACTCATTGCTGTCTGCCTCAAGAGCCCTCTTCTTTCAAAGCCAAAAACAAAGACATGTTGACAGTAATGAGTAAAATGTCTAATCTGAAATTTTTGTCTTGATATGGCTTGAAACAAGATTTATATTTGAACCTGTCATGCCAATACTTTGCACAGAAAATGTAAAAGTACATATATTTCTAAAGTATTATATATCATACCTCTCTACAAGCCATATTAGGATTTCTGCAACTAAACCAAAGTTTGGTGTTCTGAAGCTCTCCATAGATATCAATCGATGATATCCCAGGGCCCTCATCATCTCCGTGAAATCTGTGAAACGACACGATACAGCTGCGGTTACAGTTGAGTAAAGAAATATTTTCATGGATCTACAGTGAGCTGATAAGGTGATGATCTTCTCTCTGGAGCAGAATTACACTTACTTCTTAAGTCCCTGAAAGACATTCTTGAAGGTCTGTAAGGTAAGAGACATGATATTAGAGAGATATCAAAGTTGACCAAGAGGAATTATCCAGCACGACTATAACTTTGTTATCGATGATTTATCAATGATAAACGTAAGAGTACAACTGACTTGATAAGCTTGTCAATCCTGACATCCAGTTAATTTCGGTTTAAAACTCGAGTTTTCACCGACATCACGAAGGCTAGCTCGACTGTGGCTAAATGGAAATGTCCACAATACCAACGTTTGAGGTTTACACTTTCCAAAGATAAACCAGCCTGCTGTGAGAGATTATATTACAAATAGCTTTTGGTAAATGGGCTAAATTCGGTACACACTGCTTTAAAAATGAGGGTTTACCTTTCGGTTATGAATCCTAACTAGCTTCTTGTTCGTTCGCATTTACCATGGACAGTCTCCATAGAAACCGTTGTACGGAAGCTCAACCGAGCCAAAAAGGTTCGCGAGTCTGTCTCCAATGCAGCAGCACGGGACTATCGATACTTTTGACTACGTCCTACTGTTCTCTAAAGGCTATGTTGAAACTTGTAAAAAAAAATGAAACTCTTCGTTTATTTGAATGATTCAATAACTTCATTTAGCTTTGAAGTCGATATATCAATCAATCAATCAATCAAACTTTATTTTTAAAGCACTTTTCATACATAGAATGTAGGACAAAGTGCTGTCCATTCGCGCAGGATATTAAAAAACGATGAAAAAATAAAAAATACAAATATCAAACCTCACCCACCCTCCTAACCCCCATTCAACACACACAGCACTCACACACAGATGCATTCACAAAAGACCAAATGAGGACTCTTCAACTTGCCACAGATGACTGAGGAAACACTATCTTGAGTTAAAATAGAGGAAACACTGGAGCTAGGACTAAAACAATAAAACCATAATAAAATATAATAAAGGTGATAAAAGGGTTAAATGTTAGTTTAATAAAACAGTATTAAAATCAAACAAGAACAGAAAATAAATTAAAAACAGCCTATAAAACACAAAATAATAACTCAAGGACTAAAACAGGGTAAAATCACATAATGCACATTCAAAGATTAAAACAAAATTTAACTGAAAGCCAGACTAAAAAGGTAGGTCTTGAGCTTACTTTTAAAAATATGAACATCAGGTGTCGCTTCAGGTCTGCTGGTAGACTGTTCAACAAATGGGGACCGTAATGTTGGAATGATGATTCACCATATGTTTTAGTTTTTATTTTGAACGATTAAAAGCCCACCACCTGAAGACCTGAGGGCTGTACTAGGCTCATATGGTAAAAGCAAATTAGATAAATAAGAAGGACACAGACCATTAAGAGCTTTAAAAACTAACAAAAGAACCTTAAAATCTACTCTAAAAGCATTGGCTACACATGTAGCCAATGCAGAGATTTTAAAATTGGTGTGATGTGGGCTCTCTTCCTGGTCTTTGTTGGCATGCATGCAGCTGAATTTTGTAGGAGCTGAAGCTGTGAAATGTTCTTTTTAGGAAGACCAGAGAGGAGAGCATTGTAATGGTCAATTCTACAGGTGATAAAAGCATGAATAAGAGTCTCTGTGTTGGCTTGAGAGAGAAACTGGCGCACTCTGGAGATGTTCTTTAAATGATAAAATCCCTTTTTGGTAACATCTTGTATGTGTGGCTCAAAACTGAGGTTTGAATCAATTGTAACACCCAGATTTTTTAACTTCTTTGCATGAATTAAAAGCTAGAGTTTGGAGTTTTTGCTCCAGTTTCTCTCTCTGTGGACCTGTACCAATAACTAAAACCTGAGTTTTGCCCCGATTTAGCTGCACATTACTTATAGGTTTACCAGGATGATATTCTTCATGCATGACTTTAGTTTCATATTTTGAAATTTTGACATTGCTACATCTGACTTAGTGTGGTAATAAATGCACTTTAACAAAGTGCATTTTCAAATGCCTTTGGGCTGCAGTGTAGCATGCAGTAATCTTGGCGGCCACAGAGGGTCGACATTTCCTCACGGGCTCCGCGGAAGTCTTCCTCATTGATGGGCTGCTCTCCTGACGCAGAACATGATGGAGCAAAGCGGTGAGCCTCCCCACAACAACAACAACCCGACTGGAAATGAGCCCCCCACCTGCGGCCTCCACAGTAAACGCCTGAAAGAGCTGGAAAATGCTGCTTTGCAAACAACTTTGATATCACGAATGGAGACGGAATCTGGAGCGGACGACGGGAGCCCGGCGGAGCACCAGCCCGGGGAGGGCGAGCACTCGAACGGCTTGTCCTTGAACCATCGGTCGGCCTCTCCGCAGCTCGGCGCGGACACAGAGGCGGAAGAAGTGGAGTCTGGAGGTAATGTCAAAGAGCGGGTGGAAGAGGAAAGGACCCTGACGGACCATTTAAACAAACGACTACTCTCCTCGTTTCTGGAGAAGCTTAACGAAAGGGACCTGGCGCTTCCTGGTGTGCAGCGCCTGGACTGTGCTGTAGCGGACGAGGACTCAAACAGGGCCGCAGATGAGTGGTGAAGCAGCGGGTTCAAATACGGCTGTAGTAACATGGAGATAATGGCTGAGGGAACAAAGTGCACGGAAATATGATCCCACAACACCTAAAAGACAGATCTTTAGCTTGACTCAATGATATCTTGTCTGGAAATGTTACGCTTTATTCTTTTTTTATGGTAAGAATGGGGGATATAATGAAATAAATGCAATAAATGAGCACCATGTACTATGATGAGCTTTTGTACTCATTGGTTTCTCGTGTCTGGCAGCCATGATGAACACGACAACCATGTGTGGAGTTTTAAAAAAAAAGTAACATTCAGTCATCACCAGGTGTCAGTATACACCAATTTACCTCAGCATAAAATGGAAAACCCTTGTGGTGAAATACATGCCTAAGCCTTATAACGAGTTGAGAATGAGTGTGCTGACAGTGGGCAGTGTGAAGGAAAAGATAGCTCAACAGAAAATATATAAAACAAGTTGAACCAAAGGGTAAGTTGAGCCACCCCCTGTTGCTTGGAAATGGTTAAAGAAATTGTTTATATGACATAATATTTAGGAGATGGGGATCAATTCATGGAGTCTGTGAAGGTAAGAAGCACATGGGTGAAAGGGTTTGACATTTATCTAAAAAAAAAAACATTTTTCACTTTTGAAAGTGAATGTAGTCTCTCAAAAGTTTTATTAGAATTGTGTTCAGACCAAAAAAGATCATTTCATCATTTTAAAAGTCCACCATTTTAGCTTAGAGGACTAATAAAGTCATCATAGTAGTTCAGGGGTAAGTTGAGCCAGTGGTTCAACCGAGAAAGTAAAGGAGTCTGATGAGAGGATCAGAGTTTCAGTTCAGATTTTCGAAATGTGTTACTTTTTCTTTTCATAAATACAGCTGTGAATGTTCTGAATCACTTAAAGACATTCTCATGTTAAAATGGCTTTTTGCAAAACAGCTTTTCAGCAGTTATATACAGTATTAATAAAAGAATGATTGTACCAGTTGAATAGTGTATAATAGATAAAAATACACATGAATGTGAAGAAGTGACTGCTATTCAGGGAGAGAGAAGGTGAGGGAGGACTAGGGTGGAGAGTGGGGTGATAGTATGGATACGGCTCAACTTACCCCGCTCCTATGGTCAACTTACCCCATACAAGGGGTAAGTTGACAGATACACTAGTTAGAGACAAAACTATGATTGCTTTGATGTAGTGATACGAAATATGAAAAATGGCTCATCTTACCACACTCTCCCCTATATAAAAAGCAACGTGATGGCTACATATTAGCATTGTTATTAGATTTATTTAACCTAAATTTGCAATATTGTTCTTACTTCAGTGTATTTGCAACATAATCTAGGCAGAAATTCCCAAATTAAAATGTGTTCTGTGCAAGTCTACCATGACTCACAATAAAAACCACCAAGAAAATGTACAAAACAGATGTAATTAATTCCAACTCAAGTTTTAAGTAATGTTTATTTATTAGCAGCTCCATTGTAGAGGGGAATTTCCATTGAGGAAATAAACCTACCTTTTCAACCTTGTAAAACAACTGTTAACACAGCTTTCTGTCCCAAGGTATCATGTTAACCAGTGCAAATCTGTAATTACGATCTGAAAACATCTTTATTTTCCAAAAGAAGAGTTCCTTTTTCCTGCTTGGGAAGTTCAGATTAACTATAACTAACTGACCCCAAACACTCCCAGAAAATGATATAGTTCCCTAACAACACACAGAAAAATCCCAAGTCCATTTTATTGCATAATGAGTAGAGTGATGATTCATATAGTCACAGACATAAAAACCTTTAATGTGGATAATAAACTTTATTCATCTTCTTCATAACACCATTACAACAGACATACATTGCTACAAAAATATTAAGAGTTTACCTTGGAGAAACATTTTTTTATATTAATATAAAGTACTTGCAATATAACACACTTTTAATGATATATTAACCAAAAGGATACCATATATTTACATATAACATATAACAGGTGTGTGGACTGAGCTACCTGGACTTATTGAATCTGGTTTAAAGGGCTCCCATTAGCTTTAGAGTGTTTGTCACAATTCGTTTAAGTGGGAAGCCACAAGAACATGTAACATTTACTCATCGGGAATCCCACAAGCACCTATCCTATCCTATCATTTTAAAACAAAGACACTGCCTTTACTATCCACTTGAGAGGAAGTTTGATGATTAAAAACATTTAACAAAGTGAAGAACAAGGAACTAGAGATCAGTTACTGCTAACGCTGTTTTCATCAGACAGCCTTCCCTATATCTATTGAGCACGGTTGGAATTCAGGCGTGTTTGTCGCAGATATAGGTCATCCCAAAGTGACTGTCCTAAAAAAAAGAGCCATTCAATAGCAAAGAAAGTTAAATAACAGCTAAAAACATTACATTCAAGTCAGTACATTAGCTAACATAGTTCTCTTCGTTATCATAATGTGCTTGAAAAGATCATTTTTAAAGAAAAGGTTTACTTTCACCAAGAGGTAGAATTTGACCTCCAAATAGATGAGGACGTTTTTGGAATTTAGAGTTCAGGTGAATCGAAGAAAGACAGGTATAAGAAAAACACTTCCTGCTGCCAGAGAGTTCACACTGCTGCTATTCTGCAACAGTTTTCAGGATTAAAAAAAACTAAACTTTTATCTTTCCAGCACCTCATCTTAGAGGGGTGAGTTTGTATTTTCAGCATCTGTTGTTTCCTTCATTTTCATCTCCGTCTTCTTGATTCAGGCCCTTCAGAGGCATGCGCTGAGGTTTATCTCGCAGGCTGTCCCCCTGCAACAGAACCAAAGACAGAGGTTTCAATGATTCATTCAAACTTTTTAATAAATGTTCTTAATAAAAAGATAAGGATACACCAATGAATCAATGTACCAGGTTATTATTGCCATTCAAGTGCACAGGTGGCTGCGGAGCATCCCAGCATGCACTGCGCAAACAGCAGGCAGACCTCACCGACACTTTTCCAGCCTTAAGAAAATAATCAACCAACACATAATATTAACTATTTCAAAATCTGTATTAGATATTATACACACAAAAAATGGTTAAAGACTCTCCAGTTTACACTCCAACTGTTAAAATAGGCGATTTTGCACTGTTTAAAATTAAATATAAAGCCACACAACAATACCTGACACGAACTAGAGCCTCTAATCTTGATCTCCTTCTTACATGATTGTCTACTGTGTGTGATAAGATGAAGCCAGTTGTAATAAACTTTTGATGCAGCACTTACTCTGTCCTCTAAAGAGACCTCCATGTGCTTTTTGCTCAGATCCCACCATAACAAACCCTCTCTGATATGAGTCCTTTTTGTCGGTCCTGTGTGGAAAAAGACATCACAGAAGCATTAGAGGGATTAACTTTACATCTGTGTTAATAAATCAGATTTAAAGCATTAAAATGATCCGGAAATCAGGATTTCATGTTAACAGGATTATGCATAGTGAATGGGTGGCTTTGCATCAGGGTGCCACTCACCCTGTCATGATTTGTATTCACATTACCATCTGCTCTAAAGAGGTAAGGAACAGGTTAAGTAAAACAGTATGTCTCCAGCATCCTTCTCTAACTCTGACTCATCTGTATGTTTTCAATTAAAGTAGTAGGGGTCTCACAGTGGGGATTCTGAGGTACCAGCCTGTGCAGTCTAGACAAACAGTCTGCCTGACTGTGGGTCAAATGTATCAGAACATCTCGCCAAGGTGAAGTAATACAAAGAGTTAAAAATTACTAGATGTATAAATCTCTTTGTCAGCACTCATAAAATATCCCCTGTCCAATCAGATTTCTTGGTAAAAACTCAAGTACAATAAAAAAACAGAACTTTATATGTTTTTACGGCATGGTAAGGTGAAATGTTTTTGGGTGTGAGGTTAAACATACAAACTTTTGGCACCTGGCTGTAGTTTTTTCTGAAAATGTACTCAGTAGTTGTGGATAATGTTTCACTAAGTGTAAGCACTCTCCCCTTCTTACCTGTCAAATAGCTCACAATCACCCCGACAATCACCACCGAACTAGTAGCCATTGCACCAAAGTAGAGGTAGGACATGGAGTAAAAGTTCTGCAGGCCCCTGTTTTTGAAAGAGATGGTTAATAAACAAACTTTCCATGTTTTCCATGTTGTAGCATGCCTTATTTTTAATGCTAGAAACCTCCGTAAGGACTTTTTCACAGGTTATGAAATAGTTATGTATTTTAAAGACCAATGAAAGTAAATAAGACCATCAGCAACAAGACTGATCATTGCCTGTTGATAGTAGCATGGATTGGACGTCAGATGAGTTAACTCAAAACACCTTTTTACATTTTGAACAACAACTATTCTGAATTTGCAAAAAACCTATGCTAAATTTAATCTATGTCATAAAATACCACAATCGTGTTATGTGTTGTCATATGCAATGAAGACCACGCAGAAAAGACGCTCTTGTCATACTGACCCCAGGTCGTTGGGGTGAAGCGGGGTTAAGATGGAGTGCTGGTCAGGGACGCTGATCACTGTGGTGCTGTTGGCTCCACATTCTCCTGCAGAACTGGGCAGCACACCCATGGTCTGTGCACTGGGAGGGTAAAGAGTCGAACCGATCGCCAGCCACAGAGAGACACAGAAGCCTGCTATTATTCCCGAGAACGCTCCCTGGAAGATCAAACACAGCTTTAAATTGGGGAAGACAAGTGACTTATCTAAAGTCATTGCTTGATTGAGTTTAATATTTCTGTTTCTGGAGGAAAAACAGCTACCAAAAAGACTGAAATGTCCAGACGAACAAAACAGCAATACATGTGTTTCCTAAGATTCTGTTGTGGTTTTACTCTACAAGATCCTAGAAAATTTTCAAAACATGTCATCTCTCAACTAAAATCCAACTTTTTTTTTAACATTTAGGATTTAAGATCACTTCTGTACGTTAGTTCAAGAAAATCAACCATAAAGCAAAACCAAAGCACTCACAATCTTGTTTGCTGCTGGGATAAACATCCCCAAAATGAATACGCCCAGTAAAGGACCGCTGACCACACCCATGACAGTGAATGATCCCTGAGAAGAAGAGATAGACAGTTTTAGAAAAATCACATGTAAACCTTGAAAGAGGTGCAGTTAGGTTTTGTCTTCAGTGTGAAAAAGTTATCATGAATGTTGGTCAGACCCCTACCAAATTTTAATCGATAATAAAATGTTGTAAACACACATTTCATTAGACATCATGAATAACTGATTGCTTAATAAGCTACATTTAGGGTTACATTTTATCCTGTTAAAGCTCCATAAATGCTGAAAAAAAGGTAGAGTTTCCACAATAAATTCAATATTACATCATATATAGTGTTTATTGAGTAAGGTGTCATACCTGAAGTACTCCCCAGTCCAGAAAAGAAGAGAGAGCAGCTATGGTGATACAGCCAACTCCATACAGGAACGCTTAGACAGAGGAGATATCCACGGTTACTTGAATGATGACAAAAATTTAAAGATTGTTCTAGAGAGAAATGTGGTCCGAGAAGATCAACTTACAGAGTGCTTTAGAAAGGAGGATCTGTCTCTTCTGGCTGACATTGACGAGGCGATGATGCAGCAGGTCCTCCATTGTTACTGCAGCCATCGCATTGATACTTGTAGAGACTGTACTGTAAGAAATAAGAAACCCAACTTAAGTTTGTCTGATCAGTTGTGTGGTGATAGTGAAGACAGGACAACTCAGTGCTTCAGTTTGGATTCTTATTTATTCCTTCATTAAAGTGAAGAGACTAGATTTAGGAAAAGAGAGCTGTCCTGCATTAGCTTCTCTTCACCACAAAATCTAGACTAGAATTTAAAATCCTTTTTTCTGACCAACAGAGTTCTGAACTGCCAGGTACCATCTCATCCTGAAGAGCTTATAGAGCCTCCTTACCTGATTATTAAGCCTGACCATTATCACTGTTGTAATACTGGCATTAATTTTAGAGCAGAACAACTTCAACTGCTTTAACTGATACTGTCATTCCCACCCATTAAATTAGCATTGGTCTATCATCACTGATTTACTGTTCCTGCAAATAGTACACATACTTTTACCATTATTATTGGCACTCTAACTTTAAGTCTGTATAAGTTGCATGAGTTTTTCCCATGCCACAGTGACTTGCTAAAGGCTGCAAAGTGCTCTGTGTATGGTGGATAAAAAAATAAGATGATTAAATCTTCAGACAGGATGAGGCTGGATCTTATTTATTTGATGTAAATTATGTAAATAATTCAAATAAAGACAACGGTGTAGCCCTTTTTGTAAAGTGTCGGGATAATATCTGTTGTGAACAGGCAGTGTTTAAATTGATTTCAATCCAATCTTTGCTTCTAAATAGCAGAAACCAAAACAGGTTTAGGAAGATAAATATGGTGCAACCCATTGTCCTTTGAAATGTGCCAAAGGGCCTGCCTTCGGACATGAGCTTAAAAAAACTTTAACACTAAAAGTATCTTAAAAGTATCCACAGCCTGAAGACAAAGTGGTCACAACTTAAATCAAGAGAAAAGCTAAAATTGAAATACCTCAGGGTCCCGCTGTATGCACAGGCAAGGAAAAGTCCTGGAAAGCCTGGATAATTCTGGAATATATCCAACACGAAGTACGGCATATACTTCATGACAAAAGAAAGGAGGGAGAAAAGAAAAGGGATTTATTATTTTATAAATTTCACTAAAAGAAAGAGATCAAACTACTTTGAAATAACTAGACTCCAAAAGTCTTTAATCACAATAATGAGGAGCTAATTATCCAACCAACAATGATTAAAACACACTGTCAGTTGACCTTAGAGTGTGACCTTAGCATCTCTGCAGTGAACAGTCTGAGTAAACATTTACGGTGCAGGGTGATCTGTTATCTAACCAGTCAAATTTTTTTAACCTCAATTAACTGATGATGGATTGATGAAGCATTTGTAAAATAAATAAATTAATAAAACAATCTTATGCAGGTTTTTGCCAAAAGTTCTTGGTCCCAGTCACGGATCCTTATTTTTATTATTATTTTGTTGGTGTTTTGTACCAGATCAGGGGCAGAAATCTTCCCGGACTCCAGCGGATCACAGTTGATGTAGTATGCGAACATGACGATGCCGCACGTTCCTGCGCTGCTCACAATGAGGCACAGGCCCACTTGGTTCACAAACAACGCCCTGCAATCACAACAGCGCAGTCTGTGAGCGGTGATATAAAAATCTTACAGGGTCATCTCATGACACTGTGAAAAAAAGGAAAACATAAATAAAACATCAACGCTTATCCAGAAAGTGACGTCTAAACTGCCCAACGAGGAAAATATCGAGTAAGATCCACGACTTGACTTGATTTCTGCTTGACCAAGGCAAATGACCACGAGGTGTTTGTTTTCCTATAACAAACAACTTTTATATGCAGGGTAAATACTGACCCGTGCGTTGGGAGAGCAAAGAGAGGAAGCAAAGTTATTATTTACAGGGTGTCACATGGCCATAAATCATGGACATGTTGACCTGATCTTGGCTTGTTAGCATGTTGACATTTGCTAATTAGTACTTGGAGAGGTTCGGTGTTAAGTGAGAACTTATGTAATAGTATTGACCGGGATGGCACATCCTTAATACAAGAACAGATAAATAGCAGGAGGGGAAAGTCTGAACTGCCCAACGAGGAAAATATCGAGTAAGATCCACGACTTGACTTGATTTCTGCTTGACCAAGGCAAATGACCACGAGGTGTTTGTTTTCCTATAACAAACAACTTTTATATGCAGGGTAAATACTGACCCGTGCGTTGGGAGAGCAAAGAGAGGGAGCAAAGTTATTATTTACAGGGTGTCACATGGCCATAAATCATGGATATGTTGACCTGATCTTGGCTTGTTAGCATGTTGACATTTGCTAATTAGTACTTGGAGAGGTTCGGTGTTAAGTGAGAACTTATGTAATAGTATTGACCGGGATGGCACATCCTTAATACAAGAACAGATAAATAGCAGGAGGGGAAAGTCATTAAGACAAAGCTAAAAACAAAGTGAATTTTTTTAGATCGATAATTCCTGTTAATGGATATCTTTGCCAGAGTAGTGCCCTGGATTCACAACTAGAATTAAATACACACTGATATCTGAAGTGGCAAAGCTTGTAAATTTACTCTTTTCAATACTGAATCATGATGTTCCTTTGGCAAAGTCAAGACCTGCAAACTGCAAACAAATCACAAGCAAATCTGGTTCATCTTTTTGGAATCAAACCATTGAAGTAAACCAAAGTGTAGCTTCTTCATATTTTACGATCCCCAGTAAAACTAAAACTCACTAGAAACAGGTCAACAGGCAACGCTCCAGGGTATGTACCGACCACAGTAGCCAATAAATCAAACAATGAAATGAAGGGAGAAGAAAAGTCTTGGCTGGAAGCAGTTTGTTGTATCTACTCTGGAAATACAGAAAAATTGGCTATGGTTTCCACCATCAAACAAGTCAAGAGAACTGGGCTGTGCATGTTTGATTGGTTGGTGTTTTTAGATCAATAATTCCTGTTAGTGGATATCTTTGCCAGAGTAGTGCCCTGGATTCACAACTAGAATTAAATACACACTGATATCTTATGTGGCAAAGCTTGTAAATTTACTCTTTTCAATACTGAATCATGATGTTACTGTGGCAAAGTCAAGACCTGCAAACTGCAAACAAATCACAAACAAATCTGGTTCATCTTTTTGAAATCAAACCATTGAAATAAACCAAAGTGTAGCTTCTTCATATTTTACGATCCCCAGTTAAACTAAAACTCACTAGAAACAGGTCAACAGGCAACACTCCAGGGTATGTACCGACCGCAGAAGCCAATAAATCAAACAATGAAATGAAGGGAGAAGAAAAGTCTTGGCTGGAAGCAGTTTGTCGTATCTACTCTAGAAATACAGAAAAATTGGCTATGGTTTCCACCATCAAACAAGTCAAGAGAACTGGGCTGTGCATGTTTGATTGGTTGGTGTTTTGGTGTGCTGATCGAGCTCCTGAAGTCCTGATTGCTTGGGTGTTCGGATGAATCAAAAACCACCTTGCAGGCGCATCTTCAAGAACAGGATATTTTTTTAAATGGCACACAGGCCCTCACTCACCACCGAGCATCTCTTTCTGTTCTGCAGGAGATATAGCGCTGGACTTGAGCTTGGTTCACCCCGTACATGGAAAGCCAAACCATTGCACCCCCGACAGTGAGGCTCCAGAAGGTGTAACGCTGACGTGGGTCCACATCAAAACTGGTGGGAAAAAGAAAAATTCAACAGAAGAATCACAAAACAAGATCCAGGGCCAATAAGATTCAGTGAAAACATGTCTCTCTATATACATCTGTGTGCTGTTAGATGTCAGAAGTGTCACACCTTGATGGTGAAAGTTAACAGATCGCTGGTCTTTTTTCAAACTTGCATCTACCCTTATAGAAACTGTTTTCAATGGGGGTGAATGAAAGCTTGGTGTATCTTATGCAGATCATATGAGGAACAATTTGCGTCTTTCTGAGACTCAAAGGGTTATTTAAAGGATCAGTGTTCGAAAACTTTGGAATGAGAACAGGTTGTTAGAACTGAACATCTCTTGTCTTCCAGAGAAAATAAACAGATCTAGATAAAAACTAAAACACTTGTTGGAAAGTCGACATGCAGTTTTGATTTGTTTGTCCTAGGTCAAGAATGAGCTGTTGTGTTAACTGCTTAAAATGATGATAACCACGTCACTATCAAAATGTACCCGATATCGTAGGAGTCATTGTAGATAAACAAACTGAAGTGTGAACATCTCATAACACACATGAAGTAAACATGTGGTTATCCAGATCAGAAAAAGGGTTCTTACTCATCGAAATTAATGCGTGATCCATTCTTGGCAATCTCTAGTACAAGTGCAGGACCACCAACCAGAACTGTCCCGTGGACGTAAATTGCCACAAAGCCCGAAAACATGACTATAATCTGGAACACGTCGGTCCAGATCACAGCTTTCATGCCGCCCTGTAACAGGAGAACAAAATTAAACCAACAGATGAGCAGCTGAGACTTTCTGGAAATTGAATCATTTACTTCAGGATGTATCCTACAAAAGAAAGTCCAGACCAAGTCACTGCATTTGGATCTGAACCATAACTTATTCTGTGCTCCTAGCTTGTTTAATAAATAGGTCCTCACCAGGGTTGTGTAAAGGGTGCAAATGAACCCCGTAGAAAACAGGGAAGCCCACATATTGAGTCCAGTAGCTGAAATGATAGAAAAGAGTTGTCATTTAGTGTTTCATCTACATACTCCAAACTTACAGAGTGTGATTATGAAAGAGACTTGTGTAGTTAAGCAAATGCAAAGCTCTGTCTTCTCTGCAGCAGTTGGTTATGTAAACCTAGATTATTATATATGCTTATCACTAATGGAAGCAGTAATGAGGCTGAACTTTGCTCTGGCGTGGCTGTTTGCAAAGCAGCTTAACTTAAGTATAAAGTTTGGAAACACAGTTTTATGAAACAGAAACTGCAGCTACCAGCAGTTCTTGAACATTTTCAAATGATTAAAAAAATATATACATGAATATTACTTTAAAAAACCTGGAAGAATTGAGTATATTGTTTCTAGCCTTTCGGGTAGAAATCACAGGGAAGGGTGTGATGTTTTTATTTCTGTTTCCAACCATCTCAGAGAAGGATGATTAATACTGCTGGTATACATAGAGGAGTTTGTGTTGACAATTTATTTCAGCACACCTAACAAAACTCTGCACGTGGATCCATCATGCCTTGCTTTGATACACAAGTTTAACATGTGACAGTGTTCAAAGTTGGGAACATAAATATCCTGATGTGACATGGTTTACGTATCATTATTTGTCATCTTTGCTTTGTTTGTGTTCGGTCCTTCTGCGCACTTGTAAAACCTACTCACACCCGAGGAGGTGTCAAGGGGAATTCTTCTATTACTTTCATAAAGTAAATGATCGTCTTCTTTTTATATCAACAAGTTTGGTCAGTGCAAACATTTTCCTTAAAGTTTACTTAGGAAGTATTATCGGAATAACAGAAGGATTAAAAAATGTGGCCTGGCTTGTATGAGTACGAGTACAGAGGCCAGAGTTCCAGCTACATGTGATGGTCACTGGACTGATGTGCTGATCCCTTAAGAGATATGCAACCTGTGCATCTGTGATTTTCTGTGCATCTGCAATATGATGTGAACACATCCATGATTACATGCTTTTTATCAGGGTCCTGCCTCACCCTGTCTGATTTCTATTTTAGCAGCACATTATTTACCTAACTGCACATGCTGTCAGTACAAAAAGAAAGTATAGTTGCATACGAGTGAGGGACCAGCACACCAAACCAGCGACCACTCAGACACTTCTTGACAGGTGCTGCTACGATTTTATTACATCAGGTTAAAACGCCTTCAACTCTTTTATTGCTTTAGTTTGTGTGCTGTCCTTTATCTCTTATTACTTAATTTTTTCTTTTATTGCTTTACTCGTTTTACTCTGTTTCCTCTCTGCTGTGCTTTAATTTTTCAATTAGCTACGTGTCCTCCTAGTTTAACTTAAACTGACTGCACCTTCATGTTGTTTCTCTATATCTGGTCAGATTCTTGGGGGCGTTTAACCATTGCTTGATAATTATAAATAGTTGAAAAGGGAGAATGAATATCATCTTTTTGTCAGGTGATCTCTCCTACCTTGGTTGACAATCAAGGCAGGTGCATAGATGACAATTCCTGTGTAGAGCAGCTGAGAGGAAGGAAATACAAACAAAGAAATCAGCAGACACAACAACAATCATTGGATTAAGGTCAGACAGTTTAGTAAGTTTGTGCAAATATGAGTGTTTGCCTTAGTAAACCCCGAATGCACGAGCTTTAGACCTCCCCGAGTTTGAGCCTAGAGTGGTGTAATTTTGTGAAAAGACGTGATATGTGACATTCAAGTCTAAAAATGTGTTGTTTTTAACTGTGCAGAGTATCAGACGACACCTGTCTTACCGTCGCAACAATGAACTGGATGCTCCCCAGCAGCTGCATGCCTCTGCCAAATCTCATCTTCAGGTACTGTGACAGGAAGACAGCCGGAGTTATAAGACATCCCTCCTCACCTTTCAACATATTTCATGACCCACAGGTGCGTTTCAAGATTATGGCTGTAAACCCAGACCTCATATTTCTCACTGTGGTTGGTTATTCTCATTACAGTACTTATAAAACAATACAAATCTCTTCTAACCCTCTGTATAAATAACACTGTGCTTCAGTTTCTGATGACTGGAAACTCATTCTGACCTGATTGGTGCTGGTTATGCCCAGTCGAAAGAAAACTGGCAGGAAGAGGTAAGCTGTCAGCAGAGAGTTGATGGTTTGTCCGAGGCACATGTAGAGGAATTTGAAGCCATAGCGTGAAGCTTCAGCGGGAACACCCAGAACCTGGACTGCTGACATAAAACTGGCACAGAGTGACAGCCCAACCGGCACTGCTGGCAGGCTTCTCCCCCCTGTAAAGAAGTCATCTACCCTGGCTTCCCTTTTCCCCTTCTTCAAGGCCTGGAAGAGTCCGATGGCCATGGAGACTAACAGCATGGCAGCAAAGACCATGTAGTCTGCCAAGACGAAGCCAGTTGTTGGCGCTCCATTGTTAGTCTGCTCCTCCATTATTTCACTTGAATGTAGTTTACTTGATCTGGTTGATTTTTTTCAAATCTGTCAGGGTAAAGACATTTAGAAAACTTTATGAACATACTACAAACACTTGTTAACACTGCAAACATCTCCTCTAGGTGACAGCTTTATGACTCTTCAAGTGCAGAAGACTTTCTTGTACACAGAAAGTTCTGTTTACAATGTAAACCTTCCTCTTGGTAGTGCTATTTTAAATAATCATATTTTGTTTCTATTGGTGTAGAGTTAAGTGTAAATCGTAGAAGTCAACAGTGTGAATGCATGCTTTTGCTGCCTCTGCAACTGTGCATCAAACCAGAAAGGTGGACTCGTCCCTAAATATGTTGTTTCTGAGGTGTCAGAGTTCATTTTATGTCCAAATCTGAGCCTGAGTGAACCTAACCAGCAAGACACTGAACATGGTTCGAGAGAATGCTGCATCTCCAGTTACTGGGAGTGAACCATCTGGCGTGCAAAATTCAATACAAAGAAATAAATTATACTGTCTCAAGAAATACACCAGTTCGCAAGTTACAATATGACATAAATCTGTGTTTCAGAATCAGAATCAGAAATACTTTAATAATCCCCTGGGGGAAATAGCTTTTGTCACAGTAACTCCAGAGCAAATACAGTAAAAAGTAAAAATAAAAGTAAAAGTAAAAGTAAAAACAAAATACTATAAAAATAAGTAAAAAATAAAGAGATAAATAGATAAAACAAGTAGAATAAGTACAAATAGAGATATAATATACAAGTATTTACACTATAAACAACACAAATAGTAAATAGTAACATCATATGCATGTATTTTGTGACTAGCATTACAGTTAATTTTTTGACATTGGAGTGAAACTTAAACTTTATTTGTTTTCCCTTTTTTTATCTTATATTGCAAGAATTTCAAGAATAATAAAAGCACTGAATTTAACAGAAGGGTGCTTTAATTCAGATGAGTTTATGTTTTATTACTAGGGGAGAAAAGTCAAATAGAGACTGCAGCTAAAATGTTTGGTTACACAACGCATATTTTAATATCTGAAGTTAAAAGTAGACACTTTGCTTTTAAACGGTAAAGTATTAAACTTTGAGAAAGAAGATGTTTCCTGTCGATGATAAATTTATAATCATATATAATCAGAGCGATAGTTGAAAACTTTCTGAGACTTACCACTGCTCCTCTCTGCAGTCAGCTGGTCCCCTCTTAGTGATGATGAATGTCCTGACAAACGTATTTATACTCCTGCAGCTGCTCCATAAAGCACACACCGCCTTTGATGCCGCGTTAAAACACGTGCGGGATCAGGAAAAGTTGTAATTGGAGCCTCACCGGTACGTCTCCCGAAAACCCCGAAGGAGAGGCTACCTGTAAGCATCTCTACAAATCAGCCATGGGGGGCGTGGCTAAGCCGGGCTTCGGAGTGACGTCCAATTGTGTGTGGGTTGGATTGTGAAGCTGCAGGTGAACAGTCAGTGTGCTGCAGGACTGAGAGAGGAAATACAGCCTAATTTAACATTTCATTGAGGGCTTTCTTTGTAAATGAGTCCAATTTAAGAACAGAGCAAAGATTAACAAAACGAGCATCATAAAGAAAATGTAACCATGAATTCAGCCAAGCTCAGGGTGGGAGGGGGGAATTTACGACAAGTATATTTTGAGGTGACAGGGAATAACACTAAAATTTATTCATAGCTGATTTTTATTACCTTTTATTCAGGTTAGGATGCAGTGTAAAATCGTGTCTTTACTTAGCTATAGGCCAAATGACACAAATTCCTGTTTGACAATGCAAGGGTGTTGGGAATATTACCAAACCCCCAAAACAGACTTCAAGGCTGTGTTCACACCGCAGGTCAATTCCGATTTTTTAACCATATAAGACACATATCTGATTTTTCATTTGAGTGTGAACAGTGCAATTCTGATTTTTTCAAATCTGACCCAGGCCTCTTTTGTATGTGGATATAAATTGGATATGTATTCGATGTGACTGCAGTGTGGACACTCAGGTCGCGTTCATCCGACCTATACGTCATCAATATGGGACAAACGTCACCATTGTTCGACAACAGAAACAGGAGCGGAAAGCAATTTGTGCTTTGTGCGCATGCGGGTCATTCACGGACGCATTCCGTTCACATTAGATGCCGCATTCATTGTTGTAATGTCAACGACTGCACAAAAAGATCGGATTTAACAAAAATTCGAATTGTGCGTCATAACCTGCAGTGTGAACGTAGCCCAAGATTCAAGATTTGTGTATTTGTCATGTGCATGTTTAACAAGGTCAACAATGCAATGAAATGCCCTGGATGAGATGACCGCTCGACTCAAAGGAGCACAGATAAAACGCACAATAAGTACTGAAGGAACACAATAAAATAAGGATACAAAAGATTATTAAAGACGAATAAAAGTATAAGAGAAATATTTACAAAGTGAACAAGCAATGCAGTAGGTGCTGAGTGTGAATGTATGAAATGGAGGATAAGTCGGTGGGATAAATGAGGTATGACAATTGCCATATTGCATATGATAGATAATGGTGTACAAATTGCTGAATTGCACATGGTATTGCACATCACAGATGATATTGCACAGTTAAGTGGGTTATTGCACAGAGTATTGTCCGGTGATACTGTCAGAGCGGTAATAATCCACATAGTCTAAGGTGATCTGTGTGAAAGTCCTGCAATAAAACTTTACCCCCCAAAATAAAAATAAATAAATAAATAAAATCCTATTATAATATTGATTTTTGCGTAATCAAACCTGAAAGACAGGCACATTTTTATTTTTATTTATCTTCTGCATAAAAAAAGGACACTTGTCATGTTTTGATTTTAGACCAACCTCAAAGTTTCCATCCATCAAAATCTAAATCCAATGTTTGTGTTTGGTTTCTAAGATCAGACATCAATAAAGTTTGATAAGTTGTCTACCAGCAAACATATTTTTTCAGCTTTGATATTTTAAAGCTGCACTGAAGATATCTGCTTTTTTAATCGAAATGTTAGCATTTTGTCAACTCTTTTATTTTCTCAATCTATTCCTTATTTCCACCAACCCTGCTGGTGTTTCACTTTCTGCATAAATTTACATGCTTTACCTGCTTTACGATTTTGGCTCATAAATTTTGACACATTGACCACTTACTTATGACCCTGCTCCCTATTTTAGTCATAAATGTCCAATCCTGCCAGTAAGCTTTTATGTGGACAGTAACTCCTTGTCTGTTTTTATGACTTCTGAGTCTTTTCTTCCTTCCTGAATTCCCACTATGCCCTGAAAGACTTCCTGCATCCTTGTTCAATGCACGAGTAAAGCCCCTTCACACTTTACATTAGGGGTATGGATCAACCATTGGCCTTGGCTGATAATCGAGCTGATACACTCTGGAGGAGTTGGGGCTCGAATTCCGCATGAGACACATCTGTAAGGAGCGAAGTACATCTACCCGTGTGGGTCCTTAAGCAAGACCCTTAGCGCTATGGAGACCTCATAAACATGAGTGTGTACCACTGAAAGGACGGTACAGGTTGTTAAAGCAAACCTCCCCAAATGCATATATCAATTTAACACAAGATCATGAGTCAAATTAACTCGAAGATTGGGTTAACTTGACCCTTAAAAAGAGTTATTGAGTCAACCCAAAATTTGGGTTAATTTGAATAACCCAACATTCTGGGTCAAAATAACCCAATAAGTAGCCGGTCCCTTTTCAACCCTGGTGCTGGGTTAAAAACAACCCAACAGGGTTTTTTAGAGTGTATTCATTATTAGACTGATCATCTGCATCAGCCTACTTGAGTAGTACTCATCAGTATAACTTTGGCTCTGCTTCTTTTGTGTTTTTCATATTTACTGTGGATGCATATCAGTTCCAAATATTGGTCATTGGACTCATTAACTACCAATAATCAGTAGTAGTGGACTACTGACCATGAAAAATTAATATTAGTTGACCCCTTCTCTCCACCTCTGCTTTTGGCTCTAAAGCCGAGAGGTTTGTTAGCTGGTATGGTTCGTCTATGTTAGGTAAAGTAGCTTTGTCTGTTTGGAGGTAGCTCCTGCTGTCTGATTGGCTAATTCTGTGAAGTGGAGAAATTCATCTGTTTGGGAGGTATCTCCAAGTCATTCACTTAGTATGAGCACAGTCTGACAAGTGCATTACATCAGCTGCTGTGGTTTTTGTGTTTGCTAGGACTGATTTTGTTGGGTAGAAAAGTCCTTTTTGCTTGTTTGGGTGGCTCATCTAGTAAGTTGGCGTATCCCCAGCATACCTTTTCTGAGAGGTTGGCCGTCCTAACATCTTGGTATTGACAATAACCATTATTTTGGAAAAAGGAAGTATCAATATTGTGCTGAAAGTAAGCGTACAGTAATACCCTGAGTTCTTAGTGGTGGTCCTTTGTGTCTGTGGCTGCATGTCATTTAAAGAGACAGATGAAAGAGAAGTAGCTGCTGCCAGCGAGCTAGCTTGTAGCAGCTCTCTCGGCTAATTTGACACTTTGAAAAACAGATTTTTAAAACAATGTTAGAGCTGGGGTTTCTCCCGGTTACTAATCAGTCCAACATTTATACTTTCTAAATGTTTTGTCATTCAGATCCACAATTTACAATCCACAGGAAGAAGCTAATACTCCAAAATAAAAGCACAGTTTGGGAAATAAAACATCCTAGCTGCCAGTCAAAAGAAATATATAAAAATTTAAAGCATGACAAACTATCCTTCTTCTGGTAACACCTTATCTGAACAGGTCTAGTCACAGGGCTTGTGGTGTAGATAAATCACTCATTTCAACATTATGAGAAATGGATGATGACGTGTGAGTTATTTTTGTTTGTTGGTAAGGTATGTGTTGCTCCACCCTTGTCTTGCCTTGCCTCAAAATGACTCACTGTCTTGTTTTATTTTTAAGTTATCTGTAAATATCACAAGATTTGATATCAGGTTAAAATCTGATATTGTGACAGTCCGACTGTTGGAGCAGGTCCATCTGTTTTGTGTTGTGAGTTTGTTTGTCTGTTTGTTGGTGGGCGCTAACTTCAGTGTTTGAGGTGAAGCTGATTCTTCGAGGTGTGGTTACTTTTTCTGTTTCTCAAAGTAGGGCAAAGGATCAAGTTTTTTCTGTTAAATGGGGTGAAGTTGTTGGTTTGCTCTTTCTGTCAGGAGCTACCCTGAGGGTGTAGTCCTTGAAAGCTGCCTGCATGGCCTAAGGTCTTCACGTAATTGTATTATTTCAGCAGTTTGTAAGTCAATGTGTCTTCGCTATTATTACCAGAGGTACTATCATGTGCTCAGCTGTAGATTAACACATACTTGGTGAATCGTGCCGACGTGGACAAAAAGATCAATGGGATCATAAGAAGGGTGGCACAGTGCTGTAGTGGTTAGCACTGCCGCCTCACAGCAAGAAGGTCCTGGGTTTGAATCCGGGTCAGGCTGTTTCTGTGTGGAGTTTGCATGTTGTCCCTGTGTCTGCATGGGTTTACTCCTGTGGGTTTTACTCCATCCCAAAACATGCAGAAGTGGGGTTAGGTTAATTGGCCACTTTCAAATTCCCCGTAGGTGTGAATGTGAGCTTGGATGGTTGTTCATCTCTATATGTCAGCCCTGCCATGAACTGGCGACTTGTCCAGGGTGTCCCCTGCCTTCACCTGAAGATGCTGGGATAGACTCCAGCACCCCCCCACGACCCCTAACGGGAATAAGCGGTAGAAAATGGATGGATGGATGGAATCATAAGAAAATTCAAAGTAATCTGTAATCCAAACATTGTCTGCAGTTTGTAACAGCTTTAGCAGGAAACTGCTAACCTCAGAGCTGAGCAGGGAAACCACAGCTGTCAGCTGGCTCTCTGTTCCTGTTCAATTAGATGAGTAGATTTAAGGCGTCCTCAATATCACATTTCCACTCGAATATTGAGAAAACACAACAATACTTCCTCAAGATCAAAACAGAATTGCATCACAAGGCTCTCTGTGTTTTTCTAAAGATGCGTGTTTCGTGATTTTGAAGATTTTGAAAGCAGTTACTCTCTGGAAGTTCAGTGTTTCAGTAGATATTTGTGACAACAGAACTTGACTGTGAAGCATCTGGTTCTCTAAATCAGGAAGTGCTATACTTCCTGCCACCATTCACACACACACATACACACACACAGACAGCATAAACCCAGAAGTCAAAGAAGACAGAGCCGAATTTTTCAGATGAGGATCTCTGCTGTTAAAGTTTAAAGGTAACACGCAAAAAAACTGAAATTACTTTGATATCCATTTCATATTTGGGTAGAAAACATGTGTGCCATCTTTATGAATGTTAAAGCTTTGCTGTTTTTAATTTAATGTGGCCTGAGTATAGTTTTGAGACTGTGTTTGTCTATGTTATGGCAGCTTAAAGCCTCACCAGGCCACGACAAAAACTAGACAAAGACTAATACTGACCTTTTAGTAAAAAGATAGTTAAACTGAATGTGGTGATTATACGGGTTTAAGACAGCTATCATTCGTCACATGAAATTCAAGAAGTATTTGTTGTTGAACAGTGAATTAAGTGTCTAAAACCCTCTAAAGAAACTGATCAAATGTTATATATCTTTAGAAACCATTTTATTTTTAACTCACTGTATTCTTAATTCATATACAGCAGAACACGGTGAGTGTTTGTCTCAAAAATCGGGAATTCCCAAAGTCTTCATTAGTCGTTTCAAAACGTCATTCAGAGTCATGGTGAGAGTTGTCGTCGAGTAAAGGGCTAAATAATCGGACATGTTCAGACTGTAAAATACACCCTCAGTTTGAATCTTTGTTTTCGAAGATTTTCTGGTAAGTTTTGGTGGGGAAAATCCACATGAGATGAACATAAACTTGAGACGGCAAAATTATGATCAAATTAGAAAGTCTCAACAGAAGTGTCCAGAGATGAATGTGAGAAAGCAGCACATTTATAACTTCTACCTCACTTCATTTCTAAGCAAAGTCTTGAGATATTCTGTACAATACATAATTCTCACAGCTACTTTTCAGACAAAAGGACAAGTAAAATATCAGTTAATAAAAATGAAGTGTAGCTTTTACTTTTCTAATTAGATAATTCAGAAGATTTTGTTATTCTTGTCTCATAATGTGTCCTGGTAAAGCTGTCTCAAATTTGTTTTTAAAAATCTGCCGATGTGTCCTAAGAGGCTCTCATGGATCCCAGCGAGGAGGAGTCAGCTCCTCTGGTAGTCAGAGACAGAGGAGGCAGCCACAGGTCCAGCTCCAGCACTGGTCCCAGTCTGCAAGTTCACCTCTACTTCTCTCCAGCCACAAAACATGAAACAACAATACAGATTTCATCGGGTCAAATCTCTGCTGAAAATGTCTGCATTCAAGCGGGGAAAAAATGTGGTGAGATTTTATTATAAAACAATGATTCTGGCTGAAGGCTTGTCAATATTAATACAAGAAAAACAGAGTAACATCATGTTGTGGTTGTTCTTGGATGTGCAAATTGCTTAGCCCTGGAGGTGTAGGATATCTTAACCTAACTAGTCATGCCAGGATGGTGTGTGTCTGCTCTCTTGCTCCAGGAATCTTACCGGTGTACCGAAGTCTTTTTGGGTTGGCTTCAGCTGATCTGTCATTTTGGTATCCTCCATCACACATGTTCACCGTGGAAGAAAACGTGCATGTCCACTTTAGAGTCAGGTAATTGAAAATCACAATCAATCATGCATTGATTTCAAGTGGGAAGCAGAGGAGAATATGGAGAGACAGTGAGTGAACACACACCGAGAAGAAGCTCGCTCAGTGTTTTGTGCAAAAGAAACAAACATATTTATTTGTACGCAGGTTTTTCTTTGGGAACTGGTTTGGCCAAGGACCGAGAACATCGTACCGCTACAGCCTGACCAGAGACAGAGTCACTCCAGTGCTTGACTACCTTGTCATTGATTATCTCTTTGCTCAGGTTGTACAGTATAAAATGTTTCAAACGTAAATTTTCTCTTGTGAGACTGAAGGTTAAGTCAAGTCTTGGGTTGACCCAATATGCTGTCAGTGTTTTCTATTAAAACTGTCTTTGTCTTCCCAATTTTCAAATGTATTTTCAGCTTCTAAATGTTTCAGTTGTAACTTACAGCAAATGTTAGATGTATTTAATGCTGTGTTTGACTCTTATTTCTTTTCACACAAAGCTGCGAAGTGACTTCATTGCGAGTGAGGCAGGAATCTCTCCACCTTTGACAACCCAGGAGGAATGCCTCGGTCTTGCAGTGCTGGACTTGTGGAGGATGGCTAAAGAGCAACATCAGAGTGTAAGAGAGCTCTGCAAGACTGTCAGGTATTAAGATTCGACTAATGTTTCACTTTCCCCAAACTGCATCACTACCTAAAGTCTACAGACAAAGAACAGTTTATAAAAGGTTATTTGAGTCCTGAAATATTTGTCTTGTATTTTGTGGTTTGCAAGTGTAGAAATCAAAAGCACTGTCCATCTTTCAGCTACAAATCATGCCTTCCTAAGTTGCATCGTCAGGACATCCAGAAAAGAAACCGACTGGATCGTTACCGAATCCGAAACACCCTCAAGCGCTACCTCAGGAAGATTGGTAGCTGCTCAGTCGACGAGTGCAGCTTGAAGCTCAAGTACCTGATTGAACTTGCTGGTATTGAACCTTCTTTAGGGAGTGAAACCTATCGAGTCAATCCCTCTTTTTCCCGTACAAAGTCAAGTTTCTGTCTTGTGCGGGTCACGGGGGAAAATGGGATCCAAACAGCTGAAAGTTGTCATCCTGATACTGCTGTGGTAAGAACTTTCGGTTTTTGAAGGCCATAATTATGAAGGCAACCTCATTAAAATATTAAAAGCCCTACATTCACAAGTGGTCAGAGAATTGATGTTGAATAATAACCTCTTTCTTTTAACAGTGGCAGACCTTCTGTGACTTCAAAGAAATTGTTGACATCAGTATAACGAGGGTATGCCATGAACAAGCAGCCCAAGACAACAGGATGGTGACAATAACACGCAAAGACGACAGAAGCCTGGTAAAGACCCGTAATCGTGAAGTTAACTTTAATGTCAAAAGTCATTTTCTTTTCAGATTTTGCTGCTTTGTGTTGATGCAAAAATTGAAGGTGCGTTTATTGTTGCTTTGCACCACAGGAAGCCACATTTCAGAGTCTCAAAGAAGCGCTTTCATTTGTGTCACTTGTTGATGGCTATTTTAGACTGACCACAGACTCTAGCAACTACTTCTGTCAGGACATCGCTCCTCCCAGTATTCTTGAGAGGATCAAAAACCACTGTCACGGCCCAATCACGTGAGTCATTTTGGTTTACATTTAATTTGTTTATCCCTCCAGTCTATCTGAGCAGGGACACAGTGTATGAAATTTAATGTAACTGAAGGAATCGTGAAACATTTACGGCTTTTCTTTTCCCAACAGGTCAGAGTTTGCTGTCAACAAGCTAAAAAAGTTGGGATTTAAAGGTGGTGCGTTCCTTCTTCGGCAGAGTCCCAAGAACTATGACAACTTCTTCCTGACTGTCTGTGTCCAGGTAAAAGTTCCTGTCAATAAAATGTTATAGACACACAGAAACAATATATGAACAACTTCCTGGTGACATCCTTATTGCCAGGAAATCATAAAAGTGAATTTCTAAGCAGGGTAGTTGTTCTGAACCTCAATTCTGAGCAGAAACAAACGTGATTTCCTGATTTTGTTTCCTGGTCAGAAACTTTTGTGCACCCGCAGTTTTTGTCAACTTTAAAGTGTGACAAATCTATTGTTTGTATATTGGATCGTGCATCGATAATCTCTATATTCAGGATTCTGAAAATTTGTTGTTACTCTTTTATTTCTGCAGACTCCTCTTGGTCTTGACTATAAAGACTGTCTGATCATTGAGAACGAGAACTACAGTCTCCCTGGCGTCCAGAAATCTTTCTCCAGCCTGAGAGAGCTCACCAGCTATTACCAACACAACAAGCTGCTGCTGGCTGACGTACCTGTCAAGTTGGGTCACTGCTGTCCACCTCGACCCAAAGGTGAGTCGACCAAGACATGCAAATGATAGAACTCAATACACACCACTTTGTATGTTGAGAACAGGAGGAGTTGCTTTTATATTCTCCATTTTATCATTTTAATGCTTGAGCTACACAAAGAGCTTATCCAATCATAGCCTATAGATTGAGGCAAACCTGGGGCTCTACTATGCTTTCTAAATTCACAGTTTGGGTTAAGCTGTCCCCCTAAAACTCCCACAAAGAGTTTTTTTTAGATTTACAAAATTAACTGTTGTTCTATTATTATCTGCAAGAGGGTCAGTGTGAGTCAAACAGCTACAGAAACAGCCCTTTTTATAATTTCCACATAGAATATTCACAAAAAGTGATACATGCGACCATCAAAAGTCAACAGGAAGTGATTATTTTTTGTCAGAAGATGATAACAGACCATGATGGTCAGACAATCTTCCACTTTACCCCCTTCAAATTTTGTTTAATCAGAAAACTATTTTGGTCAAAATCTATGGGAATAGAATCGTTGCAAATAATAGAAGTTAGTATTTGGTCCCCTTTTGAATAAAACCCCATGTTGAATTGTTTTATTTGCATTAAATTAAAGGTGATAATGGATGTAAATCAAACACACTTGGTATTCTTATTTGAGTACAGCAGAAACTGACCGACTTACTGCCTCTTGAAAAGATGGTGGGTAGAATGGTGGGCGTCCTTTCTTTGGAATTTGGAATTACAAGTTTTTGGAGTCTTTTGGGGCTTATCGTCTTCTACCGGTGGAAAATGTATTCTTGTTAACTCATAAATGAATGGATCTTCATGAGTCTGATATATTTGACCGCCATCAGCTACCAATTGGAATCAATGGTAAAGAAGTTATGACATAAATAGGCTCAAAATTCATTACAATTTGTGAGCTGAATGGACACAAACTGAAACAGCACAATAGTTGACTCTGAGAAAAATACTTGAGTGTGAATCTCTGTTCTGCACCGAAACAAGGGGACAGTGTAAGGCTGCTAAGAAATAGAGGCCAAGGTCGGCAGCAATCTGGACTATCACACAGATATTTCTAGACGACCAGCAGCCCACATGAGGGCCTAGGGCGACGCCAACCTGGGATACCAGTATCATTCAAATGATAAACAAGCCTAGCTAGTAGAGCAGCTGTTAGATAAGGAGTTTTTCTTGACACAGCTGTGAATGTTTTGAAATTGAAGCTCTGTAACAGAGATTTGTCTTGAGAACTTTGGGGAAGTTGACATTATATCAGACGCCAAGGACAGAACGTCAATAGTCTGTCGAGGGGGATGGGACATGTTTGAGGCGGTAGCTTAGCCTTGCTTTATACTCGCTTTTGATTTATGCTGTTTTGTTGTTACTCGTTTGGGGGTGTCTGTGTTTGGCAGCATAAGCTCAGATTTGTTTATAATCGGTTTTAGGTTACCCTGTTGCAGACCTATCACAGGTACATTATGACAAGGTTGATTTCATTATGAACAAGCAGCATGAGATCAAGCAGGAAGATAAGATGATTTATTGAACCCCTACAGGAAATTCAATATGGACCACTTCTCACTGTTTAAAGACTCCTGCATTGACAGGCATTGTCTTGAGTCAGCATTGTGACTCTGCCTCAGTTGTTTTTGATTAATTTAGTTTCCTTCTGAGCCACTTAGTGCTGCATGATCACTGTGTCTCTCCATCTTTCACCCTCTTGACACTTCAGTTGTAAATCAGAGGTTACACAAATGTAAATTTTTCTTATGCAGACTTCTTTTATTTTGACGTGTTTGCTGTTTCTTCAGAGCTCACAAACTTGATCATCATACGCAGCAGCAGCTCTGTGGAAGCTCATGGTTCCCCGACTCTTGAAAGAAACAAATTCAGTCACATCCAGTTCCACAAAATCAAGTATGAAGACTTGACCTGGGTGAGTGTATGAACATGACTCCAACTGAATAAAGATTTTGCTCTGATTCCATTAACAAAACCATTTAAAATAGTCTGGCATTCCTTATCTAGCTTTTCTTCTTCACTATCAAGCTCTGTTGCTAATTCCACCACCATCACAGGGTCTTAAAGGAAATCAGGGGTTATAAATGTTGGGAGAAAATTAATCACAGTTTCTGAATGTATTTCCCTCTAAGGTTGAAAGTCTTGGACAGGGATCCTTCACTCGAATTTTCAAGGGCTATAAAACTGACATCCATGATGGGGAGAAACACGTGACCAATGTTTTCCTGAAGGAACTCGATGCCGTTCACAAGGACTACTGGGAGGTGTCTGTCTCTAGTGTAAAATAAACTGGATTCTTTAACATTACTGCTGTTTATTAGTTTTTTAACATATGTTGTTGTTTGTCCTTCTCAGTCATTCTTTGAAGCTGCCAGCTTGATGAGCCAGATTTCACACAAACACCTCCTCCTTGTGTATGGTGTCAGTGTTTACGGCGCAAAAAGTGAGTCCAGATTTATGAAGCAAACGTGCCTTACATTGTGCAGATGTTTTAATGTCCTACGAATTATGTTTAGCTTTTGACGCTCCTTTGCAAAAAGACATTTGAGAACATTTCATTCTCTTCACAATGAGGATATTTCAACATGAAATCCTCAAGTGACCCCGGCACTGTCTGCAGTCTGTGGCTCTGTGTTCATTTGAAGTACAGCTGTAGAAACAACCCTTGCTGTGTCTTACAGATATCATGGTGCAGGAGTTTGTCGAGTACGGGGCTCTTGACCTGTTCTTGAAGAGAGGGAGATCTGTCTCAGTGAGCTGGAAACTTGACGTAGCAAAGCAGCTTGCGTCTGTCCTCAACTTTTTGGTAAGATAAACTTTGAAGTAAAACACAAGGAAAAATTTGCACCAAAGTCATGAAAGCACAGCGGGATCAAATACCTAAAGCAGATTTTGCTTCATGTGTTTGTGCATGACAGGAACTCGACTGGTTTTAGTTTTACTTGAGCTGCAGAATTGATGTGAATGAATCTTAGTGTGCTTTGAGGGGATAAAACATATCAAATACAAAACAATAAACAACAAAATTAGCATATTTTTATGAACTAATTTAGAAACATGTTTGTAAAATAGCCTCAAGCCAAAGCATACAACACACATATTTTTATGGAGAATCAGGTTTCAGGAAAAAACACAGAGGCTTATAAGCTGGTCAGGGATTTTATTGAGTCCTTTAACAATAAGGAACTCAGTGCAGCACTTTTTATTGACTTGTCAAAAGCTGTTGAGGCTTTAGATCTTTCTATTCTGAAACAAAGTCTGCCATGTATTGGACTTGGGTTTAAAAATGAAAACATGACCACATCACCCCAATTCTGGCATCCCTCCACTGGCTTCCCGTTCGTTTTAGAATTCATTGTAAAATTGTATTGTTTGTTTTTAAATCTATAAATGGATCAGCTCCACAGTACATCTCTGACCTCTTAAATGTTTATTCCCCCCACGTTCCTTGAGGTCTGCTGATCAGCTCCAACTCATTGTCCCTAAAACTCGTTTGTAAACCCGTAGCTTTCTCAGCTGTGGCTCCCAAATTGTGGAACGATTTGGACACTCAAAACATCCCCGACTCTTTCTACCTTTAAATCACATCTTAAAACTCATTTTTACTCCTTGGCTTTTAGTTCAGCATGAGAGTTGTGTGATCTCTGTCCTTTTATGACTTTTATGGTCCTTTTATCACTTTTATTTCTTTTATGCTTTCGTGTTTTTATTTCATTTATTTTATTTCATTTAAATGTTTTTTTTACCTGCTTTTATTTATTTCCTTGTGATGTTTCCTGCAGTGTTTGTTCTTTTAAATTTTACTTTGCAGCACTTTGGCAAACTTGAATCTTTTTTAAAATGTGCTACATAAATAAAGCAGATTGGATTGGATTGAAAAAAAAAAAAACCCTATTCATCCAACAGATCACAGTGTGAGCAGACAGAAGGTATCATCTCTAGACTTTTTTAAATATCAAATGGCATGCCTCAGGGCTCTGTTTTGGGACCTCTTGTTTACAACTTATCCTTATAGCAGTGGTCAAAATGTCCCCAAAGCAATTTTTCATTTGTATGCAGATGATACTGTCATTTCCTCTTCTGCTCAAACACAGTATCAGACTCTCTGTCACTTACAAGATGCTTTTGATAATGTACAAGACACCTTTCATGACTTAACCCTGATCAAACAAACTCATGATGTTTGTGAATTTCCCAATCGTACAGAATACATGATTTCACTTTAACATGAAACTGTCCTGCAGGAAGAAAAAAACATCGTCCATGGAAACATTTGTGCAAAAAACCTGCTCTTGGCCAGAGAAGGCGACCCGGCACAAGGAAGCCCTCCCTTCATCAAGCTCAGCGACCCGGGCATCAGGGTGGGCATGCTGAGCAGAGAAGGTAAATCTCAGTCTTCCTTTGATCCATGATCACCACGAACAGGTCTGCAGTTGTTCATACTGGATCTAGCTGTCTGTGGGGAGAAGGGAAGTGATTGAATAATGCTTTGTGCCTTTAGACTGATACTGTCAGGTTCTGTGTGTGAAACAAATGAAAACAGGACCCAAATGCAGAACTTGAAAAAGGATCTATTTAAGAACTAAACAACAAAAACTTACTTTCCAAATTCTCCACCTAAAAGAACCGAAAAAACAAAATCCAACCAACAGACACACAGACATACAACAATGAACCAACAAGGAAACAGGGGAAGACAGGGACTTTATGAACACACAGGGAAACGAGCAACGAGAGGCAGGTGAGACACTGAGACACAGGTGAGGACAATTGCAGAGGAGGGAAAACTGAGGAAGTAAAACAAGACTAGAAACACAGGGGATAAACTACTACAAAATAAAACAGGAAACACTGATATAAGGAATAAAACACTGAGAATATGAGGGAAACGGGGTCAGACACAAACTGAAAACTGATTAAGACAGGACTACAGCGGATTATTTTACTATACATATGTATTTTTTTCCACTTTTTTCTCTGTTGCTCTTATCCTTTTGTTTTATGTTGCTGCTTTTACTCTGTAAAGTGTCCTTGAGTGTCTAGAAAGGCGTTTATAAATAAGATGTATTATAATTATTTTGATTTAAATATGCCCTTATGTGTGCGCTCCTTTAGTCATCCTGGACAGGATCCCCTGGGTGGCCCCTGAGCTCCTCATGGATCCAAACAACCTGACCCTGGAGAGTGATAAGTGGAGCTTTGGTGCCTCTGTGTGGGAGATCTTCAACGGTGGGAACAATCCGCTGCTAGGCTGGGACTTGAATCTGGTACTTACACTTTTTACTTCTCAGTTATCTTCATGCCGATCAGGCATGGTTGCAAAAAAAGCTAACAATGTCTCCAAATAACCATAACCTTGTTGCGGAAGTGCATTGAAGTGCAAATGTCAAATTTACTCTTAGTGTGTAGAGCAAAAAATTTTTCAAGCGCACCTGACAGATGTTGTTAGGTGACTGATGTTGTCCAGATCTTCTGAGATAATCATCAAAACAAACTGAAGCTTTAAACCAAACATAGACAAACACAACATAATGTTAAAGGCTGTTTTGTTTTGTGCAGAAACACCAGTTTTATGAGAACTTCCAGCAGCTGCCTCCCTCTCAGTGGACAGAGCTGGCTGATCTGATTGCTCAGTGTATGGACTATCAGGCGGCTTTCAGACCCTCCTGTCGCAGCATTATTCGACAACTCAACAGCATGATCACCTCAGGTAAAGATGTGTATCATCATTTCGATCATCAACATCTTTTGATATTATGGAATAATTTCTTGCAACTGTGTTTTGAGAAACTTCATTGGAATTGAGGTTTTACGAGAAATGTACACAAGGAAGAATACAGACATATTATTGTGTATCTTCTATTATATTTTATTACATTATCAGGTTTGAGGTTTACTGGAATTGCTTTTTTTTCCATCTGGTATGTGCAAAATAACACAAAGAGTCAGATGACCCTCATTTGCACAGATTATTTCCAGTTATATTGAAACTTTTTTGTTTAAAAGTTTTTTTGTCAAAGGACACAGCAAAATCAGAAAACCATTAATATACTAATATATTTCTGTTTCATGGCAGACTACGTGATTCTTCATGCTGCTGAACCCGTCACACAGAACCCTGTGTGGAAAGCCCTCAGCTTAAATCAACATGACCAGACACTGTTTGAGGAAAGACACCTCCGCTACATCTCCAATCTGGGAAAAGTAAGCGTTAACTCAACACTTGTCACTTGACTGACAACACAAAATGAGCTGATCAGTGCACAAGTTTGGGGGTTAATAAGGGGGTTGGGGGGTTAAGTGATAGGATGCGTAGCTCATAAATAAAAGTGCTTCAGTTTTAGACAGAACCCTTATGGTTAAACAAAATCCCAGTTAATTGACTTTTTAATGAAATTATATGACAGTGATATGAAACTTGGGATATTTAGAGTACTCGAGTTTATCTCCTGCCCCTGAAAATCCATCAAAGACAATCATTTCTCACTCTCACTCTAAAACTCTGAAAAACTCCAGGGAAACTTTGGCAGTGTGGAGCTCTGCCGGTATGACCCGCTGGGTGATAACACAGGCGAGCTGGTTGCAGTGAAAAAGCTGCAGCCCAACAAGCAGTCGACCCTGGAGGACTTTAAGAAAGAGGTCAACACTCTGAGTGTGTTTCACTGCGACTACATCGTCAAATACAGAGGAGTCTGCTACAGCACGGGTAATTCAGTCAATCACTGCAAACACAATAGATCAAATATTCTATATCCATGCTCAGTGTTTACTCTTTGACTATTATTTTGGCATCTTCGTTTCAATGTTTAATGATAATTTCACTAAAGGTCGTCTCAGCATGAGTTTGGTGATGGAGTATCTGCCCTTTGGCAGCCTTATCCACTATCTGGACAGCAATCGACACAAAGTCAACACCAGGCGGATGCTTCTTTTTGCTTCTCAGATCTGTAAGGTAGGAGTTTGTTATATGAGCTAAAATACTGCAGAAGGTTGTTATTGAGATGTTTTTTTTAAATGCCCCCAAAACTCTATTAAAATACTTTGAAATTTCACACAAACAAGTACTTATGTAGGTTGAAAATATATGTGTATCATCATAAGGAAATGTTGATCTGAATTTGCAGCAGTCTCGCCCAGTAATGACCTCCAGGAATCCTCCAGAAACTATAAAGTCAGATTCTTTAGAAACTTGAGATCAAGTTTTTATTTCAGGAACTCATACTGGAGAATTACCTCTGCAAGTTACCATAAAAAACAACAACAAAAAAAGAAATCTGAGCGACCCTTTTCTGTCAGTCATGATAACCAGGTCAAATGAGACAGTCGAAGCCACAAAAAACACATGCTACAAACTGAATGGCCTTGAATGGCAATCTCAGCAGCAGCCTGTTTCTGTTTCGTTTCAGGGTGAAACAAAAAGGGGAAGGACCCAAGTGCAGAACCAAACATTATTTATTCAAAAATAACAAAACAAGAAGCAACAAAAACTTACTTCCAGAAATGTCCAACTAAAATTCCAAAAGGGCAAAAACCAAAAGGAGACACTGGCATTCACAATGAACAGACAAAGAAGCAGGGGAAGACAAGGACTATATATACACACACAGGGAAACGAGCAACGAGAGGCAGGTGAGACACTGAGACACAAGTGAGGACAATTACAGAGGAGGGAAAACTGAGGAAGTAACGCAAGACGAGAAACACAAGGAATAAACTACTACAAAATAAAACAGGAAACACTGAAAACATGAGTGAAACAGGGTCAGACACAAACTGAAAACTAACAAGACAGGACTACAAGGGAACAGAAACACACAAAATACAAAGAAAATAAACTCAAATCACAAAAGCAGGGAAAAACTAATCAAACAGTATATATCATGACAGTTTCTACTCCTATAATGAAGTCTGCTGCCCAGATTAAAACAAAGTTTAGGAGACAAATGTTAGCAGTTTAGTCTAATTTCTCCTGTAATAATGTTTTTTATTGTCTCAGGGGATGGAGTGCCTGCAGAGCCTGCGTTATGTACACCGAGACCTTGCTGCCAGAAATATCCTTGTGGCCAGTGAGTCTCTGGTGAAAATTGCAGATTTCGGGCTGTCCAAGATCATCCCTTTTGACAAAGAGTACTACCGAGTCAAACAGCCAGGAGAGAGCCCCATCTTCTGGTATTTTTCCTCATGTCTAAAAATGAATAAATAGATATTTGTTCAAAGTGTTCAAAGTCTAATTGTTCAAATCTGATGCAGGTACGCTCCAGAGGCCATCACTGAGTCAAAATTCTCCCACAAGTCAGACGTCTGGAGTTTTGGAGTCGTCCTTCATGAGATTTTCTCCTACTGCGATATGAACTCCAACCCAAAAAGAGTAAGATGGTTAATGAACAATAATCAATAACTTATAAACAAACCTGTTGAATCAAACTAACACAGGCTTCTCCCATTTTAGCTCTGTATGCAGGAGATTGGACACAATGTACAAAGTCCATCCATTTCAATGCATCTGGCAAATATTCTGAAGAACAACTGGAGGCTGCCCGCTCCACTGAACTGCCCCAACAAGGTAAACTCGGGTTTTATAGTTAAACCCTTTAATGCCTTTTGTGTTATATTTGATACATACTTTTATGAAAACTTCTATCAAATCGATATGATCAACAAATACTAAAAAAATTACAGTCCAATAAATGATAAAAATGTCCTCTTGTGGTTTATCAGTTTCCAAAAACATCTAATGTATCAAACAAGATAAATATATATATATTTGTTAAGTGAAGTAAACATTTCAGCTCCAAAAAAGTTAGAATTTTCTGGCCATAATTTGTGTTTTCAGGCATTTAAGTGTTAAACCCTAAAGTTCAGGAAATACACAAAGGCTTGTTTTGATGATGACTGAATAAAAGATCCTTTTCCTACAATTCTGAATTGACATCATGTATCAAAAACATAATATTGTCAAAATGTAAACAACCATTTTGTCATTTGAAATGCGAAATACGACCAGCTATATTGTACGTACTGTGTGAAGAGTAAAAGTGGAACTTGCTCTCCAAGTGGAGATTTCACATCATTTTGTGTTTCGTTGTGTTACACCAGGTGTACAGTCTGATGCAACACTGCTGGGCGTATGACTCAGAAGAGCGGCCGTGTTTCTCAAGCCTCGGGAACCAAATCGAAACCATGATGCAAGACGATAGAGAGAATCCCAAAGGCTGATGGAGCTCCTAATGGCTCCCATCAGCTGAACACACAGTGAACTTGAGAGCAGCAGCGTGAACTGACACAATTTAATCAGGTATCTAAACGAAGATCCTGCACACACTTGTATCATAACAGTGAAAATGTAAGTAATCACATCCTGATAATAGAGTTTCAGTTGCTTCAATCCAAAATGTCAAATGGTTTCTTATCTTATTCTGCTACAAGACTGATATTTACAAGTGAAGTGAGGATAAATATGATGTATATAATACAGAGGAAATATAAAAACGGACTGACTTCCAGTTCGATTACCTGTAATTTTTTTGCTTGTCATTTAAAGATTATTTCTTCACATCAAACGAATAAACTTGCACTTATATATCCTTTTAAACATCTCTTTATTTGTTATTTGTTGACTCTAAATCGCTGAAAAGATGTCTGAGAATTAACAAGAACTATAAACCATCATCCATTACTTTCAAATGAATGATACCTGAAGTCGAACAGGAGTGCTCATTGTGATGCACTGTTTGTTTAAGGGTTCATCTGGTATCGCAGGAATGTAGTTTTACCATATTCATTAAATGTAAGGAATATACTTAATGATAAACAAACTACCTGGCATGCATTGTCATTGACTTTTTGATCACTTATTTGGCAAAATCTGCTTTTAATCAAAACAAAAATGAAAAAAAAAAAGGTTTTTGGCAGTCGAAAGATTGAAAAGTAGCCTGGAATAAAAAAATAAATTAAAAAGTACCTCTACTACCACATCTAAATGGATCATTCCACGGCACTATTAACATGTGTGAAGTTAGATAAAACCGAGTATTATGCGCTGATTTGTTGTGCAGCCTGCAGAAGAAGTATCAAAAACAATGTTATGGGCTCAGGAATAAAAAAGTAGGACGCTTCAAATCCTCAAAAGCTCTCTTTACACCCTGTTGTTGCCAGATCACATTTTATAATGACACATTGTACCTCGTCCAAACGTTTTCTTTGCCAAAGAAACCAAAATTCACAACACAGCGCGTCACTATACAGAGCGTTCATTGTTCAGACGAGGCATGTCAAGGAAGCACGGCACTGAATCACCACAACTGTGTGGGCGTTTTACATCCTATCTGCAGAGTTCATGGATAGAGTATATTTAATGATGAAGACCAACTCTTGTTTCTGTGCTTCCAGTTTGGCCACATTACAATGGAGCTTAACTTGAGGGTGTCCAGCAGAGAGATTTATTGTCAAGAGAGCCTTTGTTTTTAATTTAATGCCTCAGTTCCAAACTAGACTGTTAAAAGATGAAATATTTCACCAGGGCATACTAACTACACTTTCTAATGTTTCTATTTCAAGTTTCTCTTTGCGTACTTGAAAATCTGAGACTCGAGTTATGAAACATTTTTTTCAAATGCAACAGTAAGTCAGCACCCAAATGCAAGCAGAGCAGCAGTTTTAGCGCATGAGACTGCAGACAGGACAAAGACACCTGTGACAGCAGCCAGGGCAAACTGGTCAGGTTTACTGTAGATGGTGTGATGAGGATTAAAGGACTGAAGCCAACTGTGTGAACGTTCAGCGATGGGACAGCTGTGATGGTAGGAGAAGAGGAACGTCTGAGGCCATCTGGTGGTCAAGGGTGTGTGGAGCAGACTGAATAGGGGGACAGTTTGATTTGTGTGGAGAGAAGAAAAGAAGAAAATGTGAAATCTACTTTGTGTTAATAAAAAAGAAGTTCCAGATCCAATTTACATCTGTAAACAATAATAATAACTCATCCACAATTGAACAAATTTTTTAATAAAACTCATAGAAAGTTTGTCGCGCAAAATGAAAATAACGCTAAACCTTGGATGTGACATTTCATGATGGGACTTAATCTTTCTTCAACAGACTCATTTACTTAAATATGTTTAAATACAGTACAGGCCAAAAGTTTGGACACACCTTCTCATTAAATGCATTTTCTTTATTCTCATTACTATTTAAATTGTAGATTCTCAGTGAAGGCATCAAAACTATGAATGAACACATGTGGAATCATGTGCTTAAGAAAAAAGTGTGAAATAACTGAAAACATGTTTTATATTTTATATTCCTCAAAGTAGCCACCCTTTGCTTTTTTGATAGCGCTGCAAACTTTTGCTGTTCTCTCAATGAACTTAATTAGGTAGTCACCTGAAATGGTTTTTACTTCACAGGTGTGCCTTGTCAGGGTTACTTCGTGACTGACAGGGTGGCTATTTTAAAGAAACTAGAATATAAAACATGTCTTCAGTTATTTCACACTTTTTTTTACAAGTACAAAATTCTACATGTGTTCATTCATAGTTTTATTGCCTTCAGTGATAATCTACAATGTAAATAGTCATATAAAAAAATAAAGAAAAGACATTGAATAAGAAGGTGTGTCCAAACTTTTGGCCTGTACTGTACGTCTAATACAATATGTGGTCCTTAATTTACAAGGTTGCTTTATTTTTGTCCACAAGATGGCGCTCTATAACCATGTTTCCTTTCAAGGCAACAATCACCCGATGAACAAACTAGATTGAACACTGAACAACCAGCGACAGTTATTGTCATATGTGACATGTTGAATTTTAGTCACATAAGTGCTTTTACTTCTTCAGTCTGTTGTTTTGTAATCACATTGTTGTGCATATATATTACGTATGAGTCATAAAGGTAAAAATTGGCATCAGAATTGGACTTTTCAACGGTTATTGTTGCAGAAACACATTCTGCATAAAAGAGACCAGAGAAATACTATGAAATACTTCTTCTTGTCTGAGCGTAATCTAAATAAAACATACTTTAATCATTATTTTTAGTCTTGTTAGTAATTTACTCACAGTTTTAAAACATGATTGCTCTAAATTTAAGAGATTGAACATTAAACCAGGTAAAAGTGACAGTAAGTCATCACATGGAAGCAACATGAGGTTTTTTATCTTGTAACCTCTACCCCACAGCAAACTGCCCTTTATGGTTCTCTATCTGCTGTTTAGTTTTACACAGGTTAGCAGCTTCAAGGCGACAGGACCCTACAGTCTCTACCTGTGCCGCTCACTCCTTTTCTTTCATTTGAGTTCACTTGCAGAAACTAACTTATCGGTGTTGGAATGCATTCAGCTGTGCATGATGGTGTCACACACATGCGCAAACACACACAGACATACATGTAGACATGGATAACTGGATCACATAGCTCTGTATATATAGGGACTGATGATGTCTTTGTTGACCTCGGGGGAATGTGCGTTTGATTGTGCTCAGACAGCTGAAGGTAATTTTAGAGGCAAAAAAAAAACAACATCACACCCATCGAGGTTTTCCAAAGGGTATAAGGACCTAAATAAATGAATTGGAAGATAATTTGGAGACATTTTAGTCCAACAAAACATCCCTTTTTTTATTTGCAGTGCAGGATTTCATTTCAAAGCCATCTTTATAAAAATAAGAGTATAAAACTTCATTTTAGCAGCACATTTTTAACAGAGTTGGATATTTCGACAGGACGTCCTAAAGCATACGACCTCTGCCTGAATATGACTGCAGTTTTCAAAATGTGTGCACTTTACTCCTTTCACAACTTTTTCCCAGTGAAGCACATATAAGAACCAAAAAATCATTACCCCCCCGAACATTTTGAACATAAATAAACAGAAAAAAACACTTAGATAAAAAAAAGTTTACATACATTAATCAAAAAGGTGAGTTACCTCACTGTCCTAAGAAACCCTGAGAAAAAAAGTAACGCCTCTTCATTAACAACTACACAAACAGTGTGCACCTGTTAACCAGTTTGCCTATGTGCAGTATAAATATTTGTATTGGAAAAAATCACTAAAAGTGTGGCGTAACACAAGTAGGAAATTTCCCACCATTGGAGCAATTATGTGCTATGGACATGATTAAGTTTGTTGTCAGACTGATTAACAGATCAACACCCAGCCTTCCTGAAAGTGGGATCAGCAAAGGAAAAGCATTACAAGAAAAAGTGACACTCCCAGATAAACAAAGGCGAGGTCCAAACATAGATCTGACAGGCTGGACTGTTTGTCTGCATAAAACAAACTTGAGGCCGTTTGTCAGACAGTAAAAACACACAGTTGACACTCTTAGTACAGTTGTGGTTCAGTTCATGCCATGGGTGTGTCAAGTGCTTGCTGTTTCATTAACTGAGTGTGAAATGAATGAAAAGAAAAGAGTGGCATTTGGGGATCCAACCGATGATTTTCCGGTTCATATAAAATCAAAGTTTAAAAACACACAGCTATCACTGTAAAGCATACAGAGATACACTTACAAATGCAAAGGCAAATCCTGTTTGTCTGGGAGCACAGATGAATCCAAAGAGACAGAGAGACATATTATGAGAGACAACAGACAATTAAATTTCCCTTAGGGGATTAATAAAGTTCTTATTCTTATTCCTAAAATTGAACAATATTTTGAAGGAAACTTTGCTACCCTGTTTCTTCTTTCGACAAACGTCAACAGATTTATATAAGGACAAAATATGTCTCTTTATTCCCTTCTTTATCGCCCAGTTGTGTCCAGCATAAAATGACGAAAACAGATGATTCATTGAAGCGTACAAACGTGAATTTAAAATCTGTCCTCATGATAGATTGGAGGTCACACCTGCATGTATTACGTCTCGAGTCCACAAAGTCATAGTTTTGTGGTTCTAAATCCTTTTCTTGGGGGGATCACAATTCAGATTGGGGTCGTGTACTCTGTGCCACATGAGGTACATGTGAGCCGAAAGGAATCGATGTACCAGTAAAATCTCTTTGTAATAGCAGGGATCATATCCATCTAGTTTGCTGGAGGGGATGTGGAGTCCTGCTGTCCTCACACCAATATGGGAAGAAGGTCCAAGTCCCGCTTTGGCCAAACACATCCCCATGTAAACATCGTCAATGGGGAGAAGAGTAATGGACTGTGACATTTTGTATATGATCAAAGCTGTAGCGCCAGACATCAAGAAGCCTCCACCACCACAGTAGGGCGGATATGATTCTGACTCATGTACCTGCACTGGGATATAATATTTGCTCTGTGTCGATCTAATGGGTCCCACGTTCTGGATCAGATGACCAGTAAAGAGGTGTTTGCTTCCATCGTTGTCCTCAAGGCCTTGGAGATACTCTACCATATTGTCTGTGTTGGCGAAAACATCATCATCGCCATTGAGCAGAAAACGAGCATTTGGACAGTTTCTTTCCATCCACTCCAGGAAAAGTATCTGCTTCAAGGTCAGGTTGTAGAACGTGTCACTGAATTCCCACTGGAGTATATCATTGTGCTCTGCATGCTCCAGCTGCAGCAGCTTGTTCAGTCTCTCTTTCTCAAAGCCAGAGTCTGTGGTACCTGAGATGAAGATTCTTTGGATCCCTGCGCCGTTGTGTACCCTCTCTTTGGCCCAGGTTTTACGCAGTACCTCCCTACGATCATAGTTTCCGGGAGAGCTTTTAATGACCAGCAGAAGGAAAATATCTGCTGATTTGTCAGCTCCTCCACATTTGTCAGGGAGGTCCAGTATCATAGGGAAGTGACGACAGTGTTTATAGAACAGAAAGTCTTTGATGCTGCTAGGAAGAGAGCGGAAGCCTGTGACGTTGGCAGCAGACTCATTTCGCTGACATTGTGCCCAGTTGTACACATAGGAGTTCTTTGAGATGGGATGCTTCTGTTGAGGCTCAGTTTGTCTCACCACAACATTGGGGTGGACGATTTTGAGTTCAATAAAATCTTTGCAGAGATGGAGGGCTAAAAGACCAAGAGCTCCTGCCACCAAGAAAGTCCTTGTTCTGTGTCTCATACTTGAAAATCTGCAGTGATAAAAGAAAAACATCCAACATTAAAAAACAATATAATGCTACAAAAAAGTAGGGGAGACCGGGGCTTGTTGTCACAGTTTTTACACTCATATATTCCTTGGAATCAATACATCATATATGAACAAAATGTGAACCAGATGAAAGACCAAAGTCTCAGGGATATATTTCATATTCATGTCATTTTCATGTCTTGTGTCAGTGCAGAGTTATAAGCAATTATATAGAGTGTGAACATGTGACATGTTGCCCCACCATCGGGGAAGTTGTCTCACTACATGGGGTAAGATGTCACAGTGGATTTTGCAGCTAATAAAACAAGGACAAAATTATTGTTGAACATCAAAGTCAGGCACAGAAAATGTTTATCATTGAGAAAGAAAAAGTCATTGAACAAACATTAACATAAAATCTTATGCAACATGCTCTGGAGTTTGGAGAGCTGTCTGACTCTGTATTTGGGCTGGGGTGAATGTTTTGCAGTACTGAGCAAAGGTTTGGTAGTTGACATTAAAGTCCTTTATTGTCCTCCAGATTGATTTATTAACTAGGATCACATGCCTGACTGTCCTCAAGATCACATCAGGTACTGCACTGCCATGCTCCGTCTTTCTTTCATAATTCCTGACCATGTCTTCTCTTCTCCTTTAAACCACTCTTTTCTCTGTAAAAGTAAAGTCAAAGTTTCAATATGACAACTGCTGATCAGCAGACTCTCTATGTTAATTTTAATCCCTTTTAAACATGTGACAACTAACCCCAAAATGGCTGAGACATGTTGCCCCAAACTACCGTGTTTACTTATTCTAGCTCTAGCTTACAGTTATCTTAAAACTGAACGATGACTGAGGTATGACAGGATGCCTTAATCTCTCCTCTAACAAGTCCACATGTATCACTGCTAGGATTTTTATCTGGAAGAATCTTATTTTAAAATATATAAACTTAACATTCTTTACTTTGGGTAGAGCAAAATGGTTTATTGTCGCTCATCTCAGCTCACAATGTGCTCTCCTCTTCTCAGACAGGACACGACGCCTGACCATGTAAAGGAAGAAAACTAGTATTCCACTTTCTAGTTGCGCCCCCTGGTGGCAAAGATAATTGCAATGTGACAACTTCCCCATGTGACAACAAGCCCCGGTCTCCCCTACATCTGATGCTACTTTTAACCAAAATGACAAATCTGACGAACAGTCAAAAACTTCGACATGAACTGAGACTCAGTGAGGTCAACCACTGGTTTCTGATGAGGCTATATGAAACCAACAATGACAGTCATCATAATGGAAAGTCCATCTCAATCTGACTTTTGATCAAGTCCACCGAACACTTCTGTTTCACCGAGACACGGCGATGATAGATTGTTTAAAACATCGATCTGCAGATCACATGTGGTCCAAACCGAGGGGAGTGATCCATCCAGCATACACCACCACCCTTGGGCAAGACAGTCCACAACTTTGGTCAGAAAATCATATGGGCACACCCCTGGACTTGGCAACTAATTTCCCAGATCTGTTTGGTGTCGGCGGGGGGAGATAATTCACCCCGTCTATGTCAGGAATCTCCCAACACTTGCCGCTGTATCAAATAACAAACTCCACAGTTAACTTTAGAAAGCAGCGCCAGCCTTTACAGTGACAGTAAAGCCAGCGCATATAGAGCACATTAAGCAGCACAATTGTTGGGGGGACACCGAATTAAGCGGGCCTCTCTGATGCTTCAAAGAGAATCGCAGTAGATGGGGTGGAGATTTTCCAGTGCCTTAAACATCAGGGAGTTTTTCAAGACTAATGAGTGTCAGAAAATGATGCCAATAAAGAGAAGCTTTCCCTCGTCGGGCCTCAGCGCTCTGAACAACAAGCAGACGTCAACAAGTGTGAGCAGACATGAGGTGGCTTGGCATCTGCCTGCAGAAGCCTCACATGTGCTCATTCACAGGGTGTTCGGTGGCAAGAAATCTAACGCAGTCCTGTCTCCTCTAACTGGGTGGAATATGTGACACGGATGATGTCAGGCATGAAGTCACTAGAATCAACTGTGCATACTAAATGTAAGAAGAAAGGCAAGCTCTACAGTGAACATTACAGTGACGATTACAGTAAAAGAAACATAACCGCCCACTGGCTGAGAGGCAGCCAGTTTCTCAGTGTGAGGAAATCAAGCAGATGGTCTGATCCCGCAGACTGAGTCCATGAAACTTATGAGCAGGCTGGGAGTGCTGGAGTGGGTTTGTTTATTGTTCATAAATACCATTGTACCTCCATGAGTGGGTATTTTTTTTTGGTTAATCATTAACTGAATATATGAAATCTTTAAAGCCAGACTTTACACACAGCGGGTGATTTAAAACACGTTAACTTTTGACATTAATCAAATCGCAGTAAGCTATCAACATAGACAGCAATAATTTGTATGCCTTTAATAAAATAAAAGGAGATTTCTATTGTGTAATTTGAGGTTGTAACAGGCTGAACCCCAGAAACAGAAAAACTTATCTTTAAATAAAAATACATTTTAGTACTCCATGACGGAACTGTATTACAATAACACAAGATTGTCTCACTAAAGAAACATTTCACCTCATCTCACATCTTAAACGTTCATTACAGCACGACTCACTGATCTTCTTTTCACAAACCAGTAAACATGTGCCGTAAATTTTTGTTGCTTCTTTCTATTTTTCTTTGCTTCCTTTTTCATAGAGAATTTCACACCCGCTCTTAATAATATCCTCCTTAAAACGGGAACTTCTGAAATTAATGACCAAACTGTGTAAGAAAAAAGAAACACATCCGCCTTTAACAGTGCAACCAGCTTGGCGTATGACATTAAGACATACGGCATTAAGTTACAGTACATGAGTCACAGGGAAATAGCAGAAATAGGACTCCTACTTGTAATACTTTATTGTCATCATATTTATCAAATTTTTCCCCTGACAAAGTTTTGATTTCAAATCTTCTCATATATAGACATTATTTTAAAACCACTTCCTAGGCAAATATTTAACAAAACTTATGACAAACGATTACGCCCTTTTTAATGATGTTAGAATAACGCATAGTAATAAATGAAAACGAGCATCTCAAATGAAGCAAAAAAGGAGATTTTTTAAAATAAGAGTAGTGAAATTGGTCTATTAAAGAGTCTTGATGAAGAAAACATAATTTGAGAAATGATCCCACACTAACATTAAGGTCAAAGTTCAAAGATTTTTTTAAAGGTTTAGACTATTTCTTACCCTGACACAGCCACTCACTCACATGACACCTCTCTTTTCTGCGGATGAGGACGATGAGGGAAACACTTTGTTGAATTTAACACAACACCAGGTGGGAACTAAACACACACTGGTCGAGATATTGCCTAACACTTAATTGTCATTGATCAGGGAGTTGCTGTGTATGTATAGTCACAGGTTGCCTAACAACAGTGACATGCAGCTCTGTGCTGGCGTACTCTGGGGATTAATTTATACACTCGCGACATTTTAATTCAACTCCTATAAATGAACAACTGTGGTCTATGGTCGAACACGACAGAGCTGAAAATTCAAAGAAATAGATGTTTTAAACGGGGGGAAAAACTGCATATTTTCCCTCCTTTTTTATTTTAATTTTTCTTTCTTGATATTTATGTTTCATGTTTCCACTAGAAAGTACCCAGCCTCGGTAAATCCGAAATCTAGCTCCGACAACTCCAAACGGAAATTCACTCCAGCGTTTCCAAATCCGGAAAAAAGGGGGGGATTCCGCTTGGATAAACATGTAAGCGCGAAACAAACTTTGAAGAACACGCGCAAAGTCGTCTACTTACAGTCTGAAGCAGATTCCTCCTGTCATCTGATTCTGCAGCGATAAAGATGAATATTAAGTCCAGTGGACATCAGCAGCAGCTGCATGACTCCGCGCGGTGGTCTGCTGCTGTCCAGGCTGCTGCTGCTGCTGTATGCTGGGCGGTGCCTTATTCAGAGGAGGACCATTTACTCCACTCTATTGGCCTGACCCAACACCATCTGATATCTGTAGACTTTGACTTTGTGCTGATGAGGCGTATTTATTCCTTCTCAGCACATAAAATAAGGATGAATTAAATCAGCCCATCAATCTGATCTAACATGAGATTTCCATTTGTTACTTCAAGCTGCTGTAAGGAGTTTAAATAAGCTTAAATTCATCCTGGTGCATTTGTATAATAATAATGCCTGAATCCAGTAGGGGAGAGCGGGGTAAGATGAGCCATTTTTCATATTTCAGATCACTACATCAAGTCAATCATAGTTTTGTCTCTAACTAGTGAATCTGCATATATTTCAAGATGTTGTGCATCCTTGCAAACCAACAGAATGAGTGTAAACGTAACTGTCTTGTTAATATAGCATGACAAAAAAGTAGTCTCCTATGGTCAACTTACCCCGTGTATGGCGTAAGTCTCCACCCCAGCCCTCCCTCACCTTCTCTCTCTAAATAACAGTCACTTTTTCACATCCATGCGTATTTTTAATCTATTCAACTGGTACGATAATTCTTATTATTGTATATAACTGCTGAAAAGCTGTTTTGTAAAAAGCCATTTTAACATGCAAATGTCTTTAAGTGATTCAGAACATTCACAGCTGCATTTCTGAAGAGAAAGTAACATATTTCAACAACCTGAACTGAAACTCTGATCCTCTCATCAGACTCTCGCCACTGCCTCAACTTACCCCAGAACTACTATTATGACTTTGTAAGCTAAAATGGTGGACTTTTATTCTAGGTTTTTGACCTCATGTTGTCGCTCATAGATACCACAATTGATGTATAAAAAAAATTTAAAATGATCTTTTTTGGTCTGAACACAATTCTAATAAAACTTATGACAGACTAAATTCACTTTTAAGGGTGAAAATTTTTTTTTGTAAATAAATGTCTGTGTGCTTCTAACCTTCACAGACTCCATGAATTGATGCCCATCTCCTAAATATTTGGTCACATGATCAAATTCTTTTACCATTTCCAAGAAACAGGGGGTGGCTCAACTTACCCCACTCTCCCCTACAGCGCAAGTGTCTTAGTCTTGAATTTTTTGTTGTTTTTGTTTTAAAGGGTTAGTGTCACAGATCTGGGTAAAACAAAAAGGAGAAGGACCCCAAGTGCAGAACCAAAATGATTTATTTCAAAATGTACTAAATAAAAAGTAACAAAAACTTACTGTCAATGTCCAACAGAAAAAATCCCCAAGGCAAAAAACACAAGAGGCAAAATCCAACATCCAACAAAAGGAAAAAATCACAAGGAGCCACTGGCATACAGACACGCAGACTTGCAACCTACTGCACACTCACAATAAACTAACAAAGAAACGGGAGGACAAGGACTATATATACACACAAGGAAACGAGCATGGAGAGGCAGGTGAGACAAAGACACAGGTGAGGACAATTACAGAGGAGGGAAAACTGAGAAAGTAAAACAACACAAGGAATAAACTACTTCAAAATAAAACAGGAAACACTGAGAACATGAAGGAAACAGGGTCAGACACAAACTGAAAACGCACAAGACCACAGGGGAACAGGAACACTTGGGAAAATACACTCAAATCACAGGGAAACACTCAATAAACAGAACATAACGTGACAGTTAGTTTTTTATATCTGTTGCCCTGTATTGGCCGTATCTTTTCAAATCCTTAACATCTCTTCATACCCCTGTTTGGAGGTTATGTATTTTGACAATGACATTTTCAATTGCTTATTTTGTGTAGTGACAAAGTGAACATGCTGTACAGAACTTACAGCAGCATAACCACAAAGAGGAAAAGTATCACTGAAGTTGAGGAACACGTGTGGGTTGCAGAGAAGTTCGTGTTTTACTGATGGTATGATACTCATGAACAAATGATCGATATCACCATCGGCTGTAAATGTTAGGTATATGTTTTAACTCAGCCTTTTGTTACTGTTACTAATTAAACTGGCATATAACCACCTGACCAAAGCATAGTTTGACCAGCACAGGCATGAAGATGGAAACCTGCAAGAAGGACTGAAGGGGAACTGATATTTGTTGTGTTATCACACCTCGGTTTGAGCTTAGTTCCTGCTAATTCGCACGCTGCTGTATGTGGGTTTAGCAACTGAAAATTTAAGTGTTAAAACACAAGTGCCAAGAGACTGAGAAGTGCAGAGTGCACACACTAGGACTTTTCTTACATGAGTCACAGATGCAGACTGTGGTCAGAGTAGATGTGTGGATGTCTTGGGTCCAGTTTTTTGGCTGTTGGCATCTTTTTTTTTTAAGCAGAGCCAGAAATGACCATTCCTGGCAGGGTGGATGAACTGCCTTGCCGCACCTTCTCTCTCATTAACTTTTATGTCATGAGATCCCACCCTAGAGCAGTCCTGACCTCATCTTACCTCATTTTTCTCCAAACGGATCTGTTGTTGACAAAATGAAGATAGTTAACGTTTAACAAGAGACAAGGACTATGAACTCAAGTAAGTAAACAGCATTTTTTTTTTCTCCAAGACCTCTCAAGGATCAGAAGAGGTTTCTTCCTGCTGCCCAGATACAAAAATACAAAAATACAAGATAACTACTCTGTCTTTTATTGGACTTTCAGACCCTCGGACCTCGTGACGACTTCATATAGACAACCTATTTGTCACCTCACTGAAGATGCCAAATTGTGCTGTTCCTTGTCTGGTTTATTATTTCTTTTCATTGTGTTGCATTTTTTTGTATTTTTTTGATTTTGTAAAAATCAGAGACGTTTGGAGCTGTTTAAGAACATGAAGATAGTTTGTGTCAACTTTGGCGCCCCCTGTGGACAAAAGGGATCTGTGTATCTTGTCCTCTACATGCTTTAATAGTGTGTTTTGACAAAGAAAATCTCATCCTCTTGACTTTTGATGGTCAAATGTGTGATTTATTGTGAATATTGCAAATAGAAATTGTAAAAACAGGACTGTTTCTTCAGCTGCTCGACTGACACCTACACCCTCACACCAGCTTCAAGCATTAAAATGATGATATTTGATTTGTGTGTCTTGTACCTGATGGTCTTGTCATGAAAAAGGCATCACGATAAATGTCAATGTATTTCCTTGACATAAAAAAAACTCTTCATAGGAGCTTTCACTTTATTTTCTAGATATTATTTCAAATCCCAAAAGAATTGCATAAAGCTTTATGTCGTACCTGAAAGTAAATCCCCCCCTACGGTTGTCGGGGTTTTTATTTCTCTACAAACTTTTACCTGTAAAATAATAACATAAAAGAGCTTCTTCCATCTTTTATTTTCTTGAAAGATAAATTTTGGAGCGTAAAACTCGAGTTATGCAGAATAATGATGGTTGATATAAATCTCATCATGCAGGAAAATATTCTTTGCTGTTCGGTGTAATTGATGGTTTAGTGATAAGATGTTGATTGTATGAATTTTAACTATTAGTTGCTTTCATATTTCTGTTTATGGGGCTTTATCTGCTCAACATAAGACATGGTTAGGTTCTTCATTTCGATATGCACTTCAGGTAACTGTACGAGTCATCTCGAAGCCAAAGTTAGAAGTAACTGAACATATGGCTGACCACATGTTTATGAATAATATAGGATAGTCTCAAGTTTACCGTCTCTTCTTGGGTAGAAAATGTCAAGACAGTCTTTTCCATGTAAGGACTTTCTGATTGAGCTTTGACTGTATAAAAGAGAGCCGTTAACTTATTAGGGGCTGAGCTCCCCAAGTCTGATCCCTCCTCCAATTGACATTTAAGTTTTGGTTTTATTATCTTTGAAGTGACAGAACAGAAAGATAAGAGGTGTCAGATCTCAGGAAACTGGTCTCAAGTTTCCGGAGCAGGGGTGTCTGATCACATCATGACGACAAACTGTGTCAGTACAAAATGTGAAATGTGAGGGGTTCGTTTATCTTTGAGGTTTTGAGAACATAGAGTAGACTACGATGCAAATGGGGAAAGTTAGAAATCAAGAATGACTATAAACTCAACCCCAAACATGTTTGATAAACTCAGTAAGGGGGAAGAAAAGTGGAATTTCTCTTTTCTAACTTAATGATTTTCACTGCTGACTTTAGTCAAGCACTTATCATAGATCCTCATATTTGGTTTAATCAACCAACTGAAAGAAATGTATATATTTACGAGGCATTCACAGAGTTTCTAACATTTTTATTCATCAACAGGCACTCTCAATTACAATTCAGAAGTTTAGGTCCAAGTCCACTCCAGCGATACAAGGATGAAGTGCAACATGATTGTATGTGTCGAAGATGAAGCCCTATCCCTGAGACTCATTAAGAAGTTCCTCGAATATAAAAGTGCATTTATAGAGGCATAGAATCATCATGTTTTATCCTGTTGATCTGGTTTCTGTAAATGTTACTGCAGTGAATGAAGGAGTGATGGGGGGACATCTGTGCAAAAACACAAGCCACTTCCTCTTCCTGACCTTTTTTCTTTCCCCACATCCTGTTTGAATTAGTCACAGTCTGTTCCCTGTACCTTACACATTATCATAAAGCAAAACGTCTCAGTTATAAATTAAACAAATTTCATCTTGACACCAAAACTTGATGTTTCAGGATTCACTGGGTGGACACTCTGCAGGACTTTCTTCTTCCTCATGAGGATGAAAACACATGTCCATTTTACGTCGAAGGCGCTTCTTCAGGTGAAACCTCCGCTGCACTAAGATGGTGTTGTACTCCTGCGCTTTGAGCTTGGAATAATAATCAGAAAACTTGTTGAAGAGGAAAGAGATTGGCATGCCGTTGAGGATGATACCAAAGGAGATACAACCGAAGGCTACAAAACGGCCCAGAACGGTTACAGGAACGACATCCCCGTAGCCCACAGAGGAGATGCTGACCTGAGAGGGAAAAGTCAAAATTAGTCAGTTTTTATTAACATTTAAAAAAGGAGTTACAGCCAATACAAGGCTTTGACCTACAAGCATCTCCTGCATCAGCATTTTGAGGCTGAAATGAATTGAATTGACTTGAATAGAAGAATTATGAAAAGTTCTCTATGGCAAGTGAATCTAACTTCACTTTAAGATCGTCTGAGCGTCTGAATTCAAATATGTCCAAACTCCACAACTTTAAGCAGATTTTCATAGCGAACAGATGCACCAGATGAAGGTTTGTCTGGTGTTCACAACATGCCCACACACAGCATGTATGGAGGAGGATGCAGCTGCAAGTTTCATTTATGTTTTTAGTAGAAGTCTTGTGTTGTTTCTGTTCTCATTGCTCAATTCACAGCCGTTGCAAACTCAGAACTTGATTGCACAATCAAGCAAGTTCATATTTATCTAGCATGTGTCAGCGGAAAGGGGATATTTATCTGCAGTGAAGCAACTTGTTACGATTTAGAAACATGACTACATTTACACGCTCCTTATGTAATCTTCTTTCAGTGACAACAACTATTGGGATAAGAAACCTTCCAAATATCGGTATCAAAATATAAATTTCCGTCTGAACAGGTGTAAAGTCCTGTTTGCACACAAAAAAATAGAAAATTAAAAAAATAATAATAAAACGTCTACAGATGCAGATGGTGGTGCATAATTTTCTCTATAACAGGGACTTTTCCTGCATGGTAAAAATGCATGGATCATAACTGTAACATCCACAGGTTTCTGGTATGAAACTGAAGACAAAAGCCTAGATACATGAAAAAATGTTTCATAGATTAATAATCATTATGGGTTTTTTAGGGGTTTTGTAATAAATTTCATTTTCGTCTTGTGTAAATCAGTGTTTATGTAATCTTGGCATTAGATCATTATATCCTGGAGAAGAGATGAATAGGGAACTATTCTTTTCTCACATCTAACTCTAACTCTTCTTTTTGCATGACTCACTGTGTCACAAACACCCTGGAACTTTCAGTGGAGAGTATAATGCGTGGGAGGGCGGCCAAGTCTTCCTTTAAAGCCTACATCCCATCGTGCAGGCTGCCAAGTAAGATGGAATTAGCCACAAGTACAGCAACAAGGCCATTAGGCCTGTCTCTCAGCCGTCAGTGATCTCATATCCACAAACCCAGCCTAAAACTTAACTACCAACTGAACAGAAGAGCAAAGGGTCTCAGGTTGTTTGCTGCCTGCAGGTTTGAATTTGGTGAAATGAGCTCCAGACTGGCTACCCACTCACTACCACTGTCAGTTTCATTTGATAGGCACACAACCACATCCTCAATGTGAGAAAGAAGTGTAAAACGCTTCATCACTCAGGGGTGTAAGTGCCATTTAAAGCCAAAGGAGTTTTTGTACATCAATTAAATAGACTGGAATTCATATTGATGCATTTTGATAGGGCATTAAAGCATCAAAACAGATGATTTTGATTTTTTAATGCCTGAAACTGGTGTGAGGCGGTAGGTTTCAGTGGGGCAATGCCAAAATAATAGCTTTTTGTTTCCTTCTCCTGTCTTAAGGAGACAGGCAGTAATTTGTTATGTGTTTGACAAGAGTTTTATGGATACAAGCAGGTAATGGCTACCTTTTTTTCTTAAGAAGCTCATTAACAAAAAACGTAGATAAACACACAGCCTGGCCAGGGCTTATGCTGCGTTCGAGTTACCTTGGAAGTCAGATGTCGGAGCTGAAAATGACGTCACATCCGAGTTACCAAGTCGTTAAAAAGCAAAATCGGAGGCCTGAAACAAGATGGCTACATCTACGAAAGTTATTTTAGCGCTTGCCTTATATTCGGACAAGGCACGAGCTAAAATAACTTCCATAGATGTAGCCATATTGTTTCCATCTCTGATTTTGCTTTTTAACAACTTTGTAAATGAAACGCCGGTAACTCAGATGTGACGTCATTTTCAGCTCTGACTTCTGACTTCCGAGGTAAATCGAACGCATCATTAGATTCTGAAACCTACATTTTGTTGGACTGACGCAGAAAATCAGTGCGGCGGCAGTCAAGTTGAGTAAGTAGAGCAGCACTCTACGCACAGAGGCTACGGTTCTAATAATCTGGACATAAGACCAACCTAATCTCTCAAAATGTCTTGCCTTCAAACTCGACCCCTGAGTACACAAACATGGTGGACTTAAGGAGCTAAAGGTGAGTTACATTTACTCAGCAGGTAGATCATTTCAGAGCTGGAGATGATGTCACATTCATGTTACAAGTCCTAAAATTTTGCTATTAACTCCAGAGTTTGTCAGCGTCATTAGTTAAAACCAGACAATAACAACACCCAACATGAAAGTTAACACATGAGAGCAACATAACATCATGCCTACAGTTTGAACTTGCACGGTACTCACAGTTGAATTGATTTCACTACACAGAACAAGACTGAATTGCTTTCAAACACTCAACTGACTTTTCTAACTTTAAGTGAAACTCTGTTAGCTTAAATGTGGCGTCATTCCCAGCTTTGACGTCATACCTCCACAGTAAATGGGACGCACCATTACCTCCAGGGGTTTTGGGTTGGAATTCTTGCTTTGGTGGGAGTTCTGAGTGGTGGCTTTCTGGTACATTGAATGTGGCTCCAATTTTTGATCAGACCCTTGTCAGTTTAACACAGTATTAAACTGTTCCAACGCTCACCAAATCTTGCAGGATAGTCTTAAGAACCGTCATAATAGAGTCTATGCTGAAGGGGATATCTCATTGTATGTACCTGGGTAAGAGACTAAACCAGATTTCCTTATTTTCCAGAATTTAAACTCCTCTATTTAAAACCACACTCAACTCAAGGAACAATAGGAACCAATGCAACAAATTATAGTGTATAGTGTTTCTTTTAATATAACTGACCTACTGATCCAACAATAGGGAACTTTCTCCAAAGAGGCTCAGTGGCAGGTACTTGCCGATTATCTACGCATGTGCCAAACGGTAGTATTGGTTACTATTTTAAATCTTTTCCTAATGCTGTATATAAGAGTAATTAAGAGAAAGTTAGCAGCAAAGTGAAGGGCAAAAATCTTACGTGAAACTTTGAATCAACTTCTGATACTTACTGCAGCCCACCACCAGGCATGTGGGATACTGCTGATAGGAGTTCCCTCAGTGTCTCTCTCAGCTGAATGAAGGAGAGCAGAGAAAGTAAAGATCCCCATGGCAATAAAAAGAAGAATACAAGAGGCCTGCTGGTAACACTGCCGCAGGGTGAAACCAAACGCTCTCATGCCTGTGGAGTGCCGAGCAAGCTTCAAAATCCTGAAGATCCTCATTAGTTTGATGACTTTGAGGACTTGGCTGAGTTTGCTGACACGAGCCATGGTTCTGAGGTCTTCTTGTGCGCTCATGTTTTCCTGATCAGAAAAGGCTTCAAAGACAATCTGGAAAAAATAAGGCATGACAGCCACCATGTCCACGAAATTGAGTCCACTCTTTAAGAAGATTTCAATGTCCGGGGTGGTGAAGAAACGAACTACATATTCAAAGGTGAAGAACACAATGGTGAAGATCTCCACCCACTCCATGTGCGTTTTTCCTTTGTATTTATACACGTGTAGTTCCTCCACAGTGTTGAGAGTCATTGCGAGGATGGAAAACAGCACGAGCATATTGGAAACAACGGTGAAAGCCTTGGCTGCAGTTGAAGAGTAAGGATTTTCCACGAGGTTCCACAGAGTTTTCCTCACCTCCCCAAAGACCATTTCATTGAAACGATCATTGTCGTATTTCACCTCAATCTCAGCCATTAGCTCCCTGTCCACCTTGAGATTCTCTTTCACATCCTCGACCTTTTCCTGGAACACCATCCAGCAGCAGAGTTGCGTGTCCTTGAGATTCAGGCCCCAGTACGCAATCTCCTCCTCGAAGTTGATGGGACACATTTCCCGTATCACCCACAGAACTCCACTTGTGTAGAAGTGACAGACATGGTGGAAGAAAGCCGGATCCCTATCGAAGAAGAACTCATTTTTGCGTACGGAGTAGTCATCACACAGCGTTAGTAGTTTTGCCCGGTCACTGCACAGGGCCAGCGAACCTATCCTGGTCTGAGGATACTTGGCAGCACTTTTTTTGGGGATGTGGAACACCTTCCCTCCGACATTGACAATAATGACCTGTTGCCGTTCGGGTCTGTCCTCTGCTTTGGGGGTCTCTGGTTTGATGCCTGGACTGTCAAGATTCTCCAGAGATGTCCATGCTTTGACAGCCTTTTCTTGAGAAAATGGGAAGGTTTTTATGTCCTCTACACCCTTTGGCAGACAGTTGATGGTCGAACGTCGATTTTTCAAACATTTCTGCAGATGAACATTCAATGATGCCATAACAGCTGTGGTCCAAGGCAGGATATCAGTAAAGCATAAGAAAAAGGGGGTGAAATCATAACAGGAAAGCCTCCAGGAAAAGGTTTCTAGCAGATCCCGGTTTCTTGCTGAATCATCAGAAAGACTGTGTTTGGTCCGACAGGAACTGGCATCCCAGTCAGCGACAGCGCTTCCTGTTTTTCTTGCTCATCTGTGGCTGAGATAGAAGTACATGAATCTGAAACAGGGAGAGATTTTCCTTGTTACTGTGTTGACAACACACAGGCGTTTGATCCAGTGGAATAGTGAGACTAGATCAAGGACAAGGGACAAGGATGTCATCCATTTAATCTCATTGGGATCTTTCCAAGTTTCCTTAAGTAGTTGTAAATATAGGGGAAGGCGGGATTAGGAAACAAAGTTGATTTAAGGATTTTAAAGTGATGAGACAAAGGTCCAGTTTAGGCCTGGGTTGATTTCTCTGCATTTTATCATTGATTTTTTTACCAAAACAGATGTCATTCAATAGGACGTTTACACTGTTGACAACTTTGACAGTATTACCAAAAATAAAATGTTTGGCACCAGCAATGTAGGTTTTCCACTGCTCACTTTAGCTTGACACTGACTCTCAAACAGGGGTTTATGTTTGAGTACAATTCTGTAGACTGTAAACATCCACACTTCAGGTTCAAGCACGGGCCTCTTTTTAATTTGACATTGTTTGATTAATGCCCACAGTTGCTCATGCTGGGGTCAGACAAAGGCATGATGTTGCATGTGGAATTATGTCGTTTTGGGGCTGAAAGAGAGGTTGGCTTGTTAAAACCATTGACTGTATGTAGTAATGACAATGTGGCTCCGCCTCCTGTCATTGTACGAAATTGAAGCCAATTTGCTCTCAGAATTTCTGAGATTTTCTCTGTTTCCTGGAACCAGCATTTGCGCAGTAGCATTCGGCAAGAGAGTCGCTGTGGTGACGCTCGGCTCAAACAGCGTACCTCCTGGATGAGCTACACAATCTTAGTACGCCCATAGGCTGTATCAAGTGTCAATCATAGAAAAAAATGAACCCTTAATAACTTTTAAAAAAGGAGCTGCACAGAAAAAAAGAGGACTTTATATTTATATTATGTGTTATTAAAGGTATGGTTGACAATTGGAGAGATTGATGTAGAGATTGAAGTAAAAAGAAAAAAAGGATGGAAAAAGTCTGTTCACCCTAGCAGGTTCAAGGCTGCAAAAACATTGACCAATAGGAGCTGTCTGTCCCGGACAGCTTCTATTGGTTAATCTCCTGCTCCACCTCTCTATCCAATCACCTCGCTGTATTTGACACACCCCTCAGGTTCTGACTCCTCCCCTCCAACTCTCTCAGCCCTCCAAGTAGCGTAGCAGCTTAGCTACAGGAGCTGTGATGGAGAAGGGTGCAAAAACACTTCTGCTCGCCCCACCACCAAAAGTGCTAAGAAAACGCAAGCAGACAGAAGAAGAAATGTGACCAAGCGAGGAATCTAACTTGAATAAACATCGGGTCATCCTTCGTGCGGTGGAGAAAACTCCGCCAGGATTTGGGCCTTAAAAACAGATGCCGAGACAGCAGAACAGGTAATTTTTGCCTTTTATCGTGGCACATGTTACATAAATAACTCTTATCAGGCTCTGCAATGTAAACACAGTAGCTGTCCGGGCAGCTGCAGACGGTGCTAGCTAGCAGAGCTGGCGTTTACTGCCGCTAGTCACTAGCAATCCGACATGGTGAATCCTATTTGAAGCTAGTGTAGGATCATAAGGCCGGCTTTTTGCTCTGCCAGAGGGTATGTGTCGTCGGGAGGGCGATACAACTTCAGGGGGGTTGGACACTTTTTTCAAATCTGCTTCAACGGCTGTTTTTTTTTAAAAACTGCTTCTGAGATCGTCAAACAAGCCTTTAATATCTAAAGTTTGTCCACATCTCCGTTTATGTTGCTGGAGGAGGCGGTGTTTATGAGCTCTACTGTAACCAGTCACCAGGGAGTGTTGTTCTCGTGCAGGCCTCACCCAGAGGAGGCAGATGACATCCACTCTAAATACAGTCTATGGTTGAAACACAGCTGGGAGCTCCTCACACAAACACAGTCAATACACATACTCCTGACTCTGATGCTACAGGCTAAAAATGGAAAACACTCAACAACAGACTGTATGAAACATGAACACAGAGATAGAAACTTTGCTCAGTGGTTTCTGAGCTTAAAATGCAAGTTCTAACTAATGACCAACCTGAAAAACTCAGAAGGCTGTTAACACAAGATGTGATATGGTTTATCTGGGTTCTGTGTCTGTTTTGTCTATTACTTGAATGAATGGGTGAATGATTTTAAGCCAGGAATGGTCAAACCTCTCTTAGCCAGTGTGTGCTTGTGCTTTTATAACTAGTTTAAACTTCACTCAGAGGGACTCACCTACATTGTGACGGACAAACCTGACTGTTTCCTGCTGTAATTTGAAGGTAATTCCTTTCACCTTGATCGACTGTCTGTGATCTTCCTCTGCTAATTATCTTGACGCACCTCACACCTGATCCCAAGATTAAACCGAAGAGGAACAAAAGAACTGGTGATGTAAAACCTTTGGAGGTGTTGTAAACCTCATAAGGATGGTTATCTCTTTGGAGAGCTGTCTAATGTCTGCCAGAGGAATCGATGGCAAAGTGAGTCCCTACAATAAAAACAAAAGAACAACCTCTGATATTTTCTGTTACCTACCTGCCTTCACATTACACGGAGAATTGACTCGAACGGGGACGTCAGAATGATCTGCAGACTGAAAACGCCCAGGTAAATTTCTACAGAACAAACTAATTAAACTAATGTCATTATACAATAATAATAATAATAATGATGTGGACTTTTCCAAGGACTATGGTCACCTTTCATAGTCTCTTTAATAAGACCACATGAAAACAAACTACTGCAAATGAGGTCCAGCTTTTTCTGGAGACTATCAAAACATAATAATAATAATAATAATAATAATAATAATAACAATACTACTACTACTACTACTACTACTACTACTAATAATAATAATAATAATAATAATTAAAATAAATAAATAAATAAATAATAATAATAATAATAATAATAATAATAATAATAATAATAATAATACATTTATTTGTATAGCGCTTTTACAGTAGCTCAAAGACACTTTACAAAAACATAACAAAAATACAGTGGGCAAAGATTAATAGTAACAAGCTAAAAATAAGGTGAAATCAAATAAAAAGAATAAAAGAATACAAGTGGGAGGGACGGGAGTGGGTGGGATAATGGTGAGTCAGGGGGGTCAGGTGATAAAAGCGAGTGTGAAAAGGTGGGTTTTGAGGGCAGATTTAAAGCTGATGAGGTCCGGGCATTCGCGGATGGGTTTACGGAGGGCGTTCCAGAGGGTGGGGGCGGAGACGCTGAAGGCCTGGTCCCCCAGGGTACGGTGCTTGATTTTGGCTGGGGGTGAGAGGAGGTTTGCATCAGCTTAGCAGAGGGGGCGGTTCGGGGTGTGGCGGACAATGAGGTCAGACAGGTGGGGGGTGGTAGGCCGTGGAGGGACTTAAAGGTGAGGAGGAGGAAACATCAACTCTTTCAGACTCTAGATCCACATTAAATCCTTTAAAGCAGTCATATTATTTAATGACTGGTTTCTAACACATAAGGAGTAAGTATTATTTTGTTGTATGGACTTAAATAATTCTTTACAGTGTCCATTATTTGTCTTAAACGTGGCTCTAAACCTACAGTTCAGAATGACACAAACTGTATATTAATGTTTTCTATAATACTGCAGATGCATAATGCATGAATGTGTTCAGGGAAGGTACAGAAAAAGTGCTAAAACCGCTTTACATTTTGTTTTAACTTTTTTTAAAAACATTGCAAAGCTTAGATGCAGTGTGTTTTCATAGTTTCATGTTACAGAAGCTTTAAAAAAACACTTTTGGGGAGCCTAACTGTACACATAACTGAGTCCGGTTGAAAGTAACCCAATGAAACAGGACTGGGTGTAGCAGGAGCAGTGAAGACTACTTGACTTTAATCTCTTGTGTAAACTGTATCAGGTAAACATGCAGTGAGTGCCGGTCATGGATCATTTTGACATTGATTTTTGGCTTTAAAGCAGATCTTTTATTTCATGTAAAACTGAACTAGTTTATGCATCTTTAAGATAAGTCCACACTGATGAATGTGCTTGATCATAACCATAAAGTATTGAGTCTTAAAAACAGGGACAGTAAAACTAACAATGAGAATTCAGGTATTTACATTTTCTGCTGCAAACAATGAAGTATAAAAATCAAACACAAACAAAACTTTGAGGGAAAAATAAAATACTTTATTTGAGTCATTTACAGTATCTAACAGTTTTGTCCTCATGACTACAGTACTACAATAACCGTACTGCTGCTCAAAAATAAATACTACCCTTACAAATAAATACCAACCACACAATCCAGCAGTTTGTGCACACTAAGAGTTTCTCTCAAATAGTGCTGATGCATTTCAAGAAAAGAGACGATCACAGAAACAAAGGCAGGTCCATCAACCAAACATTCAAATGTACACAAATAAGGCTCTTTGCATGACAGCGAAACCCACAAGGAGAAAAAACATTACATATTTGTTCCCAGTGTACCACAAGTTCTCTTAATTTATCACCAAACCAACAACCAAAGAAATCCTCCCTCTCTTTACCAACACTGTTGACAGAGGTTACATTAATGCCGATTTACAGTCTTAGCTTCATTTGTGCGTTTTCTTTTACAGACTTCGTTTTATTTGTGCGCTTTTTTTAATTCTCTAGAGGAGTGGTACCCTGGATGGGTTTATTCTTGAATGAAAAGAAGGATATTTGACAAACCTTTTGTGACAGAAAGCTGGACACAGATCGCTACCACTTTCATTTTTTTTTTGTGGAAGAAATATAACTGACAATCTGGCAGCTGATAACCTAAAGAAAACAGGAAAACTGTACCAAGGAGCTGATCTGACGCTGGTCCTTTTCAGGTCCTAGAAAGAAACAGTTAAAATGATCTCCTGACGCTCAAACTCATATCACACCAATACTGTTTACCTTTCCCTCAGCTTATCATGTCCACATCTGCACAAAAAAACACTTTTTTAATAAATGGCTATACTGTGAAAAGTATTTCTTTCATGTTGTCACATTAAGTTTTCTTTTGTTGACGAACATTTTTAAACTTAAAGAAGCAAACTCAGCTTGTGGGACCATCGTAAACCCAATTCTACATTTTTTTTGTTTTTATGATATGAAATTTCTTAAGTTTAAAAATAAAACTTGGGTTTTCTTTATTTTTTTTGTGGGGTCATGTGCTGGACATTTCTTGCATAAGAAAGTTGACTTTTAAAAGGTGTTGCTGTCACTGTTCAGGAAAGCAGCAGCTTCACCTTCACTATGATTTGCAAATACAAAAGTGTTCTCACCTACGTTTTAGTAAGGCACTGATGATTAATATGTCCAGTAAATTGTCCCCTAGTTCCAGTGTGTGAACAATTAACATTTTTCTACATGCAAAGGATATTCACAATGCACGGATCCTCGGACAAACAAAAGTCCAAAAGTGACAAACTAAAGGCATAAAAATGCTAGAAGGCCGTGAACAGCGAGTGGAAGACTTTGTTTTCTAAATTCATAGATAATTATAGACAAAGATGTTTGATGTTGAAAAGTAAAAGCCAGCTGTAACACTGCAAACAAACAAACATTCAAAATCTTAAGTAGAAAGTGCAACTAAACCACTAAATAAAACTCACCTGAACATTTGTTTTTCACTGGATTTATGCATAATCATTTGGTCTATAAAAAGCTGCACCTATTTACTGTTTTGTTCAAATGTCTGTTAGTTTGTGTTCTGGGAAAAAAAGCACCAATCCTTGAATTCTACGATCTAGAACTCATATCATGAGATTAAAACCTTCACAGTTTTGTTCTCATGCTAAACAAGAAACCATCAACAACTGAGTTGGTCTACATGAATTAGATTTTTGACACAACAAAACTTTTGTGAACTTTTTGGGAAAGTGCTTGTGGACAGGGTTTAGAAAATGAACCTGCTAGGTAGATGTTTTTTTTTTTCACAGCTGCTCTTAGCTTCTACACAATATAAAAAAAAATCACACATCAAAGAAAACCTTGATGGACCACTAGAGCGCTCTTTGGACCTAAAAACTTTTGCTCTATCTAATATTTTCCATCCAGTCATGCCTTGTGTAAAACCAGATGGACTGTCGCCCTCATCCTCTCAGCCCGGAGGTCACTGCGGGGTTAAGATGGCACCAGGGGAAGCCTGGTCGTGTGTGACGTGGCGCCTTCATTCACCTTCCAAGTCCAGCTTAAGCAGAGTTTCCTGGCGGCAGAGAGGCAGCAGGCTTAGTTGACATGCGGCACAGCATAAGCCAATGAAATGAGGGGAGCAGGTCAAGGTGTGTTTATCCGAGGAGCTGCCAGAGTGCTTTCTAAGAAACTGAAGAGACTTTTTTTCTCATATTAAACAGAATAAACATGAGAATCAGACTTGGACAGGATTTTTGTGCTTGTACATTCATGTGGGGATCACAACAGCTGATTTAACTCCCACTAAACAAACACTGATTTTTGTTCCCTCTGTGACCTCTGTGTTTTTTTCACTTTCCTTAATTCCCTGTAGTTTACAGATGTATTTATCTCACAGCTCAATACAAATAAGTTGAGCTGTTAATCAAACTTTAGCAGAGCTCTTTCCACATTGGATTTATTGATTTATTTGGCCACAGTGCTTTACAGCTGCTCTGTGGTGTTTCCATGTAGACAAAAACAGAGGGTATCCAGCTCAAACAAACTCTTTCTAACTGTGGGAAAGCACCTAAAGGTTTTCATTCAGGGTCATCTTCCTCCATGTTGTTTTGTAAAAGTCTGTGATTGATGCATCAGGTCTCAAGCTGTGACATTTTGGTAAAATTACATCACGGCATATAGGCTCAGCGACTGATATCCCAGAGTGGTCACAATGAAGTAAACCCCAGACCCCCCAAATTTTGGGAAAAGCATGACTTCCTGAAGAGGAAGCACCTGTGTATTCCTGTGATTCAGGAGCCACTGCTTTCCTCCAGTATGGGGTTAAAAACAAAGGCTGCAACAACGCAAGTCTCAAATGGCTGATAACTGCCGCGGGTTTCAGACCACTCTTCTGCTTGTTATATCAGAGGGCTGAAAAACATCATTTGTCCAGATAAGAGACACATTTTAAAGCAATTAATTTGGATAAAGTCTAATTTTGTGTCAAAGGTTATATCGTTATGTGTAAAAATGGATACTTACTGGTTTTAAAAGTTTGAAAATACATTGGGAGTAACAAATGTAATTAATGTAACAAGAGAGAAAGAGAGCAGGAGGAGGGTCTCTGTACTGGAAACAACCTCACACCTGAATGTGGGATACAGTTCATGCAGAAACTCCACTACAGGTCCATATCTCTCTGCAGCTCTTTATCACACCGCTGTGGCCTTTCTTTTAGTTATCAAATCACATGAAGGTTTGAGGGTTAATTGAGATTTGAAGTGAAGCCTACGCAAGAAGTGAAACAGGGTCAAAGGTCCATAAGCTATGGATTCAGAACAAAAAGATAGAAGTAATGATAATTATTAGCATTAATTTTTGTTTTTTTCCTCTTAAAGGGATATTCCAACGTAAAATTAATTTAGGGTCAAACACACTGAGTTAGGCACCCTGTCGAGAGATGAATGTTGCCAACCGTTTGCTTCTCTAGTTATACCAACTTTAGTAACGACTGCAGGACAGCAATACACAGCAGTCTGAGGAGCCATAAACAAACCTCAACCAAAAAGCCACTCTATAGCCACAAATAATGTTCAGAACGGCACCTAACTTCATCAACAGTACATATAGTGTCCCAGCCACAGCACTAGCCACCAAACAACTTTTCAACTTTGCCTGATTTCTTTAGCAAAGAGACTGAACACAACTCACCTACTCTCTTCCAGCAGCCGCTTGTTTGCAGCGAGACCTCAGGTCTTCATGGAAATGCAATCAGACCAAGACGCTAAGGCAGAAGAACTACTGTGTCTGCAGTGAAAATGATTAATATGATGATTATAACTTCAAGTAAATGATAAAGTGATGATCATAAATGTTCTTCCTTGAGCTGCGTCACCCCGCTGTAGCCCTTAATGGACTGGTCGAGGTCTCGCTACAAACAAGCAGCTGCTGGAAGAGAGTAGGTGAGTTGTGTTTAGTCTCTTTGCCAAAGAAATTAGGCAAAGCTAAAAAGATGTTTGGTGGCTAGTACTATGGCTAGGACCCTATATGTACTGTACGTATATGTTCTGAACATTATTTGTGGCTATAGAGTGGCTTTTTAGTTAAGGTTTGTTTATGGCTCCTCAGACCGCTGTGTATTGCTATCGTGCGGTCATTACTAAAGTTGGTATAACTAGAGAAGCAAGCGATCGGCAACATTCATCTCTCGACAGGGTGTCTAACTCGGTGTAACAGTGTGTTTGACCCTAAATTAGTTTTACACCAGAATTTCCCTTTAAAGCTGCTGAGGAGTTTTGGAAAAAAAAGACCATAATTAAGAGTGAGGTTTCTCTACAACATACAAAAGCAAAGAAAGCCATCAACAACAAGACTGACAGTTTGAGGTACTGATCACAGGGCATTGACCGGCTTCAGTCTCATCCTTATAAACGTCTGTTTAATTACTGGAACACTAAACTGCCTCATAGAGCGTGTCGTATGATAGATAGTAATAGTGGAGATAAGCATGTGCAGAAGCAACTAGGCTGCGTCACATCACATGGTGAGAAAGAACGAAAAACAAAATCTAAGGGGCGCAGAAATTTCTCACATGAAAGAAAGGAAAGTCAAAAACAGAGTTTTAGACCTTCAGACAAAAGTAAATAAAATTTCTCTCATCACTGAATACGCCTGTTGTGTTTTTCCTGTTTGCCACATCATAAACACGACCTCCAAAATAACCGGGAGGTGGAGAATAAACACTGTTAAATATATCTCAGTGTACACACGTCCAGCTGAATGAATGACATCTCCTCTCTGAGAGTGTATAAAGACGCCTGTGTGTGTTTATGTGTGTGTGTGCCCTGTTCATGCGAGTCTGTTTGTGTGCTCACATACTCGTCTTGCCTTGACGAGACCCACGGGTGGTTCCTGGATGATGAGCGGGTCCTGGGACTCTTTGAGGATGAAGCTCTGCTGAGTGAGAGACGTGGACGGCCTGAGCTCCTCTCTCCACCACCACAGAGCCATTCCTACCAGCAGCACGCTGAGAAACACTGGAGTAACACACACAAACAAACAAACACACAAAAGCACACACGATTAAATCACTTTCTGGAGCTTTTAGCAGACATGACAGATGGTTTGTTAAGGTGACGTTCATTTTCAGCACCTCGCCTCCTCTGAGTGGAAAAAAATAACAGGCGGCAGCTGTGGTGGAAAGAAAAGCTGCAACACTTTATTCCTTGATAATCTCAGAAAACGTGAACAAATGAAGCTCCAAAACAGGACATTTTTGTATGGAAGTAAAACTGTGCAATCTGATTATGAGTTTGAATTTCTAAAGCTGAATTTTTTTTTGCATCAAAATCAGACTTTGAATTTTGAAACTATTGAATTTCAAACATGCATTTTTATTTCTGAAACTTATTTTTTCATAATGATAAAATAAATTCAGTGCAAAAAAAATCTGTCTCTCAAAACGTTTGTTTAAGCAAAAATTCAACTTTAAAAAACTGTAAAATAAAAATTCTACATAAAAAAAAAAAAAAATTTATGTGAAAAAAAATTCAGTGTAAAACAGACCGACTCAACATCCAGGTAACCAGGGAGAGCAATCGATTCCTCAATCATTCATCGTCCAGCCAATCAAATAAGTCTGGATTGGTCATGTGGCACCAACCCCAGTGGAAGATTGAGGAATCGATTGCTTCTCCCTGATTATCCGATGTTGAGTTGGTCTGTTTGACTCTGGATTATTTGACACTGAAATTTTTTTTATGTTGAATTTTTTTCCCCAGTTTAGTTTTCAGTCAAATTTTTACTACACGAATATTTTGAGAAACCGATTTTCTACACTGAATTTATTTCATCATTGTGAAAAAAAAAAAATGTAAAGGTCCTTCCATACCGGGAGCGTTTTTTTGTGCGATTATTTCGGACGTCAATATTTTTTTTCGAACCCGTATCCTGTCAATACAAGCGTTCACATCAGCGACGTTTTCCCGTCCTGCGATATTATTTTCTAAAGTTTCACCTACTGTGGGTCCACTTCTGACCAATCAGATTGTGTGTTGTTGCGACGTCAGATTCACCGGTATATCCAACATGGCCGACCGGCTGATTGTTTACGTGCTTTTTAATAAGAGTGCTTTTTAATAAAAAACACAAATATTACAAAGATAACGACCTGAAGGACAACTTGTGGAGAGTCATAGCGTCGGATTTCTCATATGACGATGGTTTGTGTGCTTTAACAGTTTGCTAAACGTCTTTGTTTTAACTTTCCTCTGTGCTAAGTAACTTTAGCTCTAAGGTAACCTGTTCAGATACAACATACCATATGTATTTTCACTGTCTCAAACTCAATCGCGTTGCTGTCACAGCACCATTAGGTCTCTGTTGTTACCTTACGTTTATGGATTATAGTTTAATGTGCTTATCTGGTACTGGCCCAGACTCAGTACATGCTATCATGACAGACAGACATCTCAACACTAGTGTCTAATCAGAACTGAAGAACAGTCAGTCTGCTGTTGTGTCAGTCTTCTCGCTTCCACCCGGAAAGCCGCAAAATCGCATGACGCTTGATGTGTATAGTCAGGCGCGTCAAAATTCGCCTCTGAATATTTTGTAATTTCGCGGTGTGTAAGGACCTTAAGAAATAAAAATGCATGCTTGAAATTCAATGGTTTTGAAATTTAAAGTCTGATTTTGATGCAAAAAAAATCAGCTTTAGAAATTCAAACTCAGAGTCAGATGGCACAGATTTACTCAAAAATATTCACATTTTACGTCAAGTTGGCGTAATGTGCTCTTTGGTAGTGTGGGAGCACATTCACAGATCCTGCCTGTTGTGTTTGTGTGACTCAGAAGGGAGTGATCATGATGACTTCTGAGCGTCTCCACATCACACAGACACCCTCAGAGTCACAGAAAGACCCACTTTAGTTGGTCTTGGGATGAACTAAAGTGGGACTCAAATTTCCCAGCAAAATTATGCCGCACAAACCGACTCTAAATATGTCTGAGATGTGGGGCTGCTTTGGTGATTTACTTTATTGGCGGATGTGTGTTGACCTGTCCCACTTACAGGAAAGTGCTTATTTTTAACACCAGTGAAAAGACAAGCACAGGAGGTTTCTGCAGCCATGAGATGACGATTTGTTCAAACAAAAAACATCTCCGGAGAAAACCGGCTTCTTACTGATAAGAGACAGGATTCCAGCGAATGTAGGATCAGATAAAGTTGAAGAGGGAACCATGTGGGAGACGCCAGGAAGCTCTCGAGATTTGTTTTGTCCTGTTTCGGGCGATTTGCAGCTAAACATGAGTCCGTCAGAGAGCAGGTCCACAGCGCACACATGCTGGCACACCGTCTCTGGATGTCCGCACACAGAGGGCCCTAAAAACCAGAGAGATGTACAGTCAGGGTGAGAGCTATTACTGGCAGCAGAGGCTGATTTAGTGCGGTGAGTCACAGGTCAGCAGCACTGACAGGGTCTGTGTCTTTCTCAATCAACACATTAAGCATTATTGCAGCAGTGAGGTTTTATAAAAGTAGATGCTTGGGTCTGACTTGGCACTGCTGCATAGTTTGTAGAGGTATTTATCTTAGTATTGATTCATTTTTATCAGGCTTTTGTTGTATTTAATCATTTCCTTATCTTTTAATGTAAGTTTGTATTGTATTGTATGTTTTATTGGCCTTTACTTTGCTTCAAACCAACTTTGGGCCCTCTTAAACTAATCCACAGAGCAAGGTCTAAAGTGCATATACAGCTTGTATGACAAATCCTGTATCTCTAAAATCAAACATAAAGTGGGTGCGCAGAGAGGCAGAGGGTACGAGAGGAGTTGTACTAAATCTTAATGATTTATAACGTGTGTTTTAGTCTGAGTAAAATCAGATGTCTAGTACAAGTCTCCACACTCATGACTCACAGAGTTCAAGGCGTGTGTCTATTAAGTTTGAAGTGCTTGGAGCAAACTCTGTTTGTTCATTGCACAATTTGAGATGCAGTGTTGATATTAGCAGATGTTTTAGGTTTCGTCTTTGGACTAAAATGCCTCTTAGCATTGTTCACATTTTAGTCTTTTCTGCCTTTAATAGTGTTCGTCTAGTTTTAGTCGAGAAAGCCTCATTACATTTTTGTATGTTAGTCAAAACATCTTCTGTCTTCAAACTAGTTCAATCAATCAATCAAACTTTGGTCTATCTTGTTTGATTTGCTCCTTGACTAGGATAAAGCGAGGTTTGGATATGTGATACATCTAACTCCGATAGTTAGATTAAAACACTTACATCCATTTCAAGTCTGTTTAAATGCCAATAATCCAGAGAGGTGATATCATGTGGGGATTTGGAGTGCTGCTACATGTGTGTGTTGTGTGTGTGTGTAACAAGCACAGTATTAGAGTGGTGATCCCGGCCTTTATGGGTGAACTTACTATCCGGATTATGCTAGTATCTGTCTCAATGCCAAGTTTTGTTGGTCAATGGCACAATCCCTCTTAGCAGCCTCGAGATGGCAATCTGTCAACTATGTGGACTACCAGACCGTATGTCTTTTAAAAGCCAGTGCACCTCTGGGTGCCAGACAGCGAAAGCCTCAACAAAACCATGACAAATGTGAAAAATACTGATAAGATGCGGTCGCTGATTGACTGACCGATCGTACCCTTTGGTTGAAGAGCAGACTGGATGATGGCCACACCGCCCGGTGAGGTGGTGTTGGACAGCAGCACCTGGAACTTGCTGCCGTCGTGTTTGCTGGCTCTGCAGATGGAGTTAGTCACTTCTTCACTCCAATAAACAAAACCCTGAAGCAGAGAGGACAGAATCAGCAGGGCATCTTTATTACTTTTACTGAATGCTGGGTTAGAGGTACTCATGAAATATTGCATCTAAGGGCTGTTAATAACTAATCAAGAACTGAACGGGAACAGGTGTTTGATTTTCTCTCGGGTAGAGATGAGTAATGATTGGTTTTCAGTTATCAGCACGGTGTTTCAATGCCAGACGTCTCTCAGACACAACAGTTGCTACTAAAGATACAAAGACTGAGAACTCCATATTTAGACACAGAGCTAACAGACTGATGAAGAGTCATGCAGGGAGGTTTCCCAGAAGAGCAGAGCTGGCACAAATCTGCATCCCAGCAGCATCAACGCCGTCTGATGTGATGTTATGTGCAAGCCTCCCTTTCATTCTGAGTGATCAATAATTCATTACTAACCTTCCAAAGATTGGACACAGAGAACTTCAAATTTGCATTCCTGATTTAGATATTTTAAAACACCTGATCAAGGTAAATTTCCCCATGCATTTGTTAAAGCTCCTGTGAGGAACTTTCAGTTTGTGTCAGTTTTGGCACCCCCCTGTGGACAAAACGATCTCCGCTTGTCTTCTCTTCTACATGCTTGAGTCCTGACTTTTGACAAAAATCTCTACCCTCTTGAAAATTTGATGTGTAAATTGTGTAAACAGGGCAGTTTCTTCACCTACTTGGCTGACACCCACCCTCTCACTCCTGTTTCTGACATTAAAAATAATGTGATTTAAATTGTTAATCTTGTCACTGATGGTCTTATTTGCTCTTGAAAAGGCATTGCTATGAGTTTAAGTGTATTTCATAAAGATCCAAAAAAAATCCTCTCAGGAGTTTTAAACTTTTTATCTGTTTTCTTTTGATTTTCTTGACTTGCATGCACACACCTTACATGCAAAAAATCTTGTTTTTATATTCATGTTTGTACAGCACAAGATACACACTAAAAGTACAGCTAGATAGACAAACATTTGTATGTGGAAACTTCCTGGCACACATTTTCTCTCCATGACTTAAACTTTTAGAAACTAAGACAATTTTAAAGTCAAAGGGGAAAAAAGGTTCAAGCGACTGCAGTAGACAGAATTTATTTTTCTGTGAATTAATGAGTAAGAGTTGAAAATCTGTTGTGTGTTACATTAGACATGATGTTTTCAGGGTTGCAAAAGTTCTTCTTTAAGGCCTCTTTTATTCTACAGTTGAGCAGGTTTAATCAGGTTGACTTCTGGGTAAAGGGTATAGAAACATAATTCTGGTTTCCATCAATTGCTTATTTTACCTCAAACACAGCAAGTCCAAATGGCCGGTCCAGATAACCGTTAGACTCTACGACTGTTTTACGATGACGACCTTCAAGATCAACTCTGGAGATGCTTCTCATTCCCTGATCGGCCCAGTACAGCAGCCGGCGAGGCATATCTAAGATAGAAAGCAATGTCATCGGCGAACATTAGGAAACCTCTGTAATCTGATCGCGACTGGAGGAAGTTCAACATCCAAATTTCACTGCCCGGTTAATGTCATGAAAAACTGTGTAAATACCCAAAGAGAGAGCGACAGGGTGGCGTATCGAGCTGGAGACCAGAGGCGTTCTGTTCTGACCATCCAAGCTGGACCTCTCAATCATCGGGGAGCTTCCACTCTGAGCCCAGAAGAGCATCCTGAATGATTACAAACGCACCGCTTACAAACATCATCCTCTTTATATTAACATATATATTAAAAATATAAATAATAACTTGAAATTATCTTTTAGTTTAACAAATCTGGCTGGAAAGTTATGGAAAATGATTTATGGAAAGTGTTTTTTTCTTCCTCATAGTTAACAATTAAAAATGTTCTAACAGAGTCAAACATAAAGTGTATTTGAATTGCAGCTACATTCATGTGGTTTGACACATGCAGTGCTCTTAACATTTACTAGAAACCTCAAATCTCTCCCTTTATTGTGCACTTGTCATCTGCCTCTCCCTGTGTGCATACATGAGTCAGTGCGTCAGGTGCTGGGCTTATTCGGTAAAACCTTTTAAACAAACCTTATCTGTAAATATCGCATGGCACAAGACAGTAATCACCCCTGACGCTTTACTTGTGGACATAGGCTCAATAAACAAAGGATCATATAAAAATCAAACATCCCAGGCCGGCCTCTCCTACCCTTGAAGAGGATGCACAGCCACTGCAGAGGGTTTGTCCAGTCCCGTGATGAGCTGATGCTGATGTGAACCGTCCAACAGGCCAACATTAACAGAACCGCTCTCAGTACTGGTCCAGTAAAGGAGCTGGTGGATCCAGTCCACAGCCAGGCCAGAGACTGAACCTTGCCCCTTCAGCACCAACGCCCGATCGTGCTGCTTTTCACCTAGAGTGACCCTAGAGAACAATCCCAGTGTGTAAAAATGTCAAAATTATCAGTTATTATCAGACACATTACTGTCAGGGGGAGGGGGGGGTCTAACTCAGTGTTACGTGTGTTTGACCAACCAGATTCCTGATGGTCATTTATGGTTCATTTTATAGCTTTGGGGATGATGTTTTTCTACGACAACACCAAGAAGCTTTTAGATGGCTGAAATCCACCTCCTTAAGTCTCCATCACTGATTAAGATAATTACAGAAGCTGCTGCTGCTCTGTTCCTCTGGCACTTTATTGACTCCGTATGATGAATTAGAGTCGTATTTGTGTGGTGGCAGCTGAATACACTCTGTTACCTGTAGACTCGTCCTTGCCGGGCAAAGAAGAGCATCTGTCCAGAGGCCAAAGCCGCCACTGGACCCGGACCTGCTTCACGTGGAGACAGTTCCCTCACCTCAGAGCTGGTGATGCTCATAAGTTGCATCCCTTTAGAAGAGGTGAAAACCAGCTCTGCCTTATCTCCTAGGACACACACATACATGTTGTTTCTGTCATTTGGAGCTGATGGGATAAAAGCCCTTTGGACACATCATTTATGAACCCTGACAAGGTTCTGTTTCTCAAATGTACATAAGAAGCATCAACTTCACAAATGAAATGAAGTGCACGGCTGATACAAGAAGACCAACAAGTGAGAGTGAGAAGCTCAGCCTGTCAGTCATATTAATGTTCAGTTATAAAGTAAAGTCCCAATCCGATCGTTTTTTTCCGACTTAAAGTGTTCTCAGTGTGATCATGTTCTTCGCCAAAATCATGTTACCTGTGTCATGTTGAAGGGCTCCATTCGATCATTAGCAATTCGCCTCTGAGTCGTGGGCAGAGACAGCGCTGCTCTGCACATTTGTCTTCATGTTAGCATTGCAGCCTAACATTGCCGGTGTAGTAGAAGTGGCAGGTAACATAGGAGCTATTCAGACTAATGTCTTTGGGGACATGATGAAAGTTAATGTCATAATTAGCTTTCTTATGAGCATTGCAATCCAGTAACACACACACTTGTTTCATGATCGTCCTCTATATTTCTCCTCCATATGCAGAGTGTGGCCTGCATAGCAGAGCTTGGATTGGTTACGTATGAAATCTCACTGTTTCTGAACCTGCCGTTTGGGTCTGCCAGAGATTAACAACGATTTGAATGAAGAAATACTCAGAGAAGCAATTTCGCATTTAGTTTTCTCATGATATGTCCTGTAGCATCAGAAAAATGCCAAATGAACACATAAAAAAACAAGAAAAACATGATTTTCATCAGAGTTGGTCTTTAACAAATAAATTACAAGGCACCACTCAACTTTACGGCTATCAAGGAGGAACAGGAAATCCTTGAAGTCGTAACATGATGAATGTACAAAGTCAGTGATCGTATCAGGAGAACAATCAACAGCTGTCACATTTCTTTGTAATAACTGGTTCTTGCTTATTTTGGCAGAATGTTAACAGGGATATGACATTACCACACTTGATAACTTGATGTCTGAGAGAGGTTTGAACAGCCTTTGAGAGTAAATGACCCAAAGTTCATATAGGTGAAGCAGATGAGTTAGTTCCTGTTACAAATCCTAAACATGCTGCTGATAACACTCGAATCGTAACTGCAAATATGTATTCAAGGAGGACCCTTATGCATATGCTTGGACAACAAGGCTCCGGAGCAGACCAAGAAAGCTCAGTGTGTGTGTTTTATCACAGCCTAATTGACGGATTCTTTAAAGGTCATGATTCCTCCATTACAGCTTCTCAGATGTTTAAAGCAACACACAGACTGACATTTTCAAGGCCAAACCCATAACTCAGTCACTGATGAAATAAGCCGTCACTCACTTATTTGGCATTAAAAAACTGAAATGTACAACCGTCACAGTCACCCTGAAAAATATAAAATACTGAGGAAAGACTCAGTGGCCTCCCTCTATTCACAGTAACTTTTTGTAGCTGACTGATTTGGTATGAAGTTGATAACAAAAAAAAGACACTGTAGATAGTGGAGGAAACACTCAAAGAGGAAGATTTTTGTTGTTATCGGGCTGAGTAATTATCAGGAGTTTGCACAGAAGGGAAAAGAATCTGCTTTCCTTGTTTAAATAGGAAACATGGCTGATGATTTACACGCTCAGACTCAACAAATTAAAAGCAAACACAAACAGAAAATCTCAGAATCTTTGTCGGGAACACTGAGTAATGAGCGGTTTGTTAGCAGGATCATAAATCCTTCATTCCTCACCTTTGGCCCTGCACTCTCTTGTTGTGACATTCATTGTGTAGTCCTCGTGGCAGTCACAGGTGAGGCTGTCGTTCGTGTGGATGCACAGCTGATCACACACATCCCTGTCCAGGCACAGATCGATCTCTGGGGGGCAGAGCGTGAAAATGTGTGAATCGTATGAAAAGAAAGTCAAGCTTCTTTTACTCAACAACACAAATGGATAGCAGGTGATTTAAGTCACTTTGTATGAATAAACTTGTTAAAATGAAAAACTCTTTACTGGTTCATTCACTTCTACAGAGGAAGCTTCACAACTGGTGACTTTAAGAGTAATTCTTTATGCTCACCTTCACACTGACCGTCACCGATCAGTCTCATGTTGTCGGGACAATCACACTCGAAACCAAACTTTTGGTCCCTGCACACATGAGAGCAGCCTCCATTGTTGAATTCACACTCGTTCTGATCTGTAAAACAAGAGTTACATCATCAGGAGATGGAAGGAAGGAAGGAAGGAAGGAAGGAAGGAAAGAAAGAAAGAAAGAAAGAAAGAAAGAAAGAAAGAAAGAAAGAAAGAAAGAAAGAAAGAAAGAAAGAAAGAAAGAAAGAAAGAAAGAAAGAAAGAAAGAAAGAAAGACTGCTGTCTTTATGATAAGAATAAAGTTATTAATTATCAGGGTCTTAAATCATTATCGCATCTTTTGATAGTCTAATTATATCCAAACCTCCACAAAGGTCCTAATCAGATGATTATTTGGAACATATTTATTAATCAGTCCATATTTCCTTTAAAAGAGTCCTATAATTAAAGGAATATTTGTGGTCTGCTCATTGAGTCCTGATTTTGGGTGTCCACAACAAGACAAAAACTTTAAAGGGTGAGAAAAAGACTCAAATGTGATCAAACTAATGTGTGTTTTAAATCAAAGAAATATCTGCTAAAAGTCACACAAGTCCTGAAGTGTTAATGAGTTAATAAGGGAAGCCCGGAGTTCATTCAGCTATAATGTTTAAGGACTTTAGTATCTTTAACAGGTGCATCAATGTCACTGACTGTCCACTACATAAACCTATGAAAGCTCTGTGAGTCTTTTAATGGCTTAAAACTGGTCAGACTGTTTATTTCACAACTAGTCTGCAAGAGTCTCCCCTTTTTGTCCTCCAGGAATGACGCCCTAATTAACATCTGGAATTCTTCTTTAGCAAATATTTTCCCTGTTAAGTTGATTTATGCTGTCGTAGGGGGGGGTTTACAGCCTGCGCGTTAACACCAGAGGGTAAAACAAACGGGAAACTACAAATAACTGAACACAACAAATAACTGAGAAACTAGAGTAAGAGAGGGGGGGAAAGAGGAGGACATTAGAGTGATGTTAAAATACAGAAGAGAAAAAGGGGAGGGAAGAAAGACCAAAAGAAAGAGGAAAGACAGAGAGGCAGCAGTAGCGCAGGAGGTAGAGCGGTTGGTGAAGGTTGGTGGTTCGACTCCCCCCTATCCAGAGTCTGTCTGTTGTGTCCTTTGGCAAGACACTTAACCCCCGTTGCTCCCAGTTTGTGTCCTGCACTGGTGTATGATTGTATCGTGTGGTGGTGGTCAGAGAGGCCGTAGGCGCAAACTGGCAGCCATGTTTCTATCAGTCTGCCCCAAGGCAGCTGTGACTACAAAGGTAGTTTACCACCACCACCAGGATATGAGTGTGAGCGAATGAATTAAGTATTCAATGTTAAGCGCTTTAAGGTCACTGATAAAAAGCACTGTAAAAATCTATTATGATTATCAAAACTGGGAAGGGTTAGAGAAAGGGAGGGAGAAAACAGGCGGGGGAGAAAAGACAAGAAAGAAAGGGAGCCATAGAGAGCATGAAAAAATTAGGGGAAGAGATATAAAGAATAAAAAAAAACAGAGACAAAAAGGATGGAGAGAAAAGAGATAGATTACAGGGAGGGAGGGGTGTAGAAGAGAAGAGAAGGAAGGAAGGAAGGAAGGAAGAAAGAAAGGAAGGAATGAAGGAGGGAAGGGAGGAAGGAAGGAAAGAAAGAAAGAAAGAAAGAAAGAGAGAAAGAAAGAAAGAAAGAAAGAAAAACAAACTAAGTGTAGCGATTGTTTTCCTTCAACATAAAAGGCCGCTGGGGTTTAGGTTCGCTTGCATCTGTGACTCGCTTGAATGATCAGTCCGGTTTGATTGTTAAAAATGATTTATTGTTCAAAAAAAGAAAGAAAACACTCTGATGCGGGTCCGAAACTTTTGCCTTTAACTGAAAAGGTGATATGATGAAATGAGATTAAACAGGATGAATGAATGAAGCGGTGAAAAACGATGAGAAACGGTCAAAAACGGTCAACAGAAAATTATCAGCGTTTACCAAACCCATTGTTTGACTACACCTGTGAGATTTTAAATAACCCGCCAAACATCCCAAAACCAGGAAACCGGAAGTTATGTCCCTATAGAAATAAAACTTTCAACAAATATATTTTGGCTCCTACACAAAGAACGAAAGAAAGAAAGAAAGAAAGAAAGAAAGAAAGAAAGAAAGAAAGAAAGAAAGAATTAATTTATGACATTTCAGGTCAGTCATAAGTTTATGAAGACTTTCTTCTACTTGTACAGTGAATGTGATTCACTGTCAGGGGACACAGATTAAATAGTGACCCAGTGGACCTGTACACACATTCACAAGTTGAAGGACATGACGGTCTGTGAAGTCGTCTAGGTCAGGATTAGATCTATCCTGCCCTCTACTGGCTGCTGGTCAAACCAACACAGTACGGAGTTCATTTACAGTTTGGACAACCTGACTGTCGGAGAAAAGCCTTCACATGATAATTGACCCCGATGTTTTTGACATCACCTCCCCTCACTTCAAGTGTATTTAATGCAACACAATAACTTCTTTTAAAGGTAATCATGAAAAAACGTGCTCTGTTATCACTCACGGCATCTTTTCTCGTCGCTGCCGTCGGAGCAGTCGTCTGAGTGGTCACATCTCCAGGCCTGGCGAATGCACTTCCCGTCTCCACACTGAAACTCTGATGCTGCACATGTTGGAGCGGTCTGAGGGTGTGGTTTCAGGTGCTCTGATGGAGTTTGAGGTAGAACCACAATTTTAATTGATAAAACTTCAACAGTACCAATGATATGGCAAAATCCTTGCATTTTCTTTTCTTTTTTAATCAGTTAATAGCATTATACATGTCTGGACTATCAGGTATGAGACCATATTCCATGAAATCTTCACATTTCACTTCTGAACTCTTCTAATATGGCCGAAATTGCTCATTGGTTGACGGTTGTTTATTTCCTCTTTCATATCCATTTGCCCCCTCTTATTTCCTCCCAATATAAAACCAGAGCTGCTGCAGTTGCTGCATCTTTACTCTCTAGTTTGGAGGGTTTCACACCTGCTTACCATACACCAAACAGCGTTATTTATGAGGCATGCAATCCTATAAATCCACATCCTAAATACAGTGAATTCTGTGTAATTTTGATCGAGGCAAGCATGATGAAACTGTGGTAAATGAAAGGCAAATCCCCCCTGGAATTCAATGTAAAAGTCTTTAATGACTTAATGGGATTAAAAGTAAAAAGCTGCACTGGTATTCTGCAGACACAGTCACAGTATCAAGAACAAGCTCTTCACATGAAAGTGGGATCCTTTTAGTCTATAAATGAAGGTTATGACTGGAAATTTAAAACATTGTAAGATTATGGTGAACAAACAAAACAAAACTTTAGACTCTGAAGTCACATATTTAAATTTTCACTCCATTTTGTAGTTACAGTTTCACTTAATCTTAACAGCTTACTGATTTCAGTCTTTTCTATTTCTATTCTGTTTAACTCACATTTTCTGTATTTATGCCTTTCCCATATCGCTTTGTTTTCTTTTGTCTGCACTCTGAAATCCTCTATTTCCCAAATGTACTTATCATTTACCTAAACTCTTGGAGCGTATCAGTTTTGTTTTAAATGTTTGGGGAACTTTGCCAAAAAAGAAGAGCGAGTGAAACTCAAGCCAGACTGCAGGTGCTGATGTGTTTTTACAGTTTTGGATATCATACTTCATCTCTATTGTACTTACTACAGTTGTGTTCATCTGATCCATCCGCACAGTGTTTGTGTCCATCACACACATTCAGTACAGAGATGCATGAGCCGTCTTGACACCTGAACTCCAGATGCTCACGACAGGTGGGCAAAGTGTGAGCCGAAGCACCTGAAACACATGCAAACAGTTCAAGAGTGAGCTGAGAGATCATATATCAGAGAGACAGAGCCTGAAAAGTCAGGAAAATTAATGTCATACCTGATGGTTTATGTTTTATCAAGTCATACTCGCTTAAACAAAAAACAAAATAGATCATGAAAAATGGGCAGAACTTCATTTTGCACCCTCCAGATGTAACCCATCACACTGTTGAGCCATTCAAACCAACAAATCAGGAAAAATGTGTTCATTCCAATCACATCAAAGTTTATAAATCTCAAGAAAACATGAAACTAAATCTAATTCATTCAGTGTTTAATTTACTTGCATATGGCTGGAAGCTTTAGTGCAAACTCACATCTGCACATAGTGAATATGTCACACCTTTAGCCTTATTTTCCAAGACAGACCGACACTGTGACATGCTGGATTATTATCATTATTAATCATCAGTGGGTTATAAAAGAAAACACGTGACGCTAAAGGTAGTAGTAGTAGTCGTGATCAGACTCCATTCAAAATGACAAGCGTAACTCTCGCCTCCCTTCACTTTCAGTGAAAAATACCGTTCCTCACAAGCGAATCATCCATTTTTCACAAATATGTGCAGTTCATGTTTCTTACCCCGGTTGCAAAAGCATATCAGAGATGTGATCAGGAGTAATAAACCACCAAGGTGTCCCATGCTCGGTGCCCTCCACGGTTGCATTGCACGCGGCGCAGAAATATGACGTAAGAGTCGGCGTTGTCAAACAGCTGGTTTGATTGTTGTTAAGGTAACGGTCAGTTCTTTATCGGTGAGTGTTACTACAATCGAAATGTACTGTTACACGTCAACTCTGTTTCACACGTAATTAACTACCTTTGATTTGGGTCAATAAATTAGATTAATTTGTGTCGACGGCACCATTTTATTCAAATTTTTAGCCTAAAATTTAGCAAAATTTACAGTTTTGTGTAGGTTTTGTGAAGTTATAATACCTGCCTAGTGTTGGCTGAACAACACGGTCTCACTTCTCACCTAAAACTTTTTTTAAAATATTTATTTTTAACCCTTTCCATAAATTATATTTTCAGATAAGATTTTTTTTCTTGTTTTTTTCCTCTTTAGACATATAAAAAATGATGGAATTGAATTTTTTTCTTTTTCAGGAACCCATTTTTCATGGAGTTACAAAAAATACCCATTCAGCTGGACACCATGCCTTTGAGTTTTTTTAACAATTAGAAATGAATTTAACAAACAAATGCCAGAAAATGATAATCTGCGAAAACTGTTAAGTGAAAACCTATTTAATGCAGCTAATTTTGTCTTCTTAGATTTTAATATCTTCCAAAACAATGCAAAAATGTTGATGTAAAAAAGTAATTTTTATCATCACTTTTTTTGATTAAAATTAATCTTCATAACTCATAATTATTCATAGTTTTCATTTCAATGAACACAATCTACAAGACGCATGCAAAGATGCACTCCAACACACAAATAATAAGCTCAAAGCCCATAGATGTAGATCACTGCAAACTTGATATCCAAAAACATTTAATCGTAACACTTACACTGGTAATTACTAAATACAAGGAATGATGGAGAATGATGCATAAAATGCCTTTGATTTTCTATGTTGTCCTAAAGACACTTTCAATTGTGAGTATACTGCTACCCAATGGCAATTTTCCGTTGATGACATAAAGTTTTTGGTTGTCCAGAATCACAAAAACTCAGCATATGGACCCAAAAGTTTCCTCCAAGCTTTTTCCCCTACCTTGAAGGCAGTATTTGAAAACTCTTTCACACAGTAGCAAAAAATTTGATTAATTTCACCCTATTCCCAAATTTTGGTCGCATTGTCATTGGTACCAAAGTAATCAGTAAGACCACAGGTTAAATAGAACAAGTTTTATTCACACTTTGTATTGTACAGGATGCAACAAATGCAAGCAGTGGCAAAGCCTCTACAGCAGGTTCGGGTGGAGAAACAGGGGTTGTTGTTGCTGAACAAGGAGAGGTTCGTCCTGCTGCTCAGAGGTATGGCTGGTCAGTAGAGAGAGAAGGCTCCTTGTACGCCGGGCCTGGGGTCACTGGAGGCTTTGGGGCTTCAGCAACTTGACTAGAAGAGGCAAGAGGAGTGAAGAGAATGTACTTCAAATGGGCTAAAATTTAAAGAAATACTAATGATCCAACCATAGACTTTATTTAATACATTACTGTAATCTAGTTATCATTATTTATGTTTCATCTCACTCCCTTTTTTGCTACATATCTTGTCACAGTCGGGTGTTTTCAGTCTTCTGTCAACACAGGGTTTCCACAGAAAAGTCTCCAGATAACATGACCTTGAGATATAGAGTCACAGAGATGTCTAAAACTGGTCAAATCCTACATTTGCATGTTACCCTTTTTTTTTTTTAGAAAGTAACAGGTTTGTCAAGAAACCAGCCCACGATAGGAAAAAAACAGGGGTCATCCCACCCTGTTTTTCTCTCTATCAGGTCTCTACTTTTTGCCTTAACCTATTTTTATGTTGTTGTTAATATGACAATTTTAACAATCAGGAAAATGTACTTCTCTCATTCAAGTTAAAATCATTACCTTATAAAAAAAATATACTGAGTTATTTACCTGCCAGCTGTGATGGCCTTCTGGGTAGACATGACAACTGTGGGGGGTACTGACTCTCTTCGTCCATCTCTGGTGAAGTAGTAGTTAGCGGCAAACTTGTGGCTTGGACCTACAGGAAGTTTGGGTGGTGCCTGTGTCCTAGAGAAAATATCATTGTTAACAACTCGTAGCTTTACCTCTGTATGGTAACATTATCAACCCAACAACATCTTAAGCGGAGCAAATAGCTTTAGCAAAACGGGCTATACTACTAAAGATGAAGCTTCAATCAATGTGCAATAATACCCTTATTAGGTGCAATATTATCTGCAGAGACTGTATTTTGCTCTTGAAACACTTACAGTTATGCATGTAGTATTGGCACTGTAACTACTTTGGCTCACATAAATGGAGCCTGTTGAAGTGGCCATGCAGTTTAGGTTAGGGTAGCCATTCAAAGCCACTAGTAAGTTATTTGATTTAGATATACTTCCAGAGTTTGTAACCCTAAAATTGGCAGGTATTGGATGTAAGCCTGTTTCTTTAAGTTTTCTAGTACTTCTGGAGGAATTTTCTTTCAGGTACGAAAGCAACTTTCATAACTGAAGACCAAAAACAAGCTAGAGCCATATATTTCTTCAAAACCTGTTATTCTTATATAGGCTGTTGCATTAGGGGAGATTTCTATTAAAGTCAATGTTTGTTATTGATGAGGAAAAAGAGTTAACAAGCTGATTAAGACGACAGCGAGAAGACGAGCAAAGAAGTAAGTGGAAAGGTTACCATTTAATTTCGCTTCGTAAACTTTTCCATGTGTCATTTGGTTAGGCCATATAGTGCCTAAGTCGATGTAAAGTTTAACTGGAGGATACTGGTGTATTGTTAGCTTTACTTCAACTTCCTATCGACTCAGGAGCTACATGGTCTAACCACATTAAAAAGCACACAAAGCGAAACTAAACAATAACCTTTCCACTTCCTTCCTTGCTCGTCTTCTGTGCCTAGAACGTAAAACACCAATGCATCCTCATTAATGGTCCCCGGCAGCTCATTTCCATTGTGGCTTTTTTAAATTTGCATTCTTTTATTTTCGCAGTAAGTAACTTTTTTTCCATCCCCACTTTTTTTTTTGCATTGTTAACTACCTTTTTTATTTGCAGCGGGCTTCTGTTTCTTTTTTTGCATCAATAACTTCCAATGTGACTTTTTTTTTTTTTGCATTCTTTTTTATTTGCAGCAGTGGCGGTTTTTGGCCACCGTAGATTAACACATCAATCTTTACATTACCCCACAGAGGATGTAGAAAAATAAGAGGCAAACCGTCAAAACAACAGTGTTTACAATGCCTGACAAGTTCAGACTTTTGTTTCAGGTAAACCCCTCGATTAGCTGCCCCCTTTCGTCCTCATGTGTTGGATTTATTTGTAAAATTCAGGTCTGGATCAGTTGTCGAGGCTGGGTCTAACAGTTTCTACCGGGTGTTTTGGTGTGTATGATAAATGTATCGTAACAGGACTGAGGCTGAGACAGTTTCAGGGGGTGAATTTAACAAAGGTCAGGTGGACAGAGTCTTCTTACCTTTTTGCAATCTCCTCGTATCTCAACTGCAGTTTGGCTTGCAGGTCATGCTGTAAATCAAACACCAGATGACAAACTTTAACAAACCGGTGATGGAAACAGAAACACTTTCCCTCACAGACAGCAGTCTAATTCATATTAGCTCATAGAGCAGCTCACCAATGCTGCCTTAGATTTAGCGATAATTTGGCACAGCTGTGTTGAAATTTCCCACAAAAATTAATTTTAGGTTGTAATAATGTTTAAAAAACAAAAACATAATTTTCCCTGGGTGTGCCTCTTACCCCAGATAGAAAATTTCGGAGCCTCTGGATGATTTTAGTAGCAGTCGCCATGTTTGCTGTTGTGAAGGACACGGACGGCCTCTTCTGTGATAGGAAATAGAGTACTTCGCCATCTTACTGCCACCAGGCGGTCTGGAAGAAAACTGCAGTTTTATGTATCACACTCAAAAGACACTAAACCAGAGGTCCCCAAACTTTGTCCTCTGAGGGCCACATAATTTTTCCCTTCTCTGATGGGGGGCCGGGATCAGTTTGTAACAGAAAAAGTGTGACGATCACAGGGGTGCCTAAACGTAAACATTTATTGTTTTCCAGAAAGCCACACATAACCAAATATTAATAACCCTTTCAGAGATCTTCACAGAAAAAAAAATCTCACGGCATTAAAGACATCTTTCTTCTTGGGACACACCTCTTCCATAACAGCATTAAAACATTTCTTAACAAACTCTCCATCAGTGAAAGGTTTACCACTGCTTGCTATCAGTTGAGCAATCCGAAAGCTAGCCTGAACAGATGACTGGTCCAGCTGAGCTTGGAGAACAAATGTATTCAACTGAGCTAACAGTCCACTATTAAAAAACACAAACAAATAAAAAACAAAAACACCCTTAACTGGGTGTTTTGCACAAATAAATAAATATTTTTAAAAAATTTAAATTAAATTTAAATCTTAAAACACCCTTAAAGCAGGCAGAAAACTGAAAAAAAAATAAATAAAGAAAACTTAAACAAAAAAACCCTTAAAATAGGCAGAAAATTAAAAGAAAAAAATATATATATATATATATATATATATATATATATATATATATATATATAAAAGAAACATAATAGTATTTCCAGAAAAACAAACTTAAAACAGGCAGAAAAATTAAAAGAACTATAGGAAAAAAAAAAAGAATAAAAAGAATAGTAGTTCTGAAAAAAAAAAAAAGAAAAACCCACCCTAAACCGAATGTTTTGCACAGAAAAAAAAAAACCTGTAGTTTTTCCCTTCCATGGGAGGGTTTTTATTCCCCTCCTGGAGCTACCACCTTACCGTGGTGGAGGGGTTTATGTGTCCTAATGATCCCAGGGGCTATGTTGTCAGGGACTTTATGCCTCTAATGGGTCACCCAAGGCACACAGGTCGTGGGGTAGGGACAAAACTAAGAGTAGCTCATCCAGACTGAGGTGCCAGACAAAAAAATAGGAAAAAAAAAACGAGAAGAAAAAAAAAATAAGTATTTTTGAAAAAAAAAAAAAAAAAAAACCTTGTGGTTTTCCCTCCTATGGGTGGGTTTTTATTTCCCTCCTCGAGCTACCACCTTACAGTGGTGGAGGGGTTTGTGTGTCCCAATGATCCCAGGAGTTATGTTGTCAGGGGCTTTATGCCTCAGGTAGGGTCACCTAAGGCACACAGGTCATGGGCTAGAGACCAGACTAAACGTAGCTCAAACAGATCCCTTATGATGGACAAAATATTTCGCACCTAGTTTCCCTCGCCCGCACATAGGTCACCAGGGTCCCCCCCTTAAACCAGGAGTGGCGATCGTGTGCGCCTGGTAGCCAGGCCTGCACCCATGAGGCCTAGCCAGGCACAGCCCAAAGAGGCAACATGGGACCCCCTTCCCATGGGTGGTAAACCCATGGGAAGGGGGTCCCATATGAACATGATTTGGACATTTAAAGTTGCTTACGGGAGCTTTGACTTGAATGTGTGGGAGACACATTTCTCTAAATGTCAAGATTTGTTTTCACTAAAATGCAGCAGTCTTTTTAGTAACTATTATTTAATTAGACAGTTAGACAAGTACTGTATTATGATAAAGCTGATGATTAAAATACAAATGATCACACTAAATTAGTCTTACATTTATACAATATTTCCCTAATGCATCTATATCATGTGTCAACCTGCCCTTGTGTAGTTTTGATGAGGACTACAGCTATAACTTGAGAAACACTCCATGGATAGCGATGAACAATTGCGTAAGAATTAAGTAACAGTGTGAGTCATATGGAGGCTGAGTCAAAGAGAGATAAAATTTTAATTTGTTTCACGAGATAAAACAGTAGATGGCAAAATAACGCCAGAATATCATGCAATCAAGTATTACAGATGTGTGCTTGTCTTCATGCAGCATGCACTGACCAAGGGAGTCCACAGGAAAACACGTGCACATGTACAACAGTTTAACCTGCTTGTTTGTTCTTTAGGAGTAACTCAAACAGAGGCTGAGGATCTTCACTGAACTCCAGCTGCTGAAGGTTGCTGTTTTTTTTTTGTCATTACAATAGTTACTGTGACGTATTATTCTTGAGGCAGAGCAGACCTTTCAACAGAGGAAGTCATTCAAGAAGACTATATCAACATTCAATTAATAAACCAAAATGCCAGGAGGAAAATAATTAATGGTATCATTTCTGAATGAAGACTGGCAGAGTTTCTGTTTTTAGTAATGTATTCATGAGAATGTAGTTTATCTTATGGACTGTGCCGTATCTGATTTCTGCTAAATTAGCTATTGTAGTTTGACTTTATTCTGTTTTGTTATGAACATTTGCACAGAGTTGTTACATAATCTTCCTCTGCATCACTGCCCCCATGATGACATCTTTATTTTGAAAGCATGCCAATATAAGACTCTTTTTACAAACCAAAAGAGCCTATGGTTGCATGACCAACATCTACAAAAGCTGGCGTTTTCCAAAAGCAGCAATAGTCAGGTTCATAAAAATGCATGTGAAACACTTAAAGCTTCTCAGCTCAGTGCTGAATTACTCTGTATGAACAGTTTCAAAAGAACAAGTCAGATATGTTGTCAGCTCTGAGGACTGTTTTCTTCAATGGTATCAAAGAGAGGAGCTTCAACAGAAACAGTCACAGGTAAAAAAAACGTCTGTACAGTACATAGCTTGTTCGTTCATTGTAAACAAATTCGTGGAAAACTGGCGACACCTCAGAATACGGGGGTTGTTCATTTACACAGAAGCATCTCAGAAAGACACAGACATGAGAGTTAAGGGCTTCTTAAGGAGGACTTTAATTTGGATACTTTAAACTGAAGACTTGTAGGAAAAACGTCTACAAAATCAAGCAACAGCAACCAACAATAAGACGACAAACTTCTGAAATCTGTCACTGCGGTGGGAAAAGATGAGCAGCATCCAGTGTGTGCTGGATGTGAAATACTGTTCTGATTCTTTCTCCAGCCAGACTCCTCATATCCTCATGCTTTCATTGTCATCATGCATATCCTGTCTTTCAAACACACAACCTGTTATTAAAATATACATCAATATTTGTACAATACAAAGACACAAAACAGAAGCCCTGGGTGTGGATTTGATTTCCTCTCCTCCATTTTCACTTTACTTGCAACACTCACGTACAAAAATTCATGTCAAAATACATTAGTGCACTTTTCCCCTCAATGTAAACATCACTACACGGTAATCGAAGTAGGAATGGGTATTTTTCTGCATGACATTTGTTGCATGCTCGTGAAAAAGAAACAAAAACAAACTGGACAGCTATACAAGAATCGAGCACAATTCCAGGTACAAAATGTTTTTCAAGAAAGGGGAAAAAAAAAATACCTAAGAGTTTAAAAATAAAATATTTCCTCCACAAACAGAGGAAGACGCAGACTTTGATTTGGCTGCTCTATGGTATCTCTCTAAGTTGCATGCTTTGAGTACGAAGTTATCACAGCGAGGCAAAGCCACCGTTTGCAGATGTGTGTAGAAGAATGATTTAAGATACTTCTGTGACACATTACAAGATTGCACTGAGTAACCACAACAGAGTTTAATGTTCTGCATCATGCAGAGCTTCTTTTTTTTAAAATTCATGTCTGAGATTGCAAACAGCACAAATGATTAAGAACGGTGCATCAGCCTTTAAAAGATATGGCTTAGAGGACACTGCACTGACGGCATGGCACATAATAAAGACCCTTTATCTGAGCCAGCTTCATCATCTCTTCTTCATAGACTGAATTTTAAAGTCACGCTCGCTGTTTTGATCTTGAATTCACACTGCAAGGAACATGATCAACAAGTCAGTGGAAGTTCTTTGATTTCTTACAGAGCAAAATGTCAGGAGATAATTTTGCTTTTCTTAACTTTTCTTCAAGTTCCTCACTCTGGTGATTGTTTAAGGAACAATAGTGCTCTTGATGGAAGAATTTTAGCTGTGCAAAGCTTTACTATTTAGACCGATATATAAACAAAAGTAGGATTTTTTTTTCCAATAATGCATATGCTTGCTGGACTGAGAGACAGCGCCAAGACTGCAGCTGTAGTAGTTCAATCATCCATCATGTTGCTCTCAGTGTGAATCCACGGTTCTCCTTAGGGTTAAAGGAAATCTTGTCTGTATTTTACCACTGGAAGCTGCACTGACAATAATTATAATTAGAATAATAATAAGAAAAAAAAGTAAACACAACTTCAGCTCCTGAAATGACTTCTTGTACCATTTGGTCCTTCAATGTTTATGCCCTGCTTTATCAAACTACTCTATGCTGCAGCAGTTTATTCAAAAAATAGACATTTATTTAAAAAATCCCAATCCAGTCAAAAGACATAAAAACACATTTTTACAGCATGAATACAAAAATGCAGAGCCTTGGCTAAACAACCAATGAGAACTTCCCTCTTTCCCTTTATATACTTGTCATAGTTTACAAATGTAATAAATAAGACAGGAATGTCTGCAATGCCTCAAGGCAAATATTTACAATTACAAAATTCAAGTAAAATCTTCTCCCACTTTCACTCTCACCGTGAAAAGTTAGTCAATGAGTTCTGAAGACTTGAAAGTTAAGATATGAGAAGTAGTAATGAGGGCTGTGCCGAGGTGTCACTTCCTCTGATGCCCTTTTTGCTCAGGCGCCTCTCTGCGTTCTGACTGTCCCCCCGGCGGAGGACTGGAGGAGGAGCAGGAGGTCTCTACCTCTGAACTGCAGCTGCTCTCAGCGGCTGGGCACCCCGCCTGTTGGGGCTCAGATGAAGTGACGTCCTCCTCCGGCTCTGATTTCTCGTTGATATCCTCCCCGTCTGAACATGGCTCCCACTCGTCCTGCTCCTCGCTCTCTGTTGAGCCCTGTACGGCGATCTGAGGCACCAGTGTGAACCTCCTCACCACCGGCACCTCCAGCTCCACCTCCTCGCTGGTCTGGGGTCGGGTTAGCAGCCAGGCCATCCTGTGTTCTTTCTTCTGCTCGTGCTGACGTTGCGTTTGGGCCCCTGGAGTTGTGGTTGTCACGGTGACTGTGGTGCTGGTTTTCTCCTCTGGCTCGTCAAAGCTCACCTCCTGCACCGCCTCCTGCTTCTTAAACGAGTCTCGTCGCTCCGACAGGTTAAGCTTTCGCATCACGACAAGCTGCTCAGACCGTTCGACTCTCTGGCTGCTTATGTATCCTCCCAGCCTGCTGTGATCCACCCCGACATAGGAGCCTCCACAGGCACCCTCAGCCTCCGAGTCACCCAGCAGGTCTGCTTCACCGTAGAACGGCACTTCAAGTGTGTGTCTGCGGGGGGTGTATGACTTCTTATCAGCGTGGTACACACCAGAGAGCTTCTCGGCCGACTGCACCCTTTTTAACAGAGGAGATCGAGGTGGCTCAGCACTGCGGGGCCGGACCATGTGTCTAACAATGGTTGGCGGGGACAGGGTTTTGCCGTGGTATGTGTGGAGGGTTTTGGCGAAGCCAGAGAGTGGAGAAGGAGAGCGCTGTGGAGAAAGAGGCTGGGTGGAGGATGAGGAGGAAGTGCAGGCCAGGGGCGATGGGGGGATATTGCTGGTTGACTTTCGGCGGCCCACCTTGGTGTAGCGCTGCGAGCTGAGTTTGGAGCCCAGGCCGTGCAGAGAGCTGGGCCGGATATGTGCAGCTGGGGAACTGGGAGAGCTGGAGCAAGGAGACGTGCTCTGTGGAGAGTTAGTGTCTGGGAGGGAGAGGGGAAAAGGGTCAGATAACGCTCAGATAACATGCGATCATAAAGATTCTGATGAAGGAAACGTCCTCTAACCCCCAATTTTCACCGCATCTGAACTAGGCATGTGCCGATTAAGGGTGTGGAAAATAATCGATATCAATCGATGCATCGATGCGCATGTGCGCGATGCGACTGCGTCGGCTCATTCACTGGGTATCGATGCAATTGACGGGTTAAATCTAGATTCATCTAGATGCGTTTGTGGGTATCGGTAAAATCCGATGCAAGCGCCGTTTTATTCATGTTAAACTTCACCCAATCTGCTGTTTCCCAGGCGCATTGAATGCACCATCATTTTTTCACGTTTTGTATTGAATATGGACGGAAGCCGTGAGGGACATACAATGCACTACTACTAAAACAGCATGGACCACATTCAAGTGAGCAGCAGCGAGAAAGAGTTTATATGTAATGCACCCGCTACGTTTAAATCATATGTTTGGAAACACTACGGATTTGCAAAGAAAGACGGAAAGCTCGACAAAACGTCCGTCATTTGCAAAGAATGCTGCGTTAAGAAGCCGTACAACGGCGGCACCACAAACATGCAGACCCACTTAAAAAGAGTACACCACATCACCGACAAGTCTGACGACACCTCCCCTCCCTTAACATTGATTGCACTGATGAAAGTGTCACTTTAGGTTACTCATTGAGAGTGTTTTGTTGTTGCTGTTTACTGTACTTTTTACAGAAGTAATTATTGTGTAATTGTTTTACTCTTTTATTATTGCAGAACTCACTCAAATCACTGATTTTGTGGCCAGTTAGAAAGTCAACTCTAGCACATTGGTTTGGCAGACAGTAGTATGGCCATTGAATGGTTTATTTGCACCATGTTAGGCAGTGCATTAGTTGTTTAATAATGTGTACTGTAATATTACCCAACAAGTATAGAGCACTTGTGTGATGTAGGGTTGGGGTTGGAATCCTTTTTTTATTTTTTATTTTTTTTTATTTTATTGATTCAGATTCCTTAACAGTTGCAGGAGGTCTATCTAATCTGTGTAACTGTACAAAATGAAGGAGCATAGAAAAAAGACAAAAAGCACTTTTGTTGAATTAACTGCTAAGTGCCTTTAAGGAATAAAGCCAAATCCTTTTTGTAGTACCATACTGAATTCCATCTTTTATTTTTATTTCTTTTTTTTTCTTTGCTTATTTGCATCATGTTGAATTGCATCATATCGCAACAAATTGCATCATATCGTATCGGTTCGCATTGATTTGAACTAAATGATTATTGTATCGTATCGCATCGTGAAGAGGGTGAATCGTATCGCATCGTATCGCCAGAAAATTCCATGTATCGTTAAAGTATCGTATCGCTGGCAGTGCATCGAGATGCGTATCGAATCGTCCTCAGTGCTGAGATTCACATCCCTAGTGCCGATGTGAAAAATCTGATATCACGATATTGCTGGCCCAAAATATCAGGATTCACGGTATTATCACGATATTAGTGCATTGCTTTTAACGTTATTAAAAATGGCAAAAAAACTGCGAAATCACCTCTCAGTGCACAGCATGACACGCACAAACAATACGAGAAAGAGACAGCTAACGCGACGTTGGGAGCATTCGCTTTTTGGAGCCAAAGTTAGCAGAAACGTCACTAACGTTGTCAATAATAAGCAGTAGAGTAGACCAGACTTGTTGCGGTCATGTTGTTTTTACCTTGATTTGGGCGAACGATGCTGGATGGTGTTCACGGAGGTGGGCACGTAGGTTTGAAGTGTTAGACAACGGCGCTGCAACCTTTTTACGGCATAACCTGCAGATCGGTGTCAGGTTTACCTACTCCGTCTGTTTTGTGAAGCCGTAAAACGTCCATACTGCCGACAAAACCTTTTTGATAGGAAGATACAGCTGAGGCGTTTCGTCATTCTCAGTCTCTCACTGTTCTTGGTCCGGCTGCATCGTTACGTTGGTTAGAAGTTGGAACAAGTGCGTCAACTTTTTTCTTCTTCTTCAAACTGTTTCCGGCTCACAGAGTGGACACGCTCCAACAGTGCTTTGGGTGGCCGCAATGCATTGTGGGTGGCCACGGATTTTGTTGTAAAATTTCTTCATTTTCTCTTTTAATGTTGCCGTTTTTGTTAAGCTGGCATTAATGTACTTAATTCGAGAGTTTGTTTTGGGACTACTTTTGTGGTGGTTTGTTTGTACATTTTGCTACTGAGGCTTTGACACCGTGGGTAAGACTACAAGCGGGCTAGGTTGGTAAGTACTCGGCTTCGCTGAGTGTCGCTGCTACTTGTCTTTATATTATAATTGTGGAACGATTATTACAGTACCCTAAGATTTCACCTGTGAAAATTGGCACATTAACTTCAGTTACAATTTGTAGATACAGCCTTTTAGTAGCTGTTCAGGATGCGTTTGAAATTGGGGGTAAGAGTCTGGAGACACATGGTACTCACCAAAAGTCTGATGGTCAGGTGCGGGGCTACGACAGGGTGTGGAGGGGCCTGGGGATAGGCTGTGTGTCGGGGAGCCTGGAAGACTCTCACTGGAGGAAACTGAGTGGTGGAGACCTGAGGAGAAGCTGCGGCTGCTGTGCATCACCGTGCTCTGCTTGGAGAGCTTCTTTAAGATGCTGCGCCGCCTGGAAGAATCACAAGAGTAAGGCGTGAGAAACTGTGCACCAACACCAGCTTCAGGTGGTCGTGTAGAGGATTTACGGTATTGTTCCTCTCTGTTTGTGTAACATTACCAAAATAAACTTTCCAGTCTTGAGCACTAGAGGGAGATAGAGTTTTGACTCTTGTTTACAGATGATATCCACCAGACTTCAGAGAGTAAACAAACAGAACAGGAGAGCAGAGTTTGTGGAGCCCAGAGAAAGGTCGGATTCTTACCTGTCGTAATTATCTCTCCTCTTGCTCTTCTTGCTGCGTCGAGCCATCTTGCCTTTGTGCTTCGTCTTTCGGGCCGGACCAACTTTAATCGACGTGTTTTCAAGTGCTATTGTCTGCAACGCCACCCTGCTGCCGCTCTGCAAATCATAAGAAAGCAAACCACGACCCATCTGTGTTCAGTAAAGAAGATTTAAACCCCCACAGAATCACAGATATGTCAAAGTTCTCACTTTGAGTTTTGTACCTTCAGTAGCAGTTCTAACATCTCAGGGTGGACCAGGCCTTGGACAGACTCTCCATTAACGTGGGTGATGAGGTCTCCAGCGCGGAGACCTGCCTGGTGGGCCGGGCTGCCCTCCTCCACACTCTGTTAAAACAGCAAAATAGTGAGGGTGTTTCATTTGAGCGTTGCATAACCACATTTAAAACCTTTTTCTTCTTGTTTGGTGGCGTTACTTCACATGGACGCATGAAATTTTACAAACAGAGGGACTTTAGAAAGCTGCGTTTTTAATTGAAGCTGCTCAAGAAAGAACATTAATGATCATTTCTTTATCATTTCCTTAAAGTAATAATCACCATATTAATCATTTTGCACTGCAGACGTGGTAGTTCTTCTGCCTTAGCATCTTGGTCTGATTGCATTTCCATGTTAGGTTCTGTTCTGAGCATTATTTGTGGCTATAGAGTGGCGTTTTGGTTGATGTTTGTTTATGGCTCCCCAGACCACTGTGTATTGCTATATCACAGTCGTTACTAAAGTTGGTATGACTAGAGAAGCAAGCGGTCGGCAATATTCATCCCTCGAGGGGGTGTTTAACTCGGTGTTACGGTGTGTCTGACCCTTAATTAATTTTACGGCGGAATATCCCTTTAAGTACAGTTTCAGGAGACCTACCGACACCATGTGATGCACCGTGTAGACATCGCTGTCCCCCATGTAGACGCGGATGGCCTGTAGGGTGAAGCCATACTTCTTCCCTGTGGTGTGGATGATGATGGGAGGCCTCAAACTGCCCGGGCTGAGCGACAGATCCCGGCTGGGGGAGGAGTCACGGGAGGACGGGTTGGAGGAGAGAGAGCGTGGGGAGATGGGGCTGGGCTGAAGGCAACTGGGTGAATCATCTGAAATTATAAAACATGCAAAAGATGATTTGAATATGCTGTAAAAGGCCAATCTTTTGAGCAAAGAGAGGAAAACACTCAGAGTGTTGTAAAATGTCTCCTCTTCTACAGTCTCAGGAGATGATGAAGATCGTCTGTACCTGTGGTGATGATGAGAGACAAAGCCGAGACTGATGCTGATTTGGGAACCTTCCCCCCGCAGGGAAGTCTCTGTCTGTCTGGCGTCTCCAGCTGGTTACCGAATCGCCGAGGCCCTGCCGGTTCTTTTGGGGACGAGTGTTTTGCCCCGGTGCTGTTGCTGCGGATCCTGATCCTTCGCAGGTTTGACACAACCACCTCAGCTGCAGGAAACACGAGCCACCATGTTAACAACAGGCCAGCAGATTTCTGATCCAACCATGAGTACAATTTGTGAATAATCTGTAAAAACCTTCATCGTCTGTGGAAAGTGCAAAGCGAGGCATGGTCTCCAGGCTGTGGGTGCTGCTCATCACCAGAGGACTGGTGCTTCTCTCGGACTGGGAGGAGCTGGAAGAGGCCCGAGGGCGAAGGCTGCAAACAACCAGAGAACAGTCTCACAGGTCAGTCAGCTACTGTGAGAGTCCTGGTGACCAGACAGCACTGCACCAACACTGTTTGTGAGCTAGCTGGCGCTCTTATACTGATACAGAACACCAATAAAGCAAATCTATCTTAGCATGAATTTAGATTTCACAGCAGAAACAAAATGCAAGAAGAGAAAAAGAGCTTTGAGATGATGGACTGGGACTGTGTGCCTACCTGGCCATGCGTCCAGCAGGTCTGCGCTCCACACTGCCCTCTGCTGGGCCTGGAGAGGGACTGGCTCCTCCCACGTCCACACGGTCTTCCTTTTCCTCACTGTGACTGCGGTCGGACGAGAAGCTCAGGTTGGATGGAGTCGCCAAATGTTCGGTGCTGCTGTAAACCTAAAATATCACACAGGAGGGAGATTGAGTGCTGAAAGATGGAGTCTTTCCACAGTGGAGTCAACAAGTGGATCTGTTTTGTCAACAGAGCTTCACAGACATGACTTATTTATGCTGTTTTAGTCCAGTTTAGATATACTTCATAGGCTGTTGAACTTGTTTGGGACCCAATTTTGACTATTTAGGAGATCTGATATCTGAAATCCCAATAAAAAGTAGAACACAGGTTGAAAGTCTCCCCCCTGGTCGCCTTTTACTCAATTCCCACAGTTCTGCTGTTGTGAGAACTTACCTTACTGAAGCGATGTGACCAGGAAGCAAACTGCCTGATTTCCAAGGAAGACTCTTCATCGTTAGTTTCCTCATCCTCGTCAGACGCCAAGTGATGGTAACGCTCTGAGCGAGCTGAAAACAGAAACAGGACAAGAGGCTTAAAACAAGTGATTTCTACAATCTGATGTAGCTTTTATACAAGAACATAACAAGAGAAGGTCTTCAACAGCCTTGACAAATGCTGTTCTGTGCTATCACTTCAATAGAACCACTATCCTGGTCTAATGTGTTTTCAGTGTGGGTGAAACTTCTGTAGGCCTACAGTCAGCAAACTGGAACTTACTGTCGAAGTAGCTGGTGTCGTCCTCGGCCTCCAGCTGAGGGATGAATTCAGCTTTCTGCCTCAGGAGTCCGTTCCAGTCCAGACCCAGGAAGAACGGGTGCTGTTTGACCTCTGAGGCTCCACCTAGGATCAGATTTTTAAAAACCATTTAACACCAGATTAAGCAGTAAATCTTTAAAAAAAATCTGTCTAAGATGTAACATTTATTTCATCTCTCTTGGTTAAGAAACTATGTCTCCTGTGAAATATCTAACAGAGCATATTTAAATTGTATTTCAACACGATTTTATTCTGCTTAATATATATTATATTAGATGTTCTGTGCTTGCAACTGTTGTCTATGCACTTTGTAAACTTCTGTTTTTAAAGGTGCTATATAAATAAAATTATTATTATTATTATTATTATTATTAGATTTTAAGGTCGTGCATTAAAGACCCACTCTGATGAAAATCATGTTTTTCTTGTTGTCTACGTGTTCATATGGCATTTTTCTGATAATACAGGACATATCATGAGAAAATTCAATGTGAAAGTGCATTTCTGAGTATTTCTTTATTCAAATCGCTGTAAATCTCTGGCAGACCCAAACGGCAGGATCAGATACAGTTAGATTTCGTATGTAACCAATCCAAGCTCCGCCCCCAGAGCTCTGCTATGCAGGCCAGGCTTAGAGAAATAGAGAGGACGATCGCGAAACAAGCGTGTGCGTTAGTGGATTAAAATGCTCATAAGAAAGCTAATTATGAAATTAACTTTCATCATGCCCCTAAAGACAATAGTGTCTGAGAGCTGAATACCTCCTACGTTACCTGCTACATCTACTACAGTGGTAATGTTAGGCTGCAAGCTAACGCTGTCTCTGACCACGACTCAGAGGCGAATTGCTAATGAGCTAGTGGAGCTCTGCAGAAGAAAAGTCCTTGCAAACGACACAGGTACCACTGATAACACTTTAAGGAGTTAAAAAAAAAAAAAAGACAATCGGAGTGGGACTTCAAGAAATTTACAGTTGGGAGAAAACACCCTAATCCATCAGTATCAGTCTGTTTCAAACTCCATCTGCAGCTTTCAAATATCTGCAGTAAACTGAGCAGTACCTGTTCCAAGTCGGTCTAAAGGACTCTGTCTGAGCAACCGGGTAATCAGGTCCTGGGCATCAGCAGGTAATGCATCGTCTCCTTCTGGCCAAATGATGTCATCTGCAAAAAGAAGAGAAGAAAGAGAAATCAGACTAAAAACAGTGACCTCTCTTCTTCCTCGAGTGAGTAAACTCTGATCTCAACACTCACCACTGACGACCTGTCCAAAAAGCTCCTCAGGTGTGTCTCCAAAGAACGGGACACAGCCAACCAGGAACTCGTAGAGGATGACCCCCATCGCCCACCAGTCCACTGGCTTCCCGTAGCCCTGCCTGAGGATCACCTCGGGGGCGATGTACTCTGGAGTGCCACACACCTTCACAAGCAAACCAAAACCAGTGAGACAGCTGTGCTGGCTGTTTGACATGCAAAATGATGCTCTGTCTCTGACATTTCAAAGACTCTCACCTGTTTGTCTATGAACTCTCGTGTGTCTTTCTCCATGTGACCCTCGTACAGATTAGTGGTCATGTTCATCAGGCCAATCTTAGAGAGGCCGAAGTCTGTCAGCTTGATGTGGCCCATGGATGTAATCAACAAACTGTTAAATAAAAAGAAATAGACGTGTGTTTGGTTATCTGATGATAATTACATGGCAAACAAGGTTGCATTTCCTGAAAACAAGGGACACCACTTCTGAATTTTGTGTTTACAAACAGAAACATGAAATCTTCTCACTTGTCAGGTTTGAGATCCCGGTGCACGATACCATAGTTGTGGAGATACTCCAGGGCGAGGACTGTTTCAGCAAAGTACAACCGTGTCATTTCGACAGGCAGCGGGCCCATGTTCTTCAGCAGGTTGGCACAATCTCCACCTTAAACAAAAATCACAGACATGAAGTTTCTTTCCAGTCATCTTCTCTGATCTAACGTCATCGACATATTCTAGTTGCTACTAACTGTGGACAAATCTTAATAGATGGAGCTCAAACCAAATGTTCTCAAGTGTACCTTCCACATACTCCATGACCATGCAGAGGTGACGTCTTGTCTCGAAAGAGCAGAACATGGAGACGACAAAGGGGTTCTCTGCAAACGTGAGGATATCTCGCTCTACAAAGGCCTGCTGGATCTGATTTCTCAAGACCAGGTTCTGCCGATTGATCTTTTTCATGGCAAACCGCTGGCGGGTATCCTTGTGCCGGACCAGATACACAGCCCTGTCAAGATCAACACGAGTTGGATTAAGCCAATAATTTTTACAGTAGTCAGGAAAAGTTAAAGAAAGTTCTGAACAAGTGATTTCTTTGCAGCAGGGAACCCAAAGGTGCTTAACCACCAAAATACCTTTGCTAAAGATACACAAAGGCAAAGAAAGTAAAGATCAAAACAAAGGCTTTTTTTTCTTACCCGTAAGCTCCATTACTGATGAGTTTGATCGTTTCAAAATCACTCTCAAAGGGTTTCCTTCTAGTTGGTGTCAGCATCTGTGGGCCTTTGTTCTGTGGGGAAGAAGAATAAACCTGATGCCTACGTCTGTAGATGGGATCAAGTTACTAAAATCAAATCCTCTGACAGATAGTCGCTAAAAGTCAAAGTTTACCTCCGCACTGGCATCTACTTCCACTGACACTGAGGGGCTGGTGTCATACTGCTCAAGCTGCACCATGTCTGCAAATAACAGAGAGAGAAAGTGAGTTTAAAAGCACCAACGAATAAGAATCCTTGACTTCTACCTTAAACGTGTCCTCCCCCATCACTATTACACCTATTTAGGTACAATATAATGAATCTTAGCCAGTTTAACCATCTTAGAGTTGCATTATAACACAAACAATATCATTCCTTTAATTTTGTACCTTATTTATTTGTGTTGTTTTAACCCTGAGTGCTTTTAAATGTGCATATAAATTAAATGCATCATTATTTTCATGATCATTATTACCTTCCAGGGGGTCTCTTGTCAGGCCCAGCTGACTGATGATGTATCGAGGGATGTCCGTCTTGATTCCCCGTCCAACTTTGGCATGACCCTCTGCTGCTTCCAGTAAGTGATAGAACTCTTCCGGATCAAACTCCTGTCAACAGCATCAAGTCTCATTACTGAAGGCTGACTGAAGCCATTATCCTGCCAGACTGAACTCAGGGAACAGGAAAACACAAGCTGTAGGTTGTGCTCCTGAGCTTCAGCATCTCTGGATGAACTCTAGGTGACACTGATTGTGGTTTAATGGCCACAAATGAAACATGATGATCGTCTTATTCCACTGCCTTTAAACATTGATAGCGACATGTTCTGGTGACCTACTTCAACTCTCAAAGGAGGAATAAAGGTCGGAAAATCATTTCAGACAGATCTAACTTTGAACCGACTCCTCATTTCAATCAAAGTAATCTCATTTTCAATTAGGAAGAGATTTTCTCCTTTTCAGCTTACCAGACACTCCAGGAGGCGAGCCGGCCGAGAGATTACCATCAGGATCTTCCTCACCATCAGAATAATGACGGGCACCTCCTCACTTTCAGAGCGATCGTGGGCCTAGAGGAAAAAAAAAATATGTGAGATTAAGGAGCAGTGATTTTATGTAATACTCTAAACCAGCTGGCTTGTCACAAAATGCCCCAGAGACAACAAAACACATCAGTACAGATTAAAGCATCCTTTAAAACCTCAAGAAACGTGTGTATAGGAATATATGAAACATCAATACTTGATATGAAATGCAAAATAATTAAAGGCACAGGACTTGATTGATGTTTCAGAAATATTATAGCAGAGGCACCACTTCAATGGCATAAAAAGACACGTGGAAACAGATGCCGCCTGACAGAAGTGTGTCAGAAAGGACAACACTTAAAACCAGGAGGAATTATTAGAATAATCACCAAGGAGGTGGGTGGGGTCTTAATGAGTCATCCATGCCCTTTTTCCAGTCGACTAGAGTGATGGTCTGTTTTAGTGAAGCAGTGTCTGCGTGGTTTACTGTGCGATCATGCCAAGGTTTGCATATACAGCCTAACCGTGACCACAGAAGTACTCATGACATCTGTTCACTCTTTCATTACAAAGCTTTGGACAGAAGATGTTTGGACCATAAAAGGTAGAAGAAAAGCCTGGCTCCTTTCAAGGTTCACAAAAGTAGCACTGTAGCATCTCTGAAACACCAAAAACAACATGAACTTTCTTTAGAGATCTTCAAAGTTGTTGTTTTTTTTCTAGGTGCTGCCCTGACTCAATGTTCATGGTAAGTCAGGCCTCAGCAGATAATCACCAGCTGTTAGCAGTTAGTGATGGTTATCCTTTGCTTTTAGTCCAGTCTGTTTTAACTTCCAATATCAGTATTTGTTGTTGGATCAAACCTCCAGCCTAAGAGAGACTGCAGTTTGTTACTTTATGGCCTTTCTTAGTCTCCCAGGAGTTCATTGATCCTGTCCAGCTCTGTGATGTTTTTGATAGTCAGCAGCACTTTGGTCTCCTTTGAGGAGCAATTCACATTTATGAAACTTAACAGAAACATGTCTGTGTTTTTTGTATCCTGCCTTGTTTCCTCATAACAGAAGCCTGTCTGGCTCGGTCAGAGATTTTTGTCAGGTGTTTTTTTAGATCCATCCTTTCACTTTTGTCCTCGGTTTGATCAGTTCTGTTTTCCGCACACAAAACAAATGACTACGAAGAGGATGACATGGCTCAGTATCCCAGCTGTCCATTCTGATCCTCTTGATGTCAAGTAAGTCGATTGCCTGCCGTTCAGTGGAGTCGAGATCAAACTTGGTGGGCTCTCCATCTGCCAGAGTTACCCTGGTTTATGACTGGAGCTGAGTTTCCAAGCTGATGGTAATTACATCATTCCTCCTTGAGTACGGCTCCATGTCAGCACTCTGATCCTCCAACATGTATTTTTTTTTAATCCTATTTAAGTTTTTATTTTTTTTAAATGAGACTTTTTTTTGTTTGGATGGAAATATCTAATATAAAATCAAGAGACCTCTCTCTGTTGTTCACTTCTTCTGTTGTGAGTGATTGTGCTTCTCCTCTATGGCCCCATACTGCCCAGGGTTCAATTATTACAGACAAGTTAAATGATAACTTCACGTCTAAAACTGTTCCACTCTTGGACTACGTGTTCTTGGCAGAGAAAGTGTGTCTCCAGGTTTGTGGGTCTTTAAAGACATTTGTTCCACTGTATGGGAACAGACTTATCAGTTCAGCTGGAAGTGCGGCGAGGCTGCCCTGCCTTCTGTCTGACAGCATGCCGAGGAACAGGGGAAGAGGTTGCCATAGAAACTAACATTTTACCACAACACAAATAGGATCTGTTACAAAAAGACTGCTACCATCCCCGACACTTTCCACAAGCGGATCTATTGTGTAAGCCTTCGGCGATCAGACGGTTATTGAGTGACGCGCCTGATTGGACTCTGGCTTGATCAATCCGCTTTCATAACTTTCACCACATCCTCGTGTCCACATGATGGGGTCACATGTAGTAGCTCATCAGCTGATCACTTCATTTAATTGTATACTGCAACCTCCAGTTGGTTTTCCAATGATTAGCATCTACCAGAGCTGTTTCAGGAGGAACTTTAATCAAGTCCTGAGTGACCCTGTTGAGCTGGCCGTTCACTCACCTCATGAAGCAGCTTCTCCAGCTTTTCCTGCAGTTCTGCAAAGTAGCGCGAAGTAACGAGGTCCTTCTGAGACTTGTCCAGACAGTCTCTGACCAGCTCCACCAACTGGTGCTGGATGAAGCCCAGCACCCCATCAGCCAGCGGGAGGGAGCTGTCTGGAGAGCAGTGAGAGATGATCTCCAACAAGCGCTCCTCCATCTGGGCTGTAGCCTGCAGCGAGGACAAGCACGAAAACACACAGTTGAGCCATTTAACTATTACCATAACCATTAGAACTTTTTGAGAAACAAATCTTGATTATATCTAACATTATCTCATTGTGCTGGGCTCATATGGTTGTTTATTAATGTCAGTGATGAACAACCAGTTAGCCACCCGCTAAGATTACAGGCTTGAACAGACACAATCATCATTCGGCTGGCGAGGAAGATCCTCAGGCTCAGTTTTCATTCAATACCCAAACGCCAAAGACAGCACATCAAAATAGACTCAGAACCATGAGCAGTTTGAGTGCTGTGAGGATAACCTTTTCCAGTACTGACCTTTGGAAAACGCTCTTTGTAAACATGGTTCATCATCACAATTTCATTATCGAAGGAGACACTCGAACGTCCGGGGCTGCAAGGAAAACAAGACATTAGATATTTCCAGTCCAACTTATATAAACCAATGGATAAACAAGCTTATGAAGTAATAAATTTGAAATAAATAAGTAAAATTGAAAATAAATATGCATTAAGGTGATCTTTTTGTTTGTTTAGAGCTTTTTTATTCTTGACTGTGTGTGTGTTTTCATGTCATGAGCTGTAGATCTGTTTAAAGTGCAGGATTTGGATGAAAATAAGCCACAGATTTCTAAGAATCTCATCTGCTTGTGATGGTTCATTTTGTTCATGTTCACTCAGAGAGAGAAAAAAAAAAGGGGTTAATACATCGAGTTAATCTGCATCTTTCATCTGGTTCGAGACCGCAGAAGTGGTTATGTCATCGAGGCCATCATGGTTGTCTAAAGATGGCCAAGAGTCAGTTTAGCTCAGCCCACCCAATCTAAACATAAACACATCAATAATAAATCCTCATTTGAGTTTGGCTGAGAGATGATGTTTGAGGTCAACTTCTACACTTGTACACTTGATCTCATCCTGCCAAAGAAGCGCTGTGGGCCAACTTCTCATTTCAGAAGCTCTGAAGCCGGTTAGGCTACAGTCAGGGTGGATTTCACAGCTGTGTTTAGATGTTCCTCTTTCAGAAATTCTCACTCTGTCAGCAGAGGCTTTCTTGGCAGAAATGTGAGAAATCAACATCAGGAAATAAGTCATTTACTGCATTCATAATTCATTCGGCAGAAAAAACACCTGCCTTGATAGAGCTCCAAACAGAGCAGATGGGAGGGAAAACCGATCACATGCAAGCGAGCTCCCTAAGCCTTTTTTTGTCATGAAAGGCGCCTCTGTTAAGAGTAGATGGCTGCTGCCCAACACACTGCAGCAGCTCATCGTAGTCCTCTGCAACATGCGCTTCCCACCCTCCGATAAACCACCCCCACCCTCGACTACAGCTCAGCAGCTAAATCCCTGAGGCGCTCCGTTAGCTAGCATGCCCACGCACTGCACACCAAGGCGCCAGAACACAGAGCACGCAGGCGTCGCACAAACATTGCGCAGCAGAGCCAATAAAGTTGTCAGGAGCAGCGGGGTCTGCGGTGAGATCTCCACCTGCCTGCCGGCCAACAGCCCTGTGGAATCAATCTGAGACACCCGGTGTGTTTGCAACTGTCTCGATCTTCCAGACATTTAAGAGACGGTGCAGAATAACACTATATACCTCCACAGCAATGCAGAGATGCACCCACTGTTCAAAGTCTCAACTTATATATGGCAACAAAGAGGTTGTCAATCCCTTTGGGGAAAAATAGAGTTTTATTCTTTAAGCTGCAGTGTGTGTCTTTCTGCACTACTCAAACAAAAATCAGCATAGCATGCAGGGCTCGACAGTGCGACCGTTTCACTCGCATTTGGGACTAAAAACAGATGTGTGCGAATTGTAAAATGTATTTAGGGGCACATGTGCGCATAAAAAAATCAGCCGAGGCAACAAATGTTTTTTCATGTTAATACCACGGTGAAGTGAGTTTTAGGTTAGATATGCGATGGACATTAACTGAGGACCTGCTGGTGTCTTCTCACTCTCCATAACCGAGAATGGCAACAGCAGCGCAGTTAAATCACTCGGCACCCTCGCCTTCAATGTTGAGTGTTAAATAAGGGACCATCAATAAATTACCTGTTGATGTTCTCAAAAAAGGCTGTTTCCCTTCAATAGCTTCCATGTCATGTGACCAAAAGACCTAAAATTGATTTCAAATAATAGTACTAAGGTTGGACAATAAGACACGCCTCTTTATTTCTCTAATTTGACCTCATAAATTTTTGTGTTAGATTTAAAGGCAAATTCTGAACATTTTCTTCAATAGCTTTCATTTCATGTGACCAATTGACCTAAAACTGATTTCAAATTATAGCACTTATGTCGACCAATAAGACACACATTATTTGATCAATTATCATTGTGCCCCTAAAGTTCTTTGTGTGCTCCTTCTGAAAAAGTTAGTGTCAAGCCCTGAATTAGCATGAATCACTTTGAAGGACTATTATAGGAACCCCATATTTGCCAACAGCAGTCATTCTGCTAAAACAAAAAAATCCACATCATCTACCTAAGGCTCCTGGACCTGGGCCGTATGACTGTCGTTGACCGCCCATCTTCATCGGCCATGCTGTCTGTGCTGCGGAAGTGTTTGAAGAGGAAGTGTAGCTCATCTTGTGTCGGCTGGTAGGGGAGCTGGTGAAGACGCTCCTGGGAGGATGAGGAGGACTGTGGACACAAACAGAAAGTGACTTGTTTTCCAAAGACAAGGGCTGAAAATCTTCACATTCATCTGCTACTAATCAAGTCACAAAAGAACCCATAGTTACTGTTGTCCACAATCTGAGCTGATTGTTTTGCCAATTATACTAAAAAAAATCTATTATGATGAAAATTAGTTAAATTATGAAATTAAAAGTGTTATATAGTGTTATTAAAATTGAGCTCTGATAGGTGCAGCAAAGAGAGCTAACCTGTTGTCCTCTTCAATCTTTATAAAGTCCAAATTCAGTCATTTCCAGCCCTGCCTTGGTGCTTTGAGGACTCTTCACAACCAGAACAGGACACGGTGTACGTTGCTAACAATCTTTTTAATTATGCAACCCACGAGTGCTGCACAGAAGAGGGCCAGAGGGACGGCATCTGTGAACTCTCTTTTAAAGCCTCAGTACAAAGAGGGCAGAGAGGGTCTCTGGAGAGCTCTATTGTTCACACTGACCTGTGAGCCTGTGCTGGGGTCTGCCCAATAAACTTTACCACAATAGCCGCAGATGGAAGACTTCTACCGCAAACTTGATGCAACCCCCACGCAAAGTGTTATGGCAGACATCATTTCATAATCTCACTCAGAGAATTAAACTAATGAAACTGTTTCTATATCTCTTATTAAAAGAAACGGAATGACTTTTACATCCAGATTAACATATTTCTCTTAAAAAGGCTAAGAAGTAAATGAGATCAAACTTTAAAAGAAAGGATGTGAAACTTGGTATCAAACTAGTAAATTACCAAGATAGTTATTTATTTTGTTATTGACTTGTAAAGTGAAAAATTCCCTCTTGGAGACTAAGATACCTCAAAAAAATCACACATGAACGGCTAAGTTTGGTTTGTAAATAACTAAAGATGAAAAAGGAGAACAAGGTCCTGCTTTAACGTAAAACCATAAATGTAATAACACAAGGCTTTGCTAAAGAGTGGTCATTAAATGCTGTGATTCAAATATTCTATTTAATAATCAAAACAGTACAGCAACACCCCCCACACAAACCCACTTTATGTCATCCCATCTTGAACATAAACATACTGTACATACACTGTGTGTAGTACTTCTTACACTGAGTTGCACAGACGGGAGAATGACTAATCCAAGCAGATGATGGAGGAAAACAATTAACGGTTTGTCATCTCACTCTTGGCATGAGCTGTTATGTGCTATTTGAGCAGAGTGAGGTGTTAGAATTGCCTGGACGCCATTTATCGACCATTGAGGGAGGGAGGGTTGGTGCCATGATGACTTGTGATGACTTACTGAGACAGTGGAGCTTGGCGGGTTGGTTCCATAGCCAGAGGAGGGGAGGGATGCCAGGGACCATCTCCGGCCCTCAGCTCTGAGAGAAACGGACATGCGTGTTACATAAGCTCTGGCAGCACCAGCATTAGTTAGCATTTCATATGTGAAAGACCTTACATAACACAAAACGGAGGAGTCCTGTGACTACAACAGCATGAAATTTATTTTCTAAATCCTACAACACGGGGTCTTTATCCTGGCTGGATTTACAACCACTCTCATACACTTTCATACAACAGGACCTTCTTTTCAGAGAGGTTTACGTTTGTGATAAAGCAAAAAATATTGTAAAAACACACACATGCCAAAAGAAAGGGTAAAAGAAAATCAACTGAAGCTACCTGTCAGCACGAGCCAGGTGACTAACATCACGACGGCAGCAAAGAGAAAAGAGAAAAGCAAAGAGTTTAAGTGAGTTTTACAAATCTTGCACAAAGTGGTCTTGTGACCCCTGGCATTCAGATGAGGGATTGGTACTGACAGTGTTGCCTTCCTTGCCAGTTTTCATTTGTCCTAACACATGGAGTGGCCGGTAAAGTAAATTAATTTGAGCGTATAGTTTACATAACAGGAACGAGTCTTCACTTGGAAGACCCATGAGCGAAAGGAGCTTGTCTTCAATTTGGGTGGTATGACGGCACGCAAGATAAAACCACACAACAAATAAAGCTTAAATAAAAACCTAAAGGTTATTGATTCTGACAAGAGCCATGAGTCCACAACATTCATATTTAGCCCTATTTACATGAATGAATGAATGAATGAATGAATAAGAGCCCTGGTAGAGAAGTTGAACAGACCGGGATGATGACTCTAATTAAGTGAAGCCTCACTGAGGGCGTACACAGTTGTTTTAACTCCTCTGATGAGCTCTAATTATTTCATTTGTTTGATTTTGCTTTTAAGCAACACAGAGGTTCAAGTGGAAATCAACAGGATTATGAAACAGCTGATGAGAGCCTTAAGACGTGCATGACCCAAACAATTTTAATGAACTTACAGCTGTGAGCGTGAGCTTGAACTCGACACAGTACGACAAATGACCATCATCAGTAATCAGACACTGAACATAGACAAAAGGCGTATAGATTTGAGTTTATTTATAGATTCTATTTCATCCTAATAGTCAGTAAATATCTGATGTGCTTTACACTGATTTATTCACTAATCTGCTCAGTAGGCGTTATCTTTTATATTTCAGATGCATTTAAGAACGATGCACCTTAACTGCTCACTTGTGGGCTACAAATGCCTGAAGTGAGACGAGCGTGTTGCCATGGGAACCAAGCTGCATGATGTGCAGGTGGGCTTCTGGGGTCCCCTCTATCATAGGGAGAGGAAGGAGACCTGGGGGGGGGGGCAACACTCCAGTCTGAGTCAGCCTCTGTCACCTCTCTACTGTCTCTCTGCAGCTTCCAGGCTGTCTGCCTCTGTCTCAGCGCACACACGGACACACAACCTGACAGGATACCCACAGAGTGTGATCACACGTCTAATTTATTTAATCGTTGAGTTTTTAATTGGTTTTTTGTCCGCTAGGGTTTACACTTTAGTCTTGTGAAGAGTAAATCCAGAGATGAGAACTAGCCGAGTCGTTTCCATATTAATAACAGGACAGGAAATGTCTCAGATTAAGCCTTAACCCTTTAAAACCTATTTGAGGATACAGCAGTTAATGTGTTTATAAAATATCATCATTAGCTCCAACAACTCCACAACTGTTTCTACTTCACCAAAGCATACTCTGGCCACTAGAGTTATTGTTCATAATCCAGAGGAGGTGTGTGTTGGTGTGTGAACCAGTGCGTATCCTATAAGAAAAGAGAGTCAGAGGTGTAGTGACCATGACACCCAGAGCAGGCAGGGAGAAGATGTGTGACTTCAACTGCAAGTCAACCACATCCAGCTACTTCCTGCATATTTGTGCAGAGTTGTCCACACATCTTAAAGTTCAGAGGAGTTTAACCACGCACCGAGAAAATCAGAAAAGACATTTTAAGTTTTCTGTTCTGTTTACTTCATCTGCTCTCTCTCTCTCTCTTAACATTATCTCCATGTCAACGGACCACTGCTGCTCGCTCTCGCACTTTCAGCCTTTTCTGGATGACGATATGAATGTGGGTCCACAATTAAAACTGCTATGATTCACTGAGTAGTGAATACATTTTTAAACAAATTACTTTGTCACAAAAGCCAGGCAGGTTACTTACATAATACAATTTATGATAATATGAAGGAGATAGAAAATACATGGCTTTTAAATATGATATTACTATCTTATAAATTACAGAAACATTCTCATTACTAAGGCTGTTAAAATACTACACTCAACTTCATTTTTTCACTCATTGTTTTAAAAATGGATGGATGTGTTTTTAGCAACTATTGAAATAAGCTATTTACAGTTTAAGCTGCACATAATTTCTACAGATATATTTTAAATGAATATTTCATTTATCCATCCATTCATCCATCTTTAGCCCCTTATCAGAAGTCGGGTCGCAGAGGCAGCAGCCTAAGCAGGGAAGCCCAGACTTCCCTCTCCCCAGCCACCCGGGGGACCATGAGGCGTTCTAATATATATTATCAACTAATATATCATATAACATTACATACGGACCAATGTTATATCAATGAAAATACCAAACTTAAAATGTTGGTGGCTTTAAAATAGTGGTCAACTGATTGAAGTTTTTCAATCGTCAATGTATATACTGATTATGAGAGAGCAGAATGGCTGATCATTTAACTTGAGATCATTTTAATCCAACAAATGTGAAAGAAATGATAGAATCGTACAAAAACTGCCTGACACCTTATGCTGACTATGTTTTAAGGTGGGATTGAAAGTGGAGAGCCCTTCCCCAAAATGGCAGCATGTATGCATCCGAAAAACCACATGCAGCATCTATGTGCTTATATCTTTGTGAGACCATCACGCGACAGCAAAAGCTCAAACTGTGTTTTGCTAGCAGTGAATGTAATTGAAAATATTTGAATAGCTATAAATGTAAATGTTAATGGTGTTTATCCATCGGACATGAAGTTTGGAATGAATCATAAGTAATCTGTCCCTTAATCTGGGATATCCTTTCATCGCTTTTACTACAGTCAATGCACTTAAAATGAATAAATTATTAAAACAAACAAAACCTGTCAAATGCCTGTCTAACCTTTTTTGTAATAGTTCAAACAGATAACAATCATAAATCCATTATCTTTACTACTTAATCCATTTAGTATCCCCAGGGGTTGGTATGGATACCAGCTGTCACTGGGATACACCCTGGACAATCACAGGACAGACATACAGAGATAGATAACCACTCACACTCACATTCACACCTACAGCCACCAATTAACCCACAGAGCATGTCTTTGGACAGAGAGAGGAAGATGGAGTACACATGAGGAGCCCACACAGTGAATAGAGAGAACATGTAAACTCTTAAAGGAAAGGTCACTGAACTGGTTGATGAATCCTCACAGCACAACTATGAAGCACCGAATACAATCATCAAAATCTGGAACCCTCCAGATCTGCTAAAACACGTTCTACCCTTGGGAGTAAATGGATTGAGAAGATCACTGGTGACATACCTTCTGGCAAATGGAAAGTTGAGGCAGGCACTGGTGGACACATTTCGCGGGCTGTCCAAAGGGCTGCTCGCTGCTTAAAAGAGAGGGACAAAGTTACCGTGGGGGCATTTTCACACCTGCAATTATAAACTCATGATCACAAAATGGGAACAGAAGAGTCCACGAGGCTGCGTTTACAAGTGGGAATGTTCCAAAAGGACGATTTTGTGTCCATGCAGCATCCCCTTTAATCACTGCAGCATTAACCCAGCTCTCCTGGAAGGTCAAGTATATCATCTTGGTGTGACTTTTCCGAGCATCACAGCACTCAGGAGGGGAAGCCCCTACCAGAGCAACCACTTCAGTCTAAGGGTCTGAGTACACAAGACTGTTTAGACGCAAATGGTTGAGTGCCAATTAGTGTTTAAAAGGGAGGACCGGTTAAAAGCTGATTGCACTGAGTGATTAGAAAATCCTCTGTGTGATTGAGTATAAAAAGAGCATCTCCATACTGCTGATATGAGGAGCTCTTGATAAAAAAGTCCTTTCATGAAGAGCAGCTGCTTCATGGTTTAAAGGGCCTTACACTGTACTGCTGTTGATTCAGAAAGATGAAGACAGACAACCGTTCATTAAAAATCCTCCCCCTCAATTATCATCATCACTCTGTGCACTTCCATTCCTTCAATCAGATTGTAACTTTGCATGTCAAAATTTGAGAAGCTCAAGCATTCAAGTCTGTTACGCAATTTCCCCTGGCAACATGAAGCAAGACGATGTGTCGTCCCTGATTTCAGCCTCTGAGAGGAGAATACTGACTCCATTCTGATCAGATTTAAGCTGATAGGTTGACAAATACTACTTACTGCAAGAGTGTGGCATAAGTGAACAGGCCTGATAATGACTACATAGAAAACTGGACTAATGCCAGTTAAGATGAGTGTGCCATAAGTGAACAGGCCTGATAATGACTACATAGAAAACTGGACAAATGCCAGTTAAGATGTTGTTGAAAATACTCTTTTTTTAAGACTTTCAAAATGCATAATGTTTAGGTTATTTCTTCATTTTTTTCCCCGTTTATCTAAAGAGATATTCTGGCGTAAAATTACTTTATTTTATTTATTATTTTTATATAAATATTATTTATCAATTTAATTTTTTTTCATGGAAATGCAATCAGACCGGGACGCTAAGGCAAAAAAACCACCGCATCTGCAGTGCAAAATGATTAATAGTGTAATTACTACTTTAAGGTAATGATAAAGAAATGATCATAAATGTTCTTCCTTGAGCTGCGTCACCCCGCTGTAGTCTGTAATGGACTGGCCCGATGTCTAGGCTGCTTGAAGAGAGTGGGTGAGTTGTGTTTAGTCTCTTTGCTAAAGAAATCAGGCAAACTTAAAAAAAAGTTTGGTGGCTGGTGTTGTGGCTTGGACCCCATATGTACTGTTGATGAAGTTAGGTGCTGTTCTGAGTATTATTTGTGGTTATAGAGTGGCGTTTTGGTTGAGGTTTGTGTGTGGCTCCATAGACTGCTGTGTATTGCGATTGTGCAGTCGTTACTAAAGTTGGTATAACTAGAGAAGCAAGCGGTCGGCAACATTCATCTCTTGAAGGGGTGTCTAACTCAGTGTTACGGTTTGTTTGACCCTAAACTAATTTTACGCTGGAATATCCCTTTAACATAAAACAAATTACAGGGTTTATCATAGTCAGACATGATCTTATATTAGTATAAGCTCAGAATATGTTCAGACTATTTTCCTTGTAATGTTATTTTTATTGTCTGTATCTGCTCTGTAGTTCATTCGTTACATTTCCTGTCTCTTTTCCCAACACTGCACCTCCTTTGATGCTGACCAACTACTGCCCCACGCTTCCGTCCTGACATGGCATTTCAACGTCAGCACCACCATCCTCACACTATCAACAAGTGCCTCTCTTTCATAAACTTATTTATTCAGTTGTGATGTTAAGATTTTACTTGAAAGCCGATGTTTGAGAGCAGATAGCAGGTTTCGGTTGAATAAGCCTTTGCTTTCGTGTCAACCTGATATGGGCTCCACTTCGGCTTACAAGTGAGTGTTAAACAAGCTTAATGGTGTCTTAGCGAGCATGTGGCAAGGCAAGGTGCCCTACAGCTCACAAACGGTAACGTGAGAGCGGCTGATACTTTAGTAGCACGCTACATGGGAAACAATGATGTGTTCGTTTGCAACTTTAATTGGAGGTCATTAATCAACCACTGTGAAATCTAATAGTCCTGTTAAGCTGACAAATAGGAAATGGAGAATTTCTTTTCTGGTGTGACTCCTCCTTTACCTAAGAAGTCTTCAAAACATATTTGGCCTGATCTGAATGTTTCCAGCTAACTTAAAATATCTGTTCTTAACAGTGTGGACAAACACAAGCTCTTCTTGGTTCATCCTGCTGGGTTTGAATGGCAAGAGAAGGAATAAGAAAACAATGCATCAGGCTGCACTGGTGCAGACATGCTTCTGCAAGGCACAGCCGAATTACAAACCAGACAGTCCAGTTTAAAGGTCAATTAAGCATGAAGGTAGCAGACAGCAGCTGCAGCTGAGCTTTTTAAAATCTAAATCAGTCTGACTCTTTGAGGTGCTCTGATAGCGATAAATCCACGGCTGTATTTGATTTGCATTTGCCAATACAGTGTGTTACTATGTGCAGCTAAATTCGAGCCAGTACTAACATGGTTTTTGCAGCAGTGCTCCTGTTGGGACTTGCTTGGATTAAAGGTTACCAAACGTCACATTAGATCTTACCGGTGTGCAACGAGAGCGGTGAGAGCGGCCGGGACAGCGTGGGCGATGGCGTCCCGACGCCGAGGCTCTTCCTGTTGCTGCTGCGACAGCTGGGGCACAAACAAGCAAAGAGGGAGATTGAGCAGACTGCCAGCATCAACACACAGCACCCATCACAGTCTGTATGAAAATGTCCCTGTGGTTTGCATAGTAAGTGACTGACATCACCTGTTAGCCAGCTAAATCTGCGTCAGTATAACCTTTATTGCAACAAAAGGCTGTTTGTGTATTCATTGAGTCATGTGTTGATTTATAGAAAAGAATCTTGTCACTATTATTGGGACTTATTTTGCTGTCTTTCTAGAAAAAAAACAGTGGTCATATGGGAAAATCAGGGAAAGCAGAGCAGGTCTACCAAAGTCTGTCAGCTACTGTAATGTTTGGATTGCATTGTCTTTGTTGTGTTAATCATCTAAGGCATACAAACGGCTGAGAATATCTATCCCTGCTCCTCCTCATCATTTTCAGGCAAGCTTCAAGTGGCTGCAAGTTGTTATATAATTCTCTTAAAGTTGATACAAAGGGCTTAAAATGTCATTCAGTGCAGTGTCACTGCTGAAAAATTGGACTGGGTGAGTGTTTTTTAACACTGAGCTGTCAAACTGAACAATTCAAAGAATAAAAACAACATTTTAAATCAGAGCACTTATGCTGGTCCGTATTTATCTGACTTTTATTGCTTCTGTATGCATAAACCTTACATTAACCGGTCTGTCTGACATCTTTCACACTGGACTGAGAACACAACAACACAATTTATGACACACTGCTGGGCAGATTAAAGAGACACTTGACCTGATAGAGGCAGACTGTGATCAACTAAGCTGTAAGTAATCTAAATACTGCAGAAGCTTAAAAAGCAACATAGCATGTTCCTTTCGGGTCAACCGGAAGTCAGGGAACCTGACCTTAAGTGGTTTCTGTCTAAAACACTGCTGATGTTCTTCACATGACAAATTTTACTACCTTTTCAAAATTCTTTGTACAATGTATTCCTATGCAACAAATACGAAACATCTCACATTTTAAAAGTGCATGCGTGGCAAGGTTTTTTTTAAAGTTTGCAAAGCAATTTAACTTTAAATGGATAGATTTTATTGTCACACACCAGGTAAACAAGGGTGTGCACAATGATCCTTAATTACACATGTGTGGCCAAGCCAGTCTAGCTTACTGGCAAACTCCATTCACCTTTGTAAACATGCAAACATGTTGACATTACTTTAAGTAGAGAAGTGAACCATTAATATCATTGCTGATAATGCTTTAGGTTATTTTCTGAATTCTTAGCCAGAAAATATATATTTAAGGAAAAGGTCGTACTTTTACACAAGCTTCAAACAGACATTTTTTTTCTTAATACACCTCTGATTTATTTGTCAAACTAGGAGGGTTTTTCAGGTACTTGGCTTTGTGATGTAAACTGAGCCAATCAGCATCAAAAGACAGACGAGGAAGACAATAAAGTTCAGTGAAATTCCTCCTGTCAACAGTAGACAGTGTGTAATGTCTACACATCAAGCACAGGAGATCACATCTGGAGGCTATCCAGAATGTAAAACACCAGGGATAATCATATTCAAATTATGAGCTTAGTTTGTGTGATAGACAGGTTGATGTTTGAAACAATCAGGTCCATATTTTTGCTTCAATTACTTAGCGATGTGAAAAAATACACACTGTTTTACAGACTCAAAAAGATATGGTTGAACTGGAAGAGTTAAGATGGCTTTGTCTCTGCCTACTGAGGTTTTAACTTGACCGACAAGATTATTTCCGCCCCCGGAGCTGCTCTGCCTTAAGCGATGTTTACGTAATTACAACTGTAATCTGCTGGCAGATGCATGCAACACCAGCATGGCTATGTTAGATGAGCAGCGCGAACTGATGAGAGCCAAAACACAAAGAGGAAACGTCCTGTCAACAGACTGGGAGTGTGTGAGCTGACAGCAACAGCAGGACCAGCTTGAGCCACAGATGTCCAAGATGTCTGTGTAAGCGAGTGAGTGTGTGTGTGTGTGTGTGTGTTGGGTGGCAGAATAAAAGGAGGGAAGGGGGCTTTACAATCCTCTGGTTCTGAAAAGAAGGGGTAAACTTTGACCAATAACATTCAATTGAGTAGATTTTACTGTGACACCAGGGTGAGGAATCTGCTATAGTGCTGACATGATTAGTCAAACTCTAGTATATTCACATTCGATCAAGTTTTTACGCACAGATGCTGAATACTGTGTTTCTCTAAAAAAAAACAAAAAAACAAAGCCAGTTATGCAATTATTGATAGGGATAGGAATTGATAAGATTTTATAGATATTGATGCCTTTATCGATTTTGCTTATCGATTATCAATGCCTTTCTTTGATTTAAAAAAAAGTATAGGTTTTCACTGTTAACCCAAAATTTTATTAGGTCTCCGATAACTGAAAAAGATGGATGCCACCTTCAGTGAGAGTCTAAAAATAATCAAACGACAAACAATTTGTACAGCGTTTACTTCAGTCGGTACCAAATCAAATTATGGTGACCACATTATTGAGGACACTACTACAGCGGAGCGGAGTTGCGCGCAAAATTTTGGAGTGTTTTTATGCGCTTTTAACTCAGTCCACAGTACATAAAACTCAAAACTTCCACACACAACCTGTCGTCGTCTTTCTTAGTAAAATGAAGCCACACTTTCGATCGTTTCCGCGTAGACCGGCTCTCATGAGACCGTTTTTCAAGGCACCCCGAAGAAAGGAATTGTTAAGTGAATCGTAAAGATAAAATGTAAATGATGTTGATGAATTGAGCTATTTGAAATCGGTTCTCGACAAGAACCGGTTCTTGATTCCCATCCCTAATTATTGATGAATTGCAAGACAATCACACAAAGATACGTATCTGATATCTGGTAAACTATTTAACCCTGGTTCATAAAGTGAAGGATGTGATCAGTACAACAAGAATTGAAGAGGAATGAAATTGGGAGTCAATGTACAACAAAAATGGATTAAGAGTGTCAGTAGGTACCAGTTGTATAACTGTTGTTTTGGGCTGTTGGGAAGATGAGATGGGGACTCAAAGGTTTAGGTCAATAGGAGTTGGATATGGATATATTACATTTACTCCTATTTCTTTGAATGTGCTGCTATAAAAGTACTATTCCATTTGACTTTGTTGCAAAATGAAGGGGACACTCACACACACTTTTAACCAGCAAACATGATCAACTATCAGTCTACTTCTGAATGTTGTGCTGAAGCCAACAGTTGTATTTCTCAGTACAGACGTGCTACAAAAAGTACATTAAATAATATTTGAAGCCTCGTCTATAACAATGTATCTGCATTAGTTGTATCTTAGAGGTCAAATGTCTGAGCAGACATGAAACATAAAACACATAGCCATGCTTTAAAGTGAACAAACTGGATTAACGTCAACTAGCAATCGGCTTTCTGAGAGGAGCTAACTCGGTGCGTCTAACAACATGATGTTATCTTATCTTTGAGAGCGTTTTCACATCGAGTGAAACAAGTTTGTGAGACTATACAAAAGACTAGGAGTAGAATACATAAATACATGATATTTTTCACGTAAAACACCTTCAGACAGCATGAATAACACGTCCACACATCAAAACTCTGGATCATAACTACCTTTTCGAGCGCTTCAGCAACGCTCCCGGAACAAAATGAGACTTGTTCTGGCTCGGCATCGCAGACCACTGACTTGGATCAGACATGCTGGAGGATTTTGCTTTTTCTTTCTTTTTACATAATCCCCGTTTTAAAGTTGATGTAGTTTGCTGAAAGCCCAGGTCGACAAAAAACCCGCTCCCTCTGCTTCTCTCCCCACCATCGTCTCCTCTCTTCTCCGGCGGGTCCTTTTGTATTCACACACACACACACACACACACACACACACTCTGTCTGCCTCGTGAAGACCAAACCGCTTCGGGGCAGCCGTTACATCCTCCGGTCAGCTTCCCGACCACGGGCCTCTTGTCCCCCGGGAATCACCCCCATGGCGGCTGGCTGGCTGGCTGGCTTCGTGATACCGTCCACACCGCGGCGGCACACTTTAGTTTTACTAAACAGACCTCGCTGCTGCTGGTAGCGTGTGTGTCCGTGTGAGCAGGCTGGAGTCTGGTGCTGCGTTCAAGTGCTGCTCGTTACTTCAGCTTCTCACCGTCTGCTGAACGTCTTTGTTTAGAGACTACCAAAGTTTACTGTTTTGTTTGTGAGCTTGACACAACTGCCCAAAAGCCACAATCTCAAAAAAGCAAATATAACCACTGCAAAAGATGTTATTTGTATTTATGAGATTATCAGAAACAGCACTAGGTTGCACTGCCTGTGAATGCAATACAATTCAGGTATTCTGGAGGGCAATATGCGCAAATATTAGTTTATTCTTTATTAGTAAATAAGTCAAATTTCAAAACTCTCTTGCCTCTTTCTTATTCTGCTTTACTGTCTTTTTAGCTTTTGTGTTACTTGTACTCTTTTCTTAATTCACCTTTTAGGCCTTTTATTGTTTTATCCCTTGTTCATTTCTGTTGCTCTATTTTATCATTTCTATAATCATCAGTATTACCTGTTATCATATTATCATTGTAATAATAGTTGTAACAATGCAATAATAATAACAACAGCTATTTTTTTTTATTACAGGAAAGATTTGAGGTCATTTATAAAGAAAAAGGAACTGAAGTCAATTTCAGTATTAGTCAAAATGAAGTTAAAAATATCAGCAACAATCCAATACTTTGCTACCATGCTTATAAATTAACCTTGAAAGGATAATTTATGGTCTTTATCGTGCCAATGCCCATTTTTAATCAGAAAAAAATACAGTTTTGAATTAGACTAGGAGGCTGTTTTTCATTGTTAAGCCCTGACATATGTTAGCTGCTCTCTTTTTTTTTTGACATTATTTATTTCTGTATCAGGCCCAACACAGTGGCAATAAACACCTTCCTAGTTTTAACACAGACTATTTTGTCAAAGTTAATCTTGGTTACCAAAGCCAAGGAAACACTATTTGCCTCTCCAGTTATATCGGTGCGATTTCACTGCATTGACAATTTCCTACATACCTTGAAAGCAACTTGAAATTTTGTTGTTGGGTTGTACCATAAGGTGTCTGGTCGAGGGTGGACTCTTGCCAAACTTCTGTGCAGTGGTATTTTCCTCTGCATATCATAGTAGTCTACCTCGAGGGATGGTACTGTACTTTAGTCAGTGTAGAAATGTCAGTTTCTTATTTGGGCAGCTATCCAAAAACACTACAAACTATTCACTCCTGTTTAGTTGTTTAGTGATCAGAACTGCTCCTGAAACTCAAACTTTAATAGGAATGATTCTCTGTTAAAAAGGGAGGTAGAAATGTTTAAATTCCTCTCATATTGAAATGAAACACTGTTGGCAAGGTGGACTTAAACTAAACCATTGTGCCACTGCTGTTGCAGATCACAACAAAAATGAAGTCTAATTTTCTAAATGTTGTCAGTGATTTATTGATTCATGTTGTTTTAATGGATTCATGATTTGTTCCAGTTAGGACATCTACAGGGCCCATGTTAATCTGTACAAAGTGAAAAATGACTGAATGTAGTATAAGTTAAACTTGTTGCAAACTCTGTATGAACAACATACAAATTGTGGAGCATGTGCTAATAAGCACTCATCATACATGATTCATCAATGCAATCACCGTGTGTATCAGAAGAGAAGTGTGATGCAGGAGAGCCATTTACATGCATACAAACATAGATTCTGATGCAAGAGAGTGTATATGTTCCTGGCTGGTGAACAAACAGGGATTTCAGGGTAAAAATCGCAGAGAAAGGATGCCAACAAATGTGCAACCCACCATACTGTGTCAGATTACCTCAGTCTGTGAAAATGTGCTCATATTGCCTCAGATTTTCTCTTTACCAACACACAAATTGAAATTTGTTACAGTGCAGTGTGTGGAGTGACAGCCTGGTACCACTCACACATCCAGAAACATGCTGGATGCAGCTGCCTATGTTTGCAGTCTTGCCTTCCTCCACAGCACCCAACAGCGTTGCCAAGCAACCCACACAGACTTAGAGACAACTGGTAAAAAAGAAGTACCCTAACATACATCTGTTGTTTCTTTTATACACATAGGTGAGCTGATGTCCATTTCACTACCAGACCAGATTCAAACATATGGAAAGCTTTGTAGAAATGAATTGTCTTTAATTCTATGTTGGAATCTGATACATAAAAATATACTCCTCTTTCATACATTTACATCCACATCAACCCACAAACTGCTCCTGTCAGACTATGTAAAGCTTTCTATCAGTTTTCTCTGCTGTGATTTTGTTATGGATCGACAAACAGGTCTTCTATTAGTCCACAAAACAATTGTACTTCATAGTCCATTTATTGCTGTTCATGTCACACCATCTTACTCACTACATCAAATTTACACCAGCAATCATTCATAAAAATAAATGACAGATCAGTCATTCAGAACCACAATTAAAATGATAAAGAGATAACTTTTCATCTATGTGCCTAAACGTCAATTCAGTTGTATTTTTGAATGACCCAAATGTTGTTACTTCAAAACTGTTCTAACTGATAGCGATCAATACGATACAATGTGATACTGATAGGTATAAATACAACAGATTATATCAATATCACCACAGGGCAAATCCTACAATGTCTGATAACAAGATCAGTAATGTTGAATACTTCTTCTTTTGTGAAAGAAAATCCATTACAGTATGAAAAATATCTAAAACAGTGTTTCAGTCTGTCAGTCAGTAGTTTGTGGTATCACGCTGTCTGCAACTCTTCACCCCAAGGTCCTTTATTAATTTATGGAGACACTAAATGTTTAAAAAATTGCTCAGCATTGCACAGTTCTTTCAAATTAATTACCTTAACCTTCAGTGCACTCTAGTTGAAACAAAAACAACACAGAAATCAAATTACCGTAATGGTTCGTTGGAGATTAGCAGATTAATACACATTTGGGGCTTTAAGTTGTTTGCTGCAGCAGCATGATGTTCATGGGACTGAGCCAACGTAAACTACATTACCCTTGTCCATTTTTATCAATAAAGGGGTTTCTTATTAAGTGTAAAGATACATTTTCTTTTAAGCCTTCTTGTATGAATCAGTAATTGTTAGTCTGTGTGAAGAAATAACTCATTGACGTCAGTCACTGTATATGTTCAGTGCATTGAAACAGTCTGTGTGTGACCCGGCTGTCTTACCTCCAGGGATGAAGGGTTTGTAACGGGCTGCAAGGGCTGCAGGGGCTGCATGGGCTCAGGAGGGTGGGGCTCTGGCATGTCGGCGACAAACTGTAAGGCAAGATATGGTGGCGTGAATTAGATAACTGACTCAGCACGAGTTTAGTGGTATACGTAATCAGGCGCCAGCAGAGCTTTGGTCCAGGCTAGAGGTTGATAGCTGCCTGTGATTGGTTTACGTCAACAGCCAATGGTGACAGACAGTCAATAGATGACTGCAGGGTAATGTTGGAATAGCTTAGTATAGGGTGGGTGTATGCAAAACTTAATGCACCCAATAAGCTGGCTTTAAATCTCTCTGAGTTTCACACTAGACAGAGTTTTCAGTTGGATGTTGACACACAAGAGAGAAGTTTCATCATTAATCACATTTGTTGAAAGTCAAAGGTCTGACATTAGATAATACATGATGTTAACATGGACTGGGGATGTGTCAATAGCAGCTTTTCTCTTCTGATACTGGTTCCAATACCCTGACTTGAGTACTGGCCTGATACCAAGTACCCCCTTTTCACCAGTATGTTTAAAAGGAGTACACACCATTCAAAACACTGTTGACATCTCACTGACAAATTGTTAAACTCTCAGCTGATGCTAACTGCTTTGTCATCTGCCAGTGCTGGTAATGGAACAACTTCAGCATACACAGAATTAGAGACCAACAAAAGTACTGGTATTGGAAATGAAATTTGACTAGTACTTAGAGAGCTTGAAATCTTTTTTTCCTTCCCAAGTCTATGAACTGATAATGTTGGCTGATACCTATATCCATCCAAATACCAGATGATTTTTGAGACTAAATGGTTATGGGATCCACCAATATCACATAGGCTATGTTCACACTGCAGGTCAATTCTGTTTTTTTGAACCATATGTGACACAGATTTTTTCATGTGAGTGTGAACAGCACAATTCTGATTTTAAATCGCATATGTATCCGATGTGACTGCAGTCTGGACGCTCAGGTCGCGTTCATCCGACCTATACGTCATCAATATGCCACAAATGTCACCGTTGTTCGTTCTTGTAATGTGACCGACCACACAAAGAGATCGGATTTAACAAAAAATCCGAATTGTGCATCATAACCTGCAGTGTGAACGTAGCCATATTTTTTCAGGCAGACTGAGGGCAAATCTAGGCAGAGAGTGGTACCAAAAAATATAAACCTATTTTTAAGTTCACAAAATCACCAGAGCATTGCATTTTGGGTTCCTGTCTGCCTGACATACACCGAAAAAAATCCTCTGACAAAATGATTTACAATAAGTATTAACCACTGTTTCATTTTTCACATATTGTTTTGTATCAGAATATGCATGCTCAGCCTTCCTCATGTCTCCAACCCTCACGATGCTGACCCAGCATCCGAGCTGTTTTTATTATTGATTTCCTGCTCTGATGTAGGCTCTGCCTTGTGGGCTCCACACTGCTCACACTATTGTCTCAGCACTGCAGAGGCTTCTCAGTGCTAAACACAGCATCGGCTAGCAAAGCAATAATGAACGTGTTGTCATAGTAATGCAGAGAGGATGGTAGGAAAAACAAGTCCTCTCACAAAGACTCCACATCCTGTAGTGTTGGCTTATAATTAAACAAACTCATTAGGCTGTGTTTCATCCCAACACATTTTCTCCTTGAAACCCCTAAACCCAAGCTCTTAACTGTGCTCGACTGAGTAATCATCCTTAATTTCCATTTCCTATTTCCATTTTGATAGCACTCCTGCCCTGTGTGTAAACTGAGAAAAAACATCAGGCTGCTTCAAAACACCAACATTTTTGTTTTAGCATCAGGCAGGAAAGCAGCTGGATGGTTTCCACAGCAAAAACAATAACAGTGGTGACAGAAATGCTATTTGTGTCTAAGAGAACCTGCTTAGACAGAAATATTTTGTCATATTAGGCATCCAAGCTGAGGATTTTCAAATCACAAAACAAACACTGGAATATGAAAACAGAAAAAGTGTTTTACATGCTCACTCTGGGAATAGAAATCTAAGGACCAACAAATCTAAAATTTCCTCTACGAATAACTCTGATCTTGTCAATAAAAACTTGAATGTACCAGATAGGCACGCTCTCTTGCACAAGGGTTAATTCTTAGAAAGTTGTGTACTTGCTCAGCAGAGTTCTCCTAAACAATTAAATCTGAACACAGACATATCATGCCATGCTTTGTTGTCTTGTTCATGAAATGTATGTCAGCTGTTGTCAACCAAAAGCGTGTCTGGTTTGATGGTCTATCAACAGCATCTTCTAAAGCCCAGAGCCCCTCCCTGCATTTAGTATGAAACCTCCTCTGCATCTCTGTGCGGGAGCAGTTACAGTAAAAGCCTAAAAATGAAGATGGAGCACAAACAGCACATGCTCAGCTGAAATGATGCACAGAGGAGGCAGATGGATGGATCACAGAATGTGTGCAGGGAGCTCCTACGCCTTATGGATGGATCAGTATCTAATGGGCAGCAGGTAGCCCCCCCACCCTGCCTCCCCATGAGAAAAAAAAGAGGCTACAACCACAGTGGAGGAAGAGTGGGCGGATATAGGACCGCAGCCATGTCCTTTTGATGGGAACAGGATTCGCAGGTTAGCAATTACACTAAAATAAAATAGACCTTCTACTTCAAACCGCAAGCCTTTTGGGTTGGTTGGCGCTGCGAGGGGGAGCGTGTGATTCATGCAGGAATCGAGGCGCAAAGACACCATGTGAGGTTAAAAAAAGAAGACAAAAGAGCTGGAAAACAACAAAACAACATGAGGACAGGAATCACATTGAGCTATGAGCAGTCCCTCTGAAACAAAGGGAACGCCTGTGGAGAAAAAAATGGTAAAAGTGACATTTTTGAGGAAGTGAAACAAGTAAACACAGATAGGTAAACCTAAAGCCACGGTTATTTCAATACTTCAATACTGTGTACCATCTTTGTTTGATCATTGTTGCCAGCTACGCATTGTACAAAGCTGGATTTCTCTTAATCCGATGAGGTTAATCATAGTTAAAAATAAAAACACTGACAAGAAACTGCCATTCATTCCCTCCCTGAGCTTTCCTTGAAGAGAAAACTTCTCATTTCTAAGAGTTGCGCACCTGATGAAACACCTGTAACTTCAGTAGTTGTGTCCTCAAAACACAAACTATAACAAAACCCTGAAACTGTAAACTAGTTAAGCCTCGAGCTAATGCCATCACCCTCAGAGGAAATATGAATCTTATTAGCATTTCCATCAGACTGCCGGCTGTTTGGGTCTCACAGCTTTGAGCAACACATGCAAAAGTCTGTGTTTACACTCAAGCAGCCTTCTCTAAACAGTGAACAAACAACAGCACGTTAGATTCAACTCCTTCACTCTGAGAACAACTCTAAAGGCAAAAGTAGCTCATGAAAACATATGGTACCAGATGAAGTAAATAAAAAAATGGACTTACTCCAGAGTCAGAGAGGGGATCTTCAGTTTATCTCGCCGAGACTTCATAGTTGCTGAGCTCCGAGCTGGGGCTTCATGTACTCGGTCTCAGATCCGACTCGCAGCCACTCATTGCAGCGGTTGGGGGACTAAAAATAACCCGGTTCAGAGAGTATCGTTTACCGGTGGCTTCAGCAAATTCCGCGGAGGTGTTTCTGTTTTTTTTCCGCTCGGATAGGTGTGTTCAAGATTGGTTGTCTCTAAAAGAACACGATGCGCCGTGACGGTTGTTGCGCGTTTCACTTCCCCGTCCGTCTCCGAGGCGCACCGGAGAGCGAGTGAGTGCCACAGAACGAAGGGAGCGACGGGTCACCGATAACCTCCATGTGACTAGTGGGGAAGGAGGGAGGGAGGAAGAGAGGGAGAGGGAGGAAAGGGGAGCGCCTATTGAAGGGGGGGCTAAATCAATTTGGGTGGTAGGTGACAGTCAACAGAGGAGTATGACCAAGGATGGAGGGACAATTTGGACTAAATAAATCATGACAGTCTCTCTAAAATGAAGGAAACACATGTTGAATTAAAAAAAGGTGTTTATTCTTATATGTCCTGTTTTCAGAGATGTGCAAAACCACAACAAGACTCTAAAAGAAAGTTTGCACCATGAGGCTATTGTTTGAGGACAGTCTGCGCCACATTGACTGCTCGTCTGTGCGTGAAATAAAACCAAGCCGCTGGTCGTGATGAGCATGGGGAATACCTCTAAACCGTGACAGCTGCCGCACAGGAGCCGTTTCTCACTCTCTCTGCAGCGCGTTGTGTGTGTGTGTGTGTGTGTGTGTTCTGCTTGCCTTCATTTTGTGTCTGCGATGGGAAGCCTCTAATTGCACAGAGAAAGTCGATTTCCCCAAGAGGAGGTGTGTTTGTGCGTTAGTGTATAGCTCGCGTGTGCAGCCACCGTGCACGCGTGGAGCTAAATCACATTACGGTGCATCTGTTTTTTTTTTTTGGTCGAGGCTCCTTGGGTCTGTCAGTGCGCGCACGTGCGGATATGAGGTTTACACGTTTTCTCTGTGCGCTTCAAAGTAGTTTTCCCCCCAGTCTGTGTGTGTGTGTGTGCGTGAGAGTGTGTCTATATGCGACTGCGTGAGTGTGTGTATATGTATATAAAATGGGTGTGTGTTGGAGAGTCAATTCTTTTGTACTGATTGGGCAAGTGGGTGTGTCCGAGTTTGTGATGTCCAGTAATTGCATATCCACTCTCGAAAGTCAATTTGTGAGCATCTAATTAACGGATAGTGTGTGTGAGAGTGTGTGTTATTCTGACTTGTTGCACCTAATCTCAGTTTCTATGGAATTCCTGCATCTCCAACGGCAACAGGCGACAGCAATGACACCACCAGTGTCTTCTTGGTTGCTAGGGAGCAGTGATAGTTTCCTGGTTGCTAGGGCATGGACTTGATAGGAACACAGCAGTGGTGGTCAATAGAGATTTAGGGTGGTATTCTTAAGGCAGGACTCAAAAGTGATCAATCAGTACACACAAAAATAACTGGAATTACTTACTTTTATGGGCCACTTGGGGGCAGCATGTTGCTTTACAGACATCCAGCAGTAATGGGGTAACATTAAAGTTGTATGGAAGTAAATCTGTGCCATCTGATTTTGAATTTGAATTTCTACAGCAGATTTTTTTTTGCATCAAAATCAGACTTTGAATTTCAAAACCACTGAATTTCAAGCACGCATTTTTATTTCTGACACTTATTTTTTTCAAAACGATTAAATAAATTCATTTAAAAAAAGTCTCAAAAATATTCATTTAGTAAAAATTGGACTAAAAAAAAGTGTAAAAAATTTTGACAAAAAAAACAAAAAAACAGTGTCAAATAATTCAGTGTAAAAAAATCAGTGTGAAAGAGACAGACTCAACATCTCAGTAACCAGGGAAAACCAATCGATTCCTGGCTCAATCATCCCATCAATTAATGCAAGATTGGTCAAGTGGCACCGACCCTAGTGGAAGATTGAATCCAATCGATTGCTTCTCTCTGGTCACCCAGATGCTAAGTCGGTCTCTTTTACACTGGTTTTGTTTTTTTTTTGACACTGAATTATTTGGCACTGCCACAACTGTGTCTGGACTCAAATATCACTGAGAACATTTTCTCCAACGGTGTAGAGCAGACAGGTTTAGGTTTTTAGATGGTTTGCATACTGTGGGTTAAAGTGGGACTGACTACCCAGGGCCCCAAGGAAATTGGTTCTGAAATAAACACTAAGTTTTTGTTCAAACATTTTTATTTTCAATGATAGTAGGCCCTATTCAAAAGTATCTGTGTAAATGGTATCAAAATAATAATAATAAATTTTATTTATAACGCGCTTCAACAGGTGCTCAGATGCTTTACAAAGAAAAAATAAATAAATACAGAAAATTTTGAGAAATAAAACCAACAACGTAAAATGTTAAAAAAGACACAATATGAAAAGACAATAAAAGAACAGTTCACAGGTTAAAAGCCAATTTAAAAAGGTGTGTTTTTAGGAGTGATTTGAAAGAATGGGGGTCTGTACAGTCTCAGATGGGAGATGGGTTTCGGGAGTGAGTTCAAGAGGGTGGGGGTGGCAGCGGAGAAGGCTCTGTGTCCCCCCCCCCCCCAAGTTCTGTGCTTGATCCGAGGGGGTAGGGCAGGGAGATTTCCCTCTGAGAATCGGAAGGGTGTAGTGGTGGAGCAGGTTTGTGAGGTAGGTGGGGGCCAGGTTGTTAAGTGATTTATGGGTGAGTAAGAGGATTTTGAATTGTATGCGATGTGAGATGGGGAGCCAGTGCATTTTTTGGAGGACAGGGGTGATGTGTTCTCAGGAGTTGGTTTCAGGTGAGCAGGCGGGCAGCAGAATTCTGAATGTATTGGAGTTTATTGAGGACTTTGGATGACGAGCCGTATAGAATGCTGTTGCGGTAATCTAGTCTGGATGTTATGAAAGCAAGGATCAGGGTTTCAGCAAAGAGAGGAGACATACAGAAGGCCACAAATTGGGTTCACTATCACTTATCTGAACCTGATTTCTAAACTGAAAAGTGCACTAAGCACAGCCTGTGGAGTAATTTTGAACATCACCTTTTTCTAAACCGATAAACTGCAGTGAAAATCATCTGAGGGCTCAAAGATGTCTCACACTTCTCCTTTGAAAAGAAAGTACAGTTCTGCAGATGAGATCTTACACAGTAGTCAAATGTCCCATGGGCAATACCATCTGTCTCATGCATGATGCTGCTTAATCACAGAGGAAATCACTGAAAAAAGTGACATCTTTTAGCCTCTGCATCTAAACCTACTAAAGAGAGGTGTTTGTGTGGTGTTGTCTGGTAGTAAAGGAGCGGCAGGTGGTGATGGGTGGAGTGGGCCTCCCAGCCCTGATTGCTCAGCACTTGTTTTTTCTAAGCCGCATATACTGTAATAGGAGAGTAGAAATCTCAGTTACCATGGCAATATGGGCTTCCCTGCTCTTCCCTTCCCATCAGTTAGTGAGCTTCCTCTAGTCTCTGCTATGTGCAATAAACCAAAGCTAAATTATGTTCCAACTGATGAGCAGCAAACAGCAGTCAGTTCAGGAACTGAGGCTAATTATTCTGCAGTTCTCTTAACAAGAGCTGGACTGTTTTTAACTTTAACTCATGTTAAATTAATAAACCCGACTTAGTGTTACATGGGGGTCATAAAGCAGGTTGTCAGAATTAAGCAGTCCCTGTTGGAAAAACAAAGAGTCTCGAGGAATATGAAAGGTAACATAGACACATGTACAAGAGCATCTTTTTGGCGATTCAAGTCTTCACAGAGCGAGGGAAAATAACTGTGCATATGTTATATATTTGGATACACCTATTTGGTAAAAAGGTTATTTTCATGTGTTAGAGTATTGTGAGTTTTTGTTGTGCAGATTGATTGGTTGTTTGATACCATTACAGCTGTGATTAAAGGTGAGTGACAACAAAAACATACTTAACTCTCCCTTCCTACTCCTTGAGTTACTGTGGGTGACAAATAATTTCAGTGAGAAAGAAAAAGTTTGTGCTGATGAGCTGATTTTGGATCCCACTGGAGGGGATGATGTTGATCTCAACTGTCACAGTCTTCTCATTTTAGCAGATGGAGGATTACTGAAGGAATGCTTTGTTGGGGCACATTGGCTTTATAGCTCCAGTATCTATTTGGATCGTCATATGATATGAACCTAATTATCGTGACTTTTGTGTGGAAAGATAACTGTACTGATCCAGAAGTCTAAGCAGACATATACAGCCTGTATCTGTAATTTGCCTGTTTTAAGGTCACATGCCGGCAAAAATCTGTGTAACAGTGCATACTCCCCAAAAAAGTGTTTCCACAGTGACTCATACAAAAAAGAAAATAGCTCACAGGTTGAGGCTCACACACATTTGAAACTCACCCACAGATACAGAAGGCTTCAATAACAGAAGAGAAGAAGGGCAGGCAGAGATGGCTGAGCACCGAAAACCCAGAGAAACGTGAGGTGAGACATCGGTTTAGTCAGGGCTGCTTCAGAAAAAGAGGGAGAAGAGCGAGGGATTATAGCACTGAATATGACTGATAACTCCTGCACACATCACATGATTATTGTTATTTAAAAGAGGTTAACAGTGAAACAAACATGGCTTAAATATAAGTATTTTCCATGAGGTTTCTTTACAGCAACGTGCATTTGAAAAGAGGGAAATCTTTTGATGCACTGATCATCCAAATGATGTCTCTGTATTAGTATTTTTCTCTACTGCTGTTAAACTGAGTTTCAGCGAGAACAAATGTCTCAGCTCTGAACAGATACACACAAATGGTAAACTGAAGATGCTTCCCTTGATGACATTATAATGGCTCCAGCCTTCAGCAGAGGCTCAGGAAGCACATAACCTGAGGCTTTGATTTATTTCTTCATTCACTCTATTACCGAGCCGCTGAAACATAGTCTGTTGTGTATTTTCTGCAAATATACCAGAGAGAGAGCGCCAATGTTTATTTTACTTGCAGCTAAATAAATCAAACTCAAATGGATGCTGTGGCGATACAATGATGAGATTAAAGTACGCAGAATTCAGTGATAAAGCTCAGGGAAAATAACAGAAAGGCTGTGCTCCTATTGTACATTACACTGTGCAAGAGACTCACAAAGGAAGTAATCTTGTTAAACTGTGATGCAGGAAATGAGAAAATAACATCACAGAGGAACCAAGCGTGTGTAAGTGTGAGCAAGAGTGTGTCTGTGTCTGTGTGTATATGTGTGTAAGAAGAAAAAAAGAGGAGTGCGTGTGCCATCACGTGTCTGCGGCTGGGGAACTGACTTGCATTGTTCCATTTAGTCCACAAGATGGCGCAGGAATACAAAGATCGTCACTTTAAGTGGCCTGCTGTGGAAAATTAAGAGAGACCTTCAAGAGTCATATATGTCAGGAAGCAAATTTTTTGGTAAATTGCTACGGTTCTCTAGTTTATTTAATAATAAACCAACTTTATCATAAAGATGTCAAAAACTGAATTTCACTTTTTGTTGTGGACATGTCATTTTAAGACTTAAATGCAGTAGATTAGGCAGTTAAATACAAGTTAGAGTAGAGCATCAATGGCATCTTCTTCAAAGTGGTTCAAATAGACAAAGCGCAATGTTGTTAAAAAACCTGAAGAAAAGGGCAACTAATATTTATGCATCAAAATGTTAAGTTCTTGTTAATGGTTATAAATTTAAAAGGTTACACAACAGAGAGATATCAATCTCCTTCAAGTCTTACAAAACTCAAAAGAACAGATTCGCTCTATAATCCATATATGACCAAGCACCGACGACTGACGGTATCCCATAGTGCAGCTCAGTTTTGTGGTATTTTGACCAAGAAGACTGAGATAAAGCTGTATGTCAGTGTAATATAAAGAATTATATAACAAGCCCCAAAGCATATAAATGATCATGTGCAGGAAGGACCAAAGGCTGGTACTATCTCTGCTGAAATCAGCAACGCTCAGCGGATTAATTTGACAGAGTTCACCAGCAGAATTTGTGATGTTTCATCAAGTTAGATCATTTTTGCTCACATTTCCCTTTTCTGAGTTTTCCCTTACCTCAGACTACTGCAGTAGTCAGAACTGAAATTTCTATTTTAATGGCTTGTTAAGATCTCTGTAACTTTCAGACTGCAGTCTCTTTATTCATGATTGTGAAAAACTCTGTATTTCCTTTTTTCCACTCGTGAAAAAGAAAATCAAAGCAGAGATATCCAAATATACATATTTCACTAGCAGCAACATTTCTTTTAAGTCTGCAAATCTAAGCCGACTACATCAACCACAGAAACCAACATCCCACCAATGAAATCCCCTCATAGTGTAGGCTCATTGTGTTGACATTCAGTCATCAAATATTACCTCAAAGCCCCCAACTTCCCTTGCTGTGGTTAAAGTGTTGACTGAGTATTTGTGTGAGAATGTGTGGATCAGCTTCTGTTGTCAATGTGAACTTGGAAATAATAACTTAGTCCATGTGAAGGAATATTCATTTAAAATTTTACAAAACAATTCTTTATACCAAAAAATGTAAGCCCCTGTAAGCAGTGTGACATACAAGAGACAACAGTGTACTTGATGAAAAAATGGCCTAGTGTCTGAGTCTGTAAGGAGGGGTGAAGAGACGAATATGACACACACAGTAAGTTGCATTAAAAACATGAGGATTTTTGTTATACAAGAAAAAAAAAACCAACATTCGGGGAGAGTGGGGTAAGTTGAGCCAAAGGGTAAGTTGAGCCATCCCCTGTTGCTTGGAAATGGTAAAAGAAATTGATCATGTGACCAAATATTTAGAAGATGGGCATCAATTCATGGAGTCTGTGAAGGTTAGAAACACATGGGTGAAGGGGTTAGACATTTATTTACAAACATTTTTCACTCTTGAGAGAGAATTAAGTCTGTCGTAAATTTTATTAGAATTGTGTTCAGACCAAAATGGATCATTTTAAATTTGTTTTATACATCAATTGTGGTATCTATGGGCTACAACATGAGGTCAAAAACCTAGAATAAAAGTCCACCATTTTAGCTTAGAGGACTGATAAAGTCATCATAGTAGTTCTGGGGTAAGTTGAGCCAGTGGTTCAACTGAGAAAGTAAAGAAGTCTGATGAGAGGATCAGAGTTTCAGTTCAGATTGTTGAAATGTGTTACTTTTTCTTTTCAGAAATACAGCTGTGAATGTTCTGAATCACTTAAAGTCATTCTCATGTTAAAATGACTTTTTACAAAACAGCTTTTTAGCAGTTATATGCAATAATAATAAAAAGAATTATCGTACCAGTTGAATATCGTATAATTGATAAAAATACACATGAATGTGAAGAAGTGACTGTTATTTAGGAAGAGAGAAGGTGAGGGAGGGCTGGGGTGGAGAGTGGGGGGTAGTAGAGATATGGCTCAACTTACCCCATTCCTATGTTCAACTTACCCCATACACAGGGTAAGTTGATCATAGGAGACCACTTTTTTTTTGCATTATATATTATCAAGACAGTCATGTTTACACTCATTCTGTTGGTTTGCAGGGATGCACAACATCCTGAAATATATGCAGATACACAAGTTAGAGACAAAACTATGATCGTCTTGATGTAGTGATCCGAAATATGAAAAATGGCTCATCTTACCCCACTCTCCCCTATTTAAGTGGAAATGCTCATTAAGCATTTCCACTTATTGTTATGCCTGTCGGCCATCTTGTTTTTGTAAAATTCAAGTTTCTTTTAAAGTTTCTCAAATGCTTCAGCTCACCCAAAGGATATAACCATATTTAGCCATGGCTCAAGGTTTTTAAAGAAGCTTTAGTGCAGAAATAGGATTTATTTACGATTTCAGATACATAATAAAACAGAAGAAAATAAAAATAACTTCAGACGGAGAGAAAAGCTCCACAAAGCGCCTCCAGTTGCTAGCTTATATTAGCAGCCAGGCTAGCTCAGCTTTGCAGAACTCACCCAGACTCTTAACTTTTGCTGCTCAGGTCCAATGGTTATCTCTTCCTCCTCCTAGATGTGTTATATGATGGTATGACTTGCGATTTTTATCAAAGTTAAAACTAATTTGACATCAGCTTTACCTCTCACAGGCGAAACAGTTTTCAACTTTTGGCACGAAGCATTCGGTCTCCTTTAGGTACAGGGCGGGACTTCACCTTTTTACTTGAGTGACAGGTTACTAAGCCAATAGGCACTAACATTGAAACAAACCAAACGACTGAGGCGGTTTCAGGGGTAGGCCTAAAAGAAAAGTTTTAAACATCTCTAAACTCAACTAATGCGAACATTTTCTGAGAATACGGCACCATTACCAGCCTCTTTCCAATGACATGAACCACTTGAGAAAACAGACATCAGAAAATAGTTACAGAAGTTCAATCAGGTTTCATTGTGCTGTTTGCATGATACTGGTGTTTGTCACCGATTCTCAGAAACAGGTAGGACAGAACCTCTTCAAATTGAAGTGAAACTATTTCATGTCTAAATGTAGGAGGGAAAATATGGGGATTTTTTTCTGTAATTAAGGTGAAACAAATACTAAGATGGGTTGACTGTGTGAGTACAGAGTTTCCGAGTGGTAAAAGAAAGAAAACTCTGTCAAAAACATTGTATTTCAGGCCAACCGTAGAAAAAAAAAGAAAGAAAAAAGTCAGGGACAGAAAATAATTGAGTTCATTTGACCACGCTTCCCATAAAACCTAATGGAAACTATTAGTTCTTTCTGTGTTTACACTCAATCTGACCTGAGTTCCTCCCAGCATGCACCACATGTCCATGAGCCTCTTTGAAGTCTTCCGTTACAGGAGGTGCTTCAGATGCTGTAGGTAGATAATTCTTTTTTTTTTCTACAGGTTTGCACGAGTTCCTGCCTACAGTTTCCTCCTACCAGGCACACAAATTGCTGCTTCAGTAGAAACACCAAACCAGAGGAATAACTACGCAGAGACACCTCATAGAATCAGACTCGAGGGCTATCTCTTATGGCCTGCAGTCGACATAATCCTTCTACTATGGTTGACAACATCATTAAAAAGTCTCTTGGAGTACTTTTGATCATCGTAGCTCACATGGTCTTCATCGGTAAGCCATCTTCTTGTGATGATTCACTCTTCACATGCTCACATCTAAGGCTTTTTAGGTGTTTTCATCTGTTAGAGGTTGATAACACTATTACTTACCCACATTGAACAATGGTGCCGTGCTTCTTTTTCTATCATGAACTGAGTGCTTGAGGTAATGTGCTGTCAATCTGGCTTTGTTGGTGTTTGTTTTGCCACCTCAGATGCAAAATGTGATCACTATTCACCTAGAAATTACGCAGTAGCCTCATATTTTGGTTTCAGTTTACTTTTGAACAGTATTTGGTGCTCATTTTTGGGTCAACAGGAGCAGAGACTTTGGATAAGGCATTAAATTTCATCAAAATTTTCTCAACTTGGTTTAGAAGTTTTAAATACAGTGCGACAAAAACACCACGAGTTGAAATGTTGACTGTATCAGGCTGTGCTTTCTGAGATATAAAAAACAATACATCCAGTGAACTAATACACAGTGTATTAGAAGAGTTTTAACAAACAGCTTAAGCTAAACTTACAGAAAAGAATCCTGAGCTACTTTTAGCCTGATTAAAAATATAACAGCCTAATAACATTCATGCTACATCCCCATGTAGTGGAAAAAACTTTCTCCTGTATTTGAAGATGTTTGCTTCAGAAAATAAATTCTGCTTTTTTACAATCGCCTCCTCTAATTCATCTCTTTTTTGGTCTCACTTAGTTTGCAGCACAGTGCAGGTCACTGGGATCCTGGGAGCCAACATCATGCTTCAGTTCACTTTTAAAGTCAGCGTCACAAATGACAGTCATTTTGCAGTCTATGTTGGTGAAGGCCCAAAAAACGAGGAAAAGATTGCTGAGTACTTTAAGGGACGTCCTAATGGAATAACTTGCTTTCCTTTCCCTAAAAGTTACTCTGCATTTTGCCATTTTACAAATCTGACACTAAATCACAGTGGATATTATTGGGCCAGTTTGTTCTCCCCTTCAGAGGGAGTCCCCACAGAAAGTGAGAAGGTGCACCTAAAAGTACGAGAGGAGAACAAAAGCATCACAGGTAGGTGAAATGTAAACAATGAGCAAAAAGATAATTGACTAAGAGACTATTTTTAATTTATTGTTAACAGAAATTTGTGTGAATTTCCAGGTCGGATTTTGAACATGTAAAGCATGGCATGAGTACTGGAACAGCCCATTGTTTGGATTTTTATTTACTTTAATTTCTAGCCACCTGATAGGATCAGCAAAGAAGTGGAAATAAAAGTTGCTCACTGTTACTTTGTAAAGTCTCAACAAAAGGCTCTGCAGCATTTTCAAAAGAAAAAAAGAGTCTGCAGGGATGCTATTCATGCTCAACAAGCTTAATTGTCAACATTAACAGGGCTGTGCTCAAAATTACAATTTTAACATTCAGATATTATGCAGGTGTTCTGTTTGCCATTTTCACACGTCCAGTTTTTGTGTTTTAGCATTCTGCCATTTGCTGTTTGTCACTTATAGCCCAATATTACAACTAAAGCTTATGTCAATATTTACAAATTTGTGATTGTTCACCTACATTTAAGACATGTAATACTTGGACTGGATATTGGCTGTAGATTAAAGTCAAGAGGTCAACAGAGTTTAAAACTTTACCAGACAAAGACATTATATTTGAACCAACTTCTACACTGTTGAATTTAATCACAGGAGAGAAATGTCAGTTTTAAAACTTTAGTTTTATTGGTTTGTTCTAGATCAGAAAATTAGAGAATGACCACAATTGACAGATGTTATCCTATGGGCATGATGAAAATTTTTGCCCAATTTTGTGAAAACATATCTTACGTTGTGAGAATAGATTTTTTACTCTACATTCTTGTCACTATTTAAAAAGATTTATATCATAGAAACACATTTTAATAATTATTATAATATTTTTTACAAACATTTTGAAGAGATGACCATGCCACTGTGACTGAGATGAAAGACGTTTGCATCCAACAGTTTTCATTTGTTTGAGGTCAAGTGTCAAGCTGAAGTGGTCAGTAAAAGAGTAAGGTGTCTGGATTTGATCCTTTATTGTGTATCCAATCAATGATTAAACTACTTCGGTACAAGTGCAGAGGAGGAAGATAAGTATCTAAAATGCATTCTCCTTTTTTTTTAGGTGCTCTTTATTTGATCTTTGTTTTTACATTTATCACCATGACAACGTCTGTGGGATTTTTTTTAATTTTTGTAGTTTTGTAAGGAAAAAAAACGGCAGAAACATGAGTTATAATTTCCTGTTGAACTCCCACAGTCACTACAGAACAGCCAGACATCCCGGTGCAAGACAGTGGAAGTTACTCTCAGATCATCTCGGCTGTCTTACTGGTTTCACCAGGACTGATAGTGGCTGCAGCACTTATCTGGCTGATCTGGTGTCTTGTGAAAAACAAAGGTAGGGGATCTTATGATTTGTTCATATTTTCCTCAGTCTTCACAGAGGTGTCAGTTCAATTTTTAAGGTCAATGCTGTCATGATATGTTCTGTTTGAGTTAGTCTTTCCCTGGAGTGTATTTTCTTTGTATTTCCCCTACTGTTCCCATTCCCCTGTAGTCCTGTCCTGTGAGTTTTCAGTTTGTGTCTGACCCCGGTTCCCTCATGTTCTCAGTGTTTTATTGCTTATATCAGTTTTCAGTGTTTCCTGTTTTATTTTGAAGTAGTTTATTCCCTGTGTTTCTAGTCTTGTTTTACTTCCTCAAGGAAACAGGGGAAGACAGGGGCTGTGTCCGAAATGGATCCCTAACCTCTACATGGGCGACTATATGGGGGTCAGCGCCATTTTGAGGGGTGTCCAAAACCTGAGTGATCAATTCCAATGCCCCATATAGGCGACTTAAAATTTCCCATAGAGCATTGCTCACCGGTGTTGGGCATCCTGTCTTGCATTTTTTATCTTCACTTCACTCGTAAGTGATCTGTACAGTTTTCCAAAAACAGTTGTTTGCTGCGTCACATAGTCTCGTGCACAATATGACGCAGCAAACAATATTCGGCATGAAATTATAAGGCCTTTTAAATTTACTACTTTATTGCTTTTTTTAATTATTATTTTTAATTTCACGGGCATCCTGGAAAAACAAATATATCTATACAACATAATAAAATTCAAGAGATGTTAAAAAAACAACAGCCGCAACTTCAGACGCAGCAGTCTGAACAGTGACGTCACAATGATGCGCCATGTAGTGTCCGAAACCTCAGGTGATTGAGTTTAATACATAGTCAGCTACATAGTGAAACCCCATATAAGGGTTAGAGGTTAAGGACTGAGTGATTCATTTCAGACACAGCCAGGGACTATATATACACAGGGAAACGAGCAACGAGAGGCAGGTGAGACACTGAGGCCACTTTTAGACGGAAACAGTCTCCATAGAAAACGGAAAAAATTAGTTTTGTTTAGGGGGGTCCGTTTAGACGGCAACTGCGTTTTCAGGAGATGAAAATGTATCAAAGTGAAAACCCCCTCCAGAGTGGAAATGTTGTAAATGCTCTGCTAGTCCTGCTTTCGTCTAAAGTACAAAAACGCTGAAAACGGTCAAACCTGTGACGCCATGGCTAACGTCCGCTCACGTTTATGACATCATAGCCATGTGCAGTTTCCTTGAAAATAACAACAACCATGCTAGACATTCGAGTCACACTGTCGTTATTATTGAACGGGCAGGAGCTCAATTTTGACCTGTACAGAATTCTCACGGATCATACTGCTCAGCAGAGGAGACGTCTGAATTATTTGCATCAAATAATTGATGTAGAACGGAAGTTGTTCTACGTATGCGTTGTTGGTCTATAAGGGAGCGTGGTCACACCGACACGTGCCACCTAGCGACCTGGCATGCACATTACAGCGTTTTGCGTTTTTGTGTAAACACAACATAAAAACTGAAAACGAAACGGCACTTTTCCGTTTTCTATGGAGACCGTTTCCGTCTAAAAGTGGCCTGAGACACAGGTGAGGACAATTACTAAGGAGGGAAAACATAGGAAGAAAAACAAGACTAGAAACACAGGGAATAAACTACTTCAAAATAAAACAGGAAACACTGAAAACTGGTATAAAGAATAAAACACTGAGAACATGAGGGAACCGGGGTCAGACACAAACTAAAAACTCACAAGACAGGACTACAGGGGAACAGGAACAATAGAGAAAATAACAAGAAAAATACACTCCAGGGAAAAATTAACTCAAACAGAACATATCATGACAAGCACTTGATGTATGTATGTACCTGAAACTTCTGTCTAATATAGAGTGCAAGTTGTTGCAGGCCAATGTGAAGATGCGTGTTTCGAGCCATATTTAGTGACACCGTCAACATGTTGACAAAAGTTGAAGGTGACAAAAGTTGCTATTCTGCGGAAAAAAAACGGCAGTTGTGTGGTTAGATGCTTAAATTGCAAACCAGATTGCACTTTCACATCCTTTGGTACATCAGATGACTCACAGGTTTTCAAAATAAGTCCTCCTTCACTGTATGTAAATATGTCAATTATCAAAGTGGAATGAGTGGAAAATAACCACTTGCATTAATTGTTCTCGATAAGCGGTGAGCCTCCACATCAAACCCCTGTGGCCCACATAGAGCAGAAAAAATGTCTAATTTGACACTGGAGAATTCTGTCAGCCCCTGTGACCTCAGACACGACACATGAGATTTCCCCGTAGGTCTACACAAATGTGGGGTTTGGCTGACAATGCAGTCCTACGGTGTCATACTAACCTGGTTTAGTTCTTCAAACAAAAACTCCCCTTCAGCAAAAATAGTGTGAAAGAAACTACATCATATAGCAGCAGTGGATTGTACATTAATTTAACAAACAAAAATCATAAGGATTTAATGTAAAGTATCTAAACTGAACTAGTCTTGTTTGTTTAATACTGAAGTGGAAGCAGAAGAAAATGAGTTCCCAGTGTCAGAGAAATCAAGACATTTGACCTTGACATTGAGAAATCTGCTCACCTGTACACTAAAGCGATGAAGTATAACTGCAGAAAAACAAATCTGATGACGTGATCACATAAAGAAACCTTTGCTAAAACAGAAAAACTAGTGAGCTAAAGCAGACCTGAGCACTGAACACTTTTCCCAACACTAGCCACAACTAAGTAGCGTCTCACTGAAGACATGGCGCTAGTCGTTGTAGTAATGCTGAAGTTTACGGCCCAACAGTGTCGTCAAGAGTGGTGACCTTTTTGTACATTTTAGCCAAGTTACACAACATCAACAACATTTACCCCGGAGCAGACTAGAAATATCAGCTCAGATACAAAGTCAAAGAAGAACCAACCAATTCTGAATCATGTGCACGAGTTACACAGAGTGCTACTATGGAGTGTTTTTTTTTTTTTTTTGTCTCTTTTTATATCTAACTGGCTTTAATTTATCTCTTGGGGGAATTGAATGTGATAGAATATGTTTTATGTTAACATTTATTATAATACTTCACCAAACCAACTGTTAAAGAGAGACATCTGGATGAAAAAAAATGTTAGACAGTTCATGGAGGTACCTTAGTCGGAAGGTTTAAACATTATTTAGAGTTATAATAAACATCTGATACAGTATCAGCTAAAGTTCGTGCAGAGAAACAAATTCAAGGATTGAGTTGTAACAAAACTGTTTCCATCAATCAAGAAGAAGATGGGAATCCCATGATCATTTCAGTGTTTACCCATTTTTTCAACAAATCTATGTGGTGATTATTGAGGCTGTAGGCAGGAACATCTTGTTTCTACGAAGAAAACAACTGATTTTGAGTATATAAATGTATTTTTTTAATCAAGACTATATATTTTTGGGTTCTTATTCTCTAGCCAATAAAGTCACATGACTTAAATTGGATTAAACTGTAATTCCTCAGGTTCCTAACATAGGGAATTTTTTTTTTCTATTTTAACACAACTACACTAATACAGCTAGCTAAACACTGACTGACATTACATTTCATTGATTTAAACACTTTTCAGAATGGTTGCAGAGTAAAAGAAAGGCTGACAGAAGCGTGCCTGCCATTGTTTGAAAGAATCACATGTTAAATTAGTCTTTAACACGTAACATGCCATTTAACAATTTTACTAATGTCACATGACTTGAACCACATTACTGGTTTATATCATTATCAAACATTTGTTCTTTATTCAGCTATGTATTTTTTTATATATATAGAATGTCAAGAAAGTTTGTTCATGCAGATTAATTTATGACACAGATTAACACACACTTCCAAGTCAAAGAGAGAGTAGACTTGGTTAATAGTCACTCACAGAGAGAGCAGCCTCAGTCTGAATTGTTCATTTACTTTAATTAAAACAATGTGATCTCTGTTATCGCATCTTTTGGCTTTATTTGTTACCACTCGTTCTAGCATGTGTTACAACCAGTGGCGGTTCTAGACCAAATTACTCCCCGGGCGAGCACCTCTCCAAGTGCCCCCCCCCCCCCCCACACACACACACACACACACACACACACAAAAAGAGATAGAATTTTGAACAGATAGTATTGTATTACTATGTATTATTATTATTATTATAACAACAAAAATAATATATTTTTCAATTGCAGAAATCCTTCAATAGAAAAAAACACAATCCTGAGGGCCATTTTCAGAAGGGCCCCCAGATCCTGAGGTTTTCTGAAATGTTAAGGTTTACAAAAAAGCTGCTATCTCGGCCTCTGCAGTAGATAGAAACAAAATTCAAAAAGTATTTGAGAGCTTAAACATGTGGCTTTAAAGAAAGCTATCTTTTAGTTTTGCGAACCTTCATCACATTTTGAAAACCTTGAACAAACAAACTCAAATGAAATAAAGCGGCTGTATAAATAAAAGTAAAGACTCTGCACTGGAGAATGACAAATAATTTGCTTTCTGTAAAACAAGTGGCAGTCATGATAAAGTGTCCATTCAATACAAATGTAAATATAGAAAATAAGGTGTTGAAAGGGTATACAGCTGTCCCAGTATAGTGCCAGTACAAAAGCAGAACTAAAAACTAAAAAATGAATAAATAAATACGTGGCTGACAGTGTGTTCATCTCTGTTCTCACCCAAAGTCATGCAACACTCAGAGAAAACGCTGATAGTGTGAGCCAAAGCGCTCCCTATGAAGAAGTTGTTCACACTGCTGGATGTTTCTCCTCTGAAGCTGCTCTCTGTCTCCGTCATTGTTTACTTTACTCATGAAGCTCATCAAGCACGTAGCAAGATCCGAGCATGAACCCGAGCGCTTTATTCGCCTATCAAAGGCAGACGGGTACGGTGATTTCATTCACCGCGACTCCAGAAATGATTAAAAAACTACAAAATGACGTATCCGCGCTCCCGCTGATATGCTGACATGCGTACACAGAGCAGAGCTGTCCCTCCGCGACTCTCTCCCCGCCTCGTCTCCTACAGTCTGTCAGCCTCTGTGCAGCACCTTCGGAGCAAGCAGGGGCGCCTACAGCAGTGGGGGGGGGCGCCAATTTGACTACAAGAGTTAATACAAAACCGCTTTGCGGTTAAGATTTATTATTATTATCTTTTATTTTATTTTTTTTTGGAAGTGCTCGTGCCGCCCCCCATGAGTCATGACACAAATGCCGCCCCGGGCGGCTGCCCTGTTCGCCCGTGCCTAGAACCGCTACTGGTTACAACCGACCCTGTTTTTGACATCAGTTCACAAACCCTGTAATAATAAAGTATTGAGCTGGTTTCTTCTATAGTAATCAAATGTAGGAATTAATAAATGAAAAATTATGAAAACGCTGGTTGAAAAGTTCAGTGAGTTACACCTGCTGAAGCAAAAAGTGTCACAACCATCCCTGGTCTCCCCTACTTTGTAATGCATCATTATTCTTTATAATCAATTATCAACTGCATTAAATCGACACAGACAAGACTAGTTTTTTTTAATTTAAAGTTTTGTATATAGTGCAAAGTTCACAAGTTTGTCACAGCTGACAGAGTAGCTAATCTCTTTACAGGTTCATCTTCATGCCACCTGCATATTAACGTAGAAAGTACTGGTAGAGGCAGAAAATTTGTTCACCTCTGAGGATGACTTGTTGCATCTTACTTAAAAAAAGATATGAATGAGTGACAAACGCATTACAACCCCTTATTTCTCTTCCGATACAGACAAACAAGAACAATCACCTCATCAAAACTCCAATCCTACAATACAAGTAAGAACGGGTTTATCTTTTCCTCATAAAACTTGATGATAATAAGCTGAAAATGTTCACCTTCACTGAATTGTCTTTGCAGGAAACAGTTGAACCGCCCAGCCAAGTCCCTCCATCCTCGCTGGTCTACAGTGTCCTGGACTTTCCTAAGAGAGCGTCCGCAGCTGTGGAGATGAATTCGAATGATACAGAATACGCTGCTGTCAGTTATTGTACAGAAAAGAGGGGGTTTTAAAATACACCTGATGTAATCCAGCTGGTCTCACTTTGTTCGGCAGCTCTTTAATATAAATTAGATATAAAACCATTAACTATTTTGTGGTGTATGCTGGGATGCAAGAGTGATAGACACCTTAAAAACAGTGATACTTCTTCTTCCCATTTACATTGCGTGACCCAGACGCACAAGAGTTTTAAGAAAGACTCACTGACCTACATTGTACTGATACTGTAAATCACTTTTTTATACGTATGGTTTTGAGCTTGATGTAGAGGGAGGTGTTGTAGCATACACCAAACCAACAAACATGATGTTACAGGGGCAACTTTAGATTTGTGATCATTTTATTTTATCTTTTTTTCTTTTTAAAGTCAAGTCCAGTTTGACCTGTGTTTGACACACATCACACAAAGACAGAAGTGTACCTCCATTATCAGGGACGGCTCTTGGCATAGGCGGTCTAATACAGATGGTCACCGAGAGTGCTACATGCTGGAGGGGAACCTAGTCAGCTTGTCATCTCAGGTCAGAAAGTGATCAAGATGGGAGATAGATGACGGGTAGCTACATGATTATTTGTCATGATGAAAAGGTCGTCACAGCCCTCATCATTATAATGATCCATTATGATCAACAGTACTGTGGTTCTTAGTTTTTTCTTATTAATTCCTTATTCTCATTCTGTCTGCTGTAAATACTTCTGCATAACTACAAAAGTGTCAAAGTTTGCCTCTAAAAGTGCTCCCAAAGAAGTCCCTTTACCCCTGAGATATGATTATTGAAGACCTCAGTACCCAGTTTTGAATTTTTGAGCTAAAGCCCCAAATCGACACTTTTATAATTTGGGACTCTGCTTTTTAGATGTTCAAAGTTCTGTTCAAGTTAGGGGGGTATGCAAATATTCAGCCATGGAAAAACACATATGTGGTACTGGTCTGGTCTTTTAATGGGATTAAAATCTAAGACATGGAAGAAGATCTGCCTTTCTTTAGAGCGTAAAATACCAATTCAGCAGATGTATTTTCCTCCTTTATCATAATATAATTCAAGCAACAGACACTGTTAGTTTTGAACATTCTTAGAAATGTCTACAGAGTTCATTTGTTACTTTAACTTTTACCAAAAGATGAAACTTTAAATCCATCTGGTTACATTTGTGACTTGTGATCACTATTTTTATATTCAGTGAAGAGGCGTTGATGTCGTTACAAGCTCTTAGTCATTTCATCCACACTGTCGGTGTTTTCATCTTGAGGTTTTTGGCAGCACTTTGCCTTTTGAAACTTAGACGTCTTAATGAATTGAAACTATCAAGATATGGCAACACTTTGTTTTTAGAGCAAACAAGAAATGTATGTGCACAAGTAAAAGTGTGATTGTTCCATCGACTGTATGGCAACAGTTTGATGCTGTCACATCAGCTCCACAACAATTATCTCACACTATCTGTCTGCCATTTTCCGCTGCATGGACTCAAAAGTTCTCTTTTTTTTGCAGGTGCTCCATAATGTTTAGATTTTTATATTTTTCAGAAAAGTTTTGAATTGTGTTCTCAGTTGATTTGTTTCCCTCTTAAACAGAATAAAAGTCAACCACATCTGTTCACCTGTGCCAGACAAGCTCAGTGCCTTTGCATCCTCAATGTTGGTATCTCTCAGAAAAGTAACTTAACCAGGTAAAAAACAAAAGGATGGCTGTTCAAGTTTTTTATCTGCTTGACTCACTTTCTGATCTGCTCTTCAAATCTGATTTGTTTGCAGTGAAAACACAAATGTGAAATACAGACAATGGTTCTTACTTGAAATGCATGAATGTATAAATGTCAAAATACATTGATGAATATTTTTGTTTGAGGATAATGCAATTTGTTCACAAATGTTAAATCTATATGGCAAATGTAAAGCACATAAATTTAGGCTTTTTATGTGTTCAGAACAGTGTTGAAAATAAGATGAAGAAACACTGAACATACTTTCTAAAAAGTCACAAGATGCAAAAAAGTTAGTGTTTTTCTCACTCTCCCCATCTCGTGAAAAATAAAGCAGTAGTGAGGTGTCATAGCCCAGCATCTTATGAAACAAAGCCACAATGTGACACAGGCCCAGTGGTTGTCATTCATGTGAACTGTTGCACACTGTTCTGCTGCTTTGGTCTGATTGTTTACCGCTAATGCTGCATTTATTGCAAGCATATAATTTGTTTGCACTTTGCACAACACCCACTTTACAGTACAGGGGTTTCTCATCAGCAGACATCACTTTCTCAGCATACTCTCTGTTTGCTGACGCAACTTCTGACGGCAACACTTCAACAAATGCAAGCATAGAAAGTTCAGCTGAGGCAGGTTGATGCCCTATTACATTGTTTCATTTGGAAGTTTTACATCAAACTTGAGTGCAGAAATGAATCAGCCTGAAATCATGACTTTACCTGCCAGAATTACAAAAAGAGTATCTGAGGAGAAGTTGAAAGTCAGTGGACTACTAAATTCTGACATTGTTTTGCCCATTTCTCATATAAAAATTGGGTCCTGATGAGTCTGCTGTCCCACAAGTCACTTCTTTTCTCCTGCTGAGCCCCTGCAACTTTCCTCCCAGTCTACATGTGCAGATTATTATTATTATTATTATTATTATTATTATTATTATTATTATTATTATTATTATTATTATTATTATTATTATTATTATTATTAGTAGTATTAGTAACAGTAGAGTATTAAAAACAGAGAGAAATCGCTGTTTCTGACACTTTCTCCATCTTGTAGAAGAGCTGAATGAATTATTGTCTTGTAGATAAACTTTCAGCGCTCAAGTTTCTTTTTAGATTAGATCATGACATAACTAGGGTTCCACACAATTCCACATGTACCTCATTAACCCTTACATACTGTTCGGGTCAAATTTGACCCATTTTGACTTTTAAAAGCAGTAAAAATACCCTAAACATCATTTTTTAAGCCTGAAACTTGATGACTTTTCCTGAAGTTGCCCAAAATACATGAAATTAATTTAAAACTATTCATTTGTATTTTTGTTTATGTGCTACAAATTTTTCCCCTCTAAGGCTGTTACAGGTCAAATTTGAGTGACAAACAGTAACAACCGTGTTCAATATAAGGTTTGTTGTTCAAAAAGATATATTCAAATCATTATGAAACTATCATTACCTTGACAGAAACACACACACACACACACGCACGCACACAGACATACAGTCACACAGACACACCTAGACAGAGGTCAAAATGACCTAACTAGTCAAGAGAACTTTCTGTGACAGAAAGCTGCTCTTTGAACTCTTTGAAGGGGCAATTTTGACCCGGAACACACTGTGAGGGTACAGGATTTGAACAGTATGTGAGGGTTAAAATAAACTGCTAGCAACTGAAGGGGGAGGTGGAGCTGGACTGGAATAGAATAGAATAACTTCATTGTCATTGTATGTACATTCAAATAACAAAGTGTACAGCCGTTACTGTGTCAGACAGATAATGTACAGTGATTGCTGTTTAAAATAACCTCAAACTGTGTTGCTCTATTATGAGAATTCACAATAAAGGTAGGTCTATGTACTGCACCTGCAGGTAAAGCTAAAACAAATGGGTTTTCGAATGGCAAATTAGGGCTCTGCATGCAACCTCTTATTGTGCATTTGTACTTTTTGCTTTACAGACAGAAACTCATCTGTTTTTGGTTCAGTTTGTCACTCAACTAAAAGATGACACTGCCCTCTGGTGGCAGTGGATAATAAGTTCAGGCTTTGTACCTGTTTTTGGAAAACACTCCACAGTGTTCAGACTGTGTGTAAGAGAAATGAAAACAACTCAAGAGAGCCACATGATCTCTGCATGGGTATCCGTTTACATAGAAGAGGTATTTGTAGAAATATTTAAAAAATAGAGATTTGAGAGACTAATTATGCTGTTAGGGATGGGTTGAGCAGTGACATACCTATATACTATACAAAGATAGTTTAATCTACTTGAATGTCTGATAACCAAGGACTTCATTTTAAAACCAGGGGAAAAAGCAACAATAAATATCAGTATTAATCAATCCAAGAAAACTTTAGTTATCAACCTCCACATGCTTATCAAAACGTAAACACAAACATGTAAAGGTGTTATTCCCCAAGAACTTGGTCTGAAAGGATATCCACATATTTATTGTACAAAATTCAGTCATGTCCAGACCGCCTACCCTCACACGAAAGAAGACAAAAAGAAATAGAAATAACGCCATCTGTTGGGCAATCTCTGTTAGAACATCTCTACCCACCAAACTGTCTTAGTTCATTAATAGTGAGGTAGCAAACAAATAAGTTTGTGTTAGTTGGTTAAAAACAGGGTAATAATCAATAAAAGGGTTGAAACAGATTCATAAATCAATTAAAATACTAATAAATAAAAAGTGTCTTAAAGTTTCCGTAGTCCATGTCAAACAGGTACAAGACAGTAACTTAAAACCAGCAGTTGAGGCCCTGAGCCCCTGCTATAGGTTGTACTCTTACAAAGCTTGATGACAGAGAGAACTAAGGATCTCCTGAACCCCCCTTGATGTCATGAAGAGGGCGGCTGAGGCCGAATGGTCTGCTCTTCACTCTGCACACTCCTTTCCATCTCGGTCCTTAAAGAGTCCAGCCTCCTGCCCAGGGCCGAGGTAGCCTTCTGAAGCAACCTCCTAATGTTCTTGTCAGTGTTGCTTTCTCCACAACAGACCCCACCAAAGAAAATGACACTCCCCACCACTGACTGATAAAAAACATTTAACAGTTAAAACCACACATTGAATGACCAGGAGGCATCCATATTTACAGTTCAGTCCAGTTTGTGGTCAAAGTACAAACCCAAAGACTTCAATGTTTACACCAGCTCAATGCTGATTGCCCTTGCCCTTCTGATTCTCTCATCACAACATGGTTCCATATAAACGGTTGAACTCCTCACCTCTGTTGCAGCCGTGGTAGTGTAATGAAATCCAAACTCTCTCCGTTATCTCTTTGAGAAAGAGTTTATAAGCAGCTCCTTCACAAATCCTGATGCACTTTAACTGGATGCTTCTCATCTGCAGTCCCCAGTGACAGAATAAGTGACACAGCCTCATCTGATTTAGACAAACACTTTCTACATTTACAGCATAAGCCCCGATGTGAACAACAACTTTACAGAAAATTAATTTGATGCAAGCAGTAATATTAATGACAAGGTAATGTGAAAAAAATAAGGATTCATGAGAGTTTATTGTTGTTTTCTTATGCTGTTTTTGTTTGTTCATTTGTTTAGTTTCAAGACCAAAAAATTAGGACATTGTGAACTTATAATAATGATGATGTTGATGATAATATTGATGATGATAATGATGAGGATGATCATGAGGTTGATGATAAAGATGGTGATGATGTTGTTTATTATGATAATGATGGTGATAGTGATGATTTTGTTGATGATAATAATGATGATGATGATGATGATGATGCAATGACGACATTGATGATGATAAAGACAATGATGATTTTAATGATGAAAATGATGATGATAATAAAAGTAATGATGCATTGACGATGATGATGATAATGAATGTAATGATGGAGATTATGATGACGATGATGTTGATGATGATGTTGATGATGATGATTTTGTTGATGATAATAATGATGATGATGCAATGAGGATGATGATGATGATGATGATAAAGACAACACCTAAAAAGACATACCTTGCTTTAACTATGCGATGATGTTGTTAATGATCACAATGATAATAATGATGATGATGATGATTTTGATGATGATGATGATGATGATGATGATGATGATGATGATGATGATGATGCTGCTGATGATGATGATGATGATGATGATGATGATGGCAATGATAATGATAAAGACTATGATAATGATGTTGATGATGATGATTTTGTTGATGATAATAATGATGATGATGCAATGAGGATGATGATGATGTGATAATGATGATGATGATGATGATGATAATGATGATGATGATAAAGACAATACCTTAAAAGACATACCTTGCTTTACCTATGTGATGATGTTGTTAATGATGATAATGATAATAAGGATGGTGATGATTTAGATGATGATAATGATTATGATGATGGCAATGATGATGATGATGATGATGATGATGTTGTTCATGATAATAATGATGATGGCAGTGACGATGATAATGATATTGATGATGATGATTTTGTTGATGATATTAATGATGATGATGCAATGAGGATGATGATGACAATGGTGTTGATGATGAAGATAATGATGACATTGATGATAACACTGATGATGATGATGATGATGATGATGATGATGATGATGATGATGATGATGATGAAAACACTGGCATCATAATGATGATACTTGAACTGATAATGACAATGATTGGGAGGAGGGTGCACTTCTCCTGTTCTCTGTTCTTCTCTGGTCTAGACCTTTCTTCTGTTGTCCATACCCCCAGTTGTATGTCTCTTTGGATGCAATCATCTGCTGAATGGTTCATGCTGTTTCAAAAAGGCCTAATTTAAACCATAAATGATTAATAGGTAAGCGCCAAAAAGCTGCTCTAATTAACTTGAATTCATGTAGGATATAACAGACCCAGAAAAGACACACCTATCTGTACCTATGCTATCAAAATAAGAGCATGCATGTGAATGTGTTTGCTTTGGGTAACATACACTGAAATAAAAACAGCTGATGGTGATTTGTAGTAAATTTTCTGCCTTTCATGATGTTTATCAGATGTGAGCCTGCTCTGTGCACTCAGGACAGGTGATCAAATACTTTTCTTGTTGAGTGACATTCTTGATGATGTCACCCTCTATAAGCAGGCCACAACCAAACTTTACAAGAACCAGCAAAGAAAAGAAAAAAAAAAACCCTCCTTCTGCTGGGAAATGAGGACTGCAGCATATCTCTCATCACTTTTTACAAGACAGCAGGGTCTGGTTTGAACAATGCAGATCGAAACACCACAGAAGTCTCTTTTGCTATGAGCAATCTCGCTCTATACCCCGCTTATGTTGCCACTTTTTTTCTTTTAAGGTCATTGCTTTTTGAGACCACTTCCTGTCACATGTTTTCCTCTTGACATGCTTACAGTTGTACCTCTCAGCCATTACATACACAGGTAATGCGGCAGACACGGATTTCCTTTCTGTCCTGAACTACAAAGGATCAAAGTCTTGAGAGGAGGGCTCGACCTTTATTTGTGCGGTAATGTTAAAGAGAACAAATACTGTCTTTGCTGTCAGACAGCAAAGACAGTTAAGTTAAGGCCTGGATGCTTGTTTGAGTCTATGGTAGAATTGGGAGCTTCATGCACAGAGGCCATAGCATCCTAAGTCATAACAAACAGAGTAACAGAGTCAGAACAAACAGTTGTTATACTTCTCTGTATGTTGGCTGTATTTGTTCTAACAGACGGATTATCCCCCTCTGCCTGTTCAGATAAAGTAACTAGCAGGAGAAGGTTTTTATTAGTATTTCTTCTTTTATATAATGCTGCGCAGACAGCTGATACTGGAGCAGGATTACCAAAAAGACATACCTTTTCTGTACGATGACAACAGACAACAAGATTCAAGGTGTGTGAATGGTTCAGTACACCCAAATCACACATCATGACGCTGGAGCAGTGGTGAATAACATCTTACTGATCTGTCTGATCACCTTTTGTTGGCAAATCTTTATTAAAAAAACTGAGTTAACAAAGTTTGGTGTTACATTAATGTTCATTATGCTATACTAACAAATCAATAGCTGTACCTTATCACTATGCAGCCTACAAAAAGTAATATTAAACATTAAGCATTAAAAAAGAAGATTTGTATTCCAATTGCTCACCTTGACAAGACACACATTTCTACAACAGTAGGTGACAATGCTCATGGGAAATGCAATCTTCTCCACTGGTTTCCTCTGAAAGGGTCACTACAATTGGTATAAAATATTAACATAACAACTCACAGAGCCTTTAAGCGTATGTTAAGATAAACAGTCAGCCCAGATATGTTTGTGCAAAATTGTGCTGTTCAGCAATGAAACGTGTGATATGTCCGTTTTAGGGTGAGTCTGTCTTCATGTCAAAGACTAAACCATTCCTGTATGTCAGCATGGCAAACTCATTTTCCAAATCTGTGATTTCTCCTTCTCTGGAGCTTCTCAGCGCCTCATCTGTGCAGTCCGAATCCTCATCACTGATTTCTCCTGACATCCTTGAATCTCCCCTTTCATTCTCCATGTTCTCATCAGTGCCACCTTCAGTGCCCTCCTCTGTCTCTTCAGGGATGGATTTGGCTTCTGGGAGCAGCTTGTGAATAGTAAGCTTGTGGACCTCCTCCTTTCTCTCCAGCATTTCCTGTTACAGAAAGTAAAAAAATGATACAAACTTTGACAACATTCAAACCAACAGTACCCAGTGCTGTGCTGTGATATATTCCTATTGCTCTCCTCCTTGCTTACAAAGTGAACAGAGGTTTCTGAAAAACAAAGAAGATGAACTTTAAAAAGTCAAATTTAGGCAAAACCAAAAAAATAATCTAAGAGGGTTCCTGATTAGCCATGTCAGAAACAAAGTTTGGGTGCTGTGAGAAAAGCCTTTACAATCCATACAACCATCAATCCATCCATCCATGTATATGTAAATCCATCCATTAATCCATCAATATATCTATGATTCATCCATCAATACATCCATTCATGCATCTATCCCTGCATCCATTATCAATCTAAAATCCATTCATCCATTCATCAATTCATGCATCTGTCTATCCATCCAACAATCCATGCATCAATCTATGAACCATCCATCCATCCATTCATTCATCAGTACATCCATCCATCCATCCATCCATCAATTTGTCAATCCATCCATCTGTCAATCCAGTAATCAAACTATGAACCATCCATCCATTTATAAACCGTTCATAGATCAATCATGCATCCATCCATCCATCCATCCACACATCTGTGAACCATCTGTCTATCCACCCATAGACGCAAAAATACATTCATTGATCCACCATCTACCTATCTATCAATCCATCTATGAATCTATCCATCTATCCACAGATGCAGCCATCCATCCATGCATCTATCCCTGCATCCATCATCCATCCAAAATTGGATCCATCCATCCATCCATCCATCCATCCATCCATCCATCCATCCATCCATCCATCCATCAACTCAAACAAACAAAATTGAGGGAAAAAAAGGTACTGAGTTGTTCAATCACATGCAGTTCACAAGAAAAGGTACGAAAAATAGTTTGTCTGTAAGTCATCAAGAAATTTTCACAGTCTGTTAATCACTTTCTTTTGCAAACAAAACATTTTATCCTCACCTTTGCATATTTCATAAATGCATAGTGCAAGATCATATTCAACACACTCTTAAGCAATCAGACATCTGCTTTTTGTTCTAGTCTTAGAACAGAAAAGTACAAACCCAGCTTTTCTTACCTGTTTTTCTCTCGGGTAAGAGGTGAAATCGAGGACAGGAGTTGGCACTGGAGGGCAAATTTTCATTCGAATTCTGAGTAAAGGAGCAGAAAAAACAAAGCTGATTCAAAGATGGTGGATAATACAGTGACACCACTTCATGACTGATGTATTGATGCTTCGCTGAACAGATTTGTTGGAAGTCCAGAAAAGTTTCTTTAAAGAAAGTAAAGTTATTTGGTTTAGAGCTTCTGGTCCTTACACAAGCTGCATTTTATGATGATAACAATAGTAGAGACTAACCTACCTCTTTAGAATAACAGTACACAGTGTTGAGATAAGAAAGAACACCAAGAGCAAGCCAAGACTCCACCACACTGATTTCAGGAAAAAACAACAATACAGAAACATATTAACACTCTCACATGGGAATAAACTGTTCCTTCGACCCATATTTGACTGAACAGCATGGGTTTATTTTTAGACTTCATACCATTAAAAGTCTTCTCCGGCTGTGTGATGATTTCAATTGTGGCTCTGGGTCCCTCTCCCCTTCTCGTCACTCCAGCCAGGCTGATGATGTATTTTGTGTCAGGGGTCAAGTTTTTCAGGCGGTATTTTAACAGTGTGGCTGAGATGTTATGACACTCTGGTAAAGTGAGAAAACATAGCAGAGATTTGTCTTCACAGTAAAACACTTGCAGCTGTTTTACATTTTCATTTTCTTCTATACTATTAAAAAGTTGTTCAGACTGAGTTAAAAAAAAGAGTTGAAGTATCTGCACACCTTTGAATTCTTCCTCAGGGCTGCTTTTCTCATTGCAGAGGCTGTAGTGTGTAAGGTAACCTCGCTGGTCTGCATAGGGTATCGCTTTCCAAGACAGCTCTATAGACCTGTCTTGAGTTTCATCAAAAGCATATAAATCCTGAGGTTTCGTTCGAGGAGCTGGAAACAGAAACACATTTTTGTAAGTAAAACTGTCTTTAAGATGGTATGTTCACACTATTTACTGTGCCAGCAGATTTGATTATGTACATTTGAGCAAAGGAGCAAGTTAGCACGTTCACAATGACGATCCCAGCATGGTGATATCTAACGCTTAAGATATTGTGTTACTCCCTATCAGTTACTGTTAAAGAATGGCAGAGCAGACTTGGTAGAAATGAAATATAATATTCACAAGTATGTTTTTATTCACATTAAATGAAAAACTTAAATGACCTGTAATGTAGGCTTGCTCTGACATATTTTCGGCTGTTGCACAGAACAAACAAACAAAGCCACTGGAGTCTCTTGAAAGACATTTTTGATGGCAAAACCAGACAAACTGAGGATTATTCTCATCATGTGTACCGGGAGCTTTTTGTCCTCTAAGGCCACCATCACCTCTCTGACATGAGGGTTAACAAGGGAGCATTTAAATCAGACTTTCAGATATCACCACACTGCTACATTTAACCTTTTGACCCAAAGACGAGTCAAACGGAAACAGAGAGATAACCAAAGTTATGGCATTGGATATGTGTTTTAGATTTAGACAATTCACCGTACTGCTATAGGGATAAACAACAACAACAACAAAACTGTCTAATTGTTGACAGACAGTCAGGCATCATAAAAAATACTTCTAGATCCTCTGTAGACAGGATTTTCTGTTCCACTGATGTGATTGATAGTGAGGTTTTTTGGTATCAACCACAAAGAGAGACTGTCAAACTCTTCACAGAGCGATGCAGTTTTCAAGGCTACACGGGGGACCCCCAGAGGCAAATACAGAACAGAAGCTCATCCCTTTTACTACTATCCATGTGAAAGACACTCACCTTCCTCCATTTTATAAAAGATGCACATTTTATCTGTCCGTGGCATCCTTCCCACACATGTGTGTTCAAAGTAAAGGTAACGAACAAAGTCCTTCAGGTCTGTAACATAAACATGATCAAATCAAGGGCAGCTAGGGGCAAACAGATGTGTTGGAATAAAAGAAAACTATGTTAGCATGCCAGCAATTGAAGGAACTGACCTTTTTTTATTTGATGCCTCTCTTTTTTCGACTGTCTCCCCAGTAGAGTGATCACGTTTTCTGGTGTCTGCTCTTCATCTTGAAGCTCATACCACTCAAGGCATGTAACCTTTTTGGTTTTTTTTTCTAGTATTGTTTCTTCACATGCTGCCATGAGGAGAGAAAAAAAAACTGCCTTTCAAAAATTATAATAAGCAGGAGTTTCATTTGACATGATCAAGAGCACATTTTGACCTACCTTCTAAATCTGACGCAGGTTTGACCGCAGGTAGTTGTATGACAGTAGGAGGAGAATGCCCCGCTGCGTTTTTGGCCATGACAGAAATGTTTACAGGAGAGTTCGAGACGTAGATTGTGTCTTCAGTATTTTCGGTGTATTTGCTCTTCTCCGCACAGGGACATCCACGAGAAGACTGTGTGTCCTTTATGCTGAAGCTTATTCCTGTAATAGCTGTAGCATGTGGCATTGGCTGAAGGGAAGAAGAAAACATTAACAAAGAACCATGTTGGGAAAACCATCTCAAACAGGCAACAACTTACATGATGAAGTCTAAATGGTAGAAGGTTACTTTTACTACATTTAACAAGTCGCTAACATGTTGTGAGCTGCAGGTTGAGTGGTTTGTGATTGCTTCATGTCTGTGATGGAAAAATACTATCCAAGATGTGCATAGAGTTTGTAAAATGCAGATAAAGTCACAGTGATGTTTAAACTAGGCAAGGACGGCAGATGCATGACGACTAGAATGAAACCAAGGGTAAGATTTAGGCTACTTGTTTAGGATATCCGTTGGCTATATTTGGAAATGGTGACGGAGATCCGAGAAGACAAGGATAAAAGACTCTGAAACCCCACAACCAGGGACCACTTCTGTGTATCTGCTTGATGCTTTGTTTGTGCGCCACTCTTGCAAGAATTAAATGTACTGTCATTACATGTCCTGAACTCCCTTGTCTGCCTCTCGTCATTCAAGAAAGATTTTTCTTAAACTCTGTTTTCTTCACTTTGGTTGATGTCTCTTTTACTCAGTTCCTTGAATACTCAACCATCCCACCAGTCTCTGTGCTGTTTTTCTTCTTTCTTCTGGTGACTGTCAGATATTAACTCTGAAATCTAGAGTTTTGTGTGCTCTGAATAAAGAAAGACTAACACTTAGCCCTCTAATGCCTGAAATGACAAATTATGGCCAAAAAATTCAAATTTTTTGGAGTTGAAATGTTTATTTCACTTACTACTGAAAACCAAAAAAGTCAAAATGTCCTTAAAATTTAACAAATATATTTATTTATCTCGTTTGATACATCAGGTGTTTTGGGAAACTGATAAACTACAAGAGGACATTTTTATCATTTATCAGACTGTATTCAGCTGTTTTTGTTTTTCTAGAAATACGATACAAAAGGCATTAAAGGGTTAAATAAATGTAGTATGCTGATTTGGTGATAGAGTTTTTGTCAACAGG